>OX422217.1:398231362-399705737 GCA_949130495.1 Sambucus nigra
CTATTTTCATGATTAATTGCAACCACGAGACAAGAACATCATTCAATCCCAAGTATCATTCTAAACAAGGTATGGAACGTAATATGTATGATTTATACTCCAATGAGGAGTTGGTTATGGGATTTTGGTTAATGAAATGAAAGGTTAATATTTAGGCTCAAAGGGATGACAAGGGAAACATTTAAGGTTAGGCTAAGAATAATATGGGTAATATAACAAAGATGTCCTATGATCATTTCCTAAAGTTTATGCAATTCTAGAGTCAAAATAATTTTGAAAATCATGCTCAAGTAACACATGTCAAGATATAAACTCAATTAATGAACGACCAATGAAAGAATAGAGAGATTACCGAAGAATTCAGCATTTTCAAAGAAGAAAGAATAATGTATACACTTACAAATGAAGATAAGTCTCTAATCTCACTCGATGTAAGTATATACAATGCAACAAAAGATTAACGAGTTATAAAAATCTTAAACCAAATCAATAAAATAAGAAAAGCATATGTGCTCATGGGATTAAAGTTTAATTCGTGAAGTTATTCATAATATCAATGATTTGAGGACTAAAGTCTATTAACTTCTAAAATCGAGAACATGAATCATTGAGTTGTCTAATGGATTGGGCAATTATTGAAATTTATCATCGGAAACAAAGGCAAAATTCCCAATAAAGGAGAAAAAAAGAAAGAAAATATTTTTGAAAATTTTCAATTTTAATAAAAGGCATGATTTGTAACTAACATGTGATCAAATCCATGGAGTAAACATGAAATGGATAGAATATCCTACACCCCCGAACATAAATGTTGCATTGTCCTCAATGCGCATTAAGAACACAATACAAAGATAGGAAAATAATGATATTACCAAAAATTGGAGCGATTCCCGAATAAGTATGAGTCCAAAGAATCTACAAAATAAGTTTGTATCTAGCATAACGAAAAGCAATAACAAAATTTTTAACTAATTACACTAGACTAAATTAAAAAGGAAAGAAAAATTAAAGAAAGAAAGAATAAAAATCTAACTATTTATAACGTACAATTTGGACTTCTAACTAGCTATACACTAGAAGTGTAAATAATTGAGGATCCACCCAAAATGGGATATGAATTTGAAAGATCAAAGGTGGACCCTCCAAAGAAAACATGCCTCACGAAAGATATGAATTTCGTTTGAACAATGGAAGGCATGTGGGTAGTGGAAAAGGTGAACCATTGCCAATTATAAATCTTGGGCGGACGATGGGGGGTTTGGATAACACGGGGGAGAGCTACACTTGGGGTCCAAGAAAAGTAAATTCACCTCTTGAAGATTTTTCAAGTGGAATGGGAAGTGGTGCACACATGGGGGAATAATCCATCTTGGAAAATAATTTCGGTAAAGAGTTCTCGTTGGCAAGAGGTGTAGAAGTTGTAATAATTCCTACCGACTCATAGGAATCAATCGGTAGATCTAATGGTTCAATGACAAAAAACATATATGGTAATGAACTAAACTCAATCTCAATCAACTCATTGTCAGAAGAGATTGAATTTCAGGGGAGAAAGACTCACTTTCCATGAAATGTTCGGTAAAAAGTTGGGGTGAAACACAAGTTTCCACCACCTCGTTAATTTCCACAAAAGAATCCATTTCATTGCAAAGTGTTTCAAGTCTAAATCCAGTACCAATAAGGTTATCCACTCCTTAGGTGAAAAGAAGAAAGGTTTCTTCCAAAGTAGGCTTCCTCGGCTTAAGAACCTCGGATTCCTCATTTGGTTGAAACTCTTCTTCGAAATCATAAGTATCAGAATAAAAATCATCGTTGGTTTCAAATAACGCATCCAACTCAAGATCCCAACAACGATTTTCATACTGATAAATGTTTTCAAGCCTTTCAATTTCAAGAAATTCTTAAAAATGGAAAACTTGAAAACTATCCCCAAAGTAAGACTCATTAGAATAACCGAAAAAGCTATAAAAATAGGACATGGTTACCTAATTGTTCGTAAATGGAGAATCCAAATAGGATGGAATGTAACCGAGAATCAAAGTTTATTAGCGCTCAAAAGTTCTATCTTGCAAAAAATGTTAAAACAAAGAATACAAATACAAAAGGAAAAATACTACGAAAACAAAACACTCCCCGACAATGGTGCCATTTTGATCAGGCGCGAACTGTATGCTCGTGTAAGGGAACTGTCGTTGTTTTCGATTCACCGCCTCATTGCAAAATTCTAAACTAAAACTACACTTGCGATACAAGTATAGCGGTAAGTCGGTTATCGTAAGAAATCCACAGGGAGTGTTGGTAAAGATGGTAATCAATTTAATATTTTAAGAATAAAAGTGTAAAAGGCGATGGGTTTATTATGATGAAAAAGTAAAAATAAGAAGTTAACTCTAAATAATATTAATTAAACGACAGTCGGTATCGCGTCCCCGCCATGGGATAAATAACTAATAATTAGAATTTTGGTTCGAAATATTTAACCGAGCATTTTTAGTTAATCATAAACATCACGCAATAAGAAATTTAACTCATAGTTGCGAGATAAAACATTTAATTCAAAATGGTCACATGCGGATTAAAATCACTTTATCTCTATAAACACTAACGTTGTGTGACAAAGAAAGTTAAACGAATAATAAACCTATTTTAATACGCGAGGTTTCGATCAGACGTGATTTTACACAAAACCTAATTTTCGGAGCTCGACGCCGATCAAGGCGGACACACGACCCAAACCCTATTTAACTACTCACTACACATGGTTAAGTAAATAATCAACTAATGAATAAATTAAAGCAAGAAATAAATTAATTAAAACATTTATCTAGGCATTGAAATTAAATATAAAGCAAGAACAAAGGAAAATAATAACTATATAAATGAAGGAGAAGATGAATAGTGGATTACAACAATTAAAATGGAACAAACCCTAGGAGAGAGAAGCTCCATCCAAATACCCCTCTCTTACAAACCATAAAAACTAACTAAAAATAAGATCCTCTACAAAAATAAACAAGTGGTTCTATTTATACTAAGTTACATAAAAGAATAAAAGAAATAGAAAAGGTGGGATAAGTCTTAAATTAAACCAACAGAAGAAAAAGGAAAAAGAAAAAATAGAAAAAGAAAAAAGAAAATATAGAAAAAGGAAAGAAAAGTAGCAGTAAAAGAGGTCGGCCAAACAGGGGACCGAATCTATTCGGCTGAGTCCGAATCAGTTTAAAAATGGGAGACCTGAGCACCGAAAGAAATCGAATCGATTCGGCTGAGTCCGAATATATTCGGTGCTGGAAAATTTGACACTATCTCTTAGCGAATTGATTCGCACCTGTAGGTTTGTGTTCTTCCCCTGGCCATATAATTCCAATAAAAAAAACAAGGGCTGCCATTAAAGGACCTGCTGCGATTTGTATAGAACCTGCGACCATGCCCTGCTATGGAGATATAAAATAAGACCTGCTACGGTTATGGTGTCCAACAAAAATGCAGACTACCCATGGTTTCATAACCCGAGACCACCATTGTTGTCCTAAGCCAAGACCCATTTACAAAATTGGTTAACTCGGGACCCAATTCAATATGCGCGTAACAAAACCCAAGCTCTAATTTCTCAAATCAAGGCTCCAATCCAATAGATTGCAAATAGCCATGGATGTAAATAAGAAGTTTACTGCAAAAGATGAAAAAAGGACATGGCGGGAATTATTAAAATTGTTAGTATTTAAAATAATAAAATAAATTCCCTTATAATTACTCTCCGATCAAAGGTCCGTGGAATCTTTGTTTGGACTCCGATTCGATCACTGTTCATGGAAATGCGAAGCTTGGACCGAGAGCTACAACTTCCGTGCAGACTTTGGTCAAAATACCAAAGTGTGAAATTACTTAATTGCCCCTGAACGTGCGAACTTCGACGAAACTTTACCGGAACGCAACGATAATTCACACTAAGCACCGTAACACCTACAAACACTCAATAATACCTCAAATAACATGTTAGCATATAAAACGGAAGTTGCATGATTAATGAGCATAATGATAGAAATTACGATACCCGAGGGGGCTAAAATGCGTAAGTTAAAAGGGTAATAAATGCAATATTCGTGACATATCAATCATTCATACTTGGAGACTTCTCTAACATCCAGTTCCAGTTTCATTCTCTATTGATTGGATGTAGGTGTCTAGCGTATCTCACTTTTATTTCAACATTTCCTTTCAGTTATTCCTAATTCCTTTTTATATATTCAGTATGGAGTTGGATTTCTTGGGTTTTTGTTCTTAAAACCATGTATAATTGTTACTTTTAAGTAAAAGTGTGTCATTTCATTTTGAAATAAAAATCACGATTGCAAGAATGCTTTATATTTAGTTTAAATATGTTGTTTCATATTAATTTCAGTTAATAGAGCTTAATAGTAATTCCAGTGATGCAACTTCATGTTGATCATGAGGAGATTGGAATTTCGATTATAGCATTATTAAAATGTTCACAACCTAGATAAGGACTTGGCATCCTATCGGAATGGTTGTGATACAATTTTAGTAATCTATCTCAAACTACGGGGGATTAGTGATGGTTTGAGAACTTGTGAGATAGTTTAACAAAGGATTATTATCGGTACATCCCAAAATTTATTAAACGTGACCAAATGTGAGAATAGAGTTTAAGGATTATCTTGATTAGACTTAGGAAATCTTTCACGATTTACAAATGGTGTATTGATTATTAATCTCAAGAATTAAGAGGATTGGGATGCTTATGGATTTTTCGCTTTGATTGTCTTGGGTGAGATTCAATATTAGATTGAATCAAATGATCCCCGCATATTGGGTGACATATATATAAATAGGCTTGAGATCTTAATTTGGAAGAATCTGTGTTCGTGGATACCTAGGATTGCAATACCCCCTTAATTGACTTATAAGAATTTTTTTTCCACCATGTCTGATCAGTGGATCGTTTATAATCCGTTGGAGGTAACAAAATAAGTTAAATTCGAGAATCAAGAAAATTGATTAAATATTAGTTAAAGTCGATTAACGATAATTTGCTTGGCTAAGCGGGTATCGAAAGCTTAATGTGAGGAATCATATTATGTACCATAATCAACTTTACAAACAATAACTCATTATATTAGAGGAATTTTGAGATAATTAAATTAGAGTGCAGTTATAATTTTTTATTAGAGTTAATTATGATTAAATAAAAAATAAAATAAATCACGATAATTAATTGGGTATTTTCGAGTATTTATTTGAAGGTAGTTTAATATTTGTGTTGGGTCCATAATGCAATCCACATACCCAAGTATATAGGCCCATACTCTCAAGAAACCTAGTTTGGACCAAGCCCATCTTATCTATATATAAAGGTATGAGAAAAGGTTTTAAGGTTAATGGTCATCACTAGGGTTTGAGGGGCTGAGAGAAAATATTATTGACGTTTTGTGAAGATGCCTAGAGAGAGAGAGGACCATATCTAACTCATTAGGAACGTTTTTCATCTCAAAAGGTGACCACAAACCTAGCTAGCTTTGGGGATGATCATACACTAGAAGATTCAAGTTTTATAATAGGTTAATCAAAGTTTTAAGGAACCTTGGATGGGTAGAAACTTTAACATCATCATAAAACTATTTCTCTTCATACGAATAACAATAAGATTTGCTACGGTATAAAATCTTAAAACCCTAGGTTAAATCTTTAAACCTTATTCTAGTTTTATTTTCAATGCATGATTAATCAAAGATCTTAAGGGATGGTTGTTTTTGCATTTTAAATGCCAATCCCAAGTTATTTTTTCCAACAAGGTTTTGTATTGAGAATTATCTATATTGGTGTGAGATTTATTTATTCGGAGATTAAATGTTGGTTTATATGAGTTATTTATATTCCAATGTTGGATTTTATGTTTCATTATGGATTGAATGGTATCAGAGAAGTGTCATTTACTTATTTATTATTTTTATTTTAGCATTGTGAGCATCTATATTATTTTATTTAGTTATGTCATGCTTAAAATGCTACTAATTATTTTTACTATCGAATTTTTTTATGTATAAAATTGATCAATCTATTTATGAATTTTATGGGGTGTCACGGGAAGTATACCTATCAGATGGCTAGTTGTGGTGGAGGATATTGAAAAAATCCATAAATATGAATGAGGCTCTGCCATTTTAGCTCGTATCGGGTGAAATGAATTATTTGGATTGTTTTTAGAAACTCCTATTAGTAATCAACACATATTTTATTTTCATTTTTCATGTTATAACTAATATAATGTTTTAGTTGGTAGTTTTTGTATCTACGAGTACATACGTAGTAGTTGTCCACTCCTAAAGGGAGACAACATGAATATATGGCCCACAATACATCATTAGCGAAGGAATTGCAGATTTGGATCCCAGGATATTAGGTGCCATGTTAAATTTAATTTCCCGATTGGGAAAATTAATTAAAATTGAGGTCCCTAATTAACAACTTGACAATTATATAAAGATTGGTCTCTAAATGGCGTGCAGTTGGTTGAGCAACGCATACAACATCACAACTTTTTTTATCCTTATTGAAACCTAATAATGTGTAATATATTATTTGGGAGATCATTGTCACTACCAACTAACTCGTGAGATTTTTCTACTGCCTAGCCTTTGCTAAGATGTTAAATTTACAAGTTGGCTCCAACGATGTGGTCCATATTATTGTCTAATGCCTGTATATGGTCAATATTATTTTCGTAGATGTTTCATAATGCACCGAAAACTATATAATCGGATTCAAAAATTCGTCACATGCTACGATGAGTACTTCATACAACAACCAGATGACGTAAGTAGATTGGGTCTAAGTTCACATCAAAAGATTGTTTCCACAATCTGGATGCTGGCGTACGACTTGATAAGTGACATTCATGGAGAATACCTTTGTATCTCTAATTCCATCACCAAATAATTTATTTTTAGGTTCACCCTTCCTGTAGTAGAAGTTTTTAGCGCTGAATACACTTGAAAATGAATTTTTGTAGACGTCGAATGCATTTCAGAAGAAAATTCTATATGCGTATTTCTGAGAATGCTTGGTAGCATTGACTGTATGCACTAGGAGTAGAAGAATTGCCCAACTAACTGACATGTACAACATAATGGGAATGAGCACAAATCCACTTTGATTCTTTAAGCATTGGCATCTTACGATCTTTGTATTTGGATATCTTTCTTTTTACAACCATGTAGTTTTGATGATATAAATGTGTTGAACATGTTTGACGTCTTTTATGATCTCCTCCAAGGTCAAACACCCCCATCTAATTTAAAATTAATAAAAATTGTTACAACATGGTTGTTGGGGATTTATATTATAAAAAACATTATTTCCCTATGATCTTTAATTGATTATGCATTAGAAATAAGAAGAAAATTAGGTTCAAGGCATATAAATAAGGTTTTGCCTTTGTAAATATTGTAGGTGATCCGAATGAGGATAATTTTTTGAAGTAGAAGATGATATGGATGATTTTCTTCAACCTCCAAATCATTTGTAGAATGTGTTGTTAACCTTAAATCTTATATTATATGATTTCCCAAAGTAATCCTTATGCGTGAGAATTTCTAAAGATGAAAACTTGCTGAAATATGATGGAAATCACTTTATCTCTCCTCACCCCTTCACTAAAATGTGAATAATATTTTCCCCTCTCCCTCTTTAACCCTTAGATGTGAGAATGCAGATCAAGCTCCGTCCCTAAAGCCATATATATAGTTATTTGATATCTGTTTGAACCAATTAGGGTTTCTCGAGAGTTTGGGTTTTAGTACTTCGGTAATGAACTATAAAATGGACCCAAGACTAATAATTAAATTGATTTCCAAATGGAAATATAAAATTCCCATATTATTTCCCTTACTCTATTTCCTTCTCCGTTAAGTTATAATTAATTTCACTAAATAATTACAATTGCACTCTAATTTAATTATCTCAGAATTACTCGAATAATGATGTTTTCCAAAGTTAAATGACACATAATATGACTTTTCACGTACGACATACAATACATGCTTGGTGAAATTGAATTTGACGTTAATTAATTTTTACCAACATCTTATTTATTCCTTGATCTCATACTTAACTTATTTGACACTCTAAGAATTATAAAATAATCCTCTGATCAGGTTTATTGGTAGAATTAGGGTTGTGTTTCGGCCGGATCGGATCGGAAAATGCCTCTTCGGAAAAAATTCCAATTTTTTCGGAAATAAAATAACTATTCCGATTTTCGATCCGATTTTTTCGAAAAATAAAAAAAAATCGAATTGGGAAAAATTGGAAAATCGGAAAAAATCGAAAATTCACAAAATAAATTAAAAATCCAGAAATTTCGAAAATTCCAAAATTTCAAAAAAAATAAATTATGGATTTTCGATTACTCGAAATTCTCATTTTAAAGAAACAAAGAGAATGGCTTAACCCAACATGTAAATACATGAGGATATGACCCATTGTTTCATTTGTATAGAAGTTAGGGGGATGCTCTCCTTTTATAGAGCCTATTTTGGAGCCCTCTCCCCCTCTCCCTCTCCCAACTGATGTGGGATATGAAAAACTTTCAAAAAATCGGAAAAGAAATTGGAAAAATCGGAAATCGAAAAATAATTCCAAAAAAATCAGAAATAATTCGAAAAAAATCGGAAAAATTGGATCAGAAAAATCTAGAATATCAAAAATTTAGAATTATTTCCGATTTCCGATCCGATTTTTTTCGGAAAAATCGAAAATCGGAAAACTAAAATTTCATTCCAAATTCGGAAAAAATCGGATCGGAAATCGGAAAAATCGGAAAGTTTGGAAAGTTCAGAAAAAAACACAGCCCTAGGTAGAATAAAAAATATAAGTTTATAAAGGGGTATTACATTTGAGGATATCTCTCATATGTGGATTCCTCTAGAATATGATGTCACACATGTCCACACAATGATTGCCAAATCCCCAAAATCTGGATTACAACAATCAAATAAATCATTTTGTTTCCATTCAAATCCCCATAATCGGGATTAAGAATCTATGCACCCTTTTAAAACATTGTGAGATCGTATAAGTATAATCTAGTCAACACATATACTTGAATCTCACCTATGGTCTCAATACATTAATAATGTATTGTACGATCCTCTTTGAACTATCAAACAAGTTCATAAACTATTATACATGTTCATGTAGTCAAGATAAACTCCTAAGACCATATTCACACATTTACTGATAGGATGTTAACTCCATATCTAGGCTATAAACTGTTCAATTGAGCTAGAATGGAATTCTGATATTCAGTGATCAAGTTAAACTCAACCCAGTAGAATTCCTACTAAGTTCAATTGACCAACATATATACAATATATTCAAGATAAATAAAAGGCATTCTCATAAACATGATTCTTATTTCAAAATTAATCTGATACACTTTTAAAAATAAATAAACGTCATACATGGTTTTAAGAGTAAAACCCCAACATGGTACTTTCTAGGTGCCAAGATTTATCCACCTTATGCATCGCTTATGACAATGATAATTTATTTGCGAAGAAGTGGTCGGGTGCATGGAAGGATGTGAATTGGGTTTTGGGGTTTTGCAATTGTGTTTTTCTTTTTTACAAACTCGAGCTAGTCTTTAGAGAAAGGAAAAGCTTGTAGTTATCACGCAATTTGCATAACATTATTGGGGAAGATAAAGGGAATGAATGTGATTGAAGTATGGAGCACGATGACCCACCGAACGATATTAAAATTTGCCATGACTCTATAGACGGCCATTACGCAGTCAATGAGAGGACAATACACATGCATGACAAAAGAAACCACTTGAAGTTGTGTAGTGATATAAAGGAACATGCAAAGGGAAATTTCCTAACTCGAAATCTTGATTGTCACGATGTCTTTTTAGTCTTGTGTTAATATAATGCACTTTGGTGTTTACATTTATTTTGATTAGATTTTAAATAATACATGATTTCATAATTTGTAATATTAATTTAAAAATGATTACATTAAGAATATGAAAAGTCATGGTTGGGTAACCCAATAAATTTTTTTACGATTACCACACATTGAATTAAAATGTAAATAGTTAAAAAATGGAGTATATCCATCATGATGGATAACTTAAGTTTTTTCTACTACCAAACCTTCTTTAAAATGTTATGAATAAGAAATTTGTGGAACTCTTGCTGGGGCAGGAGACGTGTTTATGTTCAGGATTGTTTAGTCTTGCAAGATTTCATCTCGTGCATCTTTCCTCGCACGAGATGTTTATGCTCAGTTTTGGATTTCCACTTCGTCGGCCTTTAATTTTATCCCCTGATGACCCCCTCCAGGTATTGTACATCAAGCGCTTGGTCGGCTTTGCATGGCTTCATGTAAGTGTCACTCAATTTTTTTTACTTTTCTAATTATTTCTATGCTTAACTTGAAATTTAACCTTGATGTTTGGGTCTATTTTCAACTTTAGACCACTTTTTTCAATTTTGGCAATGTCAACCTAACCTTCAACTTTAAACAAACTCAGACGGTCATTAATCATTCGTTAGAGAATTTTTATTAAATCCAACAAGGCATTGGGATCAACCCTTTGACTGATTAACAACCAATTATACTTTGACATGTGTTTCAACCTATTAAATAATATAGTTCTATTAAATACACTTTTTTTAATAAAATATAGTTCTTATAAAAAAATATAGTTTTTTATAAAATATAATTTTTTATTATAAAAATACAGTTTTGAAAAAATATTGCTTTTACAAAAATACTATTTTTTTTAATGAAATACAGTTTAATTTTTATAAAAATAAGTTTTTTATTTAAAAAATTTATTTTCTATATTTTTTTTCTATTTTTTTCTTTATTTCTTTTGAAGAGTTTTTGTCTTTTGAATTATTTAATAGGTTGAAAGTACGACTTTTATAAAGAAATATAGTTTTTATGTTTTTTCTTTATTTCTTTTTAATAATATTATTTTTATAAAAGAATACAGTTTTTATTAAGAAATATTTTTTATTTATTAATTTTTTTTATTTATAAAAAATACACTTTTTATTTATAAAAATATGTTTTTAAAATTTATTTTTTCTTTATTTCTGTGGGGGTTAACCAACCCACTATGAGACAGGGGTTGTCCGACCCAACTCAAACGGATAGTTTAACTTGTGCATTTAACATGTGCTTAAATATATTATGATAAGCTCAAATCCATTACCAACAATCTTGGAGAGATATTTAGGGACACCATACGAGCTACACTCAAGCAAGAAGAGTAACCTATACAATTCAACCTCTTGAACACGACTATAAATGTAAACCCTCACCTCGGGGTCAAGGTGATTCAACTTTGTAATTTTGAGAGATACACTAATAAGAAAAATAATAACCTCCCGTGGGCGTAGGTAATTTGTCGAACCACGTATATTGTGTGTTGTGTGTGTGACTGCTTTGTCTTGCTTTCTTTACCTGCTTGCTTTCTGGAAATATTCATTGTGATAATTCTGCACTCACAATTGACACTTTCTGTGGGAAATGATTCTCTTTTCTTGCGAAAGTAATCATTGAAATAAAATTCCATGATGTCTCTCCACATCAGTAACCTACCCTACGCCAGTGACATACAAGATTACCCAGTTCCACCCAAGGTTAAGTCTTAGATTCATCAAGAGCCAAATCCAAGGTTTCTCTATGGCCTGCCTAGGCCTACGCAGATCTCCAGGTCGATCGGTGCCTATGAAGCCAAGCTTCAAGAGAAAGAGGAGGCCACACACCTCCAAATGAAAGAAAATGCTCACCTTCAAAGGCGACTAGAAAGAATGGAGATAGAGCTCCACGATGACAACCGAAAGTGTCGTGCAAGTACTCATAGTTTTCAAGTGAGCAACATTCGTAGCCGAGGGAGGAGCTCTAGCGTGATTGGGACAGATCAGAATGTAGCCGACCAGAGAGTCGCCATAGAGGCGGTGAACATCGAAGCATAAGAAACTTGGTCCGGAGAGAGATATGGATCAACACCTAGCCAATCGAGGGGCTAGGTCTACTAAAGAGCTGGCCAGAAGAGCTCTCAATACATAAATGAACCCCATCCCCCCCATTTCAAGGGTGATTGAAGAGGAAGAGCCCTCAAAGAATGATATACCAAGTATAGCCTCGTCCCTACACTGGACCCCTCGGCTAAAGCCGATTAGTGCTAGATCGTCAGTTTGAGAAAGTTATGGCTCAGCCATAGGCTCGGTATAAAGGGTCTCATCATCAGCCATAAACTCATCACAAGAGGCCTCGTTCTCATCACGAAACACAATAAAAAATATTAGTATCAGTGGTCTTATGACTCAAGTACCCTCGACCTCATCCTTCACTTGGAAGAAAGGGTCTGGCTGAAGACTCAACTCAACATGATAATTATTGTATCATCAGACACTACACCAAATCTACCGAATTATCACGGTCATTGACCTTGACAAGTTGGACTTGTCAAGGTTAATGACCATGATAATTCCTGGGGTGACAACTTTTTTTGTCACGGACTTATCACGGTCATTGACCGTGACAAGTTCGTTAAAATTATCACGGTCATGTCACGGTCCTTGACCTTGACAAATTTGTCATGGTTAAGGCCCGTGACAATGGTTAAAAAATTGTCACTGTCAATGACCATGACAATTATGGGCAGAATTAAAAAGAAATCTGTTGGGCAGTTTTGCCATTGCCACTACCTAGCAGTATATTTGTACCTGTTATAGAAACGTTGTACCTGTTCAAGCATCATATATACAAATAAAATAGAGATAATGAAAATATATATTCAAAATAAAGACAATATGCATCACAATATAATCCCAATATAATTCAAATGTACGAACTTAAAAATAATTCAATTCAAATAATGTCACTACATGTCTTAGGTAAGGTTAAATCTGAGGAGGTGAGTAGGCCATACGATATACGAATTGACACACCCAATGATATACATCGTTCTGCATTATTCGCGCAACCACAATGGGGAGTTCTCCTTCCTGGGTATCACATGTGTGATGAGCACCTTGGACTCGATGTCTTGAAGCTCATGTCCATGAACTAGTCCACCCTGGACGATATTCAAGTCCCTCAACCCCCGCCCTATCCGCTGGACATCAAATATGTCCAGTATAAACACGCTCGGCCAACCAAGGTCCACATCCTCGTTATCCTTCACCTCATCCTCCCGCACCTCGTCCTCCACCACCTTCTCCTTCCCTTTCCCCTTGCCTTTTCCTCCTAACGAACGCTTCATGAATGAGAACATATCTTGGACTGTCGCCTCCAAACGGGACAGCTTCGCGTCATGCTAGTCCACCGTTCGAGCCAACCCGGTGTCGCTCGTTCCAATCCGATGATCCTAGATTTGGCCACCCGCGAGCTCACCCCCCTTGTCCTCCCCTTGCGATCAGAGCTAAGAACTTGGATGAGTGTGTCTGTGGACAAAGATGCCTTGGCGTCATCAGACTGCAACTCATGCAGTTCCTTAAGCTTTGTCTGAAACGACAAAAAGCACATGATTAGTAAAATAAGTAAATTTAAAAATTATAATGTAATAAACAAAAGTAAATTGTCGGATTACTTACAATGGTGGCCGCGACGCTCAGGGACACCTCCTTATCCTTCCCCTTCTTCGTCTAAAGAGCCACATAATTATCGAGCCTATGTGGCCTACCCTCAGGGCCACTCCCTGTCCCCTGAAATAAAATAAAGTAGAATTAGTATCGGCCCCGCAAAGTAAAATAATTAAGAATTATATATTTCTGTAGTTATAGAAAAATTAAATCTTACCATCATCCTATGCTCCACCTCGACGTAAGACGTCCGACCGGAGTAGTGTACGTTCGTCTTTTTTGCCCGGTTTTCCCTCCCCGATTGGCGAGATTCCAATTGTCGCTCCCCGATCTCATTGTCAACGAACTGTTGCCATTTTGCCAATGAGATCGGCTCCTTCGGCGGGATGGATTCACGCATTCGGATAACGGACTCTCATCTCTTCCCAAAGTACCGGGTTCGCATATTTTTCTTCCACGTCTTGTGTTGCTCCCTTAACTGCTCCAAGACGGAATCGCGTAGCTTTGGATCCAGGATGAATTATTCGTGTCCAACAAATACAATGTTAGTTGCGAATAAATATAAAATGAAATTGAAATCAAATTAAAATTAAAATATTCATATTCATATAAATATAAATATAAATACATTACCTGTAGTGCCACCCAAATATCTAACTTGAGCTCATGTGGCACCTACCTCCAACTAGTTTACCCCGGGCCGATGATCGTCTTTACCACTTCGAGGGATCTCACTAATATCCCCGACTTGTTCTCAATGACCATCCCCAATTTTCCATATTTTGGGAGCCTACCCTCATCGCTTCCGCTACCACCGAGCCCAGACGACATCATCATAACCAGCATCATCATCCTCACCTTAATACCTGAAGGAGACATTTTCTATAAAAAAAATGTAATTAGTACAAATCAAAATGTACAATTACTAAAAATCCGAAACATCCCCACCCCCACCCTTAATGCCCACACACAAGCACACTATACAAGAGTGAAAATGATAAAGTGCAAATCAACTAAAAGCATTAAAAATGGACGTTTCTGTACAAATTTGAATATTTATTACAAGTTGAAAAATTGCTTAAAATTCGGGTTATCATAAAAAATGGATTGATATTCGGTAGGAGCAACCAATTCATCCACACTACTATTTAGACGCTTTGGCACGTGTTGGACAATTGACCACGGTTCGTTGTTGATATACTCCGAGTAAAACACTTGGTTAACCTTTTGAAATGCACAAACAAACGGCTCATCGCTCATGTGATCGTTGCTCTTCAACTTGGATAAGTCAACCATGATCAAATTGGTGACAGGATCAACTTTACAAGCATTTTTATCCTCAACTCTTACCCAGTCACAGTAAAATACAACCTCTTTGAAGCTTATATAATCCAATTCAAAAATATTTTGAATTACACCATAGTAAGTCATTTCATCTTCAACGAGATTTTTATTTTTTGCGCTCGCTCGAAATAAAGTAAGAGTCTTGTATGAAATGCCCGAGTTCTGTATATTTGTACTTTCCTCGTACACTTTAGCGCAAAAAATGTAACCGTTCAATCGATACTTTTTGTACTCTTGTGCCACGAACAAGGGTCCAGTGGCTAGACGAGCAAGCCTTGATGTCGTATCACCCGTCTTTAAGAGATGAGAATATAGATAAATTAATTATATTAGTTGTAAAATTTGAGTGAAATGTAACGTTATATAACGACCATTTTCATTATAATTACCTCTTGTGTCAACCACAGCCTAAGTTCGCTGTCTGATTGTACCATTATTTTTCATCTTTTATTGTTCTCACATGCTTCATATTTTCTGCATATTACAAAATTAATCATGTATAAAATAATCTAAAATAATGTTAAACATTATAATAATCGAAACTTACTTTTGCCATTCTTAGACATCTTCATGTGTGTCAAATAGATAACGAGCTACTTATTCATGTTGCAAACTCGTTAATTTCACTCGTTTTCCCATCACATGACCACCATCATCGACGAACTCATCAGTGTCATCAAAGCTGGTCGAGTCAGGCATATATTCCCGAGTATATATTGATGACTCCATGGTGATGTATTCCTCTATAATTGATCCTGCAATGTATCACGTATTCTTGACGTAATCTTTAAAAACTTTCATCAATCTTTCAAACGAATATATCCACCGATATCTAACTGGACCACAAAGAAGTGCCTCGTCGCATAGGTGTACCAACAAGTGAACACTTATGTCAAAGAATGCTGGGGGAAAGTACTTCTCCAACTCATAAATCGCTTCAGTCACCGCCAATTTTGCTGCCACTATGTGTTCTCGATTGACTACCTTCTCACACAAGAGTGAGAAAGTAATACTAATTTGCATAATAGCCCTTTGCAAATCCTTGTGCATGGAGAAGCAGTGCTTAAACAATAAAGGATCCAATTGCATGATCACATGCCAATCGTGGGGCTTACACTTATGTAAATCATGAGTAGCATAATTCACAATCCTTTGCAAGTTGGACGCAAAATTAGATGGGCCCTTCAAATTATATATTGTGTCTAAAAGCACCTTCCTTTCCCCACTCGTCAAAGTAAATACACCAGGGGGAATTATTGTCCTTCCCCTACTATCTTCTTTCAACCATAATTGTGGCTTAAGTTTCAACGATTTAAGGTCTTTTCATGCATTTTCTCCATCCTTCGAATGACTCCCCCAAGGCAAGTGCCCATAATATGTTCAGCAAAGTTCTTCTCTGTATGCATCACATCCAATACATGGCGCACCGAGTTATTATTCCAATAAGGCAAGTAAAATAAAATTAACCTCCTAGACCATGCTTTTGTTGTCTTAGTTTCATTCCCAGTTGGGGTCTTCTTATGCTTGACATTCTTAAATTTTGGGATTCTTACCTGGCATATTAGGTCCACATTCAGAAGATTTACTTTGAAATTCTGAAACCGAAAGTTATCTCGGCGGTAGCCTATGTTAAACCCCGCCCAACAAAAAAATGGAACCTTTCTCAAATCTGAAACTATGAGCCAGGGGTAAAAACCTCCTGTGGCAATGGTATAAATTTTTTGAGCTAAAGGATAGATGAAAATATTCAGTCTCCTCTCCACAAATAGGACACCCCAAATAACCATGTACTACACAATCGGATAATATCCCATAAGCTAGAAAATCATGAATTTCCCACATCAACATAAGTTTCAGCGTAATCTCTTCTTTTCTAAAAGAGTCAAATGATTGCACACCCTCTTCCCACAACTCATTTAATTCTTCAACAAAAGGAGCCAGGTAGACATCGATGTCATAACTTGGTGCCTTTAGCCCAGGTATCAACAAAGACATCATCAAAAATTCAGGTCTCATACACTATGAAGAAGGGAGGTTGAGTGGGGATAGGATCATTGGCCATACACTCTGATTGTGCATAGATTTTCAAATGGATTGAAACCATCTGTTGATATAGCCAAGCGAATGTTGCGTTGTTCTCGAGCAAAATCGGGATACTCATAATTCATCCTCCTCTAGGATGTAGAATCAATAGGATGACGCATGATATTACCCCTACTTCTACCCTAGCATGCCAAGTCATTGCCTTCGCTATCCATGGTACTGTGAAAAATCACTTTAATCTAGGCCCAACGGGAAAATATTTCAATACTTTTTGAGTCACTTTTGATCTTGTGCCTTCCTTACTAGTAGATTGGACATATCTAGGTTCATCGCATACCGGACAACGATTGAGATTTTCATACTCCTTTCGATATAGTATGCAACCATAGCATGTCAAACCAACCATAGCATGTCAAGTAGTTTGATCTTTCTCACAACCAGAGTATAACGGTTGGGTCGCCTTAAATTTTAAACTTTAGTAGTCATCATCAAGTTTTATCATGATATCTTCACAAGCACTTGAACCTTCTACATCATCAGTAACCTCATTCACCTCTGCTTCATAAACTCCGTACACATCATCATCTAAATCCTCTAACATATTATGATCTACATCGTCCCCTTATACATCTATCCTACTTGTTGAAGGTTGTTGTGAAGGTTGGTCGGGGACAAAAGGAACTTTCAATTCACCGTGAAAACTCCAAAATTGATAACTATCTTGCATACCCGATCTTAACAAATGTAGTTCAACTGTTTTCCACTCAAATAACTTACCATTCTTACACCTAGAATACTGACACGGAAACTCTTCATCATTATGACATCTCTTTGCGTATTTCACAAATTCGTTAGCATCTCTGCGAAACACATCCCCCATTCTATTTGTCTCACCCATCCACTCTTTGTATTTCGAATGTCCCATCACAGCTACCACAAATAATCACCTATTAAAGGTAAACAAAACTTAGATTTATAGTATGTTTCATTTAATTATGTCTTATTTATATTCGATTTTTAAATTTCAAATTCAAAATAGAAATTTCTATTTCCTCCATCTCCTCTAAAGGGTGAGTGGTCCTATCCCATTCAAGACCGTATTTTCTGTAATATACTTAACAACTCATGCACATTGTTACGATTTGAGTAAAATTCGGCAACATATCCCCGTAGTTCTCCAAGTACACGACGTAGATTGGCAAGTGTGGTGTTATTTCAATTACTCAATTGATATAACTGTCACACTTGTCAATCTAGTGTGTACCCAGAGAACATTAGGATACGACTGCAGAACTTTCGCCAAAAGTAACAACTTTAAGCCACTAAGAATATTATACAGAAATTATGCAGTCCTAAACTGTCCAAACGGGACTATTCGAGAGATCCAATTACAGGGGTAATGACTCTCAAACGGGTCTAAGGGCTATTGAATGCGTACACATAAGAACTAGAAGGCTAGTATCTATGCGCACTATATGTAATTTCAAGTATTTTTCATTTAATTATCATACTATATATATATTGTTCGATATACAAAGTAATTTTCAAAAAAAGCTGAAAAATCCCACCTCCATATGGACAATAATCCAGTGGTCATGCCACTTTTAAAATTAACCAACCCAACATCGATCAACTATAATCCAACAGCAACGTCAACAACAAATGTGGATCCCGTACTCCTTCTAATTCATCTACTCAATTAATTATTTTCATCAATTAAACTAACAATTAAAGTATACAATTATTAATTTACTAATTTACAATGAGGGGCAATCCTACTTTCATAATTAATCATATATTAATTTACTAATTTACAATGAGGGACGATCATATATTAATTTACTGAAAATATTAATAATCAATCAATTCGTTTACAAGGGACACTACGCACAAACACGCACACTACACACACAAACACACACGCATCCCCTACCCCCCTTCCCCCACCACACACACACACAAAGAGCCCCACCCCCCCACACACATGCACACACACCCTTCCCCCACCACACACACACACACAGCCCCACCCCCCTCTCCCCACACCCACCCACCACACACACGCACACACACACACACACACACACACACACACACACATATATATATATATATATATATATATATATATATATATATATATATATATATAAATGGAAGAGAGAGAGAGAGGGAGAGCAACGTAGGGAGAGAGAGAAAAAAAAGGAGGGAAGAAATCGGTGGGGGAAAAAAGGAGGGGAAAGGGTTTTTTGCTGGGAAATTTATCACGGACGTGTCACGGTCCTTGACCGTGACAATATTATACGAATTGTCACGGTCAATGACCGTGATAAGTCTTTGTCACGGTTTTGTCACGGTCAATGACCGTGACAAGGCTAGCCGCTGGAAGGATGCCAATTTACCCATTTTGGTGTAGTGAGAGGATCTAACTTTCCAACTCGGCATCGGCCTGGTCCAGAAGGCCGACAGTTGATAGTTGGCAGAGCAAATAGATTAGAAAACGTGTGGAATGGTGCGCATGAGAGGCAGATCCCACATGAACAAAATCGCTATAACAAGATTTCCCTCACACGTGAGGGCATATTTCATCATCATGATCTACATGTGGCAGTTACAGGTGGCTTAACCTTATTGGCAAGAACATTCTACACATGCTTATTACATGATTGGGGGTATATCACCCCCCGGGCACTATATATACTTCTCTTCTCTAATAATGTAAAGGATCAAAATATTAAAACCCTAGACCAAGCTCTGTTGCTATCATAATAGAGATAGAAAGTTGAGTGAATTGTACTGCAAAGGCCATTAAAGCCCAGTTTAATGGTAAAGCATACACTCACCTGCGTAGTGGAGTAGGCCAAATGGCTGAACCACTTACTTTATAGTCTTTCTACTATTTATCTCATATCTATCTTCATTTATTCTTCTCACTACACCAAAAGTGTCGACTTGTCACGTCTTTGACCATGACAAATCCAACTTGTCAAGGTCAATGATCGTGACAAGTCTGGGGGTGACAATTTCTTTTGTTATGGACTTGTCATGATTAAAGACTGTGACAAGTTCATTAGACTTGTTACAGTCCTATCACGATCTTTGACATTAACAAGTTTTGTCACGAATGACAATCCTGTGACAAAAATAAAAAAAAATTATCACGATCAAAGACTGTGACAAGTTCGTGATAAGTTTCTTTGTCAAGGACTTATCACGGTCTTTGACCGTGACAATTCTGGGTAGAATTTAAAAAAACTATTGGGCAGTATGGCCACTGCCACAACCCAGCAGTTTATTTGTACCTGTTATAGCAAAATTGTACCTGTCCAAACAACATATATATAGAAATAATACACCAAATCATGGCATAAATAATCCATATCCAAATAAAATAGAAATGCAAATATCCATCATATCCAAACCAACATGTACCAGAATAAAAAAAATACAAATACAATCCAATATCCAAATAAAACGATAAAAATAATGTCAAGAAGAAGGAGCAGGTTGGAGGAGGAAGGAAGGCCACACGACATATAAATTGAGACACCCCCTTAATATGTTGAACGCCGCATTTTTCGCATAATGACAAAGGTGAGTTCTCCTTTCACTCCACCACATGCGTGACGAGCACTCTTGCCTTAATGTCTTGGAGGGGACGTCCATGAACCAACATACCCGGGAGGAAACTCGAAACCCCCTTTCTATCGGCTCCCCATAATATGTGTGAGTAAATATATGCTCAGCCAACCGATTGTTGACACATGCCGCTCAATGGGATTACAATGGTAAATGGATCATCATATGGTGCCGAGTCCTTTCGTATTGGCGATGAAGCAGTGAAGTCCTCGTCCTCGTCTCCCTTTACCTCCTTCCCCTTCCCCTTCCCCTTCCCTTTCCCTTTGCCCTTGCCCTTGCCCTTGCCCTTGCCTGACTGACGCTTCATTAAGGCGTACATATCTAGGACCGTCACCTCTAATATTGATAGCTTCTCGTCATGTTCGTCCACCTTATGTGCCAACTCATTGTTGCTCATCTCCATATTGATGATCCTAGACTTCCCCACTCGCGAGCTCACCCCCTAGTCCTCACCTTGTGATCTGGCTCGAGCACTTGGCTGAGTGCGTTCGAAGCCAAAGATGCTTTGTCATCATCGAACTGCTACTCATGAACTTCCTTAAGCTTTGCCTGTAACGATAAAACTACATTGTTACACCTGCAAATATTTTCTGGATTGATTTTGAACTATCTTACTTATTGGTACTATATTTGGTATCATCATTTTTGGTGCCGTCTATGGAAAGCGAGATACTTCATCTTCTTCCTTTCATTTACAGCTTGTTCCTCATCAATTTATTTGGTGGTGATCTAACTTCACGTTTGGATGGACTTGAATCACCGTTGAAAGAACTCTAGTTGAGTTATTCAAGATTTTTCCCAGTTTATCCATCTCTTCCTGTGCACTTATTGCTCTTTTTCGTTCACCAAATTCTTTGGCTTCAAATTTTCCACTAGGCATTGGCCCCAGTTCCAGTTAGGCATTGCCTCAGTCAGAAATGGTTGAGGTCGCGACAACATTGCACTCACTGGCGGCCAGCCAGTAAAAGATCCAGGAGCAGCTTGTTTCTTTTAGCCAAAACATATTGATTATACCCACTGGCGCGGGGGCAGAGTTGATAACTTTAGCCGTCAGGGAGGGTGTTAATCCGGAGATAGGGGGACCACCCCTGACCCCACACAAAGAGACAGTGCAACATCAGAGGCGTAGGGATGTGGCCGACCCTAAGCAATTGCACCTAGGGAAACAAGGCAAATAATTTTAAGATCACCAATGTGATGATGAGGAATATTTGGAACCCTATGAGATCTCTGCGGATATTGTACTCCAATTCAAGGCAATAGAGGAAGTAGTGGTAGGCCGAGACTAGACGGTCGATCCCATCCTTCAACATTCGATAGACTCAATAGAGGGTCTTCTTTTGATAGACTCGACCTAGTCGGTGACCTATACGACCAACTCTCCAGGTCTTGTACTATAGTTGGGTACAGGGGTAATGGTGGATGTGGTGGCCATCATCCCCTAGTAATCGAGATGAAGAGAAAAAGGAAGTTAGTAGCCAATAAATAACATCCGATCAAGAACTTGTGTAGCGTTCAATCGATAGGGAAGGAACTAACGTTAATACTGTAATAGCCAAAGGAGGTAATGCAGCGGTGGCCGCAGTCAACAAGCCATGGAACAGTTCTATTAAGAGGCTTAAAGACCAGATTGACGACATTTTGAAGAGTCTATACCCCCTATAAATGGGTTACATAGAAGGGTCACCGTTCGTCGTAAGAATAATAAGCTACCCGACTCCGTCTAAGTTTCAGTCGCCGGTGGTGATGCCGAAGTATTATGGAAGCACCAACCCAGTTCACCACATCAAAATGTACCAGTCGGCTGCTAACATCTATTCAATCTCTAATGAGATGAGGTGCCTATCTTTCTCAATCACCCTAACTTGTGATGATCGCATATGATACACCTCCCTTCCCAGGAACTCAATTGAAAAATTCAAGCAACTAGTTGAGAGGTTCATCCATAATTTTTATTTTGGAGTAAAGCCCCGAAAGAAGACCACAAACTTGTTATATATCAAGCACGGAAAAAATAAGTCTCTGAGAGACTACATAGCCCTCTTTAACAAAGAAAAGTTGGAGGTGGAAGACTATGATGAATGTGATGGCTTCCCTTATAGGAGGATTAGAGAAGGGAAAGCTCCTATGAAAGCTAGCCGAAGATCCTCTAAAATTCATGGATGAACTTATAGCTACAACCAGGAGAATCATGAATGCGGAGGAGGACATATCGAACAAAGGAGAGAATAAAAAAGGAGCAAGTTCCAGAAATTCAAGTAAAAAGTGGAAAGAAGAGGTCAGCGGATGAAAAGTTTGATGACTATACTCCATTGACAGCCACTCCGAAGATGATCCTGAATGAAATAAAAAATGATCGATCCTTGAGATGGCCGAAAGAGATGAAACATCCTCTTCACAAAAAGGATACATGCGAGTGGTGCGAGTTCCACCAGGATCACAACCACACCACTGATAAGTGATTTGTACTTAAAGACGAGATATAAAAGATGCCAAAGTAGGTGAAACTCGAGAAATATATGAATAGGAGTTGTGCAAGAGATGACTAAGATGACACCCAAAAGTGATGAGATGATAAGTGTAAATGGTATGTCCTAATAAATAAGGATAATGATGCCTCAAATGATGATGGTGAGGCTGACCCGGACCTCCCGATGAAAGTTCTTGTGACCAAGGGTCGGTTACATTCGATTTCTCATGGAGTAAAGATGACATGCGACGGTTTAGTAGGTACTGGTAAAGATATAGTCGGCTAAAAGTCCCATGTTGTAGAGGCCAAAGCACTCCAAAAAAATGAGGTAGTAAACTCGGCTGCAGTTGATTCAAAGTCGGGTAAGAGCAATAAAGTCGACATGAACACCTTAGTGATTGGTTTCTCGAGGTTAGACTTCAAGGGGATCCTAGCCGCTCATGATGACCCTCTGGTGATCACTACAAGAGTGCATCGATATGATGCTCCCAAAATATTAGTCGATGGTGGAAGTTCAACTGATGTGATGTTCTTGGAGTGCTTCAAAGAGTTAGGACTAAGCAATAAAATACTCATCCCATATCATCATCCTTTAATTGGATTTAGTGGAGAAAAAGTCCATTCTCTTGGGATTTATAAGATGGACGTTTGTATAGGGGAGATCTGGCCAAGATGTCTCATAAAGAAGATAAATTTCTTTGTGATGGATGAAAATGTTTATTCAGCATACAATATCATAATGGGACGGGTATCCCTCAAGGAATTTGAGGTAGTGCCCTCTACCGTTCACCAAATGATAAATTTTTTTAATCCCTATGTAGTAGGGGAAGTTTTGGGTGATCAGGTAAAGGCGTGAGAATGATACTTAAACTCTACTGAGGAAAGAGAAGCTAATAAAAGAGCCACCATCACTTATAACATCGATACTCTCAATCCAAGGGACGAGATGAAACTGAAGAAGGGAGAGGCTGTTGAGGAGGTAGAATCCATTGTCCTCAATAAAGATGAGCCAAAAAAACATCCAAATCATCAAATCATTAAAAAGAGAAATCAAGGAAGAGTTGATCAAACTGTTGAGGAGAGACAAAGTATTTTTGCATGGAGTCATGAAGACATGTCGAGAATAGATTTGAAGATCATCTGCTATATATTAAATGTAGACTAAGGAGTAAAGACGATCTGACAGAGGCGGAGGATCTACTCCAGAGAACAATATGAAGTCATAAGAGAGGAAATGAAAAATCTAAAGAAGGTCGAGTTCATCAGGGAGGTTGTCTATCCAAAATGGCTAGTTAATGCAGTTATTGTGCCTAAGCATAATGGCAAGTGGAGTACGTGTGTAAACTTCATTGATTTTAACAAAACTTGTCCGAAAGATAACTTCCCACTCCTGAGAATTGATAAGACGGTAGATTCCATGGTTGTGCATGAATTAATGAGTTTCATGGATGCCTACTCAGGATATAATCATATTTTTATGGACCTAGTCGATGCTGAGAAGACCTCATTCATCACTGACAGGGGCACATATTTTTACAAGGTTATGCCCTTCGGCCTCAAGAATACTGGGGAAACGTATCAGAGAATAATGAATAAGATGTTTGAGGATTAAATAGGAAATACCATAGAAGTATTTGTCGATGGCATGTTAACCAAAAGCCTCAAGGACGAGACGTATGTGGCGGACCTTGAGCGCACTTTTAATACAATGGACGAGTATCAGATGAAGCTCGATCCTGCCAAGTGAGTGTTCATGGTTGGAGCAGGCAAATTCATAGGGTTCATCATTAATTAGTGAGGGATAGAGGCTAACCCTAAAAAAATTAAAGCATTAGTGGAGATGAAGACTCCAAAAACCATTAAAGACGTTCAGAGGCTGCCTGGATGAGTTACTACGTTAAATAGGTTTGTATCAAGGGCTATAGAAAAATGTCTACCCTTCTTCAAAGTATTGATAAAAGCCTTTGAATGGAATGGGGAATATTAGAGAGCCTTCCAAGAATTGAAGACTTACCTCGGCTCCCCAATTCTGTTATCCCGATTTATTCAGAGAGAGAAGCTATTTTTACACCTGTTCGTATATGAGTCATCCATCAGCGAAGAAATTGTATGAGATAATTATGGGGTGCAGAAGTAGATCTACTTTAATTGTAAGGCTCTTCAAAGGGCCGAGCTGAGGTTCCCAAAGATAGAGAAGTTGTCTTATGCTTTGATACATGCATCGAGAAAAATAAAATCTTATTTTCAGGCTCACATGATGATCGTCCTTATTGACTATCCTCTTAGATAGGTCATCCATAAACCCGATAAATTGAGTAGGTTGATGGCTTGGTCGATAGAGCTTGGGAAATTTGATATTTTCTATCAGTCAAGAACAAACATTAAAGGGCAAGTTTTGACTGCCTTCATAATCGAGTTCACTTGGGACGAGGCCGATAATAAAGAGTTTATAGATCCAGTAAATGATCCAGAGAAAGAAAGTGCAAGCCCAATTGAAGCTGAAATGAGTGTTGCAAGAGCGGTGGTGGCCAAGAATGAAAAGGAAAAGTTTATATTCAAGAATGGAGTGCTAGATGAGGGCCCTTTAAAAAAAAGGCAGTGTTTGGAGCCTGTTTATAGATGTCTCTTCATGTGAGACGGGGAAAGGATTCGGCTTGATAGTGTTTGCCCTAGACAGAACGGATATCAAATACGCTCTGATATTCACCTTTAAGGCGTCTAACAATGAGTCAGAATATGAGGATCTTTTAGCGAGACTCTTCGTCACCAAGGCATTAAATGTTGGGAAGATGATAGTTCATATTTACTCTTGATTGGTGGTGAATCAGATCTTAGGAGTGTACAATGCCAAAGATCATAGGATGGCTAAATACCTGGTAAGGGTAAGAAATTTTAAAGAACTTCAGGGAGGTGAAGCTAAAAAGGATCCCTTGACTAGACAATAGCCGTGTCGATGCCCTAGAAAGATTAACATTTGTGATCATAATGGAGATTAGTAGGTCAGTGCCGGTGGAGATCCTATACCGACCGACCGTTAAAGAAGATAAAAATATAGTGGAGTTTTGCTTAAACCTGAGCCTAGGTGAATCTTGGATGGATCCTCTCATTCGATACATCAGGGATGGTGAGCTGTCAGAGTCAAAAGTGGAGAGAAAGAAGTTAAGATACAAGGTGACCAAGTTCTCGGTTATAGGAGACGTCTTGTACAAGAAAGGGTTTCCTCCTCCCTTTACTCCGATGCATTCATCCGATAGAGATGGAATATATACTGAAAGATGTGCATAATGGATTTTGTTCCAGTCACATAGGAGATAGGTCTTTGGCAAAAAGAATAGTCAATCAAGGGTAATGGTGGTCGACCTTAGCCAAGGGTGCAGCTAGTTATGTGAAGAGATCTGATAAATTTCAATGATATACTTGCATCCCTCATCAACCTCATCAACCTTATCATTTATTATTTCCCCTTGGCCGTTTGCAGCTTGGGGGATCGACTTGGTAGGAGCATTTCCCAGAGAAACAGGCGATTATAGATACCTTATTATGGTAATTGATTATTTCTCTAAGTGGGTTGAGGCTAAGTCCATGATAACGATAATCGAGACGAAGACCTTCAAATTCATTTGGAAGAATATCATCTGTAAGTATGGTCTTCCCCATACTTTGATCTCCGATAATGGAAAACAATTTAATAAATCATCACTGGAGGCCTATTACAAGAGGGTTGGTATTAAACAGTTTTTTTAGCTCCAGGCCAACCTTACATAAATGGAAAAATAGAGTTGACAAAAAAAGCTATCTTAGACGAGATCAAGAAGAAATTGGAAGATGCCAAAGGTCTTTGAAGGCACACACTGTGTTGTGGCCATAGATGATGACGGAGAGGACACCAACGGTTAAACCCCCTTCAAGATTGCCTATGGCTCAGAAGTAGTGATACCTACTAAAATTGACTTAACAAGTTACAAGCTTCAAACATACATCCCAAAAATAAATGCCGAGGAACGAAGGTTAGATCTAGACCTCATCGAAGAAAGACGAGAGGATGTAGAGGTTAGGTAGGCTGCTTATCAGCAGAGGACTGCAAAATTCTATAGCAAGAGAGTTAAGGCTTGGCCAATAGCCATTGAAGATCTAGTTTTGAAGAAAGGTTGGTAGAAGCTGAAGAAGCTCCATGCAAACTGGCATGGCTCCTATAGAGTTACTGAAGAAGTTGTTCCTGGTACTTATTGACTTAAGAATTTATAGGGAGAGCCATTCTCAAACCCTTGGAACACTAATCACTTGAAGAGATACTACTAATATTATTTTGTAAAAAAATTATTTCACCATTGTATGAGAGATGTACTAGAAAGTGATGAATAAAAAATCTCAAGTGTTCCCTCATATCTTTGTTGTAAGAATTGATAAAATAGCATGTTACAAATCGTCCTAAGCTACAAAACATCATTTATATGGTGAATTATCATTAACTCAATCTCAGTGACACAAGAATCCAAACAGGGCTCACCTCGTTCATGGATTCTCAATAACACTGAGAGGGGGGAACAGTGTGATGACATTACATTGGGTGGTGAAAACACAACAAATTTAAAAATAATTTAATTATGGTTCTTTTAAACATCATTAATTTGGTGGAATTAGAGTCAAACTCTCTCGGCGAGATGACAATGTAGGATGAGACGACACTCGTCCAAACACTCTCAAAATGATGAGAGGGGACTTGTAATTAAACATCATTAATTTGGTGGAATAAGATTCAAACACTATCACCGAGACGACACTCATTCATACACTCTCAAAATGACAAGAGGGGATTTACAATTACACACCATTAATTTGGTGGAATGAGAGTTAAACTCTCTTGGTGAGACGACACTCATCCATATACTCTCAAAACAATGAGAGGAGAATTGAAATTAAACACCATTAATTTGGTGCATTCAAGTTTAAAAATCATTTAATTATTGTTAATTTAAACATCATTAATTTGGTGGAATGACAGTCAAACTCTCTCGGCAAGACAATCGTGTAGACTAGATGACACTCATCCATACACTCTCAAAACGACGAGATGGGACTTGCAATTAAACATCATTAATTTGGTGCATTCAAATTGGAAAATCATTTAATTATGATTAATTGAGTTCTCGGCTAAGGTCGAGAGTAAACTTGAGACAGAACATCATTAACTTGGTGACCTCTTGTTTAAAAAACTAATTATTTGGCAATTATCCCCCGTCTTTGGATTAGGAAGAGTTCAAAACATGGAAGCCGAGGCGAGAAATAAACTTAGAAAAGTCATTACACATTCAGTAAAAAGGAAATGAAAGATCAAGTACGAGGCAACACTTTTCATTCATTCAAACAAGCATAATATTTAGTTAAGTACAAAATATTACAAATAATAAAATGTTTGAAATAAAACATTATTACAAGAAGAAGGGTATTGGTCACAGACGACCATCCTACACAGTTGGTTCATTGTTAGCAGCCGACCCATTAGCACCATCCTCGGTCTGAGTAGTTCTTGCAGCATCAGTGGCATTAACATCGTCTTCAATTATTGTTTCATCTCCCTCAACTGAATCCATTGATTTAATGTAGTCCAAGGCCCGAGTGAAGACGTGATCTTTCAAATTAGTAGAATCCAGTTTTAAAAGAATGGATGGGATGGCCTCAGCAAATTTCATGATGACCCACCGACATGACGTATTAATACCCCTTTTAAGGTATTTAATGCCAAAGCTGCCGAATTCATCAGACGCTTTGTAAGCTCAATGGCCTCATCTTGGATCTTCTTTATGGCCTCAGTGGAAAGGGCCTCGTCCTTTCCCTCTTAAAGTCTTCAACAAGATCGGTTGCATGCTTTGTAGCTTAGGCTGTAAGTGCCTCGTCCTTAACCTTTAAGGCATCGACATGATTGGACTTAAGCTAATCAAGAGACTTCTTATGATTGTCCTTGCGATTCTTCATCTTCTTCCTAAGGTCAGCTACATCCTGGAGGGCTTTCTCTCCCACTTAAATTTTTGAAAGATTTTCGATTACCCATTTGCTAGCCGAGGAAAAGGCACACACAGATTATAGAGGAAGAAACATGTATAAATGCAAGAGTAGGATGAAATAAAATTTGGACAAGACGAGGATCAAAATAAAGACGAAGTCGATACCTGCACCAAATGATGAAGACCAAAGTCATAGGTCTTCAGGGGTTGCATTTTCTCCATGAAATCATAATCTCCCTTTGAAGGGATAGCAAACACAGTTACTTTATACCTCAGCGCTGAAGGAATAATCAAGTCGGGGGATGATTTCAGTTGGGTTATGTTGGATACCCAAAAATCTTCAAAGTCATGTGAAGTTGAACCCGACCCAGAAGTGCTCGACACAGACTCTGACTGAGGATAAATTACTTTCGTCTTTGTCTCACGGTCCTGACGAGTGTTCGAGGGAGAAATTGGCTCCTTTTTTTTAACCTCAGATTGGGTCGCCCACTAATAATCGTCTTTTTGGTGGGTTGTTTACCACCCTTCTTGATGAAAGAATTTTTGAGACTAGGGGTTGTCATATTCTAAAGATCGTTTGAAATATGAGGAGGGCGGTCTGTAAAAGAGAAATAAGAATGATTAGTAATAAAGATAGAGGACAAGAAATGACTTGTGATAAAAAAGTTTAGTAACTCACACAACTCATCTAGGGGTGAACCCCCAAACCAGACTTCTCTAGAAAGTAGAGAGACATCAGATCCTCAAACTTAAGAAGGGCACCCTTCTTCCTTTGACTCTTTAAAAACTCAACTTTCTCCCTATCGGTAATACTGAGGCTGGGATCAAGCTTGGCCGACATAAAAGGGTTTGCCCAGGAATAAGGAACTCTAGGATCATCCTCAAATTGATCGGCATTGGCCAAAAATTCCCAGGATCCAGTGATAAATAAGAATACCGGCTTCCAATGGTGATTTGATGTCTGACTAACATGAATGATTTTCTTATCGGGCTTTCTAGCCCCTAAGTGGAAGTAGTCGGGCTGTGTCCTAGAGGACGAGATGATATAACAAGCCTTGAATATTTCTACTAAAGGGTCATCCTCCTACTTTCTCATCCACAAAGAGATGAATCCAAGTAAGATCCTCCACGTATTGGGCACCAGTTGAAAATGAGCAATTACTAGACTAGACAGAATGAACGGATGAATAGGGAGTCAAATGCCGAACTTAAACATCTGCTCATATACGGAGACTTTGTCCTCTCGAACACCGAATACTCTATTATCCTCGTCGAGGACCGTCATAGAGATATCAGACTTAATATCGTACAAATGTCTCCAAAAGAGAAGGTCAAATTCTATAAAGGTGGATTGAAAGGTCTAAGCGTATGAATAATTAACTGGTTCCCCGAACTCAGAGTCATCATCGTTGGCAATATTTTTAGCGGTCGGGGTCCCATTAGAAAATATCTCTTGGAATTATCTCGGAGTCATAGTCGAGAGAGGAATAGTGGTTAGAGGAATGGAAACGTCAACCCTCGACTCGTCATTATCAGACATAATTTTAACTAAAGAGTCCTCTTGGTTGGATGACTCGGCTTGCTGGGAAGATGAAGAACGAGATGACCTCTTGACCGACTCAGACCTCTCAAGATTTGAGGGTGAAATTATTATGGCTTCTTCAAAAGAATCTCGACTATCGGCTTGGGCAGAGGACGAGTCAGGATTCTCTTCCTCACCAACCTTAACTGGGGGAGGTCGGATGGTTTTTAGGGGAATGGGGAAGACTGGATGAGTGAGGTCGGCTCTAGCTTTATGATGCATTTCGGTCTTTGTCTCAATCTTACGTATCTCTTAAAAATTCCTTTCCCTAAGTGCGGGGCATTGTTCGGCTAGCTCGTAGAGGGTTCTTAAAATTCAAGTGGAGGCTCAACTTGGCTAAAATAAAGGTTAAAAATGAACAAAAAACTTAAAGTTTTACCACTGTTGACCTAAAAATCAAAACTGGGTATTGAAATCATTTTTCTTTAAGAACAAATGATGAACACTCAACTGGAATTTCATCAGAGAAGAAGACAAACGTAACTCTGATGACCGATCAGAAGGTCAAAAAGGCTGAGAAAGATATGAAAACCTAATGTCTACCCTAGAACCTACCTAAAGGCAACAAACCACCTACAGGCAACCCTAGAATCTCTAATAGAGGTGGCCGAAAAATATTAAAGCTCACCAAAAAAAGCAAATAAAAGCTAAAATGGTAGAATAAACTTGAAATGAATGGGGAAAGGAGAAAAGAGGTTACCTGAAAGCGCTAAGATGCCAGGGGAAGAAGAAAAACCCTAAAAACCTTACTGGAATTGCTGAAATGGTGGTAATGGGAGAAGAAAATGAATTTCTGCTGGAGAGAGATTTTAGCGCGAAGGATAAGAGGTAAGAAAAATAAATGGAGGGTTTTCAAAAACATTTAAGTACTTGTAATCATTATGCACAAGGAACAACTCAATCATTATTAGGGCACACTACCCTATGGCACACTCATAACCTTAATTTTCGAGCCACACGCTGATCCACATGATGGCTGCTAAGTGTCAACCCAGAGATCACGTTCAACAACAATAACTTGACATATTAAGAGACATACCAGACGTCAATTAAGGATGTCTCATCACTGTTTGCCCAAAGATTCTTTATCCCTAGACCTTCCATTCACATTGAAGACTAAGGGCAAGGGGTGATCAATATACTAAGTATAGGCTCATCCCTACACTGGACCCCCTCGACTAAGGGCGATTAGTGCCAAACAGTTAGTTTGTAAACGTTATGGCTCAGCCATAGGCCCGACATGAAGGGTCTCATCCTCGTCCATAAAATCATCACAAGAGGCCTTGTCCTCGTACTGAAACACGATCAACAACGTCAGTATCAGTGGTCTTATGATTTAAGTAGCCTCAACCTCATCCTTGACTTGGAAGATAGGGGCCAACTGAAGACTCAGCTCAGCATGATAATTACCGTATCATCAGATGATCCAACTTTCCAACTCGACCTCAGCCTGGTCCAAACGGTTAATAGTTGACAGCTGATAGAGTGCTTAGATTGGGGAACACATGGAAGGGTGCGTGTCAGTTGTAGATCCCACGTGCATAAAATAATTATAACAAGATCTCCCTCATATGTGAGGTAATATTTCATCATCATGATCTACATGACAGTGACAGGTGGCTTAACCTTAGTGGTAGGAACATTCTATACATGCTTATTACATGCTTGGGGGGTACAATACATCCCCAAGCACTATATATACTTGTCTTCTCGAATAATGTACGGATTAAAATATTAAAACCCTAGCCTAAGCTCTGTTGCTATCACAGTAGAGAGATAAAGTTGAGTGAATTTTATTGCAAAGGCCATTAGAGCCCAGTTTTATAGTAAAGCATACACTCACCTGAAAGTGAAGTCGGCCAAATGTCTAAACCACTTACTTTATAGTCTTTCTCCTTTATGCTTCATATCCATTTTTATTTATTCTTCTGTCTAAACTCCCTTATTACATCTACAAATTTGTTCTGGATTGAGCATGAACTATATACTTATTGGTACTATATTTGGTATCATCAAAGAAGTTTGTTGTTTCGAGATTCAAGATCTATGATGGAAAAACTGACTTTATAGACCATGCCAGGCAATGATCCTGTGAAGCCATAATGACTCCCTCATGTGTCATATTTTTCCTTCTATCCTACATGATTCAGCTCAAAAGTGGCTCGAGAAACTGTCACATAGGTCCACTAAGCGCTTCAAGGCCCTCACTGCTCGCTTCATAACCAGCAGTTCCCACCCAAAGAGGATGAACTCATTGCCCACGACGAAGAAGAAGACACATGATACTCTTCATGAATAAGCCAAATGGTATTAAGAAGTTTTTAATGAAATAGAAGATTACTCTGATCAAGTTATCGTAACCTCCTTCAAGATCAATCTGTGACCACATCTATGCTGACTAATCCCTCACGAAAAAGGAAGATAACGCCATCGATGACCTCATGGTGCATATTAAGAAATATGATAAGGTTGAGGATGTGGTTCATTCCAGTCCTGGAGAAACTATTCATGTTAGAGACAACAAGTGAGGAGACAAGGATAATAATTCCAAGAAGGGGAATAAGAACGAGGGCAAAAATAGTTCGAAAAATAGGAACATAGTTAATTGCTCAAAAGCTAATCTGGTTGTTAACACGATCTTTAACGAACCTATTTACAAGTTCCTGGGAATATCAAAGACTAAACATTTTTTAAGTGTCCTAAGAAGATGGGTGGAGACCGTACGAAGAGGAATAACATGTTGTAATGCACATTCCACAAGAAAGGTGGCCATCGAACAGAAAGCTGCAAAGCTTTGAAATATCATCTAAAGAAGCTGGCCCAAGATGGGCATCTTGAGGAGTATATACTCAAAAAAGATGATAAGGTCACAGCTAAATTCAACCAGAAGCTGGATAACATCCTAGATGACGATATGGGACAGGAATTCGTAGTAATTCACCAAGCATCCGACTTGAAGCAAATCCAAAGGAAAGTTGTTCGGATGGAGCTGAAGAAGGCCACGACTGTTATGGAAGCATTCCAGATTAACCCCGCTAAGAGACAGGTTAGAAAGTGATGGCGACCATAGGACGTCGACTTCAATAAGCACATCGTCTTCACAGAGGAAGACTTGATTAAGGAAAGGACCCCGAACCACGATGCACTCATAATCACCTTTAGGATTAAGAATTATGACGTCGATAAACTGCTAGTAGATTAAGGGAGCTCGTCTGAGGTAATGTATCTAAAGCTCTTCCAAAAATCTAAGCTCAATCTATCGGATCTCAAAGAGGAAACAGTTCCACTGGTCGGCTTCGTGAGGAAGATCACGATGTCGTTGGGTAAGACAGTCTTGCCACTAAGGACATGAAATATTTTAAAATTTATCGAATTCCTAGTGGTAGATATAGAATCAACTTACCACGCCATTATCAGTAGAGGATGGCTTCATGCAATGAGAGCCGTAGCATTAACCTACCACCAAAAGATAAAATGCGCTACAGACCAGGGAGTAGTGGAAATTCGTAACGATTAGGCCACTGCCAGGAAATGCTCCATCGGTTCCATTCGGACCTAAAAAGAGAGAAAAGAAAAGGAAGGCCCTCTCGAGGAAGGATAGGATGGGGTTATCCCTTAAAAATAGCAACTACAATATGACAGACCAGGGGTGGAGGAGACCAAGGTCCACCCCACTGGTAGGGTCATCGAAAACCTGAAGGAGGTTACGTTTGATGCTAACCTTCCATATAAAAAATTATTTATTGGGATAACACTGGAAAATCATGAAAAGAGGGATATTGTTGCCTACTTAAAGAGAAACGTAGACGTGTTTGCTTAGGAACTATATGACCTTCCAGGGATTAATCCCCATGTGTCTTTCCACTGCCTTTACGTAGACCCACCTTTCAAGCCAATCACCCAAAAGGCACACCGAATAGCCCCAGAAAAGGCCAAGGCAGTTGAAAATGAACTAGGAAAACTTTTGGATGTAGGGTCCATTAGGGAAGTCCAATTCCTTAAGCGTCTCTCAAATCCAGTGGTGGTGCGAAAAAGTAACAGAAGATGTAAAGTTTTCATTGACTTCACTGATCTCAATAAGGCATGCCCCAAGGAAAGCATCCATCTTGCAAAGAAAGATCAACTGGTCGATGTCACGGCTTCACATAAATGGATGAGATTCCTAGACACCTATTTAGGGTATCATAAGATTCCAATGTTCAGTGAAACCATGGAAGTTTACAAAGATGACATGATAGTCATGAGCGATGACAAAGGTGAAAACCTCAGTGATCTATCCAACACATTCAAAATCCTCAGTAACTATCGAATGAAGCTCAATGTGAGAAAATGGTCATTCGATGTCCAGTCAGGCAAATTTATAGGTTATTTGGTCAATAAAAAGGACATTGAGGCCAATCCAGATCAGATTGACGCTATTAATAGTGTCTGACCACTAAAGACGTTATGAGATATTCATAAGCTCATTGTGTTACTCGCAGCACTCAACCTCTTCATCTTCAAGTCCTTGGAGTAATGCCGACCATTCTTTCAGCTGCTCAAAAAGGATAAGGGCCTCACCTAGAATGACAATTTTTTAAAATCCCTTAAAGAGATAAAGTCTTATCTCAGCAAACCAACCATGTTGGCAATGCTCAATGATGGAGATCCTTTGTACCTCTACCTCGTAGTATCAAGTCACATGATCATCTATGCCTTAGTGTGCAAGAAGTAGGGAAGACAATGTCATATCTACTACGCTAGTAAGACACTCCTGGGCACAGAGCAATGCTACTTTCCATTAGAAAAATTATCTTATGCTCTAGTGATTGCCTCAAGGAATCTTAAGCATTACTTCGAAGACCACTCAGTTGCCATAATCACTTCATTCCCTCTCAAAGATGTTCTTCGAAAAGTCAACCTTTCTGGGCGATTATCAAAATGGTCAATCAAACTTGGAAGGTTTAACATTCACTTTAAGCTAAAGATAACGATTAAGGGGAAGATATTGGTCGATTTCATTGCTGAATTCACTGGAGACGGTTCAACTGACCAGTCATTGGCAGAGCAATCAATGAACAAGGAAGCACAGTTAGAAAAATGGACCCTTTATGTTGATGGAGCCTCCAATTCTAATGGGGAAGGAGTGAAAATTGTTCTGGTAACCCCGAAAGACACCATTATTGAGCAAGGAATCAGGTTTGGCTTTGAAGCCTCCAATAACAAAGTCGAGTACGAAGCGTTAATATCTGGCCTACACAAGGCCCCACTACTGGGGAAAAGAAGCTCAATATGTTCGGTGATTCCAAACTAGTGTCCAACCAGGTCAGGGGTGATTTTAATACAGAAGATGATATGATGGCAGCTTACCTTGCTGTGGTTCGCAATCTTATAACAGAGTTCGAAGAGGTCCACATTTAGAAGTTCCCCAAAGGGCATAACAATCATGTTGACACCTTAATAATTATAACCTCAGTAGTGGACTGTGACCTCAAATAAACAATAGAAGTGGAGTTACTCACCAAGCCTAGTATTAACAAAGGCATTATCACTAAGCATATTCTCACCATCAAAAAGGGTCCCAGCTCGATGGATCTAATGGTCACATACTTGCAAAATGAGATATTGTTGGTCAATAAGAAATTAGCTCACTAAGTGAGAGTAGAGGCTTCTTGCTTCTATCTTAATCCCAAAGTAAAACTCTATAAAAGATCTTTTACAAAACCTTACCTCCAATGCGTCCACCCAAAAGACGTCGAGCAAGTTCTTTATGAGCTTCACGATAGGATTTATAGGAGTCATGCAGGAGGAAGATCGATGGCATTTTGAGCAATCAAAGAAGGCTATTGGTGGGCGTATATGTAGAAAGATGCAAGTGTCTATGTTCAAAAGTGCGAGAAGTGCTAAAAGTTCTCTCCCATAGTTTATCAATCGGCTAATGATTTGAGGCATTTGACCTGCCCATTGTCATTTATACAATGGGGATTGGATACTATGGAACCACTACCTACCACACTTTGGAACTGCAAGTACTTGTTAGTCGGCACGTATTACTTCACCAAGTGAGTAGAGGAAGAACCATTGACCAATATTAGAGATGACGATGTAATGAGTTTCATCTGGAGAAATATCGTAACATGCTTTGGGGTACCAAAATCATCATCACTAATAATGGAATGTAGCTTAAGAATGGTCATTTCCAAAAAATTTTCAACGAGCATGGAATAAAGCACCACTTCATCTCAGTAGCATACCTTTAAAGAAGAGGTCAACCAGAAGCCTCCAATAAAACAATGATCGATGGCCCTAAGAAGAGGATGGAAAGAGAGAAAGGGGTCTGGATAGACGAGCTTGCTCAAATTCTCTGGGAATATCATACCACTCCTAGAAGACCAACTAGGAAAACACTCTTTGTACTCACTTATGGAATGAAAGCTATCATACCGCTTGAAGCTGGTCTCCCAACCATGAGAACTATAGTGACCAATCAGGGATTGAACGATGACGCCCTTCGCGTTGAACTTGGCATAATTCATGAACAAAGAGAGCATGCCATGGTCAATCTGGCCTTATACCAGCAGCAACTGGCAAGACAGTACAATAAAAAGGTTAATTTGAGGAATTTTCAGGTAGGAGATTACGTCCTAAGGAAAGTTCTCGACGGCGTCGTAACACCGTCAGATGGAAAATTGGGGCCCAACTGGGAGAGGCCTTTTGAGGTGGTTTGGGATGATCTTTAAGGATCCTATCACTTTGAAATAATAGAGGACATAGAGATACCAAGGGAATAGAATGTGGCCAACCTCAAGAAGTTCTACTTTTGGTATTCTTATATTACAACACATTTAGGTTATGAAATTTTTTATTTCAATCTTATGTAGCTCCCAGTTCTTATTTTACGTTACAAATGAATAAAGGCCCGTTTATTTCAATGTCTTGATTATCTTAATTTTATGCATCATTTCCATGCAACAAGTCCTCATTTTTGGGTGCTGAGCAAGATTTCGCTTGATTACAGTAGGTTATCCAGCTTATTTCAATCAAGGAACTTCCTTGCACCGATAAGGATTTTACTTGATTACAATAAGTTATTCAATTTATTTTAACTTCCTAACACCAAGAAGGATTATGCTTCATTACAGTAAGTTATTCAACTTATTTTAATTAAGGAACTTCTTCACGCTGAGAAGGATTTCGCTTGATTATAATAAGTTATTCAGCTTATTTCAATCAAAGAACTTCATCGCTCCAAGAAGGATTCAAGTTAATCACAATAAACTACTTACTTTTTTTCAATTAAGGAAAATCCTCAGGCCCTTGCAAGTCACTTACAATAAGTTGTTTAGTTTATTTCAATGAAGTAGTAGGGTCCACAGGTCTTTGTTATTTTCAAACATGAATGACCTCAAGAGTTGTCCAAGTAATACAAGAAGCCCTATGGGGGATCCCTAGGCATAAAAGATAACTCTGATTGGTCTGAAAGATCCTAAATGGGTGGATGGCCTATTAACCTGTTGAATTTTTGCCATTGTCTTTCCTAGGCCTAATGGATTGTGAAGAAACAACCTACAAGGTAAGAAAAATGGAATAACACATGCAAAGGCATAGTTGGAATGGAAAAATGCAACAACGATTGATATTAAATTTATTTATTTCGACAAGGCCTAAAATACAAAATATTTAAATTACACAGCCAAATTATAAAAAAATATACAATAGATTATGGTCGATGAGCCAAAAATTTCTATATTTCCCTTCTTCGACCATCATTAGGATTGGGAGCAAACTCTTCCTCACTGTCAGGATCCACTTCGAAGTCATTAAGCAGTTGGTGAGGGATAACATCCAAGGGAACCTAATGATGCTGGAAATAGCACCACCCTTCAAGGTGTTTGTAATCTCAAATCAGTGATAATAATGGCATCTCAAGTATATACTAAATATAAGAGATTAAGATGAGGAGAAGAGGATGAACACCAATATATAAGTGGTCAGCCAATTAGGCATACGTCCACTATGCAAGTGAGTGAATAAGGTCACTAAAATAGGGCACTAATGGCCATGCATACAATCTCTCAAGTTCTCTCTCTCTAGTGTGTAATTGAATAGAGTTTCAGTTAGGGTTGTCATTTTGGATCTCCTCAAGGTAGGAGAAGACAAGTATATATAGTGTTTGGGGGGTGTAATGTACCCCTCATACATGAAATGAGCATGTGTGTGTTGATCTAGCCAATCTAATGAAGACATCTATCACTATCACATGTAGAGAATAATGATGAAATATTCCCCCACATGAGGAGATTGATTCGGTTACAACTGATTTCGTCCACGTGTTCCTATCCTTGCATATGCTTATAAACGCTCGGCCTTGTCCCTGACGGGTGCAACCCCAGACTGAAAGAGTATGAGGTTGGTTAAGTCTGACTGTTGCTTTATTCGAGGTTATTCATAAGGATCTCGGCCAGGTAGGCCAGCCGAGGTTAGATAGGTGGAGTTTTAATGTCGTCCTGGGCCGAGGTTAGGTAGGGAAGTTGGAATGTCGACCTGGGCCAATAATGACAATGATGGTGGTTAAGTCCTTGTTGGCCTCGACTGATGACCAGCCGAGGTTGATGTATGAAGCAAATGAGATGTCGGCTGTGGGAGACCTGATAGATAACTGACCCCTTGAGTCATGAAGACCTCGGCTATTAGCTGATTGTGTAGTAACTAGTTACGTCATCCTTAGCCGACCTTATGTAGTACAAGACTTCTAATCATCAGTCTTGAGCTCTTATTACCTCGGTCGTCATGCTGGCCGAGGTTGGTGCCTCCGAGCTTTTAGGTAAACTTTGGGCATATCAATCACCGCTTAGCCTTTAGTTACCTATGTAAATAGGTGTCTAAGGGGTATGCTACTTCGAGGCTATTTTTCCTTGCATGACAACATTAATTTGACAAGTGTCAACTACTGAAGTGGATAGCGTGCCTGATAAGTGCAATGATGATTGCCTTTTGGTCTCCCAAGGCAATGATGGGCCTTGGGACTTGTGCCAGCATGGTTTGGGTATTTAAACCCTTTTCCCCTATCTTTATTCCTCGTTTCTTCTCATTTTCCTGCCTGAGTTTCATGTGCTCTCTCTCTCTTCAAGATCTCCATCACTATTGAGTTTTGGGAATTTTATTAGTTTTTGGTCTTCCTCTCCTTCATTTCTCCTTCAGACAGGTATCACCTTCACTTAATTTCATCGCTTTCAGCCTTGATTTTCCATTTTATATATTTTTCGGTGATAGCTTAGGTTTTTCGGTGAGTTTATGAGTTTTCCGGTGGACTGTTCTTGATTTGTAAGAATTCAAATAACCACGTTTGATCTTAGCTTAGGTTGTGCCAAGTTGTTTGTTTATGGTTTGGAGTCTAAGTGTAGTCTCGTCCTCCTATGCTCAGACCTTTGTATAAGATTATTGAGGATTTCCCTTCTCTTACAGAGATGACTTTTACGACGATTAGGCATAGGGCTGAGGCCTTCCCCTTAGACATATCTTTCCCCCACCTCTGAAGGTGGGGCACCCTGAACCAGTCGAGACTGCTGAGCTATCAGGGGATCAAATTGATCCATCTCCCATATCTGAGTCTAAGTCATCCACCTCAGACCCTATGTCTGTAGATTCATTCCAGGAGGCAATGGATTTCTCCATTAGGCAAGATCAGGTCCCTGATCAGGCCGAGGTCGAAAGTTGCGCCTCGTCCCACAACGGCTCCAGCACTTCAGGGACTTCTTCTAATATTGAAGTTGTGGGGCTGAGTGTGTCTGACCCACCGCCTATTGATGTTATTCCCCTATCGACCACCACAAGGGATGAGTTCTCTCAAAGGTTCCCCGATGGTGCTCCTAAGCCTGCCTAGGCTGACGTTGCCAGGGATGAGGATGACGGTTATGAAAGTGACGTTGACACCTCAAAGGTAATCGAAATAGAGAGTAATGTTAATGAGTTTGACCTCTTAGACTTTAGGAACCTTTATTCCATGGGCCCTTCTATCAAACTTAGGAGACCTTTGAGGGATGAGAGGGCCTTTGGTGGCAGAGATGGAAAAATTTGCGTATATGAGCAGATGTTTAAGTTAGGATTTCATCTCCCCATCCATCCAACAATTATGGCCATATTATCCCATATTAACATGGCCCCTTCCCAATTTTCCCCCAATGCTTGGAGGGTGATGATTGGAGCCATCGTCCTATAGAGGATGGTCCATCACTCAGACCTTCCTGTTAGGGTCTTCATAGAGTGCTACGTGCCCTCCTCTGCCAGAAACCATCCGAGCTACTACCACTTCCTAGCTAGGAAGTCTGATAAGAAGATATTGATGGTTACACAAACCTCAAATCATAATTAGAAACCACGATACTTCTTCATCTCCGGGGCATGGGAATTTGGTACCTATGCCCCCTCTTCATCGCTAGAGCCGAGGACCCCTCTAAGGTGGGGAAAACTGTCACTGGTTGCCAAAGCCGACCCTGGGTTAAGCCAAGATAACCTACAAAAGGTCAAAGACCCTCAAGATCAGGGGGAGCTTGGTTGGCTGGTCAAGTACGAGCATCTGATGACCCTCTACTACCTCTCTGAGACTGGCCTAGGGGAAGTCCTCTAGCCGAGCTTCGTAAGTGTTTATTTTGTTAAGTTGTACCTCTGATATTTGGATGTCTCTGGTTTACTAACTCAGACCTATTTTTTGCAGAACGCCACGAAGGGATCTCAGACGACTTCTGGGAGATGTCTGAACCAAGTCTTATTAAGATGGTGAAGAAAGCTGGGCTCAATGCACCTCCTCCTCCTCCACCAAGGCAGAACATCGGTACTTCTAAAGTCGATGCTACAAAGAAGAGGAAATCCAATATTGTTGCCCCGAGGATCAGAGGCAAAGCAAATCTCCAAAGAGTGATCGTGCCATCCCCATCTTATCTGATGACGCATTGGTTGATCGTCTGGAGCAGCTGAAGATCTATGATAACCTCATAGGTCATGGTATGAAGGCCATGGATGCCATCAGCTCTGCGATGACTGATGCTGACAAGCATTTCCTATGCTCTATAGATACTCCTTTGTTGGACAAGTTTTGCCTTCACAGGTCTATCCAGGTATAGATTTTAACTTTTTTGGCCCAAGTGTAACCTCATCCTTGAATTAGACTATCTTGATCTCATACGTCTGACTTTGTGTTGCAGGGTGTCCTGTCCATGCACCAGTTTATTGACTGGACCCTGAGGAAGCTGCCACTGATTGAAAAAGGAAAAGAGGCCCAGAAAGTGGAGGCCGCTCTAAATGCTGAAGTGGAACGTCTGAAGGCTGCCTTGGAGGGATCTGAGAACAAGGTGAAATAGAGGGAGAAGGACATATAAAAGCTCCAGAAAGAACACACCTCTGCCTTGAAGGCCAAGGACGATACCCTTCAACAGAAGGTTGATGCTGTAGTGAAAGCTTCCCTTGAAGATGCCTCTGAGAAGATCTTGGCAGACTACAAGGTCTTTGATAAATTTATAAGCTTCGGTTTTGAACACCTTAAAATAGGTGTTAAAGCTACTAGAAAATGGGAGGCCATCAAAGAAAAAGAGCCAGGGAGTTTAACAGCCTCAGACTTCATTGGTCTTGGCTATGGTAACCCTCAGTTCGCTCAGGCCTTACAAGAGGTTGAGGAGGAAGCTGCTTCTCCTGCAGAGACTGCACCACTAGAGGTTACAGAGACTGAGGATTCTAATCCTCAAGATGATGGGGCCGAGGTTACCAATGTTGGCCAAAATGATCAGGCCGAGGTTACCAACCCTGCGGCTGCAGACACTTAGACCATAATTTGTGAAGCTTCATTTGTAATTTTTGTTGATCTGTAACTGTTTGTAACCCCTGATAACATTCTCTTGCACAATTTGACTTGTAATTCTAACTTCATATTATATCATCTTCTTTAGAGGATTTTGCTTCTTTTGATGAATGCTCCTTTGAATAGTTATCATAAAATGGTGTTTGTATTACGGTATGAGGTCTCAATATAATGGTGTCTTCATCACTAAGCTATGATGTTACACTTACTAGTGGTTATTAGGTCGGAGGTCATCAAATATGATGTTACCCTCATAAATTTCACCAAATTTATGATGTTTTAAGATCTAAGGTCATCAAACTAAGATGAAAACCCCATAATTTCACCAAATTAATGATGTTTAAGGTCTGAGGTCGTCCAAATATGATGTTTCACCTCAGACCCTGTCACCAAATTATGATGTTCTAAGGTCTGAGGTCAACAAACTAGGATGTTACCCCCATAATTTCACCAAATTAATGATTTTTAATATCTGAGGTCATCCAAATATGATGTTTCACCTCAGACCCTATCACCAAATTATGATGTTTTAAGGTCTGAGGTCATCAAACAAGGATGTTACCCCCATAATTTCACCAAATTAATGATGTTTAAGGTCCGAGGTCATCCAAATATGATGTTTCACCTCAGACCCTGTCACCAAATTATGATGTTTTAAGGTCTGAGGTCATCAAACTAGGATGTTACCCCCATAATTTCACCAAGTTAATGGTGTTTAAGGTCTGAGGTCATCCAAATATGATGTTTCACCTCAGACCCTGTCACCAAATTATGATGTTTTAAGGTCTGAGGTCATCAAACTAAGATGTTACCCCCATAATTTCACCAAATTAATGATGTTTAAGGTCTGAGGTCATCCAAATATGATGTTTCAAGTCAGACCCTGTCACCAAATTATGATGTTTTAAGATCTGAGGTCATCAAACTAAGATGTTACCCCCATAATTTCACATAATTAATGATGTTTAAGGTCTGAGGTCATCCAAATATGATGTTTCACCTCAGACCCTGTCACCAAATTATAATGTTTAAGGTCTGAGGTCATCCAAATATTATGTTTCTCCTCAGACCCTGTCACCAAATTATAATGTTTTAAGGTCTGAGGTCATCAAACTAAGATGTTACCCCCATAATTTCACCAAATTAATGATGTTTAAGGTCTGAGGTCATCCAAATATGATGTTTCACCTCAGACCCTGTCACCAAATGATGTTGTTTTATGGTCTGAGGTCATCAAACTAAGATGTTACCCCCATTATTTCACCAAATTAATGACGTTTAAGGTCCGAGGTCGTCAAAATATGATGTTTCACCTCAGACCCTGTCACCAAATTATGATTTTTAAGGTTTGAGGTCATCAAACTACGATGTTACCCCCATAATTTCACCAAATTAATGATTTTTAAGGTCTGAGGTCATCCAAATATGATGTTTCACCTCAGACCCTATCACCAAATTATGATGTTTTAAGGTCTGAGGTCATCAAACTAAGATGTTACCCCCATAATTTCACCAAATTAATGATGTTTAAGGTCCGAGGTCATCCAAATATGATGTTTCACCTCAGACCCTGTCACCAAATTATGATGTTTTAAGGTCTTAGGTCATCAAACTAGGATGTTACCCCCATAATTTCACCAAGTTAATGGTGTTTAAGGTCTGAGGTCATCCAAATATGATGTTTCACCTCAGACCATGTCACCAAATTATGATGTTTTAAGGTCTGAGGTCATCAAACTATGATGTTACCCCCATAATTTCACCAAACTAATGATGTTTAAGGTCTGAGGTCATCCAAATATGATGTTTCAAGTCAGACCCTGTCACCAAATTATGATGTTTTAAGATCTGAGGTCATCAAACTAAGATGTTACCCCCATAATTTCACCAAATTAATGATGTTTAAGGTCTGAGGTCATCCAAATATGATGTTTCACCTCAGACCCTGTCACCAAATTATAATGTTTAAGGTCTGAGGTCATCCAAATATTATGTTTCTCCTCAGACGCTGTCACCAAATTATAATGTTTTAAGGTCTGAGGTCATCAAACTAGGATGTTACCCCCATAATTTCACCAAATTAATGATGTTTAAGGTCTGAGGTCATCCAAATATGATGTTTCACCTCAGACCCTGTCACCAAATGATGTTGTTTTATGGTCTGAGGTCATCAAACTAAGATGTTACCCCCATTATTTCACCAAATTAATGACGTTTAAGGTCTGAGGTCGTCAAAATATGATGTTTCACCTCAGACCCTGTCACCAAATTATGATTTTTAAGGTTTGAGGTCATCAAACTACGATGTTACCCCCATAATTTCACCAAATTAATGATTTTTAAGGTCTAAGGTCATCCAAATATGATGTTTCACCTCAGACCCTATCACCAAATTATGATGTTTTAAGGTCTGAGGTCATCAAACTAAGATGTTACCCCCATAATTTCACCAAATTAATGATGTTTAAGGTCCGAGGTCATCCAAATATGATGTTTCACCTCAGACCCTATCACCAAATTATGATGTTTTAAGGTCTGAGGTCATCAAACTAGGATGTTACCCCCATAATTTCACCAAGTTAATGGTGTTTAAGGTCTGAGGTCATCCAAATATGATGTTTCACCTCAGACCCTGTCACCAAATTATGATCATTTAAGGTCTGAGGTCATCAAACCAAGATGTTACCCCCATAATTTCACCAAATTAATGATGTTTAAGGTCTGAGGTCATCCAAATATGATGTTTCAAGTCAGACCCTGTCACCAAATTATGATGTTTTAAGATCTGAGGTCATCTAAATATGATGTTTCTCCTAAGACCCCGTCATCAAATTATGATGTTTTAAGGTCTGAGGTCATCGAACTAGGATGTTACCTCCATAATTTCACCAAATTAATGATGTTTAAAGTTTGAGGTCATCCAAATATGATGTTTCACCTCAGACCCTGTCACCAAATTATGATGTTTTAAGGTCTGAGGTCATTAAACTAAGATGTTACCCCCATAATTTCACCAAATTAATGATGTTTAAGGTCTGAGGTTATCAAACTAGGATGTTACTCCCATAATTTCACCAAATTAATGATGTTTAAGGTATGAGGTCATCCAAATATGATGTTTCACCTCAGACCCTATCACCAAATTATGATGTTTTAAGGTCTGAGGTCATCCAACTAGGATGTTACCAGCATAATTTCACCAAATTAATGATGATTAAGATCTGAGGTCATCCAAATATGATGTTTCACCTCAGACCCTTTCATCAAATTATGATGTTTTATGGTCTGAGGTCATCAAACTAAGATGTTACCCCCATAATTTCACCAAATTAATGATGTTTAAGGTCGAAGGTCATCCAAATATGATGTTTCACCTCAGACCCTGTCACCAAATTATGATGTTTTATGGTCCGAGGTCATCAAACTAAGATGTTACCCCCATAATTTCACCAAATTGATGATGTTTAAGGTCTGAGATCATCCAAATATGTTGTTTAACCTCAGTCCCTGTCACCAAATTATGATGCTTTAAGGTCTGAGGTCATCAAAATATGATGTTTCACCTCAGAACTTGTCACCAAATTATGATCTTTTATGGTCTAAGGTCATCAAACTAGGATGTTACCCTAATAATTTCACCAAATTAATGATGTTTAAGGTCTGAGGTCATCCAAATATGATGTTTCAAGTCAGACCCTGTCACCAAATTATGATGTTTTAAGATCTGAGGTCATCAAACTAAGATGTTACCCCCATAATTTCACCAAATTAATGATGTTTAAGGTCTGAGGTCATCCAAATATGATGTTTCACCTCAGACCCTGTCACCAAATTATAATGTTTAAGGTCTGAGGTCATCCAAATATTATGTTTCTCCTCAGACCCTGTCACCAAATTATAATGTTTTAAGGTCTGAGGTCATCAAACTAGGATGTTACCCCCATAATTTCACCAAATTAATGATGTTTAAGGTCTGAGGTCATCCAAATATGATGTTTCACCTCAGACCCTGTCACCAAATGATGTTGTTTTATGGTCTGAGGTCATCAAACTAAGATGTTACCCCCATTATTTCACCAAATTAATGATTTTTAATATCTGAGGTCATCCAAATATGATGTTTCACCTCAGACCCTATCACCAAATTATGATGTTTTAAGGTCTGAGGTCATCAAACAAGGATGTTACCCCCATAATTTCACCAAATTAATGATGTTTAAGGTCCGAGGTCATCCAAATATGATGTTTCACCTCAGACCCTATCACCAAATTATGATGTTTTAAGGTCTGAGGTCATCAAACTAGGATGTTACCCCCATAATTTCACCAAATTAATGATGTTTAAGGTCCGAGGTCATCCAAATATGATGTTTCACCTCAGACCCTATCACCAAATTATGATGTTTTAAGGTCTGAGGTCATCAAACTAGGATGTTACCCCCATAATTTCACCAAGTTAATGGTGTTTAAGGTCTGAGGTCATCCAAATATGATGTTTCACCTCAGACCCTGTCACCAAATTTTGATGTTTTAAGGTCTGAGGTCATCAAACCAAGATGTTACCCCCATAATTTCACCAAATTAATGATGTTTAAGGTCTGAGGTCATCCAAATATGATGTTTCAAGTCAGACCCTGTCACCAAATTATGATGTTTTAAGATCTGAGGTCATCTAAATATGATGTTTCTCCTAAGACCCCGTCACCAAATTATGATGTTTTAAGGTCTGAGGTCATCGAACTAGGATGTTACCTCCATAATTTCACCAAATTAATGGTGTTTAAAGTTTGAGGTCATCCAAATATGATGTTTCACCTCAGACCCTGTCACCAAATTATGATGTTTTAAGGTCTGAGGTCATTAAACTAAGATGTTACCCCCATAATTTCACCAAATTAATGATGTTTAAGGTCTGAGGTTATCAAACTAGGATGTTACTCCAATAATTTCACCAAATTAATGATGTTTAAGGTATGAGATCATCCAAATATGATGTTTCACCTCAGACCCTATCACCAAATTATGATGTTTTAAGGTCTGAGGTCATCCAACTAGGATGTTACCAGCATAATTTCACCAAATTAATGATGTTTAAGATCTGAGGTCATCCAAATATGATGTTTCACCTCAGACCCTTTCATCAAATTATGATGTTTTATGGTCTGAGGTCATCAAACTAAGATGTTACCCCCATAATTTCACCAAATTAATGATGTTTAAGGTCGAAGGTCATCCAAATATGATGTTTCACCTCAGACCCTGTCACCAAATTATGATGTTTTAAGGTCCGAGGTCATCAAACTAAGATGTTACCCCCATAATTTCACCAAATTGATGATGTTTAAGGTCTGAGATCATCCAAATATGTTGTTTAACCTCAGTCCCTGTCACCAAATTATAATGTTTTAAGGTCTGAGGTCATCAAAATATGATGTTTCACCTCAGACCTTGTCGCCAAATTATGATCTTTTATGGTCTAAGGTCGTCAAACTAGGATGTTACCCTAATAATTTCACCAAATTAATGATGTTTAAGGTCTGAGGTCATCCAAATATGATGTTTCACCTCGGACCCTATCACCAAATTATGATGTTTTAAGGTCTGTGGTCATCAAACTAAGATGTTACCCCCATAATTTCACCAAATTAATGATGTTTAAGGTCTGAGGTCATCCAAATATGATGTTTCACCTCAGATTTTTCACTACTAAAGCATGATGAAATAAAGAATTGACATATGAACGGCTTTTCACATTAATATTCTCTTCATAAAATGATACATTTACATAGAAATAATTACAACATCATATGTAATACTTCTTCAGATGATCAGCGTTCCATGGATTGGAGAAAGGTTCCCCTTCGAGATTTTCTAGCCGGTAGGTACCGGGCACAACCTCATCAATTACTTTATAAGGGCCATGCTAATTCGGATGAAGATTGTTTGTCTTTTGCAATGTCTTCTTCAGTACCAGGTCTGCTACAGCTATTGGTCTTAATTTCACCATTTGATTGTAGAGCTTTGTTGTTCTCTGTTAGTAGGTTGCCTGTCTAATCTCAGCGTGTTCCCTTATTTCCTCAATAAAATCTAGGTCAAGTCTTATCTCTTCTCCATTCTTTTTGGGGTCATAAGCCTGAATTCTGTGAGTGGGGAGTCTAACTTTTGTAGGTATGACGGCGTCTAAGCCATGTGTTAACATAAATGAGGTCTCCCCCGTTGGTGTCCTAGCTGTTGTTCTGTAGGCCCATAACACAGCATAAACCTCTTATGTCCATCTTCCCTTAGCTTCTTCCAACCTCTTCTTAATCCCATTAAGGATTGTTTGGTTCGTGAACTCAGTCTGCCCATTTGCTTGGGATCGACCCGGAGAAGAGAAGAATTGCTTGATCCCGACTCTCTCGCAATACTTCTCCAAGGAAGAATTCTTGAACTGGGTTCCATTGTCTGAGATGAGGGTGTTCGAAAGACCATGCCTACATATGATGCTCTTCCAGATAAATTGGAAGGTATTTTGCTCTGTAATCGTGATCATTGGCTCAGCCTCTGCCCACTTGGAGAAGTAATCAATCGCTACTATCAGGAATTGGTAATTGTTCGCAACCCTTGGCAATGGTCCCATCAAGTCAATCCCCCATACCGCAAATGGCCAAGGGGAACTGATCGATGTCTTAGGCTGATGAGGGATAGTGGAGAATCTCTGGTACTTAGCACACCTCTTCACATAGGTTGCAACGTCCTTAGACAAGGTTGGCCACCAGTATCCCTATGTAATTATCCTCTTGCCCAGAGGTTTTCCTCCTATGTGACTTGAGGAAGAACCTTCGTGTATATTTTGTAGGATGCGGGGGACCTCTGTGGGATGAACACATCTGAGAAGAGGCAATAAAAATCCTTTCTTATATATGACATCTCCTATTATCGAGAACATTGTGGCTTTGTATCTCAACTTCCTCCTTTCTAACTTGGATTCTGTCATCTCTCCCTCTCTGATATATCTAATGAGGGGGTCCATCCATGAGTCTTCTAGGTTCAGGTTGAGGCAAGAGCTGGCAACCTTTTCTTCCTCAATGGTCGGTTTGAGCAGGATCTCGACTGGTATTATCCTTCTGATGCCTATCCTTGTTGCTTAAGCCAGCCTTGTTAATGCATCTGCATGGTTATTGTCTTATCGAGGGACTCTCTTCATTTTTACCTCTTCGAAGCCTTCTAGCATCATTCTTACCCTCTTCAGGTATTTCTCCATCCTATCCTCCTTGGCCTCATACACTCCAAGTATCTGTGAAGTAGGAGTAGGCCAACTCTAAAGGCTTTTGCTAAGGAGAGGCCTGCTATCAAGGCCTCATATTCTGACTCATTGTTTGATGCCTTTAAGTTGAAACTTAGCGCATATTCGACATCGGTTCCATCCGGAGCTGACAGTATCAGCCCTGCACCACTTCCACTTTCGCAAGAAGATTCATCAACGAAGAGGTTCCAAATATCTTCATCTGAAGAGAAGTGACCTTTTGACATGGTTCCTTGCTTGAACAGGTACCTATCTTCCTCATTCTCAGCTACTCCTTTTCTGGTTCTGCTTGACACAACCTCTTCCGAGTTTTTAAAGACGTTATTGTTTGATCGCTCTGTAATCTCTGGATTATTCTCAATCTCATCCTCTTCCCATGTGAACTCAGCAACAAAATCTGTGAGTGCCTTCCCTTTAATGGACACCCTAAGTTGATAGAAAAGGTCATACTCTCCTAACTCGATGGCCCAGGTCATCAGTCTACCTGACTTCTCAGGCTTGTGGAGGGCTTTCCTTAGTGGGGAGTCAGTGAGAAAGACCATAGAGTGGGCTTGGAAATAGGGTTTCATCTTCCTGTAAGCGTATATCAAAGTGTAGGCCAACTTCTCCATCCGAGGATAGTTCCATTTAGACCCTTGAAGGGCCTTACTATTGAAGTATACAGGCCTTTGTACCCCATCATCTTCCCATACTATGGCTGCGCTTATAGCTGACTCTGAAATTGCTAGATAGACATACAACTTCTCTCCCAGAATGGGCCGAGATAAGAGCAGTAGGGATCCGAGGTAGGACTTGAGCTCCTTAAAGGACTTATCACACTCTTCATCCCACTCGAAGGCCTTTCTAAGGACCTTAAAAAATCGAAGACACTTGTCCGTAGCTCTAGAAACAAACCTGTTGAGCGCTGCAACTCTTCTGATGAGCCTCTGAACGTCTTTATAGTTCTCGGTGTCTTCATATCAAGTAAAGCCTTGATTTTTTCGGGGTTGGCCTCTATCCCCCTCTGATTCACTATGAACCCAATAAACTTTCCAGCTCTTATTCCGAAGACACACTTAGATGGATTGAGCTTCATCCTATATGAGTCCATAGTGTCAAAAGTTCTCTCCAGGTCTGCTATATGTGTGCAGGACTTTAAGCTCTTAGTCAACATATCATCTATATATACCTCCATGGTCTTTCAAATTTTATCTTCAAACATCCTACTTACAAGACGTTGATACGTGGCCCCTGCATTTTTTAAGTCGAAGGGTATGCCTTTATAACAATATGTCCCCTTATCTATGATGAAGGCTATCTTATCTGAGTCTTTCGAATCCATGAAGATCTGATTGTCGCTTAAATACGCATCCATAAAGCTCATAAGTTCATGCCCTACCGTGGTGTCTACCATCTGATCTATCCGAGGTAAGGGGTAGTTATCTGTAGGGAAAGACTTGTTCAGGTCGGTGAAGTCTACGCACATCCTCCATTTTTCATTGGCTTTGGGCACAATGACGGTGTTTGATAACCACTCTGGGTATATGACCTCCCTGATGAATTTTGCCTCTTCCAACTTTTTGACCTCTTCCCTGATGACATCATACTTTTCCCTAGAGTAAACTCTTCGCCTCTACTTGATTGTCTTAGCTTCTTCTGACACATTGAGTTTGTGGTACATAACCCTGGGTCGATACCAGGCATGTCTGCGTGGCTCCAAGCGAAGACACTCTGTCTCTTCTTCAAAAATCTTATTAGCTCTTCCTTGATCTCTAGTTTTAAGGCCTTGCCGATTTAGATGGTTTTTTCCGATTCGTCCTCATCGAGGACGATGGATTCTACCTCTTCCGCAGCCTCTCCTTTCTTCAATTTTATTTCATCCCTAGGATCAAGCGTGTCAATGTTATATGTGGTAGTTTCCTTCTTATGGGTCTCTCTCTCTTCAGCCGAGTTGAAGTAGCATTCTCGTGCTATGGTCTGGTCACCCTTTACTTCCCCTATCCCATAGGGGGTCGAGAATTTTAGCATTTGGTGGACCATTGATGGAACGGCCTCAAACTCCTTAAGCGATACTCCTCCTATGATGAGGTTATAGGCCGAGAAGACATTTTCATCCATAACGAAAAAATTAATCTTCCAAGTCAACCTCTTAGGCCTCTCGTCTCGTATTCGCACATCCATCTCATACATTCCCAATGGATGGACCTTTTCACCACAGAAGACCATCAATGGATGATGATAGGGTACCAGCCTAGCTCTACTGAGGCCTAGGATCTTAAAATAGGGCCAGAACATTACATAAACTGAGCTTCCTCCATCTACGAGGATTCTCTGTACCTCACATTCATGCACTCTTGTTGTAATTACCAAAGGGTCATCATGCGGAGCTAAGATACCTTTGAAGTCGAGTCGGTAGAACCCAACTATAAGAGTATCCATAACTACCTTCTTTATCTTCGGCTTAGCCTCTGAAGACGCCAGATTCAAAACCTCTACTTTGGTTACTGACTTAGCCTCTGCCACATGAGCTTTACAGTCGGCTACTTCAGAGCCACCCCTGCTACATATAGTGCAAACATTGAAGGATATCATTCCAACCCTCTTCATTGGTGCATTATCATCTTTCGGCGGGAGGTCTGGATCGTCCTCATCATCATCAGCATCTGAGTTATCATCTCTTCTCGCTGGGGTGTCATATCGACATATTTCGCTTCTTTTCTTTTTAGGGTCATCTCTTCCCCTCTTAGGAGACTTTCCATCGACATACTTTCTCAGATTTTCGGACTTCAACATCTTCTTGATTTCATCCCTCAAAGCGAAGCACTTGTCTATCACTTGGTCGTGGTTTTGGTGGAACTCGCACCACAGGTTCTTGTTCCTCTTATGCGGAGGGGCCTTCAACTTCTCCGGCCATCTCACAGACCGGTCATTTTTTATCTCGTTGAGGATGTGTTCATAGCTCACAGTTAGAGGAGTATAATGTGCAAACTTGTCATCTGCAGACCTCTTTTTTCCATCTTTCTTTCTTTGGAACTTTCCGCTGCCACTTCCGTTATCATCCTCATACTTTGCGACCATGGTCTCTTCAGCATTCATGACCTTCCCTGCAGTTTCCAATATCTCTGCCATGGACTTGGGAGGGTCTTCAGGAAGCTTCCAGAACAACTTTCCCTTATGGAGTCCCCCAATGAGGGCTGTCATGGCTATATTCTCTGCGTAATCTTCAACCTCTAATTTTTCTTTATTGAATCTAGCAATATAGTTTCTTAGGCTCTTATTCTTGCCTTGCTTGACGTATATCAAATGAGTGGTTTTCTTTTTAGGTCTTACCCCAAAACATAAATTATGAATGAAACGTTCATCCAAGCCCTTAATGTTATCAATTGAGTTCTTTAGAAGAGAGGTAAACCAGATGTGTGTCGCTCATGTCAAAGTCCCGGAGAAGGCCCGACACTTCATCTCATCTGGGATTGAATAAATGTTCACCGCAGACTGTTACATCTCAATATGATGAATAGGGTTGGTACTACCATCATACTTGGGAGACAACATATGTTGCTTGAACTTGGGAGGGGTTGGTAAGCTCACTATCTTGGCCACGAATGGAGAACCCTCTGAGAAGCCTCTCTGCAGTGGGTATCGGCTTTTGATGAGGTCCCCTATCTTCTCTACAAGACGTTGAATGGAGTCATTCCATGGCTTGGCAACATTGTCCTGGTCGAGGTTATCACTAGCCACCTCCAAGGGGTGGACTGAGGGTTCCCCATCCGCAACACAACATCGGCTGTTGACCTCTTCTTGATCCCTGTCTCGACCTTGCTGGTGCCGTCCATGATGGGGTCGACCATGATGAGACCGATGTTCCCCCTCTTCCCTTTGTGACCCTGCTATACTTCTTATCCTGGATAACCTCTGCCTCAGGTCATTTACTAGGCCGAGCCATTCAAAGGCCGACCCTCTGCCCAAGTGATCAAAAGTTGATCCTCTCTATTGGGCACCACCATCTCTTCTGTCCCAAAAATCTTGGCTTTGTTAGATAGGACGTACGGTGTTGTTCGAAACCTCGTACATCTCCCAGCAACCCTTTAGAGCATCTTCTGCCTCCATATCTTCATACCTATCCTTAGGAAAAGGGTTTCGTTGCCTCCCCAGGTGTAAACAGCTAGGGTCAGCAACGTCCCTCCTTCATTGAGGTGTAGGTTGGTCTTTTCACGGTGCCTGGGGTGGTCCCCTGGCTTTAGGATGGGGTTGAACTGCCGCTGGAGTAATCATCTCCGGTGATACCCCGGGTGGCCTCATAATATTTTGACTGAGCTGTGCAAATTGCTTCTTCATGACTTGCTGGGTTGTAGGCAAGGACTTTAAGGCTACTGCCACCTCAGCCATTTCGGACTGGGGTGGTGCTTGGCTGGAACCAGGTCCTCCAGCACCATATGGTGGAGGAGGTGGTGGTAACTCCGGTGCCATATGTTAAAACTAAAGATATTGTGAATAAGATGATCTTAATACCTTAAATAACCTCTTTCAATGGTGAAACAACTACACGTAAGGGGTGAGGCCTGGTTCACCACCAGAGTCTCCGGTGAGGTTAAGCGGAAAAAAAGGAAGAGAGAACTTATTGTTACCACAGACGACGCCAAAATGATGATGCTAGAAATAACACCACCCTTCAAGGTGTTTGTAAGCTCATATTAGTGATAACAATGACATCTTAATTATATACTAAATATAAGAGATTGAGATGAGGAGAAGAGGATGAACACCAATTATAAGTGGTTCAGCCAATTAGGCCTACGTCCACTGTGCAAGTGAGTGAATAAGGTCACTAAAATAGGGCACTAATGTCCATGGATACAATCTCTCAAGTTCTCTCTCTCTCTACTGTTTAATTGAACAGAGTTTCAGTTAGGGTTGTTATTTCGAATCTCCTCAAGGTAAGAGAAGGCAGGTATATATAGTGTTTGGGGGTGTAATGTATCCCCCATGCATGAAATGAGCATGTGTGTGTTGATCTAGCTAATCTAACGAAGATATATGTCACTGTCACATGTAGAGAATGATGATGAAATATTCACCCATGTGAAGGGATTGATTCGGTTACAATTGATTTTGTCCACGTGTTCCTATCCTTGCATATGCTTGTAAATGCTCGGCCTTGTCCCTGACGGCAGCAACCTTGGCCTGGAAGAGTACGAGGTTGGTTAAGTCTGACTGTTTCTTTATCCGAGGTTATTCATGAGGATCTCGTCCATGTAGGCCAGCTGAGGTTAGATAGGTGGAGTTATTACGTCGTCCTAGGACGAGGTTAGGTAGGGAATTTGGAACATAGGCCTGGGCCGATAATGATAAATGATGGTGGTTAAGTCCTTGCTGGCCTCGACTGATAACCAGTCGAGGTTGATGTATGAAGCAGATGAGATGTCAGCTGTGGGAGAGCTGATGTATAACTGACCCCTTGAGTCATGAAGATCTCGGTTGTTGCCTGATTGTGTAGTAACTAGTTACGTCGGCCTTAGTCGACCTTATGTAGTACGAGACTTCTGATCATTAGTCTTGAGATCTTGTTACCTCGGCCGTCATGCTGGCCGAGGTTGGTGCCTTCGAGATGTCAAGTACACTTTGGGCATATCAGAACCCACTTATCGTCTTTCCCAAAGGGAGGTCGTCGATTTTCTGGGAATCCACCTGGTATATACACCACAACTGAGACTCCTTGGATTCCTTGAGCACTTTAAGGGCGTTCAACCACCCATGCTTGTGCACTACATCTTGAGCCTCTTGCTACCTGACAGGTGCATCCTGATAGCCTTCATTATAGCCTACCGATCATGCAGCCAGAGGATAATTCTGAATAAGTACTTGAGGTTTTTTTATATCGCTCTGCAATCCGATAATGATGGCATTCTTACTCTTATAATCTTCTTCTGATTTAGAAAGTCTTTTCTTCAAAGCATCATTTTCTGACTGAACTATCTTTCCCACCTTGCATACATCCTTACTCTCTACAAGTTGGGCCTTAAGGTCGGTTATCTCCTTCTCCATCAATGAATGCACGTACTGCAAGGCTTGGATATCATCCTTCAACTTTATGACTAACACAAACTAGTCTTTGTATGCTTCGATTCTCACTTTTAATGACTTATAGGCTTTTAAAAATATGGAAGAGATTTCTCGCTCGTGCCTGGACCAAGGAACTTATCAAGATTCTTAGAAGATGAAACATCATCGGTAACAAGATATAAGCAATAAAGCAAACAAGAAATAAAGAAAAACTCGGTGAATAAAAAAAGTTATCTTTCATTGATAACCAAAGAGGTAGTCAGATCCATTACAACCAAGGAGAAAAAAAAGTACAACATTAAACAAGAACAAAAGAGAAAAAACCTAAGTCTATAATCTTCACTCCTTCACCTACTCAGACAATTACGAAGCCTTCCCTTTGGTTGCAACCTTCTCCACCTGGTCAACAGCTGTCTTAACCTAGTCTGACTCTTTTTTAACTTGGTCAACAGGATGGCTAGTGGAGGGATCCTCTTCAATAAGTGGAGCAGGTCCTTGGTGAGGCTTCTTAAAAATCTCTGAGTCAGGAAGGATTCCTACAGATTTCAAGGCTTGGTCCCATCCCTTCTTAAATCGCATTTTCTATGCAAACGATATTTCAGTTTCATCTTATGTCTCAGTCTAACCTTGTGCGAAGATATTTTCTTTAATATTAGGGACTTGTTGGTCAACTTCGTGACATCCCCGGTAAGATTCTCTTTTTCCACGGCTAGAAGACCCTTAGTCCTCCTCAGCGAGGCCATCACCTTAATAGTGGTCGACCACTCCTGATCAAAGTCCTTCTGGACATCAATTATGTTATGATGGGACTTCTTTAGAGCCTCAGTTAGATCTTCGTTCTTCTTTGACTAGTCGGCATAACCATTAAGAAGAGTGGAAAAATCTTCCACAAACAGCAAAAGAGGAAGAAGTCAATATTAGAAAACACCACATGTCTAAATGACAAGACAACAAAAAAAGAGAACACTTACCAAGGCAAGAACCTGGGAAGATCTCAAAGACAGCTGGTCCGGACCCAACTTCATCGAGCGCTCACAGTTGACAGTAATCACTGCCCCTTAGTAAACCAGGGGCAAGAGATGGATTGAAGTCTATATTGTCGGCCTGAGAAGTGCCAGAGAGAATGAAGAGGAAAACCTCACTAGGGCCTCAATGGCCTTCTTTTTCTTCTCTTCGTCTTTTTTTCTCCTTCTCTCTCCTCTTCTTCTTTTTTTCTTAGCCACAGAGCTAGGACCACCAGTTCTAGTGGAATCCCCCTTTGACTTCTTCAGGGCCTTGACCCTGGTAGAAAGGAGGATTTTGTCATCCTCCTCACCTTCAGTAAGCAACATTCTCCTCTTGTAGGGAGACATTTGATCTTCCTCTTCCACTTTTGGGAAGAAAGTGTAATGACCCGACTTTTATGTGCTCATATGTATATAGTTTGTTTTTACACTCATGTGTTACTTACTATCTTATAAATGTTGTATAATTAGATATGTGGCGTTATTGGCTATCAATATAACAAACCCCATTTTTAAATATGAAGAATCAATCGTAAATAGGATCAAATCGAAGTCTTATGACATATCTTAAGGTATATAATAAGTTTTGGGGTAGAAAATATAATTTTATGAAACCTTAGGGACTAAAATAAAAATATAAAGGGACATTTTGTAAATAAAATATTTTCAAGGACCTCTAAGAAATATTAAAAATATATAGTGTGAAATTACCAAAATACCCTTCATATGTGAAATGACCCTTATACCCTTATCACCTTTCCACCACGTGCTGGTCACCTCCACCTTACACATGTCGTCTTCAGAGAGAAAGCTAAAACACTTTTCATCATTTGGTGATGTTAAGACTGCAAGACCACCCCGGAATGCGACACCCAAACGATGACTTGCCACAGTAAATGCTTGATCACCTAGACAGATGTCAGCACCGTAATACTTTTGGAAACCTATAAATAGGGCCTTAGGGTTCATTTGAAACTCACACCAATTCCTTGAGAATTATAGTGAGAAAGAGTGATAGAAAGCTTGGGAAATATCTTAAGAAGGAGTTCTATAATTTCGAAGAAAGAATTCATTTCGTAGGTATGATTTTATTTAAATGTTATAATGCAATTTTGTAGTTTTAATTTCGTATTTTATAGCTTTACTTAGTAGTTATGCTGGTAAAATACACTAAAGACTTTACTAATCAAAACTTAAAATTTGGAAACAATCTAAATTGATTTTATTTTCAAAATATGTCAACTTGTTTGGAAAAAAAAATATATATATATATATATATATATACGCTTTTTAAAATGATTTTTGTAAGCAATTGCTCGTTATTATGGAATCTCATTTAAGTAATTCCAAAGTCAGTCCCGGTGAAATTTTGTCTAGTTGAGATGGTATTTAAGTGGTGCCCCTGTGACCCTCCATCTCTACGGGGAATAAATACATAAATTTTCTGTCTAGATGAGATGGTATTTAAGTGGTGCCCCTGTGATCCTCCATCTCTACTAGGAATCGACTGATTAGGAAGAACTATGAATTGAATTCTTTAAATACGATGAATGAATATTAAAAAAATTGAGAAAATGGTTTTAGTAACCTTTTTCAGCAAGATATTTTAGGATTAAAACACAATATTTAGAATTGGGCTTTATTTAGAATACGTAATTAAATATTTATTGTATTTATTAGATTAACGTGTGATCCAAGACTCAATATCTATATTTTCGAGCCTCTATTTTAGGTGAGTACTCTATGTCATTTCTTGCACATTTCAATTATATGATATTATGCAAACTATGTATTTTGTGAACTGCTTTTATTCTCAAAATGCATCTGATACCGATGATTGATTCATTGTGATATGTTTATATTTGTCCATATAGACATACCGATTAACATGAGTATTGAAAATGATATTGAATATTTGAAATAAGATTTGGCCTAAGGGACCTCTTTTCTGACTGACCTTCCCAGCTGGGTTATCGCCGGTGTGCCCTAAATAAGGCGTTGTGACGAACTAGTTCGATTGACCATCAACTACCGGTGTATAATACAGTAGAAGAACACGGTATTAGAGTGTACTTGTCATTAAAATGATATGATTTAAAGAAAAAGATATCACATTTGATTTGTTGCATTCTTCTTATTCTGAGCTATCCAATTGTGATATATATACTATCATTTCAAAATATATATCTATTTACTGCAAGTTCCTATCCATATATGTATATGCCTTCTCTTTTGACTTGAATAGGTATCTATTTTCTGAAAACCTTGGAATGTCGGGAGATTAAATCTTATTCATCTTTTAGCTGACGTTGTATAAATAACGATTTTTCAGGAAATAATTAGACTGGAGGATGGAGTGTAGAAGGACTATGTTGAAGATCTAGCTTAAGGAGCTCTTTTGTTATACTTTTAAATATAACGTTTGTTTTTAGGAGATATAGCATGTTTGGATATTTAGTAATAAGTTTTTAATTTTGGCATAAGTTATAATCCGTTCATACTTTAATATATACGAAGTTCCCTTTTAGAAAGCTCTGATGATGTAATTCCATTTTTTTAATAGTTTACGATTTATGACCATATGAATGTATTTCCGTTGCATTTATTTTAATAAATATTTTAAGTCCATAACATTGAATGCCTTGGTGGCATGTCAAGACACTCATTCCCTACTACTATTGGGTTGGGGTCGTGACAGAGGTGGTATCAGAGCATAGGTTATGAACCCATAGACTACTGAATATAGGTTTAGAACGTTACAGATTTCGTGTTTCCATACTTAGGAGATAGTATTAAATATCTGATTTATGTGATAACCCTCCCTATGTGTTATATTATTTATAACTGGTATTTTAGTTTTCAATCTTGATATAGTATTGTAGATCTTACGTTTTGCCATGACTGTAGAAAGTGACTAAGAGAAGATCATCTATGGGAACTAGTGATTCGAGTATTGAAGGACTGGAAGGTGCATACAAGGCGATCGAAAGTCTAGAAAAAATTGTGGAGCATCAGGTAAATAATGGAGTACTAAGGAATCCTGAACTAAGTAAATGTACTATTGAACTGTTCAAGAAGTTGATTCCTCCATCTTTTAAAGGTACTCCTAACCCCACTGAAGCAGAAAGTTGGGTGATGCAAATAGAAAAGATACTCGATGTTCTTAAGTGTACTGATGAACAAAGAGTATCATTTGGAACGTTTATGTTAGAAGGTGAAGCCGAACATTGGTGGAGAATGACTAAGAGAATATACGAGGAAAGAAATAATCCCATAGGTTGGAATGATTTCCTAGTGATATTCTATGAGAAATACTTTCCTGAAACGGTACAAGACCAAAAAGCAGCCGACTTCATGAGTTTAGTTCAAGGAAATATGACGGTTAGTCAATACAAGGCGAAGTTTACCGAGTTATCCCATTTTGTACCTCATTTTGTGATACTCGATACCTTAAAGGCTAAGAAGTTTGAACGTGGGTTAAGTTTGAATATTCGTAGTCGAATTTCCATCTTGAAGTTGACATCATATACTGACGTGGTGACTAGAGCAACGATAGCTGATAAGGACAATGAAGAATATAATCAGATTAGAGAAGGGAAGAGGAAGTTTGGGGAACAAAGAGAAAGGAATTCCAATAATAAACCCTTTAGGACTATACCCAATACAGGGCGAACTTTTGTGAACAAACCCTTTAATGTTGATAGATGCCAACAATGTGGTAATATTCATAGAGGGCAATCATGTTACCTGGAAACAGGAAATTGCTTTGGGTGTGGACAAAAGGGACATAAAATGAGAGATTGCCCTAATAAAGAGAAGGCACCAACAAAGACTTTTAATGACAATAAAGATCATGGCAGACAAGGTAGAATTTCTAATCTTTCTGATGCAAAGGCTTCTAATGCAGTAGTGTCAGGTATACTTTCTATATGTACACAGCCTTTTCAAGTTTTAATAGATACTGGTTCTACCCATTCATTTGTGTCTTTACGTTTTCTTAATCGCTTTCCTAATATTCCCGAACCCTTGAATCATAACATACACGTTTCTACTCTTTCTGGTGATTTATTGACGGGTACATTAGTATATAAATCTTGCCCTATAGATGTCAGTAGTCATAAACTATTTGTCGATTTGATAGTTTTAGACATAAGAGATTTTGAAGTCATTTTGGGGATGGATTGGTTAGCATCATATCATGCTAATGTAGATTGTTTTGAGAAGAGATTTCTTTCCAAATTCCTAACCAACCAAAATTCAGTTTTGAAGGAACTGGCATCCTATCTCCCATATGTATTGTCTCTGCAATGCAAGCCTATAGTTTTCTTAAGAAAGAATTTCAAGGATTTCTTGTAAGTGTTATTAATTTGCAAATGAAGGATCCTAGTTTAGAAGGGATCCCTATAGCTAAACATTTTCCAGATGTTTTTTGGATGATTTACCCAGTCTACCTCCTAGTATAGAAATAGAGTTTACGATTGACCTTCTTCCTGGAGCTATACCGATTTCAATATCACCTTATCGCATGTCACCTTTAGAATTAAGGGAATTAAAAGTTCAATTACAAGATCTGTTAGACAAGGGTTTTATTAGACCAAGTATATCCCATTGGGGTGCTCCAGTGTTATTTGTTAAAAAGAAGGATGGGACGATGAGGTTATGTATAGATTATCGAGAACTGAACAAGGCAACCATTAAGAATAAATAACCCCTACCTCGTATAGATGATTTTTTTGACCAACTACAAGGTGCTCAAGTATTTTCTAAGATTGACCTTAGGTCAGGATATCACCAATTGAAGATTAAGGAAGATGATATTTCGAAATTAGCTTTTTGTACTAGATATGGTCACTATGAATTTCTTGTGATGCCATTTGGACTTACTAATGCACCAACCGTTTTTATGGATATGATTAATAGCGTGTTTAGTAAATATTTGTATCAATGTGTTGTTGTTTTCATTGATGACATACATATTTATTCCAAGAGTATTGAAGAACACGAGAAGCATTTAGACATAGTATTACAAATCCTTAGGAAGGAGAGATTATATGCAAAATTAAAGAAGTGTGAGTTTTGGTTGCCTAGTATTTCTTTTCTAGGACATGTCATTTCCAAAGAGGTACTGTCGATTGACCCTCAAGAGATTGAGGCTATACTAGATTGGCCTAGACCAACTAATGTAACAGAGATTCGTACTTTCCTGGGATTAGGAGGTTATTATCGAAGATTTGTTGAACGATTTTCTAGCATTGCCAAACCTCTATCCAAGTTAACACAAAAGAAGGTAAAATATGAATGGTCTGAGGAAGTTGAGAATAGTTTTCAAGAACTTAAGAATCGATTAGTAACTGCCCGAATTTTGACTATTCCTTCAGGGACAGGAGGATTGGTGATTTACAGTGATACTTCAAAAAATGGTTTGGGATGTGTGCTAATGCAAAATGGGAAAGTAGTAGCTTATGCCTCGAGACAATTAAAACCACATGAATAGAATTATCCAACCCATGACTTAGAATTGGTTGCTGTAATTTTTGCTCTTAAGATTTGGAGACACTATTTATATGGTGAGACTTGTGAGATTTATACCGATCATAAGAGTTTGAAATATATATTTACTCAGAAAGAATTGAACATGAGACAAAGGAGGTGGTTAGAATTGATGAAGTATTATGATTTAAATATTCATTATCACCCAGGGAAAGCAAATGTAGTAGTTGATGCTTTAAGTAGGAAGTCTACAACAAATTTAGCATGTCTCATTACAAATCAGGAACCTTTGTTAGCGGATTTGAGAAGTATGGAAATAGATGTACGTATTTATAGCAAAGGAGGAATAATCGCAACCTTACAAGTACAACCCACATTAACGGAAAGGATCAAAATTGCACAAGTAAATGACCCACAACTGAAGAAGATTAGAGAAGAGGTTATTGAAGGGAAGAGATTTGAATTTGCAATACGATATAATATATTGAGGTTTGGAAATAGAGTGTGTGTTCCACGTGATGCCCAACTAAAGAGGCAAATTTTGGAGGAAACTCATTGCTCGAGATTTACGTTTCATCCTGGAAATACCAAGATGTATAGAGATCTTCGAGAAGTGTTTTGGTGGAATAATATGAAAAGGGAGATAGTAGAATTTGTATCTCACTGTTTGGTTTGTGAACAAGTAAAAGTTGAACATCATAAACCATCAGGATTATTACAACCTCTACCTATCCCTGAATGGAAATGGGAACATATTACCATGGATTTTGTGACAGGTTTACCAAGGAGTTCAAATGGTAATGATTCTATTTGGGTAATTATTGATAGGTTAACTAAATCTGCTCATTTTCTTGGCATTAAGATTACCCATTCATTAGAAAAGTTAGCCAAGTTTTATGTATGGGAAATTATTAGGCTTAATGGAACCCCAATTTCAATTATTTCTGATCTTGACCCTAGATTTGTTTCTCGCTTTTGGAAAAGCCTACAAGCAGCCATGGGAACAAAGTTGAATTTCATCACCGCTTTTCATCCTCAAACAGATGGACAATCTGAGAGAACCATTCAAACCTTAGAGGATATGCTTAGGGTCTATGTACTTGATTTGAATGGGAATTGGGATGATCATTTACCATTAGTGGAGTTTGCCTAAAATAATAGTCATCAAGCAAGTATTCAAATGGCTCCATATGAAGCACTATATGATAGAAGGTGTCATTCTCCCGCATGTTGGGTAAAAGTTGGAGAAAGAAAATTATTGGGATCAAAATTGATTCAGATCACAACAGAGAAAGTGAAATTGATATAAGACCGACTTCGAATCGTTCAAAGCCGTCAAAAGAGTTATTTTGACAATCTACACCGACAGTTAGAATTTTAAAAAGGAGATTATATGTTCTTGCGAGTATCGCCTTCAAAGGGAGTAATACGATTCGGGAAGAAAGCGAAGTTGAGTCCAAGATACATAGGACCTTTTGAAATCCTTGAAAAGATAGGATCTATTGCGTATAAAATAGCCTTACCACCTGAACTCTCTAGTGTACATAATTTGTTTCGTATATCAATGATAAAGAAATATGTCCCAGATCAAACACATATCTTAAGTCACGAACATCTTCAAGTTAAAGAAGATTTGTCATACATTGAGCATCCGGTAGAAATTTTGGACCATAAAGATCAAATATTATAGACCAAGATAATTCCACTAGTCAAAGTATTATGGCAAAATCATTCAGTTGAAGAAGAACCGTGGGAGCGGGAAGATGAAATAAAGGAGAGATATCCATACTTGTTTGTAAATTAATATGAGTCAAGTTTGGGGACCAAACTTTTTATAAGGAGAGTAGGATGTAATGACCCGACTTTTATGTGCTCATATGTATATAGTTTGTTTTTACACTCATGTGTTACTTACTATCTTATAAATGCTGTATAATTAGATATGTGGCGTTATTGGCTATCAATATAACAAACCCCATTTTTAAATATGAAGAATCAATCGTAAATAGGATCAAATCGAAGTCTTATGACATATCTTAAGGTATATAATAAGTTTTGGGGTAGAAAATATAATTTTATGAAACCTTAGGGACTAAAATAAAAATATAAAAGGGACATTTTGTAAATAAAATATTTTCAAGGACCTCTAAGAAATATTAAAAATATATAGTGTGAAATTATCAAAATACCCTTCATATGTGAAATGACCCTTATACCCTTATCACCTTTCCACCACGTGCTGGTCACCTCCACCTTACACATGTCGTCTTCAGAGAGAAAGCTAAAACACTTGTCATCATTTGGTGATGTTAAGACTGCAAGACCACCCCGGAATGCGACACCCAAACGATGACTTGCCACAGTAAATGCTTGATCACCTAGACACATGTCAACACCGTAATACTTTTAAAAACCTATAAATAGGGCCTTAGGGTTCATTTGAAACTCACACCAATTCCTTGAGAATTATAGTAAGAAAGAGTGATAGAAAGCTTGGTAAATATCTTAAGAAGGAGTTCTATAATTTCGAAGAAAGAATTCATTTCGTAGGTATGATTTTATTTAAATGTTATAATGCATTTTTGTAGTTTTAATTTCGTATTTTATAGATTTACTTAGTAGTTATGCTGGTAAAATACACTAAAGACTTTACTAATCAAAACTTAAAATTTGGAAACAATCTAAATTGATTTTATTTTCAAAATATGTCAACTTGTTTGAAAAAAAAATATATATATATATATATATACGCTTTTTAAAATGATTTTTGTAAGCAATTGCTCGTTATTATGGAATCTCATTTAAGTAATTCCAAATTCAGTCCCGGTGAAATTCTGTCTAGTTGAGATGGTATTTAAGTGGTGCCCCTGTGACCCTCCATCTCTACGGGGAATAAATACAGAAATTTTCTGTCTAGATGAGATGGTATTTAAGTGGTGCCCCTGTGACCCTCCATCTCTACTAGGAATCGACTGATTAGGAAGAACTATGAATTGAATTCTTTAAATACGATGAATGAATATTAAAAAAAATTGAGAAAATGGTTTTGTAACCTTTTTCAGCAAGATATTTTAGGATTAAAACACAATATTTAGAATTGGGCTTTATTTAGAATACGTAATTAAATATTTATTTTATTTATTAGATTAACGTGTGATCCAAGACTCAATATCTATATTTTCGAGCCTCTATTTTAGGTGAGTACTCTATGTCATTTCTTGCACATTTCAATTATATGATATTATGTAAACTATGTATTTTGTGAAATGCTTTTATTCACAAAATGCATCTGATACCGATGATTGATTCATTGTGATATGTTTATATTTGTCCATATAGACATACCGATTAACATGAGTATTGAAAATGATATTGAATATTGGAAATAAGATTTGGCCTAAGGGACCTCTTTACTGACTGACCTTCCCAGCTGGGTTATCGCCGGTGTGCCCTAAATAAGGCGTTGTGATGAACTAGTTCGATTGACCATCAACTACCGGTGTATAATACGGTAGAAGAACACGGTATTAGAGTGTACTTGGCATTAAAATGATTTGATTTAAAGAAAAAGATATCACATTTGATTTTTTGCATTCTTCTTATTCTGAGCTATCCAATTGTGATATATATACTATCATTTCAAAATATATATCTATTTACTGCAAGTTCCTATCCATATATGTATATGCCTTCTCTTTTGATTTGAATAGGTATCTATTTTCTGAAAACCTTGGAATGTCGGGAGATTAAATCTTATTCATCTTTTAGCTGACGTTGTATAAATAACTATTTTTCAGGAAATAATTAGACTGGAGGATGGAGTGTAGAAGGACTATGTTGAAGATCTAGCTTAAGGATCTCTTTTGTTATACTTTTAAATATAACATCTGTTTTTAGGAGATAGAGCGTGTTTGGATATTTAGTAATAAGTTTTTAATTTTGGCATAAGTTGTAATACGTTCATACTTTAATATATACGAAGTTCCCTTTTAGAAAGCTCTGATGATGTAATTCCATTTTTTTAATAGTTTACGATTCATGACCATATGAATGTATTTCCGTTGCATTTATTTTAATAAATATTTTAAGTCCATAACATTGAATGCCTTGGTGGCATGTCAAGACACTCATTCCCTACTACTACTGGGTTGGGGTCGTGACAGAAAGAGTTAATGTCTATTGGCCCGATCAAACTGAATGTTTCCTCATACAGAAAAGTAATCTCTGGAATCTTATCCATTGGGCGAGTAATAAAGTTATATGTGGTATTTGTATACTCAAGAAGATTGCCAGCCTACCGAGGAGCCATCGGGCAGTCTATCCTTGATTTTCCAAACCTTCAAAAGGTCATCAACCTTTATATATTAGAGAGATGGCTCCTTGTTTTTAGTGCGAGCTATACAAAAATGAGGCAAACGTACATTAGCAAGTGGAGCAAGTGATAGGAAAAAAAGTCAGCAATAAAAAAAAAAATAGCAACCTATTCGATCTTCCCCCTAGTCAGGTCATATAGGTCTTGTGTGTTTCTTTCCCTCAAGAAGGGGAGGATGTTACCAGTTATTGGCAATAAAATCCTGATCCCAATACCCTTTTATTGGTACCAGGTAGGTTCATAACCACAATTTTATTTGACTTCCTCATTTTTAAGTATAAAAGACCGTCATTGTTGTGCGACCAGACATAGCTGAACTTATTTTCTGGTACCCCCCAAGTTGGTCCCATAAATCTCGTTAATCCTATGTACCTCATTCACTATTCTCCAAGTATTAGGGGCACACTGGGCAGGAACAACTTCAAAATAATCAAAAAATTCTAAAAATAACCGATTCAGGGGAAACATCAAACCTCCTTGGACTACTACAATGGTGTGAATTCAGTGACCCTCATTCATGTCACTAGCATCTTGAGCATGGGGGAAAAGTTGATTCCCACCCAATAAGAAATGGAGTACATTTTTCTGAATTCCACAAGACTTTTTTCGTGAAAATTAGCCGTTGATGGAAGAAGTTCAAGTAACAAAGAATAGATGAGAAAACTGTGAATGAAAGAAGCAAGAAAGAAGAACTTACATAAAAAGAGGTAATACGAGGAAGCTCTGAAGAAATAGGAAGCAGAGAGGAAACTTTCAGAAGATTTGCAAAGAGGAAAGCTAAGGAATGAAAAGATGGCGATTTGAAGTGGCAGAGTTTTGTTTCAAACCTCATGCATAATCATTAGGGGCAGTTCTCGAGGTTAATGTTTGGCGCTTCAGATAATTTCCCGGACCAACGTACCCCTACCGTTCGGGGGTTATTATAATTCTTCCAAGATAACTTTTCTTGGACGAGAGTACCCTTAGCACTTCAAGGTTATTATAAAACTGCCTCAACAATAATGGATCTTGGGTCTACAACGAGATATTCATGGACACCTTATAAGCTACACTCAAGCAGGAAGAGTTACCTATACAATTCAACCTCTTGAATATGACTATAAAGGTAAACCCTCACCCCGGGGTCAAAGGGATGCAAATTTGTAATTTTGAGAGATACACTAATAATAACAATAGGAACCTCTCCATGAACGTAGGCAATTTTTTGAACTACATATATTATGTGTTGTTCGTGTGACTACTTTGTCTTTCTTTCTTTACCTGTTTTCTTTCTAGAAATATTCATTGTGATAATTGTTCACTGACAATTTCTTTTGAAGAGTTATTATTTTTTTAATTATTTAATAGGGTGAAACACATGCCAAAGTATAATTCATTGTTAATCGGTCAAAGAGTTGACCCTAATGTGACCTTGGATTAAACAGATTTTTCTAACGGATGATTAACGGTTGTCCAAATGTGTTTAAAATTAAAACACCAGGGTTAACATTGCAAAAATTGAAAGAAGTGGTCTAAAGTTCAAAATCTCCACAAATACTAGGGTTAAATTTGTAGTTTACTCTTATTTATATTTACGAGTATGTTTGAAACCTTTCCTTTTACCTTGTTGCACACTTTCATTTCTTTCCTTCCACGAGGCCTTTATGGCCATTCAATGTCAATCGTTAGTTCACTTAATAAATTTCTCGGTATAGTTTCCCCTCCAGGACTAATCTAGCTTCCCAACATGCCAAAAGTTGGTATGTCAAAATGAAAACAAGAATTATTAATAATGGTTTGGCTGAACTGAAATTTTTGGAGGCATTTCAAAATTTGATAACATGAATTGAGGATAAATGCTTGTCCACTGTTCTATTTCTAATACATATATCATGCCGCTTGGACCTACAACATAAAATGAATATTGAATTATAATACTAAAATAAATTATGCCGGGAATGATACTTGAAATAGTAATACAAAATACTTACTTAATCAATTTGGACACTACTAGTTACCTGGAAAGTCGAACTTGTGTATCTCAATTTTGACACAAACACCATAGCCTTATAGCTTAGTATATTACTAAAACTTATTTTAAGGATCGAACTCGTCCGAACTTGGGCGATACTAGGAGTTGCATTGACAATAACATCCCAATAAGTCATGGACTAACAGTTTTTTCCACGTATCTCATCATTCGTGTGGTTCACGTAGGCAATATGTAAGGCTTCATCCTCGAGTCATGACATATTTTTTCCATGCACCATTTTTTTCAAACTAAAATTGTTTTGAACTAGGGGTTAAATTGGCAAGCAGCAGTTTGGATGATATGAAGAATTTTAAGTTATGCAAGATAAAGTATTTATAATGAAAGAGGGGTTATATGCGTAATAATAGCAAAGATCCGTTAGGGGCCAACGTTTTAAATTTATAAAAGTCAGTTGGGCTCAGGCGCTAAGTGATGTAGTGTCCCTCCCCCCTTTTTTTCTTTTTTTTAAAATTCAGTTTGAGGTGCAAGTAGGACTCATTTACGACTCTTTTATCCTCTTTGTATCCATGCGAGAGTATACCATGAATTTTTCTTCTTTTTCCAATTTAGCTAGCCTACTATATACACATTTATGTCAAATCTGAGCAGTTGACGTACCCATTAGAGTTGCTCTAAATCACAGTTTTTTAGGTCAAATAATGAATTTGGTGATTAATAAAGAGGATTATAGTGGAATGTCACCTCACATTTTTATTTTATATATAATCAGTATTGTTAAAATCAGTTTCTTAATATTTAGAAGCCAAAAATTCTTACATTTTAATATGAAAAATTGGAGTATAAAAGCACAAGAAAAACGTGAAAATATACAAATAAGTGAAGATACATGTAAAACAACATATCATTATTTACATAAAATTAAGGGTTAATTATTGTTTAGTCCCAACAAAAAAAATTGTTCAAACATATTTATAAAAAAATGTTTATCCCCTAAGAGTGACATTATCACATTGATAACGACATTAACTAGACTATCCATGTAATAATGTTACTATTAAAACAAAATAATTTTGAAAATGTGTTGGACGAAAAAATATAAAATAAATCAGTCACAAACTTTATTTAAATGCTCCTAAATTTAAAGCATGCATATTTATATAAATTTTAGTCAAACGTATTTAAAGAAATAACTTTCGATTGCTAATAGTGATATTAGCATGACATTAACATTAAATGAAACATATTTTTTTAATGGGACTAAATGTTGTATTTGAAAATATATGCTTGACTAAACGTTAAATGGAACATTTTTTAGGACTAAAAATTATATTTCAAGATATATTAGATTGAACATTAAATGCAACATTTTTTAGGGACTAAACATTAAGTATCCCGAACCATTTTCACTAAAGTATAATATTTCATCCAAACCAATTGGGGTGCTAGGTGAAACTGAAATGCTACTAAATAGTAAATTTCTATTATTAGTTAAAATTAGATTTTAATCTCGTGCGATGCGCGGGAGTTTTACAAATCTCGTATAGAAAGACTAAAAGAAACATGTTATTCAAATATTATGAAAATACGTATCTAAATTTTGGCCATCCCGAATCTCCCTCTTCTCTCGGTGTGAGAAAAAGGGGAAAGTACTCTTAGGTCCATCGGAAACAAATTTTAAACACTAAAGGAATTTTGACAAATTTTAAAAACCTAGGTCCACTAATTCTCTTCTTGTAGAAGTCCACGCTGGTTGCATAACAAAAGGACCAAATAGTAAATTGTCCTTAAATGTTTAAAAATTATCAACAAGGGTCCTAATTATTAATTGCTCCAAAAAAGGGGGAGCAGGTCTCGTGTCCGCTTTCTCTAAGAGCTCTTCGGTCGTCGTTGGTGCAGGCTGAACGTAAAGAGATGGAGTCGCCGTCCTATTTTGTACATAATAGGTAAAAGAACATGTCGCGCCCTCGAGAAATCAACATCAAAGATAAAATGATGCTTACGAAATAAATAGTTCAAAGGTTCGGGGGCTAAGTTACAAAATGGGAAGGTGTTAGGCACCCATCCCGCCCTTTCGATCTCTCACATGCTTGTGTTACTGTTTTCCTTTATTTCTCCATAAAGTGTGTGCGTATATATATATATATATATATATATATGGAGATCGAAATCTCCCAACTCATACCATGAAAATGATAGAGTGAAGTCATCCATAGGAATGTTCCCAAAATAATATCTAGAAAATACGATGTATGCGTTTATCGAGATATTGATTGTGATGATGAAACGATAATATATGTTGGATAAAATGCCAATGAGGATAACAAGTATAATATATATTAAAATAATGTATAGATGAAAATGAGGTAAGTGCGAAAATGAGAAAATTGGAGAATTGAGAAATTGAAAAATTGGACTCGTATTTCGGGGTTTAATCCGAAATGCCTACGTAGCCAATAAAGGCATCAAATTCCACATAGTTCATATGAGGAATAAGGGTGGGGTTTATGCCATATATTCAAATGGGAATTTATCATATGTGTGTGTGTAGAAAATATATTTTAGTTTTAAGAAATTGTGATGGATAATCTCGTTGGAATTTATAGGTGTAACCCTTATTTTGTTTGTTTATTTTTTTTATAAAAAATAAAGTATGTGCAATATAATTAATAAAAATGTGAGATATTAATGTGTATGAAATAAACTAAAAGCTAGATTGTGAATTTATGTAACTAATGAAAAAGTAAAGAAATTAGAGAGAGAGCGAGAGGAGTATTTTGGACCTTCTTTGGAGAATTGAAGCTTTATCTTGATGCTTTATGAACTCCCTTGAGTGTTGAGATGAATATTCGATGAGAGAGAATGAGATTTTGCTAAATTGGGTATAAAAAGGATGGAATGAAAGATGAAAAGGAATTTCACACAAGGAAACTTCGTTGATTGCAATAAAATGTTACTGAGATCACTGATATTGATGGATCTGCGGTGTCTTTTGGGAGTAAGGTCATGCCCTCTATTTATAGGGTAGAGGTGCCAATTGGTATAGAATTAGCACTACCAATTAGTAGGTAACCCTAGGCACACTGTCGATAAGCAGAAAAATGGACCTACCAATCGGCGGTCTCGTGCAGATTGTTTCGGAAAAATGGTTGTAGAACGTAATCCGTTGATCCAAATAGCACATGGGGAATACCATTAGAAAGGTAATTCAGAGACCTTCAAGCATCCTTTGGTATGCTCCCGGGTTCGATAGTTGACTTTGGGTAAAACGTGGCTCGGAATCCCTCATTGGTCCTTTGGACGGGAGATCGTCGGACGAAAATGGATTGTTCGTCTAAACGGTAAGTTAGAATCGCACACGGGGCGGACTGTTGGAAAGGTTATGTGAGTTACTTAGAATTATAAAGATTTTTTCTCATTTTGGATAGTTGAATTTGGTCAAATGGGGCCCGAAAGTACCCGATGACCTTTCGAAGTAAAACGGATTGTTGGTCCGTACCGTAAGGATGATTTGCGCACAGGGCGGACCATTGGAAAGGTTATTCAATGCCCTTCAAATATTCATTCAGTTTCAATAGAGATAAAGAGCTGACATTGGTCAAATGGATCTTGGGAACGCCCAATGGCCTCCGAATTAATTTTCGGGGGAAAATGGATCATTTGTCTGAATGGTTATGTCGCTTCGTGCATGGGGTGAACTGTTGGAAAGGGGTTTCAGTGCCCTTCAAATATTCAAAAAGATTTCACTCATTCGATAAGTTTATTGGAGTCAAATCATGGACCGAGATTGTCTGGTGGTCTCTAGATCGGTACTCGGAGTATGACCTAGGTTTTGTAGTTAAATGGGGAGGTGCTAGGGACCTAAGGAGTGAATTTGGGGGTCTTAAAATGTGGTGTCTATATATCCCCTATGGGTGAGCTTGGTATAAATGAAAGTCATCGAATTGAAACCACATGATATTTAGGAGGAAGGTCGATTCTACAGACCTAAGGGATGAGGATGAACGATTTAGAGGGTCGAGGTTAATTTTGGGGACCTAAGGAAATACTAGGGATAACCTATCTATGGGACAAGGTCACTTATGAGTACCTAGGGTAAGGACCGACCAATTATGAGTGTTGAAGCCAATTCTGAGGACTTAAGTAGGAGCGACCAATTCTGAGGGTTGAAATAGAAGCGACCAATTCTGAGGGTCGAGGTTAATTCTGAGGACCTAAGTATAAATGACCAATTCTAAGGGTTGAAGACAATTCTAAGAGCTTAAGTAGGGGTGATCGATTTTGAGGATCGAAGCCAATTCTGATGGCTTAAGTAGGGGTGACCAATTCTGAGGGTTGAAGCCAATTCTGAGGGCTTAAGTAGAAATGACCAATTCTGAGGGTCGAAGTAGAAGTGACTAATTATAAGGGTCGGGGTTAATTCTGAGGACCTTAAGTAGGAGCAACCAATTCCGAGGGTCGAAGTCAATTCCGAGGGCCTAAAGATGGGAGCGACCAATTCTGAGGGTCGAAGTCAATTCCGATGACCTAAGTAGAGGTAACCAATTCTGAGGGTTTAAGTAGGGGTGACCGATTCTGAGGGTCAAAATTAAATTTTGAGGGCTTCAGTAGGGGTGACCAATTCTGAGGGTTAAAGCCAATTCCTAGGTATTAAGTAGAAATGACTAATTCTGAGGGTCAAAGCCAATTCGAGGGCATAAGTAAAGATACCAATTCTGAGGGTCGAAGCCAATTCTGAGGGCTTAAGTAGAGATGATCAATTCTGAGGGTCGAAGCTAATTCTGAGGGCTTAAGTAGGGGTGACCAGTTTTGAGGGTCGAAGCCACTTCTAAGGGATTAAGTAGAGATGACCAATTCTGAGGGATTGAGTAGGGATAACCATTTTTGAGGGTCGAAGCCAATTCCGAGGGCTTAAGTAGAGAAACCAATTCTAAGGATCGAAGCCAATTTTAAGCGCTTAAGTAGAGATGACCAATTTTGAGGGTCGAAGCCAATTCTAAGGGCTTAAGTAGAGATGACCAATTCTGAAGGTCGAAGCCAATTCTAAGGGATTAAGTTAGTTGTGGGGCATAGTTTTCTTGGAGAAAGTTTGGAGACTCCATTGGGGAAAGGATATTAATTTGAGGATCGGGTGCAACCCTGCAGGGGAATTTTCTTCGATTTTTGTGATGTCTTTTAGAGACGTTGCTGGGGAAATATCCAAGTTAGATTTGAGAATTTCGTTGGGGAAGTAAGTGTTCTGCTGGGGAAGTAAGTGTGGTAATAATGTGTTTAGGGATTTGAGAGGTTTGCAAAAAATATTTTTCTTGGTGAAAAAGCTTCCAAAATTCATTTGGTGATTTTTAGGAATTTTTTGAATTTTTTGGGCGTTTCTAGTATTTTTTGTGGAATTTTTGTACAAAATTTCAGGGAGATTTTGACCGACAGGGTGTAGGAAGTGCCAAATGGAAGTGGCACGATCTTTTGGACTACCTCGAGTAGGTGGAGGGACAGTGTTGATTGGTGGTGTGAGCGATCGGGTAAATTCTTCTTTCTTCTTGAGACCATTTTCCTTTGATGATCTTTTTCAAATATTGATTTTTCGTTGGGGATCTTGCAAGGGACATTTTACCCTTGAGGGATGGTTCCTCGGGATGCGAAGGTTAACTGGGGGTACCCACAGTTGAATCGTCTATTGGCGCACGAGTTTGGCTACTGTTGGTACTTGGGAGAGAGAGTAGTGGGGTAGATGAGGTGACATCCAATTTTGGTCATTTTCCTTCAGTATTTATTACAGACTCATTACTGGTCATGGGATCTTTGCATTTGCAAGCTTGATGTGGTGGCATTGCTCCAAAAAGAGACTCAAAAAGGCAAAAAGAAATGCATACTTTGTTTGATCGGGATTTGGTGGCTTACTTCTACATGCACTTTAATTTGCTACTGAGTTTTTGTTTTGAGAAAGAGTAGGAAAAGTATGTTTTTTAGAATTTTTTTTATGTTTGAGTAGAAGACGGACCAGGAAGTTTGGCTGAAAAAGAGTTTCCCTTTTGAAGGGATTTATTTTGAGTAGAAAAATGAGTCTTTTGGAATTTTTTAGTAAAGGATGGCCTTGGAGGCTTGGTTGGTATATGGATGAGGTGATAGAAGGTTGGTTATAAAGTGAAGCTTGTTGCCATAGTTGGATTGTACAGAATTTGATGTTTTGAATAGACTACAATGATGCTGGAGCTGTTTCCTTGGACCTTACATCGAGGCTACTGCTGGTGATCGAGGACCTGATGGTGGATCCTCAAATTGCTGCCATCGCTTCGTGGATATCATACCATCATAATCCTATGGTGGTGATACTAGCAGATACCCTGAATGGTCTAGATGCTTAGCAGGAAGATCGTTCTGACTTTGGGAGGGGTAGCCCAGTTATGATGATCATGTGGATGTCGGAGATATTCCGTATGGTGATCCCTCCTAAATATCCATTGGCAGTTGTACCAAACTTCTTTACTCACTACTTAATAGGCCTAGATATGGAGAGGTGGGAGAATTGTTTTGTGGAGCACTGGACTCGTGGTTTTCATTGGTCAATGCCTTGGTGGGGAGAGTTGCAGCTCATTATAGAACTGGGGGAATACTAGTATGTTCGATTGGTTGGCCTCTGATATACCTCTTTCATCTTTCCCTGGCGGCTCTTGCGCCAATTTGGTTGGACCAGATTGTGCCACCTCGAACACTAGACTTCTTTCTTGTGGAGGATTTGACAAAGTGCATGCATATGCGGCCGGGTTCTCTATGGGGGAGACCGTAGACCCATCCTTCCCAGTCTATTAGCATAGTCTAGCATGCTTCTGGGGACTACATGAAATGGTAGTAGAGGAGGGTAGTTTTCAAGATGCTGGATGAGGAGACCGAGCAAAGGTGTTTTGCCATTTTTGACACCATGGTGGGAGGTGTTATTGTTTTCTCTAGGCTGGTCCGGGCTTATCATTACATGGAGCGCCTTCGGTATTTCATCCAAGCAGGGGAGGTTTGGGGATCCCAAGATGTAGATGATGATGGAGCTGGTTCTTCTAGCAGCTGCGGGTAGTAACCCTAGGGAGTTTATTTGTGAAGCTTTTATATGGTGTTTAGTTATATATCTGGTTATTTTCTAGTAGGAATAACTTTGGAAATGTTGTTTTAGGAGTATATTGGTTTGTTTTTATTTTTAGGAAAAAAAGGTTAGGTTGGCGGGGTGAGTTGTTTGAGTCCTTATGTCGATGTAATTGTAACGGAATTTTTCATAAATGAAATAAAGAAAATTTTAATTATATTATTGTGCCTCTTGATGAGTTTGTATTTGAATTATCTATACCAATTGCTAAGGCATACATAATCCTTTTGTTTATGTAAATGATAAAAATGAATCGTCGCTCTCGGAGATTAGAAAAGAATATCATTTTCTGAAAAGGAAGGGGGTCGTGCTCATGTAGAGTATATGATCTTCCTACGTACCTCTGAGGGTTTTAAATTTTTTTTGAGTTTCCAAGTAAAAATATTTTTAGAGGATCAAGCCCCACATAGTTCTGAGTAGAGGGAAATGAGGATTTTTTTAAGAATAGAAGGGAGATGAGTAAAGTCGTAGTGCGTCGAGATTTCGGACTAAGGGTATAATTTCTTGAGACGGTCCAGATTGACTGGCCGAGCCATCTCTTCCCCATCGAGGTCAGTGAGCATAACTACGCCACCAGATATGATCTTCTTCACCAAGTAGGGGCCACTCCAATTAGGGTTGAATGTCCCTCTGGGGTCCCAGATGGGTTATATTATTTCTTTAAGGTCTAAGTCCCCTTCTCAGACACCACGATCCTTAACTCTCTTGTTGAATGATCGTGCTATTTTACGATGGTACCTTTGTATATGATATAGAGATTTCAATCTCCTTTCGTCCAAGAGTGACAACTCATCAAGACGAGTTTAATGCCAGTCTTCCTCGCTGCATTTGCTTTCAAGCATGACACGTAGTGAAGGAATTTTTAGCTCAACGGGTAGGAATGCTTCCATGCCGTATACCAGAGAGTAAGGGGTATCCCTAGTAGATGCTTGTACTAAAGTGGGGTAGCCCCAGAGGGCGTAAGGAATTTAATCGGCCCAATCTTGGTAACTCTCGATCATCTTGTTGATTATTCATTTGAGGTTTTTATTAGTGACCTCAACTCCACCATTGATTTGAGGTTGGTAGGGAGAAGATTTGTGTCTCCGAATCCCACAGTCATCGACCACTTCTGTGACTTTTACCTCTAAATGTAACATGTTGTTTGAAACTAGCTCATGTGGGACCTCATATCGACAGATGATATTTTTTTGAATGAAATTGGCCACCTTTTTGGCATTCAAAACTGCATATGACTTGACTTCAACCCATTTGGTGAAGTAATCAATGGCAACCAAGATGAATTTATGCTCGTTGGAGGCTGTGGGTGTAACTTTCCTTAAGATATTGATGCCCCAAGTGGAGAACGACCAGGGAGAAATCGTGTTATACAATTCTCGGGAAGGCAAGTGTTGGAGGTTGGAAAAATCCTGGCATTTAAGGCACTTCCGTACATAGGCAGTGCAATCCTGAACCATGGTAGTCCAATAGTAACCTTGTCGGATGATCTTTGTGGCAAGCATATGGCAATTCATGTGGGGTTCGCACTCCTCACTGTGGATTTTATGCATCATCTCTTAAATGTTAGCCCCTGTGATGTAGTGTAAATGGGTTCCATCAAATTTTTTATTGAATAGTGCTCTATCACAGACGATGTATTGGTCATCTAGCTTGCGGAGGGTTGCTCGGTCTTTCTTCTTAGAATTTTGGGGATACCTACCGTGCTTGAGGAGGCGCCAAATATCGTAATACCAGCAATCGATTATATCAGGATCTTCTTCTGTAATGAGCTCAATGTGGTAGCAATGGGTATGTTTAGCTTGCTTTTGGACTAGGAAGGGGTCCATTATTACTCCTTCAGGCATGTCAGTCATGGAGGCTAAGGTAATAAGGGCATCGATTAAATTGTTATTTGCTCTGGGTAGGTATTGGAAGGTGTTATCTTGGAATTGGTAGGACAACTCTTCTAGGTGGGCATGGAAGGTTAAGAGTTATCGTTATTCACTTTCCATCTTCTGAGTACTTGACCGATAATGAGGGCTAAATTCCCGTAGACATCTACGTATCGAATTCCTTTCTTGAGAGGGACTTTGAGGCCTACCATCCATACCTCGTATTCGATCATATTATTGGAACAAGGAAAATCTAACTTGGTGGCAATGGGAGTGCGAGAGTCATTAGGTGAAATTAGGAGTATCCTAATGCCACACCCTCTCTTGTTGGCAGCGCCGTCAAAGAACATTTTCCACTAGAGATCTTCTTGGGAGGTACAAAAGATATTTGTATCTAGGAACTCAGAAATCCAAATATCGATTTCTTTCGTAGGGTAGTCAGCGAGGTAGTCAGAGATGGCTCTTCCTTTCATGATTTTTTACGTGACATACACAATATCAAATTCGGCTAGCAGTATCAACCATCGATCCATTCGACTAGCTAGGGTAGGTTTCTCGAGTAGGTATTTGATAGGATCCATTCGGGACATAAGTTTGATGGAAAAGGCAAACATATAATGCCGTAACTTTTGGGTGACCTAGATAAGGGTGATACACGCTTTCTCTAAGACAGAGTAATTAACTTCGTACCTTGCCAACTTGTGACTGGCGTAGTATATGTCTATTTCTTTATGAGATTCTTTAAGGTATTGGGATAGTAAAGCCCCAACTACGGTATCTATTATGGTTAGGTATAGGAGCAGGGGAAGACCAGGTTGTGGCGGCATGAGTACCAGAGGTTGGGTTAGGTATTACTTGATTCGATCAAAAGTTTCTTAGAAGGCTTCGTTCCATATTTTGGTTAAATCCTTTCAGAGGAGTTTAAAGATGGGTTCATAGATATAAGTCAACTGGTTGATGAACCGACTGATATACTATAACTTTCCAAGGAATCCCCGACTTTCTTCTCCGTTCGGGGTGGTGGAATTTTGAGTATATCTTTCAGTTTGGCAGGATATGCTTCAATCCCTTTTTCTCTAACCATGAATCCCAAGAGCTTTTCTTTGGTAACTCCAAAAACACATTTTTGTGGGTTAAGTCGCATATGGTATTGCTGTAGTCGCTCGAAGAACTTTCGGAGAGTGGGAACATGAACTTCCCTAGTCTTAGATTTGATAATCATATCATCTATGTAGATCTCGACTTCTTTGTGTATCAAATCATGTAAGATGATTGTGGCAGCTCTTTGGTAGGTAGCGCCTGCATTTGTTATACCAAATGTCATAATGGTGTAACAGACTGTTCCTCAAGGGGTAATGAATGCGATTTTCTCTTGATGATTTGGGTGCATCTTAATCTGATTGTATCTGGCAAAATCCATCAATTAATGACTTAAGAGCATGACTGGTCGTGTTACCCATAATCATGTCAATATTGGGTAGCGAGGAATCATCATTCGAAGAGGCCTTGTTCAAATCTCGGTAGTCAATGCATATGCAAACCTTTCCTCCAGATTTTGGCATGGGTACGATGTTTGCTAGCCATGTGGGACTTTTGATCATACGAATGAAACCTACATTCAACCGTTTGACCACTTCTTCCTTAGCCTTGAGCGACCATTCAGTGAGGAGCTTTCGTAATTTCTTTTTGATCGGTTTGCATTCTGGGCGAGTTGGAATCTCATGCTGAGAGATCTCGAGATCAAAGTCGGGCATGTCATCGTAGGACCATGAAAAGACATCCACAAATTCCTTCAATAATTTTTCAAGTCACGCGCGCTCATGCTTGTCAAGGGTATACCTTATCCTAATCTCGCACAGTTGGCTACTAGAGTCAAGATTAATAATAACAGTTTCATCTTCATTAACTTGAACGCAATTATGTTATTTGTTATTAACCTTATTAAGATCAGTTAAGAATTGTTCATTTGAAAAATCACAATCATCAAGAGTTTGATTAGAATAAAGACAATTAATGTAAGGCACAATAAAAATACTCAAAATCTTTGTTATTTCATTGTTAGGAAAAACAAAGTTGAGAACCACATCAAAGGAGGTCTTAATTACATCATAATAGGGAGGAACAACAAAAGAAGAGGAAATGGGATAAACATCAAAGTTGGGATATATCATAGTAGGCGAAACTGGAACAAAATTCTAGTCGAGGAGAGGTGCATCAACAGCTTTGATAAGGCAGGATGGATTCTATAATGTAGCGTTTGAATGGATCATGTAGAGTGTCAGCCCTAGTGTCTACAAATTAAATGAATCATTGGAGTCACTTCCCTCAAAATTTCCCATATTAACTATAGTCTTCTCAATGAGTGGTTGCATGTAATGCTGGGAACTTTCAGCCTATGAGTAGCTATCTTGGAAAAAGATCTCCATTCCTGGTTTCATCTTCTTGTCCACATGATCATACCATGGTTCGGGAAATCCAGAAAAGGGGAAGTCTTCACCATCATTGATAAATATTTCATTTAAGGAATCTCCTGAGACAGTATTGGCACTATCTAGCCTTCTCTTTAGCTGAGGTTGGCAGAGCATTCTGAGTTCTTCTACTAATGCACATTAATCCAGGCCATAAGGAGGAAAGGACACCTTCTTCAACCTTATAGGTTTTAGTATTCCCGATTGTCGTCGTCCCAGCCCTAGTCCGGGCATAAAGTGCATATTTTTGAACATTTGTGTCACATTGACATTGCCATGAGGGTTGTGTTTTGGATAAACTCTATTTTTGAAATCGTCCCCTACTTGGAGTATAAGCGGTTCGACTAAAAAAACCCAACATAAGCATATAATTTGACCCATGTTGTATCTCTAGCATTGGATTGCTGGTGATTGCATTCTCAGTGTTATTATCGTCACCCAAGATGGTGATGACCTGCCCAATGGAGAAGAACTTTAGTTTCTGATGTAGGGAAGAAGACACACCCTTGATATTATGGAGACATGGTCATCTAAGCAATATATTAAAATAAAGTGGGATATCGATGACTTAGAATTCAACAACGGGATTATAGGGCCAGCCCCTACTGTAATCTTTATGGATCCCATCATTTCTCAATGAGTATTATTATAAGCATGCACCGCGACAGAGGTTGGAGTAAGGTTGCTCACTTTAAGTCCCAAGCAATTGAGGGTTCTAAATGGACAAAAATTAAAAGTTGGTCCATTATCGATAAGCGAAAGTGGGACGGTCTTTCCCATGACTTCGACAGAGATATTTAGAGCTTAGTTGTGATTTGGTCCAAACTTAGGGATTTCTTCTTCGAAGAAATAAAGCATTCTAGTAGAGGTTAGAGATCCGTCCAGATTCATTGCATCTTCTGGTATGGTGGAAGGAGGGACTGTGGGCCTGGTGGTTAGTTTGATCAAGGCATTCCAATGTAGTTGGGAAGACATAAAGAGTCCCGATAAAGTGATGTTAGCTTGGGTTTTCTTTAACTGATCGAGGATGTTTCTCTCCTTGAGGGTCATTTTTGGCATAGGAAGATTCTCAATACCTTTTCCCCTGTCGATCGTCGATGGTTGTGGGTTTGGAACTTGGTAATTCCTCCCTGATCTAGTCATATTATTCACAGAAGCGGGGAAAAATAGAAACCATGCTTCCTCATCTATCTTGGGCTGTTCTTCCACCTTGTTAATCTATCCTAGAAGTTCATCAAATGATATCATTCCATATATACTGACTATTAGGCTAGTCTTTTCTGGGTTTTGCTCTTCATCTGAACTATCAAATTCGTCCCCCCATCCGGTGGCAATGACATCATCTTTCCACAAAAAGTCAATGCACTACACAACCTCAACGTCCTCTTCGTATAAATCCTCCCATTCAATGGGAAGATGTAAAAGTAAAGGGACTAGGCTCCCTTGTAGTTTCAAAGTATTAAGTAGCTCAGAGATACTGTAAATTTCATCGATATGTCGGAATAAGTTTGCCATGATTTGGATGACATCATCTAAACTCACTTCATTGGTAGTCATCTGACTCTCGAGCCCATTTTTTATCTTCCAAGAACAGTGTACTGAATCTCTGGCAGTCAATGGTCATTTCTGAGGGCAATTTCATCCCGAGTTCTAGAAGTTAGTTCAATACTACTGTTAATTCCATATCTTTCCCCCCGAAATGGGTACGAAAAATAATGCATACTCTAGTAAAGAGTGACAACGCCTGATCGAAAAAATAGGTAGGATTTAAGAGAAGATATTGGCAAACTTGAAGGGGTTTAGGGGAATATTGGGTATGATGGGTAATTTACTGGGTATATGGATCAAATTCTAGGTCTTCTTCTAGGAAGATAGCATTTTCATGATTCGAAAGTGGATTGTGGGTAGTGTTTAGTTTAGGATTGGATTGTGGAGTGATCTTATATTAAATTTGGGAGATGGAAACACTAATCAGTGGTGTGGCTGACATTTTGGTGAAAATCACAATGGGCATCTGGTGTAAAAATTTTAGGAAGTGGGTTTGTTAAGGGATGAGGGTCTAATGGCTTGATCAGATTCCGGCTTATAAGGTCTTGGTAAATTTGGAGAGGGGAGCGTAAAGCTTGGTGTATTTGTTTTTGATTGGGTTAGGGAGGATTTATGGTGCCCATGAAGTGGTAGGCTGAGAGATGTTATTGATTGTTAAAACTGTAATATTAACAGGCTTTTCATACTTTCTGGGAGTGAACTGTCCGGATACCTTCTTCGGCTCAACTTTTGTCTTCACAAAACTCCCTTCAATCTCCACTTTCTTCCTGGAGGGCTTGGAAATGGGGGTAGTACTGGCCTCCCATCGTTTCTCGGACATGGGGTAAGAAATTCATCTTAATAATACCACTTTCTTCTTTTTGAAAGGTCGGTTAGTCATGGTGGCCGCTTTCTCTCTCCACCTTGCTATGAAATTACTGACAGATTCCTCAGGATTCTATTTGAGAAGTTCTAAATCATAATGGGTAACCTCTAACTCATTGTTGTACTTGTACTATGACATGAATTCTTGACCAACATCCTCCCAACTATGAATCCTAGACTCCACGAGAGATAAGAACCAGCAAAGAGGGATGTCCTACAATGTTTATGGAAAATTTGGGCCATTATTTCCTCGGAGGATCCTAGGAGAATCATGTCTCAGTGGTAACTTTAGAGATGAACAACTGGGGGTCCACTTCCCCCGAACTTCTCAACGTTAGGCATCTTGAACTTTTTCAACAGCCTTGCTTTAGTATAGGGAGACATATGGGTGTAATCCATGTAATTATCAGAGATTTGAACTTGATCAAACTTTTTGGTAAACATCTTGAGGTCCTCCTTGACCTTGTTAAACTGTTCTTCCTTCGGATCAACTATCATGAGTAGATTAGCCCCTGGATAGGAAAGATTTGACATAGGGAGTTGAGCTGGCGGTGGCCCATTAGTAGGAGAACACATGGAGCATGCTGATATTCTTCGGGGACCCAAATAAGCTCAGGTGTCGGCATACCCATAGCGTGAGGTTAGAGGACCTCGAGCTCTTCGTCAATAGGGACCCATGATCATCTCATGAATCTCGGTTTGAAGGTTGTCAATCTTGGCAGTGAGTTAGGCTTGAACCATCATCAAATCCTGCTGCACATTCGGTACTTGGTCGACATTCTCCGTAAAAAGTGGGTGAAGGTGAATTCTAGAATCTAAAGAAGTAGTGATGGAACTGGAGGAGCCTCAAGGCGGTTCGATAAAATATCGAAGCCAATAGGGAGCCAGGCCAAGGGTCGGGTATCCGATTAACTTGAGAAGGAAAAAATTCGAATATATTTTTAAAGAGAAGGGGAAAAACTGTTATTTTTGGAAAAATAGAAAGATATTTTTAACATTTTTGGAAAAGAGGAGGACAAAATGTTTTTGGGTAAAAAGAAGGAAAAATATTTTTGGTAAAAGGAAGGAAAATGTTTTTGGTATTTTTGATAAAAGAGGGGAAAATATTTTTGACACGTTGGTAAAGAAAAACGAGAAAAAGGGTCTCAGCATGATCGTTATTATTATTATTGTGTTCTCACTTGTATTAGGTTTACCTACATGCAAAAAAAAATGTCGAGCGGGACCCGATCCTGGGAAAATTGGGTTTGAAAAATATGTAAAAACATGGGTGAACTTGTTTCCAGGCTCGTGGAAATTGTCCCATTTAAAAAAAAATAGCACAAAAATTTGGGCGGCATGTCGACCTGTCATTTCGATAGAGTTTCGGGTAGAAATCGAAAAACTAAATATGAGTGCCCTAGGTTTGACACCATTATAAGGGTATGCAGTTGTTGGGTTAATTTGAAGGGTTCCACCCTTTGGCATGACTTTGACGATATACGTCTTGCTTTTGAGGGCAATCGGTTCGTGTGGACAAGCCATTTGATATACCTGTGTGTACATGAATTGCCTCACTATATACCTTTTAGGGATGGTACATGTGATAGAGAATTTAATATACTCGACTTACGAGAATGTGTTCCCTGTGATATACCTCCCGTCATTACTTCGGTTAAGCAGTACGATGCGGGGGGAACCGTTCGATATACATCAAAGGTACTTGGCCAAAGGATGTTAAGAGTCATATTTCTTAGGCTAACTGCAACCTGCCGGACCAACGCCCATCACGAAATGACCCTCCAGTTACGGGAAAAAATTTGGTCAGTAGTCATGCTCTTTGGTGATGTAGTGCATGATTCTTGATTAGTATATTATGGAGAGAGTATTTTATTTGGCATGATGATCATTATACTAATAGGGAAGAATGTACCAGTATAAAAAGTAAATCCAATATGGAGCATGAAGATTACACTAAGCATGGATATGTGAGGGTGAGTCATGTGTGAGTATCTACAAGTGAGTGTGTGGTAGTGAAATTAAGCATGGATAAACTAGAAGTGGTGTGTGACAAGTGTGAGTGAGCATGAATATATACAAGGGTGATAAGTGGAGGTGTGTGTTAGTGACACCTAAGCATGGATATTCTAAGTGGTGTGTGCAACATGTAAGTGATCCTATGTGTAAGTAGCGTGAAGTTTACATGGAGATTATCTACAAGTGTGTGAGTGAGTAGTGATATAAGCATGAAGTATATATGTGTAAGAAATAATAGAGGAGAAAAAAGAGAGTGGACATGTAGGTTCATATGCACACAAGAAGAAAATAATAACACCCATGAAAATAGAGTCTAGCCCTCTTAAGAAAAGTTCCCAGCAGGGTCGCCACTGTAGCCATTTCGAATCTCCCTCTTCTCCCTGCGGGGAAAAAAAGTGAAGAAGGTCTCGCACCGACTTTCTCTATGAGCGCTTTGGCCATTGTCAGTGTAGGGTGAATGTAAAGAAATGGATTTTCCATCCTATTTTGCACAAAACATGCAAAAGAACATGTCACCGCCTCAATAGAGAGACATTAAAGACAAACTGATTGTTACAAAACCAATAGTTCGAAGGTTCGGAGCTAAGTTACATAATGTGAAGGTGTTAGGCACTCATCCCACCCTTTTGGTCTCTCATGGGCTTGTATTACTATTTTCCTATATATCTCCATGAAGTGTGTGTACGTGTATATATATAGATGGAGATCAAAATCTCCTAACTCGTACCATGGAAAGGATATAGTGAGGTAATCTATAGGAATGTTCCCAAAATAATATCAAGAAAATACAATGTATGTGTTTTTCAAGATATTGATCGTTATGATGAAACAATAATATATGTTGGATAAAACGCCAATGAGGATCACAAGTATAATATATATTAAAATAATTTATGATGAAAAGGAGACAAGTGCGAAAATGAGAAAATTGGAGTATTGATAAATCGGAATATTAGACCCGAGTTTCAGGTTTTAACCTGAAATGCCTACGTAGCCTATAAAAGCATCAAAGTCCACGTAGTTCTCATGTGGAATAAGGGTGGGGTTTATCCCATAGGTATGAATGGGAATTTATTATATGTTTCAGTGTAGAAAGTTTATTTTAGTTTTGAGAAATTGTGATGGATAATCCCGTTGGAATTTATAAGTGTAACCCTCTTTTTGTTTTTTGTTTTTTTATTTATAAAAATTAAAGAATGTATAATATAATTAATAAAAAGGTGAGATATTAATGTGTATAAACTAAAGTAAAATCTAGATTATGAATTTATGTAACTAATGCAAAAGTAAAGATATTAAAGAGAGAGAGAGAGGGAGGAGTATTTTGGACCTTCTTTGGAGAATTGAAGCTTGATCTTAATCCTTGATGAACGTCCTTGAGTGTTGAGATGAATGTTGGATGAGAGAGAATGAGATTTTACTAAATTAGGTATAAAAAGGATGGAATGAAAGATGGAAAGGAATTTCACACAAGGAAACTTCACTGATTGCAATAGAATATTACTGAGATCATTGATATTGATGGATCTGAGATGTCTTTTGGTAGTGATATCATGCCCTCTATTTATAGGGTCTAGAAGGGTGTCTTCCCCAAAATAATTTTTATAGGTATCGAGAGGGAACCTCACCTAGGTGGAGACAGAAGCCCAAGTTGAGAGGGAACACCGCAAGGGTCCCTGTAGAAACTCAAGTTGATAAGGAACCATTGTTGAGAAGGACTTCCCCCAAGGTCTCCGCAAAAACTCACGTTGAGAAGGAACCCCACCAAGGTGGCAGCAGAAGCCTACGTTGAGTGGTCCCCTCGCAAGGGTCCATGCAGAAACTCAAGTTGAGAAGGAACCTCTATTGAGAGGGACATCCCCCAAGGTCTCCGTAGAAACTCACATTGAGAAGGAACTTCACTTAGATGGCAGTAGAAGCCCAGGTTGAGAGGGACCACAGTATGGGTCCCTGCAGAAAATCAAGTTAAGAAGGAATCTTTGTTGAGAGGGACTTCCCCCAAGGTCTCCGCAGAAACTCACGTTGAGAAAGAACTTCACTTAGATGGCGGCAGAAGCCCAGGTTGAGAGGGACCGTAGTAAGGGTCCCTGCAGAAAATCAAGTTGAGAAGGAATCGCTGTTGAGAGGGACTTCCCCCAAGGTCTCCGCAGAAACTCACGTTGAGAAGGAACCCCACCAAGGTGGTAGTGAAAGACTACGTTGAGAGGCACTCCCACAAGGGTCCCTGCAGAAACTCAAGTTGAGAAGGAACCTCTATTGAGAGGGACTTCCCCCAAGGTCTCCATAGAAACTCACGTTGAGAAGGAACTTCACTTAGATGGCGGTAGAAGCCCAGGTTGAGAGGGACCACCGCAAGGGTCCCTGTAAAAATTCAAGTTGAGAAGGAACCGCTATTGAGAGGCACTTGCCCCAAGTTCTCCGTAAAAACTCACGTTGAAAAGGAACCCCACTAAGGTGGCAGCAGAAGTCTACGTTGAGAGGGCCCCCTGCAAGGGTCCCTGTAGAAACCCAAGTTGAGAAAGAACCTCTGTTGAGAGGTACTTCCCCAAAAGTCTATGTAAAAACTCACGATTGAGAAGGAACTTCACTTAGATGGCGGTAGAAGTCCAAGTTGAGAAGGACTCCCCCCAGGGTCCCTGCAAAAATGATATTTGAGAAGTAACCCCCCAAGGCTTCCTCAACATCAAAAAATGATGTTTGAGAAGGAGCCCCCCACTAGGGTTCCTCAATAGCAGAAACTTACATAGGAGGAGGTACGTACAAGGTCCTCTTACCTTAGCTCCTATAAAACCAAGTTATGATGATGGGGTGTTTACCATAAGAAACCCCTCATCATGAAAAAAGAAAAAAGTACTAACCCTTATTTTTTTGTACAGGTTGCGTGGTTGAGCAAACAGGGCTCAAATAGGCCAGTTAGGATCTCTTGGGAGTTTTAGCTTGGCGGCAGAGGGATAAGATATGTTGAGCAAGCTCCACCACTTAAAACAATAGGATTGAGAGAATACTAGTAGGAAGACCCAGATTTCAGTCAAAACTACACACACCGCACACTTGGTCACAAGTGAAGTGGGCAACCAAAGAGCTTGCTGGTCACAAGGAATAAACTCTTTACAAAAAATAACTTTTTTTCAGAAGAGGGGGTCCTCGAGGTCCCTCTCAAGAAAAATAATGATTTTAGAGGAGAGGGGACCTTAAGGTCTCCTCCCTCAATATTTGCAAAGACTGAACCGAAAGTTACCGTTCTAAAAGATATTTACCAAATTAGATATTTTGTCATTTAGCGTAGATATATTTTCTTTTTGACTTTGGTTTGTACCAGGTGGCACCTACCTGATGGGACAGGCTGCTGCACACAGGTTGGGATAAATAATACACTGCATCCCTGGTGCTCGAGTATATATAGGACCCTTGGGCAAGGTCAAGGAGAGAGAAAAACTTAATAGCAAACTTAATCTGTCAAAATCACACCAAAACCTCTATAGTATTCTCTCCTTGGTCTCTCTCTAAGTGCTGAGTGCCTTGTTCTTTCACTCCCCACTGACATCCATCACTCTCAGGAGTTCTTCTTAAAAAAAATTGTATTATTATTATGGAAGTTCATCTTCTTGTAGGGAGGGAGTTCCAGGTTGAGCTCCATTTTTACCAAAAGGAGAGAGTTTCAGCAGGAGATGCTTCAGAAGTTCTAGAGAACCTTACAGACAACGTCCATTGGAGTGGGTCACACCTCACCCTTTCCATTTATTCATAGACCCTAGTCTAACTACCCTCCTATATAGGGTAATAGGAGTGTCGATTGTCATAGCCCTATCCCTGCCAATCGACAGGTAACCCTAGGCACACTACCGATAGGTAGGGAAATGGACCTGCCAATCGGCAGTCTCGTGTAGATTTTTTCAAAAAAATGGTTATAGAACGCAATCCGTTGATCCAAATAGCGCATGGGGCATACCATTAGAAAGGTAATTCATAGACCTTACAGAGTCCTTTGGGCCGCTTCCGATTTTGGGAGTTGACTTTAGGTCAAACGTGGCTCGAAAGCGCTCATCGATCTTTTGGAGGGAGGTCATCAGACGAGAACGGATTTTTCATTCGAACGGTAAGTCGGAATCGCGCATAGAGTGGACCGTTGGAAAGGTTATGCGAGGTACTTCGACATTCCAAAGACATATTCTCGTTTTGGAGGGTTAACTTTCGTAAAACAGGGTTTGTAAGTGTCCGATGACCTTTTAAAGTAAAATGGATCAGTCGTTCGTACCATAAGGCTGATTCATGTATGAGGCAGACTATTGGAAAGGGTATTAAGTTACCTTCAAAGATTCATTGTCTCATTCAAGATGAAGAGTTTACTTTGATCAAACGGAGCCCGGGAGCGCCCGGTGGCCTCCGAATTAATTTTTGGAGAAAAATGGATCGTTTATCTTAACGGTTATGTTGTTTTGTGCATGGGGAGGACTGTTGGAAAGGGGTTTTAGTGTCCTCCGAAGATTCAAAGAGCTTTCTCTTTGTCGATGAAGTTGATTGAGGCCAAATCAGGGCCCGGGAGCGCCCGGTGGCCTCTAGATCGGTACTCGGAGTATAACCTAGGGTTTGTAGTGAAATGGGGAGGTGTTAAGGACCTAAGGAGAGACCTCGGAGGTCCTAGAATATGGTGTTTACATAAATATTTTTAATGAGCAAATTTTTCTATTAGTTGACAATGACATAAAAAATGGAATTAAATTTGAATAAAAGACTAATTGAAATAAATCACTCATATCAAATAAATAGTATCCAACCTTTTATGATATACAACTCTTTCCATCGGGATTGTGTTAAAAACAAATTTGACATAACTCTAATTGAATAAGTCCATATTTTTTAGTTGTTTTTTTTTTGGGTGGTGTTTAAAACTTTCAAGGGACTCTTAAAAAATAATCGGTTCAAAATATTTTTTTCCAATATTTAAAAAATCAGTCAAACTATATTCGTTTTTAAGCGTTAAAACTGACATAGTTTGACCGTTATTTTTAAATAGAAAAAAAATATTTTGAGCTGATTTGTTTTTGTGAGGTCGCCTGAAATGTTTAAATACCACACAAAAAAAATGAATTCAATTTTTTTTTACTATTTAAAAAAATGGTCTGCGCAGGTGGAATGTATATGTGGTGTGTATAAGATTCCCTCTCTCTCTCCCTCTCTCTCTCTCTCTCTCTATCTATATATATATATATATATATATATATATATATATATATCGCGAGCGCGCTCTCTTGCTCTGATTGATCTTGAGTTCTGAAATGAAGAAAAAACAGTCGAACAAATTGATTATAATACATGTTAGAGTTTCTTGAAATCTTAGTTTAGAAACGACACAAATTCTATTAAAAAAATATTGTCAATCTAATTGTAATTTATATTTAATCTAATATATTTAATATATAAATATACAAACAGTGTCTCTTCATCTCATCTTTTAAATTTCAAGTAAATCAATGAGAGAGTATATAAATATAAAAATGGTCTCTTCATCTCCTCTCTTAAATTTCAAATAATTCAATGAGGGAGTAAATTGGATGAGCTGTGTGTATGATGTAAAACAGTTTATTTACATGAACCCTAAGATCGTGAAGATCATGATAATCACCTAATAGTATGTGAAAACAGGGATAATGTAATACCTCCTATCATCGTCATGGATGTGATGTCGCTGTTTGTTGCAGCTGATTGTCGTCAGTCTGACCACTTTAGCAGTCCTGCAACGGAGAATTTTGGCTTCTCTCTCCTTGCCTATAAACCTTTACATGTATATTTTGTGGATAACTTTTATATGGAAGTAAGGCATCTATTTATAGGTGGAGAGAGGGTCTAAATTCCAAATGTCAATTAATCTCAACCGTCCATAAAGGTAGAGATTTAATTTGAATTTTAACTCCTCTTAATATTCATTTCATTTTTAGACTATGAACGGTTTTGTTAGGAAATAGCATATTCTAATTAAAAATCGAAATACTAATGACCATATGTAACACCCCGCGTAATTCTGGCATCAATCGTCACCAAAAACTACGTCGGGCATCGCTAAATAATTTATTATTCTTAGCATGTGGCAAATATGAGACATATAAAATTCATTCCACAAGATAATAATTAAATTGATCCCAATAAATAATAACCATTCATGCGATAAAAATCCATGACCATGCTAATCTCCAATTTAATCCAATCTCTAATAAATATAAAACTAGATAAAATGATTCAACTACAAATATCTTAATAAAACTGTAAACAACCGTGGAGCGAATTGACGCACCAAATCCATAATAAGAGTCTCATAATAAAATGCGATGGAAAGAAAATAAATCTAACTACTAAAGCATATAAAATAAATCACTACAATTGCATCTCCAAGATGTATTTCTAAACACTCCTATGAAGCTACTATAGCACTAATACCTAAAAAATGTTAGCCAATGCATAGGGTCAAAGCCCCGATCATGAATACACACTACTCCCCTCAATTAGGTTATGTGAACTTAGATAGTAGCATTATACATGATAAATATCACAATAGAGTATTTTAAATTTAAACGAGATAATTAATAACGATGCGGGTAAATAAACGATATATGCTAAAATATGCAACTATGCTACCCCATAATCTAAGTCCGATTATTTAACCATCTAACTTAATTTCAATTAAATTAAATTATTCATTTCCATCATTTATAATATCATCTGTGGGACTCCCACTTAAAGCTTTATCTCATTTTATTTATTTGGTTGCGAGACTCCCGCAATTCTACACCACACCCATTCCCCTCGTATTAGTTAGTCGGTCTGTATTCTGTCAATCGTGCACTTATTGAGGTTCCACACATGACACGTCATAATATCCAGCCAGCCCGTTTAACTGTCATCCTTGAACCTATATGTCGTCACACACCCACACGTCGCAATAGCCAGCCAACCCGTTTAACTGTCAGTCCTGCACTTATTAACGACGCCAATATATTTTAATACTCGTTTATTATCTTAGGCATCAATTCTCAATTTATCATTTTCTCGTCATCATATTTACTTACCCCACCCTTTTTTATTGACGTGAGATCTTCAAAACACCATTAGTCCCATACCTAAGGTCTCCAAAACACAAATACGCCCTACCCTATGATATAGGATGAATTTAGGCCTACAAATCGACGAAACGACGTAAAAGTCAGCCCCACCCCGAAATATTCTATCCGTAAAAATCTACACTAACTAGTTCCATACCTAGAAAGTGTTAACCACGACTCCCATACCTAGAGAGCATTCTAAAATATAGGTGAAAGCATACTACTCAACAACCCCGTCATTCCCGTGATGGCACATATGAACAACAATCAATCACACAATCCGAGTATAATAGTATGGTGATTTCCTCATGGGATTACAATTTAATTGTTAATTTCATTAATACACCGTCGTCGTTCTTAGCACAATTATTATCATCTAATAATTTTAGATTAATCAACATGCAAGTTGATGAAATACACAACAATCATCCACTTTCATTAACTTCAAAATTTTTATAAGTGTGTACGTGCCCCGTGTTCATTTAAATAAACTCTATGAAATTCTACATGCGATTCTACACCCATAATAAAAAAAACCCAATACTCTATCCTATGCACCTAAGAATTTTCAATCTTATTTCATATTATATTTTTTCATAAAAACAATACCAAATTATTTTCACCTTTTTTAATTAAGGTTACTAATTTATTTTAAGAAAAACATGTAATTATATGTTTAGACGACACTTAAAACGCATAATACTAAAGGAAGAGAATAGAATATCCATACCTGACTAAAAGGTGAATGAAAATTCTGATTAGACGGTTGAAATCCCCTCGAAAAATTATGAAAGATTCGTTCTTGAACAACCTTGAGAAACACGGTTTATCTTGATAAATACTGAGTTGAAAGTTGTGTACAATGGGGCTAGGGTTTGGAGGTGGAAGAAGATGTAATTATAAGGGTTTACTGCTCTTAAAGGTTGTCAAAATATGTTTGAAAAGTCCTAACCTCGTATTAATTTAAGTGGAGGAAGATTAGAGAATTCAAGTGGCATTAGAATCCTATTAAAATTAAAACAGTTCACTTGTTAGTCACTCTCTAGAACCATGACAAATAATTAGTAACGCTTTAAAGACGTGACAAATTATCTGAACGGAATATTTATTTTGGCCCTATTTTTTTAGCCTAGAGAGTTTTATATTTTGAGTACTCTCCTAAATGACCCAAGACTTATATAGACTCATATTAGGAGTTTTTTAAGCTAGATTTTTGAATTTCGAATTAATTTAATTAATTATTAGATAAAATTATGGGTTGTTACATACTTCTCCACTAGCACAGGAATTTCGTCCTCAAAATTCAGCCAAGCCTAATGCTTAAGATAAAATACGGTGGACAATTTCCTACCTATAAAAACCACGATTAGGCATCCATACACCCAATCTTACCTGCATGTTTCCCCACACGATCTCTCATGATTCACTACTCGATTCTATATTTAAAAAATTATCACAACATTAAAGTCCTCAAATCAATTCTAAACATCCCCACATCAAGATTACTAATCCTAACCTCGATTCCTACCACGTCCTCAACAAAATCTCCCTGTCTCCAATGAAACACATCTAACCCGCATGCTAGACCTAAACCCAAAGACCCGAGGGTTATCGTATACGTAAGCTCTCATACCATACCATCTGTAACACCCCACGTAAAACACGAGGCACTACTATGATTAAAACTAACTAAATCCTCAATAATTAGTATAGAACACCTATATTCTACAAAATAAATATAATGAATCTAAAATTTACACTTCCAAAATAATTACAATTAAATTTCACTTGAAAATAATACTAAGCTCTCCAAATAAATCACACTGCCAAGCTATACAAAAATAAAATCCTCCAAACGTCGTGCTCTAAAATCCTCCAAAAATCTGTAGCTTCCAATTTCACACTAACCTGCCACTAAAAGAAAATTACGGGGAAGTACATAATATGACAAGAATAGATGCTCAAAACAATAATGGTGAATAAAATGTACCAATACGAATCTGAATTCAAGTCCAATGCGACATCTGAGCATTATACCAATTTATTTTTTCAATAAGACATCAATAGGTCATCGGGACTCACCTCATCTCTCCTAAGGTTCGTAAAGCCTCATCCTGGCTATTGAACTTTTGGACTATTGGTGGGTGACCATTCTCCGTGCCATATAAAATTTTATGACACCATGGCCATCAACAAATACAATATTTAAATCGAATCAATATTTTAGATTCCAATAAATGTCATGATATCAACAATATGAGTACAAATAAATGAGGAACAAATGACTACTTTCGAGAGATTTAAGGAGCTTATTATGTAAAATCTGTACCTTAAAATCATCACAAGAAACTTATAACATTCTGCCTCAAAATTCTGATAACACCACTGCGTTCCTCTCACGAGAACAATCAAAACTCGTTTTAGCCCAAACTCGAGAAAACACCAAATAAGCCTTCAAATCATAGGTTGAATCTTGATAACTTTGGGGCTAGGGTTTCTGCGAGGAAGAAGATGAAAATTATAAGGGTATACTTCTCTTAGAGGATGTGAAAATATGTTTGAAAACTCCTAATCCCGTATTAATTTAAGTAGATAAAGATTAGAGAATTTAAGTGGCATTAGAATCCTATTAAAACTAAAACAGTTAGCCTGTTAGTCACGCTCCAGAACCGTGACAAATAGTTAGTCATGTCTTAAAGCCGTGACAAATTATCTGAAGCGGGATATTTACTTCGGCCCTATTTTTTTTTTAGCCTAGAGAGTTTTATGTTTTGAGGACTCTTCTAAATGACCCAAGACTTATATATACTCATATTAGGAGTCTTTTAATCTACCTTTTTGAATTTTGAATTAATTACCAGATAAAATTACGGGTTATTACACCATATTTTTGGGAAGGAATTAAAACTATTAAGTAAACCAAAGGTTAATTAATAATTTCCTTACAGTCTTTCACTTAGTCGTTAGGTGAATCCATTACTGTTTTATTTAAGAATCATAAGGCGAGTATTATATGCTAAATCCTTCAATAATTGATTTTCATAAGTGCCTTGGCTAGTCCAGTATTCAATGGGAGTCGTGGCAGTCGCATATCATTATGTAATATGATTCCTTCTATATACTACATTATCGACAACCTTTTAATTAGGCCATAATTAGGAGTTTACATAATGGTCCCATATTATCTTAAAGAAGACAATTTTCTATTATAATCCATCCAATATGTGTACACAATAAAAAACATAATAGAATAGATGTAGAAGTGTTATTAAGAGCTCAACAAATGTCAAATACATGCATAATAAATTGAAAAGAAATAACTTGGAACTATCTTCAAGACCCGTGCTTTTAGTATGTCTTTGAAACGTCTTTGGAGGTAGTCCTTTTGTAAACATATTTGCAACCATGAGATTTGTTCCTGTGTGTTGAATGACAACTTTTCCTCTTCTAATATCCTTCTTTAGTGATATATATTTAAGATCCATGTGTTTGGATCCCTTAGATATCCTATCATGCTTGGATAATAAAATTGCAGCCTCATTGTCACAATGTATAGTTAAGGGCTTAAAAATGAAACTCAAATCTCTTAACTCAGAGATAAAATTCCGCAACCATGATCCTTGATTTGCAGCTTCATAAAATACCACAAACCTCCATAGTGTTTGTGTAGATCAATTCGAACTTCTGGATTTTCCATGATATTTCACCTCCAGCTAGGAGATACAAAGAGGCAAGAGTACAATGTCCAGTGTTAGGACATCCACTAAAATCTGAATCTGAAAACCCAACCATCTGTAGATGAGTTGATTTCCCATATGTGAGCATGTAATTCCTCATTCCCTTTAAGTATCTCAGTACTTTCTTTGTAGCTTTCCAATGAGTGATTCCTGGGTTACTCTGAAATCCACCCAATATGTCAACAACATAGTTAATGTCAGGTATGGTGGAAACCAGTGCATACATATAGCTTCCTACAAGAGAAGCATAAGGATAATTTTCCATTTCTTTCCATTCCAAGTCATTTTGTGAACATTGGCTAAGATCAAGCTTGTCACCTTTCTGCATTAGAACAACATTAAAAGAATATGTTATCATGCCAAATCTCTCTAAAACTTTTTCAATATATGCTTTCTGAGACATTCCAAAAATTTTAAGTGACCTATCACGAAATATTTCAATTCCTATCACTTAGGAAGCCTCACCCATATCTTTCATTTCAAAATTATTAGAGAGATGATTCATAGTCTCGTGTAATAGACCAAGATCAATATTGGTCAGTAATATGTCATCAACATACAATACCCAAAATATGAACTTACTCCCACTGTTCTTGAGGTATATACATGGATCAACTAAGTTTTCTTTGAAACCAAAGTTCGTAATGATTTCATCAAACTTTAGATACCATTGCCTCGAAGCTTATTTTAGTCCATATATTGATTTCTTAAGTTTGCAGATCATGTCTCCTTGACCTTCAATTATGAAGCCTTCAGGTTAACGGATATAGACTTCCTCTTGTAAGTCTCCATTAACAAAGGTTATTTTCACATCCATTTGATGTAACTCAATGTCATAATGAGCTAATAATTCCATGATAATTCTAAGAGAATCTAGACACAGGAGAAAAAGTCTCTTTATAATCGATACCTTTTTTTAATTAAAACCTTTGGCTACAAGTAGAGATTTATGTAATTCAATATTGCCATTGCAATCATGTTTAGTCTTAAAGACCCACTTACACTCGACTGGTTTGTGTCTTGTTAGCAATTGAACAACATCCCAAACTTGATTTTCACCTATATATTTTAGCTCATCTTTCATGGCATCAATCCATTTACAAGAATTAACATCTTTAATGGCTTGTGAATATGAAATTGGATATTTAGTTATCCCAACATCAGATTCTAGTTGGTAAAGCACGTAATCATAAAAAATAGTAGATCTCCTCTCACGATGAGACCTCCTTAATGCTGGTTCCTTAGGTGCTTCATTCATAGGTCCATTGACGATAATCTCATCATGTAGTTATTGATCAGTTATTAGGTGTTCCTCATTGCCTAAAGGTTTAACAATGGGGGGGACTCCCAATAACTTGTGGAATTGAGGGTAAAAGGATATTTACCCTAATCTCCTTAATGATCATATCATTAATTTTAGTACTCCCACTTATTTCGGCATTCTCATAGAATCTGGCATTATTCGTTTCAACAATTCTCTTACTATGGTTAGGATGATAAAACCTATATCCTTTGGACTTATCCGGGTAACCTAGAAAGTAACCACTGACCGTTTTGAAGTCCAATTTATTTTCACGTGGATTGTAAATTCTAGCCTCAGCTGGGCATCCCCAAATTTGGAGATGTTTTAAACTAGGTTTCCAACCTTTCCATAGTTCAAAGGGTGTCTTTGAAACTGCCTTGCTAGGAACCAATTTAATATATAAACAGTTGTGCATAGAGCATCCATCCACAATGATGTAGGTAATTTAGCATGACTCATCATAGACCTAACCATTTCCATATATGTATGATTTCACGTTTCAGCTACACCATTCTGCCATTGAGAACCAGGAGTTGTGTATTTAACGATAATTCTAAGATTTTGGAGAAGTTTTGCAAAAGATCCATGATGTTGTCCTGTTTTGTCACACCTTCCATAAAACTCACCACCTCTATCTGAACTTATGATCTTCACTTTTCTATCTTGTTGCCTTTCGACTTCAGTGATGAACACTTGTACATCGTCCACAAACAGAGATTTTTCATGCAACAAGTATAGATAATAACGTGAATAATCATCGATAAAAGTAATGAAATGCTTCTCCCCTCCAAAGTTTGAAATGTCGAAAGGTCCACAAATATCTGTATGCATGATTTCAAGAAGCTGTTTACTTCTTGTGGCTCCTTTCTTGGTGTTTTTTTTTAATATAATCCACACACTTTATGATTGGTAAAATCTAGACTTGGAAGAATTCCATCTTTTTTATATGGCTTGATTCCATCATTAGATATATGTCCCAACCTTTTTATGCCACAAGAAATAAGAGTCATTTTTAGACAACTTTTGTTTTGTTTTAACATTAGAATGAAGTGTGAATTGAGTTTAAGCAAAGTGAATATCAAGATGAAATTTATAAAGATCGTCAATTAAAATTCTAGAACTAATATGATTTGAGTTCAAAAATAAATTAAAACCACCATCTCCATAATTAATCGAATAACCATCTTGATTAAGTTTACTAACTATAACTAAATTATTGGAAATAAAGGGAACATAAGGAGTTTGAAACAAATTTAAATGATATCCATTCTTCAAAATGAGACGATAAGTTCCAATGGATTCAACTTGGACTTTGTCTCGGTTTCCCATGAACAAAAAGTTTTCACTTGGGCTTATGGTTTGGGTCGTAAGGAAGCTCCACATTGAGTTAGAAACGTGAACGTTAACACCAGAATCAAGCCACCAAGTGTTAGAAGAAATATAAATAATATTTGATTAAAAAGACTTACGAAACCCATAGGGTTACATTTCTTTTCGAACCATTCTTTACGTTTAGTGCAGTCTTTCTGAAGGTGTCCAGGTTTATTGAAAAATTTGCACCTGTTGTCATCCTTCTTTGCCTTCTTCACATTGGATTTATTAACATCATTATTTTTGGCTGGTGATATTTTATGGCTTGAATTCAACCTTTTCCCAAATTAGATGATCCGCTCCTTGGATAAGATGTGCAACCTTAATACCTTGTTGATTCAGCCTAGCCTCCTCTTAAACCAGTTTATTAACCAACTCATTCACCTCCCACTTATCCTTAATGGCGTTGTAATTGATATGGAAAGGTCCATATTGAGTAGGTAAAGAGTTCAGTATAAATTGTATGAGAAATGAATCATCCACTGTCATTCCCAAATTCTTTAGCTTGGCAGCAAGGTTCGTTATCTCAATGACATGATTATGCATTGAGCGTGTGCTATCAAACTTCATGGTTGTAAGATCTTCCATTAGTTCGCAACAAGGGATTTATCTGAAGTCTTAAACCTTTCTTCTACTGCTTTCATATAATCCTTAACATTATCAAGTTTCGGAAGTGATGTTTTGATATTGCTTGCAATTGTCATTAATAGAAACATGATGCTCAATCTATCAGACTTCTCCCAAGATTTATGGAGATTCTTTTCCTCATCAGTACTTGTATTTGTAAGTGCAACTGGTTTTTCAATGTGAAAAGTCGGATCCAAGTCAAGACCCCCAAGGTGAACTTAACGTTCTCTTTCCATTATGAGAAGTTGGTTCCCGTAAAGATAGGGACATATGATGCATATGAAGTCAATTGAGCAGGAAAAGGCGCTGTAATTTCGAGATACAATCATTTTTAATAAGGCTTTAAAACTATAATTAACACATAGTAAATTTGACATGAAAATAAGATGGTCCTGTGGGTAGTCATCACAAATTTAACTTAATACCATTAATGGTTATAATATTCAATATGCATAATTGAGTGATGTATCTATTTAATTTTAATAAGGTATCTATGGATATCCTTGGTTTAAACATGTACAAGCACTCCTTAATTTTTGACTCAACACATGATTATAGTATACACGTGGGCAACTAATTGATATGTGTTAAATAAATTTTTTTAATATTATAATGGTAATAAAAGGGCTAATTTGGAATGGATAATAATAAGGATCACTGTGGTGATACCTAACCCTAATAATACAATTGCATTCATCAAACAACTTAATATGAATACTGGTGAACATGTTAACATAGAATTCTAACGGCCATAAAATTACATAATTGTAAAATTCTTGAATAGCAAAAGGTGTACAATATGGAATTTTCATAAGTCTAGAATGCCCAAAACTTAGAATTTGAAAAGTCATAAATTTCGAGAATTTGAAAAGACATAATATCTAGAATTCCAAAATGTCATAAAATTTTGAAAATTGCAAAAAAAAATACGTAATTTAAAGAATTCTAAAAGGCATGGTAGCATGAATTCCAAAAGACACAATAGCATGAATACTAATAGACATAATAGCATGAATTCTAGTAGACATAATTCTAATTAAGAAAAACTCAAAACACAAACTGTTTTAATAGTCATGACAAATAGAAGATATATCAATACTGTTTCAACGAATTATGAAGAAACAGAAAACTTAAACTGTTTTAATAGTCAAGAAAAATAGATAATTTATAGCAATTTCTCAACAGTTATTTGACGATTCTTATATAACCTATTTTATGGACATCATATATTCCTAAACATCAACTTTGGTACCACATTTACAACAGTTTATTTACACACACCCTAAGATCGTGAACATCATGATAATCATCTAATAGGTATGTGAAAACAGGGATAATGTAATACCTCCTTTCATCGTTATGGATGTGATGTCGCTGTTTGTCGCCGCTAATTGCTACCGGTCCGACCACCTTAACAGTCCTTCAACGGAGAATTTTATCTTTTCTTCTCTTGCCTATAAACCTTTATATATGTATTTTGTGGTTACCTTTAGATGGAAGTAAGACATATATTTAAAGATGAAGAGGGAGCCTAAATTTCAAAGGTCAATTAATCTCAACCGTCCATCAATGTAGAGATTTAATTGGAATTTTAACTCCTCTTAATATCCATTTTATTAGGAAAAAATATATTCTAATTAAAAATCGAAATACTAATGACCATATTTCGGGGAAGGAATTAAAACTATTAAGTAACCCAAAGGTTAATTAATAATATCCTTACATATGAGTCTCTCTCTCTCTCTCTCTCTCTCTCTCTCTCTCTCTCTCTCTGATCCTGAGTTTTGGAATGAAGAAAAAAAACAGTCGAACAAATCGATTATAATAAATGGTGGATTTTTTTGAAATCTTAGTTTAGAAACCATACGAATTCTATTAAAAAAATATTACCAATCTAATTGTAATATATATCTAGTTTCATATATTTAATATATAAATAGTGTTTCTTTATCTCCTCTTTTAAATTTCAAGTAATTCAATTAGAGATTATATATGAATATAAAAATGGTCTCGTGGCGAAATTATTCTAAGAGACACCATTTTTATATTTATTTATTAGATTAGATTGCATTTAAAAAAAATATGATTGAAAAGTGCACATTTATATATAATTTCTTATAATTAACTTTTTATAATTTTGAATCATGAAAACACGTTCACCATTTCTAAAGTTAAAATAATCCATCGCAAAGCAAACGAAACTTAATGTTCACTGTTTCTTATCCCAATTGGCTATTTCTTAGTTATTCCTACATAATTTTTCCAGATTAGAGATATATTCACATTACTTATTTTATTTTATAAAAAAAAACCTTCAAATATACTACAAACGGTGCACATATATCAATATAATATAATGTTTATTATATATAGGTCCAATAAGAATAAAGTTTTCTTAGTCCTACTGACTTTTCAATCATTAAAAAAGTCCAATTCCTATTTTTTGGGGACTTTTTTTTTTACATTTTTATCTTTTTAAAATCAACCATTCATAACTTTCCGGAAGAAATTACATAAATGGTTGACCTTTTTTTGATCATATTTTTAATCTTCAAATGCTCATAACTTTTGATTGACAAATTCGTTTTTTACAAAATTTCTATTTTTAAAATTTGCTCGACGAGATCTATTAAACAAGATCCATGTCGCCTATAAATTTTAAAGAATAAAAATTACGCAGATAATAAACTTTACTGTATGCACCAAAAATGAAATAGTCTTATATCTCTGACATTTTTACAAGTAAGGGCATTTACTGTGTTAATATTACACAGACAGTAAAATTTAATGTGTTCACAGGAAAATAAAATTCATATATTTATCAAAAAAGATCCATGGAGTACATAATCTTTCAATGAAAAAAATTACACAAATAATAATATTTACTGTACACCCCTTTAAAATTAGAATTAACTAATAGTTGAATAGTCAATAAGACTTAATTAAAAAAATCTCAAAATAGAAATTACATATAATAATACATATTAATTGGGTCGTCATATTTGTTGTTATTATTAAATAATAATACAAACAAATTAGTTAAATAAATTGGTCAATTAATCTCTCTCTCTCTCTCTCTCTCTCTCTCTCTCTCTCTCTCTATATATATATATATATATATATATATATATATATATAAGACATATATTTTTAGTTTAACCAATTTAATCCCTCAAACACACATTTATCCAATATTTTCTTATTTTTAAAGGTCGCGCCAGCGGCACCCCATGTCACCCCTACTCACCTCAAACCAGAGCTCCAATGAATCCAAACCCAATTATTCAATATTCTCTTCTTTTTAAAGCTCTGCGTCAACGGCACCCCATGTCACTCCGATCCACCCCAAACCGGTGCTCCAATGAAGGTCGTTAGAACTTCGACAATGGGGATGGAAGGTGGTGAGGATTGAGTGCCGCTAGCATAGACCTTTGAAAATATGAGTATATAGAGTAAATGGGTGTTTTACCCTACCGAATATCCGACTGTGGGATGAGTGAGGGTGGAGGTTGGATGCCGCTAGCGTGAACCATTAAAAATAAGAGAATATTGAAAAAAATGATTTTGGATCCACCGGAGCTCCCGTTTCGAGTGAATATGGGTGGCATGGGGTGCCGCTGACGCGGACTTTTAAAAATAAGAGAATATCGTATAAATGAATATTTGAGCGGCTAAATAGGTTAAACTATAAATATGTGTCTTGTATATATATATATATATATATATATATATATATATATGAATTTAGAGATTAATTGACCCATTTATTTAAACAATTTGCTTGTATTATTTTTTAATAATAACAACAAATGTGACAAGCCAATTAATATGTCTTGTTATATGTAATTCCTATTTTGGGATTTTTTTTTCATTAAGTCCTATTGACTATTCAACCATTAGTTAATTTTAATTTTAAAGGTGTACATAACAAATATTACCGTCTGTGTAATTTTTTTCGTTGAAATATTATGTATTTCAAGAATTTTGTTTGATAAATATTTGAATTTCATTTTCTCGTGAACACAGTAAATTTTAGTGTCTGTGTAATATTAACACAATAAATGTTACTATTTTTGAAAATGTCCGAGATATATAACTATTTCATTTTCTGATACATACAGTAGAGTTTATTGTCTGCATAATTTTTTTTTGAAATTTTATAGGTTTAATGGATCTTGTTTGATAGATCTCATCGAGAAAATTTCAAAAATAGTAATTTTGTGAAAAAAAAAATTTGTCAATAAAAAGTTATAATTATTTGAACATTAAAAATATGATTAAAAAAAGGTCAATAACTTATATAACTTATTCCAAAAGTTATGAATGATTAATGTTAAAAAGGTAAAATTATGAAGAGAAAAAACTCCCAAAAAATTAAGAATAATACCTATTTAACTTAATTAATGAAACTTTGTTTAACATGTTTCATGTTTTTCGGATGAACACAATACGTTTATTTATTGATGTTAAATCAAGTTAAAGGGTTTGAAATGAGTAATCAAACGGGTTGACTAATCAAACAATTGCCACTTTTGCTACTAACAAACCGGTACAAGTTCACCCAAATTCTTTTAAAATTCATGTCGACTTCAAAAGGTGTAAACAAACAAATGGGCTGTATTGCATCAGAATTAGTTTCATTTTCGTAAATGTATGATAAGTACTCAAGGCTTAGACTACTACTACTTTTAAATATGAACTCTATATTTAATTCACATTTTTTTGTGTAAATGTAAAAAATGGTAATAAACTCATAACTTTTAAATATAAATTTAATATTGAGGCATATACCAAATAGTCTCTCGAACTTTTTTTAATACAAGTTTAGTCCAAACCTTTTTATTTTGCACAAAAAAATCCTTCACCATGCCAAAAAGACTTTACCATGCTGCTGACGCGGACCTTTAAAGATAAGAGAATAAGAGACTTTTTAGTACAAAATAAAAAGCTTGGACTTAATGTGTATTAAAAAATATTTTAGAGAGTTTTTAGTATTTGATCCTTTTATATTTTATCCATTTTTTTTTATTAATGGACTTCAGATATGACTCATAAGTTTTAAATATGAATCTCATATTTGATTAATAACTTTTAAATATCAACCCATATTCAAATATATGAACTAATGTCATTTCCAATGGCTCTTTTTATCCTACTACTTTTCTATCTTAGAAAAGACGAAAGTAAAAAAACTACTCCAATCACTCTTTCTACAGCAAAGAAAATATGATGTGGATGATGACTAAGATAGAAAATTTCTAAATGTGAAAACGCATAAACAGTTAAACAATATGACATGGACTACCGACTCTTTGTTTTGGGTATAGTGTTTCGTGGGTAGAAACTGCCATTAAATTTGAGATCGTCAGATAGTTAAAATCGAACGGATGTTTTCAAAAGAGTAGCCATTTCACATAGAAAGGCTGTGACCATTGGAGAAGTAAATTGTATGAAATATCTCATAAACATAGGGAATGAGCCAGCTAGATAAGAAAAGGATAATAACCCCTGTTTAGAAATCATTTTGGAAACAAATGATTGGAGATGGCCTAATATGAATAGATTTAATATTTGAAATCCATTTTGCCACTACTTATAATATTGAACCAACACTAATCAACACCTTGTCATCAAAAAATATTTGATACAATCGAACACAATTTTCTTAGAAAGACCGAATAATACGCTAACCGCTTGAATTGCGACATACCCTACCATCCCCACTGGTGTGCATGTTATTTGCTTTCGCTTATGTCTTCGGATAAAAAAACAAACATGTGTTCAATTAAACCTTTTGTTGCCTTAACTTGTCATGCCAATACCCTTTTCTCCGCTGTCAGGCAACACGAGCCCATAGTTTTGAATCACTTGAATTATTCACCAAAAAAATATAAGTTAGAATTTATTATGCAGTTTGAGAAATTACATTGATTTTTCATGTGTTAAAGGAACCTTTAGTTTTATATCATCCAATACTCACATTAAAAGTCCTCCAACTTGAGGTGTTCAAACATACACAGGCAGACAACCGTCTGATTTTTTTCATTAGTTTTTTAAGGAAAAATCTTGTTTATCATGTTTTATCGGTCACCGATTCCATGTATCTTTTTTTTTTAGATAACAGTCCCATAAGTGATCCTCATTTTAGGGATGGACAGTTTCATAGGAGCTATCACCAATACACACTTAGAGTCCGTTTGGTTCTCTATTCAGAAAATTCGATTTAAACGTTGTTTTTAAATACATTTTTCAAATTCAGTTTTCTGTATTTATAATTATTGGTGTGCATTTGGTAAATTTGTTTTTAAATACAGTTTTTTAAAAATTTGACAAAATTGACAGACAAATATATTTTTATCATACATATGTGTGTTGTGTGTGTGTGTGTGTATGTATATATATATATATATATATATAAAACTTTCATACATACATGATACATGAATGTATACATACATACATACATACATGTATACATCATAAATTATATACATGTTCATGTAATAACATGTATTGGTATGTATATTTATTGAGACAAATTGGGAACTTTAACAATAACTATATATATACATAAACATACATAAAACTTTCATGCATACATGATACATGAATGTATACATACATACATACATACATGCATACATACATCATAAATTATATACACGTACATTTAATATCATGTATTTTTAGGTATATTTAATGAGATATGTTGGGGAGTTTAGCTATATATATATTGCATGTATAATTCACTATAAATATACATACATGAATTGATAATATTTTTTAATACATGTGTATTATATGTATATTTTATATCATTCCATACATTAATAATACATGTATAAAAGTATCATGTATCTATCGATAATATTATTTATCCTTATATTATTTCGTACTTAATTTTGTGTACATGTACATAAATATTTTTTATTTATAAGAATTACACACAAATTAATGTATTATGTATGCATATTATATATTAAGGTATTATTGTATTAAAATATTAAGAATGAATAATTCTGAGTTGAAGAATAAAAAATAGAAGTTATAAAACACCATAAATTTGTTTTCAGAAAAATGTGATTATAACACAGAAATATTATAATTATGTGTTTAAAAACAGGTTGTCGAACGAATTTTTTTATGAGAATTGTATTTAAACACATAGAATTATAGTTATAAACCAAACATCCCCTTAATGTTTGACTATGTGCTTTTGGGACTGACAACAAAACTAAAAGTATATGAGATCCGACACTAACAATTTGTGAATTTTAGAATTTAAACACATAAAATAGAATTATAATTATAAATCAAACATCCCCTTAATGTTTGACTGTGTGCTTTTGGGACTTACAACTAAACTAAAAGTATATGAGATCGGACACTAACAATTTGTGAATTTTAGGACTATATGCCTACAGTTTTAATGAGTTGACATTAGATAGTCATGTTAACTATTTTTGAAAAGGGTCAACAAATTTGGACTTCAGAGTAGAAGCATTGTGACTTGAGGCCCAATTATTTAAAGGGTCAACAAATTTGGACTCCAGAGTAGAAGCACTGTGACTTGAGGCCCAATTGTTTAAAGGTTTATATACTCGCACATTCACACACAATCAATCATGAACGGATTCAATTAATGGGGTAACAAATGGACCACCCTAAAAGAACCTCATTTTTGATCAAAATGAAAAAAAAATCAGTGTTTGTCCAAAACAATATACTTTTGAGGTGGTTCGTTAGTTAGTCTATTACTGGAGTTTGGTTCGGACTTCAACTTTAAGGGTGTGTTTGATAACACTAATTTTTCATGGAAAATGTAATATATGAAGTCATTTTCCATCTTTTGGATGTTTGATAAACAAAATTTTCTATGGAATTGATTTCCTTAAAACAAATCACGTAACCGCTTTTTCCACAAAAGATGGAATTAAAAAACCTCCTCCCACCTTGTTATTCATTTTCCAGGGAAAAGAATTACCACACCAAAAAATTGATAAAAATCCAGAAAATGAATAAAAACCCAAAAATAAGGGGAAAAAATCCAAAAAATGAGTAAAAACCCAAAATTAATGAAAAAAACACATAAAGTGAATAAAACTCCAAAAATAACGAAAAAAAAATACAAAAACTAAATAAAAAGCCCAAAAATATTGAAAAAAAATCACAAAATGAATAAAAACCCAAAAAAAATGAAAAAAATCCAGAAACATATTAAAACAACAGAAATAATGAAAAAAAATCCAAAATATGAATAAAAACCCAAAAATAATGAAAAAAACAATCAGAAAGTGAATAAAAACATAAAAAAATTGAAAAAAAAAATCCAGAAAGTGGATAAAATCCCAAAAATAGTGAAAAAAAAATCTGAACGTGAATAAAAACCAAAAAATAATGAAAAAAATCCAAAAAGTGATTAAAACCGTAGAAATAATAAAAAAATCCAGAAAATGAATAAAAATCCAAAAATAAAGACAAAATCCAGAAAGTGAATAAAAACCCAAAATAATGAAAAAAATACAGAAAGTGAATAAAACCCAAAAAATAATGAAAACATCCAAAAAATGAAGAAAAAAAAACAGAAATAATTTAAAAAATCCAAAAAGTGAATAAAACTCCAAAAACAATGAAAAAAATACAGAAACTGAATAAAAACCCAAAAATAATGAAAAAAAATCGAGAATGCGAATAAAACCCAAAAATAATGAAAAAAATATAGAAAGTGATTAAAATGCCAAAAATATTTTTAAAAAATCTAGAAAGCGAATAAAAATCCCAAAATAATGAAAAAAATCCAAAAAGTGAGTAAAAACACAAAAATAATGGAAAAAATACAGAAAGTGAATAAAACCCCAAAAATAATGGAAAAAAAATCAAAAAGTGAATAAAAACCAAAAAATAATGAAAAAAATACAGAAAGTTAATAAAAGTCCAAAAATAATGAAAAAAATCTAGAAAATGAAAAAAAAATGAAAAAAATGAAAAAAATATAGAAAGTGAATAAAACTCCAAAAATAATGAAAAAAATAAGAAAAATGAAAAAAACCCAAAAATACAGAGAGTGAAAAAAACTCCAAAAATAATGAAAAAAAATACAAAAAACGAAAAAAAAAACGAAAAAAACGAAAATAATGAAAAAAATTCATAAAAACCCAAAAATAATGAAAAAAATACTGAAAGTGGATAAAATCCCAATAATAATGAAAAAAATCCAGAAAGTGAATAAGAATCCAAAAATAATGAAAAAAAATATATCAAGTGAATAAAACCCCCAAAATAATGGACAAAATCCAAAAAATGAATAAAAATCCAAAAATAATGGAAAAAAAATACCGAAAGGGAATAAAACTTAAGAAAAATGAAAAAAAATCTAGAAATTGAATAAAAATCCAGAAATAATGAAGAAAATCCAGAAAATTCATTATGGGGTAATATTTATTTTCTGCTTTTTTTTATACATTTTCTGTATTTTTTATTTTTTCGTATTTTTTTAATATTATTTGTGGGGTTTGATTCACTTTCTGTATTTTTTCATTATTTTTGGGTTTGTATTCACTATCTGGATTTTTTTCATTATTTTTAGAATTTTATTCATTTTCTGTATTTTTTCATTATTTTTGGATTTTTATTCACTTTCTGGATTTTGTTTTCATTATTTTTGGGTATTTATTCATTTTTTGGATTTTTTTTCATTATTTTTGGGGTCTTATTCACTTTCTGTATTTTTTTCACTTTTTATTCACTTTTTGAATTTTTTCATTATTTTTGGGGTTTTATTCATTTTCTTGATTTTTTTCATTATCTTGGGGGTTTTATTCACTTTTTGGATTTTTTTTCATTATTTTTGGAGTTTTATTCAATTTCTGTATTTTTTTCATTATTTTTGGGTTTAGGTTTTTATTCACTTTCAGTATTTTTTTCATTATTTTTGGGTTTTTATTCATTTTTTGTATTTTTTCGCATTATTTTTGGGGTTTTAGTCACTTTCTGGATTTTTTTCATTATTTCTTTATTTTTATTCACTTTCTGGATTTTTTTTTCATTTTTTTTGGGTTTTTATTCATTTTCTGGATTTTTTCCTTATCTTTGGGGTTTTGTTCACATTTTGGATTTTTTTTATTTATTTATTCTTTGGGATTTTTATTAATTTTCTGGGATTTTTTTTATTTTTTTATTTTATATATATATTTTCTACTTTTTTTTCCATGGAAAATATTGGGAACCAAACACAATAAATGGAAAATATAACATTTTTCACCTGGAAAATATTTGCAATCAAACACCACCAACAAATTTTTTCCATGGAAAATATTTCCATCTTTTCAATTCCATGGAAATCGATTCTTGGCGCTTATTTTCCATCTTATTTATCAAACACACCCTAACTGTTTTATATTCTTGAATAATTTCTTTTACATTTAATATGCCAATAAGCTGTGAATAATTAGTTTGTTATGTACAACATATAAACATTAATAATTGATTTGGGTTGAGATTTTGATATTTAATATCCTTTATTGTTCGGTCCTTATCTTCTAGGTGTTTTTTTCCCAAAATTTAAATATTAATTCTCTTTTAAAAACCACCGAAAATGGTAAACAAAAGATGATTTGTATGCTAAGTTTCAATAACATTAATTGAACATGTGGGCTGGGTAGTAACATTTTTCCAATTTTACAAGCTTAGAATCGTACATATAGTCCGACCTTGGACCTGGGGAAGCCTAGACAGATATACCCATGACAAGATCTCGTTATAAAGATCAAGCATGCAAGCCCGGGTCCTTACCAACAATTATTTGTTAATGGAGATTCGTCAACGTTGAGAACAAAAATATAGAATAAATCTATCTATCCTATAATTGTCTAATAATGCATATAAAGTTATACCAATTGCAAGTTATTTTCTACTTTTTTTCATACTCTCTCTGAAATTCTAACACATTCAACTCATGCATTTGGAATATACTTTTAAAAGAAAATTTTACAACAAATAAACCTGTGAAGGGATTCTGTTCAATCTTTAATTTCGTCGTCAATGAATGAATTTCTTAGATGACCAAAAATCAAACCTACTAGTAGAAATGGGGAGTTAGGGTCAGTGACGTCGTAATCATATCATCCGTCGTGTTTGGCTTCAATCTGCCTATCTTGACGAGTGGGGCGGCCTCTAAACATTTGGTGGGGTAGCACTACCAAAATTAAAATTTGGTAGGGCAGCACCTTCTTAAAGTCAAGAAAGCACCTTCTTGAGATAATATTAACAACGAAATTAAAGACAAGAAAGAGAAAAAAATTTAGGGTGAATGTGATTTTTTTTTCTTCGTATTTGATTCAAGCCAAACTTTAGACATTTGAATTGGAGAAGATTATTTTATAAACAATGTAAATATTTACAAAATTATAAATGTCTACATATACTTATACAATGAAAGTTGACCCCGCTTAAATATTGATACAATAAAATGAAAACTTTCCTTCACCTTTAAATTATCTCTGACTTATTTTTAACAACATATTATCTGCACGAATATGGTCGTACCTCTTATGTTTTTATTCTTTCCCTCACTTCTATGTCGTACCACTCTCTTCATAATGGGAGCCAGGGTCGGTCCCAAGAATATGGGGGCCCGAGTTGAACTCCCAGAATGGGGCCTCAAGAATTGTTTAAATTGAAAAATAGTGTCATAATAAAAATTAAAAAAAAACTTCTATCAAACATTGTATATTTTTTGCATAGAAAATAATTAATTAACCTAACAATCAATGAACGATAATGCGTATATAAAAAAATAATTAAAAGATAAACAATAAAAGACCCATCATATTTTGTTGTTGTAAAAGGAAGTCGAATTATTTTCATTAGACACGTTAATTTTAACGCTTTGACAATTAAATTCTGGCATGGTTGTAAATGCTCGTCGCCCTTAAAAAGTTGGCATTAAGATTGTTTTGATGATACTTGGACACAAAATGTAGGGCATAAAAAGTATATTGTGTAAGAGAGCCCATTTGGATCGAACTATAAATCTTAAAATTTTACTGAAGTACAATCACCAGTTGGTCTGCAAGCTTTCTCTCTTAAGGAAATTGTATTAACGGTTCTAGAACATCGATAGGAAAGGTTTTTCATTTTTTGAGGCTCCTAAAACTTGTCAAAGTTCGGGGCCGAGGCGATCGCCTCCTTTACCTTCCTTCGAGGCCATCCCTAATCGAAACCTTCATACGCATCAATACTAACATAAAAATTGGTGTTGTTTGCCTCATATAAATTCTGATACATTACTCATCTATACAATCGTATACAATTCACAATTATAATCTATGTGATTAATTACTCAATAGAAATTTTGGGTTTATGTAATACTTATCCCATCGTATAATGGTTAAAGGACATATCACTACAACAAAATGAGAGATTTGCGAGTGCTGCTAACAGTTACAAATGACATTTATCACTGCTACTTACCGTCATAATTTAGGGGGTGACAAAAGAAAAATTGTAACTCCTAACAACAGTCATAAATTTTTATAACCCCTACGGGGTTATGACTGGTAACTCCAATTTGTAACTGCTGTCAACAGTTACGAATCTTATATTTGTGACTGCTGTTAGCAGTTACAAAATTAATAGTAGTGACAAATTTGTGACTTCTATTAGCAGTTACAAAATTGAATTTGTTAAATGTGATAAGAGTTGTTACAAATATCTTTATATTATCACAAAATGATGAAATAATGAAAGTAAAATAAATATCATGATAACAAGTCTAAATTTTTTGACAATATTTCATTTATATTTCTGATATTCCAAATATCTAGTACACATAAAATTTTTTTGAACTTAATTTAACATCAAACAACTCCTTCGTGGGCGCCAAGTACAAAATGAACATAGAATAAAAAATAAACTAAAAAAAATAACGACACAACACTTCGATGACATGAAATGTCATGAACATGCAATAAATCATTCTAAATGAAAATATGACGTTGTGTGATAATTGATTAAATTCGTAAATATCCAATTTGGCACACTAATTTAATTAGAGTCTATTTTTTTTAAACCAAATTAATTCAGTCCCTAAACATGCAACTACGTGTATGCGTGTGTCAAACCATAAATAAGATATAGCATGCGACACAAAATTTCAGGAAAAAATCCCTGAAGGAAAAAACCATTTATTTCACTATAATTTTGTAACTCACAACTTACATGGATTACAATGAAATAATTTGACACACGAATACCCGCAGGCGTCGGTCAGCGTCGTCAGTAATGGAACAACCGCAACTACTCCACAAGAACACGCAGTTCTATCTTCAGCAAAGATCAACACGCAGCGAACCTCAATGACCGCAGTCTTCGATTAGCACCAAGAACGGTACCAAAATCACCAGCATAAAATTATAGAAAAATATGTCTTGGATTCCACAAAACAATTCAAAAAAAGTAGAAGGGATTATGAATTAAATGGACAAAAGTTTTGGACCCTTAAAAGTGAGAAGAAGACTGTCTGAAAAATTATACAACACAAATATTTTTTTTCTTTTTGGAATGTGTTCTGTCAAAATAAAACTTTTCTTCTTTGTCAAAAACTGAACGTGCATGGCCTTTTTTATAGAAAGATTTGGAATAAGGTGATAAACCTTACACGCAGGTTATCCAACCAAAAAAGAGACGTAAGACCCTTTAAAAAAATAGAGAATTAAGGTAAAGGTCATGTCCCTTCCTATTTTTGGATTTTTAGGACAATGCTTTTCAAGTTTATAAATCTAGTCCCTGTGGTACAATAGCATTTATAAATCTAGTCCCTGTGGTACAATACCTTTATTTTTTTGGTCCGCGCCAGCGGCACTATTTTTCACCATTTTTCATGGTATTTTTAGTACAGGGACTAAATTTATAAAATTATATGGAGTGTCCTATTTTTATACATTTTGAACACTATAATGACCTTTTCCCAAAACCCCCTTAAAAAAAAGGTGCGCAGGTCTTTAGAAGAATAGGAAGCAGTGGCGTGGCAAAAAACAAAAAAATAGTAGTTTTGCCTTTTAAAAAGTTGTACGCAACTTTGTAACAACCTTTCAAAAAAAACTTTTTCTCATATGCCAATGATTGGCATACAAAAGCCAAGTTGTGCCCACTATAAAACCAACCAAGGGCTGCCGAAAATGCTAACAGGTTTTAAATAAAAAACCTGTATAAACGGGATGGAGGAGGAAGGGCAAAAAAGCAAGCAACTTTATGGCAGATTTCATGGTGAAAATTGGGAGAGAGGTGGATGACCTATATAAAGAATATGAACAAGCGCCGGAAGGTTTCCTAAAGATGATGGATGCGGAGATGGAGGAGGAAGGGTTCTATTTCGTTTAGAACCAACGGGTGTTGTTTTTTGCTTCTGCTTTTTTAATTCCTGTTCTCACCAAAAAAAAAAAAAAAACTTTCAAGCTTTGTTCCCATATGCCAATGATTGGCAAACAAAAAGCAGCGCCCCATTTTTTAAAACCTAAAGACGCATGGCAAATGCAGCACAAAGGTATTACATGCAAGCCTTTAAAAACTTTCACTAGTTGCCGAAACCTTCAACTGGAAAAAAAAACGAGTTAGCCTTAAAAGGTTTTAAAAAAACTTCTTTTATAAAAAATATTTTTTAAATGCCAACTGACTTTTTTTTTTATTAAAAAAAACTTTTGTTATAAAACTTCTTTTATTCAAAAGAGATTTTAATAAAAGATCTAAAAAAAATTCCAACACTTTAAATATAAAATGCAAGTAGAACTTAAACATAGGTTTACCAAAATTATCTCGTTGGAGTTTGAATGTTGATGTGCACTTGTAATTCAGATCCGAAGTTTGTAGATGATAGCTTCCACAATTCTTTGACGACTTGTAGAGATATACGACATAAATAAATGTGTCGAATAATGTCCTTACAAATTCCCCCTATGTCTTGTGACAACCCGCCTAATAAAATACCGGGTGATCAGTCCTATAGCAAATTAAAACAGGAATCCCAGTTGGTTCATCCTTGACATCACTGTCGAAAACTTTTTTAAAACTTACTAACCACCTAGTATTCCAAAAAGCTGGTGCCAAATTTTAACTTTTTAATTAAACCAAACAGTACATGCGGAAATAAATATAAACCATTCACACAACTGAATTAAATCAACTGAACAAATAATAAACTACATGCCGAATAAACCATCGGTTACCAAAGTAAATAGTCCAATACAAATATTCAAACCTGAATAAATAAATCTGAAAACTGTACTGAAAGTCTGGGCGACAAGCCCTAAGTAAAACTGAAACTAATAACTGATTCCTACTCCAGGAAGGAATGAACGATGTGTCTAAACCAATCTCCTTCTAGCATCCACATATGTCGCAACTCCGTGTCCCTGGAATAGAATATCAAGTCTGGCGTCCTTGTGGCTGGACACCTAAAAGGTTTTGAAAATAGTTTTATAGCAAGGGTTAGAACCCAAAATATTTTGAAAATATTTAGCAAGTGAATTAACTGAAGTAATTAAAATGTATGAATGCGCTTCATATTTAAGTTAGTGTCACACTCTCTTGAGGACATTCTCACCCCTCCACTATTGTGCACACCTAACGGTTACCTCAACCCCACCTAGTTGTACTACCCCGTCCACCTAGTCCTTGTAATCCTCCCTTGCCTTTCTACTCTAAACCGAGTATTATTATCCATGGGTTATAAGTTATCTCACCAATTAACTTAATTAATTTCTTTTAAATAATATCATATAACTGTGACATAAGTTATGTAAAGTAAATACATCACACACTGTATTATTGCTCTCATATAATATTTACTACCATTATATACGTACCTTTACTACAACATCCACGCATATATCATACGTATATCCATCCCTCCGAGTATACCCTCTCCGGATGATTCCCTCTAAAGTGCTATCTCACTAGGTGTGCTCACGTAACCTAGTTACCCAAGTTGGAATCGCTCACCAACCTGGCCCAAAAATATAAACGTAGTGGAGGCGGTCATATTCCTTCCCTGAAAGTGAGATAAGCCCCTCACCCATATACCTGACGCTATGACCTGGGGATATACTCACCCTACTCCTCAAACTAGGGGATTCGCCCACATCGCACAACCTCCCTAGATAGCACTAGAGTATATAAATTAATTAAATATCTAGTCACTGATATTTAATAGCACACACACACACACACACACACACACACACACACACACACACACACATATATATATATATATACTATCACCACACCGTATATATATAATATAAACCCCGGCTTTACCGTGTACTAAAAAAACACCCGTAACACTAGCCTGAAATTTCTCGAGTCACTCTCCCGACTCAACTTAATTAATTTTCTCACTTATTAATTTATCATCTTCCCGAGTCTATGGTCCGACTCTAATATAAATACTTTACACATTAATCAATATAATATTTTTCCGAGTCTATGATTCGACTCTAATTTAATTAGTTTACACATCAATCAATTTAACACTTGGTGTAGCCCAACCAATAAACCCGAACTCACTCACTTGGCTCGTACCATCGTTAATACCTGATCCTATATTCCGCCCCATACGTAATTAATCACACATCAATTCTTTTAATAATGAAGTTCCACTCAACTACAATACTCGAACATTTTCCCTCGGTCCAAAATCAATACCTACGAATTAATTCCCAAAATTTAATCATCCCGTGACATACAATTATCACCCTCCTAAACCCAATTATATCCCCGTATAATTGTTAAGGAATATGTGCCACATATGAATTTATCACTAAATAAAAGTAGGGGATTAAATCCTAAATTAATTTTCCTTTATATATTAAACAAGTCGATCTGCCAAAAATCTGGGACCATCGATCGATCGATCCCCTGGGTCGATCGATCAATCGAACAGGTCCCTTTCTTCTTTGCTGTTTTGTTCAGCCATTAACGAAACCTCAAGCTTTTATCTTTATTCCAAACCCTTACCCAATCACAACCAACATTATCTCCACATAAGAATAGGGTCTAAACATCCTAGAGACCTTAATTCATCATTAATTTTATACATAGCCCCAAGTATATCCGATTTGGGTTTTTCACCCGGGTCTCGTTTTACCGAATCCGACCTCACCATTTTCAGACAATTTAATCACTAATACATATTGTAATCCACCCTACAATTCAATCTTAACAGTCCCAAATCATAACTTAGCATCCATTGAGTAATTAAATTTGTCCATTACTCTAAACTCAGAAAAACCCAATTTTAATTATGGTTACACACCCAAAACGAATTTTCATATACACATACTATAATATGAATTAGTTATCACCTATTTTAAGAATCACAACAGTTAACCACTTGCTTGGAATTGTTCGTAGAGTCTGACCCGTTGGTGTAGATAATGAGTTGATGAACAACACCCCAATTTGTCCCTTAATTTGTATCCAAAAAGGTCCCCAATTTGCTTCTTGATTTGTTTCCTCTGTGTCTCTCTCAAACCCTAGGTTTAGAATTATTAACTGCCGTTCAACACTTTTCCAATTAGGTTTAAAATCCCTAATCCCATTTTTGGCCAAATGTGCCTAATTAAAATGGTCCGAATTACTCCGTGTGGGCACGACTATGCCCAAAAATGCCCCGAGGCTCGATTACTACCCCCGAGTACTCTTTTCTGACTATCTCAACCCATCCGGACTCAACCTCTCACTCAGAATTATCATCCGAAATATTTTATAACATTCTCCAATTTTGACCTCAAAATGCGACACACGAAATTTCGAATAATTAAACTTAAAGTCGTCAAATATAAAATAATTATTCCCACTCAAATAAATTCTCCAAATTATAAATTTAAGTTTCTCCAATTTTAATATTTTTATATCTCCCAAGATAATTAAATATTAAATCCTCAAAATTACGGGGTGTTACATACTTCCCCCCTATACAAAGGAATTTCGTCCTCGAAATTAAGATAAACTTAGTAGTCCAAGTCTCGAATATCAATCCCTATTCCTGTGCTTCTAAGCTCGCTACATCCATCTCTCTCGCTTCTAACTATGAGTTACACAATTATGTATTTTAATTAACCAGGGCGCCCATACACCCTGTACCCGTGCTTAACCGCACAAAAGTTGCCTCAATTAACCCGGGTGCCCATACACCTTATCCCCGTGCTCTATCGCACGAAAGTTACCCGACTATGCTAGCCGTAACCCGTAATATAATTTCCAACCCGTAGTCATATCAAATATATATATATACTGGTCGGGGTACCCAACCCATGTACTAATGACTAAACATCTCCCAACTTCCAACGTTGCACTAAGTTTCATGCGTGCGACGTCTCGCAAAGCGAAATCCAAACAAGGAACCCCCCCGATACACTACTACCTAACATTGTCGGTCATTGAGATCCTTTATACCCTCAGTCCATAGCACGTACCCCCAAATACTTGTCTCTTAACACAAAAGCATGCACACCTACCCTTATGCTACAAAAGACAACATAAAATACCGCGCCCTTACTATCACTAGTTCTTGTGCAATGTAAACCCTGAGTTATCTCTCCCTACTCGAAAATAAATCTAACCACCCTGATTCACTTCAGTAAATATCCCTACTTACCGGGATAAAATATGAGAACACAAGATCTCACTATGTGTCTACCGCACCACAAAATACAACATATATACACATATATATAGGATAGACGCCCTCTCAGGTGATACCTAGAAAAAAAATCATTCATACCCTGGTGTCGCGAACACCAAAACTCACCCTCACTATTCACAATAGTTCAAATCCATCGTTATCCATCCGATATAAAAAAAAGCATCTACCCTACTTCCATAATTCTCGAAAGTAGTGACCCCTCGTATAATTCAATCCTTCTCTCAGTACACCTCCACTCTCTCGTGGTTAACACCAAGGGACTTCGCTACCCCACGAAAATTTTTATCTACATACTATGGCTGCTACATCCAGCGCACCCACTAAATCCGACTCACTTGCGAATTCTAGTGAAAATAATTTTATGTTGTGACACCCTCACTGTCACTCAAAACGTACCCCATGCCCATAGGATAAAGATAATTACCTCCATACTCTAGCTGCAATGGCTGATCCTCAGGTTCCTGAGCAGCTTCCTCTTGCCAGAACGCACCCATGACTTGTTGTAGTGGCTGTACATCCAGGACCTCGTCCTATAGTTGACCCCTGCCTTGCTTAAGACAATCTATCTTCATGTGTCCCGCTTCCCCACAAACGAAACACCTCCTAATAAATTCACCCTGCCACTGATCCCTTTCTTGCTCGCCTTATCGGAAGTCCTGGCCATCCTATCGATAGCCTCCAGACCTAAATCGCTTGGCCTGCCGAAAATTCTGCCCCTGATGTCCCCCTGTCTGCTGCTGGGATACCCCACTGGTATTGTTCCCTCTTGCTTTATCCGACTGAATGGGTTCCACTCCCCTCTTGCTTCCTCTCATGTGGAAGCGATATTCCTGGCAGTGCATGAGTGCTGCATTGACGACGTCCGTATAAGCTATTAATGCGTGATTACCAATCAAATGTTGCCTGATCCTCCAGACTAACTCATCCATAACCTTTCTTTCTTTCTTTCTCCATCGCTTACCTCATTCGGTACAAAATTTGCCAAACGAGTGAATTCTTCCTCGTAATCGGCCACTGAACGGTCCCCCTGAGTCACCTCTCTGAATTTTCTCCTCATTTCAGCCTCGACGGCTGGCGGGAAATACTGGCGGACCAACCGAACCCAAAATTCTGCAATAGCTAATGTATCCATTTCGTCAACTGTGGTTATCGACTCCCACCACTGTAGCACTGCTCCCACTAACCTAAAAGTGGCTACCATTTAATTCTGCACCTCATTGCAATCTACCATGCGTAGGTGACGCTGGATAGCTCTCTTCCACTGACACGCTAACACCACATCTGAACCCCCTCGAAACTCTGGCGGATGCCCTTTTTGAAAAACCTCCCGTACTTATTGCCACCCCGAAGGCCCCGAGTGGGACTGAACTTCCGGTACCACTAATGCCTGCGGCTGATCTTATGGAAAGTACCTTGCCATTGCGATCATCATCGCTTCAACTGCTTGCATCACTAATTCAATTACTTGTGCAGCCGAAATCATCTCTGGCAGTTTTTACGGTAGCTCTGTCTCCTGATGATCCTCTCTAGTCTCATCTCCCCCTACTTCCATAGCTGCTCTATCTCTCTTGGGCGACATCTGAAATGAGAATCGAATCATATGAGTTCACCCTCAAATATAAAGTAATTGACAGAAGAACGTAAATGCGCATATGTATGTGAATACAACAATCCTATGATAGGGTTCTACATCAAAGAACGCTAAGACGAAACGTGAAAAGCTACACAGATCCTAAGGACATTAGAACCTGATGCTCTGATACCATCTGTGACAACCCGCCTAATAAAATACCGGGTGATCAGTCCTATACCAAATTAAAATAGGAATCCAAGTTGGTTCATCCTTAGCATCACTGTCGAAAACCTTTTTAAAACTTACTAACCACCTAGTATTCCAAAAAGCTGGTGCCAAATTTTAACTTTTTAATTAAACCAAATAGTATATGCGGAAATAAATATAAACCATTCACACAACTGAATTAAATCAACTGAATAAATAATAAACTACATGCTGAATAAACCATCGGTCACCAAAGTAAATAGTCCAATACAAATATTCAACACCTGAATAAATAAATCTGAAAACTGTACTGAAAGCCTGGACGACAAGCCCTAAGTAAAACTGAAATTGATAGCTGATTGCTTACTCTAGGAAGGAATGAACGATGTGTCTAAACCAAGCTCCTGCTAGCATCCACATATGTAGCAGCTCCATGTCCCTAGAATAGAATATCAAGTCTGGCGTCCCTGTGGCTGGACACCTAAAAGGTTTTGAAAATAGTTTTATAGCAAGGGTTAAAACCCAAAACATTTTGAAAATATTTAATAAGTGAATTAACTGCAGTAATTAAAATGTATGAATGCGCTTCATATTTAAGTTAGTGTCACACTCTCTTGAGGACATTCTCACCCCTCCACTATTGTGCACACCTAACGGTTACCTTAACCCCACCTAGTTGTACTACCCTATCCAACTAGTCCTTGTAATCCTCCCTTTCCTTTATACTCTAAACCGAGTATTATTATCCATGGGTTATAAGTTATCTCACCAATTAACTTAATTAATTTCTTTTAAATAATATCATATAACTCTGACATGAGTTATATAAAGTAAATACATCACACGATGTATTATTGCCCGCATATAATATTTACTACCATTATATACGTACATTTACTACAACATCCACACATATATCATACGTATATCCATCCCTCCGAGTATACCCTCTCCGGATGATTCCCTCTAAAGTGCTATCTCACTAGGTGTGCTCACGTAACCTAGTTACCCAAGTTGGAATCGCTCACCAACCTGGCCCAAAAATATAAACGTAGTGGAGGCGGTCATATTCCTTCCCTGAAAGTGAGATAAGCCCCTCACCCATATACCTGACGCTATGACCTGGGGATATACTCACCCTACTCCTCAAACTAGGGGATTCGCCCACATCGCACAACCTCCCTAGATAGCACTAGAGTATATAAATTAATTAAATATCTAGTCACTGATATTTAATAGCACACACACACACACACACACACACACACACACATATATATATATATATACTATCACCACACCGTATATATATGATATAAACCTCGACTTTACCGTGTACTAAAAAAAACACCCGTAACACTAGCCTGAAATTTCTCGGGTCTCTGTCCCGACTCAACTGAATTAATTTTCTCACTTATTAATTTATTATCTTCCCGAGTCTATGGCCCGACTCTAATTTATTTAATTCACACATCAATTAATATAATATTTCCCCCGAGTCTATGGTCCGACTCTAATATAAATACTTTACACATTAATCAATATAATATTTGCCCGAGTCTATGATTCGACTATAATTTAATTAGTTTACACATCAATCAATTTAACACTTGGTGTCGCCTAACCAATATACCCGGACTCGCTCACTTGGCCCGTACCATCGTTAGTATCAGATCCTATATTCCGCCCCATACTTAATTGAAAGAGTGCGCGTGCGTTCAAATAGAGATATTAGTTAATTAAACGCAGTTTTTGTCAATTAACTCCTAAAAATGCAACTATATGTGATTGAACAAGATGATAACTTATGCAAGAACATTCTAACACATACATGTGAGGAAAAATCCCCCAAAGGGGCAAAACCATTTATTTTCACTATAATATTGTAACATACAATTTCTCGGATTACAATGAAAAATACAGTGACACAGAATTACCCGCAGGCGTCGGATCTGTAGTCGGCGGCTGGAAGTTTCCCTTTCCAGGAGGGCAGCAATGAAGAAGAAGAACAGTCTTCTCCATGAGAGTATGAAAGACACACGGATGCGTATTTGGATTGCAAACTGATTCACAAAGGTTTGGGAAAGTTGTGTGAATCAAAACATAAGTCTTGGGGCTAAAAAAGGTGAAGACTTGAGGTATTTGGACTCTCAAATTCGTCTATGCAAGTCTCCCAAAACAGCTCCCCCGAAGTTGACTTTTATAAGGAAACCAAAAGAGTTTTAAAAAATTGGGACTGTTTCTGTGCGTGTACCCCGAACCGGTTCCTCCCCGAACCGGTTCCCCATGCGGTTTGGGGTACCTCTCTGGTTTGGGGATTAAAAAAAAACAGCATTCTTTAAGGAATTTTCTCCGTCTTTAAAAGGTCATAACTCCTTCACCGTAGCTCGGATTGAGGTGTCGTTTCTTCCAGTATCTTCGTTGTGCGAGCTCTTCATCTTTTCAGTTGACCAGACCTCCGGACTATGTCTGTAAAATTATGAAAATTCCCTTGAACTCTCCTATCGTGCCTTTTTTCACTGTTTTGACTTCTCTTGCATACCACTTGCATTAATTCCCTAAAATCGTGGAACGTGAAGTCATTGAGGAAGATGTGGGACACATTAATGGAGATGTTGAATGCTTGATTCTCAAAATTCGGATAGAGGCCGTCGTGAGAGATCGTGTAGAGACGTGTCATTGAACCGGCGTACGACATATAAAAATGATAATATTTCGGACATGATAAAAATGTCCTTACAAATCTCCCCCTTTGTCTATGCTGGTACATACAGAAAAAATCCGAATTATCGAATAACAAATTTTCCTATACAAATCTACCCTTCCATGAACCCAAAACTGGAAAGATAAAAATGAATAAGTCTTCATCGTTTGTTCTTCAAATCTTTTTCTCATCAGGGTGTGCAATTCAGAGATCATAATATAGTACCTACACACATGAGAAAAAGCAAATACCAAGTGACGTATCGAGTTTGAAAAACATGGATACCAATCAATGAAAGCATATGACAGATCTCAAATCTCAAAAACTCCCCATAATATGATAATTCTTTCTCTCCCTTTTTATGATGTCCCCAAATAGACAAATATGAGAAACAGAAATAGATGTACATGGAGAATGTCACATGGTAATAAACCACTATTTTTGAATTTTTTCAAAATTTTCAAACAAAGAATATAACCGAAGAAACACACCATGAATGAGCACAAAACAACCAAGTCGATGATAGCGTAAATGAAGTGGTGTGATCAAATTCGATAGGAAAATCAATGCATACAAACATGACATATGTGCAAGATGAATATCGGATTCTCCTAACGAATGAACTCAAAATCTTCCTTTGGTGTAAAAAGATGGAAATATGAGACATTGACTCAATCAAATCAACAAATCAAAGCTAAAAATTATTTCCACACCAATAACGTCCAAAATAATTTAATACTTTTTCAGGACTTTCAAGGAAGTGCAAACCCGTTTGAATTATCCAACCAAACTCCCTCAGATTTATATTTTGAATAGAGGTAATCTAAATTCTCAAACTTTGGAGAATTGATTGTGAAACCTAATGGCCCATAGTTGGCATGAATTGCTTTTTATTGCCTTTAAATTTTTTGGGCTCTTTTAACCTCTTTGGACCTCGGATAATAAAATTTCTCAATTTTAGGTCATTTTTAACGGTGGATTTTGCGCAAAGGATAGATAATTACCTTTCGTAGCCCCTCCCCGTTCTCAATTAAACACACAGTCTCACCAAAATGGTTTTTACATGCAATCCAATCTTGTCAAGTTTTATAGCATATTGTACGGTGTATAGACATAATTGAGATAAAAACACTCAAGCCAATATGGGATAGATAAGTGCAATAATCAAATATAGCCGTGCATGTGTGCAATAAAGGAGATAGGAGTCAAACATGTAGAAATATGTCACTAATCACATCTCAAAGACTCCAAACAGTGTAAAGCACATGGATGAAATGATGTAGCGTCTCAAATCTCTATCAAATAGTCACATGGATAAATGGAATGAAATTGTGACTCGGCTATCTAAAATGCTCATCCATAAAAGGTGCAAATAAAGTACAAAAATCTTTTTGGATTTTTCAAAAAAATTTGATGAAAATAAAATCTTTTTGTATTTTTCAAAAAATTTCTCAAAATAAAATCTTTTTGAGCTTTTCTAAAAAATTTTATAAAAAGAAAATCTTTTTGGATTTTTTTAAAAAAATAAAATAAAACAAACTAATGATACAATCTAACAATAGGCATCAGATAATATGAGAAAAATACATCCTATGCTAGACACGGACCAACCCTTCAGTCAACTGTGCAAATCCCCAAAGACTTCCTAAGACTCTCGAATCTAAGGGCATTTAAAGGTTTCGTGAAAATATCTGCTAACTGACGGTCAGTGGGAACAAAACTCAGGGATACGACTTTCTCCTCAACTAACTGACGTATAAAGTGCTCGCGTATCCTAATGTACTTTGTGCGCGAATGCTGGACTGGATTACGGGATATGTGAATAGCGCTCGTGTTATCACAGGAAATGGTCATGGTGTCCTGTGAAATCCCATAATCCTCCAGCATCTGCTTCAACCATAAGAGTTGTGTGCAACAACTCCCGGTGGCGATGTACTCAGCCTCCGCAGTGGACAAAGAGATGGAGTTTTGCTTCTTGCTCAACCAGGAGACAAGAGCAGAACCAAAATAGAAACACCCACCAGAAGTGCTGCTACAACCATCTACATCCCCGGCCCAATCAGCATCTGAATAGGCGGACAAACGATCATTGGTATCAAAGGAATACCAAATACCATATGAGAGAGTCCCACTCACGTATTTGATAATACGTTTTAGAGCGAGTAAGTGTGACTCTTTCGGGGACGCCTGATATTGCGCACAGACTCCAACACTAAAGGCTATGTCGGGATGACTGGCAGTAAGGTAGAGAAGACTACCGATCATACTCCGATACAAGGTTTGCTCTACGTCCTTTCCTGAAGTGTCATTGCTAATCTTGATAGAAGTACTCATAGGTGTACGGGCATGCTTAGCGGAGTCTAAACCAAATTTCTTCACTAGGTCTCTAGCATACTTGGATTGGGAGATGAACATCCCATCCTCTAGCTGACGAACCTGGAGACCAAGGAAGAAAGTAAGCTCACCTACCATGGTCATCTCAAACTCACTTTTCATCTCCTCCTCAAAGTGGTGAGCATGATGGGAGCAGGTGGATCCAAAGACTATGTCGTTGACATAGACCTGGGTAACCAAAATAGCACCGTCATCTCTCCTGACGATTAACGTCATATCAACTCCCCCTCTCTTGAAGTCATGGGCTAAGAGATAGGAAGTAAGCCTTTCGTACCAAGTACGGGGTGCTTGCTTCAAACCATACAAGGCTTTCCTCAGATAATAAACGTGCTCGGGGTGCTTAGGGTCTTCAAACCCTTTTGGTTGTTCCACATAAACCTCCTCCTGTAGAATGCCATTCAGAAAGGCACTCTTAACATCCATCTGATATAACTTAAAGCCCAGATGACATGCAATGGTGAGTAGTAAGCGGACGGACTCAAGCCTCGCAACATGAGCAAATGTCTCCTCAAAGTCTACACCCTCTATCTGTGTGTAGCCTTGAGCGACCAACCTAGCCATATTTCTGATTATGGTACAATTTTCATCCATTTTATTCTTGAAAATCCACTGGGTACCTATCACATTAGTATCACTAGGTCGGGGGACAAGTTCCCAGACATTGTTATTTTTAAATCGGAGCAACTCATCCTGCATGGCAGATATCCAGTGTTCATCCTTGAGTGCTTCTTTGTGATTCTTGGGCTCGACTTTGGACGTGTAGCAAAGATGACTAACAACGTTCTCTAGCTGAGCACGAGTCTTGACCCCTAGAGTGGGATCGCCAACAATGGAAGAAGGGTCATGACTCTTGCGAACCCAAGCAGGTGTGTCCCCTAACACAGGAGTGGGGTCCACAGAGTGTGGGTGAGGAACTAGTAAGTCACTCCCAAAAAAGTCCTCATCCTCACACTGAAGGTTAGGATCAATAGCCGTCGGAGGTTCGTCATCTTGCACGGTGACGTTTATTGATTCCATAACCTTAGAGCTCTTCAAGTTAAAAACCCGGTACGCTCTACTATTCGATGAATATCCTAGCAATATTCCCTCGTTGCTCCGAGAGTCAAACTTTCCTAATTGCTCTCTATCCCATTGGATGTAGCATTTACTCCAAAAAATACAGAAATATGCCAGGTTGGCTGTAACAACCCGCATAATTTTTGGCCTATTTTCAAAATAAAGAGGAAAAAATAAAGTTTTAGATAAAATTATTTTTATTGCTCAAATATGTTGGTTATTATTTTTAAAGGCGAGAATTTCAAACGGTTTCGAAAACGGAGTTAAAAAGGATTTTAAAATGATTTTAAAATGTTTTTAACTCTTGGAATTCTTAGTCGGTAAACTGTCAAAATTCCTGAAGGATCGATAATTTTCAAGAGTTGTTTTGACTTCTAACTCTTCATATCTTTGCCTTATTTAAAGGAGTCTTTTGGATTCCAACTCTTCATTTTTTTTCATTATAAAAGGGAGTCATGGGCAACCCTTTTAACCTCCTTTTGGCACAAATTTTGGCAACAAATATATTTTATATTGCTCTTCTTTTTATATACACATTGGCCCTTGAGATTTGTGAGTTCCAACCTTAGGTTAGATGTGTTCTTGGGGCTATTTTGTTAGAGGTTCTTGGAGGAGCTTTTTTAGATATTTTGTGTTGATCTTGAGGATGTGATCATTGGTTTCTCATCATGGTTTGAGGTATGGGGTTTTACAGAATATGCTCCTTAAATATTGCGAGTGTCATTCTCTTTGATTTCTTATTAATTGAACTCATATTTGAATTGTAAAATTCATTGAAATCTGGAAAATAATTGTTGAAATTATTTTGATTCATGTGGTATCATTATATTGTTTTTTAGCACGTTGTCATGAGATTTTAATATGGCACGGATGTTGGGCACCTGCCAAAATTCCTGTTTCCCGGGAAATTTCTTGATAAAGCATATATGGATGTGGTGAGGCCTGGTGACCCAGTTAAAGTGTTGTTGAGAAATTATATTGATAAATGCTTTGAGATTTGCATTTTGATTTGAATATTCGTACTCATGTTGTTACGTTTTATTCGTTGCTAATTCGTATTTGTTGAGCATAATTCCTGTCGTATTGTGTACTTCCCCATATTTTCTTTAAGTGGCAGGTTAGCGCGGATTTTGAGGCGCTATGGAGATTGATTTTAGCGAGGATTTTTTGGGAACGATTTGTATTATTTTGATGTATAGAGCTTTGGAAATTTGTATTTTATTTTTGAGTTAGTTGTTATATGTAATTAGAGAGATTTGGTATTTAATTTGAAGAGATTGAGATTTGTAGTTTCTCTTTTGTTGTTGTGGGACTTAGATGCTCTATACCTTGTCACTTGTAGATTTGGATTTATTTTATCGCATTAACGCTCCGTTCGCTCTCCCCGGGCGGGGTGTTACATTGGGTTTCTTGCCAGTCCACAATTCATGAGGTGTCTTAAGTGTGTGTGGACGTAAGTAAACCCTATTCACCGTGTGGCATGCAGTAGACACTGCCTCTGCCCAAAATCTCCTAGAAACCTTACGACCTAGAAGCATAGATCTAGCCATTTCCTGGATCATTCTATTCTTTCTCTCAATAATCCCATTTTGCTGAGGAGTCTTCAAAGCAGAAAACTCATGTTTGATCCCAAGGCTATCGCAATAAAGATCTACCTTTGCTTTCTTAAATTCTGTGCCATTGTCACTACGGATCCTATTAATAGTGACTCCGTGTTGGTTTTGTAGGACACGGCACTTGGTCGTTAAAAACTCTACAGCATCAGAATTTCTCCCTCAGAAAATCTACAATAGAATATCTGGAGAAATCGTCTACCATCACGAGGATATACCTCTTACCACCCAAACTCTCAGTACGAGTAGGACCTATAAGATCCATGTGAATCAACTCAAGAACTCGAGAAGTGGTAATGGAATGCAATTTCCTATGAGGGCTCTGAATTTTCTTTCCCAACTGACAGGGTCCACAAACCGTGAAAGTTAACTTTCCAAGAGATGGTAGGCCATGTACTAGGTCCTTTTTAGCTAAACGAGTCAAATCTCTAACGTTCACATGACCTAGACATTGGTACCACAAATCCATAGGAGTAATCGTGGCGCTATTGTAGACAAGTGAGGAAGTAGGCATAGTCCCATAGCAATTATCCTCGGTCCTCACCCCTTGCATTAAAAGTTTACCAGCTTGATTGTAGACATTACACGCGTCCCGGTCAAACTTTACTGCAAAGTTAGTGTCGCACAGCTGGCTAATGCTGATAAGGTTTACTTTTAAACCTTTGACGTACAAAACATTCTCTAGCTTAGGAAATCCTGGTAACTCTACAGTACCTCGTCCTACAATGCTATAATTGCTCCCATCTCCAAAGGTGACTCTACCATCCTTATAATCCTCAAGGTGGGTAAAAAATGAGACATCACCTGTCATGTGTCTGGAGCATCCACTATCAAAATACCACTGTGAGGTATTATATGCTTTGAGAGCAACATGAACAACAAGGGCTTTCTTATCTTTCTTAGGCACCCAAGAAGTGGTAACCTTTCGTTTGCCCTGTTGTTGTTGGTTTTAACCGAAATGTGAGAAGTATTCACTGACGGCAAAGACATCCGTCAGAATTACTCCATCAAACTCTGTGATATGGTAGCTAAAAACTCAACACGGTCTCTCAAACTGGCAAACTCATCAGTATGAAGTGGTGGAGCAGAAGTACGTCGTGTCCGACCCAAACTATAGCAAAACTCCATCAGGTGTCCTTTTCTTTTGCAATATATACAAAAGAACGCAGTCTTAGGCGGACATTGGTTTGATTTTCTTGGTCGAACTCTCCTTCGTGGATTTTGGCGATGACCAAAGGGAGTAGTAGTAAACTTAGGGACTGGTCCAGGTGCAATTTGTAATATGGAGGCACCATCATAACCAATTCCATGCCGATCACCAAAACCTAAAGAGGGGCCGAGGAGCATCTTTCCCATCTTCCCAGATCTGTCCTCGATTTGTACCTTAACTTTCCGGGCTCTCTCAAGATCATGAGTAAGCTGGGCTATAAGGGCTTCAAGTTTCTTTCGAGTCTCCATGGAGGAATTAAGCTCACTCGTAAGACTAGCCACTTGTTTAGTTAAGTCCCCTCTCTTTTTCTCAAAACAACTCTCTATCTCTCTAAACAAACTCTCTTTCTCAACACAGGCAGACTCTCTCTCTCTCTCTCTCTCTCAGAGTGGTGCAGGTGGAGGACTCTATCTCTCTCGATTTTCTTAAATCTTCCTCTAAACCGGTGATCTTAAGAACTAACGCTTTGTTACGCTTTTTAGTTTTAAATGACTCAGAATATAACTCAGCGTAGGCGAGTTGAATATCACTATCGATCTCACTTGTGTCATCCTCCCCCTCACTCACATCGATCTCACTGTCGAGGTGTCCCTTTGAGGCATCATCCTCATCGTCGTGAGGAAAACTAGTAGTGATCACATGACTAGCCATGAATGCGGTGAAGTTACACTCATGCGGTGACTCATCTCCCGAATCCACCGACTCGACCTCACTGTCGTCGCTAAGAGTAACATTAAGGACAACTTTCTCTTTCTCTCTGTTCACACGTGTGGCACACTCAAAGTCTCTATGACCCCTACCGTCGCACTCAAAACACCTCTCACTATCTTTCTTAGGAGGATCTTTAAAAGCTTTTTCATTTTTTTTTTCAAACTTATTTTTCTCAAACTTCTTTTTATCTTTAAAATTACCATTTTTCTTGAATTTTAGAATTCTCTTGAAATTTTTTGCCAAAAGGGCCAAATCATCTAAGTCAAAATTGCACTCAGAATCTGACGTATCTATCTCTCTTTTTCTATATGACTCTCCCCTCTTTCTTGCCGACCCCTCACTCTTTCTTTCTTGGGCATTAAGTGCAACTCCCTTATCTTTAGTCTTAGCAGTTTTAGGAAACATATCAATTTCATATGTTTGCAAGTCTCCTACAAGTTCCTCCAATTTTAGCGTATTTGAATTACCCATAGAATTTAGCACAGTGACTTTAGGGATAAAACGCTTAGGAAGGGAACAAAGAATCTTTTTAACAACTCTATCATTAGGAATATGTTCACCAAGATTAAAGCTAGTATTAAAAATGTCAGATAGCCTAGCATAAAAATCATTAAAGCATTCAGTTTCATGCATGGTGATGGTTTCAAATTGAGTTGATAGATTTTGCAATTTAGACTCTTTCACAGCATTAGTACCTTCATGGGTAAGTTGTAAAACATCCCATGCCTCTTTTGACGTGGTGCACATCATTATGCGTTTGAACTCATCAGGTGTGACAGACCCCGAAATAGCACTTAAACCCTTAGAATTAAAAGAAGACCATTTAAACTCTTCTTCAGTCCATGTAGTGTCAGGTTTTAAACTAATCACGTTATTAACAGTGACGGAGGGAGGAGTCCACCCTCTTTCAACCAAAATCCAGACTCGTTCATCAATGGCTTTTAATGCAGATCTCATGCGGGCTTTCCAATATGCATAGTTTGTCCCGTCAAAAACTGGCATTTTATTATATAATTTCTCCATTATGAACACACTCGCTTTTAAAAATCAATTTTTTCTGAAAATTGATATCTTAGAAAAATTTTGCCGAAAATTACACGGTAAAGTTGTGTAATTGGCTCTGATACCAATTTGAAAGAGTGCGCGTGCGTTCAAATAGAGATATTAGTTAATTAAATGCAGTTTTTGTTAATTAACTCCTAAAAATGCAACTATATGTGATTGAACAAGATGATAACTTATGCAAGAACATTCAAACACATATATGTGAGGAAAAATCCCCCAAAGGGGCAAAACCATTTATTTTCATTATAATATTGTAACATACAATTTCTCGGATTACAATGAAAAATACAGTGACACAGAATTACCCGCAGGCGTCGGATCTGTAGTCGGCGGCTGGAAGTTTCCCTTTCCAGGAGGGCAGCAATGAAGAAGAAGAACGGTCTTCTCCACAAGAGTATGAAAAACACACGGATGTGTATTTGGATTGCAAACTGATTCACAAAGGTTTGGGAAAGTTGTTTGAATCAAAACATAAGTCTTGGGGCTAAAAAAGGTGAAGACTTGAGGTATTTGAACTCTCAAATTCGTCTATGCAAGTCTCCCAAAACAGCTCCCCCGAAGTTGGCTTTTATAAGGAAACTAAAAGAGTTTTAAAAAATTGGGACTGTTTCTGTGCGAGTACCCCGAACCGGTTCCCCCCCGAACCGGTTCCCCATGCGGATTAGGGTACCTCTCTGGTTTGGGGATTAAAAAAAAAGAAAAACAGCATTCTTTAAGGAATTTTCTCCATCTTCAAAAGGTCATAACTCCTTCACCGTAGCTCGGATTGAGGTGCCGTTTCTTCCAGTATCTTCGTTGCGCGAGCTCTACAACTTTCCAGTTAACCAGACCTCCGGAATATGTCTGTAAAATTACAAAAATGCCCTTGAACTCTCCTATCGTGCCTTTTTTCACTGTTTTGACTTCTCTTGCGTACCACTTGCATTAAGTCCCAAAAATCGTGGAACGTGAAGTCGTTGAGGCAGATGTGGGACACATTAATGGAGATGTTGAATGCTTGATTCTCGGAATTTGGATAGAGGCCTTCTTGAGAGATCGTGTAGAGACGTGCCATTGAACCGACGTACGACATATAAAAATGATAATATTTCGGACATGATAAAAATGCCCTTACATTAATTAATCACACCTCAATTCTTTTAATAATGTAGTGCCACTCAACTACAATACCCGAACATTTTTTCTCGGTCCAAAACCAATACCTACGAATTAATTCTCAAAATTTAATCATCCCGTGACATAAAATTATCACCCTCCTAAACCTAATTATATCCCCGTATAATTGTTAAGGAATATGTTCCAGATATGAATTTATCATTAAATAAATGCAGGGTATTAAATCATAAATTAATTTTCCTTTATGTATTAAACAAGCCGATCTGCCAAAAATCTGGGACCATCGATCGATCGATCCCCTGAGTCGATCGATCGATCGAACAGGTCCCTTTCTTCTCCGCTGTTCTGTTCCGCCATTAACGAAACCTCACGCTTTTATCTTCATTCCAAACCCTTACCCAATCACAACCAACATTACCTCCACATAAGAAAAGGGTCTAAGCATCCTAGAGACCTTAATTCATCATCAATTTTAAACATAACCCTAAGTATATCCGATTTGGTTTTTTCACCCGGGTCTCATTTTACTGAATCCGACCTCACCATTTTCAGTCAATTTTATCACTAATACATATTGTAATCCACCCTACAATTCAATCTTAACACTCCCAAATCATAACTTAACATCCATTGAGTAATTAAATCTGTCCATTACTCTAAACTCAGAAAAACCCAATTTTAATTATGGTAACACACCCAAAACAAATTTTCATATACACATACTATAATATGAATTGGTTATCACCTATTTCAAGAATCACAATAGTTAACCACTTGCCCGGTATTATTCGTAGAGTCTGATCTGTTGGTGTAGATAACGTGTTGATGAAGAACACCCCAATTTGTCCCTTAATTTGTCTCCAAAAAGGTCCCCAGTTTGTTTATTGATTTGTTTCCTCTATGTCTCTCTAAAACCCTAGGTTTAGATATTAACTGCCGTTCAACACTTCCCCAACTAGGTTTAAGATCCCTAATCCCATTTTTGGCCACATGGACCTAATTAAAATGGCCTGAATTACTCCGTGTGGCTCGACTATGCCCCAAAATGCCCCGAGACCCGACTACTACCCCCGAGTACTCTTTTTTTACTATCTCGACCCATCCGGACTCAACCGCGCACTCAGAATTGTCATTTAAAATACTTTATATCATTCTCCAATTTTGACCTCAGAATGCGACACATGAAATTTTGAATAATTAAACCTAAAGTCGCCAAATATAAAATAATTATTCCCACTCAAATAAATTCACCAAATTATAAATTTAAGTTTCTCCAATTTTAATATTTTTATATGTCCCAAGATAATTAAATATTAAATCCTCAAAATTATGGAGTGTGACATGTCTATGCCGATACGAAATAAAAAAATCTGAATTATTAATCACAAGAATGACCTATACAAATCTACCCTCCCAAGACAATCATGGAAAGATAAAATGACAAGTCTTCAAACATTCAAACTTTGCTTCAACAATCATTTTTTTCAAAACTCCAAGCTTTCCTCATCAGGGTGTGCAACAATTTGATCTTAAATCTTCGTACCTACACACATGAGATAAAGCAAAAACCTCGTGATGTAGTGAGTTTGAAATGATATAGACATAATGAATGTTAGCACAATTAAATCTCCCCCATACTAAAACTCCGTCATAATATCATAATTCGTTCTCCCCCTTTTTATTTGTTCGAAATAGACAAAGAAAAGAATAAATCTCATAAAGCAAAACGGAGTGTCACGGAAAACAAGCAAACCAACTATTTTTTTATTTTTCAATTTTTTTATAAAAAAATGTTACAAAAAAATCACACACCATGAATTTATACTAAGTTGACTAAATCATGGAAACGGAATGAATGGGTGTGAACAAATTCGATAGGAAAATCTACTCAATCATATCATATGTGCAAGATGCATAAGAGTACTCTCAATGAATGAAAATAAAAAATAGTCCTTTGGTGAAAATTTATTGAATTTAGATGACGTCGTCTTAAATCAAAGTCAACATGATTTTCACACCAATAACGTCCAAAACGATTTCATGTTTTTTCAAGACTTTTTAAGGATGTTCAAAGACATTTTAATTCTCCAACCAAACTCCCTCATATATAGTTTCCTTTTTTGAGGTGATCTAGATTCTCAAACATTGGAGAATTGGCGAATAAACCTAATGGCCCATTATTGGCATGCATTTCTTTATATTGATTTTCAATATTTTCGGGCTCTTTTATACCTCTTTGGACCCTGAATAATTAAAATTCCTCAATTTTTTTTAGGTCCAATTTAAACGGCGGCTTAATCGCAAAGGATATATAAGTACCTTTCGTAGCCCTTCAACGTTTATAAAATTCACACAAACTTACGACAAAACGGTAAAAAATGCACACCTTTTAGGATCTTATTTTATTGCATTTGGTTCGATTTAATAGACAGAATTGAGATGAAAACACGTAACCGACATGTGATTTGTCAAGAACAAACATCAAACAAATCCGTGCATGTGTGCAATAAAGGACAAGGCGAGTCAAATATATAGGAAGCATCACTATAGCAACTCAAAGACTCCAAACTTTGTAAAGCACATGAATGACATAACATATTGTCTCAAATCACTATCAAACAGTCACATGGATAAATAGAATGAAATAGTGACTCGGTCATCCTAAGTGTCCATCCATAAACAGTGTAAACAAAATAAAAAACTCTTTTTGGATTTTTCAAAAATTTTATCAAAATAAAATCTTTTTTCATTTTTCAAAATTTAAAAAAAATGGAAAACATACAAAAATGATACATACTAGCAATAGGCAAATAATTTCATCATGAAAAATATCCTAAACCTCAATCGTTAGGTGCGGAGGGGTTTTCCAAAGGTGGTGGCAACTTATGAAAAACCTCCATCAGATTTTGTGAAGTTTTGACTAAAAACTTAACTTGCTCACCTAAATGTGAAAACTCTCTCATGTAGTCTCCACGAGCATGTAAAGTATCATGCGTGGGTGCATGTGTGGCAGAAACACGTGTAGTAGAAAAACGTGACACATAACCCAACTTAAAATAAAATTCCCTAAGGTGACCTCTTCTCTTGCAATGTGAACAAACATAAATAGGCCTAGGAACACCTCTCTCAAAAACTCTAGGATGCACTCTCCTAATAGGAATGTGACGCCTAGGTGGGTTAGGGTGAGACTCACGTGAATCTAACACTAAAGTGGAAATCGTCTCGGGTGCTAGTTGGGAAGTAGAAGCACCGTCATGACTTATTCCTAACTTCTGACCTTTACACTTAAGAACCACCTTTTCAACATTCTTAGGGGCGTTCTCGAAATTAATATTGACCTCCCTGGCACGTTCGAGATCACTCTCGAGTTGGGATACACGTGTCGTCAGACTAGACACCATATCGGTCAAATCAAATTTTTCCCTTTTCAAAACCTCCTTCTCTCTCTCTAAATCTAACACTCGACGACCTAAATCCCTATTATATTTTTTCTTTTTCAAGGTCTCGGTGTACAAATCTCAAAACGCTTTTTGGAGCTCAGTTTCATCTCCAATTTCACTCTCTCTTTCTCCCTCACTTGAAGCGCTCAAATCATCACTATCGCATTCGTGTGCACTATGGTGGGACAAAGTGGGTGTGCTCACACGACTCGAAAAAGCTACAAACTTCTCACCACTAGTCTCATAACCCTCACCTTCACTACCATCACTAAGTATGGCGGGCATGGCTACTTTCTTTCCTTTCTTTCTAAGCCACGTTGGACACTCAAATGACTTATGCCCCTTACCTCCACATTCAAAACAAGTCACGTTCTCAAACTCCTCCTCACACTCCTCATCTGAGTCATTCTCTTTTTCCCTCTCACCGCTTTCTTTGGCCTTTCCTTTTTTTTATTTTGCTAAAAAAATCCCTTTTTATTTGAAGAATTTTCTTTAGAAATTTTCATAAACTTTTTAAAAAATTTCGCAAATAAGGCCACGTCGTCAAAATTAAAATCTTCCTCATAATCGGACTCACAATTTTTTTCTTTCTTTTTCTTAAAACGAGTCTTTAAAGCAACGCCATTATCCTTAGCCTTAATGGTTTTGGGAAACATGTCAATCTCATAGGTTTGAAGATCTCCTACAAGTTCTTCCAACTTAAGTGATTTTAAATATCCCAAATAGTTCAAAACAGTGGCTTTAGGATTAAAGCGTTTTGGGAGAGATCTCAAAATATTTTTAACGACACACGTGTTATCAATCACCTCACCCAAATTAAAACTGGTGTCAACAATGTTCGACAGACGTGCATAAAAGTCATCAAAGCATTCAGACTCAGACATGGTGATATTCTCAAATTGGGTGGCCAAATTTTGTAATTTTGATTCTTTAACCGCGTTCATAACCTCATGTGTCAATTTCAAAACATCCCAAGCCTCTTTAGACGTGGTACACATCATAATTCAGTGAAACTCATCAAGAGTGAGAGCTCCAGAAATAGCACTCAGAGGAGGATAATTAAAACTCGACATTTTAAAATCGTTCTCAGTCCAATTCGACACAGGTTTTAAAGATGTGATATTTTCAACAGTGACAGTGGGAGGATTCCATCCATTTTCGTAAACCAACCAAAAACGCTCGTCAATAGCTTTTAAACTAGATTTCATGCGAGCTTTCCAATAGGCATAATTATTCCCATAAAAAATAGGCACCTTATTAAATGAACGTTCCATTGGAAAAAATGTAATTTTTCATAAACTTGATTTAAAAAAAAATCAATATCACACAATTTTGCGAAAAATAGGAATACGCGATAAATTAGCGCAACCTGCTCTGATACCAATTTGAAAATATGACGTTGTGTGATAATTGATTAAATTCGCAAATATCCAATTTGGCACACTTATTTAATTAGAGTCTATTTTTTTTAAACCAAATTAATGCGGTCCCTAAACAAGCAACTATGTGTGTGCATATGTCAAACCATAAATAAGATATAGCATGCGATATAAAATTTCAGGAAAAAACCATTTATTTCACTATAATTTTGTAACTCACAACTTACATGGATTACAATGAAATAATTTGACACACGAATACCCGCAGGCGTTGGTCGGTATCGTCAGTAATGGAACAACTGCAGCTACTCCACAAGAACACGCAGTTCTATCTTCAGCAAAGATCAACACGCAGCGAACCTCAATAACCGCAGTCTTCGATTAGCTCCAAGAATGGTACCAAAATCACCAGCATAAAATTTCAGAAAAATATGTCTTGGGTTCCACAAAATAATTCATAAAAAGTAGAAGGGATTATGAATTAAATGGACAAAAGTTTTGGACCCTTAAAAGTGAGAAGAAGACACTCTGAAAAATTGTAGAACACAAAGAATTTTTTTCTTTTTGGAATGTGTTCTGTCAAAACAAAACTATTCTTCTTTGCCAAAAACTGAACGTGCATGGCCTTTTTTATAGAAAGATTTGGAATAAGGTGATAAACCTTACACGCAGGTTATCCAACAAAAGAAGAGATGTAAGACCCTTTAAAAAAAGGTGCGTAAGTATTTAGAGGAATAGGAAGCAGTGGCGTGGGAAAAAGAAAAAAAAATAGAAGTTTTGCCTTTTAAAAAGTTGTACGCAACTTTGTAACAATCTTTCAAAAAAAACTTTTTCTCATATGCCAATGATTGGCATACAAAAGCCAAGTTGTGCCCACTATAAAACCAACCAAGGGCTGCCAAAAATGCTAATAGGTTTTGAATAAAAAACTTTCAAGCTTTGTTCCTGTGTATGTAAAAAACAAGATTCTCTCTAATTAATCAATCACAGATAGAATGAATAAATAAGACAAAGGATTTTTAAAGTGGTTTAGCCTGAAGAAAATGGCCTACGTCCACTGTTTTTGTATTGCTGACTATTTATTTGGAATCTCGATAATAGGTTTACCACGAGATCCAAAGTCCCCTTCTTATGAGGAGGTTACACTGTATTTATAGCCATGAGGCTGTACATATGAAAAGATAATGCGCTGTTATCTAGTAGACATATACATCTGTACGATAATAATGTGCATTTAATGCACAACTGTCTTTTAATTATTTTAATTCGGATGCTCTGCATGCTAAGTAGCTCGGACCGCCTGAGTTGCTCGGCACGCTTAAGTTGCTCGGAGCCTTGAGTTCCTTGGGGCTCCTAAGCTGCTCGGTATGATTGAGTTGCTCGGGGCACTTGAGTAGCTCGGTGACAGTATGTTGTCCGTTGGAAGTATTTGTAATTGTCACTTAGGTTGACACATGTCTTCAAGTGACTGGTCCACGTCAGTAGACTAAATTTGGTATCAACAGAAGCCCCCAATGTTTTACAGTTGAGGTTGAAGGAGAGTGTGGAACATTTTTCTTGAAAACTGCTTGGATTACGGATCTTCATGGATTTTAGAAAATTTTCATAATTCCTTTTTGAGCGCATAATATCAGACATCATAAATATTTTGAATTTTCACGATCACTTCGATATTTGTGCCCTTTTCTTCTTTTAGTTGCCGAAAATGCAAACGTCTTTCCTTGTAATCATTATTTTTCTCTATTCCCGAGGTAAAGTATTTTAGTGTGACAGAAATCCTATCTTTTTTCACTTTTCAAATCTGTATCTCTGAACTCTTCATCTTCTCTCTATCTTGTGCCTTCTTTCTTTCCATCGTTCATTGACAACTGATCTCTATTTCCTCTGTAAGATTTTCTTCCTTCTTTTTTATTTTCTTTATTCACCATGGTTTATCTTGTTGAATCGTTAGATAAATTTCGATATGAGTTTTCAATCCCTTTGTGGGTTATCTTGGAAGAAGTTTCTTATCCTTGTGATTTACTTTCTTTGGCTGAGGGACACTGGTTCCCAAGTCTTTTTATAGCCGAATGTGGCTTTTCTTTCCCGCCAAATCCCCTGTGTTTGGAGTTTTGCCAATATTTTGATGTTATACCTGTAAGAGTAGATCCAAATATATGCAGGATAGTTAATAGCGTACATAGGTTGAATCAACTTCATGAAACTCGTTTAAGGATTCCAGAGATTATGTATTGCTACAGATGGGTTACCAGTGACAGTACTTTTTATTTAAAAACTAGGTTTTTGAATAGAGCGTTAGTTATCAATCTTCCCGATGCCAATAGGGATTATTTTGATCATGGGGTTGTGATGAAAAATCGACAACACCCTCCATTAAATAGAGATGATGTATACCAAGGTCCCAAGTGTCCACTTTATGGCAATGGGATAGGTTGTTTTTATTTTTGAAATCTTGTTTTCTTTGTATTTGATAAAATGCATCACTAACATTTGATTTTGTTTGTTACAGTTGACAGTAAAAGGAAACCACCAAAAGAAACCGAGGTTAATATAAAGCACTTAAAACTTATCTGGGGATTGCATCAATATATTATTGAGGAGCACGTTAGATCTGCTTCTTATTTGTTGCAATACATAAGCTACACTTCATCTTTTATTGCTCGTCCTCGTCCCGTGGTGGTTGATCTTGACCAAGTACCAACCTCTGAAACCAGTGTGGAAGGTTCTTCTTCTGAATTAAGCATTCCCATCACTAATATGATGAATAAGAGAAGAGATACTGCCTTTTTTGACAAGCCTGCCTCTGCCATTGTGGAGGCAAAGAAAAGTAAACAAGACGTCCCAGAAGAAGGGACAAAGACTATAGATGTACCCCCTCCCACTGCTGCCAAGGAAGCTGTTAAGAAGCCCCCTGTGCCTCCGAGTAAGACTATTTTCATCACACCTTCAAGTGAAACTGTTGTCATTTCCCTAACAGAGACAACATCTTTAATTGAAAATGCTCCTGATCCTCTGAGGAGGTTAAAAATAAGTTCTTCTGAGAGACCTGCTGAACCTATCTTTCAACCTTCAACTGTTAAAGGTAGTGTTTTAGCTCTTGTTTCTCCAAGCTCTGCTGTGAGCTTGGTAAGATCCTGGACTGTTCCAGAATCCTAAGGTGTTTAAGACACCTTTTCTCGCGAGAAACTTACTACACTGGCTGCTCAACACATTACCTTAGTAAGTATCTTTAGCTTGACCCCTTTATTTTTTTAATACAATGTTCATGTATTGACTTAAAGTTCTTTCTTTTTTCATCTTATGACGTGTTTCAACATCATTTTAAAGAAGGATGAAGCTATCAGGGCTTCAATCTCCTCGAGTGGAGTAGAGAAAGCTTTTGCTGGACTAACCCAGTCTTTGAAGGAATCTCGTCAGAAGTACGAGGAGGACAAAGGTTCTTGGGAGAAGTAATTCAAGTCTGTTGAGGCTGATCGAAACTAGGCCGTGACTGTCTCCAAGGAGTTGGAGAAAAAATTGAAAGAGGCTGAACAGAGAAATAAGGAGCTTGAGGTCAAGATTAAATCTGCTGAGGAAAACGTTGCTAAGCTTTAAGATGTTGAGCAACATAAGGCAGTGGTAGAAGAAAAGCTGAAGTCTACCAAAGAGCTCCTTATGGAAAGGACCTCCTCGGAGAAGGCAAAAAGGAAGGCTGTAGTTAAAAAATCCTTCAGTGCTGGTCAGGACAAGGGATGGAACAAGGGCCTGGCTTTCATGTCTTCTAAAATAGAGTATGCTAGCATCAAATATTTTAGGGATGGATGGGTAGCAGCCTTGAAGGAGTTAAAGGTTGCTGAGAATTCTGAGTTGTTCCAGCAGCATACTCATGGCCCTCCTCCCTCTCCTGGAGAAGAAGAAGAGGATAAAGCTGCTTCAGATGAATCTTCTATGATGACTGGAGATTAGGTCCCTACTGTTTCTGTTGTTCAACCTTCTGAGCAACTCTACCCAGCCAGCACTTCTGCCGAGTAGCTACCCTTGCTTTTCGAGCAACCAACCCCTTCATCCAAACCTTCTGAGGAAGTCATAAGAAACAAGGAGAAGGTGTAAAGTTGTTCGGGTTTTTTATTTTGTTATTTTCTTGAATGTAACTTTGAACTATATATCTCCTCTTATGATGCATAAAAATTTAACTTTGGTTGTTCGTCTTGAATTTCTCTTTTACTCGCTCTGTCTGCATCATTATTGATTCTTTTTATTTCTTCTCTTTGCTAGTTTATGGCCAGGATAGAGCTCTTATCAGCTCATGATACCGAGTTGATGAAGAAACTCAATGACTATTTTAAAGCTGGTTATGTAGATCTTAATGAGGCCCAGATAATTGACATCCTCGAGTCAGGTTCTTCTGATCGAGCAGTTGAAGCTTACCATTACTTGAAGTGCTTACTTGATCGTGTTGTGGCCAACAATGTGGCCTACTACAAAATAATTGAAGATATTCAAGGAAAGATCGAGTAACTTCAACAACAATATAAAGAATCCACTACCCTTTTGCATCAAGGATACGAGAAAAAATATCAATAATTAAGTGCTGAAAAGGGTATGACAAATTCATCTTTGCTCATGAGAAGAAGGAGATTGTTCTGAAGCTCGAAATTGAAGAGCATAGGCATATTGCCAAGTTGTTGGAGCAGGAGAACATTGCTTTGCAGGAGGAAATAAAACAACTAAAATCTGATGCCTCTTCCTCGGGAGCTTTGGTCCCCATTAATGATGAACGTTTTTCCTTCTTGGAGGTAGAAAATGCTAACTTACGAGATGAGTTAGAAACTTTGAAACGAGCCGGACCTTCCATATCTACTCGTGGACGAGCAAGATCTTCTTCTCATGGACGAGAAAGGGCTGGTCGGGTTACCATTAAAGAGGCGAGAACTCAGTCTGCTTTAGAGAATCAAGCCGTTTAGTTGATGGCGAAGAACCAAGCCTTGGCAAAAATGTCTAAGAAGATTCTGAACTTTATCGAGCAACTCTCTAATCAGAATTCTGCTCTCGAAAGTAAAGAAATTATTGTGAAGAAACTCCACGAGCAACTAGAGAGGTCAACTTATCAATTTCACAAACAACCCAGAGAATTTTTTATGGCTGGGTATAATGAAGCTCTCTACCATCTTGATGCTCGGATACAGTAGTCGAATAATGAGGGGTACAAGGAGGGATGGTTGAACGCTACGTGTGTGCTAAAATTGGAGGGACACTACTTATGGGATTATTATGATCCTGGAGTGCTCGATTTACCCGTGCCTCCTTTTAAGCTTGATATTAGTTGGATTCCTACTCGTGAAATTCCTCGATGCCTGATTTCCAAGTATCTAGGTGATTACAGTCTTCATGCAAACTTTGAGATAGCTCGTCAAGAACACTTGCTCGAGCGGCCATCCTTAATGAATGTTAGAATGCTGCAAGATTTAAACTTTATAAATTCCCCTGATTCCTTAGACGACCCTCCAGCTGGGGTAGAACCTATGTCAAAAGCATAGGGAAAAAAACCAATAGAATAGGATATTTGATGTAATGAATTAGTCTTCGTATCTTGTGTAATTTGCTTTACTTTAATGAAGAAAAAGTTTGTCATTTACCATTTCATTTTCTTCTAAATAATTTGTAGAATGTCCTTGCTTGTTGGTTGGTAAATATATGTATATACTATACTTATCCCATTTGTTGTTTGGTTATAGTGAGTTGTCACTCTTTGGGCCTAAGCAATGGGATGATTTTCATCCCATGTTCTTGCTTAGTTGTAGTAATCTCGTATGGATTACCTTATTGCCTAGACAGTGGATGCCCCGGGAGGTCGTCCAGCTTCTTGCCTAGTTTGGTACCAACCAACCGGAGTTGGTTGTATTGAGTTACCGACCAACCGGAGTTAGTGGTAATTGAATTGCCGACCAACCGGAGTTGGTGGTATTAAGTTCCCGACCAACCGGAGTTGGTGGTAAGTGAATTGCCGACCAACCGGAGTTGGTGGTATAGAGTTTCCGACCAACCGGAGTTGGTCGGCAATTGAATTGCCGACCAATCGGAGTTGGTGTTATAGAGTTCCCGACCAATCGAAGTTGGTGGTAATTGAATTGCCGACCAGCCGGAGAGAGTTGGTGGTATAGAGTTCCCGACCAATCGGAGTTGGTCGGCAATTGAATTTCCGACCAGCTGGAGTTTGTGGTATAGAGTTTCCGACCAACCGGAGTTGGTGGTAATTGAATTTTCGACCAACCGGAGTTGGTGGTATAGAGTTCCCGACCAACCGGAGTTGGTGGTAATTGAATTGCCGACTAATCGGAGTTGGTGGTTAGTGGTGATTTGTGTAGTGTGTATCACTAATATTCCGAAAAAATTTCAACAAAGAAAGAAAATGGGTGAAACATCACTTTATTCATATTAAAGAAACTACATTACATAGGAATTTCAATTACTGATAATACTTGTGCAAATGCTCTGCATTCCATGCATTCTTGAATTCTTCTCCTTCCAAAGTTTTAATCCTGTATGTCCCTGGATGAACAACTTCTGTTACTCTCTAGGGTCCGTGCTAGTTGGATTCCAGTTTGTTTTGCTTTTGGATCACTTTCTTCAGCACATAATCCCTTTCCTTCAAATCACACTTCTTCACTCTTTTGTTGTAGAAAAAAGATGTTCGTTGTTGATATGCTGCATTCCTGATTGCTTCTTCTTCCCTAACTTCTTCTATCATATCCAGGTCTAATCTTCTCATCAAGTCACTGACAGGAGAATTGAAATTAAGCACCCTATACGTAGGTAGACCCAATTCAGCAGGTATGACAGCCTCACTCCCAAATGCCAGCATATATGGGGACTCTCCCGTTGCTGTTCGTGGTGTGGTGCGATAAGCCCACAACACAGATTGTAGCTCATTAATCTAATTTTCCTTTGCATCATCACGTCATTTTTTCAAACCATTCAGTAGCGTTCTGTTTATCACCTCAGTTTGCCCATTGCTCCAGGGATGGCCTGGTGCAGAGTGGATCTTTAGTACATTGGATTGATGACAATATGCAGCAAACTCCTCGTTGTCAAACTGGGTTCCATGGTCAGTAATGAATGCATGTGGGAGACCATATCTATAAATAATATTTTTTCAAATAAATTGATAGACTTTGTCGTATGTCATATTAATGAGAGGCTCAACTTCCACCCATTTAGTAAAATAATCCACAGCAACCACGAGGTATTTGTATCTTCCCCTGGTAATTGGAAGTGGCCCGACCAAGTCTATCCCCTACATGGAGAATGTCCAAGGGGATGTGATGGGTGTTAGCAATTGTTGATACCGAATTTAGTCTGCTGAAATTGACAAATCACATGAAGACACGTGTCAATTTACATGGTAAATACGAATACTCCAGACGAACAAATCAAGACCACCGAGAAACTCAAGATCTCCGAGGAACTCAAGTGTGACAAGTAACTCAAGCTCTCCGAGCAACTCAAGCGTGTCGAGCAGCTTAGGCGGTCCGAGCAACTTAAGTGGTCCGAGCTACATAAGTGTACAACATATCCAAATCAAGAGAATCCAGGATATAATTAAATGCTCATTAATATAGTACAGATGTACATGTCTACTGGGTAACAGCGCATTATCCTTTCATTTGTACAGCCTCAAGGCTATAAATACATTGTAACCTCCTCATTAGTAGAGGACTTAGAATTTCTTGGTAAATCCTTTATCGAGAATTCTGCAAACAGTCAGCAATAACAAATACAGTGAACGTAGGCCATTCTTACAAGGCTGAACCACTTTAAAAATCTTTTGTCTTATATTTATATATTCATTTTTATCCGTGATTAAATAATTAGATCAAATCTAGTTTTTTACATCAACAGATTGGAGCCATCTGTGGGAAAACGACTATAATTATCGTTTTTCACCAAAATAATTCATCACCAATGGCTGATAATCCTGAATCCAGTAATCGAAATGCTGGAAACCCCTCAAATCCATCTGCTCCCCCAAATGTTCAAGATCTGGCTAGTATAATTGCTAATCTAGCCCAAGGCCAGACAGCCATGCAAGAAACTATGCGACAACTCATACAAACTGTCCAGGGTGGAGTATCTTCTCATTCAGGACAACGAAGCGTTCAAAGAAACACCCATTTACCTTATTCGCGTACTAGGCGAACATTATTCCCAGAGGAATCTCGATCCAGACGTATCGATTCGTATCGCACTGAGAGATCTGATGATTCTTCTTATCAACCTGGTCGAACTTCATCAGTACGAGCTACAGATACTCAACAAAACATCACTCTCTCTCCAGAAAGGACTAGTGCATTGGAGAGGTTAAGTAGGGTCTCTCCTTTTGATCATTTGGGCCCTAGGAGGAATAGAAGTCCTCCTAGGATTGTGTCGAGGAACTTTCAACGACCATCTGATCTAAGGGAGGGTTCTGCCCAACCACGACCAACTTCTCGTAATGAAAGATCCCAGGAAGCAAATTCAACACGATCAGTTGCTCGAACCAACAGGCCCGAGGAAGGAAATGATGCATGGAAAGGCTCTATACAAAGGTTGGAGGATAAACTAGGGGAAATGGCTGAGGCCAAGAATTCTCTACAAAGAACTATTGTCCAAGGGACACCTTTTATCCAGGCAATTGTGGATTTTCCCACACCATCAAAGTTCAAAGCACCTGTTGTGACTCCTAAATATGATGGAAAAACTGACCCTGTCCTTCATATAGAATAGTATCAAGCTGTTGCCGATATCTATGCCGTGCCAGATGAGATGAGATGTAGGGCATTTTCGGGAACTCTTACCGGATCTGCTCAAATATGGTACAACAATCTTCCTCGGGGGAAGATTTTAACTTTCTTTCAACTGACCGAGCTCTTTATTGGAAATTTCTGTTTTGGAGCAAAACCAGTTAAACGAGTAGCACACTTGTTAAGTGTTAGAGAAAAAGTAGGTGAGAGCACCAGGGATTATATAACTCGTTTCAATAACGAGAAGCTCGAAGTTATTGATTACGAGGAAAAGACAACAATTACTGCTCTGATGAGAGGACTGTTGCCTGATAAATTGTACTACACTTTAGCCAAAGATCCGCCTAGAACCATGGAAAAACTAATGGCAAAGGTAGCGAAGATTATGAACATCGAGGAGGCTATGGCTGCGAAGAAGAATATGGATACCAAAGAGACCAAGGTGGAGGTTGATAAGGCTGAAAAGAAAGAGCATAAGAACAATGATGGTAACAAGCAGTCAAAAGCAAAGCCAACATGGGAACTGTTGAAGAAATTTGGAAATTATACTCCTTTGAAAGTAGACATAAACCACGTTCTGGAAGAAATCAAGAACATCGAGGAGCTAAACTGGCCAGAGAAAATAAAGACAGATCCTGATAAGAGGAATAAGACCAAATATTGCGAGTTCCATAAAGACCATGGTCACACGACCAAAAATTGCATAGCTCTTCAGAATGAAATTGAAGCACTCATCAGACGAGGAAAACTGGCTAAGTATATTGATCGTCAAAATGATGGAAAGAGCAACGACCGAGCAAGACAGAGGTCTAGATCTCCATATCGAGCAGAAGAAGATAAGAAGAGAAGTCACGAAGAGAATCCGGATGATGACCAAGATGACCCCGATCTCCCCAAAAGACCAAAACATCCAGAACATGAGGTATTTTCTATCCATTTTGGATCATTTGAATGTAATGTCATTACAGGTGGAGATACAGGAGGCAGAGATATGACTGCTGAGAGAAAAGCCTACCTCAATGAGGCTCAGGCTTGCTCGTACATTCAGTGGATAAATCTGGCTGAAGATGATCGCCCGAGGAAGATGAATAAGGATAAGATGGTCATTGGTTTCTCTAAGAATGACTTGGAAGGTGTACTATATCCTCATGATGATCCATTGGTGATCAAGATGAGAATGAGGGAAGTTGTGATTTCACGAGTACTGGTGGATAATGGTAGCTCGGCAAATATCATGTTCTATCCGTGCTTTGATAGTTTAAATCTAAAGCTAGCCCAGTTGGAGCCATATCATAGACCCCTCCTTGGTTTCACTGGCGAGAAGGTTTTTCCACTTGGGACGATCAAGTTGGATATGCTTATCGGTACATGGCCTGCTTGTCGAATAGAAAGAGTACGCTTTTTTGTAATGGATAAAAACTTCCAATCAGCTTACAACATCATCATGGGAAGAGTAGGTCTGAAGAAATTTGAAGCAGTACCATCTACTGTGCATCAATGTCTAAAATTCCCAACCAATTTTGGGGTAGGAGTTGTGAAAGCGACCAGAAAGTAGCTCGGGAATGCTACTATTCATTTGCCGAGCAGGAAGAGCATGAAGAATTTAGAAAGAAGACTACTACCTACCAAATAGAAGATGCGGAGATTGAAACATTAGACCCTAGAGACGAGTCCTAACTCGTGAAAGGGCAGGTTATGGAGGTTACTGAGAATGTCATTCTGGACGACGAGTATCCAGAACGAACAACTCAAATTGGTGCATCCTTGGATGAATCAATAAAACAAGAATTGATAGCATTCCTAAGGAGAAGAAGGCAGACTTTTGCGTGGAGTCATGAAGACATGCCAGGAATAGATCCAAATTTCTTGTGTCACGAGCTCAATGTGAACAAGGAAATCAAGCCAGTAAAGCCGCGAAGAAGAGTGTTCAGCCCTGAGAAAAATCAAGCTATATAGGAGGAAGTAGAGAAGCTACAAAAGGCCTCTTTCATTGAGGATGTTAAATATCCTTACTGGCTAGAAAATGTGGTAATGGTAAAGAAGAAAAATAACAAGTGGAGGATGTGTGTAGACTTTACCGGCCCTAACAGGGCATGCCCAAAGGATCATTTTCCTTTACCCCGAATTGATCAACTGGTGGATGCTACCTCGGGGTACGAACTATTAAGTTTCATGGAGGCTTATTCTGGTTATAATCAGATTAAAATGAAGCCTGAAGATAGGGAGAGTACCTCATTTATTACCCCAAGTGGAACTTATTGTTATAATGTTATGCCTTTTGGACTTAAAAATGTAGGTGCTACCTATCAGTGGTTGATGAACAAGGTGTTTGCAGAGCAAATCGGTCATAACATGGAGGTTTATGTTGACGATATGCTAACGAAGAGCAAAAAAGCTGTTGATCATCTAGTTGACTTAGGCCAGACCTTTGATCAACTAGAGGAATACCAAATGAAGCTGAATCTCACTAAGTGCATATTCGGAGTACGAGAAGGCATGTTTCTCGGATATATCGTAAATCAATGAGGAATTGAGGTGAACCCTAAAAAGATCAAGGCTCTATTGGAGCTACGATCCCCAACGACAAAGAAGGAAGTACAAAGCCTCATAGGGCGAGTTGTAGCACTTAACAGATTTATATCATGAGCAACTGATCGATGCCTCCCATTCTTCAAAGCACTCCGAAAGACTTTTGAGTGGAACAACGAATGTGAGAAGGCTTTTCAAGAATTGAAGAAATACCTGGGAGCACCTCCATTGTTATCCAGGCCAGTGATGGGAGAAAGACTATACTTGTATCTGGTAGTCTCAGAAAATGCAGTAAGCTCGGCACTGATAAGAGTGGAGGATGGAGTACAAAAACCAATCTATTACACTAGCAAGGCCTTCCGAGGAGCAGAGATCAGATATCCAAGGCTGGAAAAGTTAGCACTGGCATTGATCGAAGCAAGTAGAAGAATGAGGCCATACTTCCAAGCTCATACTATAGTTGTGTATACAGACATGCCATTAAGGCAAGCTCTGCACAAACCAGATAAATCAGGAAGATTGATGTATTGGGCTATAGAATTGGGTGAATACGATATAATTTATGAGCCTAGGTCGTCACTTAAAGGGCAAGCAGTGGAAAATTTTATCGCAGAGTTCACCTATCCAGATACCTCCGAAGAACAGAAATTGAATACCGACCAACCTGTGGATGTTATGGGATCATCAAACTTAAACTCCGACCAACTTCAGTCGGTAAACGAGCAAGAGAAGATGGTCGACGAGCAGCAAGAAGTACTGGAGGAGGATATAAGGAAGCATCAAATATTCCATCGAGGAACTCTGTATGACCAAGAGTTTGATAATGAGATACCTGTGTGGAATTTGTATGTAGATGGTTCTTGGTGCACTACAGGTAGTGAAGTAGGGATTATTTTAAACAACCCAGATGAGATCGATGTGGAATATGCTCTGCACTTTCAATTTAAAGCTTTTAATAATGAAGCTGAATATGAAGCAATGATTGTTGGTCTTAGTTTGGTAAAAACCATGAAGGCTGAGCAGGTTATCGTATTCAGTGACTCACAATTGATCGTAAATCAAATGTTGGGGGTATATGCAGCCAAAGGAGAATTAATGATCAAGTATCATGAAAAAGCAATGGAGATTTTATCAAGCCTGATCGCAGTACAGTTAATTAGAATACCAAGATTAGAGAATGCAAGAGCAGATGCCTTAGCTCGGTTAGCTTCAGTAACACGCACTGAGCTAAGAAGAATAATCCCAATAGAAGTCTTGGCTAGTCGGAGCATAGACGAAGATCTGATGATGAATTTTATTACCCTTGATTTGGGACCATCTTGGATGGATCCCATCACGGCATATATTGAAGAAGGGGCTTTGCCAACTGATAAACTCGCAACCAAAAAACTGAAGTTTAAAGCTGCTCGTTATGTATTGACTAATGGTATTTTATACAGACGAGGAATTATAGCAGGTTTGCAAAGATGTGTGCATCCCTCCGAGGTGAAAAATTTTATTGAAGAAGTCCATGAAGGGTCCTGTGGAGCCCATGTAACAGGTCGGACGCTTTTGCAAAGAATAATGACGCAGGATATTATTGGCCAACGATGAGGGATGATTGTATAGCCTATGCCAAAAAATATGACAAATGTCAATGCTTCTCTTCTATCCGAAGAACTCCCCAAGCATTATTAACACCCATTACTTCCCGTTGGCCATTTGCCATGTGGGGAATAAACTTGGTCGGGCCACTTCCAATGACCAGGGGAAGGTTTAAATATCTCGTGGTCGCGGTGGATTACTTTACTAAGTGGGTGGAAGCTGAGCCTCTTATTGATATGACATATGACAAGGTGTATCAATTTATTTGGAACAATATCATTTGTAGATATGGTCTTCCCCATGCATTCATTACTGATCATGGAATCCAATTTGACAACGAGGAGTTTGCTGCGTATTGTCATCAGTCAAACATATTGAAAACCCACTCTGCACCAGGCCATCCCCAGAGCAATGGACAAACTGAGGTGACAAATAGAACGCTGCTGAATAGTTTGAAAAAATGACTGGACAATGCAAAGGCAAATTGGATTAACGAGCTACATTCCGTGCTGTGGGCTTATCGTACAACACCACGAGCAGCAACAGGAGAATCTCCATACATGCTAGCATGTGGAAGTGAAGCCGTCATACCAGCTGAATTGGGTTTGCCCACGCACAGAATACTGAATTTTAATTCTCCTATCAGTGACTTGATGAGAAGATTAGACTTGGATATGCTCGAGGAAGTTAGAGAAGAAGCAGCAATCAGGAATGCTGCATACCAACAACGAACAACTCTGTTCTACAACAAGAGAGTAAAGAAGTGTGATTTGAAAGAATGGGATTATGTGCTAAAGAAAGTAATTCAAAAGCACAACAAACTGGAAGCTAACTGGCATGGACCCTACAGAGTAACAGAAGTTGTTCGACCGGGGACATTTAGGATTGAAACCTTAGAAGGAGAAGAGTTTAAGAATGCATGGAACGCATAGCATCTGCGCAAATATTATCAGTAGTTAAAATCCCTATGTAATGCGGTTTTCTTCAAATATGAATAAAGTTTTGGATGCTTTACCCAATTTTCTCCTTTTTGTTGAAATTTTTTAGAGTACTAGTGCTACACACTACGCATCAAGTTCGGAATAAAAATCCACCAACTCCGATTGGTTAGGAATAAAAATCCACCAACTCCGATTGGTCGAGAATTAAAATCCACCAACTCCGATTGGTCGGGAATAAAAGTTCACCAACTCCGGTTGGTCAGGAATAAAAATCCACCAACTCCGGTTGGTCGGGAACAAAAATCAACCAACTCTGGTTGGTCGAGAATTAAAATCCACCAACTCCGGTTGGCAGGGAATAAAGATCCACCAACTCCGGTTGGTCGGGAATAAAAATCCACCAACACCGGTTGGTCGGGAATAAAAGTCCACCAACTCCGGTTGGTCGGGAATAAAAATCCACCAACTCTGGTTGGTCGGGAACAAAAATCCACTAACTCCGGTTGGTCGGGAATTAAAATCCACCAACTCCGGTTGGTCAGGAATAAAGATCCACCAACTCCGGTTGGTCGGGAATAAAAATCCACCAACTCCGGTTAGTCGGGAATAAAAGTCCACCAACTCCGATTGGTCGAGAATAAAAATCCACCAACTCCGGTTGGTCGGGAACAAAAATCCACCAACTTCGGTTGGTCGGTAAGCCAATTTCAATCAACTCCGGTTGTTTAAATTAAGCAATACCATGGAATGTAAGTTGTTATATTGCTTGGTATTAAAAAATCACTACAATGAGATAAGTATGCAAAGACATTCTGCAAATTACTTAGAAGAAAATGAAATGACAAAAGACCAAAACTTTTCATTCAAATCGAGAAGGATTACATATGATGAAAAAAGAAAAAACCATTACATAAAAATCTTATTCTACTGCTTTCTTTCCCTCTTCCTTTGAAACAGGTTCTACTCCAGCAGGAGGATCACTAAGGCATAAGGGGGATTTATGAAGTTCAGATCTCGAAGCATCCTGACATTCATCACAGATGGCCGATCAAGCAAGTGCTCCGGGCGAGATATCTCGAAATTAAAATGAAGACTGTAGTCACTGAGACACTTGGAAATTAAGCATTGGGGAATTGCTCGAGTAGGAATCCAGCTCATATCAAGTTTAAAAGGTGGCACAGGTAACTCGAGCAATCTAGGGTCATAATAATCCCATAGATAGTGGCCCTGCTCCAACTATAACACCCCAGTGCATTCAGCCATCCTTGCTTATAACCCTCGTTATTTGACTGCTGGATCCGATCATCGAGATGATAAAGAGCTTCGTTGTATCCAGCCATCCAAAACTCCCTGGGCTGTTTGTGAAACTGGTAAGTTAACCTCTCCAGTTGCTCGTGGAGGTTCTTCACTAAAAGTTCTTTATTCTCCAAGGCAGAGCTTTGTGTGGAAAGTTGCTCGTTGAGGTTCAAAATCTTCTTGAACATCTCTGACAAAGCCTGATTCTTCGCCACCAACTGGAATGCTTGATTCTCCAGGGCTTCCTGCATTCTAGCTTCTTCAATAGTAACCCGAGCAGCCCTTGCTCGTCCCTGAGAAGCTCTTCCTCATCCGTGAGAAGAAGTAGAGGGTCCAGTCCTCTTTAAGGTTTCCAATTCATCTCTCAAATTGGCATTTTTGACCTCCAAGAAAGAGAAACCTTCGTCATTGACAGGGACCAAGGCTCCCGAGGTAGATGCTGCAGATTTCAGTTGGGATATCTCTCCTCGTAAAACATTATTTTCCTGCTCCAGCAGTTTCGTGATTTGCCTATGCTCCTTGACCTCAACCCTTAGAATTTTCTCTGTCTTCTCGTAAGCAGCGATGAACTTATCATATCCTTTGTCAGTATTTAGTTGCTGATATTTTTTCTCATACCCCTGGTGCAAAAGGGCAGAAGATTCCTTGTATTGTTATTGGAGTTCCTCGATGGTACCTTGGAGATCTTCAATCATCTCGTAATATGCTACATTATTGGTAACTGCACGGTCGAGCAAGCACTTCAAATATTGGTAGACTTCAACTGCTCGTTCAGAAGTATCTGGACCAAGGATGTCAATAATTTTAGCTTCATTCAGGTCAGCATGGCCAGCCTTGAAGTAGTCATTGCATTTTTTCATCAGTTCAGTATCGTGAGCTGACAAGAGCTCCATTCTAGCCATAAGCTAGTAAAGAAAAGAGATAGAAAGAATTAATAAGAATGCAGACAGATCAAGAAGAGGAAGAAGTCAAGATAGACAACCAAAAGCTTGAATTTTCATTTCATCATAAAAGAAAATACAAAAGTTGAGGCTACATCCAATAAAGTGACAAAATAAATACCCAAACTACTCTAAACCTTCTCTTTATTTCCTATAACTTCCTTAGGAGGTTTCGAGGAAGAGGTTGGTTGCTCGGTGGATACGAGTAGCTGCTCGGTAGGAGTAATAGTTGGTTGGGGTTGCTCGGAGCACGATTGAACAGCTGGAACATTAAGGGCCTGATCTCCAATTACCATAGAGGATTCTTCTGAGGCAGCTTCATCCTCTTCTTCTTTTCCAAAAGAAGGAGGAGGGCCATGAGTATGTCGCTGAAATAGGTCAGAATCTTCAACGACTTTCAGCTCTTGTAGGGATGCCACCCATCCATCCCTAAAGTATTTAAGGTTGGCATATTCCATTTGTGAGGACATGGCAGCCAAACACTTATTCCAACCCTTATCCCAACCTATGCTGAATGATTTTTTAACAGCTTTCTTCCTTTTAACCTTCTCCGAGGAAGTCCTCTCAGTAAGAAGTTTCTCGGCATTTTTCAGCTTATCCTCCACCTCCTGCTTCTAGCGATCAACATCATGGAGTCTACCAATCTCCTCTTCAGCAGCTTTGAGTTTATTCTCAAACTCTGCAGCATTCTTGAGTTTCTCCTCAAGCTCTTTATTATTCTTCTCAAATTCCCCCAATTTCTTCTCCAAATCCTTGGAGGCCTCCACAGCTCGATCTCTCTCTTGCTTGACAGACTTAACCTGCTTCTCCCAAGCAATTTTATTCTCCTCATACTTCTGCTGAGATTCCTTCAAAGACTGGGTTAATCCAGTAAAAGCTTCTTCTACACCTCTCGAGGAGATTGAAGCCTTGATAGCCTCATCCTTTTCAGAATTGTGTTGAAACATGTTACCAGTTGGAAAAATAAAATACCTGTAAGTCAGTACAGGGACATAACATTGAAAAATAAAAAATTAGATTAGTAATACTTACTGAGGCAATATATTGAGCAGCCAAGGTAGTGACCCTATCACGAGAAAGATTGTCCTCAATACCTTGGACTTCTGGGATAATCCAAGACTTCACCGAGCTCATAGCAGAGCTCGGAGGAACAAAAGTGGGAACACCACCTTCAACATTTAACGACTGAGAAGAAGATTCTGCTGGTCTCTCAGAAGAACTTTTCCTTAATCTCCTCGTAGGAGCAGGAACATTCTCAACCAAAGATGTTGTCTTGGTTGGTGATATAACAATGACCTCGCTTGGAGGAGAAACAAAAACATCCTTAGTCGGAGCCACAGGGGGATTTTCAACGATCTTGCCTAGAGCCACAGGGGGCTTCTCGCTAAACTTCTTGGTGGCATCAGAAGGGGGTACCTCTACAGTCTTTATCCCCTATCCTGGGACATCTTTTTTACTTCTCTTTATCTCCACAGTAGGAGAATCAGACTTGTCGAAAAAGGAAGGAACTTTTCTTCTCTTCATTATGTCACCAATAGGAATACTTGATTCAGAGGAAGAACCCTCCACACTAGACTCAGCAGCTGGTATTTGGTCAAGATTAACCACCACTGGACGAGCAGTAAAGGACGAAGTGTAACTCTTATACTGCAACAAATAAGAGGGCGATCTAATGTGCTTCTCAGCCACAGTTTGGTGCAAACTCCAGATAAGTTTCAAATGCTTCAAATTAACCTCTGTCTCCTTTGGAGATTTTCTTTTGCTATCAACTGCACATCATAAAAAATTAAATGTTAGTGATACATTTTGTCAAACACCAAGATAACAATATTTCAAAAAATAAAAACAACCTATTCCATTGCCATAAGGGGGACACCTGGGACCCTGATATACATCATCTCCATTTAATGGAGCATTTTGCCAATTTTTCATAACAACCGCATGTAATACCTCGTAATTTTATCAATATTTATTTAAGGGATTAATTAAATTAAATGTGAATTAATTGAAAATTAATCCGGATATAAATACTAACGAGATGTGAGTTGGTATTTGATTATGATGTGTATATATGGCAATATATGAATATTGAAAATAATAAAATTGTTGCGAGACTGAAATACGACAATTTGAGAAATTTAGTTGGGACGCGCGTGTCAGTCGCGTCAGAAATGTAATTATTTGAATTAAAAAGTAAATTTTATTTTTATCAACTGAATGGTCATTTTGAGTGCGCCAACGTGTCCGGAAGGGTCGAAATAGTCAGAAAACACTAGCCGGGGGTTTAGTTTGGGTCCCAGGGCATTTTTGGGCCATACCGGCAACTTAAAAGGGTATTTTGGTAATTTTGAAATTTTGGGGATTAAAGCCTACGAATTTTAGGAGTTAATTATACATTATTTAGTAACCCACTAAGCCCATTATCAGCATTTGGCAAGTTAGAGGGCTACGGGAGTTATTGGAAGAGTTGGAAGAGGTTCCCAAAATAAAACCCATAACCACCATCTTCAACCTTGGGAGAAAATCTGTAGAGAAAGGGGAGAGATCAACCTTCAACCTTCAAACTTCAACATCAAATTCTGAAGAACAATCTAAGGCAAGTGATTTGATATTTTTAATGCATTGAATATGTCTTCCATGTTTAGTGTAGGAATTATCTTATATTGAAACTTTTGAAGAAAACCCATGAAATATTTGGAGAAACTTTGAATTTGGGTTAGGATTTGCATGTAGTATGATAATGGACTGATTTAATATTTGAAGAGTTATATATGATGATTTAAAAACGGATTTTTGATGAGTAATTGGGCATAAGAAAATTAGGAGTTCATGTTCATAGGGTTTGGGGAAATAATTGGAGATTTACATTAATTCCATGATGGTTAGTAAGAATTGACCCCTAAAATATGTTAAGGAATGATCTAGGGTGATTAGAAATGATTTATAAACGTTAAAACATAATTTGGATGGTCTTAGGGTGGATTTAGAGGAGAGAAGAATTGAGAAAATCGGATTTGGGAATTTCTTGGCTGAAACTGCCATCTCGTTAGAAGACCTGCCCAAGTCGTTTGAACGACCTCGTTCGAACGAACTTCTAACGAGATGACAGTAGGACTTCTAATGAGTTGGTATTTCGTTCGAAGCCCTTCGTTTCAAACGAACTCGTTCGAACGACCTCGTTCGAACGACCTCGTTTGAACGAACTCGTTCGAACGACCTCGTTCGAATGAGACTTCTAACGAGTTGACAGAATGACCTTTTTAGCCTGAATTGATTTCTAGTATCCCGTAGACTTATTTAAATGGTGAGATAACCTTCCTTTATTAACTAGCGGGTATAGTTGGGAGATTTGGGGTACATTGAGGAGTAAAATTTAGAATAGTGCCTTGAACCGGATGACACTTGTGGATTAGGACGCGAGTGACTAATCACGAAGTGAGGATAATTGATAACTTAAATACATATAAACTGGGGACTTGTGATTTGTATAACACTAAGTGTTGGTATAAGAACGAGAAGTATACCACTAATAAAATGTTGTAATATCTAAGATGTGAGAATGCTTAGTATATGTAATTATCTGTATATGACATACCTACCGTACTTGCTATCATGGTAGGTTGGCGTTCGTTTAGGGCCATCTAATCTTTGTGTGCCTACGGGGGGGGGGGGGGGGGGGGATTTAGATTGGTAGCTCGAGGACATAGGTAAGAGAAGGGCTTATTGAGAAGTTAATAAGTCTGCTGATCATGGGAGCGTAGGTATGTGCGCGACCCATGTGATGTGAGCTATGTTCGCCTCCATTGTTTGTGATTGTTGTTAATGAAGCGTTTCCTGAGAGATTTGAAATACGTGGTCCTCATGTACGTGATGTACCGGAATTTGATAGCAGAGTATGTGTGCACCGCAGCTTAGTCTCGGGGTGCTAGTATTGTATATTTATGGTGAGAATAATGTACTGTTGATTGAAATGAATTGTCATGAATAATTGTGAGTGTAAATAGTAGCAATGGTTTGTAAAGTGAAATTTTAGGATTTCTAATAAATTGTAGAGCTAAAGTGGGGAAACTGTGTAATAAGGTACAATACTCTATTAAATAAAAGTTGTTGGGAATTTAATTAGATATCATATAGAAATGTTAGATTTTAGTATCGGACTAGTTAGATATGGGAACAATTAGAATGGGTACGGGTACGATAGGAGTGCACAATTAGTTGAGAGGTGAGGAACTCATGTGAGTGCACCCACTATCATGTACTTTATATTCACTGTTTAATGATATTAAACACTTGCATATTTTTAAATTATTTTCACATTCGGGCTCTGACCCGTTTGCTTTCAAATCTATTTTTTTGTAAAAAAACCTTTTAGATGCCCAGCCACAAGGACACCATGCATAGGAGTTCTATTCAGGTGACGTGCTGTAGCTGCTGTGGAAGTTACAGGACCTCGATAGTAGACGCCTCCATTTCTAATCTTGACTCCATTATCAGTTTTTATCATTTGTTGGGCATGTCCCCCGTTCCTGTTAGAGACATCTTACTTATTCAGTTATTTCGGACTTTGGGATATAATTAATTTTAGTGATGCAGACTTTGTACTTATTTATTTTAGAATTCGGTTTGTTGTGAGCAGTTTTCCTCCAGACTCATTATTATTGGATGGTTATTCTATTGTGACTATATTGTGTTGGTTATGTTAATTTTTCGTAATTCATTTATTGCATGTTAATCGGTTGTAATTAAAATGGACAACTCACTTTTTAAATACTAGGTGGTTAGTAATTATTAAAATGTTTTCGACAGTGATGCTATGAACTGAACCAACTTGGCATTTTGTATTAATTTAATAAAGGAGTAGCTACCCAGTATTTAATTAGTCGGGGTGTCACAGGTGGTATCAGAGCATCAGGTTCTTGTGACCTTAGGATCTGTACGGCTTGTTATGTTTCCGCTGAGCTTTCTTTTATGTAGAGCCCTATATTTTAGGACTGTTGTATTCTTTTGTGTATGCTTCGCTCTTCAGCTATTTTGAGTTAATAACTGCGAACTTATAAGACTTTACTCTCATTTCAGATGCCTCCACGACGTGCGCAGCGAGTTCCTAGGGATGCACAGCCAGAGCCACAGCCTGCACCAGTTCAGGGCACTATAAATGTCGCCGAGGTTCCAGCTATTGTAGCCCAAGTGATAAATGCCGCCCTAGCCGTTGTACAACAGGCACCACCCCAGACGCCGGTAGTTGCGCCAGTTCAGGCTCATGCATTCCCATCTTCTTGGGAACGTGTCCATGATGCTTTTCAGAAAGTACACCCTCCAGAGTTTTCAGGTAGCTCCGATGTTGTGGTATCCAGTCAGTGGAGGAAGGATATTTAGAGGCACTTAAGGATGTACAAGTGCACAGATGTTCAGAAGCAGATACTGGCTACTTTCAAGCTAGTAGGATCTGCATTGCAGTGGTGGGAGTCCATTACCACCGCAGAGGAGAGGGACACCCTCACTATACAGGAGTTCTGGGTGCGGTTCGATCGCAAATATTTTCCGTCAGCTGCTCACACGGAGATGAGGAGGAAATTGATGAACCTCAAGCAGGAGGGGAGGACCGTAGTCGAGTATGAGGCTGAGTTTACCAATCTCTTGAACATTGTTCCGGATGAGATACCGACTAAGGAGAAAAAGATTCAGAAGTTCACGGATGGATTGACTTGGAGAATCCGTCAACACTTGTTGGGGAATCTCTCGTTGGTCACTTATTCTGATGTGGTTAACGCTGCATTACTTCACTGCCAGGATCATCGTTTCCACATGTCTGAGAGCAAGAGATCAGGGGATTCCAGCCAATAGGGCAGGACCGGGGGAAATGGTACCAACGGGGCACAATCTGCTCAGGGACAGCACATGCAGGGTGACCAGGGTTCCCAACAAGGGGATCATAAGAGATTCAGATCTAGAGGTTTTAGGAGTGGTCATGGAGGTTTCAGACAGGGCCATCAGGGTCAGAATGGCCATCAGGGCCAGCAGGGTCAGAATGGTCAGCAGCAGCAGTTTCAGCAGGGCCAGCATGGCTAGGGGAGGAATGGTAACGACCACCAGGGCCGAGGACAGCAGGGACAGCGAGGGGGAAACTTCCCAGGGAAGTGTTTTGTTTGTGGCAAGACTGGCCACAAACGCCAGGATTGTCTTGACAGGGGCAGGGCCCCGCAGCAGCAGTAGGGTGCCCGACAAGAGCCATAGAGGCCTATGTTTCCCGCCGCCCTCCCATCACCACCACAGATGGCAGCACTACCACCCATTCCAGCGGTCCCAGTCCAGCAGGGATAGCTTCAGTATGGGAGAGTGTATCAGCTCCAGCATGCCGCAGCCCCACAGGATCCACCGGCCATTGAGGGTATGTTCTCTATTCAGGGGACTATGGAGAGTATTTTATTTGATACGGGGGCCACACATTATTTCATTGCTATGAGATTTGCACGCACTATTGGGTTGTTAGACACCGCCGAGAGCACGGTTACTTGTGTAGATTCACCGTTGAGTAGAGGTTCCGTGATTTCGCTTATTTGTAGAGGTGTGGGTATAGAGATCGGGAGGTTTACTTTACCCGCGGATATATTAGTGTTAGAGATGACTGAGTATGATGCCATTGTTGGTATGGATTGGCTAGTTGCATACCGAGTCATGATTGACTGTTTTAGTAGGAGTATTATTTTTGCCATTCCCGGGCAGGAGATGTTTTTAGTGGTGATGCCTCTCCCTGAGGGAGGATCGTCCACTCATTTGTACTATATAGAGGAGGAGGCCTCTAAGGAAGTGGTGATACCACTCGATGCGATTCCAGTTGTGAGGGAGTTTGCTGATGTATTTCAGGATATACTTGGACTACCTCCGAGTAGAGAGATAGATTTTGTGATCGATTTGACGTCGGGCACTCGACCTATTACCCGCGCACCTTACCGTATGGCTCCAGCAGATATGATAGAGTTATGGGATCAGATTGAGCAGTTGTTGGGTCAGGGGTTTATCCGGAGGAGTACTTCGCTGTGGGGTGCCCCTGTGTTGTTCATAAAGAAGAGGGATGGATCGTTGAGGTTGTGTGTAGATTACCGAGAGTTGAATAAGGTCACGATACGGAATAAGTATCCGTTGCCTAGAATCGATGACTTATTTGACCAGTTGAGGGGAGCTTCCTTCTTCTCAAAGATTGATTTGCGATCGGGATACCATCAGTTGCGTATCAGGGAATATGATGTCTCGAAGACTGCTTTCTTAACGAGATATGGTTCCTACGAGTTTCGAGTTATGCCTTTTGGCTTGACCAACGCTCCAGCCGTGTTTATGGACTTAATGAATAGGGTATTCAGAGAGTTCCTAGACAAGTTCGTCATTATCTTTATTGATGACATCCTGGTTTACTCCCAGATAGAAGAGGAGCACGCCGAGCATTTGAGACAGGTTTTGCAGACGCTACGTCAGAACGAGCTGTATGCAAAGTATGAGAAGTGTGGGTTTTGGCTGAAGGAGGTTCAGTTTTTAGGGCATATCATTTCAGACCGGGGGATATCGATAGATCCGGGGAAGGTATCCGCGGTGAGGGAGTGGGGACACTGACTGAGATCCGTAGTTTCTTGGGCCTAGCAGGATACTACAGAAGGTTTATTCGGGGTTTCTCAAAGATGACGGGTCCTTTGACACACCTGACTCGCAAAGGTGTGCCATTTATCTGGAGCGATGCCTGTCAGTTGGCATTCGATGAGTTGAAGGACAAGTTGACCTCAGCACCCGTGTTAGCATTGCCGAGACCGGGAGTTGAGTATCTAGTCTACACCGATGCGTCCTTACAAGGACTTGGAGGTGTATTGCAGCAGGAGAGTCAGGCCATAGCTTATGCTTCCCGTAAGCTTAAGCCTCACTAGAGGAATTACCCCACCCATGACTTGGAGTTAGCGGAAGTTGTATTTGCCCTTCGGATTTGGAGACATTATCTTGTGGGGGAGAAGTTTCGGTTGTTCGCGGACCACAAGTCCCTAGAGTACCTCTTCACGCAGAAGGAGTTGAATATGCATCAAAGACGGTGGCTTGAGTTTGTGAAGGATTATCAGTTTGATATCCAATATCACCCGGGGAAGGCTAACGTGGTAGCAGACGCGTTGATCCATAGGCCAGTAAATAAGGTGGTCGCGGTGTGGAAAGAAAAGTGGAAGGAGTTGGGACACCAGGAGGTAGTAGCCCGATCGTTCATGTCTGTGATGACTGTTACACCGCAGATTGTTACGAGAGTGGTAAAGGCCCAGACAAATGACTCGTTCTGTCAGGAGCAGATAGTTCGATTACTAGCAGAGGGAGCCGAGTCCTATACCGTTAGCTCAGACGGGGGATTATGCTTTAATGGGAGACTGGTCGTTCCGGAAGGGGAAGACTTGCGACACGAGGTTATGGCAGATTCGCACGGCTCACGGTTCGCGGTACACCCTGGTGGGGATAAAATGTACCAAAACATGAGACGTCAGTATTGGTGGAGAGGGATGAAGAGAGATATTGCCGTGTTTGTTTCTAAATACGCCACTTGTCAGTTGGTTAAAGTGGATCATCAGAGACCGACAGGACTTCTACAGCCATTAGAGGTTTCGACGTGGATATGGGAGAGCATATCCATGGACTTTATCACGGGGTTACCTACGTCACAGAGGGGTCACAACTCCATTTGGGTAATTGTGGACCGTTTGACCAAAGTTGCTCATTTTCTACCCGTAAGGACATACTACACTACGGGACAGTATGCCCAGATTTTTATTGCGGAAATAGTGAGACTTCACGGTGTTCCCCTAAATATCGTGTCTGACCGAGACAAGATATTTGTTTCACGGTTTTGGGAGAGTTTCCAGGAGGCCATGGGAAATGAATTGCGGTTGAGTACGGCTTATCATCCGCAGACCGATGGGCAGACCGAGCGTACAAATCAGATGTTGGAGGACATATTGTGTATGTGCATCATAGACTTTGGGGGTGGATGGGAGCAGTACCATCCACTGGTGGAGTTTGCTTATAATAACTCCTACCAGTTCACCATTGGAATGGATCCATTTGAGGCATTGTATGGAAGACCTTTTCATTCCCCAGCATGTTGGTTAGAAGTGGGGGACAACAAATTACTTGGGTCGGAGGTGATACAGGATACTTCGACAAGGATAGAATTGATACGGTGTCGCATTCGGGTAGCTCAGGATCGGCAGAAGAGCTATGCTGATGCGAAGAAGTTCTTCAGAGAATTTAAAGTGGGGGACCAGGTTTTACTCAGAGTATCTCCTATGAAAGGGATTATGCGTTTTGGGAAGAAGGGGAAACTGGCACCGAGATATGAGGGGCCATTTCCTATCATCGAGCAGATTGGGCCAGTTGCGTATAGACTTGGGTTACCGGAGCACTTGCATAGGATTCATGATGTGTTCCATATTTCCTAGATAAGGAAATATCTTAGGGACGATTTGGCCCATACTCACATTGCTTTGGAGGACATCGATCTCCATCCCGATAGTTCCTACGAGGAGGGGCCGATTGCTATTTTGGACCGAAGCGAGCGGAAACTGCGGTCAAAGATAGTACCGTTGGTACGTGTTCAGTGGCGGCATCATAATGCCGAGGAGTCCACATGGGAGCGCGAGGATGAAATGCACGAACGTTATCCAGAGTTGTTTTTGCCAGGTACTTTTTAGTTTCGAATTTCGGGACGAAATTCTGTTATTAGGGGGAAAGTATGTAATACCCTGTAATTTTATCAATATTTATTTAAGGGATTAATTAAATTAAATGTTAATTAATTGAAAATTAATCCGGATATAAATACTAACGAGATGTGAGTTGGTATTTGATTATGATGTGTATATATGGCAATATATGAATATTGAAAATATTAAAATTGTCGCGAGACTGAAATACGACAATTTGAAAAATTTAGTTGGGACGCACCTGTCAGTAGCATCAGAAATGTAATTATTTGAATTAAAAAGTAAATTTTATTTTTATCAACCGAATGGTCATTTTGAGTGCGCCAACGTGTCCGAAAGGGTCGAAATAGTCAGAAAACACTAGCCGAGGGTTTAGTTTGGGTCCCGGGGCATTTTTGGGCCATACCGGCAACTTAAAAGGGTATTTTGGTAATTTTGAAATTTTGGGGATTAAAGCCTACGAATTTTAGGAGTTAATTATACATTATTTAGTAACCCACTAAGCCCATTATCAACATTTGGCAAGTTAGAGGGCTACGGGAGTTATAGGAAGAGTTAGAAGAGGTACCCAAAAGAAAACCCATAACCACCATCTTCAACCTTGGGAGAAAATCTGTAGAGAAAGGGGAGAAATCAACCTTCGACCTTCAACATCGAATTATGAAGAACAATCTAAGGCAAGTGATTTGATATTTTTAATGCATTGAATATGTCTTCCATGTTTAGTGTAGGAATTATCTTATATTGAAACTTTTGAAGAAAATCCATGAAATATTTGGAGAAACTTTGAATTTGGGTTAGGATTTGCATGTAGTATGATAATGGACTGATTTAATATTTGAAGAGTTATATATGATGATTTAAAGACGGATTTTTGATGAGTAATTGGGCATAAGAAAATTAGGAGTTCATGTTCATAGGGTTTGGGGAAATAATTGGAGATTTACATTAATTCCATGATGGTTAGTAAGAATTGACCCCTAAAATATGTTAAGGAATGATCTAGGGTGATTAGAAATGATTTATAAACGTTAAAACATAATTTGGAGGGTCTTAGGGTAGATTTAGAGGAGAGAAGAATTGAGAAAATCGGATTTGGGAATTTCTAGGCTGAAACTGCCATCTCGTTAGAAGACCTGCCCAGGTCGTTCGAACGACCTCGTTCGAACGAACTTCTAACGAGATGACAGTAGGACTTCTAAAGAGTTGGTATTTCGTTCGAAGCCCTTCATTCGAACGAACTCGTTTGAACGATCTCCTTGAAATGAGACTTCTAACGAGTTGACAGAATGGCCTTTTTGGCCTGAATTGATTTCTAGTAACCCGTAGACTTATTTAAATGGTGAGATAACCTTCCTTTATTAACTAGCGGGTATAGTTGGGAGATTTGGGGTACGTTGAGGAGTAAAATTTAGAATAGTGCCTTGAACCGAATGACACTTGTTGATTAGGACGCGAGTGACTAATCACGAAGTGAGGATAATTGATAACTTAAATACATATAAACTGGGGACTTGTGATTTGTATAACACTAAGTGTTGGTATAAGAACGAGAAATATACCACTAATAAAATGTTGTAATATCTAAGATGTGAGAGTGCTTAGTATATGTAATTATCTGTGTATGTCATACCTACCGTACTTGCTATCATGGGAGGTTGGCGTTCGATTAGGGCCATCTAATCTTTGTGTGCCTACGGGGGGGATTTAGATTGGTACCTCGAGGACATAGGTAAGAGAAGGGCTTATTGAGAAGTTAATAAGTCTGCTGATCATGGGAGCGTAGGTATGTGCGCGACCCATGTGATGTGAACTATGTTCGCCTCCATTGTTTGTGATTGTTGTTAATGAAGCGTTTCCTGAGAGATTTGAAATACGTGGTCCTCATGTACGTGATGTACCGGAATTTGATAGCAGAGTATGTGTGCACCGCAGCTTAGTCTCGGGGTGCTAGTATTGTATATTTATGGTGAGAATAATGTACTGTTGATTGAAATGAATTGTCATGAATAATTGTGAGTATAAATAGTAGCAACGGTTTGTAAAGTGAAATTTTAGGATTTCTAATAAATTGTAGAGCTAAAGTGGGGAAACTGTGTAATAATGTACAATACTCTATTAAATAAAAGTTGTTGGGAATTGAATTAGATATCATATAGAAATGTTAGATTTTAGTATCGGACTAGTTAGATATGGGAACAATTAGAATGGGTACGGTTACGATAGGAGTGCACAATTAGTTGAGAGGTGAGGAACTCATGTGAGTGCACCCACTATCATGTACTTTATATTCACTGTTTAATGATATTAAACACTTGCATATTTTTAAATTATTTTCACATTCGGGCTCTGACCCGTTTGCTTTCAAATCTATTTTTTTGTAAAAAAACCTTTTAGGTGCCCAGCCACAAGGACACCATGCATAGGAGTTCTATTCAGGTGACGTGCTGTAGCTGCTGTGGAAGTTACATGACCTCGATAGTAGACGCCTCCATTTCTAATCTTAACTCCATTATCAGTTTTTATCATTTGTTGGGCATGTTTCCCGTTCCTGTTAGAGACATCTTACTTATTCAATTATTTCGGACTTTGGGATGTAATTAATTTTAGTGATGCAGACTTTGTACTTATTTATTTTAGAATTCGATTTGTTGTGAGCAGTTTTCCTCCAGACTCATTATTATTGGATGGTTATTCTATTGTGACTATATTGTGTTGGTTACGTTAATTTTTCATAATTCATTTATTGCATGTTAATCGGTTGTAATTAAAATGGACAACTCACTTTTTAAATACTAGGTGGTTAGTAAATATTAAAATGTTTTCGACAGTGATGCTATGAACTGAACCAACTTGGCATTTTATATTAATTTAATAAAGGAGTAGCTACCCGGTGTTTAATTAGTCGGGGTGTCACACTCCATGCTCGAAGTAATCCCTGTTGGCATCTGGGAGATTGACAACTAAAGCCCTATTTAAAAACCTAGTTTTTAAATAAAAAGTACTATCGCTGATAACCCATCTATAGCAAAATATAATTTCTTGAATTCCTAAACGGGTTCCATGAATTTGGTTTAACCTATGGACTCCATTAACTATTCTCCAGGTATTGGGAGATATTTTTGCAAGTACAACGTCAAAATATTGACAGAACTCCAAACATAGGGGATTTGGAGGAAAAGAAAAGCCACATTCGGCCACAAAGAGACAGGGGAACCCATGTCCCTCAGCCAAAGAGAAATAGTCAGAAGGTTCAGATAGTTCCTCCAAAATGACCCATGAAGGAATTGAAAATTAAGAACGAAATTTGTCAATTGATTCAACAACATACACCATGATGATCAAAGCAAAATAAAAGAGAAGGAAGAAGATCTTACAGGGGAAGAGTGAACCAGTTGACAACGAACAATGAAAGAAACGAACGCACAAGATGGAGAAGAAATGAAAAGTTTGAAGACACAGGTTTGAAAAGTAAAAGACGATAGGATTTTTTGTCGTGTTTAAATACTTTACCTCAGGAAAAGAAAAAGCAATGATTACCAAGACGGACGTTTACGTATCCCACGGCTAAAAAGAAGAAAAGGTGCACAAAAAACGAAGTGGTTATGGAAATTCAAAATATTTAGGAGGTCTGATACTGTGCATTTAAAAAAGGAGCTACATACAACGAATGTTTTCCTAAAAACCATACAAACCAAAAATCTAAGCAGCAGAATGTTCCATATTTTTCTTCAACATAAAACTATGAAACATTGGGGGTTTCTGTTGATACCAAATTTAGTCTGCTGACATGGACAAATCACATGAAGACACGTGTCAATTTACATGGTAAATACGAATACTCCAGACAAACAAATCAAGACCACCGAGTAACTCAAGACCTCCGAGAAACTCAAGTGTGACAAGCAACTCAAGCTCTCTGAGCAACTCAAGCGTGTCGAGCAGCTTAGGCGGTCCGAGCAACTTAAGCGGTTCGAGCTACATAAGTGTACAACGTATCCAAATCAAGAGAATCCGGGATATAATTGCGCATTAAATGCTCATTAATATAGTACAAATGTACATGTCTACTGGGTAACAACGCATTGTCCTTTCATTTGTACAGCCTCAAGGCTATAAATACATTGTAACCTCCTCATTAGCAGAGGACTCGGAATTTCTTGGTAAATCCTTTATCGAGAATTCTGCAAACAGTCAGCAATAACAAATACAGTGAATGTAGGCCATTCTTACAAGGCTGAACCACTTTAAAAATCTTTTGTCTTATATTTATATATTCATTTTTATCCGTGATTAAATAATTAGATCAAATCTAGTTTTTTACATCAACAACAATGCTTGGGGATTTCTTCGAATGGAGGAGAAACATTGGCATTTATCGCACTTCTTGGCATAAGCTACACAATTAGCTCTCATTGTTGGCCAGTAATACCCCTGCGTTGTTATTCTTTATAAAAGCGTCCGACCTGCTACATGGGCTCCACAAGACCCTTCGTGAACCTCTTCGATCAAATTTTTCACTTCGGAGAGATGGACACATCTTTGTAGCCCTGCTATAACTCCTCATCTATATAAAATGCCACTGGTCAATACATAACGAGCAGCTTTAAACTTCAGTTTCTTGGCTGCGAGTTTATTAGTTGGCAAAGCACCCTCTTCAATATAGGCCCTGATGGGGTCCATCCAAGATGGTCTTAAATCGAGGGCAATGAAGTTAAGCATCAAATCTTCGTCTATGCTCCGACCAACCATTATTTCTATTGGGATTGTTCTTCGTAGCTCGATGCGTGTGGCTGATGCTAATCGAGCTAGGGCATTTGCTCTTGCATTCTCTAATCTAGGTATTCTAATCAACTGAACTGGAGTAAAACTCGATACAACCTCCATTGCTTTTGCATGATAATTTATCATTATCTCTCCTTATGCTGCATACACCCCCAGAATTTCATTTACGATTAACTGGGAATCACTGAATACAACGACCTGTTCTGCCTCAATGGTTTTGGCTAGACTTAGACCCACGATCATAGCTTCATATTCGACCTCATTATTAGAAGCCTTAAATTGAAAGTGCAGAGCATACTCCATATCAATCTCATTCGGACTGTTTAAAACAATTCATGCTTCACTGCCTGTAGTGCACGAAGAGCCATCCACATACATATTCCACACGGGTACTTTATTATCAAACTCTTGGTCAGTCAGATCTCCTTGGTGGAATATTTGATGCTTCCTTTTTTCTTTCCCCAACACTTCTCGCTCTCATCCACGGATGGAGGTTGGTTAGGAGTCAAATTTGATGATCCCGTAATCTCCACGGGTTGGTCTGTATTAAACTCCTGTTCTTCGAAGGCATCAGATTAAGTAAACTCTGTGATAAAATCCGCTATTGCCTGCCCCTTAAGTGACGATCTAGGCTCATAAACTATATCATATTCACCGAGTTCTACTGCCCAGTACATCAATCTTCCTAATTTCTCTGGTTTGTACAAAGCCTGTCTCAATGGCATATCAGTATACACCACTATAGTATGGGCTTGGAAGTATGGCCTCATCCTTCTACTCGCTTCGATCAATGCTAGTGCTAGATTCTCCAACTTTGGATATCTGATTTCTGCTCCTCGAAATGCCTTGCTGGTGTAATAGACTGGTTTTTGCACTACATCTTCCACTCTTATTAATGCCGAGCTAACTGCATTCTCAGAAACTGCCAGATACAAGTATAGTCTTTCTCCCATCATTGGTATAGATAATAATGGAGGTGTCCCTAGATATTTCTTTAATTCTTAAAAGGCCTCCTCGCATTCATCATTCCACTCAAAAATTTTTCGGAGTGTTTTAAAGAATGGGAGACATATATCTGTTGCTCGTGACACAAATCTGTTGAGCACTGCGACTCGCCCTATGAGATTTTGCACTTCCTTCTTCGTAGTTGGAGATCGTAGCTCCAATAGGGCTTTGATCTTTTCAGGGTTCGCCTCGATGCCTCGTTGGTTAACAATATATCCGAGAAACATGCCTTCTCATACTTTGAATATGCATTTGGTGGGATTTAGCTTCATTTGATATTTCTCTGGTTGATCAAAACTCTGACCTAGGTCAACTAGATGATCAGCAGCTTTCTTTCTCTTTGTCATCATATCGTCAACATAAACCTCCATGTTATGACTGATTTGCTCTGCAAACACCTTATTCATCAGCCGCTGATATGTCGCACCTGCATTTTTAAGTCCAAAAGGCATAACATTATAGCAATAAGTTCCCCTTGGGGTGATAAAAAAGGTACTCTCCCTGTCCTTAGGCTTCATTTTATTCTGGTTGTAACCAAAATAAGCATCCATGAAACTCAACAATTCATGCCCCGAGGTAGCATCCACCAGTTGATCGATTCGGGGCAAAGGAAAATGATCCTTTGGGCATGCCTTATTAAGATCAGTGAAGTATACACACATCCTCCACTTGTTATTTTTCTTCTTTACCATCACCACATTTGCTAGCCACTCAGGATATTTGACATTCTCAATAAAAAAGGCTTTTTGTAGCTTCTCTACTTCTTCCTGTATAGCTTGGTTCTTCTCAAGACTGAACACTCTTCTTCGCTGCTTCACTGTCTTTATTTACTTGTTCATGTTGAGCTCGTGACACAGGAAACTCGGGTTTATCCCTGGCATGTCTTCATGACTCCATGAAAAAGTCTGCTTTCTACGCCTTAGAATTGCTATCAATTCCTGTTTTATCGTTACATCTAGTGATGCACCAATTTGAGTTGTTCGTTCTGGATGCTCGTCGTCCAGAATGATATTTTCGGTAGCCTCCATGACTTGGCCCTTCACGAGCTGAGACTCATTTTTAGGGTCTAACATTTAAATCTCTGCATCTTCTATTTCATCCACTTGATAAGTAGTAGACTTCTTCCTGGATTCTTCACGTTCCTCCTGTTCGGCAGATGAATAGTAGCATTCCCGAGCTACTTTCTGGTCGCCTTTCACGACTCCCACTCCAAAATTAGTTGGGAATTTTAAACATTTATGTATAGTAGATGGTAGTGCCTCGAACTTCTTCAGACCTACCCTTCCCATGATAATATTGTAAGCCGATTGAACATTTTTATCCACTACGAAGAAGCGTACTCTTTCTGTTCGACAAGCAGGCCATGTACCAATAAGCATATCCAACTTGATCGTCCCAAGTGGAAAAACCTTTTCTCCAGTAAAACCAAGGAGGGGCCTATGATAGGGATCCAACTAGGATAATTTCAGGTTCAAACTATCAAAGCATGGGTAGAACATGATGTCTGTAGAGCTACCATTTTCCACCAGCACCCGTGAAATCACCACTTCTTTCATTCTCATCTTGATCACCAATGGGTCATCATGAGGATATAATACACTTGCCAGGTCATTTTTAGAGAAACCAATGACCAGTTTGTCCTTATTCACCTTCCTCGGGTGATTATCTTCAGACAAATTTATTCATTGTATGTACGAGCAAAGTTGAGCCTAATTGAGATAAGCTTTCCTCTCTGCAGTAAGATCTCCACCTCCTGTATCTCCACCTGTAATAACATTACATTCAAATGATCCAAAATGGATTGAAAATACCTCACGCTCTGGCTGTCTTAGTCTTTTAGGAAGGTCAGAATCGTCTTCTGGATCATCATCGTGGTCTCTCTTATCTTCTTTTACTCGACGAGCAGATTTAGATCTTTGCCTTCCTCGGTCGTTGGTCTTCCCACTATTTTAGCAATTAACATACTTAGCCAATTTTCCCCGTCTGATGAGTGCTTTAATTTCATTCTGGTGAGCTATGCAACGTTTGGTCGTATGACCATGGTCTTTGTGGAATTCGTAATATTTAGAGTTGTCCCTTATGTCAGGATCTGCCTTCATTTTTACTGGCCAGGCTAGCTCTTCGCTGTTCTTGATCTCCTTCAGAATGTGATTTATATCTACCTTTAAAGGAGTATAATTTCCAAATTTCCTCATCTGCTCCAGTGTTTGCTTTCCTTTCAACTGCCTGCTGCCACCATTGTTCTTCTGATCCTTCTTTTCAGTTTTACCATCTTCCACCTTGGTCTCCTTAGTATCTGAATTCTTCTTCGCAGCCATGGCCTCCTCGGTATTCATGATTTTACCTGCTTTTGCCATCAGTTATGCCATGGTCCTAGGCCGATCTTTGGCTAAAGTGTAGTACAACTTATCTGGCAACAGTCCACTCATCAGGGCAGTAATTGCTATTTTCTCCTCATAATCAATTACTTTAAGTTTTTCATTATTGAAACGAGTAATATATTACCTTCTGTCTAACATTCAGCATGTGTGCTACTCGTTTGACTAGTTTTTCTCTAAAACAAAAGTTCCCGATAAAGAGCTTTGCCAATTGAAAGAAAGTCGCAATCTTTCCCCGAGGAAGGTTATTGTACCATATCTGAGCTGATCAAGTAAGAGTTCCTGAAAATGCCCTGCATCTCATCTCATCTGGAACTACATAGATATCGACAGTAGCTTAGTATTATTCTATATGAAGGACAGGGTCAGTTTTTCCATCATATTTAGGCATCACCGTAGGAGCTTTGAATTTTGATGGTGTGGGAAAGTCCACAATTGCCTGTACAAATGGTGTCCCTTGGATAAAAGTTCTTTATAGAGGATTCTTGGCCTTAGACATTTCCCCTAATATGTCCTCCAATCTTTGAATTGAGCCCTTCCATGCATCGTTTCCCACCTCGGGCCTATTTATTCGAGCAACTGATCGCATTGAGTTTTCCTCTTGGGATCGAGCTGCTGGTCTTGATTGGGCGGAGCCTTCCCTTAGATTAGATGGTCGTGGATAATTCCTTGACGCAGTCCTAGGAGGACTTCTATTCCTTTTAGGGTCCAAACGATCAAAATGAGAGACTCTACTCAACCTTTCTAGAGCGCTAGTCCTTTCTGGAGAGAGAGTGACATTTCGTTGAGAATCTATAGCTCGTATCGATGAAGTCCGACTAGTTTGATAAGAAGGATCATCAGATCTCTCAGTACGATATGATTCGGTGCGTCTAGATTGAGATACCTCAGGGAATAGCGTTCGCCTAGTTCGTAAAGAGGGTAGACGGATATTTCTTTTAACACTTCGTTGTCCAGATTAGGTCGGGACTCCACCTTGAACAATTTGTATAAGTTGACGCATGGTTTCTTGCATGGCCGTTTGGCCTTGGGCTAAATTAGCCATTATGCCACTGGAACATTTGGGGGAGTAGATGGATTTGGATGGATCCCAGCGTTTTGATTACTGGAATCTAGATTATCGGCCATTGATGATGAATTGTTTTGGTGAAAAAAGCTAAATACAGTCGTTTCCCACAGACGGCGCCAATCTGTTGATGTAAAAAACTAGATTATCTCTAATTAATCAATCACAGATAAAATGAATAAATAAGACAAAGTATTTTTAAAGTGGTTCAGCCTTAAGAAAATGGCCTACGTCCACTATTTTTGTATTGCTGACTGTTTATTTGGAATCTCGATAATAGGTTTACCACGAGATCCAAAGTCCCCTTCTTATGAGGAAGTTACACTGTATTTATAGCTCTGAGGCTGTACATATGAAAAGATAATGTGTTGTTATCTAGTACACATATACATCTGTACGATAATAATGTGCATTTAATGCGCAGCTGTCTTTTAATTCTCTTGATTCGGATGCTCTGCACGCTAAGTAGCTCGGACCGCCTGAGTTTCTCGGCACGCTTAAGTTGCTCGGAGCCTTGAGTTCCTTGGGGATCCTAAGCTGCTCGGTATGATTGAGTTGCTCTGGGTGCTTGAGTAGCTCGGTGACAGTATGTTGTCCGTTGGAAGTATTTGTAATTGCCACGTAGGTTGACACATGTCTTCAAGTTAATGGTCCACATCAGTAGACTAAATTTGGTATCAACAGTTCCCAAATGCCAATGATTGGCAAACAAAAAGAAGCCCCCCATTTTTTAAAACCTAAAGACGCATGGCAAAAGCAGCACAAAGATTTTACATGCAAGCCTTTAAAAACTTTCACTAGTTGCCGAAACCTTCAACTGAAAAAAAAAACGAGTTGGCCTTAAAAGGTTAAAAAAAAACTTCTTTTATAAAAAATATTTTTTAAATGCCAACTGACTTTTTTTTATTAAAAAAACTTTTGTTATAAAACTTATTTTATTCAAAAGAGATTTTAATAAAAGTTCTAAAAAAAATCCCAACACTTTAAATATAAAATGCATGTAGAACTTAAATATAGTTTTACCAAAATTATCTCGTTGGAGCTTGAATGTTGATGTGCACTTGTAATTCAGATCCAGAGTTTGTAGATGATAGCTTCCTCAATTCTTTGATGACTTGTAGTGGTATACGACATAAATAAATGTTTTGGACAATGTCCTTACACTAAATCTAGACCAGTAGTCACCACACGGTGGATACGCTTTGTGAAGTCTAGGTATATCAGCTGTGGGGGGTATTAATGCGGTGATATCCTCCCTCGTGTACTCTGAGTACGCCTGTTGAGCAAGTTCAATGGACTCAATTTTTTTGAATACGGCGCCTTGGTATCCATTGACTTGTGCTTGTGTTTCTTGCCACGAAGTGTAAACAACTGGATTTAGGCCTTTGAATACTACGTATGCCGAGTATGCCATGTGTATGCCAGTAAACAATAAAATGTAACTATGTTAGTTACAATAAATAATGTGGGGGCACAATAACAAAAAAAAAAAATCAAAATGTGACACCCCGCCCAATTAAATATCGGGTGATCAGTCCTTTATAAAATTTAGAACAGAATGTTCGATTGGTTCATTCTTAGCATCATGTTGAAAACTTAGTAACTTTATTAACCACCTAATAATAAATTAAGCTAGTGTAAAAAACACTTTCCTTTTAGAAACAATCATTCAATTATTAATCCAAGAATGTAAATATCATCCATCCACACATAACTAATTAATATAAATACTGAATCAGAATCACATGCTGAAATAACTAAGACTGGATAAAAATTCCAGTTCAAAACTCTATACCAAGAACCATAGTAACAATAAATCCAACTGAAATGAAAGGAAAGTAAACTGAGTACAATCTCAAATAGATGTCTAACGAATGGGCGACAAATGCCCTAAATGAATAGTTTATCTAGAACTGAGTGAAATGATAGAGGCGTCTAATGCAAAGACCTATAGCTTCCACAACAGCTGCAGCACGCCAAGCAATCCAAATCTCTAAGGATGGTGTCCCTATAGCTGAGCACCTGATATAATACATATATATAGCAAGAGGGAAAAGAGATGCAAGAAACGGGTCAGAGCCCGATGTGTAAAAAATATTTGTTTTAGCAAGTATTTAAAATTTGGAATAAAGCAAGTATCAAATGAATGTAAGTTCGAATTCTCACATGAGATTCTCACATCTCGTCTATTGTGCACGCCTAACGTACATCTATTCTCACCTAGCCATCCATAACACTTCTAACTAGATAAAGACTTATACTTCTAGTTATACTTTGTGGTAGCAACACAAAAATTTCCAGTTTTTCACATCATTAATATCATCATTTATTAATTCGGTTAAGTGTTATCACACTAAGTTAAGTATTTAGAGCTCACGTCACTTAAGATTTTACTATCCCAATAACCTACAATTATTTCACAGTAGGGATAACACAAGTATACATATATACATTCACCACTATCATATACATATACTAATACAGTACCCCAATGTTAAACCTGTAGTGCATTGCATACTCTGCTATCATATCCCAATACATCTCGTACTCCAATAAGGACTATCGTCTCGAAAATTTCCCCCGAACCATATATACAAAACACACATAGTGGAGGGGAACATAGTTCACATATCTATGGGTCATGCACATACCTACGCTCCCATAGTCAGATGACTTATCAACTTACCAATAAGTCTTCACAGTCTTATGTTCTGAGATACAAGTCAATAATCCCCCCGAAGGTCACCTAGGATAAGACTGTCTCTACACCACCTCCCGTGATATCAAGAAGCTAGGTATGTCATACACATAATATTAAGCAAGTAATAGGTATCCACACATCCTATTAATATTTATGGGAATTCTCCCAACCTACCTATATACTTCTCATACGTATTTTAATCTCAACACTACGTATAGTATAAATATTTAGATTACCATCTCTCTCGAAATCTCCAGGGTACATTCTCTCTATACCAAAATAAGTAAAGTATTAATTCTCACATACTTTTTCAAAATTCTATCTTGTTTAAGTTTACTATCTGACAGTTTCTCTCAGTCCAATAAACCGGTAAACTCAAAACTGGACACTAAGAAAATCCCTAGGTTATCCAAGGTTCTGCAGCGGCACTGGAAATCTGCAGAAATGGAACCGAATCCCCCCAGAAATGGAATCGGTTCCGTTACGTCGGACCTATTCTGTAACAGTTACGTTTTCACCAAATGGAATCGAATCCCCCCAGAAACCGAAATGGTTCCGTTACGTCATACTTGTTCTGCAACAGTTACGTTTTCACCATTTTTAACCCTAAAAACTTCTAAGGTTCATCACCCAACACCTCATCATCAATCCCAATCAACACATAACAGGTTATAAATCATTCTTAACATCCTAGGATCATTAATTCGTCATCAATCATCATAATTATATAAAATCCCCAAATTAATTCACATGAACCCTAGTTTCCAAACTTTCAATTAAAGAACCTAATCAACCCAGATTCGTTCACCAATATATATGATTCAACTTTGTGATTAATCCTCTACATACATGAAGGAATATCAACAACTAATTAACCCATCCTGTAATCATCATTTAACCTCAAATTTTTACCCAATTAATATGTAAATCATGATTAATTTCTCCTACTCTAACATGAGTATGATTATTGCTAACAGAAAGCAAGTAATAAACACTTGCCTCAAGTTAGTCATCTGATTTCTTGATGTTGTTGGTATGGCCGTGTTCCCCTCGTCCCGATCTACACGGTGGTGGTGGTGGTTGTGAAACGTGGTGTTAATTCGGGCTTTCCCTCTTGGAGTTTGCTCTCCCTCACACCTTCTATGGCCGTTCTTTACTTTCTGTATCTCTCAACCCTAATGGACTTTTCTTGGCTGATAAAATAACTACTAATTTTCGTCCATTAATTAAACCCAAAAATACAATTTACTATAATGCCCTATCGGGGTGCCGGTTAAACCTAAAATTATCCCGGGACCCAAAGTAAACACCCGGGTATACTATTCTGACTATCTCGACCCTTTTAGACTCAACGGCACACTCGAAATGACCATACGAGTTACCCAAAGATAATTAATCTTTAATTCCATTAAATTAGTCCCGACACGACTCACACGCGCGTCTGATTTAATTTACTAAACTGTCGTATTTCTTATTCTTGACAATTTACCAAAGTGTATAGTTCCATATTACATATCACGCAATAATATTGAATCAATAAGTATTAACCCTTGGCACGTTAGTTAATATTTATTTTAAATCCGGATCAATTAATTAAATTCTCACATTTTAATTCAATTAATCCCATAATAACTGTAAGGACACAAATTTCCAATTGAGTCCATATATAGTTTTGGCTCAATTCCGGACAAAAACATTTATTCATAGGAATGTATTTGATTGTAATATTCTCAAGCCTATGAAGTGTGTGTTGAAGACGTAGCGGAAAAGAATATAAAGCTTCTTCAAAATGCCGGTTTGCGTGCCTCGTTTCTACGTCATCAACTAAGGTTCCATGCTCCCAAGGTATGAATGCAATTATATTTATATAGGAGCTTGGAACAATATTTATTGGGTGTTAGGTTTAATAAAAAACCATGTTTTACTTTCAGAATAATTTAATTGGAACTTTAAAATAAAGTACATAAAGTTTCTGGGCCAAAAATTGAATTTATCAAAAATTTCTGGAAGTCGTTCGAAGTCTCGTTCGAACGAGTTTTTTCATTCGAACCAGGTTTTCGTTCGAACGAGTTTTTCGTTCGAACCAGGTTTCGTTCGAACGAGTTTTGCCAACGAGCCTAAACTGGTCAGTCGTTCGATATGTCGTTCGAACGAGTTCGTTTGTTCTAACGAGGTATCTAACGAGTTTCTAACGAGCCCAGTCTGGTCGCTCGTTAGAAGTCTCGTTCGAACGAGAGTCAAGTTCGTTCGAACGAGATGCCAGGTGGGAACGGTTTTGAGCAATTTTTTGGCAGTTTTTACCCACTTTCCCCACTTGGTTTTTAACCAACTTTTTCAAGACTTATTAAGGACGGGAAACACATTTTTCTAATTAACTTTTCCAATTCATTTCCATCTCAAAAGGAGAGTTTGAGAGCAAAATTGCTTAGGGAAAATGTTCATGTTTTGAGTGTCACCTTTTAAAGAAAAATTCATACACACTCTAGTTTACACCAATAGTTGTTTATTCCAAGTTTCTATATTCATATTCTTTACTTGGAGTTTTGGCACCGATTTTTCTCTACCGAATTAAAAAGGAGACGTTTCGGGTTTGCTTCTACATCCCATCACAAAGAAGAAGACTTTTGTTGCGGTTTTTACTCAATTGGAGAAAGGCTCCAATCTTGGGTGATGGTGACCATACAAAGCCCTATCGGTGGATTCCGAGACCGCGGTGGAGCTCCGTGGTTGTCCGCTAGGAAGAGGTGTTTACAAGGAGGAGCGACAAGGCTTGAGAGGGTTCGAGTCGAGGATGTAAGTCTTTTGTCTTGTAATTTGTAATTCCGTATCTAGTGGACTTGTGGCTAGGGCTGTCCGAGGTTTTTTCCCGTCTTGGGTTTTTCCTCGTACATCGCGGCGTAGTGTGACATTGTTTATTTTATCTTGCACCATAATTAGAACGCATGCTTTAGGTTTAATTCAAGATAAAATTCGGTTTAATTCTCACACTTTAATTTAAATTGGGACTTTAATTTAATATTGGGTAAAAGTGTGTAATTCAAGTCACTTGCATTAATTTGGTTTCGCCTAACTTGGAAATATGAACAATCATAACTTAGGCAAATTCTAGGACTTGACTTAATTGAAACTTGTTGTTGTATATTTTTGGAAGTTGAACCATCACCTTTATAACGCTTCCGCATCTCTTGAGTTTACATAAAAAGGAAATTATATTTTAATTAAGATAATTAAAATCCGGAAAAGGAAATTACAAGTTTGATTTTAATTGTGAAGATTTTTAAAATCCGGGGTTCCATAAACTATAACCCTTTTCAATAACAATTAAATCTCATAATTTTAATTAATTAAATTCTCACATTTTAATTCTCACATTTTAAGTCATAAAAGTATGGAGTATTACACAAAACAGTTCAGTGATTATATATATATATATATATATATATATATATATATTGCTAAAGTTGTGTTGACGCATATAACACTAGGGACGTGTATATGGTGTAGTGTATGGTGACTCTATAGTATTACTACAAATGAAATTTAAATGAGACAAGTGAGATTTATGATGGACCAAACTATGGATTTTAAAGTGGTAAAAATTTTGACAGCTACCTAGAGGAGTTTATGTGGAAAAAATTCCAAAATATATAAAGAACACGAGAATTCCAAAATTCAGATTGTCCCTCACAATGGCATCACAAGATTAAATAAAAGAACTCTCCCTCCCTAAGGACTGCATAACACTCCACTGTCACTTTCAAACTCATTCTACAATAATGAGCATATCAAAGATTCAGAAACATCAAAATGACAACTTAACCCATATTCACATGTTCTATACAAAATCATCAATTATAACCAACAACCAATATCAAGTGATTCACAACAAGATCTAATAGAGTCTGGGTACAAAGATATTACAAAAAAAGTTCCACAAAGTGATGTATTAAAGTCAAAATATCCCTATAAAATTTATATCAATCATGGTTTTAAACATCGATCAACGTAGCAGATTTTCAAATCAGAATTACAAATTGATCGACAAATCAGAATTACATATCGCCATTACAGACTTATCGACAAATCAGAATTTGACACGCCGTTACTTCTTTCCTTACATATCCCCAACCGAAATTTAAAACCATGATATCAATGTTTAGAAAACAGTGATAGAAAAAAATATTTTCTAATTAACAATAAAATAGAAAAACCAAGCAGAAATTAATGACTCACGGCCTCTTGTTTAGCTCCTTTGATGCCCAAAATCTGATTAATACCGGAACCACTCCCTGCTGGTGCCTTACCCGGTACCTGAGGTTTAACTGCTAAAAAATCCAAAAAACACAAACCCTTTCATCCACACCAAAGTCAACAAAGTAGCAACACTCAGTTTAGTGGGACAACATTCAATTAAATATATTCAATCACAGTGTATGCCCAAAGTTAATCTGCATTCTTAAGTGCACCTCATTCTTAATAATATGCCCAAGGACTTGAAAGGGCCAATAGATATGAATAAGTTAATCTGCATTCTTAACAATATGCCTAAGGTTGATTTTTTTAACTCTATGAAACTTAGGATACACAAATTTAATATGTTCTTACGAACCAAAAAGAGGGAGGGGGAAGAGCAATTTTCAAAAGAGTGAATTCACTCTTGATTGTTCGTGATAATCAAGCTGTTAAGAAAAATGGAGGTGTATGAGAATAGTTTTGGACTCATGCCTTCTCATAATACATTTAATTAACATAATGCGATCCATGCCCTATGTTATAAAAAAGTTCAGGATTTGCTTGGAATTTCTTGTGCATTTGAGCAAGCTATTCAAGTATCTACCAATTTATCTCTATTTTCATCACTATAAAAATTGGCAGGGTGAAATCTAATATGGAAATTCAAATGTATTCCCCCCTCTTTTTATCTCACACATTTTGAATAATGTTTGGGCCGTCTTTATATAAACATATTATGTATCTTTTTTTTGTGCAACTATAGATATAATGGAAAGAAGGAAAAACATAGGACATGGACCTTAAAAAAACTCAAAGACAAGTTGGAATTAGGTACCATTGTTCAGAAGACAAAAATGTAGAAGTCACGACTCTATAAGACATAGTTCTAACAGATCCATCCGTTTCAAGACATTTTATCTCATCCATTTCAAGACATTGTCCAAAGACAAAGATTACATATAATTGCAGATTATGTAGCTATAGACAATGTATTGTATTCTTGATTAAACTGAAGATTACACTAATTTAGCATAACATGTGTTAATTAGGTAGGAAAGTTATTGCATTTAATGATTAAATTCACCATCAATAAGTGAATTCTTGAGTGCACTGCAAATTCCAGTGCACTGCATTCTTGAGTGCACTGCATTCTTCACCATCAATAAGTTAATCTGCAAAAGGCTTGGAAATCAGATTTGAATTAAAAATAACCCACGGACTTGAAAGGGCCAATAGATATAATCTAAAAAATATGTTACAACGAGTAGTTACAATAGCATAGTATGTTATTGAGCAAAGTTCTTACATATCTTAACTCTAGCTTTAGGAGAATCCCACCTTTCTTCATTATAATAAGTTTTCATAAAGAGATTGATCCTAGTGGGACAACACTCAGTCTTCTGGGACAACACTCAGTCTACTGTAGCTTATTACCAAACTAGTTCGAGAATTTTCTGAGAAGGTTAACTCAGCCTAATTTTTTCATACCAAACACAAATTTCATTAACATAAATGAGATATTTACATGGCGGATGAGGACGAGAAGTCCACAAAGATATATAATAGGAGAATAGAAAAATTAAGCATCCTAAAGGTAAAGGAGAACTCTAACAAAAACTAACAATAAATGAGCCCCAACTACAGAGACACTCCAAACTAGATTCAATCCCAATCGGAGAAGATACAAACCAGTTAGAGTTGAAAAAGACCCTCCCAAAGACAATTTTCCTTTTCTAAAAAACTTTCGTTTATTTAATCTTTCACATTTCTTAAGAAGGAAATAAATTGACACAACTGCATCAAAGTGTTTGATGAGCTGCAATTTAAAAACCATCAATGACTATCATACATCCAACAATGATGACTATCACCACAGGATAAAAAATCACTTTTGGCATAACACTCTCCATAGATTTCTCTCTAAGAACAACCATCAATGACTATCACACATCCTCGTTCGTGCATTTTTCTCCTATGCTACATATCTATTTGAAAAGCATTACAGCTAGGACATTGTTGGTATAATGCATTGAATATATATATAGACAAGCATGGTGCATTGGAAAATTATATTCATGTTTAAACAAATTTAGAATGTGAAATCAATAACCAACCGACACCTAGTCTGATAATCATATGCACTGAATATGGATATTAACCGTTCTATCCATGTTGAGTTATAATAAGTAACCAAAACGTACAGTGGATACATTGTCTAACAGACACTGGATACATTCAAAACAGATTACTAATATTCAAAATAGAGTTCAAACACTACTCATTGTTCACTTTGAAAATTTGTTCAAATTTCACAAGACAAATTACTCTGGATCACTTAAGGGAAAGACAAAGCAACGTCTAAACCACCCAAGATTTCTTGACATCCTTAATAGTGTCCGCCCCATGAATTTGACTTTAAAACAGATGATTCTCTTCTCCTAGCTTAACACTACTAACATAAACCTTACGTTCAAATATAAGCAGTTGATGGCCATGTACCACCGTTCCAGTAGCAGCTGAAGCAACAACTTGTCCACTTGCAATCTTCCTTTGATTTGAAAAATCTAATAAATTGGCATATGTATCATGTGGAGGATCAGTTAAATCTCCAAAGTCTAGCTTAGTTGAATCTCCAAAGTTTGACTCAGTTGACAGGGGCTTGGAGTGTAATCGAGGGGACTTGGATGCGGGATTGGAGTGTAACTGCGAGGACTTGGATGTGGTGTTTTGAGTTCATTCGATTCAAAATCACTTAAAATCATGGTAACGGATGATTTGAGAAATTCCATATCATCGTCATGTTTTTCTTCTCGTGTCTTTGCTCTTGTCAACTATGATACTATAGGAGCAATTGCCTCAAGTTTACTTTTGGACACGGGTCCAACACCACGAGTCCCCCTAGTGTCTTTTCATCTAAAGATAGCCAATGCATCTGTATCAATACTGGTTTGGCTTGAACCTTGACTACTTCTTAGCACACTTAATTTTTGTTGCAAAATTATTTATTAATCGATTAAAATGATTGAACAACTAAACTGGAAGGAATTTAATTATTACAACTGAGATTACGAAACTCACCATATCATCAACTACCTTTGGGTGAAACTCCCCAGTTTTTCACCTACGACTTTTGATATACACTTCCAAAACATCAACAGGTCGTTTATTTTTAAGCACCTTCAAATTAATTTTTCATTAACTATTTGAGAAATACATATCATATATATATACACATTAAAATAAGAAAAGGTGTATACTATCTCCTCAGTTTTCTCAGCATATGACATCCAACCAAGACAATGGACGTCAGTATTTTTAGCCTTGTTCACCCGGCCTTGGTGTCTTTGTTTTAATTTTTCCTTAGATGCTTCGCGCGAGATGATTTCATTCCACTCGCGGATAGGGATATGCTCTTTTTTCTGGTACTCGATCCTTTAGGGCCTTTATCCCATCAATGTCTCCAATCCCTTAAAATAAGTCAAGTGGAGGTTACTTTTAAAATTCTTCAATTGAATACTAATGGATTTCATGGATCCCTCCTTATGGTCGGCCGAAAGATTGAAATCTTTCATGAGTGTATCCCACAAGTCGTCTTTTTTTACTTGCTCAACCGTATCCGAACTCTCATAGTTTAAGCCAATACAGGATTTTAACAAAGACAAGGCTCGAGATTTAAAAGGATTATTTCCACCTATTGGCAAACCAAATAGGTTAAGGGGTACGTCCGCATGAGAATCAATGGCAGAATGTTCATCATGACTTGAACTTTCTGGCCTGGATGACGGAATTATATTCTCGGATGCCATTTTCTGCATTTATATATTTATGCATTAGTCCATATGTTAATACAAGAGGAAGGAAATAATATAAAAAAATATAATATAAGTTATACCTTTTCAACATATTCTAAAAGTTTTGATAATTCGACCATGTCATAAGTTTCATACTTCATCATTTCACGTAAAGTTTTTATTGGCCATTTCTACGGAAGCGTGTTGATAATTGCATTTCTGACACTAAACATGTTAGGACGTATGCCTTATCTACTAAGACGATAATAGATGTTAACTTTGTTATGCATATGTTTTCTCACAGTAGAGTCTGAACGCATCCTTATCCTCTTCAGTTCTATCCACAAAGGATGGATTTTTCTTTCTTCGAGTTCTAAAAACTCTACTAACTTCATCGCATTACTTGGATTGTGTTTTATGAAAACCCTTTCAACTGCTTCATCCCAACTTTGAGGTAGTGTGCATAGTATTTATTGAAATAAATATGCTTCATGTATGTTCCACCCATGATCTCGCAAGTAATTGCATTGTTTGATTTTTCGATAGTCGTGCCAATATATTGATGTGTTCCCTATAAAAGACCTATTTTGAAAATAATTGCATGTATATACAATATATGACCTCCTGGAAAAAGTAATAATAAACTTGTGAACAAAAGGCCCTATTAAAATAACAAAACATGCTATAGTTAAATATCTACTCCTCTAATGTGTTTAATAATTTCCTTAATTATGGGTTGTCGTCCAGAATAGACTGAATCTCGATAGGTGCCTTTATGTCTTTTACCGATGTAGTCAAGCGCTTAGGAGAATGTAAAACAATAGACCATGGATAGTTGTTGGGTTTCTTTGCATAAAAAACACTTGCTTTAAATTTTGGAATGCACAAACGAATGGCTCGTTATTCCCATTATCTTTACTCTCCAACTTGGCCAAATCAACCTTCACCATGTGGGTGTCAGGGTCGACCATACATGTATTCTTGTCCTCCAATCTCACCCAATCACAGTAAAATATAGGTATGCTGAAAGATATATAATCTAATAGCACAATACATTTTATAATCCCATAATACGTCATCTCAGCTTCTATCAAGTTTTTATCTTTTTCACTTGCCCTGAAATGAGTTAATGATTTATATGAAATGCCGCTATTTTGTTTCCCAATGAGTTTTAGCTCATGTGTTCTTGAAGAGAACACAAAACCATTGACACGATATTGTCCAAACTCCTTGGCTACAAAACTAGGCCCATTTGCTAGACGTGCAAGCCTCGTCGATACTTCACCAACTTTTAATAACTGAAACCAAGAAAGTATTTGCATTGTGAATATGTTGCAAAGACAATACATAAAAGTGAGGAATTACTATAGTCACCTCGGAATCTACCCAATGCCTAAAGTCATTATCTACGCTCGCACCTCCCTTCCTCCTCTTGGCACGCCCGCACTCATTATATTGCCTAGGTTAAAATAATAAAATATTAATTTCTAATGAATATAACATCGAACATATTACATTATTTTACAAAACATTTTAAATAAACACACATTTTCCATTTATCTATATCTTTATGTGTCTCGAATACATATCGAGTCACCTGGTTATATTGTGTACTTGTTAGCTTCACTACCTTATCTTTCCCCAGGGCCTCCTCATCTGCAAACTCTTCTAATTCATCAATAAAGCATTCATGACCTCCAAAGTTTTGGTTAGGCATATATTTCTTTGTATACAAAGAAGCCTCTTCCATAATGAACTCCTCAGCAATAGACCCCTTAACGTACCATGTATTCTTAACATAATCTTTAAAAGTTTTCAATAATCGTTCGAACAAATACATCCATCGGTACCTTACTGGTCCACATAAAAGTGCTTCATCACATAAATGCACTAAAATGTGGATGCTTATGTCCAAGAATGAGGGAGTAAAGTACTTCTCCAAATCACATGTAGCCTTGGCCAAAGTTTCTTTCGCTGCCATTATATTCTTCCTGTTGACAACTTTCTCGCACAATAGGGAGAAACATAAGCTAATTTATAGAATGGCCCTTCGAAGATCCTTGTATTTTGAAAAACAGTGTTTGGACAACAGAGGGACAAGTCGCATTATCACATGCCAATCGTGAGACTTGCACTTTTTCAAATCTTTTGTTGCATCGCAGACAATCCTGCGTAAGTTGAATGAGAAATTAAAAGGGACCTTCAAGCCCTTTAATGTTTCTAAGAACATATTTCTTTCTTCAATTCTCAAAGTATAACATGCAACTGCATATGCTTTTTTCCAGTATTTGGATCTTCTTTCAACCATAATGATCTTCTAATCTTCAAATCACGAAGATCTTTATGAGCTTTTTCTCCATCCTTGGAATGAGAACTACCAACGCATGTGACTACCAGATGCTCAATAATATTTTTCTCAGCATGCATTATGTCTATCACATATCTCATAGGATGTTCCTTCTAGTATGGCAAATTAAACATTATTGATCTCCTCGACCACGCCGTCTTCACATCAACATCCTTTCTTTTACGCTTTTGGGCAAAATTAAGGGGTTTTCCCCCTAAACTTTTGATCAGCCTTTGACCTTTATTCAATTTCCAAACTAGAAAGTATTGGTGGAGGTGGTCGCATCTCGGTGCCTTCTGGGAGAAAATTGCTTCGTATTGACCCAAATTTGTGACTTTGGGGCAGAAATCTCCGATGACTATAATAAAAAAGTTTACCACTTTTCTTAATCCAGTTGGCTTCAGTTTCCTCTCCATATATAGGACAACCCAGGTATCCATGTACATTACACCCAGATAAGGTCAGGAAAATTATGAATTTCCCATATCAACATAGCTCTCAAAGTGAATTCCTCCTTTTTGTACGAATCGAACGCTCTCACACCTTCAACCCATAACTCATTCAATTCATCTATTAGTAGCGCTAAGAAAACATCAATGTCACTACCTGGTGCTTTTGGTCCTGGTATCAACGACGACAAAATTGAAAACTCCTTTCTCATGCACAATGACGGGGGCAAATTTAAAGGGGCCGCAAACACATGCCATATACTCTTATCTGTGCTCAATTTTCCAAACAGGTTAAACCCATCGGTTGATGTTTTGAGGAAAATGTTGCATATTTCTTTAGCAAAGTTTGGGTATCACTGATTTGTAGATTTCCACACAGATTAATCAATCGGTTGCCGCATGAGATTCTTGCCCACCTCCGCTCGACTATGCCAAGTCATTGCCTCTGCTATCCAAGGTATAGTGTAAAGTCTCTTCAATCGAGGACCTAAAGGGAAATACTTTAACACCTTCTTAGGTATTTGCATATCTACTTTCAAACAACGTTTATTATTGACTATCATCTTTTTTCATATCTAGGTTCCTTACATACAGGACAAGCCCGTTTGTCCTTGTGCACCTTATAGTACAAAATGCACTCATACTTGCAACAACAAATTGATTTGTATTTCATACCCAAACCTTTCAAATTACCCTTCATGTTCGGATAATTTACTTGTAGTGTATTTTCTTTGGGGAGCAAATCTTTTGCCCAAAGGAGTATTGCCGTCACACTTTTTCCCGACAAGCCAAATTTGCTCTTTAAGTTGTGCAACCCAACCATGGCATATAACATTGTGTGGTTGGGGTTGGAGTTATGGTATAATGGTGTTATGGATGCTACTTTTAACTGTATATAATACCTATCTTTGTCAGTATCGGTGACAACATGATCCTCACAGCCTAAATCATTCCTTTTACTATCTTGCTTTTCTTGTGCTGCGTGCACTTCGTACGTATCATTTATGAGATCGTTTAACCTAGCATGTACTAACGCGTCACCATCTGTGTGAACCATTTCATTGAAAAGTATTTCTTCTGGAATATACTTAAAATCCCTCTCCCCGTGGAAATGCCAAAACGTGTAGTCAACTTGCATACCCCAATGAAACAAATATACTTTTACATCTACCCCTTTCAAACATTTACCATTTTTACAACGATTGCATGGGCATGGGATAATATCAGTTTAGAGATTCTTCGTTGCATAATTCACAAAGTCTTTAACCCCATTAACGTATACTTACCCCACTCTATAACTTTTACCCATCCACTCCTTATATTTTGGAAACCCCATTAATTCTACAATACAAACAAATAGAAACTCAGTAAATTAAAAAACTAAATGAATATTCATATATGCTTAGCACAAGTATTTTAGTTATTACATGAATTGGTTCCATATTCCCCCAAATTAAAGAAAACCCTAGAATTGAAGAAAACTTAGAGTTTCCATTAAAGTTAGCATACATATAAAGAATGAGTTTGATGCGGCCCATATAAGGAGGCCATTATTTGCAATCCAATAAGTTTTAAGTGTTTATCTGCGTGATTGGGTTGTAATATAAGAGTTATTGTTCTATGTAAGTATTAGAGCATCCATATTAGTGCTGTCACATTAGACATTAGGTGTTTGCTTTAATCTGTAGAGTTCCTTCCCACCAAGTACTGATCTTGTTCAACTCATGCATACATACGTACATAATATAAACATGAACACCCACACATACAAATATGTACATGCCTGTTCTATATACTACTACAATAATCATAGATAGAAACTAAGAACAGTAATGAAAATTTAAATGTTGGGGTTAACATTGCAAAAATCAAAATAATAGGTTAGCGTTTCAATTTACAAAGATTTAAGACTAACACTACTACATACTCAAAATAAATATATAATATATGAAATAAAAAATAATCAAAATAATAGGAGCGAGAGCAGCCCCTGTTGTGTTAGCACCAAATGTGTAGATATCCAAAACATAACAATGCAAGGCTCATAAATCACAATACAATATGAAGTTTCTCAAATATCGCATTAAATATTTTATTTTAAGGAATCATATTTAACGAAGCATTAAATATTAATGAAGCATATGAAATTATTCTTCACCGAGCACAAAACTTCACAGCAACAAAACTTCACAACAAAACAGTGTGTAGAAATGAAGGAGAGAGGGGTGGGAGTATGAAAAGAGAGAAAGGAGAGAGAAGAGGGAAAAAAAGTTAGGTAAAAAATTTTGTGACTGCCAATAGCCAAGTATTAGACTAAAATTTGTGACTGCTGAGAGCGGTTACAAATTTACGACTGTCGATAGCAGTCACAAATTTAGTATTAGACCAAAGTTTGTGACTCTTCTTAGCAGTTATAATTTTATGACTGCTCATAAGAGTCATAACTTAGCCCTACTAATAAATTTGTAGCTGCTTGTGACAGTTATAAATTTGTGACTGTTTATAGGAGCGACAAATTAATTATATGGTAACATTTGTGACTCCCATTAGCGGTGATACACTAATTGACTCAAAATTTTTATTACCTATTGATTTTATCACCCCTAACGGGAGTTATAATTAATTTTGTGACTGCTCCCGAGAGTGGCAAGTTTGTCACCCCCATTGGCAGTCAGAAAAAGGCAGTCACAAAATTAGCATCTTGGTTTAGTTTATATCACATATCAATTAATCATGAAACATAAGTGAAAATATGAATATATGGTGTTAATTTGGATAGTTAAAATTTATGGCTTTGATTATGTAAGAGTATGGTATATTCTTTATGCCATCACTTAGAAAACTGTCTTATTTCGATTTCCAAAATACATTTTGTCCAAGAGGTCTTTGAAATTTTCATTATCGTCCAAGACTTTGAAGCTGACTTCTTTCATCTCGATATCACTTTGATCACTTTAGGATGAAGGTAAGTGTGACCTAATGGACATAGTGTAAAACCCCGTGATTTTTTTAGCCGTAAAAATATTTATTAAATTAAAAATTTTGAAAAAATAATTTTTGGAATCTATTTAATTTTGGTATGTAAAAATGTTGGTTTTTATATATAAAAATAAGGTTTTAAGTGGATTTTAAATCAGGACAAAAATTTTGAAATTATAACTTTTTATATAACAATCGTGGGAGGATCCAACCTAAGTAGGATCAGAAATTCGACTGTCCGATCTCCAAAATGTGATGCAAACGATCTTAATGATGTCCGATTGAGTTGATTTTTTTTACACGGCTTTGTCTTGCCTTCAGCTAGAACATATAAAAAATTCAAGAAAATCTAACAGTCCAAACCCTAAAACGTGATGCAGATGACCTTAACGACGTCTGGTTGAGCTGATTTTTGGATAATGATTTTGTCTTGCTTTCAGCTACGATATATCAAAATTACAGCCAGTTCTGACGGTCGGATCGTCTGAAATGTATTTTTGTGTGTTTGTATTTGATGATGACTCTTTCTTTAAATCCTTTATATAATGGACGAGTTTAGACTTTTTAAAACACTTTCAATCCTTCTCAAAAAGTGGTAGCCTTCCAAATTATGATCTCCTCTCATCTGCAAAACCTAAATTCCATTCAACATAACTTTCAACCCACATTTTGATGATTTAAATCAAGTTTTCTCAAGAACAACGAAGAAGGCGTTTTTGCAATTTTTGCGAGAGGAATGCAACAGTGTAATCATATTTTAAAGATGACTTTTTTACAGGGATGAATACTTCTATTGTTCCCTTTTAGTATTATGGATTGTAAATGTTACCTAAACATTAATAATCATGGTTTGCTTAAAATAAATTAGAGAGACTAATTGGGAAAATTGAAACTAAAATTGGGATATTTTTCTTAAATCTCTAATACGAATTAAGGGTCAAAACTCTCGTATGCTTAGATTAGAGGTTGGAATTCAGTTAGAATATATGGATGCTCACATGTTAGAATAAATCGTATGGACTTTATAAATTGAATTCGACTCGTAAAATCATGTTATTTATGTGGTGTTTGTAGAATAGAAATTTATTGTTATATGCCCTCGAAATATGCATGTTTATGGAAACTGTATAAGTTGTTGAAAAGTGAATTGTTTAATTAATATTATAATTAAACGGGCATAATTTGAAAAAAATAGTAATCTTATGATTAGCATAAAGGATTTTTATAGGTTGAGAATATGCCTTATGTGATCATGAATTGTGTTAATATACGCCACTGCGGGGACGATGGGCTTGTTGGGGTAGTTATTACTTTCACCTTATTTTAGGTTGCTTGCTAGGTATGGGACTAGTAGGTAGGCCTTTGTTGTTGGTGTCACTTTCTAGGTATGGAAATAGCGAGTGTAAGTTTTTACGAATGGGTATTTCTAGGGTGGGGCTAAGTAGTAAACATTTATGTTGTTTTGTTAGCCAACACTAGGTGCGAGACTACATGGAAATTTTTATAGGCATTCTTCCTAGGTGATAGGCTAGGGTACGCTTGTGGTTTTGGTGATATCTAGGTATGGAACTAGGGATGATTTAGATTGGGTTACCCAAAATAATGGGTTGGGCTAATAGAAAAATAATGATAACTTGATAATAAATTGAGCATTAATGCCTGAGATAATAAATGGGCATTCAAATGGATTTGCATCGCAAGTATGTGCATAACTAATAATAAGGGATGAATTGACTATAGCGATGTGGGTGTGTGTTGACATCCTGAGTATGCGCACGGCTAAAGAAATTGGGCGAACTGGATATAGTGAAGTGTCGTGCGTGGAATCTCACGAGTATTTGCAGTGCTAACAAAATTGGGCGAATTGGCTATAGTGTAGGTAATGTGCGTGGTGTAAAACTTAAGCGAGCCAGGAGTATGTGCAGGACCTATAATAGGGTGAGCTGGCTATACTGTTATCGCATAAATAATTTGGGCGTGCCAAGAGTATGTGCATGACTCGTAATGGGGTGAACCGGTTATACTGGTGTCGCATAAATAAAATTGAATACATTAATTTAATTAATAATCATGAATTGATAATTTAATGTGGTAATAAAATAATTTGACTAGAATAGTGGGGTGACTTAATTATGTGGGTAGATAGTAGAACTTTATTTTTAATATATATATATATATATATATATATATATATATATATATATATATATATATATATATATATATATCGTTTAATTTAAAATACTCTATTGTGATATTTATCATGTATAATACTACTGTCTAGGTTCACAAACCCTAATTGGAAGGAGTAGCTATTATTCATGCGGTGGGCTCTGACCCATTGCGTTGACTAACATTTCAGGTATAGTGCTGTGGTAGCTACATAGGATTGATTGGAGATCTTCGGAGTGCAGTTAGAGATTTATTTTATCACTGTACTAGTAGTTTGATTTATTTTCATTCCGTCATTTATAATGAGACTTTTATTTATGAATTTGATGGGCGAATTGGTTCCACAATTGTTTATAGTTTCAGTAAGATATTTATAGTTGGATTATTTTATTTGGGTTTTAATAATTTGAAGTTGGATTTATTTTTGAGATAGAATGGTATTGGAATTTAATTGGCTTGAATGTTTACATTTGTTGGATAAATTTGAATTATATCTTGTGGAATTAAAATTTTTAAATGTCTCATATTCTATCACATGCAAAGAATGGTATTTAATTTAGTGAGGCCCGATGTAGGATGGCAGCGACCGATGCAAGAATGCATGGAGTGTTATAGATGGTATCAGAGCATGGTCTTAGGTCTTGTAAGGTGTGAGTCTATTAAAGCTTCCTCGTTATCGATATTTGATTCCCTTTATTAATTCGTACTCTCTAAGATATTGGGTCTAGAATACGTATTAGTTGTGTTTCTTGGAGATAGAGTATTTTGTTTTAAGGTCGTTTTAGGCATTGATGTTAGAAGTAGTAATCTTGATGTGAGTTTCTTTAGAGTTTATTTTAAATACGAGATTTATTTTTAAGATAGTTAGTACAAATGTTAGGTATTTCTAGTATCGATGTGGTGACATGATTTGATTTGAGGACCTTAGCGTTACGATGACTTTTGGAGGTAAAATCGAGTGGTGATTTGTGAGGGATCGTGATACGCCGTTATTTATATTGTTATTTTTATAAATACGGTTAGTATATATATATATTATTTTTTTGTTCGTGGGGTATGTGGGATTGGGTGTATGGGCACCCAATCGTGCAATTCTATGGGTAGGCATAAGTAAGCCTTATTTTATTTGCGCAATTTTACATTTACGCTTTATTGAATTTCTAGGATGAAATTCCTGTATTAGTGGGGGAGTATGTAACACCCTGTGTTTTTTTAGCCGTAAAACTCTTTGTTAAATTCAAAATTTCAGAAAATAGTTTTGGAATCTATTTAATTTTAGTATGTAAGAATGTTGGTTTTCATATATAAAAATAAGGTTTTAAGTGGAATTTAAATCTGGATTAAAATTTGGAACTTATGACTTTTTATATAAAATCGGGGGAGGATCCGACCTAAGGAGGATCAGGAATTCGACTGTCTGATCTCCAAAACGTGATACGGATGACCTTAACGATGTCCGATTGAGTTGATATTTCTTACACGACTTTGTCTTGCCTTTAGATAGAACATATAAAAAATTTCAACAAATTCTAACAGTCCAATCGTCTGAAATGTATTTTTGTGTGTTTGTGTTGAATTAAGACTCTTTCTTTAAATCCTTTATATAATGGATGGGTTTAGACTTCTTAAAACACTTTTAACGCTCCTCAAAAAGCACTAGCCTCCCAAATTATTATCTCATCTCATTTACAAAACCTAAACCCTGTTAAATAAAACTTTCAATCGAAGTTTTGAAGATCTAAATCAAGTTTTCTCAATAACAACCAAAAAGGTGTCTTTGCTATTTTTGCGAGAGGAAAGCAGTCGTGTAATCATATTTTCAGGACGACTTCTTTAATGACATGATTACTTATATGTTCCCCTTTAGTATTATGCGTTTTAAATGTTGCCTAAACACTAATAATCATGGTTTTTTAAAAATAAATTAGAGAGACTAATTAGGAAAAGTGAAACTAAAGTTGTGACTGTTTTTATTCAAATCTCTAATACGAATTAAGACTCAAAACACTCTCATGTTTAGATTAAAGGTTAGGATTTTGTTAGAATATATGGACATTCACATGTTAGAATAAATCATATGAACTTTATAAATTGAATTCGACTCTTAAAATCATGTAATTTATGTGTTGCTTGTAGAATAAAAATTTATTATCGTATGCCTCCAAAATATGCATGTTGATGGAAATTGTATAAGTTATTGAAAAATGAATTGTTTAATTAATATTACAATTAAATGGAGATAATTCGAAAAATAGTAATCTTGTGATTAAAATAACGGATTATTGTGATAGGTTAAAAATGTGCCTTATGTGATTGTGAATTGTGTTAATATTCGACACCGCGGGGATGACGGGATTATTGGGGTAGTTATTGCTTTCACCTTATTTTAGGTTGCTTGCTACCAAAAACTTGTTGTCAATTTATAAAATACCGTAAGTGCACGGGCTATTATAGAATAGCGAGTGTAAGTACGGGTCGAACCCACGAGGATTTGTCAATTTTAATTATTAAAAGAATTACAACTGTCCAACTAGATCAAATGGGGTAGAGAATAATTATAAATTATACAAAATAAAAGCAACTACGATAAATGAGAGTAACGCAAGAGATTTGTAAACAATTAGGAAATAATTAGGATTCGGGGTCCATTTATCACGTAACTAATATTGCACACTAATTTAATGTTGCCATTCCCTTTTTATAACTCAAATTAAATCGACTCTCGTCGTGTTTAATTCGGAAAATATGACGGTTATGATCAAAATATTTTTAACGTCTCTAATAGACGGCTAAAATCCCTATTCCCTTAGAAAATACAAGTTTTAAAATTCGCAAATGTATTTAAGCATGGACTATCAAAACAATCAAAGTGCAAGCATAATCCATCAAAAATTACTATTTTTAAATCTCAAAACTTGATTTGACAAAACAATCTTGAAGGTTCTAAAACACACTCTCGTGTCGCTTTAAAATGAATACCGAATCTTTAATAACAATTAAAACAAGTAGGGAATAAACAACGATAAAATTAACGTGACAATATTAGTTAACTATGATAAACTTCACCCTACTCCTAATATAAGAATCAAGCTACCATAATGAAAGAGAAATTGCAAGAATGAGTAGAGATCTTCATTAATAAACCAAACTTACAAATAGTTCTCTCACAACAATCTTGAATCCTCTAAAAAAATGATAAAAACTTGGCCCTCAAATTGATTACAGTCACTCAAAGTTGCTCCCCGAAATCCTCCACGAAAGTCCTTTCTAATTGTCTACGAAATTATGATCCCAAGGGTCCTTTTTATAGGACAAGTGGTGAGGTATTTGAGTTGTGGTGGGACTCTTTCTGATTGGCCGAATAGTGTTGGTAGCTATCTCTCCATCCCTTTAATGCTATTACCACATTTTTTCGAACGACCGTAAAAATCTGCTTTTTTGCGCCTTTTTTGAATTGATCATCAATTTGCACCAATTTCCATCATTATCTGCAAAAATTTCACTAGGAAACTTTTTTCACAAATTAGCACAAGAATATTATAAAATTATCGAAGTGCCCATTTTTGACTTAAAATTGCCATTTTCAATATGAATTCAATCATTCTCGCATTTTTTCCTCTTTTTAACAAAATAGTCCTAAGAACTTATTAAATACACTAAAATGGGACTAACAAAGTATAAATTTGGGTATAAAATATACAAAATAAGGCACTCATCAATGGGACTAGTAGGTAGGCCTTTGTTGTTTTTACTACTTTCCAGTTATGGGACTCGCGAGTGTATAATTTTACGGATGAGTATTTTCGGGGTGGGGCTAAGTAGTACACTTTTTCGTTGTTCCATTAGCCTAGGTGAGAAACTAGGTAGAAATTTTTATATATATTCTTCCTAAGTGATAGGCTAGCACACCCTTGTGATTTTGGTGATCTCTAGGTATGGGTCTGGGGATGGTTTAGATTGGGTTACCCAAAATAATGGGTAGGGATAGTAAAGAAAGAATGATAACTTAATATTAAATTGAGAATTAATGCCTAAGATAATAAACGGGTATTAAAATGGATTTGTATCTCGAATATATGCATATCTAACAATAAGGGGCGAACTGGCTACAGTGACGTGGGTGTGTCTTGGCGTCACGAGTATGTGTAGAGCTAATAAAATTAGGTGAGCTAGCTATAGTGACGTGTCGTGCGTGGAACCTTACGAGTATGTGGAGTGCTAATGAACTTGGACAAACTGGCTATAGTGAAGAGAATATATGTGGTGTAGAACTTAAGCGAGTCAAGATTATATGTAGGACCTGTAATAGGGTGAACTGGCTATACTAATGTTGCATAAATAATTTAATTGTGCCAAGAGTATGAGCGAGACTGATAATAGGGTGAACAAGCTATACTGGTGTCACATAAATAAAATTGGATACATTAATTTAATTAATAATCATGAGTTGATAATTTAATGTGGTAATAGCATAATTGGACTAGAATAGTGGGGTGGCTTAGTTATGTGGGTAGATAGTGGTAGTTTATTTTTACTCGCATGTTAATATATATATATATATATATATATATATATATATATATATATATATATATCGTTTAATTTAAAATACTCTATTGTGATTATTATCATGTATAATGCTACTGCTTGAGTTTACAGACCCTAATTGGGAGGAGTAACTAGTATTCATAAGGCGGGCTCTGATCTATTGCATTAAATATCATTTAGGTATAGTGATGGTGTAGCTGCATTGGATGGATTGGAGATATTGGGAAAGCAACTGGAGATTTAATTTATCGCTATAATAGTAGTTTGATTTATTTTCATTCCATCATTTATTATAAGACTTTTATTTATGGATTTGGTGGGTCAATCGGTTCCACAGTTGTTTATGGTTCAGTTAAATATTTATAGTTGGATGATTTCATTTGAGTTTCAATAATTTAGAGTTGAATTTATTTTATAGATAGCATGGTGACGAACTTTAATTTGCATGAGTGTTTTCATTTATTGGATAAATTTGAATTACATCTTGTGGAATTAAAGTTTTTAAACATCTCATATTCTGTCACATGCTAAGAATGATATTTAATTTAGTGACGCTCGACGTAGGATAGCGGTGTACGACACCAGAATTCGTGAGTTGTTACACATAGAATTCATGGTTTTTGAATTTCAAATTGTTCATACCTTCTTCAAAACCTTAGCGGGTGCTTATGTTCATTTCTCCGTCTTCGAAATATCATAATATTTTTGTCTATCCTAGGCTTTTTTGCTGATCACGAGTGTTATTGGTTTTAGGCAAAATTATACTAGTCATATGAGATACCTACCTCGTAAGTGGTTCAGTACAGCTACAGGCTTTGCTACATTGACAATGACTTTTTATTGGTCGCGCCTAAGATGCTTTATCTCATTAAAATTTCCTAGTTGATATCACGATCTCCATTTGCGGATGCTTCGCATCAGCGAAAAAGGTTGTCGCTATAGTGAAGTACCGAAGAAGGTCGATAATCTAGTTTTAACTTTTCTACAAAATAAAAGATATTTCCAAAAATCACTTTTTGGGGTTAATGGGATCTTTTGCTTCTATTTTCTTCTCTGCTAAATCTAGTGGGGGCATGTGCCTAAGATATATAAGCCTTGAAATATTTTCTAAGAGAAAAAATTATTATGGGAAATAGATTTTACGTTTTTGTTCTTCATTTTTAAGAATCTAAACTTTTTAGGAAAGAAGATTAGTTCTTTCTTATCTTTCTTGATTTTATTTTCACTTGATCATCCTTGTGATTAATGTAAAAGAAGAAGAAGTAAATTTTGTGAACCCCAAATACTTTTTTTCATCAAAACATTTTTGAATTTAGGATTTATAATCCTTGGGGGATTCTAGTCATCATGTGGTTCAAGAGAAATTTAAAGCTCGTTTAAGGAAACCTTGTTGATCATTTGATCATGATATCATTATGTTGAGATTTTTGTTGATGTTACAGAGGTATTCGACTCGTTAAGAGTGGTGAAAAGGGTGTGGTGTGAGTTAACTTGTTATGTGATTGTACGATTTTTATCCCCTCACATTTTTATCCTATTTAAGTGAGATTGTTTCTTTGGGACGAAGATTTTTTCATGAACTGGGGATTTTCCTCATACATTCGGTATTGTGGCATGATTTACTTTTTGACGTGATTTATATCTCAAAATCTATGTGAATATGATTTTTTTTCTAGATTAAATAATTTTTAAATTTTATCATATATACCTTTAGGTTGTACACGTTATCTTTGACATTGATTAAAATTGAAACAAAACTTTAATTTGGCAAATCTTTCATTTAGAGTAGCGTTTTCTAGTAGACGACTCTCAACTAGCATCAGAGTTAGTCCTCTTTGTAATAGGTTTGTTCATCCGGAGGAAAGATTGGTTTTTGGCTATTATGGAAGATAATGTTATGGTTTGTGGTTTTGAAATTTTTGAAGATGTTTATACTCGCCATAACATGTTTGGATCTTTTGATGGTGTAAAGCCAAGTAAAAAATAGACGTCACTAAATTCTCTCTCAAGTTATGAGAGTGTTTCTAAGATTGAGACTTTGTCTTCCTCCAGTTATTCTAGTGACGAATTTGCTAATGAGGAAGATGGTGACTTGCAACTTGCTTTTGATAAATTGAGCGCTGAAAATGCTAGCCATAAAAAAACGTTTATTAAAAGTTTCCTTAAAATAAAAAATAGACAAAAAGGAATATTTTCTTTCAAAGAGGAAAGTTTCATTTTGAGTGATGTTGAGGCTCAACATTCCACTCTAAGCGAAACTTTCCTATTTTCGAAGAAAAAGAGTAATGATTTGCAAGAAAGTTTAAATGTTATACAAACCGTGTTATCAGACTGTAAGAATTCTAATAGCTCTTCAAATGAAAAGATCACCATTCTTGAAAATGGTCTTCTCTCCGCTAAGAGTGTAAAAATTGATTTAGAGGACAAAACCAAAGAATTTGGTGAAATTCTTTTTATCACACAAACGATTTTCAAATGATAAAAATGGTATTGCATTTAAAACAAATAATGAAAAATTCAGTGCGACCTTTAAAGGCACATTTGTCAAACTTTCTCAAGAGACTCCAATTTCTAAGAAATTTTCTCCTCAGCTTGAAAAGAAAAAGGTTGTGAAGCATCCTAATGACAATGTCCCACGTGTTGTGTATGAGTGCACCTTTTGTAAAAAGAATGGAAACGTGAAGGAATTTTGTTACAAGCTTCACAAGACCAAAGTGACGAAGTGACCCCACGTTTTGGAGAGAGACAGTTTGTCTTCGCTAAAGCATGACTTTAAGACCCATGTTGAAAACATCATTTTATCCAACATTCATACTTTTTAAAATAAAAGAATGTTGAACAAAATATGAATGATTTGGGTAAGAGTAATGAGACAAAGCCCGTATATATATATATATATATATATATATATATATATATATATATACACACACACACACACATATATATATACACACACACACACACACACTCACAAAAGGAATACATCAAGTGTCTTGTTATTTAACATGATTTTAGTTGTACAAAACTCTTCACAGTTGTTGATGTAAAAAATTAGATCACTCTAATAATTCAATCACAGATAAATAAATGAGACAAAAGATTTTAAAGTGGTTCAGCCTTATAAGAATGGCCTACGTCCACTGTTATTTTATTGTTGAGTGTTTGGGAATTCTCGATTACAAGAAATTCCGTTCTGGATTCCATCCCTTTACAATGAGGATTGTACAATGTATTTATAGCCCTGAGGATGTCATGTGAAAGGGTAATACATTAGATGATATACATATGAAAGGGTAATACATTTAATGCCCTTTTTGCGTGTGCGTCCGAATGATAAGCATTTAATGAATCAGTTGAACTGTTGGTTATCCAGCTATTAATACTTTGTTCGAGATGCAGCTCGGACCGCCTAAGCTTCTTGGTATTCAAGAGTTCCTCGGAGAGGTCTGTTCCTCAGAGCGTATGAGTTCCTCGGGTAAGCAGTATTCCTCGGAGCGTGTGAGTTCCTCGGGTAAGCAGTGTTCCTCGGGGAACTAGTCTTCCTCGTTGTAGTCTTATTCCTCGGAGCGCGTGGGTTCCTCGGAAGTGTTTGTTGTTGCCATGTAGATATCCACGTGTCTTCATATGATTGGTCCAAGTCAGCAGATTAAATTTGGTATCAACAGAAGCCCCCAATGTTTCATAGTTCGAAATTTGAGGAGTGTGGAACATTCTTTCTCGGAATATGGTAGCTTTAAATAGTCTTCCTAATTTTTAGGAGCATTCCCCTTGTATTTATTTCTCCTTCCCAATTCGTAGAATCATGCTTTTTTGGACTTTTCGGCGTGCTTCGATTCCCACGTCACTTTTCGTCTTTTTAGCCGCTGTTGTCCGTTTTGATCCCCGCGCCACTTTTCATCTTTTTAGCCACCGGTAACATAATCATCTTTTTTTGTAATCATTACTTCACCATTTCCCAAGGCAAGGTATTTAAACTTCACAGATACTCCCATCGTCTCTTACCTTTTCAAATTTTCATCTTTGAGTTTTACATCGTCTCTTCCTACTCTCTTGTGCGTTCATCTTTTTCGTCGTTCGTTGTCAGCAGATCCATTCTTTTCCTGTAAGATCTTCTTCCTTCATCTTTATTTCTTTATTCACCATGGTTTACCTTTTTGAGTCTCTTGAGAAGTTTCGTTCTGATTTCTCCATCCCCTCTTGGGTTGTCTTGGAAAAACTTTCTGAGCCTTCTGATTATTTCAATTTGGCCGAGGGACATTGGTTCCCCAGTCTCTTTTTTGCTGAATGTGGATTTTCTTTTCCACCCAATTCCTTGTGTCTGGAATTCTGTCAGTATTTCGATGTTGTTCCTGCACGAATAGCCCCCAACACATGGAGAATAGTTAATGGGAAGCATAGATTAAATCAAGTGCATGGAACTCGTATAGGAATCCCAGAAATCATGTTCTGCTATAGATGGGCAGTTAATGATAATATTTATTATTTAAAAACTAGATTTTTAAATAGAGCCTTAGTAGTCAATCTCCCTGATGCCAATAGGGATTATTTTGAACATGGGGTTGTCATAAAAAATTGGCAACACCTTCCATTGACTGGAGATTAAGTTTACCAGGGTCCCAGATGCCCTCCTTATGTAAATGGGATAGGTTATTTTTATTTTATTTTATTTATTTTGAAACCTTGTTTCTTTTGTGTTTGATAAAATGTGCCACTGATAACAATGTTTGATTATTTGTAGTTGATAACAAAAGAAGGTGAACAAAAGAAGCAGATGTCAACATAAGGCATTTGAAACTTATCTGGAGTCTGCATCAAAGTGTTGCAGACGAGCACATTAGGTCGGCTTCATATCTTCTCCAGTACAAGAGCTACGCCACCTCCTTCACTGCTCGTCCTGTGATCAGTGAGGCAGAGCCAGTACCAGCCTCTGCAAGTTCTTCGCCTGAATCTCATATCACAGTTGAAGTCTGCAGCTTCTTCTTCAACAGCCCTAATCCCAATGACTGATGAGGGATTTTCGTTCTTAGAGGTTGAGAATGCCAAGTTGAGGGATGAATTGGAGACTTTGAAGAGTTCAGGCACCTCTACATCTTCTCGTGGTCAAGTAAGAGCTCCTCGGGACGAGGAAGAGCGGCTCGGGTCCTTATCGAGGAACAGAGAACTCAGTCTGCGTTAGAGAACCAAGCTTTCCAATTAATGGCAAAGAACCAGGCTTTGTCTGATATGTCAAAGAAGATTAGAGACTTGGAAAAACAGCTCTCTGCGCAGAAGTCAGTCTTAGAGAATAAGGAGCTTTTCATCAAGAACCTCCATGAGCAGCTAGAAAGGCTAACATATCAATTCCACAAACAGCCCAGGGAGTTCTGGATGGATGGATACAACGAAGCACTATTCCACTTGGACGATCGTATCCAGAATGCCAGCAATGAGGGCTACAAGCAAGGCTGGTTGAATGCCTTAGGTGTGTTGAAGCTCGAACAAGGCCATTATCTGTGGGACTACCATGATCCCGGGTTGCTCGACATGCCTGTGCCACCATACAATTTGGAGATGGATTGGATCCCTGCTCGGGCCATTCCTCGGAGCTTAATTTCAAAGTACCTCGGTGACTACAATCTTCACTCTCAAATCGAGGTATCTCGTCCCGAGCATCTTTTAGATCGACCATCCGTGATGAATGTCAGGATGCTAAAGGATCTTAACTTTATCAATTCTCCTCAGTCTTTAAATGATCCGCCTGCTGGCGAGGAACCTGTGTCAAAAGCAGAGGGGAAGAGACCAGTAGAATAGGATTTTTTGATGTAATAGTTAGTAACTATAATTTTATTATCAATGTAATTTATTTTGAATTCAATGAAAGACTTTCATTTTTGTTTGCAAATCTTCATTGCTATTATCTTGTAGTTATCGAACACTTTATATTTATTCATATCTGTTAAAAAGATAACAATATTGTGTTGTTCATCGACCAACTTAGTAATAATTAAAAAGTTACAAGTATCAATAATGTTGCTCGATAATAAAGTCACGAGTATAAAAAATGTTTAAAATTTTTCCAACCAACCAAGGTTGTTAAATTATGCTTGTCGACCAACTACAGTTAGTGGGTTTTTATCCCCGACCAGCCATACTTGGTAGATTTTTCTCTTAAATGTTTCCGACCAACCAAGGTTGTTAAATTTATGTTTGTCGACTAACTATAGTTGGTGGGTTTTTATCCCCGACCAGCCATGGTTAGCAACTTTTGCACTTTTTGGAATAATCTTACCTCCCGACCAACATAAGTTGGCATTTTCGAGAATGTACGTACCTTCCGACCAACATAAGTTGGCATTTGCGAGCATATTTTGTTTCCTAGCCAAACAGGTTGGCATTTTTAGGAATATTTCGTTTCCTAGCCAAACAGGTTGGCATTTTTAGGAATATATCGTTTCCTAGCCAAACAGGTTGGCATTTTTAGGAATATATCGTTTCCTAACCAACCGAAGTTGGCATTTTTAGGAATATCTTGTTTCCTAACCAACCGAAGTTGGCATTTTTAGGAATATTTTGTTTCCTAACCAACCGAAGTTGGCATTTTTAGGAATATTTTGTTTTCTAACCAACCGAGGTTGGCATTTTTAGGAATATTTTGTTTCCTAACCAACCGAGGTTGGCATTTTTAGGAATATTTTGCTGCGCAGTCCGAGCTTTGCCGAGTTTTGCCGAGTAGTGTGTAGCACTAGTATTCCCCGAAAAATTCTCAATAAAAAGGAGAGACTTTGGCAGAATATCTTCGCTTTATTCATACTGATGGAACTGTGTTACATATACATCACTGATAATACTTGCGCAGGTGCTCTGCGTTTCATGCATTCTTAAACTCCTCGCCTTCTAAAGTTGCTATTCGATAAGTTCCTGGTCGAACAACTTCTGTAACTCGGTATGGTCCATGCCAGTTTGCTTCCAGCTTATTGTGTTTTTGAATTACTTTCTTCAGCATATAGTCTCCTTCTTTCAGGTCGCACTTCTTCACGTTTTTGTTGTATAACAGAGTTGTTCGCTGCTGGTAAGCAGCATTTCTAATGGCTGCTTCTTCTCTAACTTCCTCGAGCATATTTAAATCCAGTCTTCTCATTAAGTCGCTGATATGGGAATTGAAATTCAGTACTCTGTGTGTTGGGAGGCCCAACTCGGGAGGTATGACAGCTTCACTTCCAAATGCCAGCATGTATGGTGATTCTCCAGTTGCTACTCGGGGAGTAGTTCGGTAAGCCCAAAGTACTGATTGTAGCTCATTGATCCAGTTTGCTTTTGCATCATCCAATCTTTTCTTCAAACCGTTCAGCAGCGTTCTGTTTGTCACTTCAGTTTGTCCATTGCTTTGAGGATGGCCTGGTGCTGAATGAACCTTCAAAATGTTTGAATGATGACAATAGGCGGCAAACTCCTCGTTATCAAATTGTGTTCCATGGTCTGTGATGAAAGCATGAGGGATACCATATCGGCAAATGATGTTCTTCCAAACAAATTGGTACACCTTCTCGTACGTCATGTCAATGAGTGGCTCAGCTTCTACCCACTTAGTAAAATAATCCACTGTGACGACGAGATACTTGAACCTTCCTCAGGTCGTTGGCAGTGGGCCAACCAAATCAATTCCCCACATGGCAAATGGCCAAGGGGAAGTTATGGGTGTCAACAATGCTTGTGGAGTTCTTCAGATAGAGGAGAAGCGCTGGCACTTGTCACACTTCTTGGCATAGGCTATACAATCAGCCCTCATCGTCGGCCAGTAGTATCCCTGTGTCATTACCCTTTGCAAAAGCGTCCGACCTGCTACATGTGCTCCACAAGACCCTTCATGGATTTCCTCAATCAATTCTTTCACCTCGGAGGGATGTACGCATCTCTGCAAACCTGCTATAATTCTTCGTCTATATAAAACACCATTAGTTAGTACATACCGAGCAGCTTTAAACTTTAATTTCTTGGCTGCGAGCTTGTCAATTGGCAATTCTCCCTCCTCGATATACGCCCTGATGGGATCCATCCAAGATGGTCCTAACTCTAGGGTGATAAAGTTCATCGTCAGATCTTCATCTATACTCCGACCAGCTAACACTTCAATTGGGATTGTTCGTCGTAGCTCGGTGCGAGTAGCTGATGCTAGTCGAGCTAGGGCATCTGCTCTCGCACTCTCCATTCTCGGTATTCTGACCAGCTGAATAGCGGCAAATTCTGACACCAGCTCCTTTGCTTTTGCATGATATCTGATCATTAATTCTCCTCTAACTGCATATATTCCCATCATTTGGTTTACGATCAATTGAGAGTCACTGAAGATCACAACCTGCTGCGCCTCCATAATTTTTGCCAAATTAAGCCCTGCGATCATGGCCTCATATTCAGCCTCATTGTTGGAAGCTTTGAATTGGAAACGGAAAGCGTATTCCATGTCCACCTCATCCCGAGTGCTCAAAACTATCCCCGCGCCACATCCTGCAGTGCAAGATGAGCCATCTATATATAGCCTCCATATAGGTAACTCGTCTTTAAATTTTGAATCAGTCAGAGTTACTCGGTGAAATATTTGCTGCTTCCTTTCATCCTCCCCGGATTTTTCTCGCTCCTCGTCGATCATCTTTTCTTGACCTTTTACCAACCGGAGTGGGTCTGAGCTCGAATTTAATGATCCTGTAACATCCACTTGCCCTTTTACCAACCGGAGTTGGTCTGAGCTAGTGTTTGTCGATCCTGTAACATCCACAGGTTGATCAACGAGCAACTTTTGTTCCTCGTCCGGAGTCCTCACAACTATCTCTGCATCACATCCTGTAACATCCACACGCCCTTTTACCAATCGTAATTGGTCTGAGCTTGTGTTTATTAATCCTGTAACATCCACAGGTTGATCAGCGAGCAACTTTTTCTCCTCGGGGGTATCAGGATAGGTGAATTCCGGTATAAAGTCTGCTACGGCCTGCCCTTTTAGCGATGATCTGGGTTCATAAATTATATCATATTCACCGAGCTCTATTGCCCAGTACATCAATCTCCCTGATTTTTCTGGCTTATGAAGGGCTTGTCTCAATGGCACATCGGTATATACTACTATAGTATGAGCCTGGAAGTATGGCCTCATTCTCCTACTCGCCTCAATCAGTGCCAGTGCCAATTTCTCCAGCCTTGGATATCTGATCTCTGCTCCTCGGAAGGCCTTACTTGTGTAGTAAATTGGCTTTTGTACTCCATTCTCCACTCTGATTAATGCCGAGCTAACTGCATTCTCGGACACTGCAAGGTACAAATACAAATTTTCTCCCATCACCGGCCTGGACAACAGTGGAGGTGCTCCCAAGTATTTCTTCAAGTCTTGAAAAGCCTTCTCACATTCATCATCCCACTCAAAAGTCTTTCTGAGTGTATTGAAGAATGGGAGACATCTATCAGTTGCTCGTGACACAAATTTGTTAAGTTCCGCTACTCGTCCTGTGAGACTCTGTACTTCTTTCTTCGTTGTTGGAGATCGCAGCCCTAATAGAGCTTTGATCTTTTCAGGATTTGCTTCAATGCCTCGTTGATTGACAATGTACCCGAGGAACATGCCTTCTCGTACTCCAAATATGCACTTTATCGGGTTCAGCTTCATTTGATATTTATCTAGTTGATCAAAAGTCTGTCTTAGGTCAACTATATAATCGACAGCTTTCTTGCTCTTTGTCAGCATGTCGTCAACATAGACTTCCATATTGTCACTGATTTGTTCAGCAAAGACCTTGTTCATCAGCCTCTGATATGTCGCACCTGCATTTTTCAAACCAAAAGGCATAACATTATAACAATAAGTTCCCCTAGGGGTAATGAAAGAAGTACTCTCCCTGTCTTCAGGTTTCATTTTAATTTGATTGTAACCAGAATAAGCATCCATGAAGCTCAGCAACTCGTGTCCCGAGGTAGCATCCACCAGTTGATCAATTCGGGGCTATGGAAAGTGATCCTTTGGGCATGCTTTGTTGAGGTCGGTGAAGTCTACACACATCCTCCACTTGTTGTTCTTCTTCTTTACCATCACCACATTAGCTAACCAATCTGGATATTTAACATCTTCAATGAAACAAGCTTTCTTGAGCTTCTCGACTTCCTCCTGTATAGCTTGATTCTTCTCGGGACTGAATACTCTTCTTCTCTGCTTCACAGGCTTGATTTCCTTATTCACATTGAGCTCGTGACATAAGAAGTTTGGGTCTATCCCAGGCATATCTTCATGATTCGACGCAAAAGTTTGTCTTCTGCTTCTAAAGAAAGTTATCAATTCTTGTTTTAATGAGGCTTCCAACGATGAACCTATTTGAGTAGTTCGCTCAGGGTGCTCGTCGTCCAGAATGATGTTTTCAGTAGCTTCCACCACTTGACCCTTCACGAGTTGCGACTCATCTCGAGGATCCAATGTTTCAATTTCTGCACCTTCATCCACTTGATAGGTAGTAGTCTTTTTCTTCGATTCTTCTAGTTCTTCTTGCTCGGTGGATGAATAATAGCATTACCGAGCTACTCTCTGATCACCTTTCACAACTCCTACTCCAAAGTTTATTGGGAATTTTAGGCACTGATGCACTGTAGATGGTACAGCCTCGAACTTCTTCAATCCTACTCTTCCCATGATGATATTGTACGATGATTGGACATTCTTATCCATCACGAAGAAACGTATTCTTTCTGTCCGACAAGCAGGCCACATACCAATGAATATATCCAACTTGATCGTCCCAAGTGGAAATACTTTCTCGCCAGCAAAACCGATGAGGGGTCTGTGATAAGGCTCCAGTTGAGATAGCTTTAAGTTTAAACTATCGAAACACGAGTAGAACATGATGTCTGCCGAGCTACCATTGTCGACCAGCACTCTTGAAATCATTACCTCCTTCATTCTCATCTTGATCACCAGTGGATCATCGTGAGGATATAAAACACCTGTAAGGTCATTTTTTAAAAAACCGATGACCAATTTCTCCTTGTTCACCTTTCTTGGGCGATCTTCCTCAGCTAGATTTATTCGCTGAATGTACGAGCAAGCTTGAGCCTCACCGAGGTAAGCTTTTCTTTCTGCAGTAAGATCTCCTCCTCCTGCATCTCCTCCTGTAATAACATTACAATCAAATGACCCAAAGCGTATTGAAAATACCTCTCATTCTGGTTGTCTTGGTTTCTTGGGAAGATCGGGGTCATCCTCTGGATCAACTTCATGGTTTCTCTTCTTGTTCTCCTCTGCTCGACGAGGAGATCTAGACCTCTCTCTAGTTCGGTCGTTGTTTCTTCTTTCGCCTCCCCGATCAACATACATAGCTAGCTTTCCTCGTCGGATGAGTGTTTCAATCTCATTCTGAAGAGCTATGCAATTTTTAGTCATATGTCCATGATCCTTGTGGAACTCGCAATACTTTTCCCTATTCCTCGTGTCAGGGTCCGTCTTCATTTTCTTTGTCCAGTTTAACTCCTCGCTGTTCTTAATTTCTTCCAGGACGTGGTTGATATTTTCTTCAAAGGTGTGTAATTATCAAATTTCCTCAAGACCTCCCATGACGATCTATTTTTGGATTGTTTATCACCACCATTGTTCTTATGTTCTTTCTTCTTAGCTTTGTCACTTTCCACCTTGGTTTCCTTGGTGTCCATATTCTTCTTCGCAGACATAGCCTCCTCGGCATTCATAATCTTGGACGCTTTTCCCATCAGGTCCGACATGGTTCGAGGTGTATCTTTGGCCAAAGCGTAGTACAACTTGTTTGGCAGCAGTCCACTCATCAAAGCGGTAATTGCTGTCTTCTCCTCGTAATCAATGACTTCGAGTTTCTCGTTATTAAAACGAGTTATATAATCTCTGATACTCTCACCAGCTTTTTGTCTAACACTTAACAAATGTGTTACTCGCTTAACTGGCTTTGCGCCAAAGCAGAAATTCCCAATGAATAACTCGGCCAGTTGAAGAAAAGTTGAAATCTTACCCCGAGGAAGATTATTATACCATATCTGAGCAGATCCGGTAAGAGTTCCTGAGAATGCCCTGCATCTCATCTCGTCTGGGACAGCATAGATGTCGACAGCAGCTTGATATTGTTCTATATGAAGGACAGGGTCACTCTTCCCATCATACTTGGGAGTCACAACAGGTGCTTTGAACTTTGATGGTGTTGGAAAATCAACAATATCCTGGACAAAAGGTGTTCCTCGAACAAAGGTTCATTGTAGAGGGTTCTTGGCCCTAGCCATTTCCCGTAATCTATCCTCCAGCCTCTGAATAGATCCTTTCCATGCATCATTTCCTTCCTCGGGCCTATTAGTTTGAGCAACTGATCGCGTTGAAGTGGCTTCCTGGGATTTATCTCGACGAGCAGCTGGTCGGTCATAAGATCCATCTTGACGAGCAGCTAGTCGCGACTGGGCAGATCCTTCCCTTAAATCTGATGGTCATCGAAAGCTCCTCGACGCTGCATTAAGAGGACTTTTGTTCCTCCTAGGGCCTAATCGGTTGAAAGGAGAAGCCCTACTTAACCTTTCCAATGCGCTGTTCCTTTCTGGGGAGAGGGTGACACGTTGTTCAGTATCCGTGGCCCGTACTGACGAAGTTCGTCCAGGTTGATAAGAAAAATCTTCAGATTCCTCATTGCGATATGAATTAGTACGCCTAGTACACGAAGAAGGCGCACGGGTATTTCTTTGAATGCTTCGTGGTCCGGAACGGGCTGATGCACCGCCATGGAAGGTTTGGATGAGTTGTCGCATCGTTTCTTGCATGACGGTCTGGCCCTGAGCCAGATTTTCCATTATTCCAGTCAGATCTGGAACAATTGGTGGAGCAGAAAGATTTGGAGGGGTTCCAGCGTTTCGATTGCTGGATCCAGGAATATCAGCCATTGGTAATGGATTGTATTTGATGAGAAAACGATATTACCAGTCGTTTCCCACAGACGGCGCCAATCTGTTGATGTAAAAAATTAGATCACTCTAATAATTCAATCACAGATAAATAAATGAGACAAAAGATTTTAAAGTGGTTCAGCCTTATAAGAATGGCCTACGTCCACTGTTGTTTTATTGCTGAGTGTTTGGGAATTCTCGATTATAAGAAATTCCGTTCTGGATTCCATCCCTTTACAATGAGGATTGTACAATGTATTTATAGCCCTGAGGATGTCATATGAAAGGGTAATACATTAAATGATATACATATGAAAGGGTAATACATTTAATGCCCTTTTTGCGTGTGCGTCCGAATGATAAGCATTTAATGAATCAGTTGAACTGTTGGTTATCCAGCTATTAATGCTTTGTTCGAGATGCAGCTCGGACTGCCTGAGTTGCTCGGACCACCTAAGCTTCTTGGTATTCAAGAGTTCCTCGGAGAGGTCTGTTCCTCGGAGCGTATGAATTCCTCAGGTAAGCAGTATTCCTCGGAGCGTGTGAGTTCCTCGGGTAAGCAGTGTTCCTCGGGGAACTAGTCTTCCTCGTTGTAGTCTTGTTCCTCGGAGCGCGTGGGTTCCTCGGAAGTGTTTACTGTTGCCATGTAGATATCCACGTGTCTTCATATGATTGGTCCAAGTCAGCAGATTAAATTTGGTATCAACAACAGTAGTATTTGATAATGTGTGTTCTAGGCACATGATAAATCATTATTTTCAAATCTTCTTGACTAGAAAACTACTACAGTTACTTTTGGCGATGGGAGTATGTTTAATCTGCAAGACAAAGGCACTATAAAAATCATTTTGTTTCCTAGGTTAGACAATGTCCTTTTGGTGGATGGCTTGGAGGCTAATTTTATTACCATTAGAAAATTGTGCGATGATAGTCACAATGTCTTGTTATCTTAAATGAATTTTAAGTTATCAACACTAAAGGTAAATGCACTTTGAAGGGAACTAGAACTATGAAAAATTGTTATGTTATGAATAAATCTCCTAAAGTTCTTTATAATAGTAGGAAAGAATATGTGGTGGATCTTTCTCATAAGAGGTTTGGTCATGTGAACTATATGCATATTAGAAAACTTGATAGGAATGAACTTGTTCATGAATCACCTCATTTTTAATTGTCTTCTTATCGCCTATGTGGTATTTATCAAATGGAAAAAAAATCCAAACTTCACATAAGAAGTTGAATGTGTTCTTTACCTACTGAGTTTTAGAGCTTCTACACATAGACCTTATGGGTTCAATGTGTAAGAAGAGCATATGTGGTAAAAGTTATGTTCTTGTGATCGTATATGATTTTTCTAGGTTCACTGTTGTAGGATTTTTGCATAGAAAGTTTGATGTGAAAGACTTTCTCATTCCTAAGTGAAAAAATTCTAAAAGTAAAAATGATGCACTATTTTCAGAGTCCAAGTGATCATGGGACTTAATTTGAAGGAAACAGAATTCCAGATGAATTTTTTGTAGTTAAAACGCCTTAACTAAATGGGACTGTTAAATGAAAAAATTGAATAATCCAAGAGATAACAAGGTCCATGTTGATGGCAAGGGTGTGCCTAAGAGGTTTTGGGAGGAGGCGGTAAACATGACTTGTCATACCTCCAACTGAGGCTATAGGAGGTACAGTACAACCAATATCCCCTAAGAGATTTAGAAAGGAAAAAACCCAACACTTAAACATTTTAGAGTCTTCGCAAGTAAGTGTTAAGTATCAAGGATCGATATTATTTAATCAAACTTAACTCTAGGAGTGATGTTGTGATCTTTATCAATTATTGCCACAATAGTCGTGAATACCACACTTACAATTGTAGAGCTCAAGAGGCGATGGGGTCGATGAATGTTGTCATTAATGATAGCGATCATTTTCATTTAATAAATACGATTCTGAAAGTACATTCTCCGTATTTCCTATAATTGAAGAATGAGACCAATATAAAATAAATGATTGTGTCGAGGTGTCATTAACTCCACGTCCGCATGTGGATGTTGTATTGGATGACCCACCTATTTGGGTTAAAAATGATCATGATGTCTCCAAGATCATTGCTAGTCCTAATGTTAGAGTTAAGACTCAATCTTAGCTCCATAAAACACACTTCCACACAAGAATATGAAGTATGCCTTGTTATACGAATATTAGGTCAATGCCATGCAAGATGAATTAGACCAATTCACAAAAGAAAAAAGTTTGGGACTTATTATTATTAGAAATGTTCACATTATGGGTACCAACTGGATCTTCAAGATGCGATGAATATCGTATTATGTTGCATAAAACGGAAAGGCTAGTGGCTCAAGGATACACCCAAGTGGAAGGTGTTGACTGTAATGAGTCTGTTACCCCAATTTTTAGCCTATAGATAGTTTTCCTACTCACAGTTACAAATTGTGAATTAGATTTAAAACTTAATCAAAAGGATGTAAATCGTGATTTTTTATATAACAACTTCCAAGAATAAGTATTTGTGTCACAACCAAAAGGTTTTGAGGACCACAAGTTCCCAAGACACATTTTATGCCTAAAAAGGCATTATATGTCCTTAGACAATCACCGAGAGCTTAGTATGAGAGACTTACCTCACATCTTATGGGAAAAGGTTTTGAAAGAGGTAATATGTACAAGACTTTGTTTTTTATGTCTTGTGGGAAGGACATAGTTCTAATACCCCGTTAGTTTTAAAAGATTTATTAATTAATAGTAATTTAATTAACTGTAAGGAAACTCTAATAAATTTAGAATCTGTTCAGAGAAAATAAGTTAAATGAAGTTAACTTGTAATTTATTATTCAATTGGTTAATTAATAAAATGTTTTGGGCTAAAGTTTAATTTTATAAATTTATAGGGTTAATTCGATAATTTTAAGAACGTAAAAGGGGATTTAGAATCTTGAGTAATTTGTATAAAGACTTAAGGGAATTAGTGTAAGTATGCATGATTTGGGAAATAAGTAGGGTTCCTAGGGTTTTATTTCATCTAAAGGTTTTTCAGGGTTACACAGCCGCCGCATTGGGGTAATTATGAACGTAACCCACGACCTCAGGTTCAAAAGTCATGCTCACGGCTGGGCTGAAAGGTTTTCTTCTCCAACTCATGGGATTCAACCCTTTTACTACTTAATGCCTCATTTATTTTCCCTTTTTTTCATTTTGAAGTGCCCTCTTTTACTAGATAATCCTAAACACCCAAATTTCTCTCTCAAGCAAACCATCCCCCCCCCCCCCCCCCCAAATCAAACCAAGAATTTTTTTACAGATTCAATCAAGTTTTCAATGGAATTTTCATAGATTAATCAAATCAATCATTAATGATTTCAAATCAAGTTTTAAAGGAGGGATTCAAATGGATTTCAAGATAAGTTTTCATATGGGTTTAAATCAAGTTTTCAAGGGTTTTCTTGTAAAAATCAAATCGAGTTTATTTCTCATTTGAGGCAAGTTGATCTCCATTATTTTCCTTTCATATATGTATATGTTAAATTCCACGTAACCTAATTGGAGTGCTAAAATCAATTAAAAACCATTATGAATTTTGTGACTTCCTAACATATTATTATTAGGTGAAATTCATTATTCCCACGTGATTCATATTAAGTTTTGAGCCCTAGTATATAGAGAAACTAAATATTGGCCCTCAAATTATGAATTGACATTTTAGGTTTAATACCTAATTTTAAGAATTAATTTAATGGGACTACATAAAGAGTAATATGAAATTATTTTAGACTTAAATATATTCTTAAATTTGCATATGCTTAGTAGAGTTTCGCCTTATGCTGTAATGGTAGTACTATTGGTAATAATTACCCAAATATTGAGAATTTGGTATGTGAATTTTACTTATCGTGTAGGAAATTTTGGGAACCCATTTTATTGTGATTATATTATGTTGGAACTATTGAATTGTGAATGAAAGCCTTATGCTAATTTATACCCTTGGAATTGTAAATACATGTTCCCTTTTATGTTAGAATACAATAAGAGCCTTTACTTATAATATAATTGTTCTTGATTAATTATGTAGATGTCATTACAAGAGTACATGATAAACTTGAATTAGCATGGGATAAACTTGTATATGTTTATTGGTTGTATGGTTATGTTGGATAAGTGATGTGGTTATAAGAATTGAATATTTATACATTTATTCTCTTACTTTAACCTCTCATAATAAACCCTTAATTAATTCATCTTAACAACTACCTTATTTGGATTGTATCGGGGGGAGGGGTGTCATTGTTTGGATTTTGCTTTGGTGACACGTCCCATGCATGAAGTTAAAAGATGGGTAGGAGTGATAACTCTAAAACATTAATAAAATGAAAACGTAGGGCTTATATAAAATTACTTGTATCTTAGGTGAAGCACACAAAGATTCAATTTTTAACAAAATTTTATCTTGTTAAGAATTAGGTGTGCATGCAAGATAATGTCCAACAAAAAATATACCAAGTCAAACCAAATCAAGCAGAAGAAGAATTAAGGAAAAAATCCCTTTTGGGGAAAACCTATATTGCAACATTGTTAAAGAGTTTAATAGACTCTATGACTTATAGACTAATTAGAGCTCCAACAAGTATAATGCACATGTCTTCAAATCTTCAACAGATATGGCATAGTCTATCACCATCCACAGGAAGTAGCTCTTCCTTTTGTATCCACTGATCAGCCTCAGGATCAAGAAATCCTTTCTTCTTCAGCCGTAGAATTGCAACTCCAAAAAAGTCAGTCGTAGAGAAACCTCTACAGGGGTTTAATGTCGTGTATGGAAATTGGTTTGACAAAACTCAACAAATCATATTAAGGTATGTATTATTTGGAAAAGAAAAGTGTTTCTTTGAAATAAAATGGGAAAACTTTTGGTGCAGGTATATCAGTTGATTTTTTCCAAAAGATTTAAGTAAAACAGTCTAAAAGAATCCTTTTTTTTTAATAGAAATACACATTTTTCGGGGTGACGAACTCATTCGAACGAAAATAGGACTTCATTCGAATGAAAGCCTATGTTTTGTTCTAACGAGGTCCCATTTCGTTCTAGCGAAAGTCATAGTTCATTTGATTGACCTTCCAACGAGTTTGGTTTTGTCAAAAAAAGAACATTTCGTTAGATGTTCTTACAAGTTAGTTCTAATGAATTTAGAATATTGTTCTAAATACATTAACACTTTGTTCTAAGTACATTGGAAATTTGTTAATGCAGTGAAACCTCATTAACGATCCTCCAGGTATTTGGAGCAACCTGGGTAGGGACTACATCAAAGTGTCGACAAAATTCGAGGAAGATTTTATTAGGGGAAGAAGTCACCTCACACTTAGAAATAAAAATGGAGGGCAGCCAGTGGCCCTCATCGAGTTTGCATAGGCACAAGGGCATTCAACCAACTTTATTTTGACCCACTTTGGGATTTAATAAATTATGAATCTCTATATATTTTTTCACTTATTACGTACATCATTGTTGAAGAATGAGGGCAACTTAAATAAAATGAATAAAGAAATGTGATTCAGAAATGCAATAAAATGATAGAGATAATAATATAAGTGCTTACAAATAAATGAAGAAAGTGAAATCTCTTCTCCAAATGCTCCGATTTTGAAATGAAGAGGAAAGAAAGGGAATATTTTATGGTGAAAAATAGCCACACGATTCCCTAAAATGATCATTATATGCACGATAACTAAAACGGAAGTCAACAATTACCAAAACGGTGGTTGCGTCCCCCCAAGACTAAGTCACAAATGGAAAATTATGAGCTTTCCCCTGGGCAGACAACAGGCGAAGACCTTTTAGTTCATGGGGAGATTATAACATTACCCTCCATTTAAATCTAAGGAACTATCAAACAATTGACGAACTATGACCAAGGGAGGAACGTTGTTATCCTTCAAGAACATGAAGACATCCAACATTAGCAGCCAATCATGACACAAAACCCAATGACCTCAATGAATCCATGGACATTGGGAAAAATTATGGGGTCAATCATTTTACTGGAACATGCTCGATCGAACATAACCGTGACTAATGAAGTCTCCTAGTCAAAGAGGACTGTTTGAACTTTATCACTTGTAACGTTTCACCATGATCAAGGGATAAGTTCGAACCCTTAGGGATAATTGTTAACGAGGCTGACTCTCCTAAGTTTCCTTATAAATATTAACTGACCCCATGAGAATGGGACATGCATTATTGTAATGTCGAGTAGTACTAAAAATATTCTAACTCGATTCTTGATTAATAGAGAACAAACCGTAGCACCCTATGGACGTAGGCAAGTTGTTGAACCATATACATCTTATGTTGTGGTAAAATCATTATTTTCTACAATTATTATTATTCTTTACCACGCAGGATGACACGTGTCTTCATATAAATATGTTTATGTCACGAAAAATGATCAGTAAATATATTTATGCTACGCAGGATGACACGTGTCTTCATATAATTACTCCACGTATGCTGACTAATTTTTGTATCAATAGAAGCCCCCAATGTTCCACAGTTGATGTTGGATATGAGAGTGTGGAACATTATGCCCAAAAATTGCTCGGGCGTGTTTACCCAATCTTGTTAGATTACAGATTTCCAACATTTGTGACATTTAATGATTTTGAGCGCGAAATGGAAAACTCGTAAATATTTTGAATCTTCGACAGGAGCTTGGGTATTTGCATCTTTTTCATCATTTAGCTGCCAGAAACACAATCGCCGTCTCTAGTGATCATTACTTTTCTCATTTCCTTCCATTTTTATAGCTAAATGTGGTTTTTCTTTCCCGCCTAATCCCTTGTGTTTGGAATTTTGTCAATATTTTGATATTGTTCCTGCAAGAGTAGTTCCAAATACATGGAGGGTAGTTAATGGAGTACATAAGTTGAATCAAATTCATGGAACTCATTTAGGGATTCGTGAAATTATGTACTATTGTAAATGGGTTACTAGCGATACCACCTTTTATTTAAAAACTAGGTATTCTAACAGAGTTTTAGTGGTCAATCTCCCTGATGCTAATAGGGACTATTTTGATAATGGGGTTGTGATGAAAAATTGGCAACACCCCCCGTTAAAAGGGAAATATGTGTACCAAAGTCCCAGATGTCCACTTTTTGGAAATTGGATAGGTTGTTATTAGTTTTTCAATTTATCTCTATTTTTGTTTGATGAAATGCGCCACTGACACTTTTTTTTGTTTCCTGGAGTTGACAGTAAAAGGAAATCCCCAAAAGAGAGTGACATTAATATAAAATATTTGATATTTATCTGGGGGTTGCATCAAGCAATAGCCGGGGAACACGTGAGGTTCGCTTCCTATTTGCTGCAATACAAGAACACCACTTCTTCCTTTATTGTTCGTCCTCTTGTTCTTCCCTTGGTGATTGACCTTTGAGGAAGCACCTGCATCTTCAGCAATTGTTGAAGAATCTTCTTCTGATTTTGGGTACTTCTATTGTTGACCTGATAACGAAGAAGAGGAAAGTGCCTGACCTCTTTGCCAATTTCGCCCCTGGTACTAAAGGGGTGGGGAAGAGCAAAAAGGATGTCCTAGTTAAAGGGACTATGAAAATAGATGTTGCTCCATCTTAGGGAGCAGTTTCAACTGTTAAGGAGGTCAGCAAGAAGCCCCATGTTGCTCCAAAAGGGGGAGCACCTTTGATTGAAGTTGCTGTTATAAAAGAGGCAGCACCTTTGATTGAAGCTGCTGTTATTCAAGAAGAGGCAACACCTTTTATTTAAGGTGCTCATTTGAAGAGGTTGATGAGAGGTCTTGCTGAAAAGCCTGTGGTTGTTGTTGCTCAACCTACTAGGGTTGATCTTCCTTCTTTAAGGTATAGTTATCCAACCATCATTACTCCTAGCTTGGCCAAGAAATTGATCAGGTCAGGGACTCTTCCTGATTGCCGAGCTGCTGAAACTTTAACTCCTCGGGACAAAGTTACCGATTTGGCAGCCCAATACCTTGCATCAGTAAGTGTCATTATACTTGTCCTTATGATTCTTCATTGCCATGTTCATAATCTGATTTGTGCCTTTTTATTTTTATAGTTTTTGGTGTACTTTGATAGTATCGTGGAGAAGGATGAAGCTATCAAAGCTTCATCCTCGTCTAGTGGAGTGGAGAAGCCCTTGCTGGGTTATCAAAGCCTTTGATGGAGTCTCGGCAGAAGTATGAGGAGGATAAAGCTTCCTGGGAGAATAAAATCCAATATGCTAAGACAGTTAAATAATAAGCTATTGAAGCGGCCAAAAATGCTGACATTGCTCGGCAAGAGGCTAACAGCTCGGCAGGAGGCGATTACAGCTTGGCAGAAGGCTGATACAGCCCTGCAATAAGCTATAAATGCTTCCAAAGAGGTGGAGGAGAAATTAAAAGTCGCCGTTTCTAACAAAATGGAAGCTTAAAGAGGTTGAACGGCGTAAGAAAGACCTTGAGGAGAAGCTGAAGTCTGTTGAGGAGATTTTAAAGGAGAAAACTTCCTCGGAGAGGGTGAAGAGAAAAGCTGTTGTGAAGAAGTCCTTTAGCTCTGGCTGGGATAAAGGATGGAACAAACCTTTAGCTGTAGTCTCTTCTCAGATGGATTATGAAAGTTTAAAGTACTTCAGAGATGGATGGGTTGTAGCTTTGAAGGAGTTGAATGTTGCTGATGATTCTGAACTGTTTTAGAAACACACTCATGGCCTTCCGCCTACTATTGAAGAAGAAGGAGAAGAAGATGAAGCTGGATCTAATGAATCTTCTATGTTGATAGTATAATAAACACCTGCTTCTACCATCCCTCAATCCTCTGAACAAGTTTAGAAGATCAAAACCTCTACCGAGCAACACCAATTGTCTTCTGAGCAACCAATTCCTTCCTCCAAATCGGCTGATGATGTTGTAGGGAATAAGGAGAAGGTGTAAAATTGTTCGGCTCTTTACATGTCTTATTTTTCTGTTTTTCCTTTTGTTGTAACTTTGGTTATACCCTCTCCTCCTATTATCAATAAAATGGACTTTTCTAATTGTTCTGAATTTCTCCTTCACTTTTCCAGTATAGTTGTGCTGTTGTTGATCTGTTTGTTCTTTTCCTTGCTAGTTTATTGCCAGGATGGGACTATTATCATCTCAGGATACAGATTTGATGAAGAAATTTAATGATTACTTAAAATCTGGTCGTGCAGATTTCACTCAGGAGAAAATAGTTGACATCCTTGGATCTGATGCCTCTGAACGAGCAATTGATGCTTACTGGTATCTAAAATGATTGTTCGATCGGGTTGTATCAAATAATATTGCTTATTATGAAATGATTGAAGCTCTTCAAGGAATGATCGAAGAACTTCAATTGAAGCACAAAGAAGCCACTTCTCTTTTACATGAGGGTTATGAGAAAAAATACCAATAGTTGAGTGCTGATCGGGGTTATGAAAAGTTCCTTTTGGCCTATAATAAGAGAGAGAGAGTGTCTTAAAGCATGAGATTGAAGATCAAAGAAACATCGCTAAATTGATGGATGAAGAGAATAATGCCTTGAGAGAAGAACTGAGACAACTAAAATCTGCCTCTTTTTCTAGAGCTCTGGTCCCAGTCAGTGATGAGGGCTTTTCATTTTTTAAAATTGAAAATGATGCATTGAGAGAAGAATTGGAAGCTTTGAAATGAGACATACCTACATCTTCCTCGCGGGGTAGAGCAAGAGCTGGTCGGAGCAGCATTAAAGAGACTAGGACTCAACAAGGCTTATAAAACCAAGCTGTTCAACTGAGGGTGAAAAATAAAGCACTAACTGAGCTATCCCAGAAAATCCAGAGTCTCACCAAGCAACTATCCAATAAGAGTTCTGCATTGGAGATTAAAGAGAACTTGGTGAAAAAGCTTCATTAGCATGTGGAGAGATTGACTTATCAATTCCACAAACAACCCAGAGAGTTTTGGATGGGGGGATACAATGAAGCTTTATGCCATCTTGATGCTCGATTAAAATAGTCAAATAATGAGGGATACAAACAGGGATGGCTGAACACCTTGACTGTGATGAAACTTGAAAGAGGAAATTCCTTATGGGATTGGTATGAGCCTGGATTACTTGATCTGCCTGTGCCTCGCTTTAAGCTAGATGTCAGCTGGATTCTAGCCCGTTCCATTTCTCAGTGTTTGATCTCCAAGTATCTTGGTGACTACCATCTTCATGAAGATTTTAAGATATCTCGACCTCAACATCTGCTTGATCGACCTAGTTCGAGCAACATCAGAATGCTGCGAGATTTAAATTTTATCAACTCTTATTATGCTCTAGATGATCCTCCAGCTGGAATGGAGCCTGTACCTAAATATGAAGGAAAGAAACTAATAGAATAGGTTGTTTGTATTTTGTTAATAATTATTAAATAAAACATTATCTTTTGTAATTCTACTTTCCTTGGAAATAAATTCATTATATGATGTTTTTCTTATCATGCTATATTTTGATGAGTGTATATATCTATAAAGGGCCAATTTTTCCTGTTTTGTTTTAATTGCCTAGACAATGGAATTTTGCCCCATATGTTTGCCTAGTTGTAGTGACTTATCACCCATAAGGGCCTAAGCAATGGAATTATTTTCATCCCATGTTCCTTCTTAGTTGTAGCAATCTTATCTAGATTGACTTAGTCTAGGCAGTGGATATTTTACCCATCTTCTTACCTAGTTTTAGATGCCCCTTTAGGTCACCCATAATCAAACAGGACTTGCCTTGTAGTTGTATGCTGACCAACCTTAGTTGGTGGTTGTTGATATGCTGACCAACCGTAGTTGGTGGTTGTCGGTTGGTGGTTATTGATATGCCGATCAACCGTAGTTAGTGGTCGTTGATATGCTGACCAACCGTAGTTGGTGTAGTGTGTAGCACTAGTACTCCGAAAAAAATTGAACTAGAAAGAATATGGGGAAATTATCATTTTTATTCATATTGGAAGAATGGAATACATGTGAATCTACATTACTGATAATATTTGGCAGGTGCTCTGCATTCCATGCATTTTTGAATTCTTTCCACTTTAAAGTTTCTATTCTTTAGGTTCCAGGTCGAACAACCATGATGACACGATAAGGTCCATGCCAGTTGGCTTCCAACTTATTATGCCTCTGAATGACTTTCTTGATCACATAATCTCCTGCCTTGAGATCACACTTCCTGACACGTTTATTATAGAACATGGTAGTTCGTTGCTGATAAGCAACATATCGGATCGCTGCGTCTTCCCTAACTTTCTCGAGCATGTCCAAATCTCAACGTCTCATCAAATAGCTTATTAGAGAATTACAATTAAGCACCCTATGAGTATGTAAGCCTAGTTCAGCGGGTATGATGGATTCACTTCCAAAGTCTAACATGTAAGGAGATTCTCCAGTTGCTGTTCGGGGAGTTTTTCGGTAAGCCCACAAAATAGAATGCAACTCATTAATCCAATTCCCTTTCGTATCATCTAATCGTTTCTTTAACCCGTTCAACAAAGTTCTGTTTGTTACCTCCATTTTCCCGTTACTTTGGGGATGACCTAGAGCAGAATGGATCTTTTGGATGTTAGACTATAGACAGTACACTGCGAACTCCTCATTATCAAACTGGGTACCATGATTAGTGATAAAAGCATGTGGCAGACCATATCTGCAAATAATATTCTTCCAGATGAATTAATAAGAGGCTCAGCTTCTACCCATTTTATGAAATAATCAACAGCGACCACCAAATATTTGAATCGTCCTCTTATAGTCGGCAGAGGCCCAACCAAATCTATTCCCCACATGGAAAATGGTCAAGGGGAAGTGATTGCCATTAACAATGCCTGAGGAGTTCTTTGTATAGTAGAAAAGCCCTGACATTTGTCTCATTTTTTAGCATAAGATGTACCGTTGGCCAGTAGTATCCCAGCGTCGTCATTATCTGCAAAAGAGTTTAACCTGCTACGTAAGCTCTACAAGATCCTTCATGAATTTTTCCACTAAATCTTGAACTTCCGCTGGGTGAACACATCTTTGTAGACCTGCGATCATACCCCTTCTGTATAGAACTCCATTGTTTAAGACATATCTAGCAGCTTTAAACTTCAACCTCTTGGCTGCAAGTTGATCGGGTGGTAAAATTCCTTCTTCGATATAAGCCCTGATGGGATCCATCCACGAAGGTCCCATATCCAAAGTGATAAACTTTACCATCCATCGATACTTTTACTAGCCAGTATCTCAATTGGAATTGTTCTTTGCAATTCGGTGCGAGTGGCTGAGGCTAACCGAGTTAGTGCATCTGCCCTTGCATTCTCTAGTCTTGGCATTCAGATCACTTGAACTATTGTAAAATTGGATACAATCTCCATAGCTTTAGTTAAATACCGCGACATGAATTCTCCTTTTGCCGCATAAAGATTTAACATCTGATTCACCACTAATTGTGAATCGCTGAACACTATTACTTGCTTTGCATTCCATGATTGAGCTAAATTGAGGCCCATAATTACGGCTTCATACTCAGCTTCATTGTTGGAAGCCTTGAATTAGAAGCGCAGAGCGTATTCTATGTATATACCATCCGGACTATTGAGAATAATTCTAGCTCCGTAACCCATTGCACACGAAGAATCGTCAACATACAAATTCTATATGGGGATACATTTATAAAACCCTTGGTCTGACAGAGTCCCCTGATGGAATATCTAGTGCTTCCTTTCATCATCCCTCAACTCTGGGCTTTTATCAGAGGATTCTTGTTGCTCGGACACTGTCCCTTCCGGTAGGTCTGCTGATAGGAGTTGATCGGGGACAGTTTTTTTTTATCCTCTAACATCCGTGAGTTATTCTGCATTAGAACCCTGTTAGTCGGAGGTATCTGGGTAAGTGAATTCAGTAATGAAATCTTCCACTACCTGTCCTTTGAGAGAAGACCTTGGCTCATAAATAAGGTCATATTCACCTAACTCCACTGCCCAATACATCAATTGTCCAGATTTTTTCGACTTGTGTAAAGCCTATCTGAGTGGCATGTCAGTATATACCACTATTGTATGGGCCTGAAAATATGGATTCATTCTCCCGCATGCCTCAATTAATGCTAATGCCAACTTCTCTAATTTTGGATATCTGATCTCTTCCCCTAAATGCCTTGCTCGTATAATAAACCGATTTTTGCACTCCTCCGTCTATTCTTATCAAAGCTGAAGTGACTGTATTTTTTTAGACAGGCAGGTACAAGTATAAATTTTCTCTCAACACCGTCCTAGACAGTAAATGAGGTGTTCCTAGATATTTCTTCAACTCCATGAATGCCTTTTCACACTCGTCATTCCACTCAAAGGTCTTTCTGAGCACCTTGAAGAATGGAAGACATCTGTCAATTGCTCAGGAGACAAACTTGTTGGGAGTCGCTACATGCCCCGTAAGGCTTTGTACTTCCTTCTTGGTGGTTGGAGATCGTAATTCTAGCAAGATCTTCATCTTGTCAGGATTCGCTTCAATACCTTGTTGATTTACAATATAACCGAGGAACATGCCTTCATGTACACCAAAAATGCACTTGGTCGGGTTCAACTTTATTTGATACTTTCCCAGCTGGTCAAACGTTTGGTTTAGGTCAGTTATGTGGTCAACAGATTTCTTGCTCTTAGTCAGCATGTTATCGACGTAAACCTCCATATTTTTGCTGATCTGCGCTGCGAACACCTTGTTCATCAGTCACTGGTACGTAGCACCTGCATTTTTAATACCAAAAGGCATAGCGTTGTAACAGTATGTTCCCCATGGGGTAATGAAAGAGGTACTCTTCTATCTTCTTATTTCATCTTAATTTGGTTGTAGCCGGAATAAGCATTCATGAAGATCAATAATTCATGCCCTGAAGTATCATCTACCACCTGATCTATTTGGGGTAGAGGGAAGTGATCCTTTGGGCGGACTTTGTTCAGATCTGTGAAATCCACGTACATTATCCATTTATTATTCTTTTTTTTACCATCACCACGTTGGCTAACCAATCAGGATATTTGACATCCTCAATGAAAGAAGCCTTTTGCAGTTTCTCTACTTCCTCTTGAATATCCTGGTTCTTCTCTGGGCTAAAGACACTTCTTCGTTGCTTCACCGATTTGATCTCCTTAATAACATTGAGCTCGTGGCACAGAAAGGATGTGTCTATCCTCGGCATATCTTGATGACTCCACGCGAAAACTTGCTTTCTATGCCTAAAAAATGCCACAAACTCTTGCTTTATTGTCGAATTAAGTGAAGCAGCAATCTGAGTTATTCTTTCTAGTCATTCATCGTCTAGAATAATTCTCTCCGTTTATTCCATGACTTGACCCTTCACGAGCTATGATTCATTTCCAGGGTCTCGTGTTTCAATCTCCGACTCTTCAAACTCATCCACTTGGTAAGTGGTGGTTTTCTTCCTAGTATCCTCTAACTCTTCTTGTTCGGCAGATGAAGAGTAGCATTCCTGAGCTACTTTCTGATCGCCCTTCACGAGTCCCACACTAAATTTGGTCGGGAAATTTAAACATTGGTATCCCATGGATGGCACTGCTTCGAACTTTTTCAGGCTTATTCTTCCCATGATTATATTGTAGGTCGATTGGACATTTTTGTCCATCACAAAGAATCATATCTTTTTCGGTCTAAAAGTGGGCCAAGTACCAATTAGCATGTCCAACTTGATCGTCCCAGGTGCAAAGACTTTTTCACCAGAAAAGTTGATAAGGGGCCTATGGTACGATTCCAACTGGGCGAGTTCCAGGTTCAAACTGTCAAAGCAAGGGTAGAACACGATGTCCGCCGAACTGCCATTATCCACCAATACTCTTGAGATGATTACATCCTTCATCCTCATCCTGATCATCAAAGGGTTGTCATGAGGATACAAGACACCTTCCAAATCACTTTTGGAAAAACCAATGACCAGTTTATCTTTGTTAACCTTCCTCGGACGATCCTCTTTTGCCAGATTTATTCAGTGTATATAGGAACAAGCTTGGACCTCATTGATGTAAGATTTAATTTTAGCGGTATGATCACCACCTCCTGTATCTCCACCTGTTATCATATTACAGTCAAATGAACCAAAGCGGATTGAAAATACCTCACGTTTTGGCTGTCTTGGATTTTTAGGGAGATCGGGGTCTTCCTCTGGTTCATCTTTGTGATCCCGTTTCCTATTATTCCTTGGTCGTTGAGGAGATTTGGACCTTTACCGTGATCTGTCGTTGGTTTTCTCATCATTCCAGCGATCAACAAACCGGTTCAGCTTCCCTTGCCTAATGAGTGTTTTTATCTTATTTTGGAGAGCTATGCATTGTTTGGTCGTGTGACCATAGTCCTTGTGGAACTCATAATATTTGGACTTATCTCTTTTCTCGAGAGCTGTCCTCAATTTTCCTAAACAATTTAATTCCTTGCTATTCTTGATCTCTTCTAGTACATGGTTTATATCCACCTTTAGCGGGGTATAATTGGCGTATCTCCTCAAGTGCTCCAATGTTTCCTTCCCTTTCGATTGCTTATTCCCCCCGTTTTGCTTATGATCTTTCCTCTCAGACCTACTTTCTACTTTAGTCTCTGCTTTTGTCTCACCATTCTTCTTCATAGCCATAGCTTCTTCAGCGTTCATAATCTTGGTTGCTTTAGCCATCAATTCTGCCATGGATTTGGGGGGATCTTTGGCCCGAGTGTAGTACAACTTGTCTGGTAGAAGATCGCTCTTGAGGGCTGTAATAGCGATTTTCTCTTCATAGTCAATGACTTCCAGTTTCTCGTTATTAAAACGAGTGATATAATCCCTTGTGCTCTCTCCTGCCCTTAGCTTTACGCTCAACAGATATTCTACCCACTTGACTGGCTTCACACCAAAATAGAAGTTTCCTATGAAGAGCTCTTCCAGTTGATGGAAGGTAACAATCTGCCCCCGAGGAAGATTGATGTACCATATTTGAGCAGATCTAGTGATAGTCCCCGAGAATGCCCTGCACCTTATCTCATCGAGAACTGCATAAATATCAGTAGCAGCTTGGTACTTCTCTATGTGGAGGACATGATCAGTTTTTCCATCATACTTCGGTGTAACTACAGGAGATTTAAACTTCGACGGTGTGGGGAAATCCAAAATTGCTTGTACGAAGGGTGACCTTTTGACAAAGGTTCTTTGGAGAGGGTTCCTGGCCTTAACCATTTCCCCTAACTTGTCTTCTAATCGCTGAATAGATCCTTTCCATGATTCCTTTTTGGCTTCAAATTTATGGGTACGCGCAATAAATCGCGTTGAGTTCTCCTCGTGGGATCTTTCTAGTCGAGCTGCAGGACTGATATTTGGACGTGATTGGGCAGATCCTTCCCTTAACTCATTTAATCATTGAGAATTTCTCGACGCAATCCAATGAGGATTTCTATTCCTCCTGGGGCCCAAACGATCAAATGGGGAGACTCTGCTCAACCTTTCCAGAGCGCTCGTTCACTCTGGAGTCAAAGTGATTTTTTTCGAGACTCTACAAGTCTTATATGAGATGTCAGGCCGGGCTGATGGGATGGATTACTTGAGGTTCCAATACGATGAGGTTCAGGACGTCTGGTTCGTGAAGACTGTGGTTGCATGACACTCCGTTGACCAGACTAGATGGAAGCTCCATTTTGAAAAGTCTGGATGAACTGTCGTATATTAACTTGCATGGTTGTCTGCCCCCGGCTAAACTAGCCAAGATTCCTGAGACATCATTTGCGTTTGGAGGAGTAGACGAGTTAGTGTGACACCCCGACTAATTAAATACTGGGTAGCTACTCCTTTATTAAATTAAATCAAAATGCCAAGTTGGCTTAGTTAATAGCATCACGGTCGAAATCATTTTATTATTACTAACCACCTAGTATTTAAAAAGTAAGTTGTCAATTTTTAATTAAAGTCTGATTAACATGCAGTAAAAGATTTAAAGCAAGAATAATATCACCATTCACCATAACGAAATAATAGAATAACCATCACATGATATAAATAAATTCGGAGGAAAAACTCCTCACAACAAATCCCACAACTGAAATAAGTAACGAAATACTAAATACTGAATTAATACATGCCAAAGTCTGAAAACTGAAATGGAAATGTCTCTAATAGAATTTGGGTAACATGCCCTACAACTGAGGAATACTGAGTATGGAATCCAAATGATATAAGCGTCTAAAAGCAAATCCCTGTAGCTTCCACAAGCAGCTACAGCTCGTCATCTGAGTGAGAATCCTATGCATGGTGTCCTTGTGGCTGGGCACCTAAAATGGTTTTACAAAAAAAAAATAGATTTGAAAGCAAACGGGTCAGAGCCCGAATGTGGAGATATTGTAAAAACCTGCAAGTGCTTTAAAAACATTTAAAACAATAAATGCAAAGTACATGTTAGGATGTGCACTCACATGAAATTCTCACCTCTCGTCTAACTGTGCACTCCTAACGTAAGTACCCATCTAAAATGACATAAACCACTAGCTAAGTGACATCATATCTAGCTAGACTGTCATAGGTTCTACCCTTATTACTCGGTTCCCATTAACATTATAACGATCTCAATTAAATAGGGGGCTTAACGTAAATTCAGGTTCTCATATAAAAGTAATACAACTCGTTATAGATTATCCCTTTTATGTTATTCCATAGTTATACACACAATACCATATGAAAGTTCCCATTTTACTAAGTGTATATTTTTCACAACATAGATATACAATATAAGCACCCCGAGACTAAGCTGTGGTGCACACATACTCTGCTATCTATCCCGGTACATCACGTACATAAGGATCACGCATTCCGAATCTCTCAGGAATCGTTCTCAGATAACAACATCACAAACAATGGAGGCGAACACAGTCACATCACATGGGTCACGCACATACCTACGCTCCCACGATCAGCAAACTTATTAACATCCCAATAAGTCCTTCTCTGACCTATGTTCATCGAGGTAACCAATCTAAATCCGGGCAACACAAGGATAAGAAGGCCCTAAGCGAACGTAAACCTCCCGTGATAGCAATTATGGTAGGTATGTCATACACATAAAATTGTATGCTAAGCATTCACACATCTTAGATATCACAATATTAATAAAGGTATACTCTACATCCTCATACCATTATTCCAAATTATATAATTTAAGTCTCCCGATAATATAAAAGTTAAACTGTCGACACGTCTCACGTCGTAGTTTCTTATACTTAAAACCTACCTCAAATAGGTTATTAAGTTCCTATTATTCCCACATATAACATCTTTATTCCTAAGGTCTTTACTTCTTCCCAAACCTCATTTCATCAAATTATTCAAATTTACGCTTTTATCCCAAATATTATCTCACTTATCGAATTTCATTAATTTGGAATAATTCCTCAAATTGAATTCTAATTAAGGTCCAAGTTTCATAATCATGCCTACTGGTCTTCCTTAAGTTTAAGGGTATTCATAAGGTCTCCAATAACATTTTCCAAGGGTTACTACCATTAAAATTTAAATAGGGAAAAACTTTACTTATTCTGGGAAGGTCGATCGATCGACCTTTTCCTTCGATCGATCGATGGTGGTCGATCGATCGACTGATGAACATCGATCGATCGAATGCACCAGGTATGGCTACGGACTGCTTCGTTTTGCAGTTTTCAAATCATCCCAAAACATACTTTTAATGCATGAATCTCTAATATAACGTTATAGTATCATCATACAACCATCCTACAACATTAATAACGTTCTAAAACCAATAATTCATCAACCAAGGGCTATATATGGATCAATCTTCATCAAGAACCCTAGTTTTCTAATTCTTTCAAGAACATTCAAAAAATCTCTTCTTAAATCCGTTTTTGTTTCTTGTAAGATATATCAATATCAGATTAGTCCTCTAAATACGATTCTACATGCAATCCTTTCCTCAAAATATAGTATTCTAATTCCAAACTCATGGGTTTTTCATTAACTTTAAAGAACAAATGTAAATCTTAGAATTATCTAACATGGAAGGAACATTCTCTGAATTAAACAAAATTAAATCACTTGCCTTGATTCAATTTCTGATTTTTATGACGATTTGCTGAAGTTCTCTCTCCCTTTCTGCAAAATTCTTCTCTTTCTCTCTCTCTCTAAGCTTTCTTCTCCAATGGCTATGGTGGCTAGGGTTTTGTTTTTGGGAAAGAAATTAGAAACCTAATTCTAATAACCTACGTAGCCTATTGGGTTAACATGGGTTGGTTAGTGGTTTAGTGGGTCAAATCCACATCAGATATAATTTACTAATTTTCGTCACTTTTAATTCTCAAAAAATGCAAAATTACCCAACTACCCCTATATGTTGCCGGTATGGCCTAAAAATACCCCGGGACCCAAACTAAACCCCCCGGCTAGTGTTTTCTGATTATCTCGACCCTTCCGGACGCGTTGGCGCACTCAAAACGACTATACGGTTAATAGAATTTAAATTCCCTTTTATAATTAAAATAATTATATCCTGACGCGACTGTCACACGCGTCCCAATAAAATGTCCAAATTGCCGTATATCAATCTCACGACAAATTTCATAATTCAATATTCATATATCATCATATATACTCAATATAGTCAAATACCAACTCACATCTCGCTAGTATTTTATCCGGATTAATTCCCAATTAATTCTCATTTAATTAATTAATCCCAAAAATAAATATTGCCAAAAATACGGGGTATTACATACTTCCCCCTTAATAACAGAATTTCGTCCCGAAATTCGGAACTAGAAAGTACCTGATAAAAATAACTCTGGATAACGTTCGCGCATCTCATCCTCGCGTTCCCATTTGGACTCCTCGACATTGTGATGTCGCCACTGAACACGCACTAACGGAACTATCTTTGACCGCATCTTCCTCTCATTTCGGTCCAAAATAGCAATCGGCCCCTCCTCGTAGGATCTATCAGGCTGTAGATCAATCTCCTCCAAAGCTATGTGAGAATGAGCCAAATCGTCTCTGAGATATTTCCTTAGCGAGGAAATATGAAACACATCGTGAATCCGATGCAAATGCTCCGGTAACCCAAGCCTGTACGCAACCGGTCCAATTCGCTCAATAATAGGAAATGGTCCCACATATCTCGGTGCAAACTTCCCCTTCTTCCCGAATCGCATGATCCCCTTCATAGGAGATACTCTGAGCAAAACCTGGTCCCCCACTTGGAACTCCCTCAAGGATCTCTTCGCGTCCGCATAGCTCTTCTGCCGATCCTGAGCTACCCGAATGCGACTCCGAATCAACTCAATCCTTGCCGAAGTATCCTGAATCACTTCCGGCCCAAGTAGTTTGTTGTCCCCCACCTCCAACCAACATGCTGCGGAACGACAAGGCCTACCGTACAACGCCTCAAACGGAGCCATGCCAATAGTGAACTGGTAGGAGTTATTATAAGCAAACTCTACCAGTGGAAGGTATTGCTCCCATCCACCTCCAAAGTCAATGATACTCATACGTAGCATGTCCTCCAACATCTGGTTTGTACACTCGGGTTGCCCATCGGTCTGCGGGTGGTACGCCGTACTCAACCGCAATTCCGTGCCCATGGCCTCCTGAAAACTCTCCCAAAACCGCGAAAAAAATATCTTGTCTCTGTCAGACACGATATTTAGGGGCACACCGTGAAGTCTCACAATCTCTGAAATGAAGAGCTGGGCATACTGTCCCGTAGTGTAGTCAGTCCTTATGGGTAAAAAGTGAGCGACTTTGGACAACCTGTCCACAATTACCCAAACGAAGTCGTGACCCCTCTGCGACGTAGGCAACCCCGTGATAAAGTCCATGGATATGCTCTCCCACATCCACCCCGGAACCTCCAATGGCTGTAGAAGTCCTGTCGGTCTCTGATGATCCACTTTTACTAGCTGACAAGTGGCGCATTTTGAAACAAACACAGCGATATCTCTCTTCATACCGCTCCACCAATACTGGCGTCTCATGTCTTGGTACATTTTGTCCCCTCCGGGATGTACCGCGAACCTTGAGCCGTGTGACTCTGCCATCACCTCGTGTCGCAATTCCTTCCCTTTTGGAACCACCAATCTCCCATTGAAGCGTAATCCCCCGTCTGAGCTAACGGTATAGGACTCGGCTCCCTCTGCTAGTAATTAAACTATCTGCTCCTGACAGAACGAGTCATTAGCCTGTGCCCGTACTACCTTCGTGACAATCTGCGGTGTAACGGTCATCACAGATATGAAAGATCGGGCCACTGCATCCTGGTGTCCCAACTCCTTCCACTTAGCCTTCCACACCCCTGCCACCTCATCTGCTGGCCTACGGCTCAACGCGTCTGCTACCACGTTAGCCTTTCCCGGGTGATACTGGATGTCGAACTGGTAGTCTTTCACAAACTCAAGCCACCTACGCTGCCGCATATTCAACTCCTTCTGCGTGAACAGATACTGTAGGGACTTGTGGTCCGTGAACAGTTGGAACTTCTCCCCCAAAAGACAGTGTCTCCAAATCCGTAGGGCAAATACCACTGCTGCCAACTCCAAATCATGAGTGGGGTAATTCTTCTCGTGAGGCTTAAGCTTACGGGAAGCATAAGCTATGGCCTGTCTCTCCTGCTGCAATACACCTCCAAGTCCTTGCAAAGACGCATCGGTGTAAACCAAATACTCAACTCCCGGTCTCGGCAATGCTAACACAGGTGCTGAGGTTAACTTGTCCCTTAACTCATCAAATGCCAACTGACAGGCATCACTCCAAATGAACGGTACACCTTTACGAGTCAGATGTGTCAAAGGACCCGCTATCTTCGAAAATCCCCGAATGAACCTCCTGTAGTATCCTGCTAGGCCCAAGAAACTACGAATCTCAGTCGGTGTCGTGGGCTGTCCCCACTCCCTCACCGCGGATACCTTCCCCGGATCAACAGATATCCCCCGGTCGGAAATAATGTGTCCCAAAAACTGGACCTCCTTCAACCAAAACCCGCACTTCTCAAACTTTGCATACAGCTCGTTCTGACGCAGCGTCTGCAAAACCTGCCTCAAATGCTCGGCGTGCTCCTCCTCTGTCTGGGAGTAAACCAGAATATCATCAATGAAGATAATGACAAACTGATCAATGAACTCTCTGAACACCCTATTCATCAAGTCCATAAACACTGCTGGAGCGTTGGTCAAACCAAAAGGCATAACCCGAAACTCGTAAGATCCATATCTCGTTAAGAACGCAGTCTTCGAGACATCCTCCTCCCTGATACGCAACTGATGGTATCCCGATCTCAAATCAATCTTCGAGAAGAAAGAAGATCCTCTCAACTGGTCAAATAGGTCATCGATTCGAGGCAACGGATACTTATTCCGTATCGTGACCTTGTTCAACTCTCGGTAGTCCACACACAACCTCAACGATCCATCCCTCTTCTTAATGAACAACACAGGGGCACCCCACGGTGAAGTACTCCTCCGGATGAACCCCTGACCCAACAACTGCTCAATCTGATCCCGTAACTCTCTCATCTCAGCTGGAGCCATACGGTAGGGTGCGCGGGCAATAGGCCGAGTGCCCAGCGTCAAATCAATCACGAAATCTATCTCTCTACTCGGAGGTAATCCAGGTATATCCTGAAATACATCGGTAAACTCTCGAACAACCGGAATCGAATCAAGTGGTATCACCACTTCCTTAGAGGTCTCCTTCTCTATGTAGTACAAATGAGTGGATGATCCTCCTTCAGGGCGAGGCATCGTCACTAAAAACATCTCTTGCCCGGGAATGGCAAAGGTAATACGCCTACTAAAACAGTCAATTATGGCTTGGTACGCTACTAGCCAATCCATACCAATAATGGTATCACACTCGGTCATCTCTAACACTAACATGTCCGCGGGTAATACCAACTACCAATCTCTACCCCCACTCCCCGGCATATATAGAAAAATGAACCATTCCCCTAATGGTGAGTCTACCTACGTTACAGTGCTAAATGCTGCGGTTAATAACTCTAAGGTCTTCGAATAATAAGTAGCTATAAAACAATTGCGTTGTCCTAGTAACAAACAAAATTCTACCCAAAAGTCTCATGGATAGAAAACATACCCCAAATCGCGGTTGGTGCCTGTGGGGCGGCTGCCTGGTTGATATTATAGATATGACTGTACTGTAACTGCCCCTGTTGCACTGGAGCTACAGGAAAAGTTAGTAGGGCTAGTACTTGAGCTGGGGTTGGGAGAACGACGGGAAATATAGGCCTCTGCAGCTCCTGTCGGGCACCCTGTTGCTGCTGCTGCGGGGCCCTGTTCTTATCAGGACAATTCTGGCGTTTATGGCCACGCGTGCCACACACGAAACATCGGCCTATGAAGTTTCTCCCCCTCTGACCCTGCTGCTGACGGTGTTGGCCTCCCTGACCTGGGACCTCTTTCCCCTTTCGGAACTGCTTCATTTTACCACGTTGTTGACTAGAACTGACTCGGTCTTGGGTAGTTTGTTGTCGAAATTTCGGGGTCTTCGCACATTTTTCAGCTTTATTCACATGCATTTGGCTAACCTCTCTAGGTCTATTGCCTCCTTTAAGTTGTATGTTGCGTTCTTGGTATTGTAAAACTGTAGTGGTAACTGCTTGTGCCACGATACCAGCTAACTCGGCGATTGATATTCTCTCTGGGGATACCTGAGGTGTGAGTCGATCTTGTCCGTTGACTCTCTTAACCGTTTTAGCTAGTTCTTCTTGACGGTCCATCTGAAAATTTAAGTAAATTTGGATGAGTTCATCATTCAAATAAACAATTCGCGGAAGTACGAATTCCCAATGTATAGAGATGAATACAACATTCCTAGTATTAGGGCCCTATATCAAAGAAAGCTTAGCGGAAACATAATAGCAGTACAGATCCTAAAGGACACTAGAACCTGATGCTCTGATACCACCTGTGACACCCCGACTAATTAAATACCGGGTAGCTACTCCTTTATTAAATTAAATCAAAATGCCAAGTTGGCTCAGTTAATAGCATCACTGTCGAAAACATTTTATTATTACTAACCACCTAGTATTTAAAAAGTAAGTTGTCAATTTTTAATTAAAGTCTGATTAACATGTAGTAAAAGATTTAAAGCAAGAATAATATCACCATTCACCATAACGAAATAATAGAATAACCATCACATGATATAAATAAATCCGGAGGAAAAACTCCTCACAACAAATCCCACAACTGAAATAAGTAACGAAATACTGAATACTGAATTAATACATGCCAAAGTCTGAAAACTGAAATGGAAATGTCTCTAATAGAATTTGGGCAACATGCCCTACAACTGAGGAATACTGAGTATGGAATTCAAATGATATAAGCGTCTAAAAGAAAATCCCTATACCTTCCACAAGCAGCTACAGCTCGTCATCTGAGTGAGAATCCTATGCATGGTGTCCTTGTGGCTGGGCACCTAAAATGGTTTTACAAAAAGAAATAGATTTGAAAGCAAACGGGTCAGAGCCCGAATGTGGAGATATTGTAAAAACCTGCAAGTGCTTTAAAAACATTTAAAACATTAAATGCAAAGTACATGTTAGGACGTGCACTCACATGAAATTCTCACCTCTCGTCTAACTGTGCACTCCTAACGTAAGTACCCATCTAAAATGACATAAACCACTAGCTAAGTGACATCATATCTAGCTAGACTGTCATAGGTTCTACCCTTATTACTCGGTTCCCATTAACATTATAACGATCTTAATTAAATAGGGGGCTTAACATAAATTGAGGTTCTCATATAAAAGTAATACAACTCGTTATAGATTATCCCTTTTATGTTATTCCATAGTTATACACACAATACCATATGAAAGTTCCCATTTTACTAAGTGTATATTTTTCACAACATAGATATACAATATAAGCACCCCGAGACTAAGCTGTGGTGCACACATACTCTGCTATCTATCCCGGTACATCACGTACATAAGGATCACGCATTCCGAATCTCTCAGGAATCATTCTCAGATAACAACATCACAAACAATGGAGGCGAACACAGTCACATCACATGGGTCACGCACATACCTACGCTCCCACGATCAGTAAACTTATTAACATCCCAATAAGTCCTTCTCTGACCTATGTTCATCGAGGTAACCAATCTAAATCCGGGCAACACAAGGATAAGAAGGCCCTAAGCGAACGTAAACCTCCCGTGATAGCAAGTATGGTAGGTATGTCATACACATAAAATTGTATGCTAAGCATTCACACATCTTAGATATCACAATATTAATAAAGGTATACTCTACATCCTTATACCATTATTCCAAATTATATATTTTAAGTCTCCCGATAATATAAAAGTTAAACTGTCGACACGTCTCACGTCGTAGTTTCTTATACTTAAAACCTACCTCAAATAGGTTATTAAGTTCCTATTATTCCCACATATAACATCTTTATTCCTAAGGTCTTTACTTCTGCCCAAACCTCATTTCATCAAATTATTCAAATTTACGCTTTTATCCCAAATATTATCTCACTTATCGAATTTCATTAATTTGGAATAATTCCTCAAATTGAATTCTAATTAAGGTCCAAGTTTCATAATCATGCCTACTGGTCTTCCTTAAGTTTAAGGATATTCATAAGGTCTCCAATAACATTTTCCAAGGGTTACTACCATTAAAATTTAAATAGGGAAAAACTTTACTCATTCTGGGAAGGTCGATCGATCGACTTTTTCCTTCGATCGATCGATGGTGGTCGATCGATCGACTGATGAACATCGATCGATCGAATGCACCAGGTATGGCTACGGACTGCTTCGTTTTGTAGTTTTCAAATCATCCCAAAACATACTTTTAATGCATGAATCTCTAATATAACATTATAGTATCATCATACAACCATCCTACAACATTAATAACGTTCTAAAGCCAATAATTCATCAACCAAGGGCTATATATGGATCAATCTTCATCAAGAACCCTAGTTTTCTAATTCTTTCAAGAACATTCAAAAAATCTCTTCTTAAATCCATTTTTGTTTCTTGTAAGATATATCAATATCAGATTAGTCCTCTAAATACGATTCTACATGCAATCCTTTCCTCAAAATATAGTATTCTAATTCCAAACTCATGGGTTTTTCATTAACTTTCAAGAACAAATGTAAATCTTAGAATTATCTAACATGGAAGGAACATTCTCTGAATTAAACAAAATTAAATCACTTGCCTTGATTCAATTTCTGATTTTGATGACGATTTGCTGAAGTTCTCTCTCCCTTTCTGCAAAATTCTTCTCTTTCTCTCTCTCTCTCTAAGCTTTCTTCTCCAATGGCTATGGTGGCTAGGGTTTTGTTTTTGGGAAAGAAATTAGAAACCTAATTCTAATAACCTACGTAGCCTATTGGGTTAACATGGGTTGGTTAGTGGTTTAGTGGGTCAAATCCACATCAGATATAATTTACTAATTTTCGTCACTTTTAATTCTAAAAAAATGCAAAATTACCCAACTACCCCTATATGTTGCCGGTATGGCCTAAAAATACCCCGGGACCCAAACTAAACCCCCCGGCTAGTGTTTTCTGACTATCTCGACCCTTCTGAACGCGTTGGCGCACTCAAAATGACCATACGGTTAATAGAATTTAAATTCCCTTTTATAATTAAAATAATTATATCCTGACGCGACTGTCACACGCCTCCCAATAAAATGTCCAAATTGCCGTATATCAATCTCACGACAAATTTCATAATTCAATATTCATATATCATCATATATACTCAATATAGTCAAATACCAACTCACATCTCGCTAGTATTTTATCCGGATTAATTCCCAATTAATTCTCATTTAATTAATTAATCCCAAAAATAAATATTGCCAAAAATACGGGATATTACAGTTAGGAGGAATCCCGTCATTGTTTCTGTAGCTAGATTCTGGGATTTTGGCCATTTAGGATGAGTTTTTGGGTGAAAACACTACGTATAGTCGTTTCCCATAGACGACGCCAATATGTTGATGTAAAAAACTAGATTTGATCTAATTAATTAATCACAGATAAATATGAATGAAGAAATAAGACAACAAATTTTTAAAGTGGTTCAGCCTTAGGGAAATGGCCTACGTCCACTGTTTTGTATTACTGGGTATTTGCATTAATCTTCAGTATGTTTGCTTATGGAAAGCCTTGCCCCGCTAGGGGGTGTTACAAAGTATTTATAGCCCTTGGGCTCTCAATACGAATAGATAATATGATGTTATTTGATAGACATATACATCTGTACACGATAAGAATGTTCATTGAATCTGTTTCTGCCATTTGATCTTCCTGACTAGTAGCTCGGTACGCTGAGTAGCTCGGCACTGTAAGGTGATCGGTAAATATGTTTATGCCATGCAGGATGATATGTGTCTTCATATAATTGGTCCACGTCTACTGACTAATTTTTGTATCAACACTTATAGCATTTCACCTGGTGCTCTAATGGTATTACTATTAATATAATTACCCAAATATTGATATTTTGGTATATGGACTTTATTTATGGTATCAGAAATATTGGGAGCCCATTTTATTGTTATTATATTATGTTATAACTATTGAATTATGTATGAAACCCTTTGTTAATTTATTGCTTTGGAATTGTAAATACATGTTCCCTTTATCTATGAGAATATAATATGAACCTTTACTTATAATATAATTATTGTTGATTAATCATGCAGATGTGATAGAATGAGTACGAGATAACCTTGTGTTGGCTTGTTGGTTGTATGGTTTATTTGGATGAGTGGGGTGGTTATGAAAATTTTATATTTAGATTCTTATTACTTGAACCTCTGATAATAAACCCTTAATTAATTTGTCTTAACAACTACCTTATCCAAACGAAAGTGTATTGGGGGAAGGGAGTTCTTTGTTTAGATTTTACTTTGGTGAGACGTCCCACGTACAGAGTTTAGTGATAAATCTAAAACTTTAATAAAAGTAATAGACCTTTACTTTAATGTTTTGAATCATGAGTATATCCCTATAGGCTTATTATCCCTTTAGTTCATTGTGTAATGTCTTAAAATGTTTATAAAGGCTCTATTGATAATAACTCGAGGATGGGGTAAGTGGGTAATAATAATATAGCAGTGAGTGATAAAATACATATGAAATTGTGAACTTAATTGATAAATGAACATATGAAATATGGATAAGTGGGTAAGTGTTAAGGATAACACCCTTTATGTTGAAATACTTGATGAGTACGATTTATTATAGATTGTTGATTATGTTACACGATGTTGTGAAGTTCCGACTCTGCATAGCAGGGTGGCTATAGGTTTTTCGGCATTGTACAATAGGTAGGTACGAGATGTGTGACGATTTGATTCAGCATACCACATGTTTTTTAGATGGCTCGAGAGAAGAGGAACATATCGGTTACGTGTTAGTTAATTAAAGAGAATAATTAATCTATAAAATGAATTGAGATAATGTCAAGGCACTGTGAGGTCGAGTATTAAATGATGGTTTATACTTACTAATTTTATAAATTATCGATTTATTATTTAAATTTATAACTTCTTTGAGTTGCATAGCTGAGTAACTTGTTATGGTTTTGACCCATCCTTATTTGTGGTGACTTCCAGGTGCTAGGGTTGGACCTCCTACCTAGTCTTCATCTCTCTAGCTAGCACGCATTTATCATATCTCTCTTTTTCAGGGTTTGTATCCTTAACGATGATGTAGGTATTTATTTTGTGAGACTATTACATTATTTCAGTCTAGTTATATTGAGACATTTCAGTTGGTATGTATTATGGGTCTTTAGTTTTGGCACGTATCATTTTGAGTTTGATTTAGGATTTACATTGAAGATTTATGTTGGGATATTATCATCTCTCTCTTTTATAATTATGGAATTCTCATTGTGAATTTATATTAGAGGAGTTTCACATCTCTTCCATATATGTCATATATTTCGATTGATCTCCTCATGTTGAGAGTGTTATTTAATTGTTTTAACAACATATAATATTTTAATAATTCGACTTGATCAACCCGAGTATTAAAGTATACGAGGTGTCACAATAATTTTTATCCGAGTCTATTTAGACGATATTATTTTTTAATCCACTTTTAAAAACCTTGTTCATAACTTTGGGTTGTTAATGCAAAAATAATTTAAGATTAGCATGGTTAGGGAACTTAATTTTTTCCTTGGCCTTCAAGTGAGACAATTAGAAAGTGAAACATTTAGTTTACAATCCAAATATTCAAAGGACCTTTTGAACAAATTTGAACTAGACTCTTCCAAGCATAAATGCACCCCCATGAGTGTTTATGAAAAGATTGGAAAATATGTCGGTGCAATGGATGTGGACAAAGCATTATATCAAAGCATGATAAGTAGTTTGTTGTGCCTTACGTATAGTCATCCTGGCATATCCTTTAGTGCGACAGGTAGTAGTTGTACTCAATTACCTTAGATGAAACAAATTTTGAAGGATTATAGTTTTGATAAAAATTTCATAATTATTTATTGTGATAACACTAGTTCCATAGATTTATCCAAAATCCGATTTAACATTCAAGAACGAAATATATTGACATTCTCCATCACTTTATTAGAGATCTTATGGAAGATAAGGTGGTGTCTTTGAGTTATGGTTCTACTGAGTATCAAATAACTGGTATTTTAACTAAACTTATTAATTAGACTATATTTTAGTATTTTAGATCATACTTTTATTAATTTCGTAGTAACATGTTTAAGATTTTGAGATTTAAATCTCTATTAAGTATATATCCTATGACACGTTTTAACGAGAGTTTGTTGTATTATCTTTCCATAAAAAGATTTTTGATACATTTATTTATATGATCTTTAGATGATATACTCCTTTCATACCTTATATATCAAATGGCTATTTTTTTATCTCTTTTCCCTTTAGGTTGAATGTGATGTAGACTCCATTACACGATCTCTTTATTCTATTAAGTCTAATAAAATTTGAGAAAATTATACTAAGAAACTCATACTCATATCTTGTTTCACTTTACACTACACTGCATATTGAGTTAATGCCATTTTATAAAGGATGAAAAAATGTATGGTCTTCTACAAAGCATTCAAATATTTATTAGACTCGTGAAAGAGTGTATAAATTCTTATGTGTTTACGTGAGGTACTTTATTTTGTCATTTTATGAAGTTGAAAAAGTGTATGCTATATCAAAGTCATGAGAGAAGAAGTGGTTAGGGCCAAAACGTTTTTGGATGATGCTACCTTTTAAAATTGAGAATAATTTCCCATCTTGTGCTTGAGTGAAAACTGCATTTGCAAAATAAAACTTAAACAATGGAATATCTAAAGGATTTCAATCTATCCAAAATTAGGTTACACCAATAGTATGAAACATCAAATTTTTAACCATATTGCTATCAATGAGGGGGAAAGTGATTGATGAAAATGTTCCTAATAGGATATTGGAGATTTCATATAGTCGAAACTATGAATTCTTTGTTTTATGATTTATTATTCTTTCTTGAATTTGAGCTTGGCTATTTCACTCAATGGTGTTCATATTTTTTCATAAACGAGATATGATATTATGTTCTTGGTTGATATTAACTCATTATATTATTATCCTTTAAGATAATCCTTCCTTAATTATGAACATTGTCATTTATCTAATTTTTTTTTGTAATTAGGATGAAATATCCTTCTATCTTTCCTTATCCAAACTGGTTTAAGAGTGTGTCTCCAATTGCTTATTTTTGTGGATATCTCTTTGTACATTATTTTTCTTAGAGAATAGGTTGAGCAAGTCATTCATCATCTTACTTTTGTTGAACCTTTTTCTCTACTTTATGATAGTTTCTTATTTATTCTTGATGTTATTTATAACTCATTTTATGATTTATTTCCCTTTTGCCTCTATTTATTTCCTTTGTTTATTCTATGAAAAAACAGAAGAACTATATGGGAATAATTAGACATATTATCATATGGGGAGTAACCTTATTCAAGGGGAGTAATTTATGAGATGTGCTAGTTAGGATGAGAGATATGACCTTCCATTATTTTGTATATCTACTATTGATACTAACTTTTAGCATATTATTTCTCTTTACACATTGGTGTGTTGATGATATTTTGATAATGTGTGTAGGAAAAATATTGTTCAAGCTCTCCCTTGAAGACTTGATAAGTGCATTTTTCTTTCAAAGATTTGTATGATGAAATCTAACTTTCGTGATTTTGGCCAGGCTTGTTATAGTGTTACATTTTTATATGCTTCTTACCCTTTATGCGTTTTCACAGAATAGACAAATGGGGAGATTGTAAGAGTATAGTATACAAGTTTTTTCTCACTCAGAATATTGTCTTATTCTTGTTTCTAAAACATTTTGTGTCCAAGAGGTCTCTGAAAGCTTCATCAATATTGAAGACTTCTTTCATCCCGATATCACTTTGATAAGTAGGGGATGTAGGTAAGCGTGACCTAAAAGACCTAGTATTCATGGTTTTTGAAATTCAAATTGTTCGTATCTTTTTCAAAATCTTGGCGCGTGCTTGTGTGTTTTTTTATCTCCAAAATGTCATAGTATTTAGTTCTACGGAAATTTACTTTTAATAAAAAAATTTGAGCCCTATGCTTTTTCACTATAGCTAAAGTTTTCCTTAGCTAATCGTGCCTAATATGTTTTATCTCGTACAATCCTAGGTTGATCTCATGACCTCCCTTCACAGATGCTTCACATTGGTGACAAAATTTGTCTCTATAGTGAAACAAAAATACAGGTTGGCAATTGATTTTTAACTTTTCTATAAAACAAAGGATATTTCCAAAATATTTTTCAAAATCACTTCTTGGGGTTTATGGGATCTTTTCTTGCTCTCTCTTTCCCTACCAATTCTAGTGGGATCATGTGCCTAAGAATTATATCTGTATCACCTTTCTCTTGCATAAGGCTTGAAATATTTTTGAAGAGAAAAAATATTAATAGATAAGTATTTTGAGTTTTTTTTCTTTATTTTTAAGAACCTAAACTATATAGGAAAGAAGACTAGTTCTTTATTCTCATTATTTATCTTTTTTGCATTTGAACAACTTTGTCTTAGGAGTGATATATATCAGATGAAAAAAAGTAAATTTTATGAACCTAAAACACTTTTTATCATCAAAATCATTTTAAACTTAGGACTTATATTCCTTGGGAGATTCTAGTGATTGTGTGGTTCTTTACAAGACAACTTCGAAGTTACTCCATAATAACCTTATAGGCCATTTGATCATTACATCGGTGTGTTGAATTCTGGTCGACGTTATATAGGTTCCAGGCTCGTTAAGACACGTGGAAATAGGGTAAGGTGTGAGTTAGCACATTGTGTCATTGTAAGACATTTATCCTCTCTCAAAGTCTTTACTAATTTATAGTGATATTGTTACTTTGGGTCCGAGATTTTTCACACTAGTGGGGGTTTTCCTCGTACATTCGAAATTTAGGAATGATTTCATTTTTTGCATGATTTATATCTCAAATCCTTAACGAATATTGATATTTGTTGTGTAGAATAAATCATTCATCAATTTTATCATCTATACCTTTAGGTTGTACACGCTGTTTTTTTCATCTATTAAAATTGAAACAAATTTTTAATTTGGTGTACCTTACTTTTCGAGTGGTATTTTCCTAGTAGATCACTCTCAGATTACATTAATAATGTTAAAAGGTATGCACTCTCTTTAAAAATCTCAGATACCAATTTGAGAGTGTGCTACAGCGGAATATTGCGGCTTCTCAAATAAATCCAATTTTAATTATGTGACAAACTAACAACTTTTAATTAAGCCCAAATTTTAGATAAACCCCAACACATGCATCTAGATGATTTAAAATCATAAATCAATAAACATGCAAATAAAACCAATTTCAGGAAAAATACCCGAAGGAAAAAACCTTTTATTTCACTATATTTTGTAAATCGCAACTTACACGGATTATAATGAAATACAGTTGACACACGAATACCCGCAGGCGTCGGACGGCATCGTCAACATGGGAAAAACCGCAGAAGCCCAACAAGAACACACAGTTCTATCTTCAGCAAAGATCCACACGCAACGAGCCTCAATGACCGCAGTCAATCATCTGCCCAGTACCTCCCTCAAGTGGTACCTATGTCAGCAGCAGAGATCCTCTCAACAAGAGAAAACGTCAACAAGATGGTATCTTGAGTTCCAATTAAATTAACATAAAGATTGGGATGTGTTATGAATTGAAAAACAAGGTTTTAAACCCTAGAGTTGAAGAAGACAAAGTGTTCTGTCGTTTGCAGATTACTGGTATCGAAAATTGTCAGATCTCCTTAAAGAAAACGAAGTGATTTAATGCGCTTTATATAAAAAAATTGAGGCGGTGCATCGTTCGAAAGAGATAGGAGGTCGTTTGAACGAGATCCCATGTCGTTTAGATGAGAGTACATGTCGTTTAAATGAGAAAGCGCGAAAAGTAAATTTAATTTTTTATTTTTAAAATTCTTCTTCTAATCTTGGAAAATTCATTCTGACTAAAAACAACGGCTCAACACTTATAAAATCATGTTGAAGAAGCTTTATATTCGAATCCGTCTTGATGCTTGAATGATTTTGAACAATTCTTCGATGATTATAACGGTATACGACATACTCAATTGTGATGGACATTTATAAAATCACGTCCTTATAAATCTCCTCCTATGTCTATGCCGGTACAAAATAAAAACATTCGAATGATCAATGCAAATATGACCTATACAAATCTACCCACCCATGAACCCAAAAGTGGAAGCATAAAATGCTAAGTCTTCAAGCTTTTCTTAAAAGCATCTTCAACTTCAAATCTTCAAATCTTTGAGCTTTTCTCATCAGGGTGTGTAACATAGACCTTAATTGTTGTACCTACACACACGAGACAAAGCAAATACCTCGTGATGCATCGAGTTTGAAATAATATAAAAATACATAAATCATTATAATCAAATCTCCCCCATAATGCAAAAATTCCTCCATAATTCGTTCTCACCCTTTTTATTTGATCAAAATAGACAAGGAAACGAATAACCAAATCAAGCATGGAGTTGTCATGATAAACAAGGCAATCAAGCATGGAGTTCCACAAACTATTTTTTATTTTTATAATTTTTCATACAAAAATGCAAAAATATTTTTTACAAAACTCACACACGATGAATTTACACTAAGATAACCAAATCATAGCAGAATGAATGGGTGTGAACTTATTCAATAGGTAATAAAACTCAATCACGCATATGTGCATGATGCATAAGTGTGCTCCTATCGAATGAACATAAAAAATATCCTTAGATGTAAAATTGTTGAATTTAGATGATATCGACTAAATCAAATCAACAAATCAAAGCCCAAGTGATTTTCACACCAATAACGTCCAAAACTATTTAGTGCCGTTTCGAGAACTTTTGAAAGGACGTGAAAATCCATTGATACATATCCACCCAAAACTCCCTCATAAATAATAATCTTTTTGTTTTTCTAATGAGGTTCTAAATTCTCAACTTAGAGAAAACCTATTGGCCCAAATTTTGGCATATTTCATCTTTTTATAGCCCTAATTTTTTTGTGCGGGCTCTTTTCAAACGACGAATTTTACGACGTGATTGTTATTCAGTAGAATCCATTTCTCATGCATTCATTATATTTTAAAATTTAAACAAATTTCTCACAGGTAATGGTTTTTTCATGCACTACTTTTATTACTCTCGTATTATTACACTTGGTTTGTTTTAAGGACATGATTGAGATGAAAACGGTTGACAAACATGTGATAGACAAGTAAAATAATAAAACAAATCATTGCATTTGCGCAATAAAGGAAATAATGAGTCAAATATGTAGGAAGTATCAACTAATAACATCTCAATGACTCCGAACATTGTAAAGCACATGGATGACATGACATATGATCTCAAAACACTATCAAATAGTCACGTGGATTTGGAATGATATTGTGACTCGGTCATCCTAAATGTCCATTCATATATGGTGCAAAAACAAAATACAAAAATCTTTTTGACTTTTAAAAAAAAAATTATAAAAAAATCTTTTTGGTTTTTCAAAGTTTCCAAAAGAAATGAAAATCTTTTTGTATTTTTCAAAATTTTTCAAAAGAAAAAATATAAGACAAAAACGATAAGCAAGTCATAACACTACCAAGATTATATTATGTAGCATAAATAGAATATGACGAACTCATAACACGATCAACCAAAAGATTTAACATGGGGTGAATCACGTGCAAGTAACCGAGAGGTAAGAACAATTAATCCAAAAGCCTCTAAATCCAATTTCCTAACCCAAATAGATTTGTAATGACATGTAGGAGTTTTGGGAATCGAATTTATTTTCTTATTAAACTTCCTAGGCATATTATGAAGTTTATAATGGAAACGCCTAAGATGACCTTTCCTACTGCAATGTGTGCAAGTATAAATTGGGGAGTGAATGTTACCTAAAGGAGGCCCTCTCCTAAAGTTTCTAAGTGGCGCTCTCCTAAAATTCCTAGGTGCCTCTCTCACGATGTTCCTACGTGTCTCTCTCTTAACAATTCTCGGTGTCTCTCTCCTAACAAACATAGGAGGCTCTCTCACACATGTGAGATTGACTTTGACAATGGGTGCAACACTATCATCAAAGCCTATACCATCCCTATCCTCCTTAATTTGGACAGTGTCTAAAATATTATCTAGCTTTTCTGACTGAGACTCGAAATCAAACTTCATCTTACTTGACTCTCTTAAACTTTTCTCAAGATCACCTATCCTAGACTCAAGTACTCGTCTAGAATCCTCAAAATCTAAAAGCTCATTTTTCATAGTCTCTGTCAACCCTCTAAGACTATCTCTCTCACTTTCGACATATCCTAACTTTTCTCTAAGCATATCCTTACGTGTCCTGAAATCCTCAATCAACGTATAGGTGTTGTTTCTATGTGAGACACGTTCCTTCAATTTAGCTTATAATTTAAAATTTGCCTTTTTCAACTTTACAAATTCTACATACAAATTATCGTAGGTAACTTGCAACTCACTCAATTAGTCCTCTTCCTCATCCTTACTCTCATCACCAGTCATAGGGGTGGGGGCTATCGCATAGTAGCATAAAAGACTTCTTTTTCAAAATCACTATCACTAAGGGAAGAAACACGAGATGTCGATTTATTTAAAATCTTTCTTGTATAAGTGGGACACTCTTCCATCGATTGACCAATTCCCTCATAAGCACGACAACTCTCAGAATTACTTTAAATAGAAGATTTGAAAGAAGAATTCGCGTGAATTTTCTAATTAGCCCTTTCAAAAAGTTGACATCTAAAATCATTAATACCACCAAAAGCCATACTTAAGAAAATTTTGGATCAAACACAATAACTTAGTGCAATAGGCTCTGATACTAATTTGACAATGTGAGTAGTCAAAAGGTATCAGACAAAACATGAAATATCTGGATCACGCAGTAAATTAACGCAACCTGCTCTGATACCAATTTGTAACAGGTATGCACTCACTTTAAAAAGTTTTGATACCAATTTGAGAGTGTGCTACAGCGGAATAATATGACTTCTCAAATAAATCCAATTTTAATTATGTGAAAAACCAACCATTTTTTATTAAACTCAAATTTTAGATAAACCCTAACACATGCATCTTAGTGATTTAAAATCATAAATCAATAAACATGCAAAGGAAACGAATTTCAGGAAAAATCCCCGAAGGGCAAAACCTTTTATTTCACTATAATTTGTAAATCACAACTTACACAGATTACTATGAAATACAATTGATACACGAATACCCGCAGGCGTCGCTCAACGTCATCAGCAATGGAACAATCGCAGCATCCCCTCAAGAACACTCAGTTCTATCTTCAGTAAATATCCACACGCTACGAACCACAATGACCGCAGTCAACCATCAACCTAGTACCTCCCTCAAGTGGTACCTATGTCAGCAGTAGAGATCCTCTTTATAAGAGAAAATTTCAACAAGATGGTATCTTAGGTTCCAACACAATTCACATAAAGATTTGGTTATTTTGTGAATTGAAAAACAAGGTTTTAAACCCAAAAATTGAAGAAGACAAAGTGTTCTACCATTAGCAGATTACTAGTATCGAAAATCATCAGGTCTCTTTAACTCAAACAGAGTGATTTAACGCATTTTATATAAAAAAATTCAGGCGACGCATCGTTCGAACGAGAAAGGATGTCATTTGAACGAGACCCCATATCGTTTGAATGACAATACAAGTCGTTCAATCAAGAAAGCGCGGAAAATAAATTAGATTTTTTATTTCAAAAATTCTTCTTTTAATCCTAGAAAATTCATTTTGACGAAAAACAATGCCTCCATATATATAAAATCATGCTGAAGAAGCTTGATAGCCGGATCCGTCTTGGTACTTGAATGGTCTTGAACAATTATTCGACGATTGTAACGTTATACGGAATATACTCAATTGTGACGTACATTTTTAAAACATGTCCTTACAAATCTCCTCCTATGTTTATGCTGGTATAAAATAAAAACATTTGAATATCAATGCAAATATGACTTATAAAAATCTACCCTCCCATGAACCCAAAAGTGGAAACATAAAATGCTAAATCTTCAAACTTTGCTTCACAACATCTTTAACTTAAAATCTTCAAATCTTTGATCTTTTCTCATCAGGGTGTGCAACATCTGATCTTCAATTGTTGTACCTAAACACACGAGACAAAGCAAATACCTCGTGACACATCGAGCTTGAAATAATATAAAAATACATCAATCATCATAATCAAATCTCCCTAATAATGCAAAAACTCCCCCATAATTCGTTCTTCCCCTTTTTGTTTGACCAAAATAGACAAGGAAACAAATAACCAAATCAAGCATGGAGTTATCCCGATAAACAACGCAATCAAGCATGGAGTTCGAAAAACTATTTTTGATTTTTAAAATTTTTCATACAAAAATCACACACCATGAATTTTCACTATGATAACAAAATTATGGAAACATAATGAATAGGTGTGAACATATTCAATAGGTAATAAAACTCAATCAAACATATGTGCATGGTGCAAAAGTGTACTCCTATCGAATGAACATAAAATATATCCTTAGTTGTAAAATTGTGCAATTTAGATGATATCGACTAAATCAAATCAACAAATCAAATTCCAAGTGATTTTCAGACCAATAACGACCAAAACTATTTTGTGCCATTTCGAGAACTTTTCAAAGGACGTCCAAACCCATTGATACATATCCACCCCAAACTCCCTAATAAATAATAATCTTTTTGTTTTTCTACTGAGGTTCTAAATTCTCAACTTAGAAAAAACCTATTGGCCTAAATTTTGGCATATTTCATCTTTTTATTACCTTAATTTTTTTGTGCGGGCTCTTTTCAAATGGTGGATTTCACGACATGATTGCTATTCACTAGCAGCCCTTCCCCGTGCACTCATTATTTTTTCAAATTTAAACAAATTCCTCACGGGCAATGGTTTTTACATGCCCTACTTTTATTACTCTCGTATTATTGCACTTGATTCGTTTTAAGGACATGATTGAGATGAATACACTCGACTAACATGAGATAGACAAGTACGATAATCAAACAAATCCATGCATGAGTGAAATAAAGGAAATAATGAGTCAAACTTGTAGGAAGTATCAACTAATAACATCTCAATGACTCCAAACATTGTAAAGCACATGGATGACATGACATACTATCTCAAATCACTATCAAATAGTCACGTGGATATGGAATGATGTTGTGACCTGGTCATCCTAAATGTCCATTCATATATGGTACAAAAACAAAATACGAAATTCTTTTTGACTTTTTCAAAAAAAAATTATAAAAAAATATTTTTGGTTTTTCAAAGTTTCCAAAAGAAATGAAAATCTTTTTGTATTTTTCGAAAAATTTCAAAAGTAAAAATCTAATACAAAATTAATATGCAAGTGCTAACACTACCAAGATTATATCATGTAGCATAAATAGCGTATGACAAACAAACAACATGATCAACCAAAGATTTAACATCGGGTGAATCACGTACAAGTAACCGAGAGTCATGAACAATTAATCTAAAAGCCTCTAAATTCTATTTCCTAACCCAAATAGATTTATAAAGACATGTAGGATTTTGGGGAATCGAATTTATTTTCTTATTAAACTTCCTAGGAGTATTCTGAAGTTTATAACAGAGACACTTCAGATGACCTTTCCTACCGGAATGTGTGAAGTGTAAATCGAGTGGTGAATGTTACCTAAAGGCGGCCCTCTCCTAAAATTTCTAGGTGACGTTCTCCTAAAATTCCTAGGTGCCTCTCTCACGATGTTTCTTGGTGGCTGTCTCTTAACAACCTTCGGTGTCTCTCTCCTAACAACCTTAGGAGTCTCTCTCACACGTGTGGGATTGGCTTTTTGAATAGGTGAAACACTATCATCGAAGCCTATATCATTCTATCCTCCTTAATTTGGACAGTGCCTAAAATCTTATCTAGCTTTTCTGATCGAGATTCGAAATCAATCTTCACCTTACTTGACTCCCTTAAACTCTTCTCAAGCTCACCTATACTAGACTCAAGTACTCGTCTAGAATCCTCAAAATTTGAAAGCTCATTTTCCATAATCTCAATCAACCCTCTAAGACTATCTCTCTCACATTCGACACATCCTAACTTTTCTCTAAGCATCTCCTCACGTGTCCTAAAATACTCGATCAATGCATCGGTGTTGTTTCTATCTGAGACATGTTCATTCAATTTAGCTTATAATTTTAAGTTTTCCTTTTTTTTAAGTTGACAAATTCTACATAAAAATTATTGTAGGCAACTTGAAACTCACTCAACTCTTCATTTTCCTCATCCTCACTCTCATCACTAGTCATAGGGGTGGGGAGCTCTCACTTAGTATCATAAAAGACTTCTTTTTCAGAATCACTATAACTAAGGGAAGAAACACGAGATGTCGATTTATTTAAAATATTTCTTATATGACTGGGACATTCTTTCATCGAATGACCAATTCCCTCACAAGCATGACACCTCTCACAGTTACTTTCAACAGAGGATTTAAAACAAGATTTTGAGTGAATTTTCCAATTATCCCTTTCAAAAAGTTGACTTCTAAAATCATCAATACCATCAAAAGCCATACTTAAGAAAATTTTAGATTAAGCACAATAACTTAGTGCAACAGAATCTGATACCAATTTGACAACTTGAAAGGTATCAAACAAAACATGAAAAATCAGGATCTTGCAGTAAATTAGTGCAACCTGCTCCGATACCAATTTGTAAAAGGTATGCACTGGCTTTAAAAAGCTCTGATACCAATTTGAGAGTGTGCTATAGCGGAATAATGTGTCTTCTCAAATAAATCCAATTTTAATTATGTGACAAACCAACCAATTTTAATTAAACCCAAATTTTAGATAAACCCTAACACATGCATCTAGGTGATTTAAAATAATACATCAATAAACATGCAAAGGTAACCAAATTTAGGAAAAATCCTTGAAGGGAAAAAAGTTTTATTTAAGAATAATTTGTAAATCGTAACTTACACGGATTACAATGAAATACAGTTCACACATAAATACCCGTAGGTGTCAGTCGGCATCATCAGCAATTGAACAACCGAGCAGCCCCACAAGAATACGCAGTTCTATCTTCAGCAAAGATCCACGCGCAGTGAACCTCAATGACCACAGTCAATCAATAGCACAGTACCTTCCTCAAGTGGTTAAGATCCTCTCTACAGGAGAAAACTTCAACAAGATGGTATCTTGGGTTCCAACACAATTCATATAAATATTTGGATGTTTTGTGAATTCAAAAACAATATTTTAAACCGTAAAATCGAAGAAGACAAAGTGTTCTACCATTTACAGATTACTAGTATCGAAAATTGTCAGGTCTCCTTAACAAAAACGGAGTGATTTAACGCGCTTTATAGAAAAAATTTGAGGCAGCGCGTCGTTCGAACGATATAGGATATCATTTGAACGAGATCCCATGTCATTTCAACGACAGTACATGTCGTCCAAACTAGAAAGCGCGAAAAATAAATTTAATTTTTTATTTAAAAAATTCTTCTTTTAATCTTGGAAAATTCAGTTTCAAGAAAAACAACGCCTCAACACATATAAAATTATGTTGAAGAATCTTAATATTTGGATCCGTCTTGATGCTTGAATGATCTTGAACAATTCTTCAACGGTTGTAACGGCATACAACATACTCAATTGTGATGAACATTTATAAAATCACGCCCTTATAAATCTCCTCCTATGTCTATACCGGTACAAAATAAAAACATCCGAATCATTAATGAAAATATGACCTATATAAATCTACCCACCCATGAACCCAAAAGTGGAAAGATAAAATTCAAAGTTTTCAAACTTTGCTTCAAAACATCTTCAACTTTAAATCTTTAAATCTTCGAGCTTTTCTCATGAGGGTGTGCAACATATGATCTTCATTTGTTCTACCTACACACATGGACAAAGAAAATACCGCGTGACGCATCGAGATTGAAATGATATAAAAATACAACAATCATCATAATCAAATCTTCCCCATAATGCAAAAACTCCCCCATAATTCCTGTGACACCCCGCTTAAAATAATAACGGGTGGCCAGCCCTATACTATAATTAAACAGGAATCTCAAGTTGATCATTCTCAGCATCAACTGACGATACCAAAATAAACAAGGCTAACAACCCAATATTATAAAAATAGGGTGCCAAAAATTTAAAATATACATAACAATAGCTAACGAACAACATAATAACTACTAAACATGATATCATATGCTCACGATGATAAGAAGAAGATGTAACTCTTAATTACAACATAAATTCACCAAAGAACATACCCGAATATGATGTCGGGTCACAAACAATACAATAATATGAGAGAAAAAATATAAAAGTTCTATCTATAACACTTGGGTATAAACCCGATACACAAACTGAATCCTAGACAAGATTCAGAAAAAGATAGGAAATGACTATAACAAAATCCCGCAACAGTCCTCAACTACTACAGCTCCACAAATACACTAGATAGAGAACATCATTAGCGTCCTTGCGGCGGAACACCTAAAGTAATACAATGCATATATAGCAAGAGAAAAATGTAAACGGGTCAGAGCCCGAGGTGTGAAAACATTTTAGCAAGTACATTAAAATGTATAATAATTATAAATGCATTATGACATGATTTAAGATGGAGTTGCACTCTTCGAAAAATCTAACTCACCCCTCAACTAGTGCGTGCACCTAAACGTATGCACATGATCCTCAAACAACTACCCAACTCTTTCTAGGGATAATTACAATTTAACCTACGCCCAACTCCACGCTTGCGTAACCCATCATCTAAAACAAATCCATAAACTTCATATCTAAACTTACCCCACGCACATCTGAAATTATATTAACTTATAAGTATACATATAAATATATCTCTACTAGAAATTAGCGGATCCCAGTTATTCCATACACGAGTTATTAGCATCTAAATGCTAAGGACTAAACTTCTCCCAACTCTCAACATTGCACTACGTTTCTTGCGTGGTACGTCTCGCAAAACGAAATCCAAACAAGGAACCCTCCCGATACACTACTCCTTGACAATGTGGATTATCGAGATTCACTATGCCCTCAATGCACGATGCATATAACATCAACTACTTATTAAAATATTACTCCAGTTTATTCTCATAACACTTTATTTCACCATACATATAAATATGAGTACTAAGGACTAAACTTCTGCCCACTCTCAATATTGCACTGCGTTTCGAGCGTGGGACGTCTCGCAAAGCGAAATCCAAACAAGGAACCCCCTCGATACACTACTCCTTGAAAATATTGGTCGTTGAGATCCATTACGCCCTCGGTACCCCACACATAACTACTAATACATATATAGAGCAATAGTCCCTAATCACATAAATAAGATAATGATCCGAACCTTCTAGGGGTCTATAACATCCATCAAGTTATAAAGCACAATCATACAACCCTAACTATCAAGTACACATAACACATTTAGCGTACAATTAAATATCCAAAACCCAATCACACATGGATATACAAATACTTCACAATGCTATCATCTTCTAGGAATTACTCACTTTATCCCTGGTTACCATATATCAGATTATTATCACACCGCCATGGTAATAAAACAAATCACAATCGAAAAATGAGAACGAATTATACCCAAGACTTCTCACCCCTAAATAATATCACATAATAAATAATGGACGACTATAACCTGGGGACTATATGCACCTTTCACCTCAAGCCAAGGGCCTCACCCACATCGCGTAACTTCCCATGATAGCACTAGAGGGTATGCCCACACAATAAGTATATATATATATATATATATATATATATATATATATATATATATATATATATATATATATATATATATATATATCAATCACACTAGATATATATGCAATCACATTAATAAGTATATGTCAATCACACTAGATATATATGCAATCACATCATATAAATGCAACCCATCACACAAGGTATATACAATTACTCCGTATAGGTATACACACTAAATTATGCCCGTATTTAAAGGAAATGAATTCACTTGTAGTATATAACTCGCATTATACTAATCGTTGCTAACTCGCTTATCATCCCACTATTCTTCACAATATGATCACTCACTAAAAACCTTCTCATCCATCACACTTATTAATATGAATATTATCCCAATTCAATCAACATTAAGGATACCATCGATATCCGAAAATACACCGATCAACAATCATTATCCCCAATCCATATTATGGTTCCATCAATCGTATGAACCCTTAACATTATCACTTTGGTGATTTAATCCAAAAGTATAACATCACTAAGCACATCCTGCCTCTTTCTTATAGACCCATAACTATCTCCAAATAGAAAAGTCAATGATAGTGGGATTTCCCACTCGGGTATACGATAATCCTCGAATCGGTATTCTCTCGGAATAAGTCAATATGACCCCCAACAATTTATCATAAGGGAAACTCCTTAAAAGTCTCCAAAACATACTTCTCATAACTTATATGAATGTTCCCAATTGATAAACCCAAACGAAACAGAGCGAAACTCATTCTAGAAAAACCTCACAAAAATAGCACTGTTTTCGAATCGATTCGGCCCAAAGGGAGATGTAAGTCTTCTACATACCGAATCGATTTATAAGGGGAGAATTAATTCGGCCCCTAAAGACCTGTAGGTTCTGCAACACGCCTAATCGATTCGGAAGGGGCGAATCGATTCGGTTTGTTCAGCAAGCTACGAATGGGCTATTTTCTCCAAAACCCAAAATTTCCAAAAATCATTTATATGAATTTCTCTCCATAAATCTTCAACCCAAATATCTTCCTAACATCAAAATTCAATATTTAACTCAACCCGACCATTTATACACCCTCAAATCCATCTACACACCTCAAATGCAAGATTTACCCAAAATCTAGGTTTTAACATACTTAAGCCAAAATCCATAAATTTATCCACAAATCATGAAATAGAAGATTCACAAGAATTATTTAGCAAGTTTAATCACTTGCCTCAAAGTTATAGAGTCTAAATCTTCCTCGAAATCATGAATTGGCCGGAATCCCCAAGCTTTTCTCCTCTTTCTCTTCTTCCTTTACTCTCCTCTCTCTCTCTCTCTCTCTCTCTCTCTCTCTCTAGGGCTTTCTCTTTTCTCTCAAATGAGATTGGTTCTCACGTAGGATTATTAAGCCTTAACTCCAAAATACCCAACTTTAGATGATAATACACACTTTAAATGACCCGGTTACTCCAATTCGAGTTAAACGAACTTAAAAATATTTCAAAACCCAAATAAGACTCTAGTACAGTCATTTCGACTATCTCGACCCTATTGGGATCAACCGCACACTCAGAATCGTCATTCAAAATACTTTCTAACGCCCTCAAATATTGACCTCAATTGCCAATTTTAAAATTCTTCAATTTAAATCAATATTATTTCTCCCAAAATAATTGAATTATCAATCCTAAAAATCGTGGGGTATTACAGACTTCCCCACTTATAAGAATTTCATCCTCAAAATTAAGTTCAGCCTAGTAGTCCAAACCTCAACTAGATCCTACAACACCTACCCTCAAGGTCACTATGCCTATTCCTCCCACTTCTCACGAGAGATCATATTAATTAAAAACTAAATCTACTAACTAGGGTGCCCATACACCTTATACCCGAGCTCTACTCGTATAAACATAACCCGACTTATCTTGCCTCAATTTATACAATAACTCGAAATAAATTAATCCATAATAATATACTAATTATATAAAGTTTTAAAAGGTCCAAAGATTTAAATCCTCTCAATTCCTAACATTCGCTACTTTCATGCGGGGGAGGTCTCGCAAGCAAAATCCAAACAAGAAACCCTCCCAATACACTACTATGTAGCACTGTCGGGGATTAAGATCAGTTAGATCGGGACTAAAGTTTAAAAATATTTTAAAAATATTTTGATAATGACCGAAGGCCTATAAAATAATTTTATTTTAAAAACAGTTTATGTAATTCGACATCCAAATCAAATACCTTATGCCCACGAATCAAGGCGCCAAAAAATACAATACTCTTACCAACCATAAGTTCTCAAAACTTGTATAATCAGGAGCTGAAATCCTTAGCTCAACAATAACCGGCTCAACCCTGAATCTCTTCAGAAATAGGAATCCTATACATCTTAATAAAGCAATGCCATACACTAGGATCTTTCATAGTTGGAACATTATAAATACATTAGTCTAGAACGACTATAAAATGATAGCTTTACTTCCACTACCCAACGCGTTTTAACGATTCCTACGTTCAAAACAAAGTCGTATCTCTTTGCTAGCACATCACAAGATAATTTATTCTCCCACAAGACATCGCCTAAGAGACTTACTTGCTCACTCCTCCCTTTTGGGTCATTCCATACATAATAGGGTTATAACAACTAACCACTTATCAAACTCTTACATGCGATACTCCCAATGCCCCTTAAAGCAGAATCCTAATCATAAAGGAAAAATAATTAATAATTTACATCGTACCTCTTTAGTCCGACTGCATCTCTTTATCGATGAGTTCCCACTCAAAATCTTCAGGACGAAACTGGCCTATGATTTGTTGTAGGCGTTTCACAACCAAAAATTCCTCAAAACGTTGCCCTCTACCTCTTTCGGGACAATCTCTCTTCCTATGGCCTATTTCTTTACAAAAGAAACATCTACCAGCAAATCCTCCTAGCTTATCCTGAGTAACGAAACACTATTGCGGCCCTCGATAACCCTGTTCATAGCATTTTGCCTCACTAACATTCTCTTCTCCAGACTTACTAGATAAACCCGAGTCTTTAAAGTTCTTACCCAATTGCTGACGAAGGCGATATTCCTGACACTGTAATAATGCCACATTCACTACCTTGACGAAAGTCACTAACGCTGGGTTCCTTAACAAATGATATCGTATTTGCTAATATAAACCTCCCCCGAACCTCTCTATTTGCTTCTCCTCTGTATTTACCTCACCAGTCACTAAATTCTCCAATCGAGTAAATTCTTCCTCTTACTCAGCCACTGTTCGATCACCTTGAAACACATCCAACAATATCCTCCTCATTTCTTTCTGAATCGCGGAAGGAAAATACCTTTGTTCAAAGAGTTCCTAAAAATCTGCTATGGGCATCGCATCTCTCTGATCCGATGTGGTGATTGACTCCCACCATTGGAGAGCTGCTCCCTTCAATTTAAAGGTGGCGAGAAATTACTTCTGCACCTCACTGCATTCGACCATTCGGAGGTGCCTTTGAATACTCTTCTTCCAATGACTTGTGACCATCGAATCATCTCCCCCTAAAAATTCTGGAGGATGTCCCTTTCTAAAATCCTCCCATACTCTTTCCCACGCGGAAAGCCCTGGGTGGGCTTGGGTTGCTTGAGCTGCAGGTTGATGTGCCATTGCAGAAATGGAAGCAGTTACTGCTTGTGCCACAATATTGGAAACTTCGGTTATGGTCGTAGTCCCTTGTGGAATTTGGGGTTCCATATTCTCAACCCCTCTATTTACCCTACCTGGACAACCTCTCTTCGGTGTCATTTGAAATAAGAACAATTGTATCAGAATTCCATTCAAGTATTTTGTCATCGCGGAAGAAAATATTTACGTGTGAACACAACAGTCCTAATAATAGATCTCTACGTCAAGAACTCTTACGGAAGAATGCAGAAGACCCACACAAATCCTAAAGACACTAGAACCTGATGCTATGATACCACATGTGACACCCCGCTTAAAATAATAACGGGTGGCCAGCCCTATACTATAATTATTCAGGAATGTCAGTGGATGATTCTCAGCATCTACTAATAATACCAAAATAAACAATGCTAACAACCCAATACTATAAAAAGAGGGTGCAAAAAATTTAAAACATACATAACAATAACCATCCAACAACATAATAACTACTAAACATGATATCATATGCTCATGGTGATAAGAAGAAGAAGTAATTCTTAATTACAACATAAATTCACCAAAGAAAATACCCGAATATGCTATCGAGTCACAGACAATATAATATTATGAGAGACAAACTATAAAATTGTTATCTATAACACTTGGGTATAAACCCAATACATAAACTGAATCCTAGACTACATTCACAAAAGATAGGAAACGACTATAATAAAATCTCGCAATAGTCTACAACTGCTACAGCTCCATAAATACACTGGATAGAGAACATCATTGGCGTCCTTACGGAGGAACACCTAAAGTAATACAATCTATATATAGCAAGAGAAAAATATAAACGGGTCAGAGCCCGAGGTGTGAAAACATTTTAGAAAGTGCATTAAAATGCATAATAATTATAAATGCATTAGGACATGATTTAAGATGGAGTCGTACTCTCCAAAAAATCCAACTCACCCCTCAACTAGTGCGAGCACCTAAACGTATGCGCATGATCCTCAAACAGCTACCCAACTCTTTATAGGGATAATTACAATCTAACCTACGCCCAAATCCACACTTGCGTAACCCATCATCTAAAACAAATCCATAAACTTCCTATCTAAACTTACCCCACGCACATCTAAAATTATATTAACTTATAAATATACATATACATATCTCTACTAGAAATTAACGGATTCTAGTTATTACATACACGAGTTATTAGCATCTAAATGCTAAGGGCTAAACTTCTCCCAACTCTCAATATTGCACTATGTTTCTTGCATGTGACATCTCGCAAAGCAAAATCCAAACAAGGAACCCCTGTGATACACTAGTCCTTGACAATGTTGATTATCGAGATTCATTATGCCCTCAATGGACGACGCATATAACATGAACTACTCATTAAAATATTACTCCTGTTTATTCTCATAATGCTTTATTTCACCATACATATAAATCTGAGTACTAAGGACTAAACTTCTCCCCACTCTCAATATTGCACCGCGTTTCGTGCGTGGGACGTCTCACAAAGTGAAATCCAAAGAAGGCCCCCCGATACACTACTCCTTGACAATATTGGTCGTTGAGATCCATTACCCCCTCGGTACCCCAGACATAACTACGAATACATGTAAGGAGGAATAATCCCTAATCACATAAATAAGATAATGCTCCGAACCTTCTAGGGGTATATAACATCAATCAAGTTATAAAGCATAATCATACAACCCTAACTATCAAGTACACGTAACACACTTAGCATACAATTAAATATCCAAAACCTAATCACACATGGATATAAAAATACATCATGATGCTATCATCTTCCAGGAATTACTCACTTTATCCAGGGTTACCATATATCGGATTATTATAACACTGCCATGGTAATAAAACAAATCACAACGTATGGGAAGCGGTCATAGTTCCTAACCGAAAAGTGAGAATGAATCATACCCAATACTTCTCACCCCCAAATAATATCACACAATAAATAATGGACAACTATGACCTGGGGACTATACGCACCCAGCTCTTCAAGCTAGGGGCATCACCCACATAGCGCAACTTCCCATGATAGCACTGGAGGGTATGCCCACACAATAATTATATATATATATATCAATCACACTAAATATATATGCAATCACATCATATAAATGCAACCCATCACACAAGGTATATACAATTACGCCATATAGGTATACACACTAAATTACGCCCGTATGTAAAGGAAATGAATTCACTTATAGTATATAACTCGCATTATACTAACCGTTGCTAACTCGCTTATCATCCCACTATTCTTCATAATACGATCACTCACTAGAAACCTTCTCATTCGTCACACTTATCAATGTGAATAGTCTCCCAATTCAATCAACATTAAGGATACCATCGATATCTGAAAATACACCGATCAACAATCATTACCCCCAATCCCTATTATGGTTCCATCAATCGTATGAACCCTTAACGTTATCACCTTGGTGATTTAATCCAAAAGTACAACATCATTAAGCTCATCCGGCCTCTCTCTTATAGACCCATAAATATCTCGAAATAGAAAACTCGATGATAATGGGATTTCCCACTCGGCTATACGATAATCCTCGAATCGTTATTCTCTCGAAATAAGTCAATATGACCCCCAACAGTTTATCATAAGGGAAACTCCTTAAAAGTATCCAAAACATAGTTCTCATAACTTATACGAATGTTCCCAATTGATAAACCCAAACGAAACGGAGCGAAACTCACTCTAGAAAAATGTCACAAAATAACCCTTTTCTGAATCAATTCGGCCCCTCTGAAAAGATTTGGTCCCAACAGCGAATTGATTCGGACCAAAGGGACCTATAAGTCTGCTACATACCGAATCAATTCGCAAGGGGCTAATCGATTCGGCCCCTAAAGACCTGTAGGTTCTGCAACATGCCAAATCGATTCGGAAGGAGCGAATCGATTCGATTTGTTCAGCAAGCTAGGAATTGGTCGTTTTCTCCAAAACCCAAAATTTCCAGAAATCGTTTATATCAATTTCTCTCCATCAATATTTGACTCAACCCAACCATTTATACATCCTCAAATTCATCTACACACCTCAAATGCAAGATTTACCCAAAAATCTAGGTTTTAACATACTTAAGACAAAATCCATAAATTTATCCACAAATCATGAAATAGAAGATGCACAAGAATTATTTAGCATGTTTAATCACTTGCCTTAAAGTTGGAGAGTCTGAATCTTCCTCGAAATCGCGAATTGGCCGGAATCCCCAAGCTTTTCTCATCTTTCTCTTCTTCCTTTCCTCTCCTTTCTCTCTCTCTCTAGGGATTTTTCTTTTCTCTCAAATGAGAATCGTTCTCACGTAGGCTTAATAAGCCTTAACTCCAAAATACCCAACTTTAAATGATAATACACACTTTAAATGACTCGGTTACTCCAATTAGAGTAAAACGAACTTAAAAATATTCTGGAACCCAAATAAGACCCAAGTACAGTCAATTCGACCATCTCGACCCTTTCGGGATCAACCGTACACTCACAATTGTCATTCGAAAAACTTTCTAACGTCCTCAAATTTTGACCTCAATTGCCAATTTTAAAATTCTTCAATTTAAATCAATATTATTTCTCCCAAAATAATTTAATTATCAGTCCTGAAAATTGTGGGGTATTACAAATTCGTTCCCCACCTTTTTATTTGACCGAAATAGACAAGGAAACAAATAACCAAATCAAGCATGGAGTTGTCACGATAAACAAGGCAATCAAGAATGGAGTTCCACAAATTATTTTTGATTTTTAAAATTTTTCATACAAAAATGAAAAAAATAATTTTTACAAAAATCACACACCATGAATTTACACTAAGATAACCAGTTCATGGAAACAAAATGAAAAGGTGTGAACATATTCAATTGGTCCAGCATATGTGCATTATGCATAAGTGTACTCCTATCGAAAGAACATAAAAAAATCCTTAGGTGTAAAATTGTTGAATTTAGATGATATCGACTAAATCAAATCAACAAATCAAAGCCTAAGTGATTTTCACATCAATAACGTCCAAAACTATTTAGTGTCGTTTCGAGAACTTTTCAAAGGACGTGCAAACCCATTGATACATATCCACCCAAAACTCCCTCATAAATAATAATATTTTTGTTTTTCTAATGAGGTTCTAAATTCTCAACTTAGAGAAAACCCATTGGCCCAAATTTTGGCATATTTCATCTTTTTATCACCTTAATTTTTTTGTGTGGGCTCTTTTCAAACGGTGGCTTTCACGACGTGATTGTTATTCACTAGCAGCCCTTTCCCGTGCACTTATTATTTTTTTCAAATTTAAACAAATTCCTTACGGGCAATGGTTTTTACATGCACTACTTTTATTACTCTCGCATTATTGCACTTGTTTCGTGTTAAGGACATGATTGAGATGAAACACACTCGAACAACATGTGATAGACAAGTACAATAATTAAAAAAATCCATGCATGTGTGCAATAAAGAAAATAATGAGTCAAACATGTAGGAAGTATCAACTAATAACATCTCAATTACTCCAAACATTGTAAAGCACATGGATGACATGACATATTGTCTTAAAGCACTATCGATTAGTCATGTGGATATGGAATGATGTTGTGACTCGGTCATCCTAAATGTCCATTCATATATGGTGCAAAAATAAAATACAAAAATCTTTTTGATTTTTTAAAAAAAATTATAAAAAATCTTTTTGATTTTTCAAATTTTCCAAAAGAAATGAAAATCTTTTTGTATTTTCTGAAAATTTTCATAAGAAAAAATGTAATACAAAAATGATACAAAAGTCATAACACTACCAATATTATATCATGTAGCATAACCAGCGTATGAAAAACAAACAACATGACCAACCAAAAGATTTAACATGGGGTGAATCACGTGCAAGTAATAGAGAGTCATGAACAATTAATCCAAAAGCCTCTAAATCCGATTTCCTAACCCAAATTGATTTGTAACAACATGTAGGGGTTTTGGGAATCAAATTTGTTTTATTATTAAACTTCTTAGGAGTATTCTGAAGTTTATAACATAAATGCCTATGATGACCTTTCCTACCGCAATGTGTAAGTGTAAATCGGGGGTGAATGTTATCTAAAGACGACCCTCTCCTAAAGTTTCTAGGTGGCGGTGTCCTAAAATTCCTATGTGCCTCTCTCATGATGTTCCTAGGTGGCTCTCTCTTAGTAACCTTCGGTGTCTCTCCCCTAACAACCCTTGTAGGCTCTCTCACACGTGTGGGATTGTCTTTGTGAATCGGTGCAACACTATTATCGAAGCCTGTACCACCCTTATTCTCCTTAATTTGGACAATGCCTAAAATCTTATCCAACTTTTCTGATCGAGAATCCAAAACAAACTTCACCTTACTTGACTCTCTTAAACTCTTCTCAAGCTCACTTATCCTAGACTCAAGTACTCGTCTAGAATCCTCAAACTCTAAAAGCTCCTATTTCATAGTCTCCATCATCCCTCTAAGACTATCTCTCTCCCCTTCGACATATACTAACATTTCTCTAAGCATCTCCTCATGTGTCCTAAATTCCGCAATCAATGCATAGGTATTGTTTCTATCTTAGACACGTTCTTTCAATTTAGCTTCTAATTTCAAGTTTGCCTTTTTACTTACAAATTATTGTAGGTAACTTGCAACTCACTCAATTCTTCCCTTTCCTCATCCTAACTCTCATCACCAATCATAGGGGTGGGGAGCCCTCGCTTAGTAGAATAAAAGACTTCCTTTTAAGAATCATTATCACTAAGGGAATAAACATGATATGTCAATTTATTTAAAATCTTTCTTATATGATTGGGGCACTCTTCCATCGAATGACCAATTTCCTCGTAAGCACGACACCTCTCAGAGTCACTTTAAGCAGAAGATTTGAAATAAGAATTCGAGTGAATTTTCCAATTAGCCCTTTCAAAAAGTTGACATCTAAAATCATCAATACCACCAAAATTCATATTTAATAATATTTTGAATCAAACACAATAACTTAGTGCAACAGGCTCTAATACCAATTTGACAATCTGAGTAGTCAAAAGGTATCAGGCATAACACGAAAAACCAGGATCATGCAGTAAATTAGCGCAACCTGCTCTGATACCAATTTGTAAAAGGTATGCACTCGCTTTAAAAAGCTCAGATACCAAATTGAGAGTGTGCTACGGCGGAATAATGCGAATTTCTCAAATAAATCCAATTTTAATTATGTGACAAACCAACCAGTTTTAATTAAACCCAAATTTTAGATAAACCCTAACACCTGCATCTAGGTGATTTAAAATCATAAATCAATAAACATGCAATGGAAACCAATTTCAGGAAAAATCCCGAAGGGCAAAAACTTTTATTTCACAACAATTTGTAAATCGAAACTTACATAGATTACAATGAAATACAATTGACACACGAACACGCAACATCCCCACAAGAACACGCAGTTCTATCTTCAACAAAGATCCACCAGTAGCGAACCTCAATGATCGCAGCCAATCATCAGCCCAGTACCTCCCTCAAGTGGTACCTATGTCAGCAGCAGAGATCCTCTCTACAAGAGAAAACTTCAACAAGATGGTATCTTGGGTTCCATCACAATCCATATAAAGATTGGGATGTTTTGAAAATTGAAGAAGACAAAGTGTTCTGACGTTCACAGATTAATGGTATAAAAAATCGCCAGGTCTCCTTATGAAATGGAGTGATTTAATGCGCTTTATATAAAACATTTGAGGTGGCACGTCGTTCGAACGAGATAGGATGTCGTTCGAACAAGATAGGATGTCATTTGAACGAGATCCCATGTCGTTTGAACAACAATACATGTCGTTCAAATGAGAAAGCGCGAAAAATAAATTTAATTTTTTATTTCAAAAATTCTTCTTTTAATCTTGGAAAATTCATTTTGATAAAAAACAACGCCTCAACACTTTTAAACTCATGTTGAAGAATCTTGATATTCGGGTCCGTCTTGATGCTTGAATGATCTTGAACAATTCTTCGACGATTGTAATGGTGTACGACATACTCAATTGTGATGGACATTTATAAAATCACGTCCTCATAAATCTCCTCCTATGTCTATGCCGATACAAAATAAAAACATCCAAAGTATCAATGCAAATATGACCTATATAAATCTACACTCCCATGAACCCAAAAGTGGAAAGATAAAACTCTATCTCTTCAAACTTTGCTTCAAAACATCTTCAAATTCAAATCTTCAAATCTTTGAACTTTTCTCATCAGGGTCTACAACATATCATCTTCAATTGTTGTTCCTACACACATGAGACAAAGCAAATACCTCGTGATGCGTCGAGTTTGAAATGATAGAAAAATAAATCAATCACCATAATCAAATCTCCCCCATAATTCGTTCTCCCCCTTTTTATTTATCCGAAATAGACAAGGAAATGAATAACCAAATCAACCATTGAGTTCTACAAACTATTTTTTATTTTTACAATTTTTCATACAAAAATGCAAAAATAATTTTTACAAAAATCACACACCATGAATTTACACTAAGATAACAAAAATTATGGAATCATAATGAATGGGTGTGAACATATTCAATTGGTAATAAAACTCAATCAAGCATATGGGCATGATGCATAAGTTTACTTCTATCGAATGAACATAAAAAATGTCCTTAGGTGTAAAATTGTTAAATGTAGATGATATCGACTAAATCAAATGAACAAATCAAATCCTAAGTGATTTTCACACCAATAACGTCCAAAACTATTGAGTGCCATTTCTAGAACTTTTCAAAGGACGTGCAAACCCATTGATACGTATCCACCTAAAACTCCCTCATAAATAATAATCTTTTTATTTTTCTACTGAGGTTCTAAATTCTAAACTTAGAGAAAACCTATTTGCCCAAATTTTGGCATATTTCATCTTTCTATTGCCTTCATTTTTTTGTACGAGCTCTTTTCCAACAATGGCTTTCACGATCTGATTGTTATTCACTTGCAGCCCTTTCCCGTGCTCTTATTATCTTTTCAAATTTAAACAAATTCCTCACGGGCAATGGTCTTTACATGCACTATTTTTTTACTCTCGTATTATTGCACTTGGTTCGTTTTAGGGACATGATTGAGATGAAAAGAATCGACCAACATGTGATAGACAAGTACAATAATCAAACAAATACATGCATGTGTGCAATAAAGGAAATAATGAGTTAAACATATAAGAAGTATCAACTAATGACATTTCAATGATTCCAATCATTTTAAAGCACATGGATAAGATGACATATTATCTCAAAATATTATCAAATAGTCACGTGGATATGGAATGATGTTGTGATTTGGTCATCCTAAATGTCCATTCATATATGGTGCAAAAACAAAATACAAAATTCTTTTTGACTTTTTCAAAAAAAAATTATAAAAGAAACTTTTTGGTTTTTCAAATTTTCCAAAAGAAATGAAATTCTTTTTGTATTTTCCAAAACTTTTCAAAAGAAAAAATCTAATAGAAAAATGATGCATAGGTCAAAACACTACTAAGATTATATCATGTAGCATAACTAAGTTATGACAAACAAACAACACGATCAACCAAAAGATTTAACATGGGGTGAATCACGTGCAAGTAACCGAGAGTCATGAACAATTAATCCAAAATCCTCTAAATCCGATTTCCTAACCCAAATAGATTTGTAACGACATGTAGGAGTTTTGGGAATCAAATTTATTTTATTATTAAATTTTCTAGGAGTCTTCTGAAGTTTATAACAGAAACGCCTAAGATGACCTTTCCTACCGCAATGTGTGCAAGTGTAAATCGAGGGGTGAATGTTACCTAAAGGCGGACCTCTCCTAAAGTTTATAGGTGTCGTTCTCCAAAAATTCCTAGGTGCCTCTCTCACGATGTTCCTAGGTGGATCTCTCTTAACAACCTTCAGTGTTTCTCTCCTAAAAACCCTAGGAGGCTCTCTCACACGTGTGGGATTGACTTTGTGAATAGGTGCAACACTATCCTCGATGTCTATACCACCCCTATGCTTCTTAATTTGGACAGTGCCTAAAATCTTATCTAGCTTTTCTGACCGAGACTCCAAATCAAACTTCACCTTACATGACTCTCTTAAACTCTTCTTAAGCTCACATATCCTAGACTCAAGTTCTCGATTAGAATCCTCAAACTCTAAAAGCTCCTTTTTCATTGTCTCCATCAACCCTCTAAGAATATCTCTCTCACCTTCGACATATCCTATCTTTTCTGTAATCATCTCCTCACGTGTCCTAAAATTCTCAATCAACGCATTGGTTTTATTTCTATCCGAGACAAGTTCTTTCAATTTAGCTTCTAATTTCAAGTTTACAATTTTTAACTTTACAGATTCTACATAAAAATTGTTGTACGCAACTTGCAACTCACTCAATTCTTCCTCTTCCTCATCCTCACTCTCATCACTAGTCACAGGGGGGGGAGCTCTCGCTTTGTAGCATAAAAGACTTCTTTTCTGAATCACTATCACTAAGGGAATACACACGAGATTCGATTTATTTAAAATCTTTCTTATATGAGTGGGACACTCTTCCATCGAATGACCAATTCCCTCACAAGCACGACACCTCTTAGAGTTTCTTTCAACAAAGGATTTAAAACAAGAATTCGAGTGAATTTTCCATTTAGCCGTTTCAAAAACTTAACATCTAAAATCATCAATACTATCAAAAGCCATACTTAGTGCAACAGGCTCTGATACCAATTTGACAATGTGAGTATTCGTAAGGTATCAGACAAAACACGAAAAATCTGGATCACATAGTAAATTAGCACAACGTGCTCTGATACCAATTTGTAAAAGGTATGCACTTGCTTCTGATACCAATTTGAGAGTGTTCTGCAGAGGAATAATGTGGCTTCTCAAATAAATCCAATTTTAATTACGTGACAAACCAACCAGTTTTAATTAAACCCAAATTTTAGATAAACCCTCACACATGCAATTAGGTGATTTAAAATCTTAAATCAATAAACATATAAAGGAAACCAATTTTAGGAAAAATCCATGAACGGAAAAACCTTTTATTTCGATATAATTTGTAAATCGCAACTTACACAGATTACAATGAAATATAGTTGACACACGAATACCCGCAGGCGCAGGTCAGCGTCGTCAGTAATGAAACAACCGCAGCATCTCCACAAGAACACATAGTTCTATCTTCAGCAAAGATCCACATCCAGCGAACCTCAATGACCGCATTCAATTATCTGCCCAATACGTCCCTCAAGTGGTACCTATGTGAGCAGTAGAGATCCTCTCTACAAGAGAAAACTTAAACAAGATGGTATCTTGGTTTCCAACACAATTCTCATAAAGATTGGGATGTTTTGTGAATTGAAAAATACGGTTGTAAACCCTAAAATTGAAGAAGAAAAAGTGTTCTGCCATTTGCAGATTGCTGGTATAAAAAATTGTCAGGTCTCCTTAACAAAAACTGAGTGATTTAACTTGCTTCATATAAAAAAAATTTAGGCAACGCGTCGTGTGAACGAGATTGGATGTCGTTTGAATGAGATCCCATGTCGTTTGAACGATAGTACATGTCGTTCAAACGAGAAATCGCGAAAAATAAGTTTAATTTTTTATTTGAAAATTTCTTCTTTTAATCTTGGGAAATTCATTTTGACGAAAAACAACGCCTCAACACTTAGAAAATATTTTAGAAAATTTTTCAAACCTCTTTTAAAAATTATCCCAACACTTTTAAGTGAACCGTAAAGGGACTTAAATACCTTCTCACCGAAATTAACCTTGCAGAGGCTTGAATGTTGAAGAAGGAGATATTCGGATTCGTCTTAATGCTTGAATGATCTTGAACAATTCTTCGACGATTGTAATGGTACACGACATACTCAATTATGACGGACATTTATAAAATCATGTTCTTACAAATAATAATTTATATTTTCAGTTATCCATACGTTACTTTTAAAATTTAGATAATTAAAATTTAATTGCGAAATGTTTGGAATTATTATTTGAGCCGTTATATTTAATTATAAATAAAGGAATTTTTAAGAACGAAACTTGAGGTTCCCTATATATTATTGGAATTAGAATCGTGTTTCTCCAAATTATTTATTTGAATATAAAGTTTCACATTGATAAATTTGGGGCTTGGAGTTTCCAATTACTATTTATAATATAGGGAGTAAAGGTTTCAATGGTGATTTAAATTTTGGACTTGATGTTTTAAGTTCCATTGTTATATGAATTTAGTTCAATTTCGTAGAATACACTCCTTGATACAAACATTAATTAGGCCGTCGAGTCGATACTTTCCAAATTTTAATCTTACTTACTAAATCCTAAGTAAGCATGCAAGATTATAAATATGGAACAACAAAGCACAACCACAACACGCCGATATACAAGGAAAAACAAAATGAAAAAAAACCTCAGACGGCTAGGACTAGAAAAATCCACTACGAATATAGTTTTTCAAAAGGACACAGAAGACTTACAGTCTTGACACAACAAGACATGCTGATGCCTACTTCAATACCTCCGTTCGTAGTACATGAAAGTCCAACGCGTTTCACAACACCTTTAGTGTCTTAATATCCACCGAAAGCCAAAAACCGTCTCCAATCCAAACTTGTGCAAAGATTCACCGCACCCAACCAGAGATGAATGTATGAGAGGATGTAGTTGAGGTTTTGGTTCTTGTAAAATGATTAAAAGATCGCGTAAATTGTTGGAGACTTTTTTGGTCAAAAGGATATGAGTTTTCTATTCAAGTTCAAGAAGTGTTCAAGTGCTAATTTCCGTCCTTTGTTCTGTTACTAAATAGAAAGAAGTGGACCAAGTAAGTTAAGGAAAAAAATACAAGAAAATTGAAATTTGAAAAAAAAATAACATGTCATTCGAACGACTTAACAACCTCGTTCGAACGATGAAGCTTGAACGATATTACAAACGATAATGCAGACACAAATACAAAGGAAGTCATTCGAACATACTCGTTTGAACGATCTTATTTGAATGAGACTTCAAACGATAATTCAGACAACTCCATAAGAGAAGTTGTTCAAACATACTCGTTTGAACAACCTGGACAATTTTGCAAAATAAAATTTAACTTTAAATAGCTTAAATTGATTTGAATATTCCATTAAGAAGCATTTAACAGTATTTAAAATGTATTCGACAACATAAAAAAGAATCGGGTCATATACCTTTGGGAAAAAGAGCAATCGGATGAAAAATGTTTTGGTTTGGAGAATGACAAATTCTCGAATGCTCAAATTCTTCATCATTGAGAGTTGTATGACACATAATGACACTAAATGTTTTGTCCAACGGAATTATACAATACTATAAATGTAATCAATTGGAAGTTTTTAGTTACAAATATCCACCTTTGTCTATTCTGGGACAAAACATAAAATAAAAATACAAAATAAAATGACTCTGAATTTGCTAAGCCAAGTCGTCAAGCCTATCCTAAAGCCCATCCCCAACATCCAAAGAATGACAGACTGACTCGTCTGCCAACAAAGATGATATATGAAGATCTTTGAAATTAAGCAAGAAGCTAGCAATAAATGGCCTACACACATAAATCAACAAATAAACAAAACGCATGGGGAAATTAAGATTTAACTAGACAAATTTTTTAGCTCCCCCTTTTTTTCTAGAAAAGATAAGGGGATATAACTAAACCTGCAACGTTAGTGAATAAAACATGAACCAAAAGATAGATAATATAAGAACTAAAGTAAATCATCCACAAAACATTATAGCATAAAATGAAGCATGCGATGATTAACATTAAAGATAGAGAATCCAAGATGTTCCAACAACAATATCCAAATATAAGAACAGAAAAGGAAATATTAATATCTGGTAAAAATGAGAGTAATACATAAAGAAAATGGAAATCTCTCTCTCACAAGTACATAAAATGAAACAACTTAAAAAAAATAATGGATCTTGAGCATTGGTAGTATCGTCACCACTAGTGGATCCGATACTAAAATATACTAAACCACGATGCATATTAGAATGATGTAGCTCCTCAAAATATTGCATGAGAATAGATTATCTCCGAGCCCAAGCCTCATCTCGACGATCCTGGGCCTCCTCTCTATGATCCTGAGCCTTATTTTCTCTCTCTCTATCTCTCTGCATAGTGTCTAAGAGCTCCTGCAATATAACTCTATCCTGATGATGGTCCTCCTGAATCTGCTCAACCTGTAAAATCACATACCAAAGATCCTCCAACTCTGTAGAGAGGACGACGAGAAGTAGAGGATCTAGACTGAGATGGAGTGGAAGAGGCTGCAGAGTGTGACAACTCGGAGTGGAATGGAGTGAGCTGAAGTATGCCTCGAGGAAGGTGACCAGATGAACGACCAATGGATGAGCTATCAAGGGTATGATAGCGAGTGACATGAACATCCAATGGAAGGAGGTGGCAACCGACCTCTAGATAGTAACGATTAACAATAACTGCAAATGGTAAGGATTACCAAACTCGATTAGATGGAGATATACGGACAACCTTAAGAACTCCAAAAATGAAATTGGGAAGATCAATGGATGCCCTAATGCTAATAGCGTACATCAAATCCACATGATCATTGGAAATTTGATTATGGTTTGCACGTGGAAGTAGGCACACACAAATGATCCAATTAAGGATCATAAAATCAGCAATAAGGTTCTTATGATATAAAATGGTGGAAGCACGCTGAACTACACGAAAGACAGTCTCAATAATAAGGTGAAACGTAGGTCGAGCATCCTAAAGGTAAGTAAAGGCGGGGTTGGGGATGTGTGGAAAACCAGTGAGACGTGCAATTGAGTCGGGGGTTATGGTGATTTCCCTACCACGGACTGTGGATGCTAGAACGCTCTCTTTAACAAGCATCCCAAACAAAAACTCATGGGTGAGATCGAGATATATGGGGTCATGAAGATTAAAAATGGGATCCCAACCTAGAGAATCAATCCAAGTGTAAATAATTGTGCCAGAAAGTGAGGCTATGTTGACATTTTTTTCTCGAACAAAAGACCTAGTCACAAAGCTTAGAGTGTGATAAAGGGTATGGTTGGCATGTGTCCTCCAATGAAGTCGTAGGTTGGGAATGGACATATCATCACCTGAGGAGTGATCCTCATCGGATGAGTAAACACTCCGAGAACGCCTCCCTCCTGTAGACATATGGATGAGAATAAAGGAAACTACAACCTACCCAAAAACAAATACCAACCGAACCGCCACAACACCAAAAATCCAACAACACCAACAAAATCCCATACTCCATCAACAACACAAAATAGAGAAATATAAAGAATAAAAAATATATTAAATGCCATGCCATATCTTTTTGACAAAAAAAAATTAAAGCTTTGTAAACAAAATGTCAAAAATTCATGAGATAAGATTAAATAGGGGTAGGACGAGAATTTTTCTGAAAAAAAATTTTGTACAAAGGAAAATGTATGGATAACATAACCCCAATAAAAATTTCTCGAGATTATATGAAATGGGTAAGCCCCCCCCCCCCCCCCCCCCCCCAAAGATGGTGTATTGAATAAAACCCAAATCATATATGCTCAAACAAAACAAATAAAACTAAAATAAATGGAAAGAGAAATACCTGAAAACGAATGAGACTATAAAGAACCAAAGACAAGAAGATAGGAAGATGCAGAAAATGGCGGGTGCTGGTTTAAAAATGAAGTATGGTGGAGTAGAGGAGTGGAGAAAATGGAGAGTGGGAATATGGAGAGAGGAGAGGGAAATATGGAGAGATTGGGGATATGGGAGCCTTTGTTGAACCAAGATTGACTCAGGAGAGATAGATAGATAGATAGATAGATAGATAGATAGATAGATAGATAGATAGATAGATAGATAGATAGATAGAGAAAGAGAGAGAGAAAGAGAGAGAGAATGGAGAAGAAATGGTAAAAAAATTAACTAAACCGCCCAAAATAAAGCCTAGTCGTTCGAATTTTTTTTGGAAATCTCGTTTGAACGAAATACGAACGAAAATTCGAACGAGAAATTAGTAAGCATTGGCCTAGGGTCGTTCGAATGAGAAACCAAATGAGAAAGCAGTCAAACACTACAAAGACAGAAAAATTGCAAAAATACATAGTATAAAGGCCTGAAAAGGTTGGAAACCCATGAAAGTTGATTTCCAATTGTCCTAGGTAGTATAGACATATCAAAACCATAGAAGCGGAATGAATGGGTGTGAACAATGCGAGTAAGAGCATAATGTAAGACAACACACAAGTGCAGAATGCCAAACAATATATTTACACAATATACACTAATATATGCCATGTGACAATAAAAAGGAATAAGATTGGACACTATCCACAAAAGCAAAAATGCCTAGAAGATTGATGATTCTCTGGCCAATAGCATCACATAAATAAAGCAATAGCTATTTATTGTGCAAACCCATTAATCTTCAATCTATGTCTCCCATCAATATCAAATATACTTTTGAAAGATCAAACACGCTAAACGATGTTGGCCTTGGCTACTTTTTTCAATGCCACACCTTTTTAGGACCTTTTTCTTTTTGCAAATGGAAGCTATTCACGCAAAAACATTTTTTTTCGCAACCCGAGTCCATTGCTAAAGAAAACTTAACCGGATGTATATTTTTTTATTTTTCCAAATCTGGGCAATGGTTTTACCTGAAAAAAATCAATTACTTGTAGAATGAGGTGACAAAATTGTTAAGACAATACCTTACTTCACCTAGCATATGAAAACTGACGTACACATCCACAAGATTCTATGAAAGGTGTGTGAAGGAAAGGAAAGTATATGAGGCAATCATAGAAGAAATATCATAAACAAGCATCAATGCGCATAAGCAAGACGAAGTCTGAACTAGCTACTTATCGAAAGCCACATTGATATGGAATGAAATATTGATTCGAAAATATCACCCACATAACCTATATGAACAAAATTTTATGAAGGCCTTTATACTGAAAGAAAAATGAAAATATTTTTTGAATTTTTGAAAAATATATGTACAAAATAAAATCTAGTTTATAGGTAAAGAGATAGACATGAGGCTCAACCTAAACTAGATAAATGACTCTGAACTCAATCAATGTAGCAAACCCCAATGGATTTACTAAGGTATTCTAACCTAAGGTCATCTAGAGGTTTGGTAAATATATCGGCCAATTCATTATCGGTTCCTACAAAGCTCAAGGAAACAAATTTCTCACTCTACCAATAACAACAATTTGACACGGTTTAAAACGGTGTCAGATCAAATCTGGCATGATTTTGAACTATGCCAAAATCGAGAGTCCCAAAATGGCCATTTTTTTGGGGATGATTTAAAAGTGTGCCAAATTTGGCCAAACGGGAACACTTTTAGCACACTTTTAAACCATTCAAGAATTTGATATCTTTGGCACAATTTTGAACTGTGCTAAATTTTTGGATCAAAGAAAAAAATTAATTATAAATAATATTACCCAAAAAAAATTAGCAATATTTCCACTATTTTTCGTACCTGTTTTACCAAAACAAAATTCAATAATAATACAAAGTTCACACAAAAAAAACAGTACAACAACAATAAAAATCATGTGTAATAACATAAATACACATCCAGACAATAAGCCCAATGAAAATTAATGGTTCAAATTCCATTAATATAAAATTCATCTGAATATATATGAAATTCATCTCAATACATGATGAAATTTGGAAAATCTATATCAAATACAACAAGCATGTTCAAATACATCAATTAAATGGTCGTTGATTAGGAATAAGATTTGCATTAAATGTATGACGGTGGTGCCCACAAGGCTTTTGATTTATAAATTGCCAGACATATTTGTCGAATGATTCAAATTTGCTTTGAATCTGCACATGACATTAAACAAGGGAGGAAATCATCTTGAATGCAACCTAGTTGGAATCTCTGCTACAAAACTCCAGAAATATACATAATATTACTCAAATTTTATTGAATTAAATGTTATACATAATAATCCAAAAAGATTTAGATGAGCATGATAGGGAAATACTTGTCAAATATACACATGCTGCTAGGTATTTACGTACATTAAACATGCATTTCATGCCACCATCCATGATAACATCGTCAATGCCTATCTAGTTACTCTGTGTTGCAAACTTTGTTAGTGTGACAAAAGCAATATATCCTTGTCAATTAAAAGTAAAACCGACCGAAAGTAAACTTTTAAGTAAGTTTATGCATATTTCAAAAAACACAAATGGAGAGGCTATATACAAATCCTTGACCAATATAATAATGAAATCTTCTTACATAACATTAATAATAGCTTGCAACAGTAGCCAAAAAATAAATAAGAACATCAATTACCAACTTCAATACTCCAAAATTCTGCCACGTATAGCTCCACGCTTTGCTACACACCAATTCAGTACTTCCCCGGTAGCAGCAAACAAAATTTGAAATCTATAAAGTACAAAACACCATAATACAGAACAATTATGGGGTGATCATTACCTCAATGAACAAAAAAACATGTCAATGTTTACCATATAGAAAGAAATGCATTAAATTGTTATTTGTATAGAGTGACACCTTTCATCCCGGGAGCACAAATTTATTAGGCGTTGTGCCGACAACTGCATTAATAAAAATGAAAATAAAAAAAAGAGATTATCAATGACATTTAACATTAAAAATGAAAAATTCAACCATTTTCTATAACAATTAATATAAATTTTAATATAAACTGTTATATAACGTGTTTATATAACAGTTATATAAATTGTTATATAACATGTTACATACAGTTATATAACTGTTATATAATAGTTTATATAACAGTTATATAAACAATTTATATGTACTGATATATAAAATGTTATATAACAGTTTATATAACTGTTATAGAAAAATTATGATACTTTTTTACGGCTACAAATCCATCACTTTTTTATTTTATTTTGGAAAGCATATTGAGCGGATAATTTTTCAGAGTACCCCCAGAGGTCATGGGGTTTAGTGGAATTAATAGTGCAATCCATTTATGATTCTGATACACTTAAAGATGCGTAGTCATTTTTTACAACATGTTTAGAATAAAATGATATTCTTCTCGGGGACAAATCAAGAATTTTTACACAATCTACTTTCCCCATAGATTTTTAGGAGGAAAGGAAGTCGTAACTATGGGAGTGGGAAAAACCAAAATCAAAATATGTTCTTGGCTATACAGAGCCAGTATCCAAAACAACTTACTGATCAGTGGCCAGATGAAACTGTTTAGTGGCCAATCCAGAATTCATGGAGGTGACCAATTGAGAAATTTTCCCCTCAGTTGGTATGAGAATTATCAATTCCTGCTGAGTAGTTTGATCACGAGAATGGGTAGACATGGGGTTAATAAGTGTCCTATTCAATCATCTATAATATCAGTTGAGGCCTCTGTTCCTACTTTGATTTGGTCATTATCCATCATATTTAGGTGTTGATTTATGGGTTTTTAACTTTACACTAGTATTTCTATAGGGGTGTTATTTGGAGGCTTTGGGAGATTTATAGGCAAGTCTGAAATTGACATTATATGCTTAGTGTTTAGATCAGCCTCTTAGTTCACAACCATTGGCGCCTTATTAGATTTCTGGATGTATTGAAGGGTAGACTTTGGGTTTTTTTTCTTCTGCTATTTATTATTTGGGAATTTCATCAAACCATTCGAGTCTTCATGCGATTTTTACAACAATATTGACAATACGATGGGATGTCTTCATATTGAATTTCTTGCCAGAATCCTCCATCACCACATCCTATCCACACAGCTTGATCCATTATTTGGATACATTTAACTCAATACAAACCCTTTCCATGCTTGGAGGAGTGATATACATTTTTGAAGCATAAAGTTTGAGAGGAGAACCTACCATTTGTGCAATAGAGTAGAGAGAGGATTTTGCAAAGAACTGGATCGGTAATTGGGGAAATAAATTCACATAGGAGAAATATTTCTTTCTATAACTACTTTAAAATTAGTGGTCAATTTAAATGTACGCATTGGATACTTACCAATATACCACGCATCTTTTATTCACATCTGAATAAAATCGTCTTCATAGTTAAAACGAATCAGAATGTGTTTTGAATTAAATAGACCAATAGTGTGTGCTACTTTGAGTAACATTAGATTGTTCATTGGACTCATCACAATAATCATTGTCCTATTTGCTAAGTTTTACTACAAGAAGTTTCCCAATAACAAGATGTTTCTCATCAGATGCATCATATTGTATTATTTATTCAGTGGAATATTGTAGCTCATCGTATTTACTAAGGAAAAGTATGCAATTTTGGTTACCTATCCTCCCGCGGGATCCTTCAACAGTACTAGTTTTGTGGTTTCTTCCAAATCAGCAAGATTCTTCGATATGTATACACTTAATGTAGCAAGTATTGATCCCCAATGAAAATCTACAAAGCCAACAGTGGAATTTACCAAATGTGTTACTAATTGGTTCACCAAGGAAGGAGTTTTGGTGGAAGGTCTCTTTTGGAAAGACATTGAAGGGATAATAAATTATTATGCTAAAGAAGAACATGCGAGAGACGTTCCATTAAGATTTCATACATATATATTGACTATGTCATTGAAGAATATTTACATTTTTTGTTGAAAGTAACCTGAAACATGATTCTCAATCATTGCAATACCAAGCAGTATATGTGATAACACTCTATTTACCAAATCTTGTTGCAACTGGTCCAATAGTATACATATACAATAAATACCATAAACAGAGAGATATAACAATTTACATCTTGTACAGGATCTCAGTGTGTCTTTTCTTTATGGACAACAATAGTGTTTAGGGAGTTCTGAAATTAATCTTGTATAGGATCTAAAAATCCTACTATTATAGAATTTAAAAAGTAGACTACATGAAATCACCACTATAATAAAAAAAAATTATATCCTCAAAAAATTCATAAAAGAAAGCTCAATACAGCACCTTTCATGAAAGAAGTCACAGAGGTGTCATATACTCATTGATTGTAAGAAAAAAACTGCATGAAACATTGTGTATAATAGTTTTGATATGGCAAAAGAAAAAAGGTGTAGAATAATAGTGATAGTACTAGTTGTAACTTGTTTAAGAATTAAGATTTATTCCTGAAAATGGATTAGAAGTAGGTGTTCATGCAAATAAGATAAAAAAGAATCTTCTTCTGGGGATAGAGAAAGGCAAAGTTGCCGAAATAGTTGGCAAAATTCACCCTTTGATCCACGGTTCCATTTCTATAGCACACCAATCATCTATCCATTTTTGATGTAAGTATGGATTATATTAGTAAGACTATAAATATTATCTCACTTGGGAAAAAATATATCAACTGGATAATCAAAAAAATTAAAACCCATTTACAAAACTAAAGTGCTCATCTAGATTCATCAGTAGAAATGTGATTCTAGTATCTCTGACCATCAATCCCTGTAATCCTCAATGCCTTGGAAGAAACTGCCAAACAAACCCCTCCCGTGCTCTTGTTCAGCCAAATTTTCAAAACACCCAAAAAATCATACACACATACAAATAAACATAATCTAGATGTCACACCCCGTCAAATTAAATACCGGGTGAGTGATCAGTCCTTTATTAAATTATATCAAAATATCCAGTTAGTTCATTTTTATCATCACCGTCGAAAAACAATTTCTTTCTTAATTTACCTAAAAAATAATTAAGCTAGTGTCAAAACTTTTTCAATTTTAATTTAATTAAAAACATTCCAAAAAGCCTAGTAATAATAGACAACATCACATCACAACTGCAAAAGACTGATTGTGATTGGAATAACTCTCCAGTTAAAAGTATTTCATTACCACCAAATAAAACTGGTATAAAAAATATTGACATTACAACCTCTGGAATAGAAATGAAATAACTAGAATCCAGGGCGATATGCCCTAAATGAAAGTAGACACTACAGATGTGTGAATCAACAGAATGTAAGCGTCTAAACAAATCTGCCGCTCCAGTAGCAACAATAACCCATCGAGATATCCATATTCTACGTCGGCATCCCTGATACTGGATACCTGATTTATAAGATCCAATAGATAAGAGAATATGCAAGGAAACGGGTCAGAGCCCGATGTAAAAGATTTTAAAAATAGTAAGTGCTTAACAAGTGCAATTAAGCAATTACTATGTACATAGCTTCAAGGCTCTCGCTTGAGAATTCTCACCTCTCATTTAGTGTACATGCCCAACGTACCTTTTCCTCTCCCAAATTAAGGTTTTAAATTATTATACTATCCTATATCATTTCCCCGTATATCCCACATAATACATATGACAATTAAACATGTTCATTTCTCTTTAATATGAACTAGGTTTTCACATCTTTAAGATTAAGTATTCACTAACTTAATTAAATCAAATCTCATTATTCATTTTTATCTATAATTTCACACATTAGATTACCCGAAAGTATATAAGTTAATCTACAAATTTCACCCAGTAGTTTACATCACCGTATATATAGTTTAATCTATAATTCTTGCCTAGTATATTCCATCACAGTATATATATTTATCACATTATTATATATACTAATACAGCACCTCACAGACGCAGCTGTGGTGCATGCATATTCTTCTATCATATACTGATACATCTCTCGCTGTATAAAGGACTATTGGTTTGGCATCTCTCACAAACCATAAATAACATAACACACATATTTGTGGCGATCATACTCCCCAGGCAAATGGGTCACGCACATACCTATGTTCCCATTCAACCGTCGAAATTATCATTCACACTGATAGAACGTGTCCAAGGTCCTATGCTCAAGGTATGAATCTAAAATACCCCCAAATGGTCTCATCAGGATAAGATCATCCACAATGTGAAACCTCCACCCCGATAGCAAGCAACATAGGTATGTCATACTCATACACATAATAAATAATAATATAGGTATTCACCCAACTTATATATAATAATAATAATAATAATAATAATAATAATAATAATAGGGCACACACACAACCCACATAAATATATCCATACGTAGCATATTTATCTCTAATATCCTACGTATTTATAAATTATGACTTTACTTCTCAAATTATATTCTCAAGCTTCTCTCGTCACTCGAAAGGTAATCATTTATTTCTCATATAAATTAAGTAGGTAAACATCCTCACCCTACTAGTCCATGTCATGACAACTTCCGAACTTCAATGAATTAAATTATCTTCAATTAGGTTTATTTCTCGATAATCCTTAATTCAATTTTAACCCTTCATTTCATCTCTTAGGGTTAATCCCGTATAAGCCCAAGGTTATTACGGTAATTAAAGACCCTCTTACTACTGGTACTAACCTTAAGTTATCCTTTATTCAATTTAAACCTCAATTTATATATTTCTTCACCGTAATTCATTCAATTAGCACTCGTTAATTTCCCCCGTTCGATCCCACACATAATAATATTTTTTCAGGTCTTAAGCATGTCCTACTGCCCTTCCCCTAGTCCCATTATATTCATTTAATCAACAATAAAAATTTCTCAAAGTTGGGATTTAATCCCAATTTAAAAAGGAAACAAATCAAATTTCTAGGGGGAGTCGATCGATCGACAATTTTGGTCGATCGATCGATTAGTCGATCAATCGACATTCTTGGGTCGATTGATCAGATAATTGTCCATATTTCTGCATAAGTCTACCTATGGGTTTTACACTTTTTCATCATCAAAACCATTATCAATTAATCCCAAACTCCTCATAATTTAACCTAAATGATATATCAAGGTGTATAAATGATTTCTAACATTTAAACAACTTAGAATCATCAAGAATTTTGGATTAACACATATTATTTCCCTTATAATTCAGAAACCTCTAATTTTACAATTTCTCCAAGAACAACTTATAAATCCCAGATTTTCTTCACCAAATGATTCCAAATTTCGTGGATTAAAATGATTCCAACTTATCACTTTAAGGAATCAATTAAAATTATCATAATTTATCTTTGAATCATGCAACTTTTCAGAATTTAATAACTATCCTAATATGGGCAATATACATGTTAAGTTTGCAAAGGTTAAATCACTTGCCCCTGGTTTGTAGGTCTGAACCGTTGGGGAAGATTTTTCTCATAATCCTTATTCCTTTTTCCGATCAACCTTCGGTGGTAGTGGTGGTGGTGGTGCAAGGTGTCTCTTAGCCCCTCCGCTTTCCTAGAAAACTCTTCATCTCCTAGAGAAGTCCCTCACTCTCCTCAATGATTTTCTTTTGATTTTTGGTGAATGAATATCATTTCTACCAACTCTTCACGTATATAAGACCACCTCAAAATTCGTAGTTACTGTTCACCCCACTTTGCAAATGACCAAAATACCCCTCTGGGGTGTCTGTTTGGTTCTAAATTACCTTAAGACCCAAAGTAATCCCCCAGGTAGACTTTTTTTGACCATTTGAACCCTTCCGGACACTTTGGTGTAGTCAAAACGACCATTCGGATGACATAAAAATAATTTAATGTTCTTCCATATAATTATAGTCTTGACACGACTCACACCCGCTTCCCGACTTAATTACCCTAATTGTCATATTTATCACTCCCAAATATTTTATAAAATCATAATCATATGATAAGTTATAATCATATATATTAATTTTAATCACAAGTAATATTCAACACAATTCACATATTACTTTATCTCCGATTAATATATAAATTCGGATTAATTTTCAATTATATCACCATTACTTCTAATTAACCCCATTTTAAAAGTCATTAAAAAGACGGAATGTTACATACTCCCCCCCCCCTACAGCGGAATTTCGTCTCGAAATTTGAAAAAAGTATACCAGATAAGAACAAATCTTGCTATACATTGCGTATCGCATCCTCGCGTTCACGAGTAAACTACTCCGTACATCCCATACAGTACGCTATCAAATACCCTTAATAAGGAACACGTCACAAATGTTCTTTTTTAACCCCAGGTTACCCTATCACGTAAGTTCTTGCCAAAGCCTTACCGTTTAAGTTTCATAAATTAAATTTATTTTAGATATTCACTATCTAGCCTTCTACTATTTGCACTTTAGTAGATTAGTCGTTCTTTAGATACATACGATCTCGTCTCGCGACGATCTGACACAAGTAGGTTATTTGCGTAGTATATATTTTACATACATTATATACTATAAGTATCAACTCATCTCTGATCTTCACAATAGTACATGGTCCCCCACCTTTAACTAGCAAGCAAGAGAACAACAAGGCTTATGGTGCCATACCTTAATTGGCACCACGCCCAAAAGTGAACGCATATGAGTTATTGTACACGAACTCTACTAATGGAAGGGACTTCTCTCGTCCTCCCCTAATATCCAAGGGTATACATATATGTTATTTTCCAACATCTGATTAGTCCGCTTGTTCTGCCCATTCGTCTGCGTACTCAACCACAACTCAGTACCTATGGCCTCGTGAACACTCTTCCAAAATGGAAGAACGAAGATCCTATCCCAATCGGACACAAAAGTAAACAGTACCCTATGTAACCTCAATATCTCAGTTATAAAGATCTTGCATACTGTCTCATAGTATGATCAGTCATAACGTGAGCTACTTTGGTCAACCGATCTACTATCACCCTATAGGATCGTGACCCCCTTCGCGATAAAATCCTTGGGAATACTCTCCAATTACTACTTAGGAATACCTAACGGTTGAAGAATCCCCAGCTGGTTTTGGATGGTCCTCCCTTTACTAACAGATAGGTGACCCTTTGCAAAATAATTTAGTAATATTTATCTTCATTAAATCCCATCACCACTATCATTTATAATATGATATATTTTATATTCTCTCAAATGTACCTCTAACCATGATCCATGTGACTTTGCCTCACCGCGTATCAAAATTCCTTCCCCTTACTCTAAAAATCAGTTTCTCGTGAAATGTAAGCCCCTGACAAATCTTACGGAATAATCTTCGACTTCCCTAACTAAATGTTACCGAATTTACAAGATAATCATAATCTACTACCTCATACAATACTTTTAATTACCTAAATCTCCCATTCACCATATATCTCGTGCATTATTTCACAAATCAATTTTTTCGCATTTGTCATATTTTTCTATTCATGATGTAACCATTCGATACTAGTTTTCTTGTCAGAACTAGGCGACTCTGGCCTTAAGTCATAGTGGAATTATCAACCTTCAATTATATTATTGTAAATGTACAATGATCAAAATACGAAACACATGTACTATTGGCCAAACTTCTCTCCAACTCCCGACGTTTTCTAGTTTCATGTGTGGGATGTATCGCAAAGCGAAATCCAAATAAGGAACCCCCCCTGATACACTACTAGCTAACATAATCGGCTGTCGAGATACATACTACCCTCAGTCCATAATATATACCTTCCCATAATCTCCGTATGTTGACATAAAAATATACTTATGTCCCTTAGAAATAACTTGAAACATGGCACTCTCACTATCCCAAGTTCGCGGCACTATATATATAACGAACTATATCTCACTGCTCGATAATGAACACATTGTATCCCGAGTCACATCTATAAATAAATCCCTACGCACCGAGATCATATATAACTAGACAATATACTCACTGAGGTCTACGATACCATGAAATTTTCATACATACATATATATAGGCCCAACCCTATTTCAGGTGGCGCCTCTTAAAATTAATATTACTCCCCCCACAGTATCCAGATTAATAGTCTTATTACTCAATCTGCTATCGATCAAACATTCCGTCATTAATCACTACACATTACCATAATAAGCTATACTTGCTAACTCAAAGCAGTAGTAAATTATAACGATAAGATATGCTCGTAGTGCTCACCCGGCTCGCTCACGGGCGACATAAAAAATTCCTGATACTCATGATAAATACGTTTGTAACCAGACTATTAAAACTAACGTAACCCCTAAACTCGACTCGCACGCGAATTTTAGTGTTAACAATTCATGTATATACATTGTGACACACCCCTATAACTTGAATTAATCCTTTACTCACAAGGATGGAACAAAACTTCACCAGTCTCGCCTAATCGTAGGGTCCCAGCACTTAGCTGCCAACATGACCCATGAGCCTCTGTAATCGTTATACATCTAGGATTTCATCCAATAGTTTCCCCCTCCTCATGGTGGGCAAATTATTCTGTTATGCGTCTTACATGCCCATCACTGAAATTTTGGACCAAAATCTCCTGGCCTCAATGATGGCCTTACTGGCCTTCCTATTACTTCCTGGGCATCATCGTCCCTAAAATAAGGTATGTTACTATTCCCGAGGATACCACTGGTCCTGCTTAAACCCATCACTCTCGGGTTATAAATTCTCGGGCCCAATTATCTTGACACAAATCCTCCGCTGAAAATCTCACTCCTCCAGTTGTTATGCCTAACTGACATGGTTTACCAATCCTAAAATTATCGGTCTCACTTCTCAACGTAGACACATTCCACACTGGTAGTCCCACTCTCTACACATAGGGAAATTTCCCTATCACTAGTCCCACTAACCATTTTGGAATGTCCTTCCCTCAAACTTGGCAGTCTTAGCTCCCATTTTCTATTTCCATTGTTCCCTTGGCTAGGTTTTTCCAACCTTCTGGGCTCCCCTTCTTTTGGAAGAGATTATAAATTTCTTGATGACATTGGCCCTAGCCATCTTCATCATATTTCTCACCCACACTTGAGTATTTATATCATGAGTCCTTTCACAACAAGGAACTCTTCTTATCTCCCCCTTTGTCATTAAGTAAGTAGTTTGTTAAGCAAGTTGACTGCTCTATTGCGTTGGGATTTCTTTCTTTCCCATATAAAATAAGTGTCGAAATTCCACCCATACCCCGATCAAATGGACGATTTCACGATCGAACCATACCTAAATTTATCATTTTAGCTTCACACATGCTTCTTTATATGAGATGTCAATCTCTCATCACTTTAGATTGTTCCCATGAGCAAACAAAAAAAGTCGCCTGAAATTTTCAAGTCATGGGTGTTACCACGCTTTAACCTACATAATTTCCTCTGGATTTCTTCCTTCACAAAAGTCCTTCCGACTCCCTCACCCTTCATTGATAGTGTTGGGTGGGTTTGGAATGACACAAACGTTATCCATGATGGTGCTTGGGAAACTACAGCTCCCAAACTTCTTTTTTATTGTCCTCAGCCTGAACAACATCTTTGGTGGGTTCTATCTCAAACACCATTTCCTAAACACTCTATATCTTGGGTTGAGTCCTCCTCATGTTGTTCTTCTTCTAATGACCCTCGCTAGTCCCCATGCCCAATCGAGTTCGTATAAGAATTACATTTCTTATATTCCCTAGCAGGAGCACGTATATTGTAATACGCAGAGGAATACAACATCTACATCAAAGAACGCTACGCTGAAACGTAAAAAGATGTACAGATCCTAAGGATACTAGAACTTGATGCTTTGACACCACCTGTGACACCCCACCTAATTAAATACTGGGTGATCAGTCGTTTATTAAATTAAATCAGAATATCCAGTTGGTTCATTCTTAGCATTACCGTCGAAAACCAATTTCTTTATTAATTCACCTAATAAATAATTAAGCTAGTGTAAAAAAAAATTCATTTTTAATTTCATTAAAACCATTCCACAAAGCGTAGTAATAATAGATAACATCACATCAAAACTGAACAAGACTAAATGTGATTGGAATAACTCTCTAGTTAAAAATATTTCATTACCATAAAATAAAACTGGTATCAACAGTATTGACATTACAACATCTGAAATAGAAATGAAATAACTAGAATCCTGAACGACATGCCCTAAATGAAAGTAGACACAATACATGTGTGAATCAACAAAATGGAAGCGCCTAAACAAATATGCGTCTCTGGTATCAGCTATAACCCGTCGAGATATCCATATTCTACGACGGTATCCCTGATACTGGATAACTAATGTTAAAGATACAATAGAGAATATAATATGTAAGGAAACGGGTCAGAGCCCGATTGCAAAATATTTTAAAAATACCAAGTGCTTAACAAGTGCAATTAAACAATTATTATGTACATGTTAGTTTCTTGGCTCTCGCTTGAGAGTTCTCACCTCTCATCGAGTGTGCACGCCTAACGTACCTTATCATCTCCCAAATTAAGGTTTTCAATTATGATTCTATCCCATATCATTTACCGTTATTTCCCACATAATACATGTGATAATTAAACACATTCATTTATCTTTAATATGAACTAGGCTCTCACAACTATAAGATTAAATATTCACTTACATAATTAAATTAAATCTCAGTATTCATTTTTATCTACAATTTCACACAGTAGATTACATGAAAGTATATATGTTAATCTACAAATTTCACCCAGTAGATTAAATCCCCATATATATAGTTGAATCTACAATTCTCACCTAGTGGATTAAATCACAGTATATATATTTATCACATTATTATATATACTAATACAGCACCTCCCAGACACAGCTGCGGTGCATGTATACTCTGCTATCATGTCCAGATACATCTCTCGCTGTATAAAGGACTATTGGTTCGGCGTTTCTCACGAACCATAAATAACATAACACATATATTGATGGTGAGCATACTCCCCAACCAAATTGATCACGCACATACATATGTTCCTATTCAACCGTCAAAACTATCATTTACACAGATAAAACGGGTCCAAGGTCCTATTCTCAAGGTATGAATCTAAAATTCCCCAAATGGTCTCATTAGGATAAGATCATCCACAACGCGAAACCTCCAACCCGATAGCAAGCTGCGTAAGTAATTCATACACACAATAAATATTAATATAAGTATTCACCCTACCTATATATAATAACAATAGGGCACACACACAACCCATATAAATATATCCATACGTAGCGTATTTATCTCTAAAATCCTACGTATTTACATATTATGACTTTACTTATCAAATTATTTTCCCTAGCTTCTCTCGTCACGCGAAGAGTAATCATTTATTTCTTATATAAATGCAGCACGTAAACATCCTCACCCTACTAGTCCATGTCATCACGACTCCCGAATTTCTATTAATTAAATTATCTTCAATTAGGTTTATTTCTCGATAATCCCTAATTTAATTTTAACCCTTCATTCCATCTCTTAGGGTTAATCCCGTATAAGCCTAACATTATTCCGGTAATTAAAGACCCTCTTACTACTGGTACTAACCTTAAGTTATCATTTATCCGATTTAAACCTCAATTTATATATTTCTCCATTGTAATTCATTCAATTAACACTCGTTAATTTTGTAAGGACATAATTTTATAAATGTCCGGGGTAGAATCGAGGATTTTTTTGTCTTCCCTAGATCATAGTTTGTATGTCTAATACCGCTACATTCGGCTCGTCATCACGATCATCCACGAAAGCCTTTATCCGAATCCATTCATCCATCATCTTCACACGTGCATCATGCTACATGCGACGTGCTGCTCAACCATTTCCCACAACTCCACGACCCATTATTGGTAAAATGACTTATTAGAGTTGTTTATATTTGCATAAATATTTGGGAATTTTTTAGAAAATATTTTTTGAAGTCTGATTTATTGATTATCAAATGCAGAAATTTTTCTAAGTGCAGAAGCGGACTTTTCTAGGTCGATGAGCTCATTCAAACGAGATGACCTGTCGTTCGAGCGAGATAGCATCTCGCGCGATGTCGTTCGAACGACACGTGTCATTCGTTCGAGTGAGATGCCTATCTCGTTCGAATGACATTGTTGCCTCAATTTTTGTATTATTTTCTGTCACTTTCTACACGGTTTTCAAAATCATTTTGAAACACGTTTTCTGCAAAAACCGGCATAGAAACGACACAGACAAAAGACTTCACCTTTTTCTACTTTTAAGGCCTTTTGCCTCCTTTATAAAAGAAAAGAATTCACTCCCATCTATATGTGCATTTGTTAAACCTTCAAGAGGTTATTTTCACTCATCTGGAGTAATTTATGGAGAAGCCAGTCTCTTCTTCATTGCTGCCCATCTGGAGTTCTTGCGGGAGATTCCAGCTGACGACATCGGAACCGACACCTGCGGGTATTTCGTATGTCACACTTATTTTCATTATAATCCGTGTAACCATTTTTACAAATTATAGTGAAAATAAATGGTTTTGCCCTGAGGGGATTTTTTCTGATATTGTGTGTCACATGCTTTATATATCTATGGTTTGACACAAGCACGCACGTATGTGCATGTTTAAGGATTTAATTGAAAAACTGAGTTTAATTAAATAATTTCTTAATTTGAATAAAAGTGCACTCTTCAAATTGGTATCAGAGACAATTACACAATTATACCGTGTAATTTTTCGTAAAATTTTTCTATGATATCAATTTTCTAAAAAATTGATTTTTGAAAAAGGGCGTGTTCAATAGAGAAATTATATAATAAAATGCCAGTTTTTGACGGGACAAACTATGCTTACTGGAAATCCCGCATGAAATCTGCTTTAAAAGCCATTGATGAATGTGTTTGGATTTTGGTTAAAAGAGGTTGGACACCTCCCTCCGTCACTGTTGATAACGTGACTAATTTAAAATCTGTGACTGAATGGACTGAAGAAGAATTTAAATTATCATCTTTTAATTCTAAGGGTTTAAGTGCTATTTCTGGATCCGTCACACCTGACGAGTTCCAACGGATTATGGCGTGCACCACGTCAAAAGAGCCATGGAATGTTTTACAACTTACCTATGAAGGAACTAATGCTGTGAAAGAGTCTACACTGCAAAATTTAACAACTCAATTTGAAACTATCACCATGCTTGAGATTGAATGTTTTGATGCATTTTATGCTAGGTTATCTGATATTTTAAACACTAGATTTGATCTTAGTGAACAAATTCCTAACGCTAGAGTTGTTAAAAAGATTCTAAGATCACTGCCTAAGCGTTTTATCCCTAAAGTCACTGTGCTAAATTCTATTGGTAATTTAAACACGCTTAAATTAGAGGAACTTGTAGGAGAATTACAAACTTATGAAATTGATATGTTTCCAAAATCCGTCAAGCCTAAAGATAAGGGAATTGCACTTAATGCCCAGGATAGAAAGAGTGAAGGGTCGGTAAGAAAGAAAGTTGAGTCATCTAGAAAAATGGAGATAGAAACGTCAGATTCTGAGTGTGACTTTGATTTAGATGATTTGGCTCTGTTTGCTAAAAATTTCAAGAAAATTCTCAAATTCAAGAAAAATGGAAATTTCAAAGATTAAAAGAATTTTGAGAAAAATAAGAAAAATGAAAAAGATTTTAAAGACCCTCCTAAGAAAGATGGTGAGGGATGCTATGAGTGTGACGATAAGGGTCATAGAGCTTTTGAGTGTGCTACTAGGCTAAACAGACTTGCAAAAGAAAAGGGCAAAGTTATCCTTAATGTTACCCTTAGTGACGACAGTGAGGTCGAGTCGGTGGACTCTGGAGACGAGTCACCGCATGAATGTAACTTCACCGCATTCATGGCTAGTCATACTTCTAGTGCTCCTCACAACGTTGAGGATGCTGCTTCACAGGGACACCTCGACAGTGAGAATAATGTGAGTGAGGGGGAGGTTGATGCAAGTGAGAGACAGAGTAATCTTCAACGCGCCTGCGCCGAGTTATATAATGAGTCATTTAAGACCAAAAAGCGTAACAAAGTGCTAGTTGTTAAGATCACCGCTTTAGAGGAAGATTTAGAAGAAGGGAGAAAGAAAGAGAGAGAGAGTCATCCACCTGCACTACCTTGAGAGAGAGAGAGAGAGTTTGCCTGTGTTGAGAAAGAAAGTTTGTTTAGAGAGAGATATAGATTGTTTGGAGAGAGAGAGAGAGAGGTTTTGAGAAAGAGAAATGGGACTTGACTAATCAAGTGGCTAGTCTTACGAGTGAGATCCATTCCTACCTGGAGACTCGAAAGAAACTTGAAGCCTTTATCGCCTAGCTTACTCATGATCTTTAGAGAGCACGGGAAGTTAAGGTACAAATCGAGGAAAGATCTGGAAAGATAGTAAACATGCTCTTCGGCCCCGCTTTAGGTTTTGGTGATAGGCAGGGAATAGGTTTTGATGATGCCTCCACGACCCAAATTGCACCTGGACCAGTTCCTCAGTTTACTATGACTCCATATGGCCATCGTCAAATACCACAAAGAAGTGTTCGACCCAGGAAAGCAAACCCAAGTTTGCCTAAGGCTGTGTTCTTTTGTACGTACTGCAAAAGAAAAGGCCACCTCAGGGAGTTTTGCTATAGTTTGGGTCGGACACAACGTACTAATGCTCCTCCACATCATTTTGATGATTTTACCAGTCTGAGAGAGCGTGTTGAGATTTTAGCTGCCACCTCACAGAGTTTGATGTAGGAATTCCGACGGATGTCCTTGCCTTCAGTGAATGCTTCCCGCATCCCGGTTGAAACCAAAAATAACATGGGTAAACAAAAGGTTACCACTTCTTGGGTACCTAAGAAAGGCGAAAAGGCCCTTGTTGTTCATGTCACTCTCAAAGAACATAATACCTCACAGTGGTATTTTGATAGTGGGTGCTACAGACATATGATAGGTAACGTATCATTTTTTACCTACCTAGAGGAGTATAAGGAAGGTAGAGTCACCTTTGGAGACAAGAGCAAGTCTAGCATCGTAGAACGAGGTACAATAGAGTGACCAGGATTTCCTAATCTAGAGAATATTTTGTACGTTAAAGGTTTGAAGGAAAACCTTCTCAGCATTAGCCAGTTGTGCGATACTGACTTTGCCACAAAGTTTGGTCGGGACGCATGTAAAATCTATAATCAAGCCGGTAAAATTTTAGTGCAAGGGGTGAGGACAGAAGATAATTGATATGGGACTGTGCCCACATCCTCACTTGTCTGTAACAGTGCCACGATCACTCCTATGGATCTGTGGCACCAATCTCTAGGTCACGTGAACGTTAAAGATTTGACACATTTATCTAAAAGGTACCTAGTACACGGCTTACCATCTCTTGGAAAGATAACTTCCACGATTTGTGGACCCTGTCAGTTGGTAAAACAAATCCGTAGCCCCCACAGGAAGTTATATTCCATTACCACCTCCCGTGTGCTTGAGTTGATTCACATGGATCTTATGGGTCCTCATGATGGTAGATGATTTCTCCAGATATTCAATTGTTGGTTTTCTGAGAGAGAAATCCGATGTTATAGAGTTTTTAACGACCAAGTGTCGTGTCCTGCAAAATCAACATGGAGTCACTATTAACAGGATACAGAGTGACAATGACACAAAATTTAAAGAAGAAAAGTTAGATCTTTACTGTGATAGCCTTGGGATCAAACATTAGTTTTCTATTGTGAAGACTCCTCAGCGAAATGGGATTGTTGAGAGAAAGAACAGGACGATTCAAGAAATGGCTAGATCTATGCTTCTAGGTCGTAAGGTTGCTAGTAGATTTTGGGCAAAGGCAGTGTCTACTGCATGTCATACGGTGAATAGGGTTTACATGTGTCCACACACTCTCAAGACGCCTTATGAAATATGGACTGGAAAGAAACCCAACCTTGCATATTTTCGTGTCTTTGGGAGTAAATGCAACATCCTACGGGATAGAGAGCAATTAGGAAAGTTTGACTCCCGGAGTGATGAGGGAATATTGCTAGGATATACATCAAATACTAGAGCGTACCGAGATTTTAACCGGAAGAGATCTAAGGTTATGGAGTCAATAAATGTCACTATGCAAGATGACGAACCTTCGACGTTTATTGATCCTAGACTTCAGTGTGAGGATGAGGAATTTTCTGGCAGCGATTTACTTGTCCCTCACCCACACTCTGTGGACCTTTCTCCTGTGTTAGGGGACACACCTGCTTAGGTCCGCAAGAGTCATGATCCTTCTTCCATTGTTGGCGATCCCACTTTAGGGGTCAAGACTCATGCTCAGCTAGAGAATGTTATTAGTCATTTTTGCTAAACGTCCATTGTCGAGCCCAAGAATCACAAAGAAGCAGTCAAGGATGAACACTGGATATCTACCATAGAGGATGAGTTGCTTCAGTTTAAAAACAATAATGTCTATGAACTGGTCCCCCGACCTAGTGAGACTAATGTGATAGGTACCAGGTGGATTTTCAAGAATAAAATGGATGAAAAAGGTACCATAATCAAAAATAAGGTTGGGTTGGTCGCTCAAGGCTACACACAGATTGGGGGTATAGACTTTAGGGAGACATTTGCTCCTATTGCGAGGCTTGAGTCCGTCCGCTTACTACTCGCTATCGCATGTCATCTATGCTTTAAGTTATATCAGATGGATGTCAAGAGTGCCTTTTTAAATGGCTTTCTATAGGAAGAGGTTTATGTGGTTCAACCAAAAGGGTTTGAAGACCCTAAGCATCCGTATCACGTCTACTATCTGAGGAAATCCTTGTATGATTTGAAGAAAGCATCCCGTGCTTGGTACGAGAGGCTTACTTCCTATCTCTTAGCCCGTGGCTTTAATAGAGGGGGAGTTGATTTGACGTTGTTCATTAGGAGAGTTGATGGTACTATTTTGGTTGCCCAGGTCTATGTGGACGACATAGTCTTTGGATCCACATGCTCCCATCATGCTCACCACTTTGAGGAGGAGATGAAAAATGAGTTTGAGATGAGCGTGGAAGGTGAGCTTACTTTCTTCCTTGGTCTCTAGGTTCATCAGCTAGAGGATGAGATGTTTATCTCTCAATCCAAGTATGCTAGAGACTTAGTGAAGAAATTTGGTTTAGACTCCGCTTAGCATGCACGTACACCTATGAGTACTTCTATCAAGATTAGTAAGGACACTTCAGGCAAGGACGTAGAGCAACCCTTGTATCGGAGTATGATAGGTAGTCTTCTATACTTAACTGCCTGTCATCCTGACATAGCCTTTAGTGTTGGAGTCTGTGCACGATATCAGGTATCCCCGAAAGAGTCACACTTACTCTCTCTAAAACGTATTATCAAATACGTGAGTGGGACTCTCGCATATGAAATTTGGTATTCCTTTGATACCGATGACCATTTGTCCGCCTATTCGGATGCCGATTTGGCCGGGGATGTAGATGGTTGTAAGAGCACTTCTGGAGGGTGTTTCTATTTTGGTTCTGCTCTTGTCTCCTGGTTGATCAAGAAGAAAAACTCCATATTTTTGTCCATTGCGGAGGCTGAGTACATCGCCGCCGGGAGTTGTTCTACGCAACTCTTGTGGATGAAATAGATGCTGGAGGATTATGGGATTTCAGAGGACACCATGACCATTTCCTGTGATAACACGAGCGCGATAAAAATAGCCCGTAATCCAGTCCAGCATTCGCGCACAAAGCACATTAAGATACGCGAGCACTTTATACGATAGCTAGTTGAGGAGAAAGTCGTATCCCTGAGTTACGTACCCATTGACAGTCAGTTAGCCGATATTTTCATGAAACCTTTAGATGCCTTTAGATTCGAGAGTCTTAGGAAGTCTTTAGGGATTTGCACAGTTGACTGAGGGATTGTTCCGTGTCTAGGATAGGATGCTTTATCATGTTCATATCATAGGATTCCTGTTTCTAGTTTGTATCTTGTGTATTATTATTTTTGTTTTTTATATCTTTTTAAAAAAAATCCAAAAAGATTTTCTTTTTATAAAAATCTAAGAAAAGCACAAAAAGATTTTTATTTTATTTTCACCTTTTATGGATGAGCATTTAAGATAGTCGAGTCACAAATTTGATTCAATTTATCCATGTGACTGTTTGATAGTGATTTGAGACGTTACATCATTGCATCCATGTGCTTTACATTGTTTGGAGTCTTTGAGATGTGATTAGTGATATCTTTCTACATGTTTGGCTCCTTATCTCCTTTATTGCACACATGGATGGGTTTATTTGATTATTTTACTTGTCTATCACATATTGGCTTGAGTGTTTCCATCTCAATTCTGCCTATACAACAAACCATATGCGATAAAACTTGACAAGATTGGAATGCATGTAAAAACCGTTTGGTGAGATTGTGTGGTATTTTAAAACGGTGAAGGGCTACGAAAGGTAATTATCTATCCTTTGCGATAAAGCCACCGTTAAATCAGACCTAAAAAATTGAGGAATTTTATTATCCGGGGCCCAAAGAGGTTAAACGAGCCTGAAAAAATTTAAAGGCAATAAAAAGAAATACATGCCAAATATGGGCCATTAGGTTTCACCATCAATTCTCCAAAGTTTCAGAATTTAGATCACCTCTATTCAAAATATAAATCTTAGGGAGTTTGGTTGGATAATTTAAACGGGTTTGCACTTCCTTGAAAGTCCTGAAAAAGCATTAAATCATTTTGGGTGGAAATCACTTTGAGTTTTGATTTGCTGATTAGATTGAGTCAATGTCTCATATTTCCATCTTTTCACACCTAAGGAAGATGTTGAGTTCATTCGTTAGGAGTATCCGATATTCATCGTGCACATATGTCATGTTTGTATGCATTGATTTTCCTATCGAATTTGATCACACCCCTTCATGAACGCTATCATCGACTTGGTTATTTTTGTCTTCTTTCATGGTGTGATTCTTTGATTGTATATTTTGTGTGAAAAAATTTGAAAAATTCAAAAATAGCAGTTTTTTTCATGACATTTTCCACATTTTTTGTTGTATATTTTGTGTGAAAAATTAAAAAAAAATTGTGAGATTTTCCATATTTATGCTTCTCATATCTGTCTATTTGGGGACATCATAAAAAGGGGGAGAATGAATTATGGGGGAAAATTTTATTTTTGTTGATTTATTAACGATTTGCTTAAGCTTAATTGATCTTTGATTAATCAACATATCATTATATTTCAAACTGTTGCGTGTCACGGGTATCTTCTTTTTCTCATATGTGTAGGTACAAAGTTGATATCTAGTGGATTGCACACCATGATGAGAAAAGCTTTAGGAGTTTCTGAAGAGTTGAAGATTTGAAGATGTTGAAGTTTGATTGACGACATGTCATTTAGTATTCTCAGTTTGAGGGTTTAATGCGGATATTATATTCTATGTCATTTGTTTTAGGGAGATTGCATAATTCGGATTTTTATGTATGTACCGGCATAGACATAGGGGGATATTTGCAAGGACATGATTTTATAAATGTCCGGGTTAGAATCGAGGGTTTTTCGGTCTTCCCTAGATCACAGTTTCTATGTGTGATACCGCTACATTCGGCTCGTCATCACGATAATCCACGACAGCCTTTATTCGAATCCATGTATCCATCATCTTCACACGTGCATCATGCTACATGCGACGTGCTGCTCAACCATTTCCCACAACTCCACGACGCATTATTGGTAAAATGATTTATTGGAGTTGTTTATATTTGCATAAATATTTGGGAATTTTAAAAAAAATATTTTTTGAAGTCTGATTTATTGATTAACAAATGCAAAAAATTTTCTAAGTGTTGAAGGGGACTTTTCTAGGTCGACGAGCTCGTTCAAACGAGATGACCTGTCGTTCGAGTGAGATAGCATCTCGCGCGATGTCGTTCAAACGACACGTGTAATTTGTTCGAGCGAGATGCCGATCTCGTTCGAACGACACTGCTGCCTCGATTTTTGAATTATTTTCTGTCACTTTCTACACGATTTTCAAAATCTTTATGAAACACATTTTCTGCAAAAACTGGCACAGAAACGACACAGACAAAAGACTTCACCTTTTTCTCCTTTTAAGGCCTTTTGCCTCCTTTATAAAAGAAAAGAATTCATTCCAATCTATATGTGCATTTGTTAAACCTTCATGAGGTTATTTTTACTCATCTGGAGTAATTTGTGGAGAAGCCAGTCTCTTCTTCATTGTTTCCCATCTGAAGGTCTTGCGGGAGATTTCAGCCGATAATATCGAAATTGACACCTGCGGGTATTTCGTATGTCACACTTATTTTCATTATAATCCGTGTAACTGTTTTTACAAATTATAGTGAAAATAAATGGTTCTGCCCTGCGGGGATCACTACACGAAATCTGCCGAATTGTCAAGGTCAATGATCGTGACAATTCTGGGCGAGATAACTTTGTTTTTCACGGACTTGTCACGGTCATTGACCGTGACAAGTTCATTAGAATTATCACGGTCATGTCACGGTCCTTGACCTTGACAAGTTTTGTCACAGTTAAGGACTGTGACAAGCCCGTGACATTCTCTAAAAAATTGTCACAGTCAATGACCGTGATAATTCTGGGCAGAATTGAAAAAAATTCTGCTGGGCAGTATCGCCACTGTCACTGCCCAGCAGTATATTTGTATCTGTTATAGCACCGTTGTACACATTCAAACATCATATATCCAAATAAAATTGAGATAATGCAAATATACATTCAAAATAGAGAGAATATGCATCACCATATAATCCAAATATAATTCAAATGTAATAATTTAAAACAATTCAATTCAAACTTAAATCAATGTCACTAAATGTCTGGGGTAGGGTTAACGCTGAGGAGGTGAGTAGGCCACACGATATAAGAATTAACACATCCACTAATATACGTCGTGCCGCATTATTCGTGCAACCACAATTGGGAGTTCTCCTTCCCGGGCATCAGATGCATGATGAGCACCCTGGACTCGATGTTTTGAAGCTCACGTCCATGAATTAGTGCACCCTGAATGATATTCGGGTCCCTCAAGCCCCGCCCTATTCGCTGGCCATCAAATATGTCCATTATAAACACGCGCGGCCAACCAAGTGTCGACATCGGTCTGTTGAAGGGAGCCAAATAGGGAAGTGGATCATTAAAGTCCGCACGTCTCGGCGATGAAGCAGCAAGGTCCGCATCCTCGTCCTCGTCCTCACGCACCTCCTCCTCCCACACCTCCTCTCGCACCGCCTTCTACTTCCTTTTACCCTTACGATTTTCGCCCAACGAACGCTTCACGAATGAGTACATATCCTGGACCGTGGCCTCCAAACGGGACAGCTTCGCGTCATGTGAATCCACCATTCGAGCCAACCCGATGTCGCTCGTCTCCAATCAAATGATCTTAAATTTGGCCACCCGCTCACCTCCCTTGTCCTCCCTTTGCGATCAGAGCCAAGCACTTGGCTGAGTGCATCTGTAGACAAAGATGTGTAAGGACATAAATTTTCAATTGAGTCCCTGTATTGTTTTGACTTAATTCCGTGAATAAAACTATTTTTGTAAAATGTCATAGGGAGAATTTTATTTTGTCACGATCCCACTTGGTCTATGACGTATTGAAGAAATTGAAGACGTTGCGGCAAAGATTCAAAGAAATAATCATGCCTATGTTTATTTGGTGCAAGTTTACTCGTCTTCAAGGTTAATTTCATTCCGAGATCACTCAGGTATGAATGCGTATAATTAATGGTGCTCGGAATTATTTTACAAAAGATAAGGGTGTAATTTTTATAAAGAAAAATGTTTTTAAATGTTTTAAAAGTGTTTTAATGGTTTAAACTTTGTTTTATGATGATAAGCTCGAAATAGAGTTTGACTAATTTGAATCTCTTTGTTAAGAGACGTTTTTATCTGAAAGTCAAAGAAAGTCAAACTTTTGCAAGGTCGCTCGAGCGACATTGGATCTCGTTCGAACGAGATACAATGTCGCACGAACGACATGCTTAAGTCGTTCGAACGACATGTTTTTCGAGGCGGTGTTTAAATCCTATTTAAACAGAGTTTGCATCATAATTTCGGCAGAGTGCTTTCTGAAAAAAGGTTTTACGAACCAGAACCTTGTTTGCACATGTATTCTAAGGTTTACAAAGCATAAACACATCCTTAGAGTTTGCAAAGATCCAAGTTATCATTCTTATATGTTTACGTGATCTTGCTGCACCAAAGTTGTTTTTTCTACACATTGAACACAAAGGGGTTTGCGGTGAAGAAGCGACGGACATCGTGTTCGACATCGTAGACGTATCAAAGCCATATCGGTGGACACCGAGACATACGTGGACGCGTGTGTTATGGACAGAGATCGTGGAAGACGGAATTTCTACGTGGGAACTATTGAAGAACGGTTGAAGATCAGAAGGAGCATCAATACCCGTGGGGATCGATTCTTAGTGTAAGGCTAATCTATCTTTGTAAAACCATTGTTCATAGTGATTGTATGGCTTGGGCCGTCCGAGGTTGTTTTCCCGTTTTGGGTTTTTTCCTCGTACATCCTATGTTGTGAGTATTCTTTATTTTACTTTACTTGCTTTAATCACTAGATGCATGTTTAGGATTAATCAAGATAAAATTGGTTTAAAGTAAGAATTGGGATTTCACAACTTGGTTTGGTGCATAATTAAAAGTTGGATATTTTTCGAAGAAAAATTGGTTTTGTTGAAAACACACACATCGGGCCACTCACACTCTCAAATTGGTATTAGAGCAAGAAAACATTTTTATTTGTTTTGTGACCCCGTGTGTTTTCAAAGATGAATTCTGGATATAATGAATTTTCTCGAACCCCTGTTTTTTATGGCACTAATTACACTTATTGGAAGATGAGAATGAAATGTGCTTTAAAATCTATTGATGACCATGTTTGGCTTGAAGTTGAGAAAGTTTGGACACCCCCTATCACTATTGTAGGTGAGGTCACTAGTTTAAAGCCTGTTGAGTCTTGGACCGAAACTGAACAAAGACTTGCACAATATAATTCAAACATGTCACACATGAATAATATAACAGAATTATGACTTGTGAAACATCAAAAGAGGCTTGGGATATTTTGGCACTCACTCACGAGGGCACTAGCATGGTTAGGGCGTCAAAACTTCAAAATCTCACTACACAGTTTGAGACCATTAGAATGTTAGATAGTGAGACCTTTGATGAGTTTTATGCTAGGTTGCCCTATATTGTCAACTCATCATTTAACCTATGTGAGAAAATTCCCGGCAACCGTGTCATTAAGAAAATCCTTAGGTCATTTCCTAGTAGGTTTGATGCGAAAGTGGCCATTTTAAACTCCTTGGGTAGGTTAGAGTCAACGAAACTAGAAGAGATTGTAAGTGACTTACAAACCTATGAAATCGACATGATTACCTCCAAGCAAGTGCCTAAGAAAGAAAAGGTTATTGCTTTGAAAACCCGAAAGGAGGAAATTTAAGTTTCGGATTCGGATTCCGATTTCGATTTTGAGGATGTTGCTTTGTTGGCAAATAAATTTAAAAAATTTATTAAGTTTCAAAAGCAATCGAAAGATGCCAAGAAATTTGAAAAATTCAAGAACAACAAAGTGGATCCCACCTCTAAGGATAAGTTTGAAAAGCCTAAGAGAGATGAGTCGGATAAGTGTTTTGGGTGTGAGGGGTACGGTCACAAAGTTAAGGAGTGTCCCACTAGACTTAAGAAAGAGGGCAAGTAACCCGTTGTCTATAATGCCACCTTAAATGATACTGAACCGGAAGAGGGAGAGAGTTCCCCCATTGAGCGTAACTTTGTTGCGTTTATGGCATGTCATGTGACCGACGACGACAATACTCATGTGAATGACACTTCCGAGGAGGTTTTGAGTGTATCCCATGTTAGTGAGGGTGAAGAGATTGACGAGGAGGAGATAGATGTGAAAGAATTGCAAAATGCGTTTAATGAGTTGTATGCCGAAACGGTGAAGGTGAAAAAGGCTAACTCAAAATTGCAATCTAAGTTGAATGAGCACGCCATAGAAAATAATGATAGTTTGATTGAGGATCTTAGGGCATGGAGAAGAAGTTTAGGGAGAAATTAGAGTTTGTGGAGAAAGAGAGAGATAATCTCGGTGGTTTGATGGAGTCCTTGAAAAAGAAGATTTTAGAATTTGAGGAGACTAGGCGTTTACTCGAGTCTAGGATTCTTGAGTTGGAGGAAAGGTTGAAAGACTCGTCTAGAGTCAAGTTTGATTTGGAGGCTAGGTCGGAGAAGTTAGATAAGATCTTAGGCACCGTCCAAATTAAGGGAGATAGGTGAGGTATAGTTTTTGGTTAGAGAGTTGGTCCCATTCCCCCCCCCCCCCCCCCCCCCCCCCCCACGTGTGAGAAACACTAGGATGGTTAGAAAAGGTCCACATAAAGGTAATCATTCCCACCACCGCTACACTTGCACATTTTGTGGTAGGAAAGGTCACCTTAGGCGTTATTGTTACGACCTTAGACATGCTCCTAGGAAGTTTAGGAATAAATTTGCCCCGGTTCCCCACACCCACATGCGTCGTTTTACACCTACTTGGGTTAGGAAATCGGATTTAGTGGCTTTAGGAATTAAACTTCATGATTCTCGTTTGGGTGCACTTGATTCTTCCCATGCTAAATCTAAAGGATTATAGTGTTGTCATGTTTGTCATATGCTAGTTTGCTTCATGATATATTCATTGCTAGTATTATGACATATGTATCTTTTTGTATTATAATTTTCATTTGTTTGAGTCTTATTTGAAAAATACAAAAAGATTTTATATATGAGAAAATTTTTGAAAAGCCAAAAAGATTTTCAGTTTTTGTTTTTGAGTTTATATATTTGATGTGGCATATTGGTGTGCTTGGACCCCCCCCCCCCCCCCATCGTTTCATTATCCATGTGGCTAGGACATTTGGTCATTATTATCGATACTTAGAATGATCTTAACCATTGTTTATATGGGGTTGTTTCGAAGTTGATATGCATCTTGATTCGACTTTGTATATATGCCAACATCGCACACATGCACGAGTTTATATGGATGTTTGACTTCTCTTGCATATTTGAATTTGGTGAGGCGTTCTTATCCCAATCTTGTCATCTATACGTAAGTAAACTTAAGGAGAAGTGTGCATGTAATAACCGTTTACCGTGAGGATTTTATATTGAAAAAATGATGAGTGATTCACGAAAAAGGGCTGCGAGAGTTTTAAATTAACTCGTCGTGAAAGCCACCGTTTAAAAAGAGCCCTAAAAGAAAAAAAAGATGCTAAGAAAAGGGCCAATAAGATTTTCTCTAAGTTGAGAATGCTAGTAACCTCAAACGAACTTGAAAAAGTATGTGTATATGAGGGTGTTTGGTTGGAGAAAATTTAAACGGGTTTGCACATCTAATCCTAATGTTGAAACATTGCAATTTGACGCTATTGTTTGTAGAATCGTCAAAATTCTGAATTTGTGTGCATGTAGTATGTTTAGTTCATTAAGCTCACACTTTTATTGTCATATGGCTATGATAAAGTTTGATGATTTATCGCTATCAATTAGATCTTCTTGATCGTTTCGATGTGTTGGAATTGTGACTCATTTGTTGTAGTTTCACGCCCATTCATTACATGTCCAGGTTTGAGCATATCGGTACTATGTTTGCATGTAACTCGCATTTTAAGTTTTTATGAGTTTTTTTTTTGCGTTTTGCGTTAAAAGCTTACTGTTTTAGCACTGTTTTGCTTCTGTCAGCCCCTTCCTCGAATTTTTTTGTGGAAATGTTTTCACTGGGAAATACTTTATAATATTTTTGGGAAACTGGGAAATTTTGACAGGTCGCACGAAGTCGTTCTAACGACATCTCATCTCGTGCGAACGACTTTGTACTTCATTCGAGCGACTTCCTCATCTCGTTTGAGCGAAGTCCCTGGATCGTTCGAACGACAGGGTGAAAAATGACTTCTGATTGGTTTGCAGTCCTCTGGCTTAATTTGATATATTTTTGGTACTGCAGGAAGCACTTTTTGGATTAATTGGTTTATATGCAGGTTCTTTTATGTTCCAAATTGGTATTTTGCATATAAGACCATTTATCACACTTGATTTGATTGGTATACTCTTTGTGTGATTCCTTGGGTTACTAGCTACTATTTTGGCATTACATGATCTTGTTTAGCTGGTTTTCTCATGTTTATCTAGCGGTTTTCATTTTTCAAAATTGGTATCAACTTGATTCTATTTGGTATCATATTCTCATGCTAGATATTTCATATTGGTTTATCTTTTCACCGGATTGTCTATTCGAGACTAAAAGGGGGAGAGATGTACGTGATGTAGGGGGAGATTTGTTGAGTGCTACTTTATGTTTCAAATTGGTAACAAATTGGTATCAAATAATTTCTCACATGTTTTCAAATGATATGCTCTTATTGAATATATAAATTGGTTTCATTTGTTCCTCCATACTTCACTTGGTATTTGTTTGTCTGTTTCATGTGTGTAGGTATGCTTCAGCTATTTGAGATTTCAAGTCTACATCACATTCAGACAGTTCATGCTTGCCGGTGCTACATATATAAGTCCGTGTCCTGTATTTTTTTATTTTGGGTTTATGGGATGGGATTTAGGCATCATACGGCTTGACGACCCGGTTAGGCATTTCACTGGTTTAGTTTTGTCTCGGAATAGTCAAAGGGGGAGATTTGTAAGGACATAAATTTTCAATTGAGTCCCTGTATTGTTTTGACTTAATTCCGTGAACAAAACTATCTTTATAATATGTCATAGGGATAATTTTATTTTGTCACGATCCCACTTGGTCTATGACGTATTGAAGAAATTGAAGACGTTACAGCAAAGCTTCAAAGAAATAATCATGCCGATGTTTATTTGGTGCAAGTTTACTCGTCTTCAAGGTTAATTTCATTCCGAGATCACTCAGGTATGAATGCGTATAATTAATGGTGCTCGGAATTATTTTATAAAAGATAAGGATGTAATTTTTATAAAGAAAAATGTTTTTAAATGTTTTAAAAGTGTTTTAATGGTTTAAACTTCGTTTTATGATGATAAGCTCGAAATAGAGTTTGACTAATTTGAATCTCTTTGTTAAGAGACGTTTTTATCTGAAAGTCAAAGAAAGTCAAACTTTCGCAAGGCCGCTCGAGCGACATTGGATCTCGTTCGAACGAGATACAATGTCGCACGAACGACATGCTTAAGTCGTTCGAACGACATGTTTTTCGAGGCGGTGTTTAAATCCTATTTAAACAGAGTTTGCATCATAATTTCGGCAGAGTCCTTTCTGAAAAAAGGTTTTACGAACCAGAACCTTGTTTGCACATATTTTCTAAGGTTTACAAATCATAAACACATCCTTAGAGTTTGCAAAGATCCAAGTTATTATTCTTATATGTTTACGTGATCTTGCTGAACCAAAGTTGTTTGTTCTACACATTGAACACAAAGGGTTTTACGATGAAGAAGCGACGGACATCGTGTTCGACATCGTAGACGTATCAAAGCCATATCAGTGGACACCGAGACATACGTGGACGCATGTGTTGTGGATAGAGATCGTGGAAGACAAAATTTCTGCGTGGGCACTATTGAAGAACGGTTGAAGATCAGAAGGAGCATCAAGACCCGTGGGGATCGAGTCTTAGTGTAAGGCTAATCTGTCTTTGTAAAACCATTGTTCATAGTGATTGTCAGGCTTGGGTTTTTTCCTCGTACATCTTGCGTTATGAGTATTCTTTATTTTACTTTACTTGCTTTAATCACTAGATGCATGTTTAGGATTAATCAAGATAAAATTGGTTTAAAGTAAGAATTGGGATTTCACAACTTGGTTTGGTGCATAATTAAAAGTTGGATCTTTTTCGAAGAAAAATTGGTTTTGTTGAAAACACACACATCGGGCCACTCACACTCTCAAATTGGTATCAGAGCTAGAAAACATTTTTATTTGTTTTGTGATCCCGTGTGTTTTCAAAGATGAATTCTGGATATAATGAATTTTCTCGAACCCCTATTTTTATGGCACTAATTACACTTATTGGAAGATGAGAATGAAATGTGCTTGAAAATCTATTGATGAGCGTGTTTGGCTTGCAGTTGAGAAAGTTTGGACACCCCCTATCACTATTGTAGGTGAGGTCACTAGTTTAAAGCCCGAAACTGAACAAAGATCTTATCTTAGGCACCGTCAAAATTAAGGAAGTTAGACGCTTTGGCGCATGTTGGAAAATTGACCATGGGTCATTGTTGATATACTTTGAGTAAAACACTTGGTTAACATTTTTGAAATGCACAAACAAACGGCTCATCGCTCACGTGGTCGTTGCTCTTCAACTTGGACAAGTCAACCATGATCAAATTGGTGACATGATCACCTTTACAAGCATTTTTATCCTCAACTCTTACCCGGTCACAGTAAAATACAACCTCTTTGAAGCTTATATAATCAAATTCAAATATATTTCGGATTACAACATAGTAAGTCATTTCAGCTTCAACGAGGTTTTTATCTTTTGCGCTCGCTCGAAAGAAAGTAAGAGCCTTGTATGAAATGCCCGAGTTCTGTACATTTTTACTTTGCTCGTACACTTTAGCGTCGAAAATGTAACTGTTCAATCGATACTTTTTGTACTCTTGTGCCACGAACAAGGGTCCAGTTCCTAGACGAGCAAGCCTTGATGTCGCATCACCCGTCTTTAAGAGCTGAGAATATAGATAAATTAATTATATTAGTGGTAAAATTTGAGTGTAATGTAATGTTATATAACGATAATTTTCATTATAATTACCTCTTGTGTCAACCACAACCTAAATTCGATGTCTGATTGTACCATTATTTTTCGTCTTTTATTGTTCTCACAAGCTTCATATTTTCTACATATTACAAAATTAATCATGTATAAAATAATCTAAAATAATGCTAAACATCATAATAATCGAAACTTACTTTTTCCATTCTTCGACTTCTTCATGTGTGTCAAATAGATAATGAGCTACTTGTTCATATTGCAAACTCGTTAATTTCACTCATTTTCCCATCACATGACCACCATCATCGACGAACTCATCAGTGTCATCAACGCTAGTCGAGTCAGGCATATATTCCCGAGTATATATTGATGACTCCACGATGATGTATTCCTCTGTAATTGATCCTGTAATGTATCGCGTATTCTTGACGTAATCTTTAAAAACTTTCATCAATCTTTCAAACGGATACATCCACCGATATCTAACTGGACCACAAAGAAGTGCCTCGTTGCATAGGTGTACGAACAAATGAACACTTATGTCAAAGAATGCTGGGGGAAAGTACTTCTCAAATACACAAATCTCTTAGGTCACCGTCAGTTTTGTGACCACTATGTGTTCTCGATTGACTACCTTCTCACAAAGGAGTGAGAAGGTAATACTAATTTTCATAATAGCCCTCCGCAAATCCTTCTTCTTGGAGAAACAGTGCTTAAACAATAGAGGAACCAATTGCATGATCAAATGCCAATCGTGGGACTTACACTTATGTAAATCATGAGTAGCATAATTCACAATCCTTTACAAGTTGGACGAAAAAGTAGATGGGCCCTTCAAATTATATACTGTGTCTAAAAGCACCTTCCTTTCCCCACTCGTCAAAGTAAACGCACCAGGGGGAATTATTGTCCTTCCCCTAGTATCTTCTTTCAACCATAGTTATGGCTTAAGTTTCAACGATTTAAGGTCTTTTTGTGCATTTTCTCCATCCTTCGAATGACTCCCCCCAAGGCAAGTGCCCATAATATGTTCAACGAAGTTCTTCTCTACATGCATCACATCCAATACATGGCGCATCGGGTTATTCTTCCAATAACGCAAGTCAAATAAAATTGACCTCCTAGACCATGCCTTTCTTGTCTCAGTTTCATTCCCAGTTGGGGTCTTCTTATGCTTGACGTTCTTAAATTTGGGATTCTTACCTAGCATATTAAGGCCACATTCAAAATATTTACTTTTAATTTTTGAACCCGAAAGTTGTCTCAGCGGTAGCCTATGTTCAACCCCTCCCAATAAAAAATTGGAACCTTTCTCATATTTGAAACTATGAGCCGGGGGTAAAAACCTCCTGTGGCAATGGTATACATTTTTTGAGCTAAAGGATAGAAGGAGAGATTCAGTCTCCTCTCCACAAATAGGACACCCCAAATAACCATGTACTACACAACCGGATAATGTCCCATAAGCTAGAAAATCATGAATTGCCCACATCAACATAGCTTTCAGCGTAAACTCTTCTTTTTTTAAAAGAGTCAAATGATTGCACACCCCATTCCCACAACTCATTTAATTCTTCTACCAAAGGATACAGGTAGACGTCGATGTCATCACTTGGTGCCTTTAGCCCTTGTATCAACAAAGGCATCATCAAAAATTCAGTTCTCATACACTGTGAAGGAGGGAGGTTGAGTGGGGATAGGATTACTGTCCATACACTCTGATTGGTGCTTAGATTTCCAAATGGATTGAAACCATCTGTTGATATAGCCAAACAAATGTTGCGTTGTTCTCGAGCAAAATCGGGGTGATCATAATTCATCCTCCTCCAGGCAGTAGAATTAATAGGATGACGTATGATATTACCCCCTACTTCTTCCCTAGCATGCCAAGTCATTGCCTCTGCTATCCATGGTACTGTAAAAAAATCGCTTTAATGTAGGCCCAACGAGAAAATATTTCAAAACTTTTTGAGGCACTTTTGATCTTGTGCCTTCCTTACTAGTAGATTGAACATATCTAGGTTCATCGCATACCAGACAACGATCGAGATTTTCATACTCCTTTCGGTATAGTATGCAGTCATAAACACAAGCATGAATCAATTTATACTTCATTCCCAAACCTTTCAAATTGTTTTTCATAATAGGATAGCTATTTGGAAGTGTATTCTCCTTGGGTAATAATCCCTTCACCCATTTCAGAATTCCTATCATGCTATTGCCAGAAAAACCGTATTGCGTCTTCAAACTATGCAAACCAACCATAGCATGTAAAGTTCTTTGATCTTTCTCACAGCCAGAGTATAACGGTTGGGTCGCCTTAAATTTTAAACTTTGGTAGTCATAGTCAAGTTTTATCATGATATCTTCACGAGCACTTGAACCTTCTACATCATCAGTAACCTCATTATCCTCTGCTTCATAAACTCCGTGCGCATCATCAACTAAATCTTCTAACATATTATGATCTACGTCATCCCCTTCTACATCTATCCTACTTGTTGATGGTTGTTGTGAAGGTTGGTCGGGTACAAAAGGAATTTTCAATTCACCGTGAAAACTCCAAAATTGAGTGTTATCTTGCATACCCGATCTTAACAAATGTAGTTCAACTGTTTTCCACTCAAATACCTTACCATTCTTACACCTAGCACACGAACATGGAAACTCTTCATCATTATGACATTTCTTTGCATATTTCACAAATTCATTAGCACCTCTACGAAACACATCCCCCATTCTATTTGTCTCACCCATCCACTCTTTGTATTTCGGATATCCCATCACAGCTACCACAACTAACCACCTATTAAAGGTACGAAGCGTATATTCATGGATTAGTATAAACAAAACTTAGATTTATAGTATGTTTCATTTAATTATGTCTTATTTATATTCAAATTCAATTTATAATAGAAATTTCTATTTCCTCCATCTCCTCTAAAAGGTGAGTGGTCCTATCCCATTCAAGACCGCATTTTTCTATAATATACTTAACAGCTCATGCACATTGTTACAATGTGAAAAAAAATTGGCAGCATATCCCCTAAGTTCTCCAAGTACATGACGTAGATTGGTAAGTGTGAGTGTTATTTCAATTGATCAATTGAAATAACAGTCACACTTGTCAATCTAGTATGTACCCAGAGAACATTAGGATACGACTGCAGAACTTCCTCTAAAAGTAACAACTTTAAGCCACTAAGAATATAATACAGAAATTATGCAGTCCCAAACTGTCCAAACGGGACAATTCGAGAGATCTCATTATAGGGGTAATGACTCTCGAACGGGTATAAGGACTATTGAATGCGTACGCATAAGAACTAGAAGGCTAGTATCTTTGCGCACTATATGTAATTTCAAGTATGTTTCATTTAATTATCATACTATATATATATTGTTCGATATACAAAGTAATTTTCAAAAAAAGTTGAAAAATCCCACCCCCATATGGACAATAATCCAGTGGTCATGCCACTTTTAAAATTAACCAACCCAACATCGATCCACTAGTTTGAGGGTGAAAACCTAAACCAGTCGCCAAACGGCCCCGTAAGAGGCACGAACACCTCACACAGGACCAATGTAACTTTTAAAAACTGACCGCGTGGACCCGGATCTCCCGATTTGAGAATACGATAAGAATTTCAAAATAGGGAGACCAGGTCTACGTGGTTAGTTTCGACAAGTAACATTGGTCCCGTGCGAGGTATTTGTACATCTTACGGGGCCGTTTTGTGGCTCGTTTGGGTTTTCACCCTCAAACGGCTTGTTTTTAAGCCTAATATAGATATTTAAAAATTATTGTCATATTCTCAAACCGACTTTGCCCATTTTTGGGTATCACCTTGTTGCTAGGCATCAGCCTGTCGACATTGCCTTGTTTCTAGGCATCAGCCTGTCGACATTGCCTTGCTGCTAGGCATCACTCGACCGACATTGCCTTGTTTCTTGGCATCCCCTTGCCGACCTTGCCTTGCCAAAGTTTGAGGGAGTCCATGGGAAGTCATAATATGTTGTTGGGAAGGTATGGGAAGCTTTCCTAGGCATTTGGCAAAACTTTGAAAAAAAATGTCGCGCTTGGTTGAAAAACCAGTGGCGCGAAGCTACCGTGCGCTGGATTATGACTCAACGCCTCTAAGTCAGAATCTGAGCTAGAAGTGGCGCATGCGCCCGCCGCCCATTTGCCGACCAGCAATAGGGGCCTTCGGGCTCCACCGAAAGCCGCCCGACCGACATGGCATGTCGGTTGACCGTTTCTAGCGCACAATGAAAGCGGTGCCCAAATGTTTCCTGAAAGTCATTCGAGCAACATGGAACACCGAAATTAAACCCCAAACACCTTGTTAAAAATGGAGGATATACCTATGATTCACACCCCTCTTTGAGACGAGTGGAAGGAGAAGATGAAGAGTGGAGTTCTCACGTTGTGGTGGAGGAATGATTTTGGATTTGTGTGAGTCAGTCGACCGACGTCGGCTGACCGACATTGCCTTGCTACTTTTTATCGGTTGACCGACTTTGCCCATTTTGGGCCGACTTTACCTTGGTTCTATTCATCACCCTAAATACTTGTTGGGGCCAAAGAAGAAATCATTTCATTGCGAATAGATATTATGTCATTTTGATCCTTACTTTCAATATCTATTATGCAATGGGCAAAGTCAACAAATGTGTATCCCATACTCCTTATAATTCATCTACTCAATTAATTATTTTCATCAATTAAACTAACAATAAAAGTATACAATTATTAATTTACTAATTTACAATGAGGGGCAATCCTACTTTCATAATTAATCATATATTAATTTACTAATTTACAATGAGGGACAATCAATCAATTCGTTTACAAGGGACATTACACACAAACACACACACTACACACACATATACGCACACTCACACATACATACACACACACACGCGCAGCCCCCCACCCCTACCCCCCACCCATCCCTGCCCCTCCCCCCCCCACCCAGCCCCAGCCCCACCCCCTCCCCACCCCCCCACCCACCACACACACAACACACACACACAAATAGCCCCCACCCTGCACCACCCCCTATCCCCACCCTGCCCCAGCCCCCTCCCCACCCCCACCCACCACACACGCACACACACGCATATATATACACACACATACATATATATATATATATATATATATATATATATATATATATATATATATATATATATATATATATATATATATATATATATATATATATATATATAAATGGAAGAGAGACAGAGCAGCGTAAAGAGAGAGAGAGAGAGAGAGAGAGAGAGAGAAAAGGAGGGAAGAAAAGGCGGGGGAAAAAAGAAGGGGAAAGGTTTTTTTACTGCGACATTTGTCACGGTCGTGTCACGGTCATTGACCGTGATAACATTATAAGTATTGTCACAGTCAATGACCGTGACAAGTATGTGACAAATCGAATTGTCACGGTCATTGACCGTGATAATCCTTTGTCATGGCCTTGTCACGGTCAATGACTGTGAAACAAAATGCGTGTTTGTTGTCAAGGTCATTGACCGTGACAAGGCTAAGTGCTGGAAGGGTGCCAATTTACCCATTTTGGTGTAGTGGATTTTTCCTGATATTGTGTGTCGCATGCTTTATATATTTATGGTTTGACACAAGCACACACATTGGTGCATGTTTTATGATTTAATTGAAAAAGTGATTTTAATTAAATAATTTCTTAATTTGAACAAAAGTGCACTCTTCAAATTTCCCCCATTCGATCCCACACATAATAATATTTTCTCGGGTCTTAAGTATGTCCTACTGCCATTCCCCAAGTCCCATTATGTTAAATTGATCAATACTAAATATTTCTTATAGTTGGGATTTATCATAATTTAAAAAGGAATCAAGTCACATTTCCTGGGGGAGTCGATCGATCGATCATCATTCTTGGTTCGATCAATCGATCGATCAGATAATTGCACTGATTTTTGCATAAGTCTACCTACGGGTTTTACACTTTTTCATCATCAAAGCCACTGTCAATTAATCCCAAGCTCCTCATAATTTAACCCAAATTATATATCATGGTGTATAAACAATTTCTAACATTTAAACAACTTAGAATCATCAAGACGCTTGGATTAACACATATTATTTCCCTTAAAATTCAAAAACCTCTAATTTTACCATTTCTCCAAGAACAACTAATAAATCCCAGATTTTCTTCACCAAATGACTACAGATTTCATGGATTAAAATATATATTCAAAAAGGTATTAATCCAACATAATTATCACTTCAAGGAATCAATTAAAATCATCAGAATTTATCTTCGAATCACGCAACTTTTCGAAATTTCATAACTATCCTAACATGGACAATATACATGCTAACTTTGCAAAGGTTAAAACACTTGACTCTGATTTGTAGGTATGAACCATTGGGGAAGATTGTTCTCATAATCCTTCTTCCTTTTTTCGATCAACCTTCGGTGGTGGTGGTGGTGCAAGGTGTCTCTTAGCCCCTTGGTTTTCCCAGAAAACTCTTCCTCTCCTAGATAAGTCCCTCACTCTCCTCAATGGCTTTTCTTTTGATTTTTGGTGAATGAATATCATTTCTACTAACTCTTCACTTATATAAGACCACCTCAAAATTCATAATTCATGTTCACCCCACTTTACAAATGACCAAAATACCCCTCCGGGGTGTCTGTTTGGTTCCTAATTCCCCCGAGACCCAAAGTAATCCCCCAAGTAGACTTTTTTGACTATTTAAACCCTTCTGGACACTTTGGTGCAGTCAAACGACCATTCGAATGACATAAAAATAATTTACTCTTCATTTCATTTAATTATAGTCCTGACACGACTCACACGCGCGTCCCGACTTAATTACCATAATTGTCGTATTCATCACTCGCGACGATCTTATAAAATCGTAATCATATGTAAAGCCATAATATTATATATTACTTCTAATCACAATTAATATTCAACACAATTCACATATTACTTTATTTTCGAGTAATATTTAAATTCGGATTAATTTTCAATTATTCCACCATTAATTCTAATTAATCCCATTTTAAAAGTCATTAAAAATACGGGGTGTTACACTATAATACACATACACATACAAATAAAGAGTACAAAGTACAACCATTTTTCCCACCATCAAACGAAACAGACCGACACAACATGGCATAAATATCCCAAAAAGCATAGATGGTCCATGAAAAAGACTATAACCGGTTACTAGTCAAGCACAATTATATTCACCAACTGAATAACATCACAACAAACTAACAAATAGCAAATAACTACTACTACTACTACTACTACTACTACTACTACTACTACTACTACTACTACTACTACTACTACTACTACTACTACCACTACGACTACCACTACCACTACCACTACCACTACCACTAATAATAATAATAATAATAATAATAATAATAATAATAATAATAATAATAATAATAATAATAATAATAATAATAATAATAATAATAATAATAAGCCAATACAAAATAAATTGTATGCCTCTACTTTCTTCCTAAATCAAAACCAAGAACTAATTGTATGATCCTTTCAAAACTAGAGGTGAGCATAGCATAATTAGAAACATTGTACAGAGACTTAGCAAATAACGCGTCGAATGGGTATATTTGACTTAGTTTTGGCACCCAATGTTCTAAAATCACTACCAATATATATAGGTTAAATCACTACCAATATATATAGGTTTAATATTTAGGTTAAAAACCTAAATTTTTTTGTCTTGGCAATGAAAAATCAAACATGTACGGACAAAAAATTAATCAACTAAAAAAAAATACTGATCAAGAAGCGGGGGGGGGGGGGGGGGGGGAGTACTTTTCCATTCATTTGAGTTCTTCGGTCTATTACAATAAAGTGTTAAAAACTTCAACAGTTACTTTATATATTTTTCCAATCACCAAGACAATCAAAAGAAAATTCCGCATAAATATGAAGAAACTAAATAAAATAAAAATAAAATTAAACCCCAATTCTTCTTTAATAAAGATACATGATAAAACCTAATTAGCAATATTGTTTACAACTACAACAAATGGACAATTGAAACCTAATAATTTCAGTTTTATGAAACCTAAAGCTAATCAATAACACCTTTTGTCACTACGATTCATTTCTTGTTTGTGGAACTAATAGTTTCAATTTTATGATTCTTAGAGCTACATGGACAACAAGAAAAGTAATAAATGAATCATTTTAACAATTATAAACATTTAGTCACAAATAAAACAATATTTTAGAGACTATTATATACTTACTAACTAGATAATAGAGATATAAGCAGAATCGAAAACAATTCAAATTTATACACTAACTCCAAGATCAAAAAGTCATGTTGTCTTAACCATTTAATATAAAATCTGTAAACAATAGAGAAATGAAAATGGGGTGGAGAAGACAGTTACCGGAGAGGTGGATACGGGAGACGATGGGTAGGACAGCAGTGAGAGTCATCAATTGGAAAGTGATTCTAGTATCTCCGATCATCAATCGATGTAATCATCAATGCCATGGAAGAAATATCCAAGGAAACCCCTCAAGACAAATTTCCTAAACACCCACAAAATCATACACACATACAAATAAACATAATCTAGAATATACACACATACAAATGAAGACTACGAATTACAAATGCTAGCGAGAGAGAAATGAGAGACGAGCGTCAGAGGGGGAGTGAAAGGGAGCGGGAGACCTAAGAATGAGAGAGGAGAGAGCGGGAGACCAAAAAAATTGGAAAGATTGGTATTTTTTAGAGTATTTTATATTCTAGTTAAGTGTGCTAAGTTTTGGCACATTTTTAAACAATGCCAATTTTTGACACAATTTTAAAGTGTGCCAGATTGTCATTAAATTGTGCGAGAATTTGACACGTTTTTAAACTGTGTCAGATTTTTAATATCAAGGTGTGCCAAATTATTATTTTTAGTGTAGTGTCTTTCAACTAACTCTCGAATAAAGTGTTCTCGAATCCTAATGTGATTTGTTTTAGATTGTTGAATGGGATTCCGAAAAATATGGATTGCACTCATATTGCCACAATAAATAGTCATTACGCCTTATGGAATACCGTAATCCTCCAATATTTGTTTTATCCAAATGATTTAAGTGCACCAAATCTTGGAGGCTATGTATTCGGCCTCCACCACGGAAAAAGAAATGGTATTTTATTTCTTTCTCATCCATGAGACAAGTGCACTACAAAAATAGAAACATCCGCCATATATGCTTTTACATCCATGAATATCTCCTGCCCAATTGGCATCTAAATATGCTAATAAACAATAATTAGTTTCAAAAGAATACCAAATCCTAAAAGATAGGGTCCCACTAACATATTTAATAATACGCTTAATGGCAAGTAATTGAGATTTTTTTGGGGCGGCTTGATATCGGGCACAAACTCCAACACTAAAGGAAATATCCTAAAGACTAGCGATTAAGTAGAGTAACTACCTATCATATTCCTAAAAGAGTGTGATCTATATCCCTTCCTTCCATGTCCTTATGAAGCTTAACAGATGAACTCATTGGAGTACGTGCATTCTTGATGGAGTCTAAATCAAATTTCTTCACAAGATCTTTTGCATACTTAGTTTAGGACAAAAATATTATGCTATTAAGTTAACGCATTTGAAGACCTAGGAAGAAAGTGAGATCGCTGACCATACTCATCTCAAATTCATTTTGTATTCCTTTCGAGAAGAGTTGAGTATGTTTATCACAAGTGGATCCGAAAACTATGTCGATGACAAACACTTGGGAAAATAAGATCTTATTCTCATCTCGACGAACACATAAGTCATATCTACTCCCCCTCTAAAAAAGGCGCGAGTAAGGAGATACGAAGTAAGTCTCTCATACCAAGCACGGGGTGCTTACTTCAAACCATACAAAGCTTTCTTCAAATAATAGACGTGAGGATACTTAGGGTATTCAAACCCTTTTGGTTGTTCCATATAGACTTCCTCCTGAAGAATGTCGTTTAGGAAGGCACTTTTGACATCCATTTGATAAAATTTGAACTTAAGATGACATGCTATGGCTAGTAAAAGGTGAACGGACTCTAACCTAGCAATTGGAGCAAAAGTCTCATCACAGTCAACACCTTCTATTTGGGTATATGCTTGGGGAACTAACCTAGCTTTATTATGAACAATGACACCATTTTCATCCGACTTATTTTTAAAAACCCATTTGGTACCAATGAGGTTAGTATCACTAGGTCGAGGAACTAATTTCCAAAAATCATTTTTCTAAAATTGAAGAAACTCTTCTTGCGTGGAATTACTCCAATATTCATCTTTTAGTGCATCTTTGAACTTTTTAGGTTTGATATTAGAGGTATAACAGAAATAAGTAACCTCAATTTCTAATTAATCCCTAGTCTTGAAACCTAATTCAGGATTCCCAATAATTTTGGGGGGTCTTGACTTTTAGGAACCCAAGTAAAATGATCATTTGTCTCAATTATGGGGTCCACCGAGTCATTATGAGACTCATTATTTTCAACATCGGGACGTGCATGACACTCACAAGATAATTCCTCCTCATCATTGATTAATGTAGCTGGAGCATCATCTTTTATGACAACATTTATTGATTCCATACCTTTAGAACTCGCAAATTTGTAAACTCTAAAATCTCTACTGTTTTGTGAATACCCTAGGAAAATACCTTTATCACTCCTCGAGTCGAATTTAACTATAAGCTCTCTATCCCTAAGGATGTAAAAAGAACTACCAAAGACTCTAAAATAGGCTAGGTTGGGTTTCTTTCTAGTCCACAATTCATATGGAGTTTTATTATTATTGGCATGTAAGTATATGTAATACCCCATATTTCTGAGTATTTAAAATTGATCTAATTCGGTTAATCTTAGATTACATGTGCGACATAATTTAATGGAATTGAATATTATGTGTGGATTAAAATATTTATCGTATAGAGAATGATTAATATTTATTGAATATTATTACAAAGTGAATAGTAAATAATTATTTTTACATCATAGAGAGTGACAGTGAGGTGATAGTGTTGTATCTCAACCGGCGATCATGTGTAGACTATAAGAGGTTGAGATAGGAAATTATTTTAAAGTGACTCGGATGGTGATTTCGAGGTCACGGTTGATTCTTAAAGAGTCGAAATAGTCAGAATAGCGTACTCGGGGGTAGTATTTGGGTCTCGAGGCAATTTTAGACCAAACTGGCACGATGCGAGGGCATTTCGATCATTCGGGAGTTTGTGGTAGAGAGAACTCCAAAAATTGAAGGATTATTTCAGCCCATGGGAGTCTGGGGCTAGGGTTATAATAATCTGGGGAGAGGAGAGTCCATAAGAAAGAAAGAGGAGAAGAAACCGAGGCTTTATCATGCCTTTTCTCTCCACCAAAGTTGTCGGGATTGTGATTGGAAGAGAAGGAAGGCATCCTCATCACACTTAAAATGAAATCAGGCCTACTACTAATAGGGCAATTTTTCATCTTGCATGATTTTATGAGTTATAATACCCATGTAGTGTAGAGTTTTTTATTTAATGAAATTGATGATGTTCTTAGGAATTTAATGAATAAAACTCCTACTTCCGAGTATGATTGCATGTAGAATGAATCCATTAGTGTAGATAAAAAGAAATCAAAAGTTATGAAAATCAAAACATGAAAGAAATACGGGTTTTTGATGAACTTATGTTAAGAAGATAAAATCTAGGGTTATAATGATTAATGGAGTTTTAATATGATTTTGGATGAAATTTGTATGGATTTGATACATGATTTACGTTAAAAATGATTCGGACACACACACACACACACACACACACACACACAAAGATATATATATATATATATATATATATATATATATATATATATATATATATATATATGATGTTTAGTTATGTTAGGTGGGAGTTTGGGAAAGATCCATGAAGGTTTAAGGTGTAAAACATGGAGAAAAATGCAATTGGGACGAAGCTGTGAAACCCTGGTTCGATCGATCGACCCATAAATGTCCATAGATCGATCGATCAAATCCTTCGATCGATCTACGACTGCTGAAATTGTGGATTTGGTTTTATTGCAAAGTTTTTTGTTACCCGGATTTACCCTGAATCTTATTAATGATCTTTTAATAATATAAGGACTTAGGTAAGGTCAGTAGACACATAGTTAAGGTCGGTTTAATTCTAATGAGCGTAAGGTTTAAAACTTACACCGACGAGAATCCACCGACTGTGACACATATGGGAAATTTATAAAGTTGGTTACAGGGAGGGTAATCGGTAGTCTAAGACAAATTCCAGTAGTATAGAGAGGTATTAACTACTGATATTATTTTAGGGGTAACTAGGACCCTTTGGGTAGCGAGTGATACTCAGAATTATATGAAAAGAGGTTATAATTAGTACGTTGAGTATTTAAGAGTTATATACTATGTACTGATTTATATGTGACGGGTTGTGTGTATACATACTGAATAAAATTTGTATATAGGTTGAGTGAATACCTATTGTTGTGATTTGATTATGTGTGTGAACATACCTACACTACATGCTATCAGGAGGCTTTCGCACAGAGGGTGATCCCGCCTTGATGATTTCCGTGAGGTCTGGATATGTGCCCTAGAACATGGAACTTAGGGCAGCTTACTATGTCTTGTGTATTAGTGGGACCGGCTTATCGTTTGGGTATGTTAGGTATGTTTTTATCCCCAACTCTTAGGACCATGTTCGCCACTAGTGTGTGTTGAATTATTATGGTTTCGAGGATATGGGTTGAACCAATAGTTCTTAATTTAGTACAAGAGGTACATGGACTTGATAGCAGAGTATGCTAGCATCACGGGGGGGCATTTCAGGATTGTTATAGTTGTATATATTATAGTGTGCTATATACATACAAGTGCGATATTTCTACTTATGTGTGATAGTAGAACTAATAGATTATGTATATCTAAAAGTAAGATATGTGGAGAAGCATAAATAAATGACTCAATAATAATATGTGGGTAATATATTATTGATATTGTGGTAGCATGTTGTATGGGTAATACGAGAAATATTGGCCTATTGAGGTTATTGAGATACATTATCTAGTTGGGATAGGTAGCATAGCTAGATAAGGTATGTTAGGCGTGCACATTAGTTGAGAGGTGAGGATCTCAAGGGAGTGTATGAGAAACTAACATGTGTATCTAATAACTGATTTAAACTGTGATTTAAACACTTGCAAAATAATTTCAAACTATTTTTCTTAGGCTTTGACACATGTCAAAATATTTTGAAAACCTTTTAGGTGTCCAACCACAAGGACGATAAGCTTGATGATTCCATCTAGGGATGCGTAGATACATCACTTGTGGAGGCTTGCAGGAGTTGCTTTAGACACTTCAACTTATTCATTTTTTAATATGAGATCTCTCAATATTTCATTTCGGCGTGTTTCACCCTCAGACTATTTTGTTTTTAAATTTATTCATCAGACTTTATTCAGATTCAGTTTTATTTATTCTAGATTGTTGTTGGATTACTTCTTTTGGGAACCGATGGTTTATTCAGTCTTATTTATTTATATATATGTCATGTGATTGTTTGTACTATTATTATGTGGATGGTTTGCTTAATTTAACTTATTTTCGCATGTTATTATTACAATAAAAGATAAAATTTGACGCTGACTTAATTTGACATAGATGATTAGTAATTAAAAAGTTCTCAACAGTGATGCTAACAATGAACCAAATGATAATCCTAGTTATTTTAAAAAGGACTGATCATCCATGATTAAAATTGACAGGGTGTCACAGATGGTATCAAAGCATCAGGTTCTAGTGTCCAGATAATCTATATGGCTTACTACGATTTCAGCGTAGTGTTCTTTGACATAGAGCCTTATTATTAGGATATTGCATTCATGATTACGCATTTGAGATTTCGTTCTTCTACTATTATATTTGTATTAAGATTTCATTCTTCTGCTATTATATTTGTATTAACTACGAACTCATACAATTTGATTTTTTTCAAATGCCACCCAAGAGAGGATGAGTGGCTAAAAATAATGTGAGGGAGGCTCAGCAGGAGCTACGGGAACCGTCGCCACAGCCACAACAACTTCAGGGATCAGTGTCAATAGTAGAAATGGCAGAGATTATGGCACAGGTAGTTAATATAGCGATGAATGCCATGTCCTTCCATTTATCCCAAGCCCAATAGCCATCATATCCAGTGGCACCGGTTGTTCAGGACCACCCGGGATCGTCATATTGGCAGAGAGTTAGGGAGACTTTTCAGAAGGGCCACCCACCCGATTTCGAGGGTATCTCAGATGTGATTGAGGCGTGCGAGTGGAAGAAAGATATTTAGCGCCACCTGCGCATGATATAGTGTAGAATGTACATAAGTAGTTGTTATCCACTTTTTGGCTTGCTGGAGCAGCGTTACACTGGTGGGACTCAGTTACCACCATGGAGGAGAGGGGCACGATGTCTTTTTCTGAGTTTTGGGTGTGGTTTGATAGAAAATACTTTTCGCCAACCGTTGAGACAAAGATACGGAAGAGGTTCAGTGAGGTGACTAAGGGCGACCTCTCAATAGCTGAGAACAACGAGGAAAGGAAGAAGGTGAAGTTTAGGGATGGGTTAGCCTGGAGGATCGGGTAACACTTGATTGGTAACCCCACATTAGTGACTTATACAGATTTCGTCAATGACATACTTTTACACTACTAGGACCATCACTTCTATGTGAAAGGAAGAAAGAGAGGAAGTGAACCTAGCCAGTCGGGCAATGCAAGGGAAATGGTGCTAGCGGAGCATCACAGCAGCAACAACTATCAGGTAGACACCATGTGCAGGATTCTCAGCAGGGGGATCAGGACAAGAGGTTTAGATCTTGAGGGTATCGACCCGATGGAGGTTATAGGCAGGGCCAGCAAGGTCCTCCGCAGAAGTAGGTTCCTTAGGTCCGTCAGGGCCAAGAGACTAATGGGGGAAGCAAACAGGGCCGAGGCCATCAGAGCCAATAGTAGGGTCAGTACCTTCAGGGACATAAGGCAGAGAGAGTAACTAGGCTAGTGCTTTATCTATGGACAGACAAGCTAAAAAAGGAGAGATTTCCCATAACAGGGTAGAGTCCCCACAGGAGAAGTAGGTACAGAGGCCACCTGCAGCACTAGCCCCACCCATACCACCACAGCGGGGGTAGTTACAGTACAAATGTGTTTATTATGTCTGGTATGCAATCATACAGTAGACCTCATAGGCACCATCATTAGTAAAGGGTACATTTCATATTCACAAGCTTGAGGGTAGGATTTAATTTGATACTGGGGGGCATCACACTCTTTCATAGTGACTAGATTTCATGAGTTTCTGGCCTATTAGAGAGAGATGTAGTCTCCTTATGTGTGTGGAGTCACCGTTGGGTAGTGGGTCGCTTATACACTCGATCTGTAGGGGTGTGGACATTGATGTGGATAGATTATGTTTAGCCGCCGACCTTCTTGTGTTAGATAAGGATGGGTACGATGTCATTTTGGGTATGGATTGTCTAGATGGATATCGAGCGATGGTGGATTATTTTGGGAGGACTATTGTGTTCTCAATTCCAAGGCAGGAGATGTTCTTAGTGGCGATGGCTCTTCCTGACGGAGGGTCGAGCCACATATGTATTAAATTGAGGAGGATACCTCACAGGAGGTGGTTGTTTTGCTAGACTCAATTCTAGTTGTGAGGGAGTTTGATCCATGATATACCTAATTGAGTTCGTTATCAACATAGTGCCGAGTATGAGGCCTATCGCCCACACCCCTTATCGCATGTCCCCATCTGATATGAGGGAGTTGACATATCATATTCACTATCTCATGGGGCAGGGTTTTATCAGAAGCAATACATCACCATGGGGTGCACCAGTGTTTTTCGTCAATAAGAGGGATAAATCGCTTCGATTATTAGAAGGAGTTGAACAAGGTCACAATCAGAAATAAGTACCCACTTCCTCAGATTGATGATCTATTCAACCTACGAAGGGGAGCACGTTACTTCACAAAGATAGATCTGAGGTCCGATTATCATTAATTACGCATCATAGAGGATGACGTTCCTAAGACTGCCTTTCTAACACGGTATGGGTCATATGAGTTTAGGGTGATGCCATTCAATCTCACCAATTCCCCAACAGTATTCATGGATTTGATGGATTAGGTTTTTAGAGAGTCTTGACCATTTTTTTATTGTGTTCATTAACGATATTATGGTATACTCTCACTTTGAGGATGAGCATGCCGAGCATCTGTGGATGGTTTTATAGACACAACGGGATCACTAGTTGTATGCCAAATTTGAGAAATATGGGTTTTGGCTTCGGGAGGTGCAGTTTCTGGGGCACATTGTGTCTGACAGGGGTATAGCAGTTGATCCGAGTAAGTATCGGCGGTGAGGGAGTGGGGACAACCCATGACACCAATTGAGGTTCGTAATTTTTTAGGGTTGGTCAGGTACTATAGACGAATCATTTAGGGTTTCTCAAAGATTATAGGTATGATTATGAAACTGACTCGCAAAGGGTACCATTTGTTTGGAGAGATCATTGCCAGTTAGCCTTTGATGAGATAAAGGATAAATTAATCTCAGCACCTATGCTCGCACTGCCTAAGGGAGGAATGTAGTATCATGTTTACATTAATGCATCCTTACTGGGATTAGGATGTATTACAATAGGAGGAGAGGTATATAGCTTATTCATCTTGCAAGATTAATCTCCACGAGAGGAATTACCCCATGTATGACTTGGATTTAGTCGCGATTGTATTTGCCTTGAGGATTTAAAGGCACTATTTGTTAGGGGAATGGTTTACCCTATTCTCAAACCATAAATAACTTCAGTATATGTTCACGCTGAAGGATCTAAACATAAGGTAGAGGAGGTGGTTGGAGTTCGTGAAGGACTACTAGTTTTATATTCAGTATTGTCTTGGGAAGGCCAACATGGTGGTAGGTATGTTGAGCCGACGGCCTGCGAGGGAGATAGAAGAGTTTTAGAAGGCGAGTGGAGGGAGCTTTCACATGATGATGAGGTTTCCAAAGCTTGTATACCCGTATTGGCTGTCACACCCAAGATTGTTACGAGGGTAGTGAAAGCATAAGCAGGGGATAAGTATTATTAGGGCAGGGTTCTCTAGTTTTTAGCAGATGGTACAGAGTCCTACTCGATCAGTTAGAGGGTGGTTTTCATTTTAATGAGAGACTCATGGTTCTAGAGGATGGGGATTTAAGACATGCAGTGATGTCATAGTCTCAGGGGTCCAGGTTTGCGGTATATCTCGACAGGGATAAGATATACCAGGATATGCGCAGGTAGTATTGGTGGTCGGGGATGAAGTGGGACATAGAGAATTTGTCTTGAATCATACAACCTGTTAACTAGTGAAGGTATACCACTAGATACCCACAAGGATGTTACATCCACTCGAGATTCCCATATTAAAGTGGGAGAATATCTCCATGGATTTCATTACCGAGTTACCTTTCTCCCAGCAAGGTCATGTCTCCATATGGGTGATAGTCGATCGATTGACTAAGGTGGCCCATTTTCTTCTGGTTTGTACAAATTTTGAGACAAGGCAATATGCATAGTTGTTAATTATGGAGATAATGCGGATACACGGGGTTTCGATTAATATTATTTCCGATCGGGACAAAATCTTTGTGTCCCATTTCTGGAAGAGATTTTAGGAGGCCATGGGAACAAATTGATGTTTCATTTTAGGGTATCAACCACAGACAAATGGGCATACAAAGATAGTTAATCAGATGCTTGACGATATGTTATGAATGTGCATACTTGACTTTAAGGGAGGATGCGAGCAGTATCTTCCTTTGGTGAAGTTTGCGTATAATAAATCCTACCAGTTCACCATCAGTATGACACCATTTGAAGCATTATATGGTCATCCTTGTCATTCGCCCGCTTGCTGGTTAGAGGTGGACGACAATAAGTTATTGTGGCGAGAGATGATTCAGGATACCACTGAAAAGATTGAGCAAAGTCGAGGGCACATCCATATAGCTCAAAACATGTAGATGATTTACGCCGATGCAGATAGGAGGCACAAAGAGCGTTAGGTTGGTGACCATGTGTTGGTGCGGGTGTCACCTATTAAGGGGGTCATGAGGTTTGACAAGATGGGGAAGCTAGCGCCAAGATATGTGGGACCATTTTCGATTATCAATAGGGTAGGACTAGTAGTATATAGGATGGGACTACCGTACAACGGATCCATGATGTATTCTATGTGTTATAGCTGAAGAGGTACCAGAGGAGTGAAAGGACCTTCTGAAATGCTCCATTAGAGGAGATCGACTTACAACCAAATATCTCATAAGAGGAGAGATCAATGGCGATACTTAATCGTAGTGAGCATAAGTTGAGGTCTAAGTTGGTACCCATAGTTCGAGTTCATTGGGGGCACCATAATGTGGATGAGTCGATGTGGTAGTGGGAGGATTCATTCACAAGCAGTATCCAGAGTTATCCACTCCAGTTATGCCCTAAGTTAGAGGGCTAAATTCCTTTGTAAGGGGGATATGTAACACCCCGTATTTGTGAGTATGTAAAATTTAATTAATTTGATTAATCTTAAATTACACGTGTGACATAATTTAGTGGAATTAAATATTGTGTGGACTAAAATTTTAATCGGAGAGAGAATGGTTAATGTTTATTAAATATGATTACTAAGTGAATAGTAAATAATTATTTTTACGTCATAGCAAGTGATAGTGACGTGATAGTGTTATATCTTAACCGGGTGTCGTGTGTAGACTATACAAGGTTGAGATAGGAAATTATTTTAGAGTGACTCAGATGGTGATTTTGAGGTCACGATTGATTTCAAAAGGGTCGAAATAGTCTAAATAGTGTACCCGGGTTAGTATTTTGGTCCCGGGGATACTTTAGACCGAACTGGAACCACGAGAGGGCATTTCGATCATTTGGCAGTTTGTGGTAGAGATAACTCCAAAAATTGAAGGAGGATATCAACCCATGGGATTGTGGGGCTAGGGTTATAACAATCTATGGAGAGTAAAGGACATTGTTTAGAAAGAAAAGAAGGAACCAAGGCCTTGTCACACCTTTTCTCTTCACCAAAGTTGTCGGGATTATGATCGGAAGAGAAGGAAGGCATTCTCATCACACTCAAAATGAAATCAAACCTGCTATTGATAAGGCAAGTGTTTATCTTGCATGATTTTATGAGTTATAATACCAATGTAGTGTACGGTATTTTATTTAATGAAATTAATAATGTTCTTAGGAGTTTGATGAATATAACTCCTAATTCCGGGTTGGATTGCATGTAAATTGAATCTATTTGTGTAGATATAACAAAATCAGAAGTTATGGAAATAAGAACATGAAAGAAATCTAGGTTTTTGATGAACTTCTGTGAAGAACACAAAATCTAGGGTTTTAATGATTAATGGAATTTTAATATGATTTTGGATGAAATTTGTATGAATTTGATACATGATTTACGTTAGAAATCATCTCTCTCTCTATCTCTCTCTCTCTCTATATATATATATATATATATATATATATATATATATATATATATATATAATGTTTAGTTATGTTAGTTGGGAGTTTGGAAAAGATCCATAAAGGTTTGAGGTGTTAAACGTGGATAAAAATGCAACTAGGACGAAGCTATCAAACCCAGGTTTGATCGATCGACCCATGAATGTCGATGGATGGATGGATCGATGACTGCTGAAATTGTGGATTTGGTTTAATTGTAAAGTTTTTTTTACCCCGATTTACCAGAAATCTTAATAATGATCCTTTAACATTATAAGGACTTAGGTAAGGTCAGTAGACACATAGTTGAGGTCGATTTAATTTTAATGAGCATAAGGTTTAAGACTTAGACCAACGAGAATCCACCAACTGTGACACGTATCGAAAATTTAAAAACTGAGTTATGGGATGGGAAAATGGTAATATAAGACAAATACCAGTAGGATAGAGAGGTATTAACCAATCATATTAATTTAGGGGTAACTTGGACCCTTCAGGTAGTGGGTGATACTCAGGATTATATGAAAATAGGTTATAGTTAGTACGTTGAGTATTTGAGAGTTATATACTACGTACGAATTTATATGTGATGGGTTGTGAGTATACCTACTGAATAAAATGTGTACATAGGTTGAGTGAATACATATTGTTTTGATTTGATTATGTGTGTGAACGTACCTACACTACCCGCTATCAGGATGTCTCTGCGTAGAGGGCGATCCCACCTTGACGATTCTAGTGAGGTCTGGATGTGTGCCCTAGAACATTGAACTTAGGGAAGCTCACTATGTGTTATGTATTTGTGGGATCCGCGTGTCATTTGGATACGTTAGGTATGTGCATATTCCAGAGGCTTAAGACCATGTTCGCCTCCAGTGTGTGTTGAATGATTTTGGGTTCGAGGAGACATGTCGAACATATAGTCCTTGATTTAGTACGAGAGGTACATGGACTTGATAACAGAGTATACCAGCATCATGGGGGGCATTCCAGGGATGTTATAGTTGTATATATTCTATGTGTTATATATAGACAAGTGCGATATATCTACTTATGTGTGATAGTAAACTTGATAGATTGTGTATATCCAAAAGAAAGATAAGTGGGGAATCTTCAATAAATGACTCAATTATAATATGTGGGTAATATATCATTGATATTTTGGTAGCATGTCGTATGGGTAATTCAAGATATCTAGACCTATGGAGGCTATTAAGATACATTATCTAGTTGGGATAAGTACCATAACTAGATAGGGTATGTTAAGCATGCACATTAGTTGAGAGGTGAGAATCTCACTAGAGTGTACGAGGAACTAACATGTGTATATAATAAACTGATTTAAACCGTGATTTAAACACTTGAAAAATATTTTCAAATTGTTTTTCTTGCATTCTGACCCGTATCAAAATATTTTCAAAACCTTTTAGGTGTCCAGCCACAGGGATGCCAAGCTTGATGATTTCATCCAGGGATGCGTAGCTGCAACACTTGTAGAGGCTTGCGGGAGTTGCTTTAGGCGCTTCAACTTATTCATTTCTAGATAGGAGATATCTCAGTATTTCATTTGGGCGTGTTGCCCCCTCAGACTATTTAGTTTTTCAGTTTATTCATTTGACTTTATTCAGATTCAGTTTTACTTACCCAGATTGTAGTTGGATTATTTTTTTGGGAACTGATGGTTTATTCGGTCTTATTTATTGATATATTTATCATGTGATTGTTCGGACTATTATTGTGTGGATGGTTTGGTTAATTTAAATTTATTTCCACATGTTGTTTATAAGAAAATATAAAATTTGACAATGTCTTAATTTGACATAGGTGATTAGTAATTAAAATGTTTTGACAATTATGCTAAGAAAGAAGCAAATGAGATTCCTGATTATTTTTATAAAGGACTGATCACCCGTGATTAAAATAGGCGGGGTGTCACAGATGGCACCATAGCATCAGGTTCTAGTGTCCATAGGATTTGTGTGACTTATTACGATTTCGGCGTAGCATTATTTGACATAGATCCCTGTTATTAGGACTGTTGCATTCATGATTACACATTGTCATTATATTTGTATTGATTGTGAACTCAAACAATTTGATATGTATTCAGATGCCACCCAAGAGAAGATGAACGGAGAGAGCAACTGTAAGAAATAAAGTGAGGGAAGCTCAGCAAGAGCCACAAACACCGCAACCACAGGGATCAGTGTGAGCAACAGAGGTGGCAGAGATTATGGTAAATGCAGTTAATGCAGCGATGACTGCCATGACCCTCCATTTTCCTCAAGCACAGCATACGTCGCATCCAGTGGCACCGGTTGTCCAGGCCGACCCGGGGCCATCAGATTGGAAGAGAGTTAGGTATATTTTTCAGAAGATCCATCCACTCGAGTTCCAGGGTAGCTTAGACGTGATTGCAACGTGCCAGTGGAAGAAAGACATTCAGCACCACCTGCAGATGGTAGAGTGTAGCGATGTGCAGAAGTAGATGTTAGCCACTTTTAGGCTTGTTGGAACAGTGTTACAATGGTGGGAGTCAGTTACCACCATGGAGGAGAGGGACACGGTATCTATTGTTGAGTTCTGAGAGCGATTTGACCATAAATACTTTTTGCCAACCATTTAGACAAAGATGCGAAAAAGGTTCAATGAGGTGACTCAGCGAGGAGTTGACTCGTTCGGACTATTATTGTGTGGATGGTTTGGTTAATTTAATTTATTTTTGCATGTTGTTATTATAATAAAAGATAAAATTTGACACCATCTTAATTTGACATAGGTGATTAGTAATTAAAAAGTTTTCGACAGTGATGCTAAGAATGAACCAAATGAGATTCGTGGTTATTTTGATAACGGATTGGTCACCCATAATTAAAATAGGCGAGGTGTCACAGTATACCCTATTCACGGTGTGACAAGTGGTGTTTACTGCTTCCGCCCAAAACCTACGAGGCACTTTCCTACCAAGGAGCATAGACCTTGACATTTCTTGGATCATTTGATTCTTCCTCTCAGCTATACCATTTTTTTGTGGAGTTCGAACAATAAAAAATTCATGCTTAATTCCAACTTCATCACAAAAAGCATTCAAACTTAATTCCTTAAGTTTAATTCCAATATAACTTCTAAACCGGTTTATGGTGACACCATGTTGATTTTGAAGGACTCGACATTTAACCGTTAGAAATTCAACAACATCAGACTTTTCTCTTAGAAATACTAATGTAGAATATCTTAAAAATTCATCTACCATCACTAGGATATACCTTTTTCCTCCTATACTCTCGGTACGAGTGGGACTCATAAGGTCCATGTGAATCAATTTTGGCTCTTAATTTGCTTTCCAAGTTGATAAGATCCGCAAATTGAGGAGGTTGGTTTTCCTAAGGATGGTATGCCTCGAACTAGGTCTTTCTTCACTAAACGATAAAGATCTCTAAATTTTACATGACCTAGACATTGATGCCAAAGATCGACAGATGAGACCTTATCATTATTGAAAATAAAAGAGGACTTTAGAGCGATTCCATTACAATTATCAGTCCTCACTCCTTATAGAATAGCCTTACCGGATTTATCATAAACGGTGCACTCCGATTAGCTAAATTTAACTGCTAGGTTTTCGTCGCATTATTGACTAATGCTTATCAAATTGTCTTTGAGTCCCTCAACATAAAGAACATTTTCTAGTTTTGGAAAATGAGAAACTTCAATGGTGCCTCTACCCATGATTCGAGATTTACTCCCATCGCCAAAGGTGACTTTACCATCTTTAGATTTTTTAAGAGTTTTAAAAAGAGATTTATCACCTATCATATGTCTAAAGAATCCACTATCAAAATACCATTGAGAGGTATTTTGAGCCTTAAGATCAACATGATCAACAAATGCCTTCTTGGTCTTATCTTTCTTAACCTAAGCTTGAGTTCTGTTCTTCCCTTGGTTGACTCTAGTCTTTTGGTTGGAATCATTTCCTTAGGACATAAAGAACCTTTGATATTCTTCCATTAAACCTTTAGATGTGTTGTCTAGATACTCAACTTGGTTTGTAAGGCTAGCTAAGGAGCTATAGTGTGGCCTAGGAGTTGTGAAATAAGAATTCATCCCAAGCTTGTAACTTAAATCTCTAAGGTGACCCCTTTTGTGGCAATAAGTACACACATAGGGTTGATTTGGAGTCATTTTCATAGGTTGCTTATGTTGACTTCTTTTAGGTGGGTTACATTTAGGAGGGTTTGTTTTGGAAACAAACATAGCTACGGGTTCGGATTTAACCTTGGATGACTCGCCATTTTCATATCCTATACCCTTTTTCTCTTGGTAACCTTTCTCCTTATAACCTAAAACTGGATCTAGGAATAACTTTCCCATTCTTTCGAAATTATCTTCACGTATGACTTTTCTTTCCCGAGAGGGCTCGAGATCTTTTTCACATTTGACCATTTTTACTTCAAGTGTTTTTCTAATCTTCAAAGATTCATGAAGATATTTGTTAACACTATCTAGAGAGTCAATCAAAGCACATTTTTCTTTACCCACAAAAATAAGCTTCACAATTAGAGAAATCTTAATTGCCTCAAGTTGACCAACTAAAGACTCCTTCTCCTCCAGGCTTTTTAACTCATTTTCTAATGTCAACACCTTAAAAGTTAACCTTTTATTTATCTTTTGAATACACATAAAATCGGTGTACAACTAAGAATAAGAGGGTTGCAATTAACTTTCATCTACATCACTCTCACTTCTTTTATCATCACTACCTTCTGAGTAACTGGATACAACCTCAAGATCATGCTTGGAAATATCAACACTAGGATGTGACTCACTTGAAGTACTAGTATGACTCACCATAAAGGTAGTGAAGTTGTTTCGAGTAGGAATAGAATCATCAGAGTCCTCAGACTCATTCTCACTATCTCTAAGAGTTGCATTATAAACGAATGTATTCTTACCGTGTCTCTTAAGCTTAGTGGGCTACTCATACGCTCTATGACCTTGTCCTTAACACTCAAAACATCTCTTTGAATCATCCTTTTTAAAGTTATCTCTTTTAGAGTTGTCATTTTTAAACTTCTTTTGATCCTGATTATTAAAACTTCTACTTGCCTTGTTTTTATTTTTCTCAAATTTAGGTTTTTCAAATTTTTAGTTTTGCCTTTTAAACTTGAGAAACTTTTTAATTTTTTTAGCAAATAAGGTCATATCATCAGAATCCATATCGGACTCTTCAAATTTTGACATTTCTTCCTTCTTAACTTTTAGAGCTACTCCCCTATATTTCTTTTTTTTTAATCTTTAGGAAACATGTCTAATTCATATGTTTGGAGATCACCTACAAGCTCTTCGACTTTTAGTGAATTTAACTCTCCTAAAGAATTAAGAACCTTGACTTTTGGAATGAAACAACTAGGGAGAGATCTAATAATCTTCTTGACTACTCGATTTTTGAGGATTTTATCACCTAAGTTGAAACATGAGTTAATAATATTGAAAATACGGGTATAGGATTTATCAAATGTTTCACTTTTTTTCATGGTAATAATTTCAAATTGAGTGGTTAAATTTTGAAGTTTGTATGATTTAACCACACTCGTTCTCTCATGAGTAACATGCAGAATGTTCCATTCCTCCTTTGAAGTTTCACAAGTCATGATACGATGAAAGTCCTCGGGAGTGACATCACTAAACAATGTACTTAAACCTTTCGAATTAAAGTTACACAGTTTTAACTCATCCTCACTCCATTCCACTACAGGTTTTAAAACCATTTCTCCTTCAATAATAACAGTAGGAGGGGACCATCCTTTTTCAACAGTAGCCCAAACACATTCATAGATTGATTTTAATCCATATTTCATACGTGCTTTCCAATAGGCGTAGTTAGTTCCACCAAACATAAGTGGTCTATTCGACGAAAAAATTTACATATATCCTCCAGGATTCATCTAAATAACTTTTAGAAACTCGTTATTATACAAATTTGAAGTAGCAAGGTCATATGAATTTAGTTCAATTTCGTCTAATAAACTTCTTAATACAAATATTAATTTAACCACCGAGTTCATAATTTCCAAATTTTAATCTTACTTACCAAGTCCTAAGTGATCATGAAAAGTTATAAATATGCAACAAGAAAGCACAACCATAACACGTCGATATATGAGGAAACCCCAAATGGAAAAAACCTTGGACGGCTACACCTAGACAAATCCACTACGAATATGGTTTTACAAAAGGACACAAAAGACTTAAAGACGTGACATAACAAGACCCTCTGGTTCCATATTCAATACCTCCATCCTTAGTATGCAAAAGTCCAATGCGCTGCATAACACATCCAGTGTATCGGTATCCACCAAAAGCCAAAAGTCGTCTCCACTCCAAACTTCTGTGGAGATTCACCGCACCCAACCAGGGATGAAAGTATCAGAGGATGTAATTGAGGTTTTGGTTCTTGTAAAATGATCAAAAGATCACATAAAATGTTGGAGACTTTTTTGGTTAAAGGATATGAGTTTTGTATTCAAGTTCAAGAAGTGTTCAAGAGCTAATTTTCATCCTTTGTTCTGTTACTAAAGAGAAAGAAGTGCACCAAGGAAGTTAAGGACAAAAACTGCATGAAAATAAAATAAATGAAAAAAAATAAATGGTCATTGAAACGAATTAAGAACCTCATTCGAACGATGATGTTTGAACGAGATTGCTAATGACAATGTAGACACAAATACGAGGGAAGTTGTTCGAAAGTCGTTCAAACATACTCATTTGAATGAGACTTCGAACGATAATTCAGATAACTCCATAAGAGAAGTCGTTTGAAAGTCATTTGAACATACTCGTTCGAACATGCTCGTTCTAACGACCTGCACAATTTTGCCAAATAAAAAAAGAACTAGCTCATATACCTTTGGGAAAAAAGAACGCCTTTTAAATAGTTTAATTTTTTTTTAAATTCCATTAAGAAGGATTTAACAGTATTTTAAATGTCTCCAACAACATAGAAAATAATCGGGTCATATACCTTTGGGAAAAAGAGCAATCAGACGAAAAATAAATCAGTTTGGAGAATGACGAAATCCCGGATGCTCAAATTCTTCATCGTTAAGAGTTGTATGACACATAATGACACGAAATGTTTTGTCCAACGAAACTATCCAATACTACAAATGGACTCAATTGGAAATTTGTCCTTATAAAGTTCTAAAAAAATATGCCCTTATAGCCTAAAGTATTTATTATTTTTATAATATAATAAGGAATATTAAAAATATCTTAATTATTTATAATTTGGACATGAAGTTCAAAATATATTTTTTCTAGTCAAACTTGAAGTTTTAACACACTATGATAGGGGCTTCAAAGTACCTAGATGTTAATAAAATTGAACACAAAGTTTAATAATATGTGTAGAATCATAATTCTCACAAACTAATAACGAGAACCCCCAATTGAAGTTATTATATCAAGAACTCGAAGTCTCAATTATTAATCAGAATTCCTAATTATTATTAAATCGTTATTCATTATTCTTATGCATTATATGTTTTTTTATTATAATTTATTAATTTAATGATTTTAAGATGTCCAATATTTTTAAACTTGAATTTCAAGAATTGACACTTCTGTAAAAAATTATCTTTAGATGTGGATACCCATCTCTAATGTCAAAATCTTGGCGATGTCATAAGACCTAATAATACTATGTCCTGGCAAAATAAATATAAGGTTTGCATAATACATAAGCATCCCATGCACAATGATTAAAAATGAGTACCTAACTGTTAAGGTCCCTATAGAATTATGGAACTCCCTAAAGGAGAATTTTGACCACCAGAATTCGAACATACTTCCATTTTCACGTCATGAGTGGTTTAACCTAAGGTTTTAGGATTTTTAGAAAGTGTTTGGATACAATTTATCCATGTTCAAAACTACTACCAAGGATAAGTTATGTGGTAAAAGGGAAGATGATGTAGATCTACTGAAGAAAACTATATTCACTTATCATGCCTTGAATATGATCTCGCAGAAGAAATATCGAGAACGACGATTCAAAAGGTACTCAAAACTAATTTCATTTCTCGTAGTCATCACGCATAATAATTTCTTGCGAATAAAGAATCATACATTTAGACGAGCTTGATTTGTAACACTTCTGGAAGTTAATTTTAACCCCGCTTAGAATAATAACATAGGTTAAGATTGTATGCAATGAAGTCATAGCAACCCCTTAATACATGTCCATTATAATCAATAAAAAGGGCATACAAACTTCAAGCCTAACCTAAAATGGACTGAACCATCAATAACAGAAACCATAAGACAGATTCACTAAATCCAAATTATATATTCCATAGATTTGGCCACAGTGGGCGTTGGAACCATGTCGTTTGTCAAAAATAGTGGTGAAATTATATTAGCCCTTGAAAAAAGGATTTATAATACCTAGCTAAATGTCGATTACTTCTATAACACGAGGACGTCAATCCTACTGATAATGAGATATTAAACGCCATTATTGGTAAACCCCATACGACGCTCCTAAAGGCGTAAAATTATCATTATTTTTTGTTTAATATTTAGTTTTTTCATTATGACACAAGCATCTTTATCTTTATATCTTTATTCATGTTATTATTTTGAATTAATTAATTGAGTAGTGTTAGATATATATTTATAAAACTTATATGATTGGTGAATTAACTTCTAATTCTCTTACTCACATAATAGGTGTGGAACCATAAATGAATGCAAGTGACGGAAATTATCTCGTTGACAATGGAACAACACATGCTATTTTAAAAACATAGAACTTTTCCTCAGAGTTGGTATATAATAAAAAAAATTCTAGGATAGCTAAACCTGCAAAAATCATTGAAGGATCTAGAAGAGCTCAAGTGGTGTTAAACACCTGTATACATTTATTCATACAAAATGCAATCTACTAGAGAAATTAAAGAAGGAATTTTTTTAGTTTTAAAGACATAAAAATTCCTAGGAGTCATGTAAAAACAAGTAATGAATGGGAAAAATAGTTCCTTTGCATTTGTTCTAGTGTTATATGTCGTAATATGACACTAGAAAACTCCCCACATTATCAATAAGGTTATACCATCTGACACTTAGTGTTTTATAAACATACTATGTCATGAGTCATAAACTCTAAGATCCTATTTTATTTATCTTTTGGTACGATCGTTTGGGTAGCCCTAGTTCGAATATGTCACATAAGATCATATAATATCTAATGTGAAATATAAGCCAAAGATAGAATTGGGTGGGAGAAGAAACTTTTCATTTCACTGTCTTAATACTTAATTGGGCCACCCCTATTAATATTTTATAGAAAGGTTACCCACAAGATATATTTTTGAAGGAATATAATTGGACATACACAATACATAAATAATATAAAACACTCCCCCTTAGATGTATATGATATCCACAGTTCAATTACTGTTGCCACATTAAATACTTTCTACTGAGAAACTCTTCAGGAAAAAACCAAAGCGAAGGAAAAAGATTACAATTTTTTTATCATTTAATCATTATTGTACGCGCTTGATGTTACGTAGTTAAAATCATTATTAAAAACTTAGTTAAAGGATAGAAAAACACACATGTATCCACAATATCATACTCTATGATCCTCCTTTGGATAAGATGACCCCCCTCCCCCCTAATTAGTTACTCTCCCTCATTATATTATTTTTTGATGATTTAGTCTATGCAATCCTATATTATACATAAACTTCTAGAATGTTGCTTTCGGTATTGACCTAGTGAAAAAACTATTTAGGTTGTCAATTCAATCTCATTTTTCTTATAAATCTTAACTTTGGCAAGACTTTGATGAAGATGGGGTAAAAAATATCATTATATCAGATCTATTTGGCTTTAATTGCATGGCTTTTTCTTCATGTGTGGGGAAATGTTTTTATGCAATGTCTCACTTGGTATGATATCTTAAAATTGATCTATACTTGCACCATTGTCTTTAGTGTTAGGAATATATCTTTTTGGATGCAAGATATAAGTTCTTAGATCATCTGCCTTTGATGAAACCTTATTCAATATGGGCTATGCATACTGCATTATCATTATAAATTATACTTTAAACATATGTAATGGAAGCTAATTGACATGAACCAAAAATATGATGAACTATATATCTACGTCAGACTTATCCTACACTTTCTTAATTTAATGTCTATGGTTCCATGTAATGGGATAAGGTATCCATAAAATGTTTAAATAATATAATCCCATTAGATGAAATATTATCTACCAAGGTAATCATTGAAAATGTAATATTTTGTATTGTAGATATATGGAATATAAAAGTTGTCTAAATTTCGTGACAAAATATTTGAGTCGATGAGTCATTCAAGTCACATAAACTTGATACATTTTAGTAAGGCATGTTCATTTATTTAGATGGACCTTTAAAGATTGAAGATCATACAAGCCGTTCAAAAAATCACAAGACTTCCGTTAAATACACAATTAGAAGATTATATCCTTTTGGTAGTTTTGTGAATTGATATATGGCTACACACATGTGCACCATATTTTCCACAATGAGAGTGTTTTTAAAAATTAGATGGGCAAGTTTAAATTTAAGTCAGAAGTATTATGAACACTTTTTGAGAGTTGACCTTTTAGTCTTGGTGAAAGTTTAAGTCTTTTTGGAGTTGTTCTTGCCTTTAACAACTCGTACAATCCAAATTAGGTGCATGTGACCCATTCACATGGCTTTATTTTTCTCCGCGCGCATGGCTTTGCCTTGATTTCATCATTGGTTGAAATTATGTGCATAATAAAAGTCAATCGTGCGCATGACGGAGATGAATTTTAAACATTTCCTATAAATAGGTCATTTCACCTCCCATTTGAAAATATTTGAAAACCTCATAATTGAAAAACCTCTTTGAGTGAAAAACATATCATTTGTTCTTTATTTTCCACAATTCACTTATTCCCTCCAAAACTATTCAAACTTAGATTTATGTTTTGATTTTTAGTTTTTTTGAATGAATTGAGAGTATTTTGTTTTAGATCTTCATTATCATATTCAATTCAATCAACTACATTTTGAATTGCATGATCTAATACTCCTAAATCTAAAATTGAAGGATCTTTAATTCATTGAAGGAGTTGAGGCGAGGCATTGATTCCCTCATTCACATCATGGAGCTCAGTGTGGATTTTGATTCATCTATGGGGGGAAATTTAAGGTCCGTAGGTAATTTCACGAAACTTCTTGTGTAATAGGTACACTCTTACCATGTGTAAAAATTCTTTTCAAGTAAAAATAGAAATTGGAGTGTGTCGAGGTTTTTTAACCCATTGGTGGGGGTTTTTCTCATAAAATTTGTCTTGTGGATATTTTTGATGTTATTATTTTAATTTTATAGTTTTGATCACACATTACACACTGATCATCTTTAGATCTAGTGTAATGGCTTAAAATTGGAATTAGGATGTGACTTCTAGTTATTCTCTCTAGATCTACCAAATTAACTTGTTGTGTGGTTAATTCAAGAAAATTTTCAATCACTTAGTTAAATCATGTGTTAGGAGAATTGAATTTGCAAGAAAAATTGTTTAAATGAAAAAATTCTCCATGTTATGCAATCAAACCTATTCACTTATATCTTTGTTTTAGGTTATACACTTGCGTAATAAACGCACTTCCTCAATTGGTATCTGATCAAAGTGCCCTTATTTTTACATTAAAGTCCTTGAGTTGATCCTTGTTTTTGTTGTGCGTTTATTCTATTTTGCTCATATTCATTGCTTGTTTTGAATTGTGGCTATTTTTTTTTATATATGGGTCAATATATTGATTCAAGTTCCATAAATAGGCTATTGTACTTTGATGGTTATTATTATGGCTATTGGAAAGTGAAAATGATAACACATTTGAGGTCTAAACATAAAAGAGTTCGGATGAGTGTTGAGGAAGGATGGATTTATCCGACAATTGAAGAAGATGGGGGTTAAAGTGAAAAGTCCTAGGGTTATTTGGACGGATGCGGAATTTGTAGATTGCAATTACAACTCTATTTATTTCAATACACTATTGGCTTCTGTGAGCACACAAGAGTATAATCGTATTCCTAATTGTGAATTGGCAAAAAAAGGTATGGGATATCCTTAGTGTGACATATGAAGGTATCTCTAGTGCTAAGTTACAAGGTATTTAAACTAAGTTTTAAACTATGAGAATAGAAGAGAGCGAGTCTTTTAATGACTATTAGAGAAGGTTGATGGAAGTTGTTAATGCTTCATTCAGTCTTTGTGAAAACATCTTGAGAACAAATTCGTAAAAAAGTGACTTATTTGAATGAGGTGAAGGATATCGATACTTGTAGCCTTGAAGAGCTGGTGGGATCATTGTAATTTTTCTTTATTAAGAATAAAGTGTTTTTGTTCCTAAACCAAAGAAATACTTTGCATTTGCTGTTGAGTCTACTAAGAACATTTTTACGAAGGGTGTTCAGAAATCGAAAGAAAATGTTGATGTATATATGGCTTTGTTTGTAAAACGTTTTAAAAAATTATACAAAATAACAAAAAAAATTTCAAAAATGGTAGAAAATTTAAACCAAATACATACAAGCCTACTAAACATACTTCTTTTGGTGAGAACAATTATCACAAGAAGAACAAGTTTGAGTAGGAAGACCGGTGTTTTGGATGTGGTGATGTTTTTAATTACATAAATGTGTGTCCACACATTAGGTGACAATCATAAGTTTAAAAAGAAAGTTCGAGTGACTTCGAAAGTGAGAGTGATGAGAGTGGCAGTGAGATCGCCTTTATGATTAGCCTAGATGAGAATGAGAAAAAAAGTGGAGAAATAGTGCCATTGAATAGTATACTGAGGAAAATCAAGAGAAAGCTTCTAGTGATAGGACACTTAGTGACCCATCCTCTTGTACTAGCAAAGTTTCTCACACTTCTATCCAAAAATCACAAGAAGGTAGTGATGATGAATTTGATGACATTAAAAAAGAATTTAATGAACTATATTAAGAGTCTTTGAAACTTAATAAGTCAGACATCAAGCTTTTGAATAAAATGAAAATTTTCAAAATCAACATGAAGAAAGAGATAAGAAAATTGATATCTTTTAATTAGAATGTTTTGAATTTAATAAGATAATTGATTCTTTGACAAAAGAATGTGATTCTTTGAAATTGAAAAATGAATCCATATTGAAAGAAAAGGAAGACATATAACTTGGAAATTCAATTTTGAAAGTTAAATTTGGAAAATTAAAGCTTGAATTGGAATATAATAAGAATTTGAAAATTAGTATACTTGATAGAACAAATATTCTAGATAGTATTTTGTCGAGTTGTGGTTAATTGGAACCTAACAATCATGGGATTAGTTTTAAAGAGTCAATAAAGGCTGAAACATTGGGAAGTCAAAATCAAAAATTGAAAGTTATATTGTTGAAAAGAAGGATAGGTAACAATCTCCATTATTCAAAAAAAAGGAGTTTGAACTAAAATCCGACTTTATGAAAAATAAAGATGAATATTCATTTCATGGTAAAATTAATCTTATTGTTCGCTTTTTCTTTAAGAAAAAGAGACTTGAAAAGGTTGGGTTGAAAGCTCAACATGTAAAAAAGGAGGTCAGAACGAATGTGAGAAATGTTGAGAGAAGGAATGTTGTCTATTGTATTTTTTGTATGGTACACAAACAAACCATGTAGGTATTTGAGGGAAATAAACCATGGTTTCTTTAACAATAGGAGGAAAGTGTATTGAATAGATGCTATTGATGATATTTGAGGGAAAGTAGGCAAGTTTAGGAGAATGATGGATTTCCTAGTTCAAAATATATGTGAGGCTAGATGTGAGTTTAGTATATATAAAACTAGACACTACAATCAAATTCCAAGGACTATGCATAAGAATACTATAAGGAATGGGATATGGATACTAAGGGAAGGTAGTGGATTACCTTGGAATGCACTTAAAAAGAGGGTTGAACATCTTGGTCCTCAAATAAAGTTTATAATGAAAGAGGTTAAGTTTATCCTCCCATTGATCTGAGATATGCAACACCTGTCACTATCTACGTAGATAGTTTTCTAGGATGACTAGGGTTTTGTTTGTGTAGGTTCCCTTCCTAGTTCATTCTTCATTTATAGGAAAAAAAATATTATGGGTTAGACTTTTCATTTGGTATCACTTTTCATGTTTTTGAGATACCTCATTGCACATGTGCATTTTTATGTATTTGTTTTCTATGTTATATTATTTATTAAACATGCTTTTGTTAATATTTGTGTAAAATATGACTGTGTGATAATTGATTAAATTCACAAATTTCTACTTTGGCACACTTATTTAATTAGAGTTTATTTTTAAACCAAATTAATTCAGCCCCTAAATATGCAACTACGTGTGTGCGTGTGTCAAACCATAAATAAATAAAGCATGCGACAAAAATTTCATAAAAAATCCCCTAAGGGCAAAACCTTTTATTTCTAGAACTCTGATAAGTTTACAAGACCATTGACTTACATACCATATTTCTTTCGCCCACAAGAGTAACGCAAGGTTCCTTCATCTAACCTTCAAAGTAACGGGTAGAAATCAGCAATGGTTCACACGCAGCTATACCACTAGGACGCGCAGTCCAGACATGTAGTCTAAAATCTTCACAAGGACTCCCTCCACAATAGCACGCAACTGTCGGTTGTAGAGATCTCCCCACAAAGAATGAACAAAAGCAAAATATGTTCTTGGGTTCCACAAAACAACTCACACAAAACTAATTGGTATTTTTGTGAATTGTGAACAAAACAAAAGTTTGAACCCTTAAATTATTGTTGGAGAACAAAATAACACCAAAAGATGTTAAGAATTGTTAATGGGCAAAAACTCTCAAAAGTGTTCTCCACGCATAAAACCACACGCTGACCCTCTTTTTATAAGAAAATTTGAGGCGATCAAAGAGATCAGGCAGTTAGCAGTGTGTCATTCAAAAAGTCAACTCGCTCAAACGAAAACAATCTTATTTGAACGAGATAGCTATGTCATTTGAGTGACATAAGGAGGTCGTTCTAACAACCTATCAAACGAGATTTCATGCGAGCTTATAGATAATTTCGATACGAATGCGTGGCCGGCAGTTTCGTATTTTTTTATTTTTTTTAATTAGTTATGATTTTTCTACGAAGAGGTGTCCAAGAACAAAATCTTTAGAAAATATTTGTTAAAAATATCCCAACACTTTAATATGAAATGTAAATAAAACTTTAAACATTATCTTACCAAATGTCATATTGTTGGGATTGAATGTTGAAGACCACTTGTAATTCGGATTCGTCTTTTGTAGATGAAAACTTCTTCAATTTTTCGACGACTTGTAGCGGTATACGACATACTCAAATTGTGACGGACATTTATAAAATTATGTCCTTACAAATCTCCCCCTATGTCTATGCCGGTAGATACATAAAAATATCTGAATTATCAAATACCAAAATGCCTATACAAATCTACCCTCCCATAAATCTCAAAACTAAAAGGGTACAAATTTGCAAGATCTTAACTTTTCTTCAAAAATCTTCATCAAATCTCAAAGCTTTTCTCATCAGGGTGTGCAACATAATGATCGTCAATCTTTGTACCTATACACATGAGATAAATCAAAAACCTTCCTGACGTGTCGAGTTTGAAATGATATAAGAATAAATCATTAATAAATCAAATTTCCCCCATACTCGAAAAACTCCCCCATAACATGATAATTCTGTCTCCCCCATTTTATGATGTCCCCAAATAGACAGATAAGAAGAAGCAATCAAAACATAGAGTGTCACGATAAAAGCATAGCAAACATGGATCAAACTACGCATGAAAAGGAGTATCTCAAAAGATTCCACAAACTATTTTTGGATTTTTTAATTTTTTCAAAGAAAAAATAAGATACAAAAATCACACCATGAATTTAACTAAAACAACCAAGTCATGGAAATGGAATGAATGGGTGTGAACACATTCGATAGGTAAATAAACTCAATCAATCATATGCGCACGATGAATACGTGTACTCCTAGCAAATGAGCTTAAAAAGTATCCTTAGGTGTAAAAAATGTTGAATTTAGATGACATCGTCTTATGAAAATCAACAAATCAAAGTCAAAGTGATTTCCACACTAATAACGTCCAAAATGTTTTAACATTTTTTCAAGACTTTCAAGGACGTGCAAACCCGTTTTAATTCTATTCAAACTCCCTCATGCATATTTTCTTTTAGAGGTAATCTAAATTCTCAAACATTGGAGAACTGGTGCAAAAACCTAATGGGCCCTTTTTGGCATGAATTTCTTTTTATTACCTTTAAATTTTTTCGGGCCCTTTTAAACCTCTTTGGGCCCCGGATAAGAAAATTCCGCAATTTTTTAAGCCCGATATGAGAGTGTCTTAGTATTCGCAAAGGCCAAATGAACCTTTCGCAACCCTTCCTCGTTTTCAAATAAAGCACACAACCTCGCCAACGGTTCTTACATGCACAACTTTCTTATCAAGTTTTATCGTGCTTGGTTCATTTTTAAAGACGAGATTGAAGTGAAAACACCCAACCAACATGTGATAAGACAGGCACAATAATCAAACAAATCCGTGCATGTGTGCAATAAAGGAAATCATGAGTCAAACATGTAGGAAGTAACACTTAATTACATCTCAATGACTCCAAACATTATAAAGCACAAAGATGACATGATATATTGTCTCAAAACACTATCAAATAGTCACATGAAAAATGAAATGATCTTGTGAGTCGGTCATCCCAAGTGTCCATCCATAAACGGTGTAAACAAAATACAAAACTCTTTTTGTATTTTTCAAAAAATTTATCAAAATAAAATCTTTTTGGCTTTTTCAAAATTTTCAAAAGCAAAAATTTATACAAAAAGTACATGTCACAACACTAGCAAATGAGAATCAACTATTCGAACACAATCATCTATATGATATGGCAAGAGAAGAGTCATGTGCTAGCAAATGAGAATCAACTATTCTAAAATCTAGCGTATCCAAAAGTGATTTCCTAACCCAAGCGGATGTAACACGTCGACATGGGGTTTTGGAAACCAATAAAACACTGGACTTCGACTTTCTAGGACATTTTTCAAGATAAAAAAAAATCTCCTAAGGTGACCTTTCCTACCACAATGTGAACATGTGTAAACGGGAGGAATTTTACCTAAAGTGTGATCTTTTCTATCATCCTTGGGATTAATTGACCCTCTAAAACAAATAATGGTTTTGTCTTTAGGACTAGAAGCATGAAAACAAGATGATCCATTACCATCACTGTCAAACCTACTTGAATCGTTATTTTTAAACTTCAAAATATTTGATTCAAGCAGCAAATAAGATTCTTCCAATGACATGAATTTCTTTTTCAAATTTTCAACAATTCCTAAAAGGGTATCTCTCTCCCCCTCAATTAAATCAAATTTTTCCCTAAGAGTCTCTTCACATGCCACAAACTCATTGATTAAAATATTTGTCCTCTTTGGCACAAACACAACCACTAGAATTTTTAAAGTCCTCCCATTCTTTTTTTCTAAAAATAGGACTCTATCATCACTCTCCTTCTTGGTAACTTATAAAGAATCAAAGTCAATACACAAATTTTCAAAGTGTTCATGAAAAATATCTATTTGAATTTGAAACGTTTGCAAATATTCAATCTCACTATTAAAATAAGAATTTTCTTTTTCCAAAACACTAATTCTTTTGCAAAGTTTTGAATTCAAAAGTTTTTATTTTTCAGCACTGTCGTGAACTTTTTCAAAAACAGGCTCCTCATTAAATGGGCATTCCATTGGAAAAATTGCGATTTTTCACAAAACTGATTTTTGAAAAAAAATCAATATCACACAATTTTACGGAAAATAGGAATACGCGATAAATTACCGCAACCCGCTCTGATACCAATTTGTAGAATATGATTGTGTGATAATTGATTAAATTCTCAAATTTCTACTTTGGCACACTTATTTAATTAGAGTCTATTTTTATACAAAACTAATTCATCCCCTAAACATGCAACTATGTGTGTGTGTGTGTGTGTGTGTGTCAAACCATAAATAAATAAAGCATGCGACACAAATTTCTGGAATAATCCTTGAAGGGCAAAACCTTTTATTTCTAGAACTTTAACAAGTTTACAAGACCATTGACTTACATACCATATTTCTTTCGCCTACAAGAGTAGTGCACGGTGCCTTCGTCAAACCTTCAAAGTAACAGGCAGAAATCAGCAATGGTTCACACGCAACTATACCACCAGTACGCGCAGTCCAGACACACAGTCTAAAATCTTCACAAGGACTCCCTCCACAATAGCATGTAGTTGTCGGTTGTAGAGCTTGCCCCACAAAGAATGAACAAAAGCAAAATATGTTCTTGGGTTCCACAAAACAACTCATACAAAAGTAATTGGGATTTTTGTGAATTGTGAACAAAACAAAAGTTTGAACCCTTAAGTTGTTGTTGGAAAACAAAATAACGCCAAAAGATGTTAAGAATTGTTTCTAGGCAAAAACTCTCAAAAGTGTTCTCCACGCATAAAACCACATGCTGACCCTCTTTTTATAAGAAAATTTGAGGCGGTCAAAGAGATCAGGCCATCAGCAGCGTGTCAGTCAAAAAGTCAACTCGCTCGAACGAAAACAATCTCGTTTGAACGAGATAGCAATGTCGTTTGAATGACATAAGCAGGTCATTCGAACGACCTATCAAACGAGATTTCAGGCATGCTTGTTGATAATATCGATACAAATGCATGGCCACCAGTTTCGTATTTTTCTGATTTTTTTTAAATAGTTATGATTTTTCTACAAAAAGGTGTCCGAGAACAAAATCTTTAGAAAATATTTGATAAAAATATCCCAACACTTTTATATGAAATGTAAATGAAACTTTAAACATTATCTTACCAATTATCATATTATTGGGCTGGAATGTTGAAGACCACTTGTAATTCGGATTCGTCTTTTGTAGATGAAAACATCTTTAATTCTTCGACGACTTGTAGCGGTATACGACATACTCAAATTGTGACGGACATTTATTAAATTATGTCCTTACAACATGCATCATTCTTATTCAAAAATTCTAAAAATATTTCATATTTATGAGAGTGCGCTTTTGTTCAAATGACAAAAACTTATTTAATTAAACCCAATTTTTAAATCCAATTTTAATTAAACCCTAGGCATGAATATAGATGTGATTTAAAGTAATAAATTTATCCAATCAAGCACGGAAAACAATCACAAAACAGCCTTAAGGAAAAATCCCCCAAAGGGGCAAAACCTTTATTACTTCACTATGAGTTTGTAACACTTACAATACACAGATAAATACAGCTTTTGTAACACACGAATACCCTCGGGCGTCGGTTCGTTATCCTTGGCAAGATATCCTCAAGTCCTCCAAGATCAGCAGTGAAGATAGCCTTTTTCTTCACAAGAAATACTCCATAGCATGGTAGTAAGGGCTTAGAATGATTCACACATATGATTTAGAGTGTTTTTATGAATCTCAAGGTGTCTGGGATTCAAAAATATGAAAACTTGTTGTAATAGGTCTCTAAAAATGTTCCACCAAAGTCTTAAACAAGTAAAACACCGAAATACCTATGTATAGATTTATAAAAAATCTGAGGTGGTGGAAAATTTATCAAGATAGAACCGTTCTGGTCAGAGGAATTAGTTCGGTTTGTTTATCAGGAAAAAAACTGGTCCGGGTAAAAGGCTATGGGCTCAGTTCGACTTAGACAGTCAACTTTGGATCGATTCGGACTTCAAACCATCGATTCGGTTCGGAGCTGTCACAAAAAAAAAATTCTTCTTCTTTTTTCTTTTCTTCATAAACATTGAACCGGTAAAGATGCATGAATCCATGTTGAAGATGACAGGGCGTGACATACGTTGTGGATGTTGGGAACGTGATAACTTTGGATTCGAATTGAGGGTATCATGGATGATCCTGAGCGATGTGCCGAATATAACGGTATAAGACATACTAACTGAGATTTAGGACAACATCGAGAATCCTAGATATTCTATGGACATTTATAAAAACATGTCCTTACAAACATACCCCTATGTCTAACATTCATAAAAAAATCGAATTATGTAACCCAATCGAAAAGCAAATGACATATAATTTAATATCCCCATTAAACCTTCACACAAATCACCCAATCGAATTATGTAACCCAAAAACTGGAAATACTAAATGACATGTCTTTAAACGGAAACAAATATCAACATCTTCAAATCTTCAGCTCTTCAATCTTTCTTTGTCATCATCAGGGTGTGCAAAAATGAAATTGATACCTTCACACATGTAAAAAGAAACCGATACCCGTGACATGCAACAGTTTGATATATAATGATAAGTAAAAATAAGAATCAATTAAGCTCAAACAAATCATGTATAAACCAAAAAATCAATCTCCCCCATAATTCCATGATTCGTTCTCCCCCTTTTTTATGTTGTCCCCAAATAGACAAATATGAAGAGCATAAAGCAAATACAAATGGAAAATTTCACAAGGTAATCAAACTTTCTCTTTTTGAATTTTTTAAAATTTTCTCACAAAATTTACAATAAGGAATCATACCATGAAAGAGCACCAAAACAACCAAGTTGGTGATAGCAAAAATGTAGGGATGTGAATAAATTTGACAAGAAAATCAATACATACTACCATATCATATGTGCACGATGAATGTTGGATATTAATGAATGAACTCAACATCTTCCTTAGGTGTAAAAACTGTGGAATTAAAAGAAATTGACTCAATCAAATCAACAATTCAAAGCTCAAAGTGATTTCCACACCAATAATATCAAAATGTTGTAACTTTTTTTCATGACTTTCAAGGACGTTCAAACCCATTTTTCATTTATTTCCATCCAAACTCCCTCATAAATAATTATACATTATATCTTTCTTTTGAGGTGATGAAACTAAAACCTATTGGCCCATTTAATTTGGCATATTTTTCTTTTTATTGCCACTTGATATTTTGCGGGCTCTTTTCAAAAGATTGCTTTCACGACGAGTAAATTTTGAACTCTCGCAACCCTTTTACGTGATTCACTCAGCATATTTTGTTGCAATTAAATCCTCACGGTAAACGGTTTTTACATGCACTACTATCTTATTAAGTTTTATCGCATTTTGATCGTTGTATAGACATAATTGAGTTGGAAACACCCAAACCAATATGTGATAGACAAGTACAATACTCACATAATACCGTGCATGTGTGCAATAAAGGAGATAAGGAGCCAAACATGTAGAAGATATGACTAATCACATCTCAATGACTCCAAAATAATGTAAAGCACACGGATGAAATGATGTAGTATCTCAAATCATTATCAAACAATCATGTGGAATATGGAATGAAGATGGGAGTATGGCTATCTTAAATGTTCATCCATAAACGGTGTAAACAAAACACAAAACTCTGTTTGCATTTTTAAAAAAAATCATAAAAATAAATACTTTTTGAATTTTTCAAAAAAAAATCTTTTTGGATTTTCAAAAAAAATAAACAAAAAATGATAAAAATGATTCAATCTAGAGATAGGAATCAGATGATATGAACATGAAAAATGCATCCTACTCTAGACATGGTGACCACCCCTCAGTCAACTGTGCAAATTTCTAAAGACTTCCTAAGACTCTCGACTCTAAAAGTATCTAAAGGCTTCGTGAAAATATTGGCTAACTGGAGGACGGTAGATACAAAACTCAAGGATACGACCTTTTCTTCCACAATCTCACGGATAAAGTGCTCACATATCCTAATGTGCTTTGTGCACAAATGCTGGACTAGATTATGGGATATGTTTATTGCGCTCATGTTATCACAGGAGATAGTCATGGTGTCTTGTGGTATCCCATAATCCTCCAACATATCCTTCATCCACAGAAGTTGTGTGCAATAACTCTCGGCGGCTATCTACTCAGCCTTCGTAATGGACAAAGAGATGGATTTTTGTTTCTTGATCAACCAAGAGATTGTTAGAAAAATAGACTAAAACCATGCTTTATGTAATAATTTTAGTTATGGATTTATTATTATAATAAAATCATTTATTCCTATTTTAATGAGAATCCTGTATGGACATAATATTTGCAGTATTTTATATATTGTCGGTGTCTTTTATTCTACTCAGTAGGTGTTCTGGTGTATAGAGTACGACTTATACATAGAGGATCAGATCACCAATTCTTGTGGAATATAGGTTGTATCATTCACAGTCTCAGATGGAACTGGACACACCATCAGTAGGACTGTAGCACAATATTTTAGTAGGTCTATCTTGAATACAAGAAACTGTATAGTTTTAACTTATTGTTCTAGTATACTTTGTGTGTATTGAACGGGACCAATTTGAGGTCATTGTTTTTATACTGATGTTATAATATAATGTACACCTCATGATTATTAGGTTTACTTAAGGCTCTTAATTCGGATATGATTGATGGGCACATGCACTATTTATTTATTGCTTTGACTTATCGGGTGAGATTCATTATTGGATCAATAATCTTGATAAATTGGGTAATTATGATTAATGTATGGTGAAAGTCTTTTATGGATGGAATCCACATTGCGATATAGAGATTGGTGATACCCCCTTGAGATACGTATAATTTTTATATGTGTCAAACCCTGCAGGTGGATTATATTAATCCGACACTACAAATAAGTTAAGATGGGTCGCTTAAGGACTTGAAGAAGTTAATCAAATAAATTATCATTAATTTATTTTATCAACGGGTATCTCTAACCTTAATGTGGGGGGAATTAAGTAATTAATAATGAGGAGCTCGAAACATAATTTTGAGTTAAGGAGTGGAGTTTCAATTATAATTATTTAGTGGAATTAATTATAATTAAAGGACTAAGATTAGATTCGGGACGAATTAGGTTTTCTCAGGCCCATTAGGGGCCACATCCTTATCTCTCCTTAGGGTCCCTATTGTAGCCTATATATATGCACCTAAGTCTCATTCTTTCATAACCTAGCCGTCACTCTTGGATACTCACAAGACACGATTTCTGACTTGTGAAAAAGTGAGGCAGTAAGGAAGAAAGAGGAGACAAGAAGGTGGTCACGAAATAGGATCCCACCCTCTACTCGTGGCTTTCTATATCAGGCATACAGTAGAACACTGTGAGGTGAGTCGAGCCATCACACATTCTATTCGTGTAAAGGAGAGGTCAAATCAAATACATCTTGAAAGGTAAATCCTAATTCCATTTTGTAGGATTTCACCTTGTACATATTTTTTTGCCACCTTTCTTCTTTAGATAATACAATTGATTCCATAATGCGATCCAAATTTTATTAGTGGTTGATTATGGTAATCTCTTTCCTACCTTATGTTTTCAATTTAAAATATAGTTTCAAACATCGAGGATGATGTTCTCTTTTCTTTGGCATTAGGGAATTCCTTAAAATCATACCACTTCTGGAAAAAAAATCAGAAACAAGTCATTTTAAACTATTTTTGTGTAGTATATCTCAAGTTTTGTAGATATGAATCGTTTATCATCATTACACCAAAATAACAATCTGGAACGTTTTAAAACCGTGACACAATCAGGGGTGCCAGATTTTTTAGCAAAATTTGCCCAATATGGCACGCTTTTGGCACGATTTCAAACCGTGACAGATATTGAATCTGACATGCTTTTGGCATGATTTTAAACCATGCAAGATTTTTATTTTCTAGAACATTTTTTACACAATTATAAATCGTGCCATATTGTTCAATCAATAAAAAATATTATTTGAAAACAAATTAGGAAAGTCGGTGAATTCCAAATCTAGTAGGAAAAATATTTATTATTTGCAAAAAAATAAAAAAAATTCACAAATTACGAATGTGGCATGATGTTGAAAAACTAATGTACATACAAACTTTAAAATATTACAAGTCTTAATAGTTCACAGACCAAAAAACAAATTGGAAAGAATTTTCTTTATTTTCTGGACATTCTAAAACCTATTAATATAAAACCGGTATAATGTAAAGCCCGCACGGCCATAAATTTAACAATAAAATTACAAAAGTCCACATGACCATAAAACTAAACAATAAAATTATAAAAGCCCGCACGAATGTAACAAAAAAAACAGCATTCTTATGTCAACAACTTCATAAGAAAATCTTCCTGTTGTAAACCATTATCTTTGTCTGTTCCACGTGGATAAAAGCTAACAATATTATATTATCCCGCAAAAAATAGGATACAAAAAAAATTATATCAGTAACCAAATAATTTGAAAATTTTCATATACTTATCGTCATACTTGCAAATTATTATAATATTCTCAAATCAAGAATCCTGTGACCACACGATCATTTCCTATGAGTTACATTAGTCTCATACGAGGTGTTCGTGCCTCCCACAGGGCCGTTTGGGGGTTGTTTTGGGTTTTTACCCTCTAACAGCATGTTTTTAAGCCCAAGTCTAAATATTTTCAAATTATCGTCATATTCTCAACCTGGGAGTCCCGTGACCACGTGGTCAGTTCTCACGTGTTACATTGGTCCCGTGCGAGGTGTTCATGCCTCTTACCGGACCGTTTGGGGGATGAGTTGTGTTTTTAACCTCTAACGACATTTTTTTAAGCCTAAGCTTTGAGTTTTGCAAATTATAGTCATATTAAGTTTTGAGTTTTGCAAATTATCGTCATATTCTCAAAGAATACTGTGATATACATCTTAGTAATTTTGGTATTAAAATATAAACTTCAATAAAATTGACAAATTTTGTTTTATGTATTTGAATTAAACTAACAACAATGTTGCATTTACATTACAAAAGACTCGCCTTTGATGATTTTAGTAGTAAAGGTCTATTCAAGTTTACGCTACAATTATTAGCATTTTCATTTGCCTAAGGAAAATAATTTTTTTGATTAAGCATGCATGCTTTCTAATCTCTAGCTCTTTCAATCAGCAAACTATAATAAGAAGATGAATCAATAGAACACGAACATAAAGAAATTTACAAACCTATAGAACTGGTGTGTCGACTTCAACAAAGTCTACAAATCCCATCGTCTTGCATATCTACGATACAATCTACAAAAGGCAAACATAGATCGGTAAACTAAGCTTTAAGCACAAGAATTAGAAGATTGTGTGATTTTTTTACTATTACCATCACTGTTATTTGAACTTTCTTATTACATCCTCACTTATATAATAATTTGAGATACACTCACAAAATCATCGCTAAAGATCACATAAGGTTATACAAGGCCCTTAAAGTGATACTTAAATAAATTTACTAATGCTTTGGGGAATATATCTCAAACTTACAAAAGAGTAGGGTTATAATAAATAAAAACTCAGGGTGAAAGCTAATATGGACCTACAATCATTACATGGATACACAAGTAGCTATGAGGATAATAACTTCCAGACGAAGTCAAAAGATTTTAACATGATTTGATAATAGCAAAAAAATTGGAATTCCAGTTGAATTTTATAATTCTAAATTTTAAATTGTTTGATCTTGAATTACTCAAACAATATACCTGCACCATTTCACTAGTGAATTTTAAACCACCAGATCCAATAAGCGAACCAGCAAGAAGATAGCCAATAATAACCTACCATAAAAAGCGATAATGAAACAATAATCTACAATTTAAAACTTACAGATTCCATGAAATAATTCTCACTAAATATAAACGAATATCAAGCTACGAATAACTATGAAGTGAAAAAGATGTTAAAAAATGCAACCAGGTCTAAAGATACAAACCGGTTTGGTAAATGTAAATGAATCCACCTTATTAAAAATCATATTCTGAGCTTTGGTCTTCTCTTTCATATGGGGAAAACACTGAATAAACTAAACAAAGTGATCATTTTTTCAATATTTGATCCTGGGACAGAGATGAAAAAAAGTGAACTCGGGATGATTATTGGATTATTCAAGCTCACACAACACATATGAAATCTATATCATCCATAATAAAGTAACTTATTACACAACATCGATAGATATATCGTAAAGAAACATAAAATTAAATTAGTCGATCGCAATTACAAAAAATGGAAATACATCTCAAACATTCGTAAATCACTATACGTGTTAGTGTTTTCGCTAATACTCATTTATCATGAGCGTTCTCATACCTACATCGCACACGTAACATTTTTAGATTGTGTATGGGGACTAAAATTAATAAAATGTTAATGCTAACATCAGTCACTTTCTAACCAAATTTATAAATTATATGGGAACCAGTTTGATTTTGAACAACAGTGAAGTCACCTTCTAATAACCACTGATCATTGTGTTCATTTACAAACTCCAGTATATTGTGTTTGAGTAGCAAAGTCCATACTTTGAACATATTATTTCCTACTCCTCTTATGTTTTACAACTGTGAAATATTTGATATTAGACAAGAAAGAGTATTTATTATTCAAAGTCTCTGAAAAAACATCCATGTCATTATTGTCACATGTTCTAAGAGACAACATTTAGTCATTAACCGAAGCCCATGCATGTTTACAATCTTCTCTCTCAGAAGATGGAGATGTAAGTTTAAGCCTAGGAGATAAAATAAGATCATTGAAAAGATCATAATTAACTAACTCTCTGAGAAGCTTATGAATTTCATCAATATCAATCATCTCCATTTCATCCTCCTCTAGATTATTATGCATTTGTAACTCATGTTCCAACAGATCATCATTATGAAGGCCTTCCCCCCTTCATTGCCATAAATACCATCCCATGTTTTAGACAAGAAGCCACCTTTTACACCCAACCTCTTGTTAATTTTATACTTGCAATGTCTCATCTTTTTCAAGAATGACAATGCCCTTATTACCAGTGCATGATATATTCCATTGAACGGGTGTAGCCTTCAATTTATGCTAAGTATGAGGACTGAGAAAACTAGACATGATGAATTGTATATAATTTTTGCTATTAACTTTACAAAACTTGGTTCCAGGCCACCTCCCAGCCCTCCTCTTGATCAAATCCCCGATAAAATTTCTTGATAGTGCGGCAGCCAAGAAGGTCACTATACCAATCAAATCAACCCTATGGATAAACCTCAATAAATGTTTCTCTTCGGGATTACAACTGTGCATATCACATTTGTTACTGCTAATAAGATGAAGAAGGCGTTGGGCTTCAATCCAGTTATGATCAAGGGTCGGGTTCTAAAAGAGTGAGGGATAAACAAATAATAAGATAACACCCATTGATACTCCTTACATTTTTAAAAATTCTCCATGAGAAGACTAAACACTAATGCGTCTGTTGATGTAAAAAACTAGATTTGATCTAGTTTTTTTAATCACGGATAAAAATAGATAAATGAATATAAGACAATGAATTTTTAAAGTGGTTCAGCCTTATGAGAATGGCCTACGTCCGCTGTTTTTGTATTGCTGACTGTTTGCCTAGAATTCTTGATAAGTGAGTTTACCAATAAATCCAAAGTCCCCCTCTAATGAGGAGGTTACAATGTATTTATAGCCTCGAGGTTGTACATGTGAAAGGACAATGCGTTGTTATCTAGTAGACATATACATCTGTACGATAATAATGAGCATTTAATACGCAATTATCTTTTTTATTCTCTTGATTTGGATGCTCTGCACGCTGAGTTACTCGGACCACCTGAGTTGCTCAGTACGCTTAAGTTTCTCGGAGCCTTGAGTTCCTCGGGGCGCCTGAGCTTCTCGGTATGATTGAGTTGCTCGAGACGCTTGAGTTGCTCGAGACGCTTGAGTAGCTCGGTAGAAGTATGTTGTTCGTTGAAAGTGTTTGTAATTATCATGTAGGTTGACACGTGTCTTCAAGTGAATGGTCCTCGTCAACAGATTAAATTTGGTATCAACAGAAGCCCTCAATGTTTCACAGTTGAGGTTGAAGGAGAGTGTGGAACATTTTGCTCGAAAACTGCTTGGATTACGGGTCTTCATGGATTTTAGGAAAATTTTATAATTCCTTTTTGAGCGCATAATATCAGACTTCATAAATATTTTGAATTTTTATGACCACTTCGATATTTGTGTCCTTTTATTCTTTTAGTCGCCGGAAATGCAAACGTCTTCCCTTGTAATCATTGCCTTTCTCTATTCCCGAGATAAAGTATTTAAGCGCGGAAGAAATCCTATCGTTTTTCACTTTTCAAACTTGTATCTTTGAACTCTTCATTTTCTCTCTATCTCGTGCCTTTGTTCTTCTCATCGTTCATTGTCAACTGATTTCTCCTTTTTCTGTAAGATTTCCTTTCTTCTCCTTTATTTACTTTGTTCATCATGGTTTATCTTATTGAATCGCTGGACAAATTTCGGTCTGAATTTTCAATCCCTTCGTGAGTTATTTTAGAAGAACTTTCTGAACCTTCTAATTATTTTTCTTTGGCTGAGGGACATTGGTTCCCTAGTCTTTTTGTAGCCGAATGTGACTTTTCTTTCCCGCCAAATCCCCTGTGTTTGGAGTTTTGCCAATATTTTGATGTTGTACCTGCAAGAGTGGCTCCAAATACATGGAGGATAGTTAATGGTGTATATAGGTTGAACCAACTTTATGGAACCCGTTTAGTTATTCCAAAGATTATGTATTGCTACAGATGGGTTACTAGTGATAGTACTTTCTATTTAAAAACTAGGTTTTTGAATAGAGCGTTAGTTGTTAATCTTCCTGATGCTAATAGGGATTATTTCGATCATGGGGTCGTGATGAAAAATTGGCAACACCCTCCACTAAATGGAGATGATGTATACCTAGGTCCCAAATGTCCACTTTATGGCAATGGGATAGGTTGTTTTTATTTTTGAAATCTTGTTTTCTTTTTATTTGATAAAATGCATCACTGACATTTGATTTTTGCTTATTGAAATTGACAGTAAAAGAAAACCTCCAAAGGAAACTGATGTTAATATAAAGCATTTAAAACTTATCTGGAGCTTTCACCAATTTGTTGTTAAGGAGCATATTGGATCTGCTTCTTACTTGTTGTAATACAAAAGCTACACTTCATCTTTCACTGCTCGTCCTCGTCCAGTGGTGGTTGATCTTGACCAAGTACCAGCCTCTGAGACTAGTGTGGAAGGTTCTTCTTCTGAATCGAATATTCCTATCACTAATCTGATGAAGAAGAGAAGAGCTCCTACCTTTTTTGACAAGTCTGCCTCTGCCACTGTGGAGGCGAAGAAAAGTAAACAAGATGTCCCAGAAGAAGGGATAAAAACTATAGATGTATGCCCTCCTGTTGTAGCCAAAGAAGCTGGCAAAAAGTCCCCTGTGGCTCCAAGCAAGACTGCTGATATCTCTCCTTCGAGTGATGTTGTTGTCATATCACCAATAAAGACAACATCTTTAATTGAAAATGCTCCAGCTCCTCTGAAGAGATTAAAGAAAAGCTCTTTTGAGAGACCTGCTGAACCTATCTCTCAACCTTCAAATATTGAAGGTAGTGTTCCAGTTCTTGTTGCTCCGAGCTCTGCTATGAGCTTGGTAAAATCCTGGACTATTCCAGAATCTCAAGGTGTTGAATACACCTTTTCTCGTGAGAAACTTACTACACTGGCTGCTCAACACATTTATTCAGTAAGTATCTTTAGCTTGACCTCTTTATTTTTTAATACTATGTTCATGTATTGACTTAAAGTTATTTCTTTTTTTCAGCTGGTGACGTGTTTCAACAGCATTTTGAAGAAGGATGAATCTATTAGGGCTTCAAGCTCCTCGGGTGGAGTAGAGGAAGCTTTTGTTGGGCTGACCCAATCTTTGAAAGATTCTCGTCAAAAGTACGAGGAAGATAAAGTTGCTTGGGAGAAGCAATTTAAGTCCGTTGAGCTTGACAGAGATCAAGCTGTGAATGCCTCCAAGGAATTGGAGAAGAAGTTGAAGGAGTATGAACAGAGCAACAAGGAGTTTGAACAGAGCAACAAGGAGCTTGAGATTAAGCTTAAGTCTGCTGAAGAGAAAGTTATTAAACTTTAAGATCTTGAGCGACAAAAAACGGAGGTGGAGGAAAATTTTAAGTCTACCGAAGAGCTCCTTAGGGAAAGGACATCCTCGGAGAAGGCAAAAAGGAAATTTGTAGTCAAAAAATCATTTAGTGCTGGTTCGGAAAAAGGTTGGAACAAGGGTCCGGCCGTCATGTCTTCTCAAATGGAATATGCAGGTGTTAAATATTTTAGGGATGGATGGGTAGCAGCCTTGCAGGGGCTGAAGGTTGCTAAGAATTCTAAGTTATTCCAGCAGCACACTCATGGCCCTCATCCCTCTCCTGGAGAAGAAGAAGAGGATGAAGTTGCTTCAGATGAATCTTCTATGATGACTGGAGATCAGGTCCCCACTGTTCCTGTTGCTCAACCTTTCGAGTAACTCCAACCAACCAATACTTCTGCCGAGCAGCTACCATTGTCTTCCGAGCAACCAGCCCCTTCATCCAAACCTTTTGAGGACGTTGAAAGAAACAAGGAGAAGGTGTAAAGTTGACCGGGCTTTTTATTTTGTTGTTCTCTTGAATGTAACCCTGAATTATGTATTTTCTCTTATGATGAATCAAATTTTGAACTTTGGTTGTTCGTTGTTCGTCTTGAATTTCTCTTTTACTCTCCCTATCTGCATCATTATTGATTCTTTTTATTTCTCCTCTTTGCTAGTTTATGGCCAGGATGGAGCTCTTATCATCTCATGATACAGAATTGATGAAGAAATGCAATGACTATTTTAAAGCTAGTCATGCAGATCTTAATGAGGCCCAGATAATTGACATCCTTGGATCAGGTGCTTCTGACCGAGCAGTTGAAGCTTACCAATACTTGAAGTGCTTGCTCGATCGTGTTATTGCCAACAATGTGTCCTACTATGAGATGATTGAAGATCTCCAAGGAACGATCGAGGAGCTTCAACAACAGTATAAAGAATCTTCTACTCTTTTGCATCAAGGATAAGAGAAAAAATATCAATAATTGAGTGTTGACAAAGGGTATGACAAATTCATCTCTGCTCATGAGAAGAAAGAGAGTGTTCTGAAGCTTAAAGTTGAAGAGCACAGGCATATCGCCAAGTTGTTGGAGCAGGAGAACATCGCTTTGCAGGAGGAAATAAAGAAACTCAAATCTGCTGCTTCTTCTTCGGGAGCCTTGGTCCCAGTAAATGATGATGGTTTTTCATTTTTGGAAGTAGAAAATGCTAACTTAAGGGATGAGTTAGAAATCTTGAAACGAGCTGGACCCTCCACATCTACTCGTGGACGAGCAAGATCTTCTCGTGGACGAGCAAGGGCTGGTAGGGTCACTGTTGAAGAAGCGAGAACGCAGTCAGCTTTAGAGAATTAAGCCTTTCAATTGATGGCGAAGAACCAAGCCTTGGCAGAAATGTTTAAGAAGATTCTGAACTTCATCGAACAACCCTCTAATCAAAGCTCTGCTCTGGAAAGTAAAGAAATTCTAGTCAAAAACTCCACGAGCAACTTGAGAGGTTAACTTATCAGTTCTATAAGCAGCCCAGGGAATTTTGGATGGCTGGGTATAACAAGGCTTTGTACCATCTCGATGCTCGATTGCAGCAGTCAAATAATGAAGGATATAAGCAGGGGTGGTTGAATGCCTTGTGCGTGCTAAAATTGGAGCAAGTTCACTACTTATGGGATTATTATGATCCTGGAGTGCTCGATTTGACCGTGCCTCCTTTTAAGCTTGATATTAGTTGGATTCCTGCTCGTGCAATTCCTCAATGCTTGATTTCCAAGTATCTCGGCGATTACAATCTTCATGCAAACTTCGAGATATCTCTCCCAGATCACTTGCTTGATCGGCCCTCCGTAATGAATGTTAGAATGCTGAGAGATGTAAACTTTATAAATTCTCCTTATGCCTTAGATGATCCTCCAGCCGGGGTAGAACCTGTTTCAAAAGCAAAGGGGAAGAAACCCATAGAGTAGGATATTCTTATGTAATGAATCAGACTTTTCACATCATATGTAATTTTACTTGATTTGAATGAAAATTTTTTTTGCTTTTTGCTATTTCATTCTCTTCTAAATAATTTGTAGACTGTCTTTGCTTATTGGTTGGTAAATATTTATATATATCCTATACTGATCCCATTTGTTGTTTAATTATAGTGGCTTGTCAATCTTTGGTCCTAAGCAATGGAATGATTTGCATCCCATGTTCCTGCTTAGTTGTAATAATCTCTTATGGATTACTTTATTGCCTAGACAGTCGATGCCCCAGGAGGTCGTCCAGCTTCTTGCCTAGTTTGGTACCAACCAACTGGAATTGGTGGCATAAAGTTTCCGACCAACCGGAGTTGGTGGTAATTGATTTGCCGACCAATCGGAGTTGGTGGTAATTGATTTGCCGACCAACCGGAGTTGGTGGCATAAAGTTCCCGACCAACCGGAGTTGGTGGTAATTGATTTGCCAACCAACCAGAGTTGGTGATAATTGATTTGCTGACCAACCGGAGTTGGTGGTAATTGATTTGCCGACCAACCGGAGTTGGTGGCATAAAGTTCCCGACCAACCGGAGTTGGTGGTATGTTGCTCTGAATTTGGATTTGTGTAGTGTGTAGCACTCATATTCCGAAAAAATTTCAACAAAGAAAGAAACTGGGTGAGACATCACTTTATTCATAGTGAATAAACTGCATTACATAGGAATTTCAATTACTGATAATACTTGCGCAGATGCTCTGCATTCCATGCATTCTTGAATTCTTCTCCTTCCAAGGTTTCAATCCTGTATGTCCCTGGACGAACAACTTCTGTTACTCTGTAGGGTCCATGCCAGTTAGCTTCCAGTTTGTTATGCTTTTGGATCACTTTCTTCAGCATATAATCCCCTTCTTTCAGATCACACCTCTTCACTCTTTTGTTATAGAACAAAGTTGTTCGTTGTTGATATGTTGCATTCCTGATTGCTTCTTCTTCCCTAACTTCTTCGAACATATCCAGGTCTAATCTTCTCATCAAGTCACTGACAGGAGAATTGAAATTAAGCACCCTATACGTGGGTAGACCCAATTCAGCAGGTATGATAGCCTCACTCCCAAATGCTAGCACATATGGAGACTCTCCTATCACTGTTCGTGGTGTGGTATGATAAGCCCACATCACAGAATGTAGCTCGTTAATCCAATTTCCCTTTGCATCATCCAGTCGTTTTTTCAAACCATTTAGTAGCGTTCTGTTTGTCACCTCAGTTTGACCGTTGCTTTGGGGATGGCCTGGTGCAGAGTAGATCTTCAGTACATTGGATTGATGACAGTACGCAGAAAACTCCTCGTTATCCAACTGGGTTCCATGGTCAGTAATGAATGCATGTGGGAGACCATATCTGCAGATAATATTCTTCCGAATAAATTGATAGACTTTTTCGTATGTCATATCAATGAGAGGCTCAGCTTCTACCCATTTGGTAAAGTAGTCCACAGCAACCATGAAGTATTTGAATCTTCCCTTGGTCGTTGGAAGTGGTCCTACCAAGTCTATCCCCCACATGGCGAATGGCCAAGGGACGTTATGGGTGTTAGCAATGCTTGGGGAGTTCTTCGGATGGAAGAGAAGCGTTGACATTTATCGCACTTCTTAGCATACGCTACGCAATCAGCTCTCATCGTTGGCCAGTAATACCCCTGCATTGTTATTCTCTGTAAAAGCGTCTGACCTGCTACATGGGATCCACAAGACCCTTCATGAACCTCTTCAATCAAATCTTTCACTTCGGAGGGATGGACACATCTTTGTAGCCCTGCTATACCTCCTCGTCTATATAAAATTCCACTGGTCAATACATAACGAGCAGCTTTAAACTTCAATTTCTTAGCTGTGAGTTTATCAGTTGGTAAGGCTCCCTCTTCAATATAGGCCCTGATGGGATCCATCCAAGATGGTCCCAAGTCGAGGGCAATGAAGTACATCATCAGATCTTCGTCTATGCTCCGACTAACCAGGATTTCTATGGGGATTGTTCTTCGTAGCTCGATGCGTGTGGCTGATGCTAATCGAGCTAGGGCGTCTGCTCTTGCATTCTCCAATCTTGGTATTCTAATCAACTGAACTGCAGTAAAATTCGATACCACCTCCATCGCTTTTACATGATACTTGACCATTAATTCTCCTTTTTCTGCATACATCCCCAGAATTTAATTTATGATTAACTGGGAATCACTGAATACAACGACCTTCTCTGCCTTCATGGTTTTAGCCAGATTTAAACCCAAGATCATAGCTTCATATTCGGCCTCATTATTAGAGGATTTAAATTGAAAGCACAGAGCATACTCCATATCAATCTCATCCGGACTGTTTAACACAATTCCTGCTCCACTGCCTATAGTGCACGAAGAGCCATCCACATACAATTTTCATATAGGTACTTCATTATCAAACTCTTGATCAGTCAAAGTTCCTCGGTGGAATATTTGATGCTTCCTTTTGTCCTCCTCCGGCACTTCTCGTTGCTCGTTGACCATCTTCTCTTGATCGTCCCCGACTAACAGTTGGTCGGGTGTTAAATGTGGTGATCTAGTAACATCCACAGGTTTGTCTGTATTACAGTCCTGTTGTTCTGGGGTATCAGAATGAGTAAACTCTGCAATAAAATCTGCTACTACCTGCCCCTTAAGCGACGATCTAGGCTCATAAACTATATTATACTCACAAGTTCTACTGCCCAGTACATCAATCTTCCTGATTTCTCTGGTTTATGCAGAGCTTGCCTTAATGGCATATCTGTATACACAACTATAGTATGAGCTTGGAAGTATGGCCTCATCCTTCTGCTTGCTTCTATCAGCGCTAGTGCCAACTTCTCCAACCTTGGATATCTAATTTCTGCTCCTCGGAAGGCATTGCTGGTGTAATAGATTGGTTTTTGCACTCTGTCCTCCAATCTTATCAATGTCGAGCTAACTGCATTTTCTAAAACTGCCAGATAAAAGTATAATCTTTCTCCCATCACTGGTCTGGACAACAATGGAGGTGTCCCTAGATATTTTTTCAACTCTTGAAAGGCCTCCTCGCACTCATCATTCCACTCAAAAGTTTTTCGGAGTGTTTTGAAGAATGGGAGGCATCTGTCTGATGCTCGTGATACAAATCTGTTAAGTGCTGCAACTCGCCCTGTGAGGATTTGCATTTCCTTCTTCATAGTTGGAGATCGTAGCTCCAATAGGGCTTTAATCTTTTCAGGGTTCACCTCGATACCTCGTTGGTTAACGATATATTCGAGAAGCATGCCTTCTCGTACTCTGAATATGCATTTGGTGGGATTCAACTTCATTTGATATTTCTCTAGTTGATCAAAGGTCTGACCTAGGTCAACAAGATGATCAGTAACTTTCTTGCTCTTCGTCAGCATATCGTCAACATAAACCTCCATGTTATGACTGATTTTCTCTGCAAACACCTTGTTCATCAGTTGTTGGTATGTTGCACCTGCATTTTTAAGTCCAAAAGGCATAACATTATAGAAATAAGTTCCCCTTGGGGTGATAAAAGAGGTACTTTCCCTGTCCTCAGGCTTCATTTTAATCTGGTTGTAACCAGAATAAGCATCCATGAAACTCAACAACTCGTGCCCCGAGGGAGCATCCACTAGTTGATCGATTCGGGGCCAAGGAAAATGATCCTTTGGGCATGCCTTATTAAGATCGGTGAAGTCTACACACATCCTCCACTTGTTATTTTTCTTCTTTACCATCACCACATTTTCTAGTCAATCAGTATATTTGACATCCTCAATAAAAGAGGCTTTTTGTAGTTTCTCTACTTCTTCCTGTATAGCTTGGTTCTTTTCAGGGCTAATCACTCTTCTTCGCTACCTCACTGGCTTGATTTTCTTGTTCACATTGAGCTCGTAGCATAGGAAACTTGGGTCTATCCCTGGCATGTCTTCATGACTCCATGCAAAAGTCTGCTTTCTGCGCCTTAAAAATGCTATCAATTCGTGTATTATTGATACATCCAGTGATGCACCAATTTGAGTTATTCGTTCTGGATGCTCGTCATCAAGAATGATTATTTCGGTAGCCTCCATGACCTGGCCCTTCACGAGCTGAGACTCGTCTCTAGGGTCTAATGTTTCAATCTCTGCATCTTCTATTTCATCCACTTGATAAGTAGGAGTCTTCTTCCTGGATTCTTCACGCTCCTCCTGTTCGGTAGATGAATAGTAGCATTCCCGAGCTACTTTCTGGTCTCCTTTCACAATTCCCACCCCAAAATTGGTTGGGAATTTTAAACATTGATGTACAGTAGATGGTACTGCTTTGAACTTCTTCAGACCTACTCTTCCCATGATGATATTGTAAGCTGATTGGAAATTTTTATCCATTACGAAAAAGCATACTCTTTCTGTTCGACAAGCAGGCCATATACCAATAAGCATGTCCAACTTGATAGTCCCAAGTGGAAAAACCTTCTCGCCAGTAAAGCCAAGGAGGGGCCTATGATAGGGCTCCAATTAGGCTAACTTCAAATTCAAACTGTCGAAACATGGGTAGAACATGATGTCTGCAGAGCTACCATTATCCACTAGTACTCGTGAAATCACCACTTCCTTCATTCTCATTTTGATCACCAATGGGTCATCATGAGGATATAGTACACCTGCCAGGTCGTTCTTAGAGAAACCAATGACCAATTTGTCTTTATTCACCTTCCTCGAGCGATCTTCTTCAGCCAAGTTTATTTGCTGAATGTATGAGCAAGCTTGAGCCTCATTGAGGTAAGCTTTTCTTTCTGCAGTCATATCACCACCTCCTGCATCTCCACCTGTAATAATATTACATTCAAATGACCCAAAATGGATTGAAAATACCTCGCGTTCTGGCTGTCTTGGTCTTTTGGGGAGATCGGGGTCATCTTCTAGATCGTCTTCATGATCTCTCTTTTTGTCTTCTTTTTCTCGACGAGGAGAATTAGATCTTTGCCTTCCTCGATCGCTGGTCTTTACACCATTTTGACGATCAACATACTTAGACAATTTCCCCCGCCTGATGAGTGCTTCAATTTCATTCTAGAGAGCTATGCAATGCTTGGTCGTGTGACCATGGTACTTATGGAATTCGCAATATTTGGACTTATTCCTCTTGTCAGAATCTGCCTTCATTTTTTCTGGTCAGTTTAGCTCCTTGTTGTTCTTGATCTCTTCCAGAATGTGGTTTATATATACCTTCAAAGGAGTATAATTTCCAAATTTCTTCAACTGTTCTAGTGCTTGCTTTGCTTTCGACTGCCTGTTGCCACCATTATTCTTTTGATCCTTCTTCTCAGTCTTGTCAGCCTCGAGCTTGGTCTCCTTAGTGTCTGTATTTTTCTTCGCAGCCATAGCTTCCTCGGCATTCATGATTTTGGCTGCTTTTGCCATCAGTTCAGCCATGGTCCTAGGCGGATCTTTGGCTAAAGTGTTGTACAATTTAGCTGGCAACAGTCCACATATCAGAGCAGTAATTGTTGTTTTCTCCTCGTAATCAATTACTTTAAGTTTCTCGCTTTTGAAACGAGTAATGTAGTCCTTGGTGCTTTCACCTGTTTTTTGTCTAACACTCAGCAAGTGTGCTACTCGTTTGACTGGTTTCGCTCCAAAATAGAAGTTCCCAATAAAGAGTTCTGCTAGTTGAAAGAAAGTTGCAATTTTCCCCCAAGGAAGTTTGTTGTACCATATCTGAGCTGATCCGGTAAGAGTTCCTGAAAATGCCCTGCATCTCATCTCGTCTGGAACTGCATAGATATCGGCAGCAGCTTGGTGTGGGAAAATCCACAATTGCTTGTATAAATGGTGTCCCTTGGACAAAAGTTCTTTGTAGAGGATTCTTGGACTTAGCCATTTCCCCTAATCGGTCCTCCAACCTCTTAATAGAGCCCTTCCATGCATCATTTCCCTCCTTGGGACCATTGGTTCGAGCAACTAATCGCGTTGAATTTGCCTCTTGGGATCTTTCATTACGAGCAGTCGGTCGTGATTGGGCAGAGCCTTCCCTTAGATCGGATGGTCGTTGAGAGTTTCTCAGTGCAATCCTATGAGGACTTATATTCCTCCTAGGGCCCAAACGATCAAAAGGAGAGACTCTACTCAACCTTTCTAGAGCACTGGTCCTTTCTGGGGATAAAGTGACGTTTCATTGAGAATCTATAGCTCGTACTGATGAAATTCGACCAGGTTGATAAGAAGGATCATTATATCTCTCAGTACAATATGATTCGGTGCGTCTGGATCGAGATTCCTCTGGGAATAGCGTTCGCCTAGTTCGCGAAGAGGGTAAACGGGTATTTCTCTGAACACTTTGTTGTCCTGATTGGGCCGGCACTCCGCCTTGAACAGTTTGTATAAGTTATCGCATGGTTTCTTGCATGGTCGTCTAGCCTTGGGCCAAATTAGCCATTATACCAGCCAGATCTTAAACATTCGGGGGAGTAGAAAGGTTCGGAGGGACCCCAGTGTTTCAATTACTGGATTCAGAATTATCATCCATAGATGATGAATTGTTTTGGTGAAAAACGATAAGTACAGTCGTTTCACACAGACGGCGCCAATTTGTTGATGTAAAAAACTAGATTTGATCTAGTTTTTTTAATCACAGATAAAAATAGATAAATGAATATAAGACAATGGATTTTTAAAGTGGTCCAGCCTTATGAGAATGGCCTACGTCCACTGCGTTTGTATTACTGACTGTTTGTCTAGAATTCTTGATAAGTGAGTTTACCAAGAAATCCAAAGTCCCCCTCTAATGAGGAGGTTACAATGTATTTATAGCCTTGAGGTTGTACATGTGAAAGGACAATGCGTTGTTATCTAGTAGACATATACATCTGTACGATAATAATGAGCATTTAATGCGCAGTCGTCTTTTTTATTCTCCTGATTTGGATGCTCTGCACGCTGAGTTCCTCAGTACGCTTAAGTTTCTCGGAGCCTTGAGTTCCTCGGGGCGCCTAAACTGCTCGGTATGATTGAGTTGCTCGGGGCACTTGAGTTGCTCGGTGACAGTATGTTGTTCGTTGAAAGTGTTTGTAATTGTCATGTAGGTTGACACGTGTCTTCAAGTGAATGGTCCTCGTCAGCAGATTAAATTTGGTATCAACAGCGTCTACATGATAAACAGCACTACCTTAATCGAACAATGCTTCCCAACAACACGACTTCGGTAAAGAAGTTGTTGTATTAAAGAATGAATTCCTTTAAGCAGGTTAGGGGTATAAAATATCATCAACAATGAGCTTACCACTTTTCCATTGCTAATAGAGCCAATCTTGCGCTCACGACCTTAAAAACCAAGACATTAAAATCTTACTGCCAAGGCAATAGTAGAGTCAGAATAGTATTACTGAGACTAGCAGCAGGGAGGTTCTTTATGGGCTGACTTTATGTTGGCTAAATATTGAGAAAATTGGCATCCCTTTGTTGTCCCTAAGTCCATGTTCGCTTCTGATATTCAGAAACGCATGTGGGAGGCTAGACATTGGGTTGAAGAAAATTCTTTCTATGTGGTGAGTGATATTTAATTGTTGATGATGTTCAAGTATCCAACAATTTACTTATCAATGAATTTTGGATTTCCAGACGTAAGTGGGATACATCGAAAGTTAGATCGATATTCTCCCCTGCCTATTCTGATAGAATCATTTCCTTTCATTGCTACATGACTCATATAAAGGACATGCTTATCTTTAAAAACAATCCCTCTAGGAAATTTTCAACAAATTGAGCGTGGGAATGCGCTTATCAAGCAAGTCCACCTAGAGTGTTTTTTAAATTTATTTAGCATGGTTCTACCCCCCCCCCCCCCCACCCACACACACACCCACCTGCCCGAACATGTCCATTTTTATGTCAAAGCTCATTCTTCATAGATTTCTGACAATAATTTTTCTTCTCCAGCCAAAAAATTAGCCTCTAAATGTCACTTCTATGAAACTAATTCCTCCTCCGAATAAACTAATTACTTGTTTGCGTAAAGCTCCATTGAAATTCAAATATAGTCCTTTTATAATATTTGGGGGGGAGGTCACTACAGGGACCACTTTCGTCCCATGTTGTTGGATTGGTTGAAGGCACGAAAAAATGGAACATTATATAATGATGCATCCAATACCGATATGTTGGCAAATATGAAATGCTAGGATTAAAGCCATGTATGAAAATGAAACTCCGGTGATGATATTATCACTAGAAACAAAGTTACGAATTGAATTGGGGAAACCAAGCTCAAAGTCCAACTATGGGTTTCCACAAATGATATGTTAATAGCTCTTTAACATTATTCCTAGGCATTCCATAACACAACCTGTCAATAGACATATAAACCTCTAGATGTAAAAATGGTGTGGGATACACCACTTCATGAACTGTTTATTCAATGTTTACAAATAATGACAATATTCGCCCATCCAACATTCTCACCTACTAAAACTTCAGCGTCAAACTAAATCCTAATAAGTACACAAATAGACAACAATTTATCAGACCTCATTTGCATCAGTAATACAAGAATAGTTTCATGCTTTGTAGTTTGTAACATATATACATATATGTTTTCACTTGGTATCAAATAATAGAATGCGTTAAGCTTAAATAGAAATATCAACATAAGAAAATGATACAAAGGTATAAGCATTTGAAAAACTACTCTGTAGTCTATATTACAGCCGATAGAATGATTTAATGAACATGATTAAGCAACTATGTGAAACAATTTGCCAGTAGTGGGAAATCCCAGGCTTGATTTGAGTAAGAAACTCCCAAGAAACTCCAACACCTACTCATTCATATAATAAACTTCAATACTTAAGCTAACCAACAGTATTTACCTATATAGTGCAAACAGTTCAATACTCTACTAAACAATAAAGACAACTCTAGAATTCCACAGCAACAATGTCAAATCAACCAATGCAATATGGTTTTTTATTTGTTAGCACTTACAATAATGGTGTCGCATTAGTAAAGGAAAAAATAATAATCCTATTTGTATTGTATACTCACATCCATCGATTTCACATGGTTCCAGATTTCATCTCACTATCAATGCCTACACCCAAACAAAAACAGTCATGTGAGTATGATATAAATAACTACTATTGTAAATGTGAAAAGTGAGAATCCAATAGAAACACATAAAAGATACTTGTATTTGCAACCAAGTTTTCCAATCTCAATTAACCTTTTCCATGGATCTTTTTTTCGCCAAAAAAATATCTTTTTTTCGCCAAAAAAAGATCTTTTTTTCGCCAAAAAAATATCTTTTTTTTTTATTTCATTATGCCTGATTTCATTTGGCTTGTCCTCTAAAACTCACATATCCTAACACATAATTGATTGTATTGCTTCCTAGTCATGCGTAATGTTAATGCAGTAAATAGAAAAAAAATTCCATTTTAGTTGATACTTATAAAAAATGTGATTCTTGATACTTATAAAAAATGTGATTCTTGATAGACATAAAAAATGTGATTCTTGATACTTATAAAAAAATGTGATTCTTGATAGACGAGTCATCAACTATGCTTATCGATTAGGTTCCTGAAATCTTCATCACTTTAAGCATTGCTTCAGACCTTTCCTCTGCATTGTACTCCACCCCAAAACATCTTACTATTTCCAAGTTTGGGTTTATCAAATAAATGATGTGGGATGATTCAACAAGATAATCATCTCCATATTCTTCAACCTTAATAAAAAGGACTCATTCTTGTGCCATCTGTCTTATCGCGACAACGGGTCACGTCAATCCCACTAATTCTCGACTCAAATTCTTTATTATAAGCACGAAGTTGTGCAGTGGTATCACATTGCAGATCAATTGTAACAAATACAGGTATAATCTTGATGTTCCGTTTTGACTATAATATATTGATAGACTTGGTCATTTTTTGAACTTCGGTTGGTCCAATATCAGGAGATGAAGTGTAACCAAAGTAGAGAAGAACCCTGTTTCCCAAGAGATCGTGTTTGGTAACTAACTGACCCTTTGTATCAAATAGGCTGAAGGTCCACCAATTGTTGGACCCTTAATAATATTTTTATCCGCATTTGTATCTTGGCCTTTCGGAACATCTCTCCTCTCACCGTTATAATGAGAAAGAAATTCCACCCCACTAAATCTGCCTAGTAGAGTTCCTGTAATTATATAAAATCTCCATGAGTTAGAAGTCTACGCGTGTGTCTGTTTATTTGAATTCTTGTAGCTTGACCAATAAAATCTCTTAGATGGACCAAGCCTTTTAAGTAAAGCCTGAGTCTCTGTTGAGCGGTTTTTCAAGAAAGAGAAAAGAAACCTTGAAATCCAAAAAAATGTAGCAGATCTTGCTAAAAGTGCACTAATCCTTGCTAAAAGGGCATATAGCAGATCCTACCAATTTTGCAACCAGTAAACTACAACAAAAACCAAGCATTTCAGCTCCATTAAAACCCATAAAAACAACAGTATCACCACATTAAAAAAAATACATAAAGTGCTTCTTAGATACTTTTTGAGGGTATATATTGAAAAAGTCAAATATTTGAAGAACTAGCATTTAAACAACTATAAACTTTCGCAAGTGTAGAGTAATAAGAACAACTATAACTATCGGATATATTATGTCCATTGAAATGCATAATCAGACTTCTAGTTTGCGATCCATACTAAAAAAGTAATTTTTGCCGTTCTACAGTGGCCCAGCATAATTTTCCAATAAGAATCAATTATATATGCTCTGATAGGTAATCATATCTAATAATAGGTCATTGAGGCTTTTTAACAAACAAAATGTGTCTCCCAAAAGTAATGAAAACCATATTAATGAAACACAAACCAAGTTCCATAGCCATATTCAATTCAAAAGCAGTTAAGTCCAACTGAAATTAAGAAGAAAAGTATAAATATGGTACTTGTAAGTATAAAATGTTTAGAGTCCAAATAACTCACATCTTAATGATGGATATCACGACCGTAATGTCATGAATGATAAAAAAATAAGTCGAACCACCACAACTTTAAATGTCAATAATTTTTTATACAGCTGGGCAAAATTTGAAATGATAGATATCAAAAACTGTATATTATTACAAATTAAAACCCCGTAATTAGATATTTTAAAAAACAACCCCACCAACATCAATAAATTAATATCTTTCAGGCGTTATTTCCTTTCTTATTTTCCTCAATTGATATTTTTCACCAACATCCAAACCTAAGTTCAAGTAAAATAATACCAAGAAACATAATTATTACTATCATAAACATGAATGCATATGCCCATAATTTCACAACAAAATAAATCAAAGTAATATTTTAGTCTTAAATGCAAAACCCAATTTTATTGGATTCAAACTTTATGATAGGTAGCAGTTGAATATATCGAAATACCGAGATGAGATGAGAGCTACCTCCAAAGGATAAAGAAAATAGTACATCTCTCAGGACGGAGATCCGGTCTTGGGAGAGAGAGACGGAGATCATGTTTTGGGAGAGAGAGAGAGAGTCGGGATTCATAGAGAGTGAGCGGGAGAATGAAAGTTAGTTGGCTCCAAATGAAAAGAAGAATGACAATTAATAATTTCTTTCTATTACTTAGGAACGTTTGGTTTGAAATTATAATTCTGTTTTCTGTGTTTAAATACAATTCTAGAAAAAAAATTGCGTTTCACAACCTATTTTTAAACACAAAATTATAATATTTATGTGTTATAACTTATAATCAAGTTTTTTAGAAAACAGGAAAATGGTGTTTTGTTTTTCATTTTTCAACTCAAAATTATGCATTCTTAATATTTTAATGCATTTATACCTTAATATATAATACACATATATAATACATTAACATATGTGTAATTCTTATAAATGAAAAATATATATCTACATGTACACGAAAATACGTATATTTATATTATTAAATTATATAATATACAAAGATCCGTATATTAAATAATATTATCAATAGATACATGATATTAATATATAGTCTTTATTGATGTAAAAAACTAGATTATATCTAATTAGTCAATCACAAATAAATAAGACAAAGGATTTTTAAAGTGGTTCAGCCTTATGAAAATGGCCTACGTCCACTGTTTTGTATTGTTAACTGTTTGCCTTGAATCTCGATAATAGGTTTACCAAGAGATCCAAAGTCCTCTTCTTATGAGGAGGTTACAATGTATTTATAGCCTTGAGGCTGTACATATGAAAAGATAATGCGTTGTTATCTAGTAGACATATACATCTGTACGATAATAATGCACATTTAATGCGTAGTTGCCTTTTGGTTATCTTGATTTGGATACTCTGCACGCTAAGTAGCTCGGACCGCTTAAGTTGCTCGGTATGCTTAAGTTGCTCGGAGCGCCTGAGTAGCTCGGTGACAGTATGTTGTTCGTTGAAAGTATTTGTATTTGCCACGTAGGTTGACACGTGTCTTCATATGATTGGTCCACGTCAGCAGACTAAATTTGGTATCAATAGAAGCCCCAAATGTTTCACAGTTGAGGTTGAAGAAGATTGTGGAACATTTTGCTTGAAAACTGCTTGGATTACTGGTCTTCATGAATTTTAGGAAGATTTCCATTGTATATAATTCCTTTTTGAGCGCATAATATCAAGCTTCATAAATATTTTGAATTTTCACGATCACTTCGATATTTGTGCCTTTTTCTTCTTTTAGCCGCCGGAAACGCAAACGTCTTCCCTCGTAATCATTATTTTTCTCTATTCCCGAGGTAAAGTATTTAAGTGGGACAGAAATCCTATCGTCTTCCACTTTTCAAATCTGTATCTCTGAACTTTTCATTTTCTCTCTATCTTGTGCCTTCGTTGTTTCCATCATTCATTGTCAATTGATCTCTCTTTCTTCTGTAAGATTTTCTTCCTTCTTCTTTATTTACTTTATTCACCATGGTTTATCTTGTTGAATCGTTGGATAAATTTCGGTCTGATTTTTCAATCCCTTCATGGGTTATTTTGGTAGAACTTCCCGTCCTTCTGATTTATTTTCCTTAGCTGAGGGACACTGGTTCCCAAGTTTTTTTGTAGCTGAGTATGGCTTTTCTTTCCCGCCAAATCCCCTGTGTTTGGAGTTTTGTCAATATTTCGATATTGTACCTGCAAGAGTAGCTCCAAATACATGGAGGGTAGTTAATGGCGTACATAAGTTGAATCAACTTCATGAAAATCGTTTGGGAATCCCAGAAATTATGTATTGCTATAGATGTGTTACCAGTGACACTACTTATTATATAAAAACTAGGTTTTCGAATAGAGTTTTAGTTGTCAATCTTTTCGATGCCAATAGGGACTATTTTGATCATGGGGTTGTGATGAGAAATTGGCAACACACTCCATTAAATGAAAATGATGTGTACCAAGGTCCCAGGTGTCCGCTTTATGGAAATGGGATACGTCGTTTTTATTTTTGAAATCTTGTTTTCTTTGTATCCGATGAAATCCATCACTGACATTAATTTTGTTTGTTACAGTTGATAGTAAAAAGAAGCCTCCAAAAGAGACTGACGTTAACATAAAACATTTAAAACTTATCTGGGGCTTGCATCAATCAGTTGTCGTAGAGCATGTGAGGTCTGCTTCATATTTGTTGAGATATAGAAGCTCCACTTCATTTTCATTGCTCGTCCTGTGGTGGTTGATCTTGATCGGATACCAACTTCGGAAACCAGTGTGAAAGAATCTTCTTCTAATTTAAGTACTCATATTACTGATCTGATGAAGAAGAGGAAAGCTCTTGCATTTTTTTGACAAGTCTGCCTTTGCCACTGAGGAGGCAAAGAAGAACAAATAAGATGCCCCAGATGAGGGGACAAATAATATAGATGTACCCCCTTCTACTGCTGCTAAGGAAACTGGCAAGAAGCCCCATGTGCCTCCAAAAGAGATAGCACCTTCGAGTGAAACTATTGCTATTTCACAAATAGAGGCATCACCTTTAATTGAAAGTGTTCCTGCTACTCTGAGGAGATTAAAAAGAAGTTCTACTGAGAGACCTGTTGACCCTATCTCTCAACCTTCAAATGTTGAAGGTAATGTTCCAGGTCTTATTCCTCCGAGCTCTGCTATGGGCTTGATTAGATCTTGGACTGTCCCAGAATTCCAAGGCATTGAAGATACCTTTTCTCGTGAGAGAATTACTACTTTGGATGCTCAACACATTACAACAGTAAGTATCATTAGCCTGAGTCATTTATCTTCTAGTACTATATTCATATATTGACTTAAAATTCTTCCTATTTTCAGCTCGTGACGTGTTTCAATAGTATTTTGAAGAAAGATGAAACCATCAGGGCTTCCACCTCCTCGGGTGGGGTAGAAGAAGCTTTTGCTAGATTAACTCAATCTTTGAAGAAATCTCGTCAGAAGTACGAGGAAGACAAAAATGCATGGGAGAGACAATTCAAGTCTGTTGAACTAAATCGTGATCAAGCTGTGATTGCCTCCAAAGAGTAGGGGAAGAAATTAAAGGATGTTGAACAACTTAAAGAGGAACTTGAAGTCAAGCTTAAATCTGCTGAGGAAAATGTTGCTAAGCTTTAAGATGCTGAGCGACATAAGACAAAGGTAGACGAAAAATTGAAATCTGCCGAAGAGTTCCTTAGAGAAAAGACTTCCTCGAAAAGAACAAAAAGAAAAGTTGTTGTTAAAAAATCTTTTAGTGCTGGTTGGGACAAGGGTTGGAATAAGGGCCTGGCTGTTATGTCTTCTCAGATGGAGTATGCCAGCGTTAAGTATTTTAGGGATAGATGGGTAGCAGCTTTGAAGAAATTAAAGGTTGCTGAGGATTCTGAGTTGTTCCAGGAGCTTACTCATGGCCCTCCTCCCTCTCCTGGAGAAGAAAAAAAAGATGAAGTTGCATCAGATGAGTCTTCTATGATGTCAGGAGAGAAGGTCCCTATTGTTGTTGTTGTTCAACCCTCCGATCAAGTCCAACAAGCTAGCACATCTGTCGAGCAACTTCCATTGCTCTCCAACCAACCAACCCCTTCATCCAAACCGTCTGAAGAAGTCGTAGGAAATAAAGAGAAGGTGTAAAGTTATTCGAGTCTTTTATTGCATTATTTTTTGGATGTAACCCTGAACTGTGTTTTCCTTTGTCGTGATGAATAAAAATGAACTTTTATTGTTCGTCTGGAATTTCTCTCTTACTTGCTCTGTTCGCATCATTGTTGATTTTGTTTTTTATTTTGTCTTTGCTAGTTTATGGCCAGGATGGAGCTCTTATCAGCTCATGATACAGAGTTGATGAAGAAATGCAATGACTATTTCAAAGTTGGTCATGCAGACTTTACTGAGGCCCAAATAATTGACATCCTAGGATCAGATGCCTCTGAACGAGCAATTGATGCTTACCAGTATTTGAAGTGCCTACTTGATCGTGATGTAGCCAACAATGTGGCTTATTACGAAATGATTGAAGATCTTCAAGGAACGATCGAGGAACTTCAACAACAGTACAAAGAATCCGCTACACTTTTGCATCAAAGTTATGAGAAAAAGTACCAACAATTAAGTGCTGACAAGGGATATGACAAATACATTTCAGCTCATGAGAAAAAGGAAAGTGTGTTAAAGCTTGAGATTTAAGAGCATAGACATATTGCCAAGCTGCTAGAGTAAGAGAATATCGCGTTGCAGGAGGAAATAAAATAACTCAAATATGCTGCTTCCTCTTCTTCGGGAGCCTTGGTCCCAATTATTGATGATGGTTTTTCCTTTTTAGAAAATAGAAAATGCTAACTTACGGGATGATTTAGAGACTTTGAAACGAACTGGACCTTCCACTCCTGCTCATGGCAGAACAAGATCTTATTCCCATGGAAGAGCAAGGGCTGGTCGGGTTACTATTGATGAGACAAGAACTTAATTGGCCTTAGAAAATCAAGTCATTCAATTGATGGCGAAGAATCAGGCTTTGGCAAAAATGTCTATGAAGATCTAGAGTTATACCGACCAACTCTCCAATCAGAGTTCTCCTCTGGAAAATAAAGAAATTCTGGTGAAAAAGCTCCACGAGCAACTTGAGAGATTGACTTATCAACTTCACAAGCAGCCCAGGGAATTTTGGATGGCTGGGTATAATGAAGCTCTGTATCATCTTGATGCGCGTTTGCAGCAGTCGAACAACGAAGGATATAAGCAGGGATGGTTGAATGCCTTATGTGTCCTGAAACTAGAGCAAGGTCATTTCTTGTGGGATTAATATGAACCTGGAGTTCTTAATTTAGGGTGCCTCCCTTCAAACTTGACCTTAGCTGGATTCCAGCCCGTGCCATTCCTTAAATTTTGATCTCCAAGTATCTCGGTGATTATAGCCTTCATTCGAACTTTAAGATATCTCGTCCAAAGCACTTGCTTGATCGACCATCCATAATGAATGTCAGAATGCTACGAGTTATGAACTTTATAAACTCTCCTTATGCATTAGATGATTCTCCAGCTGGGATGGAACCTGTTTCAAAAGCAGAGGAAAAGAAACCCATAGAATAGGACATTTGTAATGAATCAAATTTCATATCATATGTAATCTGCTTTGTTTTATTAAAGAAATATTTAGTCTTTTACAATTTCATTTTCTTCGAAATAATTTGTAGAATGTCCTCATTTATTCGTTAGTGAATATATATATATATATATATATATATATATATATATATATATATATATATATATATATATATATATATATATATATATATATATATATATGTAGAAGGATGATTATAGTGATTATAGTGACTTGTCACTCTTTGGGCCTAAGCAATGGAATGATTTTCATCCCATGTTCATGCTTAGTTCTAGTAATCTCATCAGGATTACCTTGTTGCCTAGACAGTGGATGCCCCGGGAGGTCATTCATCTTCTTGCCTAGTTTGGTACCAACCAACCGGAGTTGGTGGTTATTGAATTACCGACCAACCAGAGTTGGTGGTTACTGGATTGCCGACCAACCGGAGTTGGTGGTTAATGAATTGCCGACCAACCGGAGTTGGTGGTCAATGAGTTTCCAACCAACCGGAGTTGGTGGTTAATGAATTTTTGACCAACCGGAGTTGGTGGTTGCTGCTCTGAATGTGTGCTTGTGTATTGTGTAGCACTAATATTCTAAAAAAAAAATTCAACCAAGGAAGAAATATGGGCGAAACATCACTTTATTCATATTGAAAGAAATGTGTTACATATGGATTTTAATTATTGATAGTACTTGCGCAGATGATCTGCATTCTTGAATTCTTCTCCCTCCAAAGTTTTAATTTTATATGTCCCAGGATGAATAACTTCAGTTACTCTGTAAGTTCCATGCCAGTTGGCCTCTAGTTTGTTATGCTTTTGGATCACTTTCTGCAGCATATAATCCCCCTCTTTCAAATCGCACTTCTTCACTCTTTTATTATAGAACAGGGTTGTTTGTTGTTGGTATACTGCATTCCTGATTACTGCTTCTTCCCCAACTTCTTCGAGCATATCCAGGTCTAATCGTCTCATCAAGTCGCTTACAGGAGAATTAAAATTAAGCACCCTATGTGTGGGTAGACCCAATTCAGTAGGTATGACAACCTCACTCCCAAATGTCAATATGTATGGAGACTCCCCAGTTGTTATTCTTGGTGTAGTGCGATAAGCCCACAACATAGAGTGTAGCTCGTTAATCCAATTTCCCTTTGCATCATCCAGCCGTTTTTTCAAACCATTCAGTAGGGTTATGTTCATCATTTCAGTTTGCCCATTGCTCTGGGGATGGCCTGGCGCGGAGTAGATCTTCAGTACATTGGATTGATGACAATATGCAGTGAATTCCTCATTATCAAATTGGATTCCATGGTCAGTAATGAATGCGTGTGGGAGACCATATTTGCAAATAATACTCTTCCAAATAAATTGATAGACCTTGTCATATGTCATATCAATTAGAGGTTCAGCCTCCACCCATTTGTAAAATAATCCACAGTAACCACGAGGTATTTGAATCTTCCTTTGGTCGTTGGAAGTGGCCCGACCAAGTCTATCCCCCACATGGCGAATGGCCAAGGGGACGTGATGGGTGTTAACAATGCTTGGGGAGTTCGTCAGATGGAAGAGAAACGTTGGCATTTATCGCACTTCTTAGCGTAAGCTGCGCAATCAACTCTTATCGTTGGCCAGTAATACCCCTGTGTTGTTATCCTCTACAAAAGCGTCCGACCTGCATGAGCTCCACAGGTTCCTTCCTGAACCTATTCAATCAATTTTTTCACTTCGGAGGGATGGAAACATCTTTGTAGTCCTGCTATAACTCCTCTTCTATACAAAATGCCACTAGTCAATACGTAACGAGTAGCTTTAAACTTGAGTTTCTTGGCTGCGAGTTTATCAAGTGGCACAATCCCTTCTTTGATATAGGCCCTGATGGGATCCATCCAGGATGGTCCTAAGTCGAGTAAAATGAAGTTCATCATCAATTCTTTGTCCACACTCCGATCCACCAGGATTTCTATTGGGATTATTCTTCGTAGCTTGGTGCGTGTTACTGATGCCTACCGAGCTAGGGCGTCGGCTCTTGCATTCTCTAATCTCGGTATTCTGATCAACTGAACTGCAGTAAAATTTGAGACAACCTCCAGAACTTTTGCATGATACTTGACCATTAGTTCTCCCTTCGCTGCATACAACCCGGGAATTTGATTTACGATTAACTGTGAATCACTAAATACCACGACCTGCTCTGCCTTCATAGTTTTGGCCAGACTTAAACCCACGATCATAGCCTCATATTCAGCTTCATTATTGGAAGCTTTAAACTGAGAACATAGAGCATACTCTATATCAATCTCATCAGGACTGTTTAAAATAATTCTTGCTCCACTGCATATGGCACACGAAGAGCCATCCACATACAGATTCCATACAGGTACTTCATTATCAAATTCTTGATCAGACAGAGTTCCTCGGTGGAATATTTGATGCTTACTTTTGTCTTCCCCTGACACTTCTCGCTGCTCATTGATTATCTTCTCTTGATCGTCCACGGATGGAAGTTGGTCGGTGTGACACCCTGCCTAATAAAATACCGGGTGATCACTCCTATATCAAATTAAAACAGGAGTCTCATATGGTTCATTCTTAGCATCACTGTCGAAAACCAATTTAATTACTAATATCCTATTAAGCCGGCGTCAAAATTTTAATTAACTAATCTTTTTAACCAAACCATTCAAATAAAACAATTACAACAGTTTACATGCAGCAACTGAAATGAAATAAAATAAAATAACCGAACACTCGGTACAATAATACAACCAAATCGAATGCCGCACTAAAAGGCGATAAAAGAATAAATGAGTACAGTTGGGCCATAAGCCTGAATGTTTCTACAATACCTCCTATCTAGATCTCAATGATAGAAGCATCTAATATAAACTTGGTTACATCCAGAGCTGCTGCAGCAAACGTCTGACTCGAAAGAATTATCATCCAGGCGTCCCTGTGTCTGAACACCTATATATATATAGATATAGCAAGAGAGGGGAAAATAGAGAAACGGGTCAGAGCCCGAGTTTTGAAAACATTTTAGCAAATGCTTAAAATCTATATTTTAAAATATGTTATTTCTCATATTTAAACTGGTATCGCTCTCACATGAGATACACATAACCCCTCTTCTAACAGTGTACAACTATCGCATACCTTTTTAAACAACTGAATTAAGTTACCGTGCCTAAATAATGTAATTACCCACCTTCTAATAATCCTCATCAATTCGAGTACTAAGGACTAAACTTCTCCCCATTCCCAATATTACGTTATGTTCGTGCATGGGGTGTCTCGCGAAGCGAAATCCAAACAAGGAACCCCCCGATACACTACTACGTAACAATGTTGATCATCGGGATCCATTATGCCTTCAGTACATACCATATTTATACCATCCCGTATCTATTAATAGTTCTCATTAGAACCTAAGATTCATATTCATATAAATCCGGATATTCATTTACCGGAAGTAATATCACCCTTTATTCATTCTTTTCACTTTATACAAGGTTAGGTTATATGATATCTCATCTCATATATATAAATAATATACTATACGCAACAAGTATATTAATCATCCACCGAACTATAATATAAGTGGCTTAGTCATTCTCATTTACTAAGCATCCGTGGATTATCTCAAGTACACATATATGTTAATCACAATACATATATACATATATGGCACCCCTAGGCTCAGCTGCGGTGAACTCATACTCTGCTATCAAATCTTTGTACATCATGCACATAAGGATCACGCATTCCGCAACACTCAGGAACCGTATCAATACAAATCACACATATTGGAGGCAAACATAGTTCACATACCCATGGGTCACGCACATACCTACGCTCCCATAGTCAGCAGACTTATCGACTCACAAATAAGCCCTTCACAGTCCTATGTTCTTGAGGTACCAAATCTAAAATCCCCCCGAAGGCAACACAGGATAAGATTGTCCTCACACGAACGCCAACCTCCCGTGATAGCAAGTATGGTAGGTAGTCATACACATAATAAACAATTATATAGGTACACATTCCACCTATATAAATATATCATCAATTTGGTATTCACACAACCATATTATAATTATAGGTATTTCTCTCACCTATATATAATTCCCCATAGGTAATTATTTAACCCATGTATATAATAACATTCGGGCATACGCACAATCCGTATAATAAATTTCCTGCGTAGTATATTTATCTCTCGAATATCCTACGCATTTATCAATTTTGATTAATCCTCAATATATTATTTTCGAGCTTTTCTCACCGCACGATGACAATACCAACAACACTGATATATTTATTCGTCCCATAAATAACGATAGGCATTCCTCTCACCTATAATAATTGTCACAAATAGACATATTGGATGACTGCTCAATTCTCTTTAGCCCGTATCCTAAATTTCATCCTAGTCACCTCATAGGATTTTACTCAACCAAAATTGGCATATAAGTGTGTTTTCTACGCGCACGATTACTTATATAAATTTTTCTCACCGAAACATCACCTCGAGTGTTACTCCTCCCAAACACCCCTATTTGAGTAAATCTTGGAGTTTACTTTCATCTAACCCAAGATACGTACCTTACTTAAAAAAAAATTAGAAGTCCCCACACTATTTTTAGGAACCCCAAATATATATCTCCAAAGAATTCTAGCTTTTTTTTTTCAAAATCCGAGTGCATTTCCGAGTTGGTGATTTCACCCCGGAACTGCCATCTTATAAAAATCATAACAATTCGAAAAAAAAATCAGAAAAATATGCGGTCAGCGCCCACGTGACCGTATCGAAAAGATATACAACTTTTATGTTTTGACTAAGAGCTTAGTCTGCTGTCTTCTTGTCCAAAACAGTCCGGAAGTGATGCTAGTCACTATTTACCTTCTTCTCCAAAAATCCAAACCTCCATTAAAACACCTCCAAGCTTTTTATCTCCTCTCTCATCATCAACCAACCTCAAACAACCATAAATACACATATATAAGGGATTCTAATCATCCTAGAACCCATATTCAACAATTAATTTCAATAAATTTCAAGTTTCTCAAATTGGGTATTAATCGAGTTATCTCCGTTTTAATCTTTCGAAAACCCGTTTGATCCGCGAAATTTCAACTCAAAATTCTTTAGTTTTGTACCAACTACAATATGAGAAATTAAACACACTAAATCATAAAGCAAGTTAAACACTTGCCTCGTGGATTAAATCCGACGACCACGAGTCGAATTCCGCGAATTTTGGCCGAAAATCTCTTCTTTTCTTCTCTTTTCTTTCTTCTTCTTTCTTCTCTTCTCTCTCTCTCTCTCTCTCTCTCTTAGGGCTGATATTTGGGGGAAATGAGGGCTGCCACCTCTTGAAATTCGAAATTGGGTATATACTCAATCATTAAATGACTCGTGTACTCATTTACGAGTCCCTACTAGTCCAAAAATATTCGGAACCCAAATACTACCCCCGGGTACTCTATTTTGACTATCTCGGCCATTCCGAACCCAATGGCGCAGTGAAAATCTCCATCCGAGTCACTTAACTAAAATTCACTATTTTGACCCAACACGTTCAATACGCGTGTTGATGTAAAAAATTAGATTATCTCTAATTATTTGATCACAGATAAAAAATAAATAAGACAAGAGATTTTTAAACTGGTTCAGCCTTGAAAGAAGAGCCTACGTCCACTATTTTATTATTGCTGACTATTTGGGAATTCTTGATAACAGATTTTACCAAGAGATTCCGAGTCCCCTTACAATGAGGATTATAAATGTATTTATAGCCCTCAGGCTGTAAATGTGAAAGGGTAATACATAGCTGTCCAATAGACGTATACATCTGTATGGTAATAATGAGCATTTAATGCGCAGTCAATTTGTTGATTATTCCGGACATTAATGCTCTGTACGAGATGCAGCTCGGACCGCCTGAGTAGCTCGGTATTGATGAGTTGCTCGGTTCAGTAAAGTTCCTCGGAGAGCACCTGTTGCTCGGAGTGTCTGAGTTGATCGGGGAGGTTGTGTTCCTCAAAATCAAGGTGTTATTCAGAAATGTTTGTAAGTACCATGTAGATTAACACGTGTCTCCACTTAACTGATCCACGTCAGCAGACTAAATTTGGTATCAACAGAAGCCCCCAACGTTTCATAGTTCGAGGTTGAGGATTGTGGAACATTCTTCTCGAAATATGGCGGGATTAAATAGTCATCCTGAAATTTAGGAGTGTTTTTCTTGTATTTAATTTTCCTTTCGAATTCATAGAATTAGACTTTTGGAATTTTTCCCACCGCTTTGGTCTCCGTGCCTTTTTTGTCCTTTTAGCCGCCGGTAGCGCAAACGTCTTTCTTTGCAATCATTATTTCTACCCCTTCCCAAGGTAAGGTATTTAAGCGTTGCAGAAAATCCTATTATCTCTTACTTTTTCAAATATGTATCTTTGATCTCTCCATTTCTTCTCCATCTTGTGCGTTCATTCCTTCCATCGTTCGTTATCAACTGATCTACCCTTCTACTGTAAGATCTTCTTCCTTCTCTTTTATTTTCTTTGTTCATCATGGTTTACCTTATTGAGTCGCTTGATTAATTTCGTTCTGATTTTTCTATTCCTTCCTGGGTCATTTTGGAAGAACTTTCTGGTCCTCCTGATTATTTTCGTTTGGCTGAGGGACATTGGTTCCCCAGTCTCTTTGTAGCCGAATGTGGCTTTTCTTTTCCTCCAAACCCCTTGTGTTTAGAATTCTGTCAATATTTTGATGTAGTACCTGCAAAAATAGCCCCCAATATATGGAGAATAGTTAATGGAGTCCATAGGTTAAATCAGATTCATAGAACCTGTTTAGGAATTCCAGAGATTATATTTTGCTATAGATGGGCTGTCAGTGATAGTACTTTTTATTTGAAAACTAGGTTTTTAAATAGGGCTTTAGTTGTCAATCTCCCAGATGCCAACAGAGATTACTTCGAGCATGGGGTTGTTATGAAAAATTGGCAACTTTCTCCATTAACTAAAAACGACGTATATCAGGGTCCCATATGCCCTCCCTATGGCAATGGGATAGGTTGTTTTTATTTTATTTAGTTTTTAAAATCATGTTTTCTTTATATTCGATAAAATGCGTCACTGATATTTTGATTTTTATTTATTTGCAGTTGACAGCAAAAGAAGGTCTCCAAAGGAGACAGAAGTTAATTTAAAGCATCTACAACTTATCTGGGGTTTGCATCAAACTATCGCTGACGAACATATCAGATCATCCTCATACTTGTTGCAGTACAAGAGTTACACCTCGTCTTTCACTACTCGTCCAGTGATAAGTAACATAAAACCAACACCAGTTTCTGAAGGTTTTTCTCCCGAATCACATATTCCTCTCAGTGACAGAATGAAGAGAAGAATAGATCCTTCCCTCTTTGATAAATCTTCCTCAACTGATGGAGAGGCAAAGAAAAGTAAGCATGATGTCCCAAAAGAAGGGACAAGACAAATTGAGGCACCTCCTCCAGCTGCTACTAAGAAGTTTTTCGAGAAGCCCCCTGTGGCTCCAAGCAATATTGCAGTTGTTTCCCCTCCAAGCGAGGTTATAGTTATATCACCAACCAAGACGACATTCTTGGTCGAGAATGTTCCTGCTCCCATGAGGAAGTTGAAGAAAAGCTCCTCAGATAAAGTGGATGAATTCATTTCTCAGCCTCTAACTACTGGAAGCGGTGTTCCCACTTTCATTGCTCCGAGCTCTGCCATGAGCTCTGTGAAGTCCTGGATTATCCTCGAAATCCAAGGTCTTGAAGGCACTCTTTCCCGGGATAGGGTTACCACCTTGGCAGATCAATATATTACCTCAGTAAGTATTACTAATCTAAACTTTCACTTTTCAATATTATGTACTTGCACTGACTTACAATTGTTTTCTTTTTCCAGTTGGTAACTTGTTTTAACACCATTTTGAAAAAGGATGAAGCTATTAAAGCTTCGAGCTCCTCGTCAGGTGTGGAGGAAGCTCTTGTAGGTCTTACAGAGTCATTAAAGGATTCTCATCAGAAGTATGACGAAGATAAAACTGCTTGGGAAAAGCAATTAAAAGCTATTGAGCAAGAGAAAGGGAAAGTTGTGGAGGCCTCTCAGGAGTTGTAGAGGAATATAAAAGAATGTGAGAAGAAGAATACTGAGCTTGAGAAAAAGATCAAAAATGCTAGAGAGCTTGAGACCAAGCTTAAAGTTGCTGAAGAGGAGTTAGGCAAACTCCGTGAAGCGGATCGCCAGAGGGAAGATGCAGAAAAGAAACTAAAAGCTGCCGAAGAACTCATAACTGAGAGGGTTTCCTCAGAGAAGGCGAAGAGGAAACTTGCTGTTAAGAAGTCCTTCAGTACTGGCTGGGACAAGGGTTGGAATAAGGGTTTGGCTGCCATGATCTCACAAATGGAGTATGGCAGCCTTAAATATTTTAGGGATGGTTGGGTAACTACTCTGAAAGAGATGAATGTCCATGAGAACTCCGACCTATTTCAGCGACACATTCTTGGCCCCCCTCTTTCTCCCGGGGAAGAAGAAGAAGATGAAGCTGCTTCCGAGGAATCCTCTATGGTGATTGGAGATCAGATTTCTCATCCCCCGGTTGTCCAGACCTCCTGCAAGCAACTTCAACCAACCAGCATTTCAATCGAGCAATTTCCAACACCCTTCGAGCAACCTTCTATGCCATTCGAGCAACCTACCTCTTCGTTCCAGCTTCTCGAGAAAGTTTTAGGAGACAAGGATAAGGTGTAGAGTTGTTCGAACTTTTTCTCTTTGATTTTTTGTTAAATGTAACTCTGGGCTATGTACTTCTTTTATGATATAATAAAATTTGAAGTTTTTGGTTGTGCAACTTAGCTCCCTTTTTCTTGCTCTGCTTGCATTTTATTGATTCTTTCTATCTCTTTTCTTTACTAGTTTATGGCTAGAATGGAACTCTTGTCAGCCCATGATACAGAACTGATGAAAAAATGTAATGACTACTTCAAGGCTGGCCATGCTGACTTGAATGAAGATCAAATCGTTGATATCCTTGATCCAGACACTTCTGAGCGAGCAGTAGAAGCCTACTAGTATTTGAAATGCTTGCTCGACTGTGCAGTGGCCAATAACGTAGCATATTACGAGACGATTAAAGACATCCAGGGTACTCTTTAGGAACTTCAACAACAATACAAGGAGTCTACAGCCCTTTTGCATCAGGGATATGAGAAGAAATATCAGCAACTAAGTGCTGATAAGGGATATGATAAGTTGTTTGCTGCTTACGATATAAAGGAAAGGACTTTGAAGACCGAGGTTGAAGAGCATAGGCAGATCGCCAAATTGTTAGAGCGGGAAAATAATAATTTGTGAGGAGAGATATCTCAGCTGAAATCTGCAGCCTCTACCTCGGGAGCCTTGGTTCCTGTTAACGATGAAGGTTTTTCTTTTTTGGAGGTCAAAAATGCTAATCTAAGAGACGAATTAGAAACCTTGAAGAGAACTGGTCCTTCTACCTCTGCTCGCGGACGAGCAAGAGCTTCTCGGGGACGAGCAAGGGCTGCTCGAGTTACTATTAAAGAAGCTAGAATGCAGGAAGCCTTGGAGAATCAAGCATTCCAGTTAGTGGAGAAAAATCAAGCCTTAGTTGAGATGTCCAAGAAGATTCTGAATCTGGACGAGCAGCTCTCTGCACAAAATTTTATCTTGGAGAGTAAAGAACTTTTAACGAAGAACCTCCACGAGCAACTGGAGAGGTTAACCTATCAATTCCACAAGCAGCCCAAAGTGTTCTGGATGGCTGGTTATAATGAATCCCTCTACCATCTAGATGATATGATCCAAAATGCAAATAATGAGGGTTACAAGCAAGAAAGGCTGAATGCCTTGGGTGTGCTGCAGTTGGAACAGGGTCACTATTTGTAGGATTACTATGACCCTGGGTTGCTCGAGTTACCGGTGCCACCCTACAAACTGGATATGAGCTGGATTCCTGCTCGGGCCATTCCTCAATGTCTGATTTCAAAGTATCTCGGTGACTACAGTCTTCATTCCAATTTCGAGATATCTCGCCCTGAACACCTACTTGATCGTCCCTCAGTAATGAATGTCAGGATGCTTAAAGATCTAAATTTCATCAATTCCCCCTATGCCTTAGACGATCCTCCTGCTGGAGTAGAGCCTGTTTCAAAGGCAGAAGGGAAGAAACCAATAGAATAGGATTTTTGATGTAATAATTTCTCACATAATATGTATTTCGTTTCTCAATGTATTTTGTTTCTCAATGTATTTTGTTATGGATTTAATGAAAAACTTCTAGTTTTCTTTGCAATCTTAACTGTCATTGTCTTTGGAAATATTTTGTAAGACATTTTTAATGAATGTGCATGTATATCTGTTGAAAAGATAAAGATATTATTGTTGACTATCTGAATTGATTATCTGACGACCAAGCAGAGTTAGTGATATTTTGTTTCTCGACCAAATTTGGTGGTAATCTAAAATGTCATAAGTATCAAAATCTTATCACTTTTTAATTTTAAGCCCTGAAATGACTTTCCTTTATTTAACCAACTATTTTCGACCAACCGGGGATGGTGGTTTTTTGTCCCCTACCAACTTTAGTTGGTAAATTTTCTTCCCAACCAACCGTAGTTGGTGTTTCTGGGAAATTTTTTATTTCCGACCAACTATAGTTGGTGGATTTTCTTCCCAACCAACCGTAGTTGGTATTTCTGGGCAATTTTTTATTCCTGACCAACTATAGTTGGTGGATTTTCTTCCCAACCAACCGTAGTTGGTATTTCTGGGCAATTTTTTATTCCCAACCAACTATAGTTGGTGGATTTTCTTCCCAACCAACCGTAGTTGGTATTTCTGGGAAATTTTTTATTCCCGACCAACTATAGTCGGTGGATTTTCTTCCCAACCAACCGTAGTTGGTATTTTTGGGAAATTTTTTATTCCCGACCAACTATAGTTGGTGGATTTTCTTCCCAACCAACCGTAGTTGGTATTTCTAAGAAATTTTTTATTCCCGACCAACTATAGTTGGTGGATTTTCCTCCCAACCAACTGTAGTTGGTATTTCTGGGCTTGATGCGTAGTGTGTAGCACTAATACTCCGAAAAATTTTCAACAAAAGGAGAGAATTGGGCGAAATATCCAAAACTTTATTCATATCGAAGAAAACTGCATTACATAGAGATTAAATTACTGATAATATTTGCGCAGATGCTCTACGTTCCATGCATTCTTAAACTCCTCTCCTTCTAAGGTTTCGATTCTACACGTCCCTGGTCGAACAACCTCTGTTACTCTGTAGGGCCCATGCCAATCAACTTCCAATTTGTTGTGCTTTTGAATTACTTTCTTTAGCACATAGTCTCCTTCTTTCAGGTCGTATTTCTTTACTCTCTTATTGTAGAACAGAGCTGTTTGTTGCTGGTATGAAGCGTTTCTGATTGCTGCCTCTTCTCTAACTTCCTCGAGCATATCCAAATCTAATCTTCTCATCAAGTCACTGACAGGAGAATTGTAATTCAGAACCCTGTGTGTGGGGAGACCCAACTCGACAGGTATAACAGCTTCACTTCCAAATGCCAGCATATATGGAGATTCTCCTGTGGTTGCTCGTGGAGTAGTACGATAAGCCCATAGTACAGAATGTAGATCGTTGATCCAATTTGCCTTTTCATTATTTAATCTTTTCTTCAATCCATTCAGCAGTGTTCTATTTGTCACTTCAGTTTGTCCATTGCTTTGAGGGTGGCCTGGTGCAGAGTGAGTTTTTAATATGTTCGACTGATGACAACACGCAGCAAACTCCTCGTTGTCGAATTGGGTTCCATGGCCTGTGATGAATGCATGAAGAAGATCATATCTACAAATGATGTTATTCGATATAAACTGATACACTTTGTCATATGTCATATCGATAAGGGGCTCAGCTTCCACCCACTTAGTAAAGTAATCCACTACGACGACGAGATATTTAAACCTTCCTCTGGTCGTTGGAAGTGGCCCGACCAAGTCAATTCCCCACATGGAAAATGGCCAAGGGGAAGTAATGGGTGTTAACAATTCTTGGGGAGTTCTTCGGATAGTGGAGAAGCGTTGACATTTGTCACATTTTTTGGCATAGGCAATGCAATCAGCCCTCATTGTCGGCCAATAATATCCCTGCGTCATTATCCTTTGTAGAAGTGTATGACCTGCTACATGGGCTCCACAAGACCCTTCATGGACTTCTTCGATCAAGTCTTTCACCTCTGTGGGATGTACACATCTCTGTAAGCCAGCTATAATTCCTCGTCTATATAAAACACTATTGGTCAATAAGTAACGAGCAGTTTTAAACTTCAGTTACTTGGCTGCGAGTTTGTCAGTTTGTAATTTCCCTTCCTCAATATATACCCTGATGGGATCCATCCAAGATGGCTCTAAATCAAGGGTAATAAAGTTCATCATCAGATCTTCATCTATGCTCCGACTAGCCAAGACTTCTATTGGGATTGTTCTTCGTAGCTCAGTGCGTGTGGCTGAAGCTAACCGAGCTAAGGCATCTGCTCTTGCGTTCTCCAATCTTGGTATTCTAATTATCTGTACTGCAATCAGGCTTGATAAAACTTCCATTGCTTTTGTATGATACCTGATCATTAATTCTCGTTTGGCTGTATATACTCCCAGCATTTGATTTACAATCAACTGCGAGTCACTGAATACAATAACTTGCTCTGCCCCCATGGTTTTTGTCAAATTAAGACCTGCAATCATAGCTTCATATTCAGCCTCATTATTAGAAGCCTTGAATTAGAAGCGTAGAGCATACTCCACATCGACCTCATCCGGGTTGTTCAAAATAATCCCTGCCCCACAGCCTGTAGTGCAAGATAAGCCATCCACATATAGATTCCATATAGGTACCTCGTCTTCATATTCTTGATCGGACAGAGTTCCTCGGTGGAATATTTACTGCTTCCTTTTATCCTCCTCTAGCACTTCTTGCTGCTCATCGACCATCTTCTCTTGCTTACCGACCAACTTCTCTTGCTCGTTGACTAACTTTTTTTGTTCGTCGACCAACGTAAGTTGATCGGGGTTTAAATTTGATGATCCTGTAACATCCACAGGTTGGTCGGTGTGCAGCTTTTGCTCCTCGGAGGTATCAGGATAGGTGAATTTTGCTATAAAATCTGCTACTGCTTTCCCTTTTAGTGACGATCTAGGCTCATAAACTATGTCATATTCACCAAGTTCTACTGCCCAGTACATCAATCTCCCTGATTTTTCTGGTTTATGAAGAGCTTGCCTCAATGGCATATCAGTATACACAACTATGGTATGAGCTTGGAAGTACGGCCTCATTCTCCTACTTGCCTCGATCAATGCTAGTGCCAATTTTTCCAGTCTTGGATATCTGATCTCTGCTCCTCGGAAGGCTTTGCTAGTGTAATAGATTGGTTTTTGCACTCCATCCTCCATTCTTATCAATGCCGAGCTAACTGCATTCTCTGACACTGCTAAATACAAGTACAATATTTCCCCCATCACTGGCCTGGATAACAGTGGAGGTGCTCCCAGATATTTCTTCAATTCTTGAAAAGCCTTCCCGCATTCGTCATTCCATTCAAATATTTTTCGGAGTGTTTTAAAGAATGGTAGGCATCTATCTGTTGCTCATGATACAAATATATTAAGTGCCCAGTGAGACTTTGTACTTCCTTCTTCGTCATTGGAGATCGTAGTCCCAATAGAGCCTTGATCTTCTCTGGGTTTGCTTCGATTCCTCGTTGGTTGAAAATATACCCGAGGAACATGCCTTCTCGTACTCCGAATATGCACTTGGTGGGATTCAGCTTCATTTGATATTTATCTAGTTGATCAAAGGTCTGGCCTAAGTCAATTAGATGGCCAGCAACTCTCTTGCTCTTCGTCAGCATATCATCAACATAAACTTCCATATTGCAACTAATTTGTTCTGCAAATACCTTGTTCATCAGCCATTGATATGTTTCACCTGCATTTTTCAAACCAAAAGGCATAACATTATAATAATAAGTTCCCCTAGGGGTAATGAAAGAGGTACTCTCCCTGTCTTCAGGTTTCATTTTAATCTGGTTGTAAGCAGATTAAGCATCCATGAAGCTCAATAACTCGTGTCTGGAGGTAGCATCCACTAATTGATCAATTCGGGGCAAAGGAAATGTAATACCCCGTATTTTTATTGCTTTTAAATTATGGGATTTATTAAATTTAATTGAAATAAATTAATTTAATTTTAATCCGGAATGTTGTTTTAAATATTTACTAGCGTGACGAGAGTTAGTAATTATTGGAAATTTGTTATTTGTTGAATGTTACTGGATGAGTATAGTAATATATGAGATTTATTTTTATAATATTGTCACGTGTGAATAAAATGACAATTATGGAAATTTAAGTCGGGACGCGCCTGTGTCGTGTCGGGACTAAATATTGATTAATAAAAGTGAATATTTTATAGGTTGTTCGTACGGTCGTTTTGAGTGCGCCAACGCGTCCGGAAGGGTCGAGATAGTCAGAAAAGTGTACCCGGGGGTTTAGTTTGGGTCTCGAGGCGTTTTTAGACTTAATTAGTACCCCGGGAGGACATTTTAGTCATTTTGTATTTTTGGGTAATTAAACCCACGAAAATTAGTAATCTATATCAGCCATTTAGGTTTGTCATCTAGGGTTAGAAAACTCAAAACTCTAGAACGACCATTGGAGAGGAGAGGAGAGAGCTCTCAAGGCATTCCAAGGCTCAAAACTCAACCGTTTGCGCCGCCGCCACCGCCAACGCGTAGATCGCGAGACGGGGAACATAACCACACCAAATTCGGCACCAAACCAAAAACATCGAAAATCTCAGGCAAATGTTTATCATGCTTATTTCGTTGATGCATCTTTCATATTGGTTTAGGAATGATTAGGACGAATTGTATGGAAGAAAAACCCAATTTGAGATAGGAAATTGCATGTAGTGATGACTTAAATGATATTCTGGAAACCCTTTGTCATGTAGAGGAGTAAACCACGAAATTATGATGTTTACAAGAAGGAAATTCTGGAAAATTCTTGTTAGAACCATGTTTAAGAGATTTCTAGGGTTCTTGATAATTATAATAATTTTTGGGTTGTTAATCCATGTTTAGTGATAGAAATCTACATGCTTTACGTTGGAAATATCTGGTATGATGATATAATGTTAGTAGTATAAATTTTGGGACGATTGGGATTGAAAAATATGGATTTGGTGAAGGTTAGAAGATGAAACCCGTAACTGCAAATCTGCAGATTTCTGCAGACCTGCTTGATCGATAGATCGAGCCCAGAACTTCGATCGATCGAAGGTTCGATCGATCGATCCCCTAACCTCGATCGATCGACCCATCCTGGCAGACTTAAGTTCCCCTTTTAAAATTTTTGGATTGATTCGAAATGAAGAAAACTCCTTAGACATCTTTGTTAAAATAATTTGGGAGATAATGATGACCAATAAGGTTCATTAAAGAATAAGAGACCTTTAATGTAAGGCGAAATCTATATTTTTGGGATATTTTACATAAGGGACAATGTATGTATATATTAAAGGGGAGAGACACGTAAGAGAGAGTTACGTTGGAACATAAATGGATACCTACTGAATTTATACTTGGGAGAATAGATTCCATGAGTGTTACGTAGTAAGTTGGAAAAACCCTTCGAATTAAAGTTAGAGACCCAATTTGAGATAGGAAATTGCATGTAGTGATGACTTAAATGATATTCTGGAAACCCTTTGTCATGTAGAGGCGTAAACCACGAAATTATGATGTTTACAAGAAGGAAATTCTGGAAAATTCTTGTTAGAACCATGTTTAAGAGATTTCTAGGGTTCTTGATAATTATAATAATTTTTGGGCTGTTAATCCATGTTTAGTGATAGAAATCTACATGCTTTACGTTGAAAATATCTGGTATGATGATATAATGTTAGTAGTATAAATTTTGGGACGATTGGGATTGAAAAATATGGATTTGGTGAAGGTTAGAAGATGAAACCCGTAACTGCAAATCTGCAGATTTCCGCAGACCTGCTTGAACGATCGATCGAGCCCAGACCTTCGATCGATCGAAGGTTTGATCGATCGAGCCCCTAACCTCGATCGATCGACCCATCCTGTCAGACTTAAGCTCCCCTTTTAAAATTGTTGGATTGATTCGAAATGAAGAAAACTCCTTAGACATCGTTGTTAAAATAATTTGGGAGATAATGATGACCAGTAAGGTTCATTAAAGAATAAGAGACCTTTAATGTAAGAAGAAATCTATATTTTTGGGATATTTTGCATAAGGGACAATGTAAGTATATATTAAAGGGGAGAGACACGTAAGAGAGAGTTACGTTGGAACATAAATGGATACCTACTGAATTTATACTTGGGAGAATAGATTCCATGAGTGTTACATAGTAAGTTGGAAAAACCCTTCGAATTAAAGTTAGAGACGAACCATTATACTTGATAAATAATAATGGGGAAATAAGGATAAATGTTGTGAATGTGGGTTATGGGATAAACCTAAATTGATATAATAAAAGTGGTATATTTATATGATTGTGTATGCATATATTATATACTTGTGAAAATCATGCCCGCGCTACTTGCTATCCCTGAGGTTACCGTGCTGGGATGATCTTATCTCGTGTGCCTTATGGGGGATATTGACTCATACCCTAGAAGATAGAAATCCTAGGTACAGGCTATCGAATCGGTAGTCACGGTCCTAAGATACATGAGGGTATGTACTGACCTTTTGGACTTGGAAACTATGCTTCGCCTCAATATTGTTTGTGTATGTATTTATACAGTTCGAGAGTGATTCCAAACTTGTATTCCCTTTAGTACGATTGATACGGGGATTGGATAGCAGAGTATGCCCGCACCATAGTTTTTATGTGGGGTGCTGTTATGATATATATATTATACGAGTAGTTAATATATATATATGAAATTCTGAAATCTGGAACTGCCTACTGTGATTTGATATGTAGGACATGATTGATGACTCAAATTATAAATACTTGTTTTGAGAAAGTATAATATGACACTGGAAAACTTTATTGATTAATAAAGTTAAAAAGAGAACTTTGGTTACAAATTGAAATCTTACGTTTTAAATACTTGTGTTGTTCAGTTGTAAATCCTGCGAATAACCTAAGATAAGTTAAATCATTGGGGAAATATAGTGTGGTATATGACGATATAGACCATTGGGAAGGGTAGTGCGATAGGTGTGCACATTATAAGAGAGGTGAGAATTTCTCAAGAGAGTGTCGCACTAATATGTTGTTGCATTAGCCTGTAATCAATTTAAATACTTGCTAAACGAATTTTTAAATCATATACACTATCGGGCTCTGACCTGTTTCCATTTCTCTTTCTCTCTTGTATATATATATATATATTACAGGTGCCCAGCCACAGGGGCGTCTTGTATAGGGTCCTTTGGCAGGAACGAGCTGCAGCTTAGGTGGGAGTTGCAGGCCTGTTGTTTAGACGACTTCATCCATTTGATTCTACTCCTAGTTCAGTTTTATCCAGCAGGGGCATGTGTCGCCCTCTTTCTATTAATTAGTTGGTATTGTCAGAGATTGTAATTTTTACTTTCAGTACCTTTATTTTGGGATTTATTACTGTCGAGATGTTTTCCTTTGGTGTTGTAAATGTTGGGATTTATTATTGATGATTAAATTCGTGTATGTTCAATTCTATTTTTATTCTTAATGTGTGACTCTTAAAAATGTAAATGGTTAAAGGTTTTATAATTGGATTTAATAGAATGGAAATAATGTTTAAAATTAGTTTTGACACTTAGGTTAATTATTTAGGGTGTTTAATTGGAAAAGATTTTTATTAACGACAGTGATGCTGAGAATGAACCAACTGTTCACCTTGATTTTAATTTAATAAAGGAGTGATCGACCGGTATTTAATTAGGCGGGGTGTCACAGGTGGTATCAGAGCATCAGGTTCTAGTGTCCTTAGGATCTGTACGGCTTATTATGCTTTCAGCGTTGCTTTGTTTGTTATAGAGCCCTATGTTTAGGATTGTCGATTCCTTTGACGAGATTTCGTTCTCCTGCTATAATGTGTATACATTAGTGAATTCTAATTTCGTTCGGATGTGTGCGTGTGCCGAGCGATGACGGATGTCAGAAGAGGACCGTTAAGCGTACATCAGGAGGCAGGGCTCAGTTGAGATTATAAAAGATATCCGAGGATGATGACCGTAGTTGAGGTCACCTCCATTATGGCACGAGAAGCCAAGACTAAAAAGGCGACTAAGGCGCATCAGTGATTTCCAAATGCTGTTATAGTCAAATGAGGTGTGAGGGTAAACTTACCCAACGTATTACAAAAACGTGTAGAGACTGTCAGTGAGAAATTCTAGAAATGAGGAAAATTTTGTGTCTTTACCAAAGGAGGTAAAGTATCCAAAGGCTTAGATCTAGGACGGAGTGTGGTAAACTGAAAGTGAAAATTTAGAGGAAATTTTTTTGTCTTTCCGGACGAAATTATAATGGTTGGAGTCAACCACCCATTTTAGAAGTAGAATGCTATGCCTATAGGAGAACCTTAGGTACAGTGTTGACCGTATGTTCCTTCCTTAACTGTTCAGGATTAGAAGCAAATGTGGTTCTGAACTCATCGAGAGAGGGCATGCCAGGGGTCCATTCGTGAATATGAATCTTAACCGTTAGCGAATTTTGTATCGAAAGATGTAGATACAAGTGGGGGAAAATAACTCCGAGTGGGAGATCGACACGTAGTAATAGTTGATAACACTCAAAGAGGTAATTCTGATGAACGACCGATTCAAAGGTTGACATTGTCATATTTTGTCAAAATAGATGATAAAGCTTCTTTGTGGGGGAAGTTAAAGGAATCGAAGAATTTAGTTGAGAATAAGACTGATTGCAATGGTGGTGGTATAGCAGCACAAAAGGATGTGGATAGACATCAGGAAAACCATTTAAATGCTTCAGATAGTTAAATTCTTACCAAGTGATGGTAAGTTCAGTAAGTACTATTATAGATAGTAACAGGATCTTTATGACCTAAAAAGCTAAGGGAACAACCGAGATGGTTAACAAGAATCGAGTTTACTAAAGTCCGAGAGAAGGACAATCCTAACCTGGTTAGTAGGACAGGTGGTAAGTGGATTATGTGTTGAGGTATTTTGTGCGGAGTGAGATCGCTCACGATAATATGTTCCAAAGTGAGAAAAAGGACAAGAATACGGTGCCTAGTAAAAGGCAACGATTAAAGAAATTTTATTTGGTTTGAGTAGACGTATTACGTCCGAAAACCATTTGCACAGTCAAGACGATTGACAAGGTAGAAGTGTAAGTTGTATCCTCAAAGGATGCGACGTGTTTATGTGACACGAGCGAGTCACCATATTTTGTTCCTTGCTAGATTAGCATGTGAGACGAGCTTAATGCATATCATTTTAAACGTTATTATTATTATGTGAATATCTTTTCCCTAGTGTAGCGGGATTTTTCTTTAGTGCTATCCGCGGAGGATGAATGAGTATATTAATAGCGTTTTATACTTTATTGAGGTTACTCGTTGTAGTGACGCGATACACGAGTATGATATTATCTTTGTTAAAATGTTATAGAAATGGGTAGTATGATAGTGGGCATTTATTGCAGGGCTATCGGAGTAGTTGCATTAGTGCAACATGTTTTATGTTTGTTTTGGCGAGGCTTTACCTGTAAGAAGGTTGGACTTGCACTTATATTATCTATCCAAGAGACTTCGGAGGAGATGGTGGGCTCGAGATATTCGATGCCAAAGTATGTATAGACTTTGCCAATATGATTCAGTATGTATTGGGATTTACCGTTGGGCGAAAAGATTTGACTTAGTATTATGTTAAGCACTCTGGACTTAGTGATAGGAAGAGTGCATTGTTATATTTATCCTTTAGAGATGTGGGAGTTAATATTTATACCCCTATTATTAGGGAGAGGAATTTCTTGAATTACGATTGTATGTATTCGAGGTTTATGGAATGCTACTACCACCAACCTATACTGAACAATAGTGCAATTAGTGAAACATTCTTTGTTAAGCATAATTATGGGAGAAATTGTAACTTTTCTATCAAGGGACAGAATAAAGGGGTATATACTATGGACGGAGGACCTAACGGATTTCGATAACCGACAATGCTAGGTAGTAGTGTATCGGGAGGGTTCCTTGTTTGGATTTCGCTTTGCGAGACATCCCACGCATGAAACTTAGCGTAAGGTTGGAAATAGGGAGACGCTTGGTCACTATTCCATGAGTTCGGTACCCTGGTCGAAATGGGATCAAGTAATTATGTATGTAAGTTGGAAGTTGAATTTTGTCTTAAAGCTATTGGAAGCCGGATCTTGTGGTAAGAAAGCATTGAAAGTTACCCACGAGTTGAGGGGTGGAGCGATGATAAGGAGAATTTAAGAATTTTAATTTCTAGGGTGATTGAGAGTACCCAAATGTCGTAACCGCGTTCAAAACACGACGCGAATAAAGAGTTAGAATGATTTTTAGCATGGATTATCTGGAAAGAACTTTATTATACAAAAGAGATGACTTGAAATTATTTTGATGAATAGAGCGTTACTGATTTATTTTTTAGTTGTTGTACCTATTTGGGAAAATTGTTATACTTATCTGAAGAAGGTTGAGAATTATTATTTCTTTTATTGTCATGGAATTTGAATGCCCTATTCCTTCTATTTCGTTGAATTTAGTTCATTCTACGGATGAGTAGCCCGCCGTTCGCTCTTCTAGGGCGGTCGGGGTGTTGCAAGAATGTGGACATCTCGGTTAATTGTAGTTAAAATCGTCCGAGTCGAAGGGACGTGATCATGGACGTGTGTCATATATGTTTGTGGGACTAGTTAAACGAAGTGGAAGTGATAGAGTGGATTAAACGTCACATGAGGGGCAATAATCCATACATAGGTGTGTAATTAGAATAGCACACCCAAATTTGAATTTGAAGACTGTGGGAAGTCATTTAAGAAGAGTATTCCTTGAATGGAGCAGAATTAAATGATTAAGAAGAACACTCAGAGCGGAGTTGTTAGTAGGCAAGTATGAGAGCGACTTACACATACAAAGGGTGATGATGTTGGTATGGTATAAGAGATCCAAAAGTGCGCTTCGTGGAGAGAAGAGCAGGGGTGGAACTTTCGGCATACTACAAGGAAGGAAGGGGAGTATTTCGTGTCACTTAATGTGAGACATTTCAAGGAAGAATCGATGTTTAGCGGGACGTAGTGATAGTCTCTACATGCACCGCCCATTGGTAAGGTTGGGTTGAAAGAGAAGAATCAACCAAAGAATTTTGTGTTTAGCTACAATTCCTAAATTTGGTAGAGGTCGGTAAAGTCAGTACAGTTCTTGGATGGGTTGCCATCCTCAAAACAAGATCAAAGGTTCATCCCGAACATGTGAATAAAGTCACCGAGAAGGAGGTGATTGATTCTCCTTTAAGCTGACTTACAATATTAACTAGTATGCCCCAGACTTCCTTTGAAAGGAAGGATCGCGCCAGTGCATGACCCGACGCAGTATAAATTTCTAAATCAGGATGAGATTGGTGAATCCCACCTTTGATATGGGATTTCAGAAACCAGCGGAGATAAGGTTTCGTTTCGAGTAGGATATATCACCCGTAGCCAGGGAATGGGCGCATGGTGATTAAAGATTTGTGGAGCCACGTGAAGGAGATTTTGGAATATTGGTACGATGATTTCAGGAATGCTCGATAGAAGCACTCGTACCCGTTTCTCGCGTGCAAGGTGCTTATTATGGTTTTGTTATGGAAGAACCTCGACTATTCTCCTCCCGTATGTTCAGAGGAGAGTAGATAATCAGAGTTTTTGGATCATTCGAGAGAACATCCGATAACTATGGTAAAATTCCACGACTGTTTTAGGCGAGTAAGAGTGATCAAATGTTCGTATAATTTTCTCAGAATGGGAGTTTTATATATGAATAAATCCGAGTATTTTTCATGTAGTGAGGTGCGGCCTCCTAATGATAGTGAGATAAGGAAATTATAACGTATAGGCCTGACCTATGTGAATGTTGTCAGTTGGGAGCACAATGTGAAGTGTCTCCAATGAGAATGTAAAACAATGTTACTGTGAAGAAAGGGCTATAGTGATTGAGCGCCGTAATGTGTAGTTAGTTTGTGTACAGAAAAGGATATCCAGAACTATGCTACCTGATAGACCGTATTTTTCGAATTTCGGGACGAAATTCAGTTATTAGGGGAGAAGTATGTAATACCCCGTATTTTTATAGCTTTTAAATTATGGGATTTATTAAATTTAATTGAAATAAATTAATTTAATTTTAATCCGGAATGTTGTTTTAAATATTTACTAGCGTGACGAGAGTTAGTAATTATTGGAAATTTGTTATTTGTTGAATGTTACTGGATGACTATAGTAATATATGAGATTTATTTTTATAATATTGTCACGTGTGAATAAAATGACAATTATGGAAATTTAAGTCGGGACGCGCCTGTGTCGTGTCGGGACTAAATGTTGATTAATAAAAGTGAATATTTATATGTTGTTCGTACGGTCGTTTTGAGTGCGCCAACGCGTCCGGAAGGGTCGAGATAGTCAGAAAAGTGTACCCGGGGGTTTAGTTTGGCTCTCGAGGCGTTTTTAGACTTAATTAGTACCCCGAGAGGACATTTTAATCATTTTGTATTTTTGGGCAACTAAACCCACGAAAATTAGTAATCTATATCAGCCATTTAGGTTAGTCATCTAGGGTTAGAAAACTCAAAACTCTAGAACGGCCATTGGAGAGGAGAGGAGAGAGCTCTCAAGGCATTCCAAGGCTCAAAACTCAACCGTTTGCGCCGCCGCCACCGCCAACGCGTAGATCGCGAGACGGGGAACATAACCACACCAAATTCGGCACCAAACCAAAACACTGAAAATCTCAGGCAAGTGTTTATCTTACTTATTTCGTTGATGCATCTTTCATATTGGTTTAGGAATGATTAGGACGAATTGTATGGAAGAAAAACCCAATTTGAGATAGGAAATTGCATGTAGTGATGACTTAAATGATATTCTGGAAACCCTTTGTCATGTAGAGGAGTAAACCATGAAATTATGATGTTTACAAGAAGGAAATTCTGGAAAATTCTTGTTAGAACCATGTTTAAGAGATTTCTAGGGTTCTTGATAATTATAATAATTTTTGGGCTGTTAATCCATGTTTAGTGATTGAAATCTACATGCTTTACGTTGGAAATATCTGGTATGATGATATAATGTTAGTAGTATAAATTTTGGGACGATTGGGATTGAAAAATATGGATTTGGTGAAGGTTAGAAGATGAAACCCGTAACTGCAAATCTGCAGATTTCTGCAGACCTGCTTGATCGACCGAAGGTTCGATCGATCGAGCCCCTAACCTCGATCGATCGACCCATCCTGGCAGACTTAAGTTCCCCTTTTAAAATTGTTGGATTGATTCGAAATGAGGAAAACTCCTTAGACATCCTTGTTAAAATAATTTGGGAGATAATGATGACCAGTAAGGTTCATTAAAGAATAAGAGACCTTTAATGTAAGGCGAAATCTATATTTTTGGGATATTTTGCATAAGGGACAATGTATGTATATATTAAAGGGGAGAGACACGTAAGAGAGAGTTACGTTGGAACATAAATGAATACCTAGTGAATTTATACTTGGGAGAATAGATTCCATGAGTGTTACGTAGTAAGTTGGAAAAACCCTTCGAATTAAAGTTAGAGACCCAATTTGAGATAGGAAATTGCATGTAGTGATGACTTAAATGATATTCTGGAAACCCTTTGTCATGTAGAGGAGTAAACCACGAAATTATGATGTTTACAAGAAGGAAATTCTGGAAAATTCTTGTTAGAACCATGTTTAAGAGATTTCTAGGGTTCTTGATAATTATAATAATTTTTGGGCTGTTAATCCATGTTTAGTGATAGAAATCTACATGCTTTACGTTGGAAATATCTGGTATGATGATATAATGTTAGTAGTATAAATTTTGGGACGATTGGGATTGAAAAATATGGATTTGGTGAAGGTTAGAAGATGAAACCCGTAACAGCAAATCTGCAGATTTCTGCAGACCTGCTTGATCGATCGATCGAGCCCAGACCTTCGATCGATCAAAGGTTCGATCGATCGACCCATCCTGTCAGACTTAATCTCCCCTTTTAAAATTGTTGGATTGATTCGAAATGAAGAAAACTCCTTAGACATCCTTGTTAAAATAATTTGGGAGATAATGATGACCAGTAAGGTTCATTAAAGAATAAGAGACCTTTAATGTAAGGCGAAATCTATAATTTTGGGATATTTTGCATAAGGGACAATGTAAGTATATATTAAAGGGGAGAGACACGTAAGAGAGAGTTACATTGGAACATAAATGGATACCTACTGAATTTATACTTGGGAGAATATATTCCATGAGTGTTACGTAGTAAGTTGGAAAAACCCTTCGAATTAAAGTTAGAGACGAACCATTATACTTGATAAATAATAATGGGAAAATAAGGATAAATGTTGTGAATGTGGGTTATGGGATAAACCTAAATTGATATAATAAAAGTGGTATATTTATATGATTGTGTATGCATATATTATATACTTGTGAAAATCATGTCCGCGCTACTTGCTATCCCTGAGGTTACCGCGCTGGGACGATCTTATCTCGTGTGCCTTATGAGGGATATTGACTCGTACCCTAGAAGATAGAAATCCTAGGTACAGGCTATCGAATCGGTAGTCACGGTCCTAAGAGACGTGAGGGTATGTACTGACCTCTTGGACTTAGAAACTATGCTTCGCCTCAATATTATTTGTGTATGTATTTATATAGTTCGAGAGTGATTTCGAACTTGTATTCCCTTTAGTACGATTGATACGGGGATTGGATAGCAGAGTATGCCCGCACCATAGTTTTTATGTGGGGTGCTGTTATGATATATATATTATACGAGTAGTTAATATATATATGAAATTCTGAAATCTGGAACTGCCTACTGTGATTTGATATGTAGGACATGGTTGATGACTCAAATTATAAATACTTGTTTTGAGAAAGTATAATATGACACTGGAAAACTTTATTGATTAATAAAGTTAAAACGAGAACTTTGGTTACAAATTGAAATCTTACGTTTTAAATACTTGTGTTGTTCAGTTGTAAATCCTGCGAATAACCTAAGATAAGTTAAATCATTGGGGAAAGATAGTGTGGTATATGACGAGATAGACCATTGGGAAGGGTAGTGCGATAGGTGTGCACATTAGAAGAGAGGTGAGAATTTCTCAAGAGAGTGTCGGACTAATATGTTGTTGCATTAGCCTATAATCAATTTAAATACTTGCTAAACGAAATTTTAAATCATATACACTATCGGGATCTGACCCGTTTCCATTTCTCTTTCTCTCTTGTATATATATATATATGTATATATTACAGGTGCCCAGCCACAGGGGCGTCTTGCATAGGGTCCTTTGGCAGGAACGAACTGCAGCTTAGGTGGGAGTTGCAGGCCTGTTGTTTAGACGACTTCATCCATTTGATTCTACTCCTAGTTCAGTTTTATCCAGCAGGGGCATGTGTCGCCCTCTTTCTATTAATTAGTTGGTATTGTCAGAGATTGTAATTTTTACTTTCAGTACCTTTATTTCGGGATTTATTACTGTCAGGATGTTTTTCTTTGGTGTTGTAAATGTTGGGATTTATTATTGATGATTAAATTCGTGTATGTTCAATTCTATTTTTATTCTTAATGTGTGACTCTTAAAAATGTAAATGGTTAAAGGTTTTATAATTGGATTTAATTGAATGGAAATAATGTTTAAAATTAGTTTTGACACTTAGCTTAATTATTTAGGGTGTTTAATTGGAAAAGATTTTTATTAACGACAGTGATGCTGAGAATGAACCAACTGTTCACCTTGATTTTAATTTAATAAAGGAGTGATCGCCCGGTATTTAATTAGGCGGGGTGTCACAGGAAAATGATCCTTTGGGCATGCCTTGTTAAGGTCGGTAAAGTCTACACACATCCTTCACTTGTTGTTTTTCTTCTTCACCATTACTACATTTGCCAACCAGTCTGGATATTTGACATCGTCAATAAAGTAAGCTTTCTGGAGCTTCTCGACCTCCTCTTGTATGGCTTGCTTCTTCTCGGGGCTGAACACTTTTCGTCTCTGCTTCACTGGCTTGATCTCTTTATTCACATTGAGCTCGTGACATAAGAAATTTGGATCTATTCCTGGCATATCCTCATGACTCCAAGCAAAAGTTTGTTTTCTGCTTTTTAGGAATACTATCAATTCCTATTTTAGTGAGGCATCTAACGACGAACCTATTTCAGTTGTTCGTTCCGGGTGCTCGTCGTCCAAAATGATATTTTCAGTAGCTTCCACCACCTGACCTTTCACGAGCTGCGATTCGTCTCTAGGATTCAATGTTTTGATCTCTGCACCTTCATCCACTTGGTAGGTCGTAGTCTTTTTCCTAGATTCCCCCAGTTCTTCTTGCTCAGCAGATGAGTAATAACATTCCCGAGCAACTTTTTGGTCGCACTTTACAACTCCTACTCCAAAATTGGTTGGAAACTTCAGACATTGATGTACAGTAGATGGTATTGCTTCAAACTTCTTCAAACCTACCCTTCCCATGATGATATTGTAAGCTGACTGGACATTCTTATCCATCACAAAGAAACGTACTCTTTCTGTTCGACAAGCAGGCCATGTGCCGATGAACATATCCAACTTGATCGTCCCAAGTGGAAAGACTTTCTCGCCAGCAAACCCGAGGAGGGGCCTGTGATAAGGTTCCAACTGAGACAACTTTAGATTTAAACTATCGAAGCATGAGTAGAACATGATATCTGTCGAGCTACCATTATCCACCAGTACTCTTGAAATTATTACTTCCTTCATCCTCATTTTGATCACCAGTGGATCATCATGAGGATATAGTACACCTGCGAGGTCGTTCTTGGAGAAACCAATGACCAGTTTTTCTTTGTTCACCTTCCTCGGGCGATCATCCTCAGCTAGATTTATTCGCTGAATGTATGAACAAGCTTGAGCTTCATTGAGGTAAGCTTTTCTTTTCGCAGTAAGGTCCCCACCTCCTACATCTCCACCTGTAATAACGTTACAATCAAATGATCCAAAACGAATTGAAAATACCTCACGTTCTGGTTGTCTTGGTCTCTTGGGTAGATCGGGGTCATCTTCTGGATCATCTTCATGATCTCTTTTCTTATTTTCTTCTGCTCGATGGGGAGATCTAGACCTCTGTCTTACTCGATCGTTGCTTTTTCTTTCATTTCTTCGATCAACATACTTGGCCAGCTTTTCTCGTCTGATGAGTGCTTCAATTTCATTCTGGAGAGCTATGCAATTTTTGGTCGTGTGACCATGGTCTTTATGGAACTCGCAATATTTGGCCTTATTCCTTTTGTCAGGATCTGACTTCATTTTCTCAGGCCAGTTTAGTTCCTCGCCGTTTTTGATCTCTTCCAGGGCATGGTTTATGTCTATTTTCAAAGGAGTATAATTTTCAAATTTCTTCAATATTTCCCATGATGGCTTTGCTTTTAACTGTTTGTCACCACCATTGTTCTTATGTTCTTTCTTTTTAGCCTTATAAACCTCCACCTTGGTCTCTTTGGTGTCTATGTTCTTCTTCGTAGCCATAGCCTCCTCGGCATTCATGATCTTGGCCGCTTTTGCCATTAGTTCTGACATGGTTCTGGGTGGATCTTTGGCCAAAGTATAGTACAATTTATTGGGCAACAGTCCACTCATCAAAGCAGTAATTGTTGTCTTTTCCTCGTAATCAATAACTTCGAGTTTCTCGTTATTGAAACGAGTTATGTAATCCCTGGTGCTCTCACCTGTTTTTTATCTAACACTTAACAAATGTGCCACTCATTTAACTGGTTTTTCTCCAAAACAGAAATTTCCAATGAAGAGCTCGACCAGTTGAAAGAAAGTTGAAATCTTCCCCCGAGGAAGATTATTGTACCATATTTGTGCAGATCCGGTAAGAGTTCCCGAAAATGCCCTGCATCACATCTCTTCTGGCACGACATAGATGTCAGCAGCAGCTTGGTATTGTTCTATATGAAGGACAGGGTCAGTTTTTCCATCATATTTAGGGGTCACAACAGGTGCTTTGAACTTCGATGGTGTGGGAAAATCCACAATTTCCTGTATAAAAGGTGTCCCTTGGACAAAAGTTCTTTGTAGAGGATTCTTGGCCTTAGCCATTTCCCTTAGTCTATCCTCCAACCTTTGAATAGAGCCTTTCCATGCATCCTTTCCCTCCTCGGGACTATTGGTTCGAGCAATTGATTAAGTTGAAGTCGCTTCCTGGGATTTATCTTGTCGAGCAACTGGTTGTGATTGGGCACAACCCTCTCTTAGATCATATAGTCGTCGAAAGTTTCTCGACACAGCCTTAGGAGGACTTTTATTCTTCCTAGGGCCCAATCGATCAAAAGGAGAGATCCTTCTTAATCTCTCCAATGCACTAGTCCTTTCTGGAGAGAGAGTGATGTGTTCTTCAGTATCTGTGACTCGTACTGACAAAGTTTGACCCGGTTGATAAGAAAAATCATCAAATTTCTCAGTGCGATATGAGTCGCTTTGCCTAATACGCGAAGAAACTAAACGGGTATTTCTTTGAACACTTCATTGTCCTGAATGGGTCGGCGCTCCACCCTGGATAGTTTGCATGAGTTGTCGCATAGTTTCGTGCATAGCCGTCTGGCCTTGAGCCAAATTGGCCATAATTCCAGCCAGATCTTGGACATTTGGAGGAGCGGATGGATTCGGGGGGGGGGGGGGGGGTCCAGCGTTTCGATTACTAGATTCAGGATTATCAGCCATTGGTGATAAATTGTTTTGGTGAAAAACAAAAATTTCAGTCGTTTCCCACAGACGGCACCAATCTGTTGATGTAAAAAATTAGATTATCTCTAATTATTTATCACAGATAAAAAATAAATAAGACAAGAGATTTTTAAAGTGGGTCAGCCTTGAAAGAAGGGCCTACGTCCACTATTTTATTATTGCTGACTGTTTGGGAATTCTTGATAATAGATTTTACCAAGAGATTTCGAGTCCCCTTACAATGAGGATGATACAATGTATTTATAGCCCTCAGGCTGTAAATGTGAAAGGGTAATACATAGCTGTCCAATAGACGTATACATCTGTATGGTAATAATGAGCATTTAATGCGCAGTCGATTTGTTGATTATTCCGGACATTAATGCTCTATACGAGATGCAGCTCGGACCGCCTGAGTAGCTCGGTATTGATGAGTTGCTCGGTTCAGTAAAGTTCCTCGGAGAGCACCTATTACTCGGAGTGTCTGAGTTGATCGGGGAGATTGAGTTCCTCGAAATCAAGGTGTTGTTCAGAAATGTTTGTAAGTGCCATGTAGATTGACACGTGTCTCCACTTAACTGATCCAAGCCAGTAGACTAAATTTGGTATCAACAACGCGTATTTTTCAATTTAAAATATTTCCTTTGTCGCTTTACCAACTTGCGACATGTAATTAAAAATAATCCACTCATATACTTAGTCTCGTAAGAAAATATAATCCATGTAAATATTAATCAGACACTCAAAAACTAATATTTACTATTCACTTTATAACATTAAAATTATTTAATTTCACTCATTAATCCCAAAATTACTATTCATAATAATTCCTCAAATTTCCAAATTACATCCACCATGCAATTTAAATACCTTTAAAAGTACGGGGTACTACAGTCGGGTGTTAAATTCGATGATCCCGTAACATCCACGGGTTGGTCTATATTAAACTCCTGCTCTTCGGAGGTATCAGAGTGAGTAAACTCTGCGATAAAATTCGCTACGGCCTGTCCCTTAAGTGACGACCTAGGCTCATAAAGTATGTCATATTCACCAAGTTCTACCGCCCAGTACATCAATCTTCCTGATTTCTCCGATTTATGCAGAGCTTGTCTTAATGGCATATCAGTGTACACTACTATAGTATGGGATTGGAAGTATGGCCTCATCCTTTTGCTTGCTTCGATCAGTGCTAGTGCCAACTTCTCCAGTCTTGGATATCTGATCTCTGCTCCTCGGAAGGCCTTGCTAGTGTAATAGACTGGTTTTTTCACTCTGTCCTCCATTCTTATCAATGTCTAGCTAACCGCATTCTCTGAAACTGCCAGATACAAGTATAGTCTTTCTCCCATCACTAGTCTAGATAACAATGGAGGTGTCCCTAGATATTTCCTCAATTCTTGAAAGGCCTCCTCGCATTCATCATTCCACTCAAAAGTTTTTCGAAGTGTTTTGAAGAATGGGAGGCATCTGTCTGTTGCTCGTGACACAAATCTGTTAAGTGCTGCAACTCGCCCTGTGAGACTTTGCACCTCATTCTTCATAGCCGAAGATCGTAGCTCCAGTAGGGCCTTGATTTTCTCAGGGTTCGCCTCGACACCTCGTTGGTTAACAATATATCCGAGAAACACACATTCTCGATTCAACTTCATTTGATATTTCTCTAATTAATCAAAAGTCTAACCTAGGTCAACCAAATGATCAGTAGCTTTCTTGCTTTTCATCAGCATGCCGTCGACGTAAACCTCCATGTTATGACTCATTTGCTCTGCAAACACCTTATTCATCCGTCGCTGATATGTTGCACCTGCATTTTTAAGTCCGAAAGGCATAACATTATATCAATAAGTTCCCCTTAGGGTGATAAAAGAGGTACTTTCCCTGTCCTCAAGTTTCATTTTAATCTGGTTATAACCAGAGTAAGAATCCATGAAACTCAACAATTCATGCCCCGAGGTAGCATCCACCAGCTGATCGATTCGGGGCAAAGAAAAATGATTCTTTGGGCAGGCTTTATTAAGATCAGTGAAGTCCACACACATCCTCCACTTATTATTTTTCTTCTTTACCATCACCACATTTTCTAGCCAATCAGGATACTTAACATCCTCAATAAAAAAGGCTTTATGTAGTTTCTCTACCTCTTCCTGTATAGATTGATTTTTTCAGGGTTGAACACCCTTCTTCACTGCTTCACTGGCTTGACCTCCTTGTTCATGTTGAGCTTGTGGCACAGGAAACTCGGGTCTATCCCTGGCATGTATTTCATGACTCCATGCAAAGGTCTATTTTCTACGCCTTAGAAATGCTACCAGTTCTTGTTTTAATGATACATCCAATGACGCACCAATTTGGGTGTTCGTTCTGGATGTTCATCGTCCAGAATGATATTTTCGGTAGCTTCCATGACCTGGCCCTTCACGAGTTGAGACTCATCTCTAGGATCTAATGTTTCAATCTATGCATCTTCTATTTCATCCACTTGATATGTAGTAGTCTTTTTCCTGGATTCTTCTCGTTCCTCCTATTTGGAAGACGCATAGTAGCATTCCTGAGCTACTTTCTGGTCGCCTTTCACAACTCCCACTCCAAAGTTGGTTAGGAATTTTAAATATTGATGTACAGTAGATGGTACTGCCTCTAACTTCTTCGGACCTACCCTTCCCATGATGATGTTATAAGCTAATTGGACGTTTTTATCCATTACGAAAAAGTGTACTCTTTCTGTTTCGTAAGCAGGCCATGTACCAATAAGCATATCTAACTTGATCGTCCCAAGTGGAAAAACCTTTTCCCTAGTAAAATCGAGGAGGGTCCTACGATATGGCTCCAACTGGGCTAACTTCAAATTCAAACTATTAAAGCATGGGTAGAACATGATGTCTGCAGAGCTACCATTATCCACCAGTACCCGTGAAATCACCACTTCCTTCATTCTCATCTTGATCACCAATGGGTCATCATGAGGATATAGTACACCTACCAGGTCATTTTTAGAAAAGTCGATGATCAGTTTGTCCTTATTCACCTTCCTCGGGCGATCATCTTCAACCAAGTTTATTCGCTGTATGTAAGAACAAGATTGGGCCTCATTAAGGTAAGCTTTTATCTTCGCAGTCAGATCTCCACCTCCTGCATCTCCACCTGTAATGACATTACATTCAAATGATCCAAAATGGATTAAAAATACCTCGCATTCTGGCTATTTTGGTCTTTTGGGGAGATCGGGGTCGTCTTCTGGATCATCTTCATGATCTCTCTTCTTGTCTTCTTTTGCTCAACGAGGAGATTTAGATCTTTGCTTTCCTCTATTGCTGGTTTTTCCACCATTTTGGCGATCAACATATTTAGTTAGTTTTCCTCGCCTGATGATTGCTTCAATTTCATTCTCAAAAGCTATGCAACGTTTGGTCGTGTGACCGTGATCTTTGTGGAATTCACAGTACTTAGACTTATCCCTTTTGTCAGGATCTGCCTTCATTTTCTCTGGCCAGGTTAGCTCCTCGCTATTCTTGATCTCTTCCAAAATGTGATTTATGTCTACCTCCAAGGGAGTATAATTTCCATACTTCCTCATCTGCTCCAGCGCTTGCTTACCTTTCGACTGCCTGTTTCCAGCATTGTTCTTCTGATCCTTCTTCTCGATTTTACCAGCCTCAACCTTAGTGTCTTCGTAGCCATGGCTTCCTGAGTGTTCATGATTTTGGCAGCCTTTGCCATTAATTCTGCCATGGTCCTAGGCGAATCTTTGGCCAAAGTATAATACAACTTATCTGGTAACAGTCCACTCATTAGAGCAGTAATTATTGTCTTCTCCTCGTAATCAATTACCTCAAGTTTCTCGTTATTGAAATGAGTAATATAGTCCCTAGTATTTTCGTCTGTCTTCTGTCTAACACTCAGTAAGTTTGCTACTCGTTTAACTGGTTTCGCTCCAAAACATAAATTCCCTATGAAAAGCTCTGCCAGTTGAAGGAAAGTCGCAATCTTCCCCCGAGGAAGGTTATTGTACCCAGTGTTCTAAAAAACTCGCCTAGGTTCCGCCTAGGCACGCCTAGGCTTGAGGCTTGGGAGAAACGCCCCGCCTTACGCTTTTTACGTCTTATTCTTGGTAAAACCCTTAAGGCACACTTTTTTTCTAAAAACAACAATGCTTTAGTGAAATGATATCGCCTTTTAAAGAATTTTTTTTACAAACCGCACCATTATCTCATCCAAAATAATCAAATAGTATTTTAATTTGCATATTTTTATGATATATACAATTTTAGTATTTTAATAGCCTTGTTATGGTTAAAAAATATTAAAATATATTAAGATGGCCTAAACGCCTTTTTATGCCTAAGGCCCGCCCAGGCTTCTAAGGTTTAAGGATTGCCCTCCACGCCTCGATCACGCCCCGCATTTTTTAGAACCTTGGTTGTACCATATCTGAGCTGACCCGGTGAGAGTTCCTGAAAACGCCCTGCATCTCATCTCGTCAGGAACCACGTAGGTATCGACAGCAGCTTGGTATTATTCTATATGGAGGACATGATCAACTTTTCCATCATATTTAGGTGTCACCATAGGAGCTTTGAATTTAAATGGTGTGGGAAAATCCACAATTGCCTGCACGAACGGGGTTCCTTGGACAAAAGTTCTTTGTAGAGGATTCTTGGCCTTAGCCATTTCCCCTAACCGGTCCTCCAACCTTTGAATAGAGCCTTTCCATGCATTATTTCCCACCTCGGGCCTATTTGTTCGAGTGACTGATCGCGTTGAGTTTTCCTCTTGGGACCTTTCATTATGGGCTGTTGGGCGTGATTGGGCAGAGCCTTCCCTTAGGTCGGATGGTCGTTGAGAGTTCCTCGACACAATCCTAGGAGGACTTCTATTCCTCCTAGGGCCCAAATGATCAAAAGGAGAGACTCTACTCAACCTTTCTAGAGCACTAGTCCTTTATGGAGTTAGAGTGACGTTCCATTGAGAATATGTAGCTCGTACTGATGAGGTCCGACCAGGTTGATACGAAGGATCATTAGATCTCTCAGTACGATATGAGTCAGTACGTCTAGATTGAGAGACTTTCGGGAATAGCGTTCGTCTAGTTCTTGAAGATGGCAGATCGGTATTTCTCTGAGCATTTCGTTGTCCTGATTGAGCCGGTACTCCACCTCGAACAATTTGTATAAGTTAACGCATGGTTTCTTGCATGACCGTTTTCCCTTGGGCTAAATTAGCCATTATGCCAACCAGATCTTGGATATTTGGTGGAGTAGAGGGGTTTTGAGGGAGCCCAGTGTTTCGATCACTGAATTCTGGAATTTCAGCCATAGATGATGAGTTGTTTGGTGAAAAACGCTAAGTATAGTCGTTTCCCACAAACGGCGCAAATCTGTTGATGTAAAAAACAAGATTATATCTAATTAGTCAATCACAGATAAATAAGACAAAGGATTTTTAAAGTGGTTCAGCCTTATGAAAATAGCCTACATCCAGTGTTTTGTATCGCTGACTGTTTGCTTTGAATCTCGATAATAGGTTTACCAAGAGATCCAAAGTTTCCTTCTTATGAGGAGGTGACAATGTATTTATAGCCTTGAGGTTGTACATATGAAAAGATAATGCACTGTTATCTAGTAGACATATACATCTGTACGATAATAATGCACATTTAATGCGTAGTTGCCTTTTAGTTTTCTTGATTTGGATGCTCTGCACGCTAAGTAGCTCGGACCGCTTAAGTTGCTCGGTATGCTTAAGTTGCTCGGAGCGCCTGAGTAGCTCGGTGATAGTATATTGTTCATTAAAAGTATTTGTATTTGCCACGTAGGTTGACACGTGTCTTCATGTGATTGGTCCACGTCAGCAGACTAAATTTGGTATCAATAGTATTATACATGTATTATACATGCATGAAATAATATAAAATACACATATAGTAATATGTATCAAAAAAATATTATCAATTCATGTATGCATATAATTTTATTATGAACTGTACATGCAATATCATTATATAGACACACACACATACACACACACACACACACACACACACACACACATATATATATATATATATATATATATATATATATATATATAAAATACATGTTTGCCAATGTTGTCAATTTTTTAAAAAATTGTATTTAAAAACAAGTTTACCAAACGCGCACCAATAATTATAAGCACAAAAAAATGAATTTTAAAACTGTATTTAAAAACAACATTTAAATCGAGTTTTCTGAATACATAACCAAGCGGGTCCTTAGGGTCTGTTTGGTTTGCAACTATAATTCTATTTTCTGTGTTTGAATACAATTCTGATAAAAATATGTGTTTCGCATACTTGTTTTTAAACACTGAATTATAATTTTTTTGTGGTATAATCAAGTTTTTCAGAAAACAACAAAAGGGTGATTTACAACGTCTGTTTTTTTATTTTTCAACTCAAAATTATTCAGTTTTAATATTTTAATATATTTATACCTTAAAGTATAATATATATACATAATGCATTAATATGTATGTAATTCCTATAAATAAAAAATATATATGTACAAGTACACAAAATTACTTATATTTATATTTTATTAAATTATATAATATACTAAGATCTATATGTTAAATAATTTTATTAATAGATGCGTGATACTTATATATAGTTTTATACGTGTAGAATAATATAAAATACACATATAATACATATGTAATTAAAAATATTATCAATTCATGTATGTATATAATTTAATTATGAATTATACATGCAATATCATTATAAAGACATATATATATATATATATATATATATATATATATATATATATATATATATATATATATATATATATATATATATATATATATATATATATATATATATATATGTATGTATTTATACATTTATGTATGTATGTACGTATGCATTTGTATTATGTATGTATTTTTATATATATATAGTTAAACTCCCCAACATACCTCATTAAATATACACAAAAACACAAGATATATTGATGGAATTGTGATTGGTGTATGTATGTATGTATGTATGGAAGTTTTATGTATACACACACATATGTTTATAATATAAATGAATGCCAATTTTTCCAAAATTTCAAAAAACTGTATTTAAAAAACAAGTTGACCAAGAGCCCACTAATATTTATAAACATAAAAAACTGTGTTTAAAGGCAGTGTTTAAATCGAGTTTTCAGAATACAAAACCAAACGGCCCCTTACCTTTCCAAATTTGGCACGATTTTAAATCGTGTCAGATTATAAAAAAAAAACGTGTCAGAATCAGGCACACATAGGGCACGGTTCAGAACGTGTCAGACTCTCCTTGTGCAAGCATGCCAGATTAGTGTTTTTGGTGTAGTGAATCCATCTTTTAGAAGTCTCGGAATACCCTTGTTCGAACTTGAAATTATGCTTTTTACCATAAAATTAAATAATACCTCTTAAGGCATACTTGCACTTGTAACACCCCGCTCAATTAAATACCGGGTGATCAGTCCTATACCCAATTAAAATAGAATTTACAGTTGGTTCATTCTTAGCATCACTATCGAAAAACATTTTCATTTTTTTTATTAATCACCTAATATCAAACTAAGCAGGTGTTAAAAAGACTATTCCAAATTTTAATATAATTAAAAATTCCATTTTTAAAACATAAACCATTTAACACAATCCATTCACACAATGAATAACATCTGAGTAATATCAAAACTGAATTAAATGCAACTGGAATAAAACTCTTTAGTTTAAATGTCTCAATACAATAAACTCCAATAAAACCAAATATATCAAAAAGCGACATAATACATTAACTTACTGGGATATAATGGAAATACTTAAATCCTCTTGGGCGATATGCCCTAAATGAAAGATTAACTACAGAGTAAGAATCAATGAATATGAACGCGTTTAAAACAAGTCCAAACCTCCATAACATCCATAGCTCGTCAAAAATCTTAATCCTCTATGGTTGGCATCCCGGCGGCTAGACACCTGATATAGGATATATAAGAGAGAAGAGAATATGCAAGAAAACAGATGAGAGCCCGATGTAAAAATAATTTAGAAAACAGCAATGAATAAATGCTATATTCAACAATTATTATATATATGTTATATTATCGGACTCGCTCTTGATATTATCACCTCTCATTTAGAGTGCACACCTAACGTACATCTAAGTCATATTAGTTACAGTCCCCATGCTAACTAGTTCATATCAGTGCCAACTAATTATAGTCCATATCTTTTCCACGTATTTCCCTCGTAACACAGGTAATACATATACATCCAATTTCTCTTTAACATGGATAAGCCCTTTTTCAATTCAATATAATTAAGTATCCACTTACTTAATTCATTTCAGATTTCATTATCTTTCATGTCTACTTAATTCACAAAGTAAACACTATCACAAGTATATATACACATTCACTCTATTATATATATACAATATTGCACCCCGAGGCTCAACTGCGGTGCTCACATACTCTGCTATCATGTCCGGGTACATCTCGTCACTGTACAAAGGACTGTTGGTTTGATGTATCCCTCGAATAATAAATATCAAAATTCACATATTGGAGGTGAACATAGTCCTAAGCCTTTGGGCTATGCACATACCTACGCACCCAAATGACTGGTCACACCCTTATTTATAAAAATGCTTCTCAATCCCTCAATTCTATGTCCCGAGGTAACAAGTCAAAAATCCTCCATAAGGCTCATCAGGATAAGATTGTCTTATACCCGCAAACCTCCCGTCGATAGCAAGTCAGCTAGGTATGTCATACACATAAATCAACAATTAATAGGTATGCACATCAACCTATATAAAATTTGGTACGCACTCGACCAATATCATATTAGGATTTCATCCTACCCCAAGTACCCGTCGTATTTCTCGAATACCACCCTTACTTGTTAATCACGATTATCACCGTATATTTATTATGTAGTTATCACTCATATAATCCCAAGTACCCATATATACATCACAAATGACCATGATGATTATTCATCTCTTAACCGTGTTATTATTATATAGATATTAATCACATAATTTTATTCCTCAATTCCATATAATTTTCCAACATTAACCCAAGTCCCTCGCTCCTTCTTAATGTACCAAAATTATTTAGAACCTACTGTGGGCTAAAATACAATTCTCTAAATTTTTAGGGCTAAAACAAAATTTTTGGAATCTCATCAAAAACCCAGAATTCTCGTTTAAACGAGATGGCATCTCGTTCGAACGACAGTATGTCTCATTCGTTCGAGATCAACGTCATTTAAGTTCGTCTTCAACTTCAGGTTTCTGTGTTTTTCTTCATGTTCTTACATCCAAATCCTTATGGGTTATATTCTACCCAGAATCCCAGATATTCTAACATTGTTCTAATATGTTCAATGGTGATTTTCACATAAGAGCAACATCACATCCATATGTTCATAAGGGTATCATTATCAAATCCATTAAATCCTTAAAATTTTAATTTATCTAAATTCTCCATTTTTATACCTCTTAAAAACCCAAAATTTAGAACTATCATTTCATATCTAAATCATCTAATTTCCATATTCAACATGAGTAGTATTCATCTACAAGCAATACCTATTATCATTTTCATATCTTCAATAAACATATATATATATATATATATATACTCTACATGTAAAACCTATCCATTTTCATGTTCATAGTCTCTACATGTATAAATCCCCAACTATATGGATTTGCCTATCCATTAAACATAATTTATCAATCATTTTAATCCCAAATTCATAAGTTCATCAATTTAAAAGAAATCCTATTCTAACATGGATAATATAAGCACCAAAATAGAGCAAGAATTACACTTGCCTTATGTGTAGGTCTGATCCTTTAGAGAAGACAAGTGTTTGGCAACTCCTCTTCCTTTTTTTGACGACTATCCTATGGTGGTGCAAGGTGTAGATATGGTGGTTGTCCCTTTAGTTTGCCCTAGGTGACTCTTCCTTTTCAAGTAACCCTTCCTCTCCTTTAGATAACCTTTCACTTTCCCCCTAAGTCTTATCATTCTCTCTCAAAAGACCTCACTTTGTGTTTTGATAAAATGAACCTTATGTACAATCTAAAATCACATATATAACAAGTCTCCAAGGTTAGCTAAAAGACAAAAAATGTAAGTATTATTCATCTACAAAGCAAAATGACTAAAATTCTGTCACACTTCCCCTTGTCAATCGCCCTCTGACCCGTTTACTGTCGGCCCCGACACATGACAAGGTTACCCTTGTCAATCGCCCTCTGACTCGTTTACTGTCGGCCCCGACACATGACAAGGTTCCACACACGACACGACATAAATCGCCCTCTGGCCCGTTTAAACTGTCAGCCCCGACACATTATGTCGCCACAAATTTTAATACCCGTTTTTATCTTAGTCATTAATTCTCAATTTCTCAATTTCACAATTTATAATCACCCCACCCTTTTAATCGACGTGAGATCCTCAAAATACCCCTTAGCCCCATACCTAAGGGTCCCCAAGTTATCAATACGTCCTATCCTATGTATAGGAGGATTTTCTAACATAAATCTTAACTTAGTCTCGTTCTTAAACTACCGTAGCGACGATAAAGTAATAAAAATCAGCCCACCCTCAAGATGATAAAAACGCGATAATCTACCCTCACTAGTCCCATACCTAGAAGGCGTAAATCATCAAAAGGCACACCCACTAGTCCCATACCTAGAAGGCATCCTAAAATATAGGGAGAGCAATAATACCCAACAACCCGTCGTCACAAAGGCAACATCATAATACCAACAAGTCACATAAACAAGCATAATTAATCAATATATAAAACTACGCATGATAGTCCAATTCAATTAAATCTTTAATTTAATTATCACAACGTCAACAATACCCAAATAATCTCATTTAATTATTTTAAATTAAACATACCAAGTTTTCATCATATATTCATCAAAACCAAATTTTATTATCTCTACGTGTATTACATGAATTGTACGCACCCAAAAATCATTTATTTTAAAACTAGAATTTTTCTACATGCACCCTACACCAATAAAACCCAAAATCACTCATCAATCCTACGTACCCAAGGGTTATGAATATTATTCAGATTTAAAAGATTTAATAAAAATAGCCCCATAATTAGTGTTCACTTTTTCTAATTAAGTTACTAATTATTTTTAAGAAAATATGTAATTAAGTGTTTAAGCGACACTTAAAACGCATAATACTAAAGGAAAAGAATAGAGTATTCATGCCTGAATAAAAGTTGGTTTAGAAATCTGATCTTGAATGTGTATTCCTCTCAAAAATTTGACAAAGATTCGTTCTTGATGCGTCTTGAGAAAATCCGGTTAATCTTGACAAAACTTGAGTTGAAAGTTATGTATAATGGGGCTAGGGTTTTGAGGTTGAAGAAGATGAAGAAGATGAGAGGATTCTGATTTTTGAGAAGGCTAAAGTGTGTTTTAAAAGATCTAAACTCGTCACTTTATGTTTATATACCAAAAAGAATTAGAGTCCTAATCAAATACAAATACTTTTTCGGACGATCGGACCGTTGGAATCGCTTGAAATTTTAATATGTTGTAGCGAACGACGAGGCAGGACTGCTGACAAAAATTCAGCTTGATCGAACGGTCGGATTTCTAAAAATATTATTTTTACTAGAGAGTTTTATGTTTTGAGGACTCTTAGAGAGTTTTGTGTTTTGAGGACTCTTCTATATAATAAAAATTCAATTAAAACTCCATTTTAATTCCAATTCCGAAACCGTTTGAAATTCTCTCCTTTAAAAATAATAACCAACATATTTGAGCAATAAAAATAATTTTATCTCAAAATTTATTTTTCCTCTTTATTTCGAAAATACCGCAAAAATTACGCGGGTTGTTACAAATGCCCCCTTCGGGGTGTTCTTTCATCTTCCAATTGACCCAAGACCTAAATCAAACCCCAGGTAGATTTTTCTGCCTATTTCGACCCTTCCCAACTCAACGGCGCAGTCTAAATGATCATCCAAATGACTTAAAAATAAATCTCATTTATTTTCCAACTTTAGTCCTGACACGACTCATAAGCGCGTCCCGACTTAATTTTCATTATTATCGCATTTGTAGCTCCCGACAATAATTATTATATTCACATATTACTTTTATATCACTAATTAATATTCAAAATCATATATTACTTTAATCTCTAGTAATATTCAATCCGGATTATGACAATTAATTTTTTTTTATAATTAATTCAATTAATACCATTAATTTGGCCCATTAACTTTTAATTTAACTAATATTAAAAGTCATTGAAATTATGGGGTATTACAGAACTATGAATTCCTAAACTCGATAAAATTGTGACTATCACGTTTTACAATCAAAAGTTGAAGAGTAACAACATTATAAAAAGAGCCCTAAAAAGGGATTTGAGTTATTCATTTTTTAGGGTTTTTACGTAATCTCCGAGTCACAAGTTTACCCAACTTTCTTTGAGTACCACACTTAGTCATTGCATGATCTCATTATTATTCATTCTGGGTATAACCACTGAGAGTGAAATAATTTTTGAGTTATAAGAAACATATGTCTTGTAGTTTGTCTCGAGCGCTAAGCATTTACTCATATCATCTACCATTTACTTCACCCTTTACCTTTCCCTTATCTTTACATATTTCCACACCACTCATATATCATTTCCCTTCACTATAATAATTTTTTATAAAAAAGAGCAATTGAAGTTCATAATGTAAAATGTCATCATTAGTCATATGAAAATAAAAGCGCATCGTAATTAAAAAAGAGAGAAAAATAACAAAAGATAGGAAAAAAAGAATGCAATCATAATTTTGTGAAATGAAGACATTACTTGTTCAAATTGTATTCCACTCTTCTCAAGAGTGTCATCATCATATCATCTATCATTTGCATCCTGTTTTCCCTTCATTCCTTACATAAACCCCATTTCCACCCTTGGTGAGGTACTCGGGTAAACGAGAAGTCAGTATGGTGAATAACTCAACATTCTCAACACAGTGGGTAGCATTCCTTCATGAGATCAATTTATTTCATGTATCTGTCATTTCTTATAAGTGTCTGATACGTTTGACCTTGTTTACATTTACTCAACTGATCATACACTTGAGAGTTACACTTACCCAAATCTCGAAGAGTTCGATTCAGAGAGACATATCTAGTGAGATTTGAAGTCAAAGCGTTGATCCTATAAGGACGATTTAGGAAGTACTCCGATGATACTTAAGATTATTTTATATAACACAAACTAAGTTTTTATGAAGAATTACGCCTTAGGTATTATGTAATTTTATTCCATACACTGATGCTTGAACATTGTATTCCTTGACGTCTTTTTAGATGCGTCGTATAGCTATTCATCGTCAAATAAGAGACTTCCTTTTAATTAATCATTTTCAATAATTTTTTATTATTTTGTGGGTATATTCACTGCAAACACTCACGAGACAACACTCATCTTGTAGGGTAACCTATAGGTTTAACGATTTGTTGCAAATACTAAGGGCAATCGCAGGTGTCGATGAAATTGGCACACTTTTGATTGCTTATCTTTTTCTCTCTATTTTTGCTTGAGGTCTAGCAATGTTCTGTTTGGAGATGGTGTGATAAGCATCCAGAAGTGTTTAGTTTGCCCCCAAATAGATGCATTTTAATCTCTAGTTCTCGATAAACTTAGCCTTATATTTGTATTTGTCTGTCTTGCAGGTCACTATGCAATTGCGGTTGTGCTAAATCAAAATAATTACAGTAAATTAACAGTCAATAGCATTCAATGAAGAGAATCAAGGTGACCATGAAGTCGTAAATCCCTTTTGAGCTTGTCCATCCCAAACCATATGCCCAAGCCTAATCCCCAAGCCTAGACCATCCCCAGCATCGTTCCAAATATTGCAACGTGTGTGTTCTGTATTATCGCCATTATTTTTCATTTATATTTTACAATTTTTCGTGTCATTTTATTTATTTTTATTTTTATATTTCTTTAGTATCATTATTTTTAATTTAAGTGTTTTATTATTTTATGTAAATATAATATAATGTGTGCTCATCATAATATATTAGTGTCTGTATATATATAGGTATGTATAGAATCAGTACTGCTCTTGTGCGAACTATCTCGTATTTTAACAGTGCGGACTTGACATGTTTTACCTGACGATGAGTTCAAAAAAGAGAGAGGACTCCTATAATTTAATTGATAATTTTTAGGTTCACTGTCAGGTGACACATGTACAACCCGCGCTGATAAAATGCGAGACAGTTCGCACAAGAACATTATTATGTATTGAATATACTTCTCTTTATTTTTATTTTTATTTTGAATTTTGAATTTTATTTCTTTTATATTTTAAGTTGTCTACTTGAATCATTTTATTTTTTTTAAGTTGGGATGATCTGATAGACTCACATTTTGCACATTCTCTCTACACTCTATAGCATAAGATGGAGAGATAAAAAATTCAAGAAAAATATGAAGAAAAAAAATAGTGCATACTTAAAACAAATTTTAGGATTATTTTTTCTAATCGAGTGAGATAATTAATGGGAATCAATTGAACTAAACTTGAATAAATCAATTCAACAAGGAGACTTATTTTAGTATTGTATTTGTATTCCTTTTATTTTAATTTCATGCCTTTTATTGATATTTCATTAAATTTGTGAGTGCTAGCATGAGAATGCTAGGTTAAACACCTCGTTCAAAGGGTGGAATGAAATCGTATATGATGTTATTCTAATTAATTAATTTATTTACTTGTTATATTTCTGTGAAAATAAATTTTAAAATTGTCATATATCAATTTTAAAATTGTCACATCTCAATTCTCGGTAAGAATGAAATTGTGGGATGAGTTAAGGGGAGAGGGTAATAAATATAAGGAAGAACTGGGCAGAACCACTAAAATGTTGACAACACAACATGTTTGAATTGAATTTGTGGAAAGCGAGAAGGAATGGGCCCGTCGAATGCTACCTCAAATGGGTTTTAAGGTACCAAGTGGGTCTCAAAACACCACACAAACTGTGAGAATGCAACATCTAACGAATAGCCTGAGCACTAGCCGCAACCGTGACTCCTTCCTGTCATAACCGCGACCTTGCTCGCAGCTACCGGGGATACAAACCTCTAATACAGTGTGAATTGCCACAATCGTGGTCAGGGGGTTTTGCTATAGCGGTTTCTCGCGGCCCCCAATTATCTCCTCCTTCCTAATTCATTCCAAGCTACAGGTATGCTTCAATTTTTTTTCATTCTCTTTTATTCCTTCTTAGTTATATTCTTCACATAACTAATTTATCTGACTTACTTTGAATTAACTTTCTTACCATAAAGTTACGATTCAACCTTCACAAAATGTATTGACGCATTTAATTATGCTAACTGGAATTTTATTTGTCAACCAATTTATAGATACCGTACCTTTGTCCCATTCTCAAAACTCCTAATATACTTTAACTTATCCATGATATTTAAAAATCCATACCAATACTCAATTGATTACCACAAATACGCAATGATAACAAGACATAATTATAATATCCCACAAATAATGTATTAAAATTCTTGGCTATTATAGCGTGGACCAAAAAATGTCAAAATTTTATCTATTCAGGACTTGGGAAGTGAAATTTTATCCCAAACTAGGGGTTTGGACCCCAAAATTTTACCCCAAACTCGGGGCCTCAAGTTTTTTCAGCTATATATCTAGGGTTGGACCCCAAATTTCGTCATCATTTTTGGGGTCCGAGGAGCGAAGTTGCAGATTTTTGGAGTTGTGATTTTTCTCAAGTGTTATTTGTATCCTATGTGAGTATATACTTTATTATAAGTTATTTATATGTTGAATATGAGTAAAAACATTTATTTGGATCATTTTTTCATTACAAATATAAACTTTGTCATAAATAGGGTCATTCTCAACGCATGAGCAAGAAACAAAGTGGAAAATGAGGTTTCCTTTTGTGTGTGTGTGTGTGTGTGTGTCTGTGGAAAGATAGAGAGAGAGAGAGATGCATTTAGTGGGTGGTGGAGATGGTAGGGTGGGATGGGGTGGGGTAAAAAATATAGTTGAGAAAAAATGAGAGCTTCTAGTGGTATAAGGGGAGAAAAAATGAAGAAGGACCTAATGAAAAATTTAATATGACCTATTTATACCATGAGGTTACCCTTAGCAATAACTTGTTATTTTTTACTATGATATTATGGAGTAAATTATTTGGCGCCTGTAGCAGTCGCTAATGAAATTTGGAAAATGTCTAGTCATTTTCAATATATAATGCGATATAAGTATTCAAAGCAGTGTTCTAAACGGTGCGCCTAGGCATGATGCTTTTTGAAATCGCCTCGCATAAGGTAGAGGTGTGGTAAGAGGCGGTCAACGCACGTGTGAGGATCAGTCAATGGCACACGCGCACCTAGGCGTGCTTTTTAAATAAAAATTAAGTGGAATGACAACATTTTAAATAGAAATGAGTTTTTTTTCTCTTATCAAAACCCTTCAAACAGCCAAAATAAAACCCCTAACCAAAAACAATGCATAGACATATCCCTCTCTTTTCGTCAAAAACAAAAGACCCTAACCTCCTCCCTCTCCCTCTCCCTCTCCAACAGACCATCCCTCCCCCTCTCCGACAGACCGGCCTCCGACCACGCTCAATTTATGAATAAGTGCACACAGACCAGTCATCTCCCTCTCCGAATGTATTTTCTCATTATTTTTTGGTAAATCTCCCTCTCTTTTGTATTTTCTCTTCTTTTTTTCTCTTCTATAGCGAATCACTTTTATAGTTTTTTTGTTAATCACAAAGTGATTTCGACTCCAACCTTCGTAGTTTTCTTTGATTTAATATTTTCAGCCCTAGGTAACTTAAAATGTTTTTTATTCTGTGTGACACCCCGCTTAAAATAATAACGGGTGGTCAGCCCTATAATACATTAAATCAGGAATCTCAGATGACTCATTCTCAGCATCAACAGACAATAATAAAATAGATAAGGCTAACTACCCGAAACAATAAAAGCGGATGCCAAAAAAAATGAAACATGCAATCGACAACAAACCAGCAGTATATAATTTCTAGCAAAAGTGAAATGTACACAAGTACCATGATAAAAGAAAGAGCTAGAGTGAAAAATGAAATGAGTACATACAAAGAAAATATGCCCGAATATGCTGTCGGGTCACAGACAGTACAACATCCATAAAGAAGAAATATAAATCGCTACATATAACTCTTGGGTGTAAACTCGATATACAAAAGAGCCCTATCTAGATTTACAAAGAGATAGGAATCGACTACAATCTAAATCCCGAAACAGTCCACAACTTCTACGGCTCCCAAGATTCTGGATAAATAAGCATCCGGTATCCATACGGTGGGACACCTGTAATACAATATATGTACATATATATAGCAAAAGAGAAATATAAACGGGTCAGAGCCTGAGTTGTAAAAATGTTTAGCAAGTGTGTTAACCGTGCATAATAAATATAAATGCACTATTTCATAATTAAAGTGGAGTCGCACTCTCATGAAACCCCCAACTCACATCTCGACTACAACGCGCACCTACTTGCGTCCTGGAACCTTTATTAAGTTATCCCACCCATAAGGACAACTTACCTTACCATACGCATGGCCTATACCCGCATGACCTGTCATCCTAATATGACCCAAGAATCCTTACCAATTTAATCCCACCCAAATATATACACACAGATAAGCCTTCATAAGCTTAGGTTCCAAATTATTAACTTAAACCGGTTATAAGTCTTAATACATCACACATTAATGTTATTTTAATATAAGAGTTTATTCTATAAACATCAGGCATATAAGTATTAAGAACAAAACTTCTCTCTACTCTCAACATTGCATTATGTTTCGTGCACAGGGCGTCTCGCAAAGCGAAATCCAAACAAGGAACCCCCTGACACACTACTCCTTAACAATGCTGATCGTAGGGATCCATTATGTCATCCACACAAACTTACTACTACAACTACTATAAATATAGATTACTATCTAAGAACATATTTTGAAACTCTATTAAATCCTTGGTTCGACCTAATCACAATTTCCTCTAAGTACGATCCTTCGACCCCAATGAACTAGTACACCAAAATCACCCAAGATGTACATCATGGAAATTCCATATCCTCTTCACTTATAGGATATACAACTATATATATATATATATATATATATATATATATACACACACATATATACAATTATTCATTCCCATAACCAATTATACATATCACACATAATGTATACTATGCAATACACATAACATAAATGGCTATAGGATGCCAAAATACTGCACCATGCTATCATCTTCCAGGAATTACTCACTTTCTCCCGGGGTCACCACCTATTGGACTATTATCACACTGTCATGGCGACAAAATCAATCATAACATATGGGAAACGGTCATAGTTCCTAACCGATCAAGTGAGAACGACCCATACCCAAGACTTCTCACCCCCAAAAATGAAATCACATAAATAATAATGGACGACTATGACCTGGGGAATATCCACCCCTGCTCCTCAAGCCAGGGGCTCACCCAACATCGCGCAACTTTTCATGATAGCTTGTGCCGGGTATGCTTCACACAATAAGTATATATATCATTCACACATTATATATATATATATATATATATATATATATATATATATATATATATATACACACACACACATCCATATGATCACATCATATAAATACAAACTATCACGCATGGTATAGGTATTCACGTCATAAGTACACACTTATATACATATCTATACATATATGTACATATACACATATACATACCAGCTCTCGTTCGTATGTATAAAATTTATAAACTCGGCTATACGTGTGCATATTTCTCATTATACTAGATATCACTCCAATCATAATAACTTCATTCGTTATATGAATAAGATCATTCACTCGAAGTATATTCATACATTACCCCTATGACATAAGTAGTCTCGCAATACATCCAACATTAAGTTTATTACCCAAAGTTGAATATAGGTAACAATCATTACACTTATTATCTATATCTGAAACACCTCGATATATCGAGTAATAACTCCGACTATTGGTATACACATAACTAATAGCCTACAACCTCAAGCTCAATATTAAATTCATTTCAAGATCCCATCATATATTGGAATTCCCATTGTTACTTCCACATAATTATATATAGAAACTATCCCGACTAGAATTTTTACACAACCTATTATAGTTGATAGTACGATCCAAATCGCTCACAATTCTGACTATGGTTCTATTGTCCCTATGAATCCTTAACATTAACACATATACAATATATTCCTTGAATTTATCCTCACTAAGGATACACGACCTTTTACCTCTTAATGGTTCCAAATCATATCTTACTTAGAATCCTATCACTATAAGGATTAAACATAATTATTAACCGATAATTTCATGCAATACCCTCATGACTCACTCAAATAGTTCTTAACCTTACGTCATACCTAAGCTCACTTTTGACCTCTACTTAGGACTCCCACCCCCAATGAGATTTCCGACCACCTCGATATATAACTCCTATGCATATAGATATCCCCAAACTACATCGATAAGCCCCCGCGATCATAACATGTGAGGGACCCTCAAATTAACTCCAAAACTTATTTCTTGTATCATATAGGAGGGTCCCTTATCGATAAACCCAAACAAAAAGGGGTAGAAATCATTCTAGAAAAACTCCACAAAATAGCACTGTTTTCGAATCGATTCGGTCCTAACAGCGAATCGATTTGGCCCCAGCGAATGGATTCGGCCCATTAGACCTGTAAGTCTGCTACATACCGAATCGATTCGCAAGGGGCGAATTGATTCGACCCTAAAGACTTGATACTTCTGCAACATGGCGAATCGATTCGCTAGGGGCGAATCGATTCGGCCTATTCAGCAAGCCACGAAAATGGCTATTTTTCTCTAAGCCCAAAATTTCCAAAACTCCCATATATCGTTACCCAACCATCAATCCTCATCCCAAACATGTTTCTAACCTTAATACTCATCACATAACTACCCAACAATTTGTAAAACCTCAAATGCAAGATTTAATCTACAAAAACCTAGGTTTTTGACATAAAACCCAAAATCCAATTATTTTATCCACAAATTATGAAATGAAATACACAAATGAATTATTTTGCCAGATTAAACACTTGCCTCAAAGTTGTAGAGGTTGAATCATCCTCGTGATCGCGAATGGGCTGGAAATCTCCCAGCTTTCTCCTCTCTCTCTCTTCCTTTCTTCTTCTTTCTTTCTTTTCTTTCTCTAGGGCCTTTCTCTCTCTTCTTTCTCTCTTTCAATCTCACGAATGAGATTTTAAATCTCTCAAAGGCTTTATAAGCCTAATCTTTCAAACCACCTAACTTAATTTATAATACACACTTTAAATGACCCGCTTACTCCAATTCGAGTCAAACTTACTAAAAAAAATATTTCGGAATCGAAATAAAACCCAATGATAGTCATTTCGACTATCTCGACCCATCCGAAACTAATGGCGCATTCCGAATCGTAATCCTGAATACTTAATAATGTCCTCAATTTTTAGACCTCAATTGCCAAAATTTAAAATTCCCCAATTTAAATAAAATTTTATTTCTCCCAAAAATTTAATCTCTCCGTCCCAAAATCATGGGGTGTTACAGATCTTCCCCCTTATAAAAATTTTGTCCTCGAAATTTGAGTTATGCCTAGGACTCCGAACCTCATCTAGATTGTTACATCAACTCTCAGGATTACTATACCCTTTTCTCCTAGTTCTTACATCGAATCACTTAAACTATAAAACCAAACTAGTTACCCAGGGTGCCCATACACCCCGTACCCGAGCTCCACTTGTAAAAACATAACTCGACTCCTCTAGCCTCAAATCATAATACAACTCTCAACAATATAATCTATAGAAGCGTACTAAGTATATACAAAAGTTTGAAATTTCCAACGGTTGAACTCTTCTCAATTCCTGACATAAGCTACTTTCATGCGGGAGAGGTCTCGCAAGCGAAATTCAAACAAGGAACCCTCCCAATACACTAGTGTGTAGCTATGTCGGGGATTGAGGTCAGTTGAACCAGGGAGTAGGTTTTATAAAAGATTTTTGAATCATAGATATGTCCCGAAGGCCTATGTAACAATATAATATCAAATAATTCCATGTCTTTCGACACGCCAAACAAACACCTTATGTTCAAGATATAAGGCCTCAACAAATACAATACTCCTACTAACAACTAGTCCTCTAAACTACCGCAATCCTGAGCTAAATTCCCTGCTCAACAATGAATCTACTAAACTTTGAACCTCTAAGTTATACAAATCCTTAACATCGCATCAAAGCATTGCCACAAGACAAGTCCTTCCCTCACTGGAATACCACAATTACATGCACTAGCATATCTATAAAACAATAACATTAACAATCTGCACTCGATCATTCCTACCTCCAAGGAAAGTTCTACACACAATGGTTATAACATCGAACCACCAATAAAACCTTACATGCGACGCTCCTATCACCACATAAAGCGTGGCCTAAACCCAAAGAAAGGTATTCTACCTTATACTTCCGTAATCCAATTATTTCACTTCATCCATAAATCCCTGTTCAAAGTCCTCTACTTCTCCCAGAACAATCTTTCTTCCTAAAGCCTAATTCTTCCTCAAAGAAACATCCTCTCAAAATCCTTCCTAACCATCTTGAAGGACAGAACACTATTGCAACCCTGGCAACTCCTTCAGTCCTACTCAATAGACCCCCCCCCCCCCCATATTTCTTACTCCCTTTACCAAGAAGGCGATACTCCTGATATTGGGACAACGCTACACCTCACATCTTTTTTCCTAACAAACACTGTCGAATTTATCAATCTAAACCTCCCACGGCTCAGCTATTCGCTTAACCTCAGTACTTACTTTATCGATCACAAAATTCTCCATTCGAGTCAATTCTCCTTCTCCCTCAACCACCGTCACATCGCCTTAAATTTCTGCTAGAAATATCCTCCTTATCTCCTGCCTAAGTCATGAAAAGAAACACCTCCAATCAAAGCGTACCCAAAATCTGTTATGGGTGTTGCATCTCTTATCTTGCTCCTTACGGGATGACTTCTTCTTCGAGACGTATGAGACAAGAACAACTGTATCAGAATGTCATTCAAACAACTTCACATCGCAGAAGAAAATAAACGTAGTGATCACAACAATCTTAATAGTAGGGCTTTACATTAAAAACGTTAACGGAAGAACGCAGAAAACCCGCACAGATCCTAAAGACCCTAAAACCTGATGCTTTGATACCATATGTGACACCCCGCTTAAAATAATAACGGGTGACCATCCCTACACTACATTAAATCAGGAATCTCAGATGACTCATTCTCAGCATCAATAGACAATAATAAAATAGATAAGGCTAACTACCCGAAATAATAAAAGCGGATGCCAAAAAAAAAAATGAAACATGCAACCGACAACAAACCAACAGTATATAATTTCTAGCAAAAGTGAAATGTACACAAGTACCACGATAAAAGATAGAGCTAGAGTGAAAAATGAAATAAGTACATACAAAGAAAATATACCCGAATATGCTGTCGGGTCACAGGCAGTACAACATCCATAAAGAAGAATTATAAATCGCTACATATAAATCCTGGGTGTAAACCCGATATAGAAAAGAGCCCTATCTAGATTTACAAAGAGATAGGAATCGACTACAATCTAAATCCCGCAACAGTCCGCAACTGCTACGGCGCCCAAGACTCTGGATAGATAAGCATCTGGTATCCATGCGGTGGGACACCTCTAGTACAATATATGTACATATATATAGCAAAAGAGAAATATAAACAGGTCAGAACCCGATTTGTAAAAATATTTAGTTAGTGTGTTAACCGTGCATAATAAATATAAAAGCACTATTTCATAATTAAAGTGGAGTCGCACTCTCATGAAACCCCCAACTCACCTCTCGACTACAGCGCGCACCTACTTGCCTCCTGGAACCTTAATTAAGTTATCCCACCCATAAGGACAACCTACCTTACCATACGCAGGGCCTATACTCGAATGACCTGTTATCCTAATATAACCCAAGAATCCTTACCAATTTAATCCCACCCAAATATATACACACAGATAAGCCTTCATAAGCTTAGGTTCCAAATTACTAACTTAAACCGGTTATAAGTCTTAATACATCACACATTAATGTTATTTTAATATAAGAGTTTATTCTCCAAACAACATGCATATAAGTATTAAGAACAAAACTTCTCTCTACTCTCAACATTGCATTCTGTTTCGTGCGCGGGGCGTCTCTCAAAGCGAAATCCAAACAAGGAACCTCCCGACACACTACTCCTTAACAATGCTGATCGTAGGGATCCATTATGCCATCCACACAAATTTACTACTACAACTACTACAAATATAGATTACTATCTGAGAACATAAATTGCAACACTATTAAATCCTTGGTTCGACCTAATAGCAATTTCCTCTAAGTACAATCCTTCGACCCCAATGAACTAGTACACCAAAATCACCCAAGATGTACATCATGGAAATTACATATCCTCTTCACCTATAGGATATAAAACTATATATATATATACACATATATACAATCATTCATTCCCATAACCAAGTATACATATCACACATAATGTATACTATGCAATACACATAACATAAATGGCTATAGGATGCCAAAATACTGCACCATGGTATCATTCACACAATAAGTATGAATAAGTATATATATCATTCACACAATAAGTATATATATCATTCACACATTATATATATATATATACATCCATATGATCACATCATATAAATACAAACCATCACGCACGGTATAGGTATTCACGTCATAAGTACACACTTATATACATATCTATACATATATGTACATATACACATATACATACCAGCTCTCATTCGTATGTATAAAATTTATAAACTCGACTATACGTGTGCATATTTCTCATTATACTAGCTATCACTCCAAGCATAATAACTTCATTCGTTATATGAATAAGATCCTTCACTCGAAGTATATTCATCCATTACCCCTATGACATGAATAGTCTCCCAATACATCCAACATTAAGGTTATTACCCAAAGTTCAATATAGGTAAGAATCACTACACTTCTTATCTATATCCGAAAGCACCTCGATATATCGAGTAATAACTCCGACTATTGGTATACACACAAGTAATAGCCTATAACCTCAAGCTCAATCTTAAATTCATTTCAAGAGCCCATCATATATTGGAATTCCCATTGTTAGTCCCACACAATTATATATAGAAACTATCCCAACTAGAATTTCAACACAACCTATTCTAGTTGATAGTACGATCCAAATCGCTCCGAATTTCGACTATGGTTCAATTGTCCCTATGAATCCTTAGCATTAACACATTCACAATATATTCCTTGAATATATCCTCACTAAGGATACGTGACCTTTTACCTCTCAATGGTCTCCAATCATATCTTACTTAGAATCCTATCACTATAAGGATTCAACATAATTATTAACCGACAATTTCATGCAATACCCTCATGACTCACTCAAATAGTTCTTAACCTTACGTCATACCTAAGCTCACTTTCGACCTCTACTTAGGACTCCCATCCCTAATGAGATTTCCCACCACCTCGATATATAACTTCCATGCATACAGATATCCCCAAACTACTTCGATAAGCCCCCGTGATCATAACATGTGAGGGACCCTCAAATGAACTCCAAAACATATTTCTTGTATCATATAGGAAGGTCCCTTATCGATAAACCCAAACAAAAGGGGGTAGAAATCATTCTAGAAAAAATCCACAAAATAGCCCTGTTTCCTAATCGATTCGGCCCCTCCGAATCGATTCGGTCCCAATAGCGAATCGATTCGGCCCCAGTGAATCGATTCGGCCCACTAGACCTGTAAGTCTGCTACATACCGAATCGATTCGCAAGGGGCGAATCGATTCGACCCTAAAGACCTGATGCTTCTGCAACATGGCGAATCGATTCGCTAGGGGCGAATCGATTTGGCCTATTCAGCAAGCCACGAAAATGGCTATTTTTCTCTAAGCCCAAAATTTCCAAAACTCCCATATATCATTACCCAACCATCAATCCTCATCCCAAACATGTTTCTAACCTTAATACTCATCACATAACTACCTAACAATTTGTAAAACCTCAAATGCAAGATTTAATCTACAAAAACCTAGGCTTTTGACATAAAACCCAAAATCCAATTCTTTTATCCACAAATTATGAAATGAAATACACAAATGAATTATTTAGCAAGATTAAACACTTGCCTTAAAGTTGAAGAGATTGAATCGTCCTCGTGATCGCGTATGGGCCGAAAATCTCCCAGCTTTCTCCTCTCTCTCTCTTCCTTTCTTCTTCTTTCTTTCTTTTCTATCTCTAGGGATTTTCTCTCTCTTCTTTCTCTCTTTCAATCTCACAAATGAGATTTTAAATCTCCCAAAGGCTTTATAAGCCTAATCTTTCAAAACACCCAACTTAATTTATAATACACAGTTTAAATGACTCGTTTACTCCAATTCGAGTCAAACTTACTAAAAAAAATATTTCGGAACCGAAATAAAACCCAATGACAGTCATTTCGACTATCTCAACCCATCCGGAACCAATGGCGCATTTCGAATCATCATCTGGAATACTTTATAACGTCCTCCATTTTTAGACCTCAATTGCCAAAATTTAAAATTCCCCAATTTAAATAAAGTTTTATTTCTCCCAAAAATTTAATCTCTCCGTCCCAAAATCATGGGGTGTTACATTCTGCTTATAATTTTTTTTCCTGGCTATACTTCAAGACTTTAATTTTTTGGTGTGATTCGACTTATATTTTTTTTTCTTATTCTAGGTGTGATTTTTCTTATAATTGTTTTTCGTATTCTACAAAATTTGGGTGTTATTTTTTTGGACCCACTTATATTTTTTTTCTTCTGATTCTGCTTATATTATCTTACTAGCCTCAGTATAATTAAAAAATAAAAAAATGCCTTTTTACGTATAGGCATCACCTATTCGCGTTTAAGCGGGCTTGAAGCTTAACCTCCATGTCTCGCGCTTTTTAGAACCTCGATTCAAAATAGCGTAACAAATTTATTTAGAAGAGGCTAGATAATTCGCTCTTTAGAGCATAAAATAAATTAAGCATGCAACTCTGGGGAAAACTTTAACACTATATAATTCATAGGCACGAAATAACACAAGTTCTTCACAATCAGATCAATGGCAACAAAGGAGATGTTATTATTTGTATTAGAAGGCAAAGTAAGGTAGGTATCGAAGTAAGCCAACATGTATACTATTTGTATTAGATTATATATTCCCCCAATTAAACATAAGCCATGGATACTTCCAGCTACTCCATTCACAACAATAAGCTGATATACACAACATGACTTGGAGTTAGCAGTGGTAGTTTTTTCTCTCCGTATTTGGAGACACTACTTTTTGGGCGAGAGGTTTACATAGTTATTTGATCACAAGAGCCTTCAGTACTTGTTCACTCAGTGGGAGTTAAAAATATGACAGAGGATATGGTTAGAGTTTGTGAAGGACTGCCACTTATTGATTCATTTTCATGCAAGGAAGGCGAATATGGTAATACACACTTTAAGCCATAGACCGATAGTGAGTTTGGCAGCCTTACGGACAAAATAGAAGGATGACTTATCTTTTTTATGAGCATAGAAGTGGAGTACTTTTTGTATAGTGGACGTGTCATAGACGTATTTTACAATTATAGCCATTACACCTGGTGTTGTGTCACGAGCGATTTATGCCCAGATTTTATAGTCCTTTTATTAGGAGAAGGTGTGTGATCCCCCTATCTAGGGTAGATATCTTATATTCGATTATCTTAGATGGATGTTTGAGGTTCTAGGGGTGTTTGGTTATGCCATAATGTTTCGAGCTATGGACAACAATTTTGGCCTAGGCATATGGTTCGTGGTTCACTGTGTATCCCGGGGGTGACAAGATGTAACATGACATGAGCAAGAAGTATTAGTAGGATGGAACAAAGAGATATATTGAGTTTGTTTCCAAGTGTTCCACCTGCTAGCTAGTAATAGTAGATAACCAAAGACTAGCAGGGGAGTTGCAACCATTGGAAATTCATTTTTAGAAGTGGGAGAACATTCCCATAGATTTCATTGTTTCATTGTCATCATACCAAAGGGTAAATGATTATATTTGGGTCATTGTCGATAGATTGATGAAGTTAGCTCACTTCCAGTGCGGACATATTACATCGCAGAGTGGCATGCTCTACTCTTCAATATAGAGATTGTGCGCCTTCAAGGGGTAATATTAAATAGTGTGTTTGATAGGGAAAATAATTTTGTTTCTTGATTCTAGGAAAGCTTTCAGGAGGCGATGGTAGTTCAGCTAAATCCGAGTACCATATTTCACCTTCAGAGGAATGGTCAGATTGAGCAGGTGAACCAGATCTTGGAGGATATTCTGCAAGCTTTTATTTTGGATTTTAAGGAGAGTTGGGATTAACACTTTCCCCTCGTGGAGTTCTCTTATAACAATAGTCACAAATAGACCATTGGTATGGCACCATACGAGGCGTTATATCGATGATCCTACTGTTAAACGAGTTGTTGTATGGAGATAGGTGATAACAAGATATTTGGGTTAGATTACATTAGGGACACCTCAGAGAAGGTAACACTCATTAGGGAGCATATGAAGAATTCCCAAAGTTGACAAAAGAGTTATAATGATAAGAGGATGCGTAAGTTGTAGTTTCATATGGGGGATCAATAGCTTCTAAAGGTCTCTTAAATGAAGGAACTTATGAGATTTGGATCCAAGGGAAAGTTACTGTCTCAATATGCAGGTCCTTTCATGATCTTGGATAGGGTCAGCCCGATGGTATATCATTTGGCTTTACTCGACCATACCCAGTGATACACGATGTCTTCCAAGTGTCTATATAGAGGATATTCTTAAAGAATGAGTTCTCCTATCAGTACGTCGGCCTCCACGGGATCGATTTATAGTTAGACACGAGCTATGAGGAGCAATTATAGCGCATTCTTGATCGAAAAGAGCAAACTGTGTGATCGAAGGTCATTTTGTTAGTTAGAGTTCAGTGGGGACACCACAACAAGGCTGAGTCTACTAGGGAGACAGAGGATGATATATGCAAGTGAGGTATCTGGAGATCTTCGATCTTGGTATATATTTTTCAAATTTTAAGGAAGAAATTCCTTGATTTTGGGGATGGGGGGTGTAATACCCCATATTTTCTATGCCTTTAATTAAACTGCATAGTTGATAATTTAATTGCTTGTCATGACATGTGAGATTCCACTTAGAATATTTTTATACGTGGTTATGTAAATTGTGTATGTATTACAAGAATTCACTCTTTAAAAATTGACATAATACCCGGTAATATGTTAATTAAATATTTTAAGTGACTTAGTATTATGGCCGACTATCGAATTGTTAGGGACTAGGTGTCGGGGATTTCTTTTTTTGGATTATTCCCTCATTATTGGGTCCCACTGATTGTGAAGTGATTTCTTATAAAGCCGAGTGACACGTAAATAATTAATAATAAAATTTTAAATTAATTAGCTCATATCGGCTTATAAATAACTTAATGAGATAATGAATTTATTAGAATATGTTCTATTTTGTGTTGACTTTCAGGACACTTATAAATTCTGTTTTGACTTAAAATAGTGGACTTTAATTCTGTTAGGTTAGTATATGGTTTAGAACACGTTTTGGGCTCTTTCGATTAAATTTAATATTGAGCCTAGGCTTAATTTGTGGTTAGACTCTTTATTAGCATAATTTAGAAAATTTAAAACTTGAACAACACATCATAGATAACCCTAAAGGCTAGGACTGAGAGGCTAAGTAGAGGAGGCACACCAATGATTGAAGAGGATTAAGGAATTTTAAGACATTGACTCATCAATCGTTATAAGGCAACTATACAATGATTAATAATATAACTAAATTTGTGTTATGATAGTAGTAGTTATTAGAATCTGGATCGAAACCCGTGAAATATTAATTTAATCATCAAAAAGCTTATTTTTGTAATCATATTCAATTATTTGTTTAAACTTTAATCATATGATGAACTTGAGTAGTTTGGTAATGAATCACTTCGATTGAATCATGAAATCCTATAATTTGATCATAATAATGTTAATTATGAATAATAGAGATGATAACCTATAAAGTCCCTCTTGTTTAAGTAGTTATTCAATCGAAACTGTGACGAATTTGATAAATTATGTTGAGATTATGAACTTATGGTTTAGAGACTTATAATCTTAAATTTGTTGATGAATCCTTCTTATAGTCACCTAAAACGTGTTGTTATAGGTTAGTAGTATTGTTAAGCATCTTATACTTGTAGGAGGATGGAATTTGGACTGTTTAAAGGATTAAAACTTAGGTTTTGGGGGTGTTAATGATAGTTTTTATGATTTTTGGAAGAAGGTTCTGTGTGGATCTCATTCGAACGATAATTGGGTTTTGTTCGAACAAGATGTTTTTTTTAAAAAGATAGGTTTTTCATTCAAAAAAGTTTGGTTTTGGTTCGAACGACATTGGGATTTTCGTTCCAACAAGAAAGAGATTTGGTTTGAAAATTTTTGCACCAGATTGGAAATTTACTCTTAATTAATTAGCGAAAATAATCCAAACTTTAAGATATTGTTTTTGCAATCCGTGTGTAGGATTGATTGTTATTGATTTTAAACTAATGTGTAAGCATAACTTGAATGTGTGTGTGCTAGTGGGCGACATGCTAGGAGGGATTTTAATAGGGGTACATTATTGACTATGATTTTGACCCGTGATAGTGACGGGTTTACCTTGGTCCTTTTACCCCAATCCTAATGCATACGCACTCGTGTACCGAGTGAGGGTAAATAGAAGTGTTCTTCATATAACCTTGGGTATGGAGTTTATACGACAGACGGGAAGGCATAATGATATTCCCTTATCGTTTATTTAAGATTATAAGGTTAGGACGACCTATAAATACGCCTAATACATACGAGTGATCACCTAAGGCAACATGTAGACAAATTTGCATGTGAGTGGAGACATACTCAATTTAATATTAAATTTATGTGATTCTTCTTCGTTCGTTGAGATTATACAAGAGATAGATATCCAAAACACTAGTTAATGGAACCTTGTAATTATAAGGGATAATTATTTTCAAGTCTCATTCACTTAGTCAATGAGGCAAGAGATCCTTTGACTGAGTCAATGTTGTCAAAGATCCTATTTTGCCAACTCAACACATTAAAATGACAAATACACCCTTAAAATACACCCTCACAACTATTTATAACTGTCACGTCATTTAAAAAAAAACACAAAATCTTTAAAAGTCCATAACTTCAAATTTACAAATCCAAAATTCAAAAAATTTATATATTTGGAATCTACTCGTCGAGATCTATCAAACAACACCCATATTTGATATTTTTTGACGAAAAAATTGAAACAAATAAATTTACTGTTTCTGTAAAACTTCCATTTTTTCCGGCGAAAACTCTATTTTTTTGGGAAAAATCTCTCTTCTCCAGCTCGGGCAATGGTGTCGCTGGCGCGGACTAGAAAAAATGAAGAAATAAACAAATAGAGATAGATAAATGAAGAGAGAGAAACACTTCGGTGAAAATTCCGGTGAGATTTATCGGCGGGCTATTTCAGGCGAGTCTTCGGTGGGGTGGGGTGGAGGTACAGGTGGGCTATTAGAGAGGGAAAGAGCATGAGATTATGTATTTATTTTTAGAGAGAAAGAGTAAGTGGGTTTAAAATTAGTATGTGTGAAGGTATATTTGTTTAAGTATATGTAGTCTAAAGGACTTGGTGCATTAAAAAAATTCAATTGGATTTGATGCATCTTTGACCCAATAAATAAGACTAGCCTTGAATTATCCCTAATTATAAATTTACGAGAAAGATTTATAATTGTGTATCATTTGGGCCTAGGATTAAACATGCATGATATATTTTGGTTGTTTGGGCTTAGTTAACTTAAAAACAACAAATATATGAAAGGTGGATTATTATTGTGTCCCAAATTTGATTAAAGTTTTACTCGCTACAGACTTTCTAGGTTTAATCATGTTTGTGGAAATTTGATTTCTGGTCCGAGGCCGCAAGAGTCGTAACATCCCTAACTTTTACCATTCCTTCTCGGTCCAACCTTTGAGATCTAGAATGTAGATATCAAGTTCGCGTGCTCATCTTTATTTATTGAATTTACTTTTTAATAGTCATTATTGGATTATTATATTGGATTTATTTATGTTGGAGTCAAAGATTATATTCAGGGTCAGATATTATTACTGTTGAGACAATATTTACTCATGCGATGGAGTTTTTCATATTATGATGCAAAAATTTGTATGAGAGTTGTGTTTATTTCACTTATGTTATTACTATCCTCTTATTACTATTTTATTTTCTTTCGGTCATGCTTAGAATGATACAAATTGTTTAAACTCCTATATTATTTATATTTAATGGTGATCAATCTAGTTATGTATTTTGCGGTGTCAGACAAGTAATGCATAAATACCATACTAAATCCATAGAAAATTAAGTTAGGAATTAATAAAAACAAATGCAAAACAAGTAGTATACATTTTTAGAAAAATAATACAACCCATGGGTTTAATAAAATAATGTTGAAGTAAAAATTAAAATTAAACTCATTATATAAGTTAGTGCCTTTAATAAGAATTCATGAGAATGGAAGACTTAAATATAAAAAAAAAATTATTTATTTTCTTTTTAAAAATCGATATATAAATACATAATCATATGTTAATGGGTCAAAGTTTTATTGATCCTTGAGCTACTTTAAGCAACCTTAATGGGTGAGTTAGTTGGTATCAGTACACCAAAAAAGGGTTTTTGTTACCTTTCACCCCCAAAGAGTTCCACGATCAAAAACCTTGACCAAAAAACATGGAGCTCTTATCACGGTCTTTGAACCGAACAAGACCTTCATTTGTTACGATCGTGTCATGGTTAAAGACCTTGACAAGAGAGTTGTCACGATCGTGTCAGGATCAAAGATTGTGAGAACTGTTGTTTTGTTGTCATGATCATGTTAGGGTCGAAGACCGTGACAACAAAACGAGATTAAATAACCATACTTCTCTTAGCCATTGTCTCACACCATTTGGATCATTCCTAATTTGTTATCTCTCTCGCTCTCAGCCTCTTAGTCGACGTTCTCTCATCCTCTCAGCCTAGATGCACCCCCACCCCCACCGTTGCCTTTCACCGCTGCACCATCACCACTACAACTATCACCACCACCAGTATTCTCTCGCCTCAAAAGGTATATATTCGTTTAAAATTTTAATGGCATTTTTATGAGTTCCTGGGGCGTTGCTTTTTTGTCGAGCAAGATTGCTTAATTCGTTTAAGCAAGACTCCTACCCATTCTTGATTCATGTTAAGGTTTGTTAGATATTCAACGTAAGGATTTGTATTCATTTTTTTGTCTTATCTCCTCTTATTCTAGGAAAAAATTCAAAGATTCAATGTCTTTGTTAAGTTTTTTTCTGCTCGGTTCATGAAATACAGATTTGATATAACAATAATTGAGCTGTGTTTTGGATCTGAAATTTCCAGTATATGAGTTATTTGTGAAATTTTAGCCTGTATGATTACGTAAGTTATTGATGGATTCCAAATTTTTAGATTTGAGATTTGAATTAGGGTTAGGGTCTTGTAATTTTAGAGAAGAATGTGAAGTTGGAAAGAACAATATGGGTATTTTTGTCCATAAAACATGAGGGGTGTGTCTAATAACATATTATCATCTTTTGTTAACAATGTGATGTGGGGTCAGGTACTACTTCTAATAAAATTTCTCGGGTTAAGTAAAAAATTATGGAATTATATCAAGGTGTTAAGTTAAAAAAGATGAGATAGTAATTAGGAAATATCTATTTTCGTGCCGATATAACATTGAGGCATAGTCATAATGACCCGCATTTTCAAAAATCTATGGCCTGGAGCATCTATGTCCTCCTCAAGTAAATGGGTTTTTTTTGTTTCATAGGATTTTTGTGTAATTTTATTTATGTGAATACATTATTTGTAATTTGTGTGTATTTTAGGCTAATCTAGAGATTACACCTGCAATATGTACAAGGTTTTGAATATATTAGACTATTATTTATATCATAACTATTAATAACTGATCTCTAAATCAATAAAAAAATTCTCTTTCGCAATATTTTAATAAATAGTTGTTAGGGTTTGTAGGGAAGTTTCAAATTGTTTAGTTGATATGTTGTTTAAACGGGTCCAAATCTCATGCACTAGTTTGTTTTTTTTATTCAAATGCACTATTTAATTCAAAATTTGAAATATTGAAACTGAAGATGTTCAAAGGCCCTACATAATTTTTTTTTTCAAACGCACTAGGTACTGTAGAATCTAACCTAGGGCTCTTGAATATTTCACACTTTTATTGATATTAATCCATAAATATATTCTTCTTACCCATAATATTAGCCGTGATGGGATATTCTCTATCCAAATAGTGGAGGGGTGAGACAAATAGACTAGGGGATGAGTATCATATATGTGCGAATGAGTCTGTAAAATTTGCAAAGAGATGTCCTAATGACAATGAGTTCCCGTGTCCATGTGCACATTGTAGGAATGCTAAGATTTGAGTGGAAAACAGGTAAACTACATCTGCTTATGTAGGGTATATAAGATAGTTATCGATCGTGGGTTTTTCAAAAGGAAATGCATGTTTCATTTGTCCCCGAGCAACATTCCTAACGATTAATAAGTAGGATATATGTGCAAGGCCAGGAGGATAATGTAGATAAAAATATGTTAGAGGATTTGGTTGATGATGCTTATGGAGTTCATGAAGTGGAAGAAAATGAGGTCATTGACAATATAGAAGGTTCAGGTGCTCATGAAGATATTAGTATAAACCTTGACGATGACTATCAAAGTTTAAAATTTAAGGAGACCCAACCGTTGTACCCTAGTCGTGGCAAAGATCCAACAACTTTGCATGCCATGGTTAGTTTGCATATTTGAAGACCCAATATGGTTTGTCTGACAATAAAGTTATATGAATTTTGAATTGGGTGAAGGGCTTTCTACCCAAGCAGAATACGCTTTCAAATGACTATCCTAGTATGAAGAACAGTTCGAAAGGGTTAGGAATGAAGTATAAATCAATTCATGATTGTAGGTATGATTGCATATTATATCGTAAAGAGTATGACAGGGTAACCAAGATATGTGAAATCTATTGGCAATGAAGTTACACTCTCAAAAGTGCCTCAAAAAGTATAGAAATATTTTCCTGATTAGACTATATTAAAGAGATTTTTCACAATACCATAGATAGCGGAGTCCATGACTTGGCATGCTAGGGTAGAAGTAGGGGATAATCTCATGTGTCCTACTGATTCTATAGTTTGGAAGAGGATAAATTATGATTTTCTTGATTTTCCTCGAGAATAGTATAACATTCATTTGGAAATATCAATAGATGGTTTCAATCCATTTGGTAATCTAAGCACTAATCAGAGTGTATGGCCCGTGATCCTAGAACCGCTCAACCTCCCTCCTTTAGAGTATATGAGACATGAATTTTTATGTTGTCTTTATTGATACCTAGGGTAAAGGCACCTAGTGAAGACATTAATGTCTATTTGGCTCCTTTGGTAAGAAAATTAAATGAGTTGTGGGTAAAATGTGTGAAAGAGTTTGATTGTTGTAAAAAAAGAGTTTATGCTGAAAACTATGTTGATTTGGGCAATTCATGATTTCTCAATTTATGGGACGTTATTCGTTTTTATAGTACATGGTTATTTGGAGTGTCCTATTTGTGGAGAGGAGACTGAATTTCAATGACTCAAGACTAGTGGAAAAATTATATACCATTACCATAGGAGCTTTTTACCCCCCCCCCCCCCCCCCAACACGCGCGTGCGCTGATCATAGTTTCAAATTTAAGTGAAGTTCTAATTTTTTACCGAGCGGTGTTGAACATAAGCTACCTCTGACAAAAAAATCAGGTTTAGAAACTAAGAGTAAATCTTCTAATTATGAACCTAATATGACATGCAAGAATCCTAAATTAAAGAACTCCAAGCATAAGAAGACCCAAATTGATGATGAAACTCAGACAAGAAAGGCATGTTCTAGGAGGTCAATTTTATTTGACTTGCCTTATTGGAAGGGAAACCTGGTGCTTCATGTATTAGTTATAATGCATGAAGATAAGAGCATCATTGAACATCTTTCGGGCACATGCCTTAGGGGGAGTCATTAGAATGATAGATAAAATGTATGACATCACCTTAAATCATTGAAACTTAAACCACAACTATGGTTGAAAGAAGATAGAAGCAAAACGAAAAAGAATTCCCCCTAGTGCGTTTATTTTGACAGGTGAGGAAAGAAGGGTCATTTAGACACAATATATAATTTGAAAGTTCACTCTAATTTTTCATCCAACTTGTAAAGGGTTGTTAATTATGCCACCCACGATTTACATAAATTGAAGTCTCACGATTGGCTTGTGATCATGCAATTGGTTAGTTTGTTGTTTAAGCACTATTTCTTTAAGCATAAGGATTTACGGAGGTCTATTATGAAAATTAGCATCTGCTTCACACTTTTATTTGAAAAAATAGTCAACTGAAAGCACATTGTGGTCGTAAAAGTAGCTATAGATGAAGTGATTTGTGTGTTGGAGAGGTACTTTCCCCCATCATTTTTTGACATAAGTATTCACTTGTTGGTAAACTTATGCGATGGGGTACTTTTTTACGACCTAGTTAGATATCGATGGGTGTACCCATTTGAAAGATTGGTGAAAATTTTCAAAGATTGTGTCAAGAATACATGATATATTGAAGTATCAATTGCAAAAGAATACATCACTGTGGAGTCATCAATCTCCGTTTAGGAATATATGACAGACCCAAGCATTGTAGATAACAGTGATGATTTTTTCGATAAAGGCGGTCATGTAATGGGCACAGGACTGAAATTAACAAGGTTATAGTTTGAACAAGTAGCTCGTTATCTATTTGAAACTCATAAAGATGCCTAAGAATTTATGTCGTGTTTTTACATTATTTTAATGTTTATACTTGATCAAATTCATAATATGTTCATCACGATCGATGTAAGAAATATTATGCATGCGGGAACAATAAAAAATGAAGAATGATGGCACAATCAGACAGCGAATTTAGGTTATGGGTGTCATATAAGGTAATTATTATGAGAACAATTCTTACTAACTAACAAATTACAAGAAAACTTTAAAAGTAACATAATTAATTTATTTATAATCTCCGTTCTTAAATATGGGTGATTCAACATTAAGGCTTGCTTATCTAGCCACTGGACCCAATTTCATGGCACATGAGTACAAAAAGTATCGATTGAATGGTTATGTATTTGGTGCAAGGGTGTACAAAAAAGTACAAATGTACAGAACTCGGATATTTCATATAAGGCTCTAACTTATTTTTGCGCCAGTGCGAAAGATAAAAACCTTGTTGAAGCTAAAATGACTTACCATGGTGTCATTCGAAATATATTTAAATTAGACTATATAAACTGTGATTAGGTAAGAGTTGAAGATAAAAATGCTTTTAAAGTTGATTCAAACCAATTTGATCATAGTTGACTTGTCCAAGATGAAGAGCAACGAGCATGTCGGCGATGAGTCATTTGTTTGTGCTTTTTAAAAGGTCAAGCAAGTGTTTTATGTGGAGTATATCTACAACGAGCCATGGGCAACCATCTTAAATGCACCAAAGCGTCTAACCACTAACATTGATGACTTGGTTGCTCTTATCGAATATCAATCAATTTCGGATGATAACCCGAATTTGAAATAATTCTTATAGCTGTAATAAGGATTCCGATTATTTGAAACAATTCTTAGTTTAGTTTATGATATGGATTTGTATTCTTCTAATGTCGTTGTTAATTTTAATTCTTCTAATGTCATCGTTGATTTGTCACAGTTTAATGCCTTGTCGGATATATTACTATTAGATGACAGTTTAACGCTTTATTCATTTGTAATTGATTAATTTTGGGAATTTGAATCCATCTTTGTTGGTTAGTTAGGGAATATGTGAATTTGGATTTTAATTAGTTTAAGCATTACTAGAAACAATTGTTAGTATCGTTTATGATAAATGTCGTCGTTGATTTATCATGCATATTATCTAATAATGTCAAACTAATTTATTATTTATATATCTAAATCATCTTCTTATATATATGTTTTTACTAATAACATTTTTTGCAGGATATGTCTTCATCAGGGCATTAGGAAAGCGACAGTGAGGAAGGCTCGTCTAAGATTAGGCCCCTAAAGTGGGGAAAGTTGGGAAGTGTAGTGGAGAACAAGATGGCCTTACAAGCTAGGGACTTGGAATTGCTCAAAACAATTATTGGCCCTGGTACACTGATTGGAAGAGGGTGACATTGAGCATAAGAAGTCCATTTGGGGGGGGGGGGGGGGGGGGGGGGGCATCATAGGTACATGTTTGACTCAATAATATTTACATTTTATTTTATAATTTAAATACTACTAACTCACTTTTTTTTTTACATTTGTTTGACGGGAACAATTCAACTTTCCTTTAGAAGCACACGACTCCACGTAGGAAAAACTAAGGGAGCAATGGAAAAGATGGAAGAAAACCATGCATGCATGGTATTCTAGATGGGGCGTAGGGACACTGTACCAAACAAGGAGCCAATCTCATTGGAAAATTAGTAACAATTTATCTATAATGAGATATCAGATTAAAAATTGTCCTCTCATAATTTAAGGAGGGCAAACCGGGCCAATAAGGTTAACGTGCACTACTCCGGGCGTACGTCTTATGCCAAGGTGGAGCATAAGATGGTTAGTTTTGAATTTTATTTCAATTTTACTTTTATTTTATTATATTTGGTGGTAATTATATACTAGTTCAGTAATTTTATATTATTTTATTTCAGGAGACGGGGAGTGGTCCTAGGGATAAGCCACATAGGCTTGATTCTTAGATGGCAATTTGAACAAAGGGGAGGATAAAGAGGTCAATCAGGCCGTAGCAGCCACTATTGTAGGTTATAATTGTATTTATGTTATTAATTCATTATTTATAATCACATACTTATTTGTTATTTCATCTAATCGTGTACTTTTTTATTTCAGGAATATCATAAAGAAGTGCACAACCTGCAGAGTGATGCTGACAAGTCATCTCTGAGTATGGATGCACTTTGCCAAGTGCTCGAGAAGGATCATAAAGGCCATAATTGGGGTGTTAGCTCTCGGGTGGGGAAGTCGAGGCTCGTCGGAATGCAACACTGGAATAGCACGCAAGGTTGACGGAATGAAGACCGATTCAAACCAAAAGTTTGACAACATCGTAAGAACATTGAATAAAGTATTTTTGATGGTTAAGAAAGCTGGTGAAGGTCGATCCGGGTGCAGATCAGGGAAGGGAAAAGTGAAAGTAGTGGACGAGTGAACCACTGCTCCTTCTTTCTCACCCTGTCCCTCACTGATACAGCCCTTATCTCCATATGACCTATTCACCACCCTAACCCATCCCCCAGTTCCATCTGTCAAGACTTCATTTAAAATTGGATGGGATTAATTATATTTACTAAACTTATGGGGAGGCGATAAAATTACCTGGGGTTAAGGGACCCGAGTGTATGCCTAAGTTCTTTGGTGCATAACAGTTCATCGTAGTCTCACGAGGCTTGGGTCCTCATCACTGAAGTTGTGACAGGGAAAGATAATGAAGCCTTGTGATTGAATGAACATCGTCGCATGCAACATATTGAGGGCTGTATTTGTTCTTATATTGTATGATAGCTTTCTCCTCTAACCTGAAATCAATGAACATTTAATTTTTATGTAATAATTTGTATTTAACATTAAAATTTAGGTTTATATATCGTGTTTCTCATTTATATTTTGTTAGTGATTGGTTATTATGAGTATTGGTGTTGATTGTGATTATTTATTGTTAAAATGTATCATTGATTACTGCTATAAGTGAAATAATATACTGACAGGCAGTGTCAATGGCCATATTGCCTAGCAGTTTTTTGATTTTACTGCTCAGTATTGTCACGGACTTTGACCGTGATAAGGAAAACTTGTCACGGACTTGTTACGATAAAATTCCAAGCTAAGTTTTTCTTTGTCACGAACTTGTCACAGTCAAAGTCCATAGTAAGATAACATCGTCACGGACTTATCACGGTCAAAGTCCATGACATATAAGAAGATATTGTTGCGGTGTTTGAGCGTGAAAAGTCCATGAAAATATGAACTTGTTACGAACCATGATCGTGACATGTTCGTAACAAAAATCGTTGTCACCCCATTCCTGTCATGGTCTTTGATCGTAACATATAGCTTTTTTGGTGTAGAATATAATGTAATCTAAAGAAATATTTATTGGGTATAAATTTTTGTTGTGTTTGATAATGCATAGATCAAACCATTCTTAAATATATAAAGAAGGAGAAAATTTGTAGGTGGGAACCTCCTCAAAAGATACATAATGTGTTAGAGTTCAAGAACGCTTTGGCACCACCTATAAGAGTGGAAGGCACTAATAGCACTAAAAAATGCAGAAATAAATGTGCTCGACTAGGACGGTCTCAAACAAAAATTCCAATTTTTATTTTAATCAATTTTATTTTTTTTATCTTAAACATACATCTATGTGATAAGACCGATAAATCAAGCCAAGCATTCAATAAAGTCAAAGTTTCAGGAAAAATTCCTTTCAAGAAAAACTATTTATTCAACACTTCAGAAATCTACAAGACAATCAACTTACAGACTACTTGATACTAGCCACAAGTATAATGTGCAGTGTCTTCATAAATCTCCAAATAATACTACTCGGTGAGGAGAAGCCCACACCGGCCTTCCACACTTGATATCCACCGATCAACCTTTTTCTTCAACAGTGAGTTCCCTCGAAAATCACAATGGTCAGCTATGGAGATGCCTTCTCCACAAAGGTGTATGCAAGATATTAAAATAGTATAGGTTTTAAACGAATTCATAAGACTAATTTCATGATGTATGTTGTGAATTAAAAGTGTTTTAGAACACTAAATAAAGAATAACTTTTGTAAAAGATATTCGAAAAACGATCTAACAAAAGTCTTAGAAATTCTTAACACGGAATAGGTATTTATAGGGCGTTCACCGTTTTCAAGGCGATAACGCATTCGAACAAATTTCGGGGCTCATTCGAACGCGACAAGCAACTCATTAGAATGAAAACTATTCTCGTTAGAATGATAAGTCATTATCGTTTGAACAAACTTTAAACGACCTTCTGACGAGTCAAAACAGTACGCCCTCGATCGATGCTCGTTAGAAAAAAAATCAAATGACCCTTCTAACGAAAGTTCAATCTCTTTTTAATGAGATACAACTCTCGTTTAAATGAGGTTTAAAATCAAAATATTTTTTCTTTTTAAAATAAAATCTCAGTTCATTTCTAATAAAAATAAACATCCCAAAAATAAAGTTTGTGAATTAATTTAAACACTAAATTGCTTTATACCGTTATAAGATGTGGAGCAGTCTCGAGTGTTGATGTCGGTTTGCCGTGACGATACGAAATGGTTTGTAACGGGATATGCCAAACTAGCCTAAAGCAATATAAGTCCTATACTATGAGAAATATTATAATTGTTCTCTTACAAATCTCCCCCTTTGACTATTCAGGTATAAAAACAAGCAAACCTATCCAAAATCCAAATTACATCAACACAATTCTCTAAATGATAAGAGAAATCTAACACCCTTTATAACCCTATAATGGAATGGCATAAGTCTCTTTATCTCCAAACTTCTTCTTCTTCCCTTTCGCAAAATTTTCTTCATCCGGCATGTCTTAAATTCTGCTTTAAGTACCTACACACATGCGATAAAAACATATACCTCGTGATGCATCGAATTTTAAACAAACATGAAAATGCACTCATAATTCGTTCCCCCTTATTGTCCGTAAGAGAGAGTAAAACATAATCATGAAATATGAAGCATCAATAAGAAGATAAGATATCATCACGAGAAGATATAAATCAAGCATGTGCAATGATAATCTCAAAGTCCATCAAAACCTAATATTTTTCAAAAAAAATCAAAAAGGTGCATTTGACACAAAACACATAATCTTTACACAGTGGCATAGTATCGCTGTGTCTAAACACGTGGGATGGAATGAATGGGTGTGAACTAGATACAAATGAATTATGACCCAAACACTAAAATATGTTCAAGAAGTTCTAATTGACAGTAAAACTTTATCAAACTAAGCTTTAACCTCAAGTGACGAAATAAGGTGAACTTCACGAACAAAACAAGCACAATGCAACAAGCCTAGAATATTGATGATTCTACAAATCAACAGCGTCATGACGAAATAAGCATAACTTGGATTAATTGTGCAACCCCGTTGATCTTTAACTAAACTCCCAGAAAAGATAAACACTTATTTTTTCTATACTTTTCTTTTATTTTTCTTTTCTCACTTCTTTTGAAGCTATTTCTTTTGAATGATTAAATATTAAACTAAACTACGTTGGCCCCTTTTTGGTATTGTTTTTGTTTTTAATGCCTTTATTTTTCTTGGGCACTTTTTAATAGTGGATCTCATATAAACTCAACTTATCTTTCACATTCCTTTCCCATGCTCACTCATATTTTTTTCCAATACTAAATAAAATCTCTCAATGGCAACGATTCTTGCATACACAAGCTCCCCATAGTCACATAAATATGTAGATGAAAAAATTAATGGGAGAACATCTCACCATGATCAAATATACATGTGAAGTAAATGTTCAAAAAGCTCTGCATGTATGTGCAAAGGCATATACAAAGTCGTATCCATAAAGCAAATAAAGTTTGAAACAACTCCATAAACATGGTTAAGATTAATCTACGTATCTAAAGTCATTACCAAATGTCCTAGCCACATGGAAAGTTTGGAGTGAATTGGATTCAAACACACCAATAAGCCATACAAAATGTGTAAAACTAAAATACACAAAACAAAAAATCTTTTTGTATTTTTCTAAAAAATTTATCAAAATAAAAATCATTTTTATTTTTCCAATATGATACAATAAACGAAAAATAGAAATACAAAAGATACACATGTCAAAATAATAGCGAATATATATCGTGAAGCATAATTAGAGTATGATAAAAAAAATCATGCAAGAAATCATCCATAAGATGTAGCATCGATGAGTCATGTGCAAGCATGCGAGAATCAACTTGTCTAACATCTAGGTCCTCAATTTATAAAACTCGATTGCTTATCACTTTTATTTTCATTAGTGTATTTAGTTAACTTATCATTTTTGGCATTAATTAATTAATTATCCGTGAAATTATTTTTTAATATATATATATATATATAATGAATTTGCAATTATTCGCACAATTTGTTTCTTCACCTTGAAAGTTGGATTGACACCCGTACTTACCTCTATATGTCGTCTAACAATTTTTCTAGGTAATTCAAGTGATTTTGAGACTTGGGTTTTTAAAACAACAAGTACACGCAAAAGCAAGTTATCATATGGCGTGGTTGCCGCTTTCCCGAGCTGAAGATTGACGTGCTTATTTTTATATCTCATTTTTTTATTACATTTATTTTTCTTATTAGATTGGTTGTATTAGGATTTATTAAAGCTTTGTATTTATTTAGGTATATTTAAAACACCATTTTATTTGTAATAACTATTTACTTTAAGTACCAAACAAAAGGGAAACGGGACAAAATAAAAAGAGATCGTTATTGGGGTGGAACTGAAGCCTCTCTATTTTGGTCCAATAGAACTCTCCGGAATGACTAAAGTAAGGTTTACTTTCCCTCGGTAGACTCAACCGGATCTTCACCCCATGTTTGTAATAGCCATGGGAGGTATCTTACTTTATCCCTCGCAAATCTCCTGTCAACGAGTTTATTTCTTTGTTTGACTCTATGCTCCTCTGTGATATTTTTTATTCACTTTCTTACTTCGAATGGTGTGATGTATTAATTAACCTGTGACACCCCTACTAATTAAATACCGGGTAGCTACTCCTTTATTAAATTAATTCAAAATGCCAAGTTGGTCCAGTTAATAGCATCACTGTCGAAAACATTTTAAAGATTACTAACCACCTAGTATTTAAAAAGTAAGTGCCAAATTTTAATTTAAGTCTGATTAACATGCAACAAGTGTAATAAAGAATAATAACACCATTCACCATAATGAAGTAAATAGAATAACCATCACGCAATGTAAATAAAGTCTGGATGAAAACTCCTCACTACAATCCCACAACTGAAATAAGTAAACCGAATACTAAAACAATACATGCCAAAGTCTGAAAACTGTAATGGAAATGTAACTCTAATAGAAATGGGCAACATGCCCTACAACTGGTAGAATACTGAATACGGAGTCCAAATGATAGAAGCGTCTAAAAGCAATTCCCTGTAGCTTCCACAAACAGCTACAGCTCGTCACCGGAATGAGTATCCTATGCATGGTGTCCTTGTGGCTGGGCACCTAAAATGGTTTTACAAGAAAAGTAGATTTGAAAGCAAACGGGTCAGAGCCCGAATGTGGAGATATATTTTAAAAACCTGCAAGTGCTTTAAAAACATTTAAAACATTAAATGCAAAGTACATGTTAGGACGTGCACTCACATGATATTCTCACCTCTCGTCTAACTGTGCACTCCTAACGTAAGTACCCATCTACAACGACACAAACCACTAGCTAAGTAACATCATATCTAGCTAGACTGTCATAGGTCCTACCCTTATTACTCGGTTCTATTAACATTATAACGCTCGTAATTAAATAGGGATTTAACGGAAACTCAGATGCTCAATATGCAATATATTTCACTATCAGCTAACCCGTTATGTTTTTCTCGAAACAATACCGTAATTATATTCATAACATTAACATGAAGGTTCCCATTAATTAAGTGTATATTATTCACATCATAAATATACAATACAAGCACCCCGAGAACTAAGCTGCGGTGCACACATACTCTGCTATCCATCCCGGTACATCACGTACATAAGGATTACATATTCCGAATCTCTCAGGAATAGTTCACAAATAACAACATCACAAATAATGGAGGCGAACACAGTCACATCACATGGGTCACGCACATACCTACGCTCCCACGATCAGCGGACTTATTAATATCCCAATAAGTCTTTCTATGACCTATGTTCATCAAGGTAACCAGTCTAAATCCGGGTAACACAAGGATTAGAGGGCCCTAAGCGAACGCAAACCTCCCGTGATAGCAAGTATGGTAGGTATGTCATACACACAATTCATATACCAATACTAAGTAAACACACATCTTAGTAATCCCGTAGTTTAATTGTAGTACTATTCTCATTCTAGTACCAATATATAATTTACACACTTTATACGATTCCGATTTATAATCATACGCGCTATAATCTATTCTCACGTCGTAGTAGACACTCACGTCTCAACCCAAACGGTTCATTGATTTAAATCACTCGTATATAATTTACTCCTCATAATAACCCCAAAGTCCCAAATCTATCCATACATCATCAAAGGAAGGTTATCTATATCCTCGAACAAGTTTACGGAACTCCAAAAATCAAAACAGGCCAAAAAGGCCCAGATTGCCAACTCGTTAGAAGTCTCGTTCGAACGAGACTGTTCGAACGAGATTCCACTGTCAGCTCATTAGAAGTCTCGTTCGAACGAGACTGTTCGAACGAGATCCAGTTCGTTCGAACGAACTGTACCTTCTAACGATATCTCGTTCGAACGAGATTATCGAACGAAACTGCCCCTCGTTAGAAGAGACTGGTCAACTCATTAGAAGCTCATTCGAACGAGCTCGTTCGAACGACCTGGGTTTGTTTCTAACGAGCTACCAGCTGCGAGCCCAGAAATTCCAAAATCGTTTTTCACCCAATTTCTACTCCTCAAATCTCCTCTAAACTTCGTCCCAACTATGTTTTAAGGTCTCCAATCATCCTAAAACATACTAAGGTCATATACTAACACCTTTTAAGGAATTAATACATCCTAAACATCATTAGATCACAAGATTCTACACTTTCCCCAATTCTTTTCAAGAACACAAACCCTAACATTTTAAATCATGAATTAACCCAATAAAAATCCGTTTTAATTTCTTCCAATCACAAATATCATGGGAATAATCATCTACCTATCATTCTACATGCAATTCTCCTCAAGATTTTCAAGTTCTAAGTTCCAAACTACATGGATTTTCATATTTCACCAAGAACAAACATAAAATTGGAATTATCTAACATGGAAAGAACATTCTCTGAAATTAAATGGAATTAAGTCACTTGCCTCGAGTTTATCTCTGATTTAGATGTTGGTTTGATGGAGTTTTTCTGCAGAATTTCCTCTCTCTCTCTTTCTCCAAGCTTCTTCTCCAAAGGTGGCTATGGTGGCTAGGGTTTGCTTTTGGGAAGGTATTAGAAAACCTAATTCTAATAACCTACGTAGCTTGTTGGGTTAATATGGGTTGGTTAGTGGCTTAGTGGGTCAATTCCCAATCAGATTAAAACTCCCAATTTTCGTCACTTTTAATTCTCCAAAAATACAAAATTACTAAAATACCCTTTATGTTGCCGGTATGGCCTAAAAATACCCCGGGACCCAAACTAAACCCCCGGCTAGTGTTTTCTGACTATCTCGACCCTTCTAGACGCGTTGGCGCACTCAAAACAATCATACGGTTAATAGAATTTAAATTTACTTTTATAATCAAAATATTACACCGTGACGCGGCGGTCACACGCGTTTCAACAAAATTTCCAAAATGCCGTATATTAATCTCACGACAAATTTTATAATTCAATATTCATATAAAAACATGTATGCACATAATCAAATACCAACTCGCATCTCGTTAGTATTTTTAACCCGGATTAATTTCCAATTAATACGCATTTAATTAATTAATCCCAAAAGTAAAAATAGCCAAAAATACGGGGTATTACATACTTCCCCCCTAATAACTGAATTTCGTCCCGAAATTCGAAACTAGAAAGTACCTGCTAAAAATAACTCTGGATAACGTTCGCGCATCTCATCCTCGCGCTCCCATGTGGACTCCTCGACATTGTGATGTCGCCACTGAACACGTACTAACGGAACTATCTTTGACCGCAGTTTCCTCTCGCTTCGGTCCAAAATAGCAATCGGCCCTTCCTCGTAGGAGCTATCCGGCTGGAGATCGATGTCCTCCACAACAATGTGAGAATGAGCCAAATTATCTCTAAGGTATTTCCTCAGCGAGGAAATATGGAACACATCGTGAATCCGATGCAAATGCTCCGGTAACCCAAGTCTATACGCAATCTGTCCGATCCGCTCAATAATAAGAAACGGTCCCACATACCTTGGTGCCAATTTCCCCTTCTTCCCGAAACGCATAATCCCATTCATAGGAGATACCCTGAGCAAAACCTGGTCCCCCACTTGGAACTCCCTGAAGAATCTCTTCGCATCAGCATAACTCTTCTGCCTGTCTTGAGCTACCCGAATGCGACTCCGAATCAACTCAATCCTTGCCGAAGTATCCTGAATCACTTCCGGCCCAAGTAGTTTATTGTCCCCCACCTCTAACCAACATGCTGGGGAACGACAAGGCCTACCGTACAATGCCTCGAACGGAGCCATGCCAATAGTGAACTGATAGGAGTTGTTGTAAGCAAACTCCACCAGTGGAAGGTACTGCTCCCATCCACCCCCGAAGTCAATAATGCACATGCGTAGCATGTCCTCCAACATCTGATTTGTGCGCTCGGTCTGCCCATCAGTCTGCGGATGATAAGCCGTACTCAACCGCAATTCCGTGCCCATGGCCTCCTGGAAACTCTCCCAAAACCTTGAAACAAATATCTTGTCTCTGTCAGACACGATATTTAGGGGCACACCGTGAAGTCTCACAATCTCAGAAATGAAGAGCTGGGCATACTGTCCCGTAGTGTAGTCAGTCCTTACGGGTAAAAAGTGAGCGACTTTGGACAACCTGTCCACAATTACCCAAACGGAGTCGTGACCCCTCTGCGACGTAGGCAACCCCGTGATAAAGTCCATGGATATGCTTTCCCACATCCACACCGGGACCTCCAACGGCTGTAGCAATCCTGCCGGTCTCTGATGATCCACTTTTACAAGCTGACAAGTGGCGCATTTCAAAACAAACTCAGCGATATCTCTCTTCATACCGCTCCACCAATACTGCCTTCTCATGTCTTGGTACATTTTGTCCCCTCCGGGATGTACCACGAACCGTGAGCCGTGCGACTCTGCCATCACCTCGTGTCGTAATTTCTCCCCTTCCGGAACTACCAATCTCCCATTGAAGCGTAATCCCCCGTCTGAGCTAACGGTATAGGACTCGGCTCCCTCTGCTAGTAATCGAACTATCTGCTCCTGACAGAACGAGTCATTAGCCTGTGCCTGTACTACCTTCGTGACAATCTGCGGTGTAACGGTCATTACAGACATGAAAGATCGGGCCACTGCATCCTGGTGTCCCAGTTCCTTCCACTTTGCCTTCCACACCTCTGCCACCTCATCTGCTGGCCTACGGCTCAACGCGTCTGCTACCACATTAGCCTTACCTGGGTGATACTGGATATCGAACTGGTAGTCTTTCACAAACTCAAGCCACCTACGCTGCCGCATATTCAACTCCTTCTGCGTGAACAGGTACTGTAGGGACTTGTGGTCCGTGAACAATTGAAACTTCTCCCCCCAAAGATAGTGTCTCCAAATCCGTAGGGCGAATACCACTGCCGCCAACTCCAAATCATGCGTGGGGTAATTCTTCTCGTGAGTCTTAAGCTTACGGGAAGCATAAGCTATGGCCTGTCTCTCCTGCTGCAATACACCTCCAAGCCCTTGCAAGGACGCATCGGTGTAAACCAAATACTCAACTCCCGGTCTCGGCAATGCTAACACAGGTGCTGAGGTCAATTTGTCCTTTAACTCATCAAATGCCAACTGACAGGCATCACTCCAGATGAATGGCACACCCTTACGAGTCAGATGTGTCAAGGGACCCGCTATCTCTAAGAAACCCCGAATGAACCTCCTGTAGTATCTTGCGAGACCCAAGAAACTACGAATCTCAGTCGGTGTCATGGGCTGTCCCCACTCCCTCACCGCTGATACTTCCCCCGATCAACAGATATTCCCCGATCGGAAATGATATGTCCCAAAAACTGGACCTCCTTCAACCAAAACCCGCATTTCTCATATTTTGCATACAACTCGTTCTGACGAAGTGTCTGCAAAACCTGCCTCAAATGCTCGGCGTGCTCCTCCTCTGTCTGGGAGTAAACCAGAATGTCATCAATGAAGACAATGACAAACTGATCTAGGAATCCCTGAACACTCTGTTCATCAAGTCCATAAACACTGCTGGAGCGTTGGTCAAACCAAAAGGCATAACCCGAAACTCGTAAGAACCATATCTCGACAAGAACGCGGTCTTTGAGACATCCTCCTCCCTGATACGCAACTGATGGTATCCCGATCTCAAGTCAATCTTCGAGAAGAAAGAAGCTCCTCTCAACTGGTCGAATAAGTCATCGATTCGAGGCAACGGATACTTATTCCGTATCGTGACCTTATTCAACTCTCGGTAGTCCACACACAATCTCAGTGAACCGTCCCTCTTCTTCACAAACAAAACTGGAGCGCCCCAAGGTGAGGTACCCTGACCTAACAGCTGCTCTATCTGATCCCGTAACTCTCTCATCTCAGCTGGAGCCATACGGTACGGTGCGCGTGCTATAGGTCTCGTACCCGGTAGCAAATCTATAACAAAGTCTATCTCTCGACTGGGGGGTAAGCCTGGTATCTCCTGAAACACATCCGAATACTCCCTGACTACTGGGATAGAATCTAAAGGAATCACAACCTCCTTAGAGGTATCCTCCTCAATGTAATACAGATGAGCGGTCGATCCTCCCTCTGGGCGAGGCATCGCCACTACAAACATCTCTTGCCCCGGAATGGCAAAAACAATGCTCCCGCTGAAGCAATCAATCATGGCCCTATAAGCTATGAGCCAATCCATACCGATAATCACATCGTGAACATGCATATCTAATACCAACATGTCTGCAGGTAATACCAAACCACCAATCTCTACCCCCACTCCCCGGCATATAAAGAAGATAAGTGACCCACTCCCCAATGGTGAGTCGACACACGTCACTGTGCTCTCTGCCATAGCTAACAATCCTAAAGCTTTCGCGAAGTGTGTAGCTATAAAACAATGTGTAGCACCCGTATCAAATAACACCCGACCCATAGTGCCATGGATAGGAAACGTACCCTCGATCGCGGGCGGTGCCTATGGAACTGCAGCCTGGTGGACATTGTAGACACGTCCATACTGTAGCTGCCCCTGCTGAACTGGGACTGCTGGGATGGGTGGCAATGCTGCCATCTGTGGCGGTGCGGAGAGAGCGGCGGGAAACATAGGCCTCTGTGGCTCCTGGCGAGCACCCTGCTGCTGCTACTGTGGGGCCCTGCCCCTCTCAGGACAATCCTGTCGTTTATGGCCAGTCTTGCCACAAACAAAATACTTCCCTGGGAAGTTCCCTCCTCTCTGCCCCTGCTGTCCCCGACCCTGGTGGCCGTTACCGTTCCTCCCTTGGCCCTGCTGGCCCTGGTGAAACTGCTGCCCATTCTGCCCCTGTTGGCCCTGATGGCCGTTTGGACCCTGATGGCCCTGACGGAAACCTCCTTGTCCCTGCCTGTAGTTCCCTGACCGGAACCTCTTATTATCCCCCTGCTGGGAGCCCTGCTCATTCTGTCTCTGCCCCTGACCAGATTGTGCCCCACCGGCACCATGTCCTCCAGTCCTGCCCTGATGGCTAGACTCCCCCGACCTCTTGCCCTCGGCCATATGAAAACGGTGGTCCTGGCAGTGTAACAATGCAGCGTTAACCACATCAGAATACGTGGCCAACGAAAGGTTCCCTAACAGATGCTGACGGATCCTCCAAGTCAACCCGTCGGTGAACTTCTCAATCTTCTTCTTCTCTGTTGGTATCTCATCCGGAACGATATTCAACAGATTCGTGAACTCGGCCTCATACTCGGCCACAGTCTTACCCTCCTGCTTCAGACTCATTAATTTCCTCCTCATTTCCGTGTGAACAGCCGACGGAAAGTACTTGCAGTCAAACCGCACCCAGAAGTCCTGAATAGTGAGAGTATCCCTCTCCTCCATGGTGGTAATAGACTCCCACCACTGTATCGCAGATCCAACTAGCTTGAAAGTAGCTAGCACCTGCTTCTAAACGTCCGTGCACTCATACATCCTCAAGTGCCTCTGCATATCCTTCCTCCACTGGCTCGAGACTACCACATCGGAGCTACCTGCAAACTCTGGCGGATGTGCTTTCTGAAAGGCGTCACATACACGCTCCCAAGCAGACGGGAATGCATTTTCCTGTGCTGGCGCGGCAACCGACGCCTGAGGTGGTGCCTGCTGAACAACGGCAATTGCGGCATTTACCGCTTGGGCTACTATAGCTGCAACCTCAACGGCGTTCATCATGCCCTGAACTAGAGCGGGCTGGGGTTCGGGCGTTGCATCCCTGGGAACTCGTCGTGCACGTCGTGGAGGCATCTGAAATAAGAACAAAGTTTATAAGTTTGCTGTTTATAAACTTAAAATAGCTGAAGAACGAAGAATACACAAAAAGAGTACAACAGTCCTAAAATTTAGGGCTCTATATCAAAGAAACTTAGCGGAAACATAATAAGCCATCAGATCCTAAAGGACACTAGAACCTGATGCTCTGATACCACCTGTGACACCCCGACTAATTAAATACCGGGTAGCTACTCCTTTATTAAATTAATTCAAAATGCCAAGTTGGTCCAGTTAATAGCATCACTGTCGAAAACTTTTTAAAGATTACTAACCACCTAGTATTTAAAAAGTAAGTGCCAAATTTTAATTTAAGTCTGATTAACATGCAACAAGTGTAATAAAGAATAATAACACCATTCACCATAATGAAGTAAATAGAATAACCATCACGCAATGTAAATAAAGTCTGGAGGAAAACTCCTCACTACAATCCCACAACTGAAATAAGTAAACCGAATACTAAAACAATACATGCCAAAGTCTGAAAACTGTAATGGAAATGTAACTCTAATAGAAATGGGCAACATGCCCTACAACTGGTAGAATACTGAATACGGAGTCCAAATGATAGAAGCGTCTAAAAGTAATTCCCTGTAGCTTCCACAAACAGCTACAGCTCGTCACCGGAATGAGTATCCTATGCATGGTGTCCTTGTGGCTGGGCACCTAAAATGGTTTTACAAGAAAAGTAGATTTGAAAGCAAACGGGTCAGAGCCCGAATGTGGAGATATATTTTAAAAACCTGCAAGTGCTTTAAAAACATTTAAAACATTAAATGCAAAGTACATGTTAGGACGTGCACTCACATGATATTCTCACCTCTCGTCTAACTGTGCACTCCTAACGTAAGTACCCATCTACAACGACACAAACCACTAGCTAAGTAACATCATATCTAGCTAGACTGTCATAGGTCCTACCCTTATTACTCGGTTCTATTAACATTATAACGCTCGTAATTAAATAGAGATTTAACGTAAACTCAGATGCTCAATATGCAATATATTTCACTATCAGCTAACCCGTTATGTTTTTCTCGAAACAATACCGTAATTATATTCATAACATTAACATGAAGGTTCCCATTAATTAAGTGTATATTATTCACATCATAAATATACAATACAAGCACCCCGAGAACTAAGCTGCGGTGCACACATACTCTGCTATCCATCCCGGTACATCACGTACATAAGGATTACATATTCTGAATCTCTCAGGAATAGTTCACAAATAACAACATCACAAATAATGGAGGCGAACACAGTCACATCACATGGGTCACACACATACCTACGCTCCCACGATCAGCGGACTTATTAATATCCCAATAAGTCTTTCTATGACCTATGTTCATCAAGGTATCCAGTCTAAATCCGGGTAACACAAGGATTAGAGGGCCCTAAGCGAACGCAAACCTCCCGTGATAGCAAGTATGGTAGGTATGTCATACACACAATTCATATACCAATACTAAGTAAACACACATCTTAGTAATCCCGTAGTTTAATTGTAGTACTATTCTCATTCTAGTACCAATATATAATTTACACACTTTATACGATTCCGATTTATAATCATACGCGCTATAATCTATTCTCACGTCGTAGTAGACACTCACGTCTCAACCCAAACGGTTCATTGATTTAAATCACTCGTATATAATTTACTCCTCATAATAACCCAAAAGTCCCAAATCTATCCATACATCATCAAAGGAAGGTTATCTATATCCTCGAACAAGTTTACGGAACTCCAAAAATCAAAACAGGCCAAAAAGGCCCAGATTGCCAACTCGTTAGAAGTCTCGTTCGAACGAGACTGTTCGAACGAGATTCCACTGTTAGCTCCTTAGAAGTCTCGTTCGAACGAGACTGTTCGAACGAGATCCAGTTCATTCGAACGAACTGTACCTTCTAACGATATCTCGTTTGAACGAGATTATCGAACAAAACTGCCCCTCGTTAGAAGAGACTGGTCAACTCGCTAGAAGCTCGTTCGAACGAGCTCGTTCGAACGACCTGGGTTGGTTTCTAACGAGCTACCAGCTGCGAGCCCAGAAATTCCAAAATCGTTTTTCACCCAATTTCTACTACTCAAATCTCCTCTAAACTTCGTCCCAACTATGTTTTAAGGTCTCCAATCATCCTAAAACATACTAAGGTCATATACTAACACCTTTTAAGGAATTAATACATCCTAAACATCATTAGATCACAAGATTCTACACTTTCCCCAATTCTTTTCAAGAACACAAACCCTAACATTTTAAATCATGAATTAACCCAATAAAAATCTATTTTAATTTCTTCCAATCACAAATATCATGGGAATAATCATCTACCTATCATTCTACATGCAATTCTCCTCAAGATTTTCAAGTTCTAAGTTCCAAACTACATGGGTTTTCATATTTCACCAAGAACAAACATAAAATTGGAATTATCTAACATGGAAAGAACATTCTCTGAAATTAAATGGAATTAAGTCACTTGCCTCGAGTTTATCTCTGATTTAGATGTTGGTTTGATGGAGTTTTTCTGCAGAATTTCCTCTCTCTCTCTTTCTCCAAGCTTCTTCTCCAAAGGTGGCTATGGTGGCTAGGGTTTGCTTTTGGGAAGGTATTAGAAAACCTAATTCTAATAACCTACGTAGCTTGTTGGGTTAATATGGGTTGGTTAGTGGCTTAGTGGGTCAATTCCCAATCAGATTAAAACTCCCAATTTTCGTCACTTTTAATTCTCCAAAAATACAAAATTACTAAAATGCCCTTTATGTTGCCGGTATGGCCTAAAAATACCCCGGGACCCAAACTAAACCCCCGGCTAGTGTTTTCTGACTATCTCGACCCTTCCGGACGCGTTGGTGCACTCAAAACGATTATACGGTTAATAGAATTTAAATTCACTTTTATAATCAAAATATTACACCGTGACGCGGCGGTCACACGCGTCTCAACAAAATTTCCAAAATGCCGTATATTAATCTCACGACAAATTTTATAATTCAATATTCATATAAAAACATATATGCACATAATCAAATACCAACTCGCATCTCGTTAGTATTTTTAACCCGGATTAATTTCCAATTAATACGCATTTAATTAATTAATCCCAAAAATAAAAATAGCCAAAAATACGGGGTATTACATAACCTAAGACCTACACCTAGTCATTGCAATGAGAAGGAATTTCATCACCCAACTCAATCATTTATCTTATTATGTGCAGTCCATGCCTTCACTTAATTAAAATTAACCAACTAGCAAGCCAAAATAGGTACACAACTTTTGCATAAGTTGACGTATTGGCTCCGTGTTTTTCTCGTCTGAGGATTAATTAGAAATTTGATTATCCCTTCACTTAAATAAAGGCTAACAATTAGTTACGTGATTGTTAGTATTCGATCCTTGCATGTGTGTTTTCAATTCCGTCTTTTGGTAGTTGAGTTTGTTAGATTCATCCGTTTATAATCTCTGTGCCAATTTTCCCTTATTTTTGCTTATAAAAATCCAAAAATATTTTGCTTGCTTCTTGTTTCCCAAAACTAAGATCATCCAATAATACTTTTCTTTCAAAATCCAAAAATATATATATTTGTCTTTTCTTTTCCATTTTTTTCTTCAATCCTACAACGTCAAAAGTATTTTTCCTTTTCTTCAAATCGAAAATCCAAAAACAATTTTCATTTATCTATGTCCACATGGAAATGTGTTGATCATCGTTTAACTAGTTCCCATAGTAACCTTTTGATTTCGTCATCATTATGAAAACCCTAATTTTACCTTAATATTACTCCTCACAATGGAGAGGCTAGCTTCATCTCTTTTTAAACATCTGGTACTCCCATTACTCCACCTATCATGACTGATGAACGTGCCTTGAGAGACTATTTAGCCCCGAGAATTGCCAATCCTTCGTCATGTTTCATTCTTCCACCCACCTCGGCTGTGTATTTGAAATTTTCCCTACTACCATTTCTATGTTGCCTACCTTTCATGCTCTCGAGCATGAGTCTATTTACACCCACTTGAAAATTTCTATGTGTTTGCACTACATTTAAAAATCAAAATTTAGATGAAAAAAATTCCGTCTGCGATTATTCCCATTTTCTCTTCATGATAATGCATCTGTGTGGTTACATTCATTGCCACCATATTCCATTACTACATAGGAATAACTAGTTAAATAGTTCATGTCTAAATTCTATCCCATGAACAAAATGAATGAAATGTGCCAATCCATACAGGACTTCTGTCAATGATGTAATGAAAAATTTTATGAACCTTGGAGCCAATTCTAAGGTTTTATAAATAATTTCCCTTATCATGGCCTTGAAAAGAGTCATTTGGTCCATAGTTTAATAATGTTCTCGTTCCCGCCTTGATACGACGCAAATATTACGTATTTCACCCGTTAACCTACGCGTTATTAACCCCCTCGGGTATCTTAATCCCTATATTTATGCTCGTTAACCAGAAAACCTCGGATTTCTATGTTAACATGTTTTGCAGGGGTTAACTGAGCTTTTGTAGGTATTTGGATGCTTAGTATGAAGTTCGGATGCATTCCGGTGAAGTTCCGTACGCTATCGCACGCGCAAGGGCATTTTAGTCTTTCCACAGCTTGGGTACCTGGCCTGACATCTCACGGAAGTTGTAACCCTCCTCGCTAGCTTCGCGTGGCCGTGAACGGTGCGCGATTCCGATTCATAACGAAGAAGTTACGGCGATTTCAGCGGAGGAAAAACAAGGAAAGCAAAAGAGGAGAAGGAGAAGAAGAAAAGAGGAATGCAGTAGGCTGCTGCAATCTGCCCTGCTTGATCGATCGATCGACGCTTCTGGTCGATCGATCGACCATTCTGGATTGCCGAATTTTTGCCTAGGTCGATCGATCGACCAAAGGGGTCGATCGATCGATGCTCTGTTTTCTGCAGATATTTTCCTTTCTTTTCTTTCTTCTTTATTTTTATTCCAACTTACTATATAAGCCAATTTTGTTGTAATAAGACCATATATCAGTAGAGACACGATTTTAGGTTAGTTTTAGTTAGGGTTTGGGGATTTGAGAGCTTCTTCTTCCTCCTCTCTTGGTTTGACACCCTTTAGGGGTTGTAATTGGTACTTTCATCTTCCCTCTCCATTAATATAGTTTGTTTTCCATTAATTCCTGCTTTCTAGATAGTTTTCATGCTTTGTTAATTAGTTTACTTGCTTTATTTCTTGCTTTCTTAGTTTAATTAGTTTATTCATGTATTACCCTTAGATAAATAGGGTCATGATTGCGTTTCCGCCATTTACGGGTTTGGACCTCGAAAATTAGGTTTTGTGTAAAATTGCGTTTAATTGAAACCACGTGTATTAAAGTTGGATTGTTATGCGTTTAACTTTATTTGTCACGCAACTTTAGTGTTTATAGCGACAATCCGAAATTAATCCGCGTGTGACCATTTTTGATTAAATGTTTAATCTCGCAACTTTGGGTTAAATTCCTTCTTGCGTGATGTTTATGCTTAATTGTAAATGCTCGATTAAATTGCTTTCGAGCCGGAATTCTAATTAGTAGTCGTTTAGCCCGTGTGGTGGAATGCGATCCCGATCCTCGCCTTTCTTTAATCTAGCGTAACTTCTCTTTTTATTTAGTCACCATAACCACCCATCACCTTTTCTTATTTATTTTACACCATTTTTATTCTTGAAGTAATTAAACAATTAACATCTAAAATTCAATCACTCCCTGTGGATTTCTTACGATACCCGACTTACCGCTGTGCTTGCTTGTCAAGTGTGGTTGTAGCTTAGGTTCTTTTGTATCGCGGCGGCGAAACACACGACGACTGTGTCCTCACACGAACACACTTTTTCCGCCCAGTCACAAAATGGCGCCGTTGCCGGGGAGTGTGTTTTAGATAGTAATTGTTTTATTATTTCGTAGTATTTTTCCTTTTGTATTTGTATTCTTTGTTTTAACCTTTTTTGCAGGATAGCATACTTGAGCGCTCAGAAACTTTGATTCGCGGTTGCTCACTTTATTTCTTGGGTTCTCCATCTTTCAACAACGAGGTAATCATGTCCTACTATTATAGTTATTACGGTTATTCTAATGATTCTTACTTTGGGGATAGTTTTCAAGTTTTCCATTTTCAAGATTTTCTTGAAAATGAAAGACTTGAAAACATTTATCGAAATGAAAATCGTTATTGGGAGCTTGAGTTGGATTCATTATTCGAATCCAATGACGATTCTTATTTCATTACTTTCGAAGACGAGTTTCAACCAAATGAGGAGTCCGAGGCTCTTGAGCCGACGAAGCCTACTTTGGAAGAAACTTTGCTTCTTTACTCCCAAGGTTTGGAAAGCCTAAATGATGCTGGAATGAGACTTGGTGCACTTTGCGATGAGATGAATTCTTATGCACAAAACAACGAGGAGGTGGAAACTTGTGTTTCACCTCAATTTTTCAAAGAATTTCTCATCGAATGTGAATCTCTCCCCCCCGAAATTCAATCTCCTTCCGACGATATGTTGACGGAGATTGAATTTATTTCATTACCATTTACGTTTTCTGTCATTGAACCATTAGAATTACCGGTTGATTCCTATGAGTCGGTAGAAACTTTTAAAAATTCTACACTTTTTGCCGATAAGGACTCCCTACCGGAATTGTTTTCGATGGATGTTATCCTCATGTGTGCACCATCTCCCATTCCATTTGAAAAATCTTTGGGAGATGAGTCGATTTTTCTTGGACCTCAAGTGTACCTTTCCCCCTTATTATCCAAATCCCCCATCGTCCGCCCAAAATTTCAAATTGGCGATGGTTCACTTTTTTCACCACCCACATGCCTTCCATTGTTCAAACGGAATTCATATCTTTCGGGAGGCATGTTCGCTTTGGAGGGTCCACCGTTGATCTTTCAAAGTCAAACCCCTTTTTTGGGTGGAGCCTCAACTATTTAGACTTCTAGTGTACAGTTAGTGTGAAGCCTAAATAGTAGGTTGTAAATAGTTAGCTTTTTAATTTTCTTTCCTATTTTTCTTTCCTTTTAATTTAGTCTAGTGTAATTAGTTAACTTTTTGTTATTTGTTTTTGCTATGCTCGGTACTAACTTGTTTTGTAGATTTCATTGGACTCGTGCTTATGGAGATCTCTCCAATTTTGGGTAGTATCTTTCTTTTCCTCTCTTTGTGTTGTGTTCTTAATGTGCATTGAGGACAATGCAACATTTAAGTTAGGGGGTGTAGGATATTCTATCCATTTCATGTGTAGTCCATGGATTTGCTCACATTTAGTTACTAAGTATGCCTTTTTGTGAAAAATTTAAAAATTTTCAAAATATTTTCTTTCTTTTTTCTCCTTTGTTGGGCATTTTGCCTTGTTTTCGATGATAAATTTCAATAATTGCCCAATCCAATAGACAACTCAATGATGCATGTTCTCGATTTTAGAAGTTATTAGACTTTAGTCCTCAAATCATTGATATTGTGAATAACTTCATGAATTAAACTTTATCCCATGAGCATATGCACTTTCCTTGTTATATTGATTTGGTTTAAGATTTTTATAACTCGGTAATCTTTTGTTGCATTGTATATACTTACATCGAGTAAGCTTTGTACCTTTTGTTGTTTGTGAGTGTTATACACTATTCTTTTCTCATTGAAAACGTTGAATTCGTTAGTAATCTCTCTATTCTTTCATTTGATTGTTCATTAATTGAGTTCATACTTGAAATGTGTTACTTGATCATGATTTTCATATATTGTTTTGACTCGAGAATTGCGTAAACTTTGTGAAATGATCATAGGCAATCTTTGTTATATCACCCATATTAACCTTGACCTCACCCTTATATGTTTACCCTCGTCAAACCCTTTGAGCCTAAATATAGCCTTTCGTTCCATAACCCCATTCCCATAACCAACTCCAAATTGGAGTTTTAAGCCATACATACACCTTACATACCTTTGTTTGGAATGTTACTTGGGATTTAATGATGTTGTTATGATGCCGGTTGCAATTTAGGCATATGAGAGTTTGAAAAGTAAAGAAAAGTGATGTGAAAAAAATGAAGAAAAACAGAAAGCAAAAAAGTAAAAAGAAAACAAAAGAGAAAATGAGAAAAAGAATAAAAGAAAAGAAAGAGAAAGTTGTAAATGTTCTGTATAGTGTTCAATAAGCTTTGATTACTCTCCAAATGATACATTTACTGCTTGTTTTGTAACTTGTTTTCCAATTCTGATATTGCCTGTATTTTCCCATTATCACAAGTTTTCATCCCGAACTCTTTGAATTCGTACATACATTCCTTCATTTCGTACCCTAGCCTATCCTACATTACAACCCTATTACAAGTCCTATGTGATCTTAGGTTGATGTAATTCAAAAGTTTAAATAGTTTTGATAATCTGTGAAAATGCATTTCGCCTCTTTTAGTGTGCGGTATCCTTTTATTGAGATTACAAGTTTTTATTTCCTATATAGCGTTCTTCATCTGTGACATGTGTGCGGCCTAGTTTCCATTTACATTTACTCTTTAGCCCGCATGTCCCGTGTGTTACCTCCCTGTTTTGAGTGAATTCGCTTGATGAGCGTAATGCCCGTGAGGATTGAATGTATGCTTGCTTTAATGTTTATCCGGTTTATATAAGTTTTTCGCCAAATCACACTTGTGCATTTGCTCTCCCCCTCCCACTTTTAAAGTTTCAATTCTATGAGGTGCATTCAACCTGTTAATAACAACGGACTTCTGTTTGAATTCATTCACTTTGCTGATAATGTGTATGAAATCCTTTTCGCTTTTGTTGGGCTTGTCGCATGTTGGATTGGGCATATTTTGAGGAAACTGTATGATGTTTGTGGGTTTCATCCCTAAAAACCCTCACGAGACGACACTCGTCCGCTAGGGTAACCTAGGGGTTTAACGGCTTATTGCATACGCTAAATGCAATCGAATCGCCCGCGAAAGTGGCCTTATCTTTTTATTGCTTTTATACCATAATTTTATTCTTTCTCCTGCTTTTGGTTTTCTTGTAGTTCTTTTTGTTTCTTATTTCATTGCTAGGGACTAGCAATGTGTAAGTTAGGGGGTGTGATACGACGCAAATATTGCGTATTTCACCCGTTAACCTACGCGTTATTAGCCCCCTCGGGTATCTTAATCCCTATATTTATGCTCGTTAACCAGACAACCTCGGATTTCTATGTTAACATGTTTTGCAGGGGTTAATTGAGCTTTTGTAGGTATTTGGATGCTTAGTATGAAGTTCGGATGCATTCCGGTGAAGTTCCGTACGCTATCGCACGCGCAAGGGCATTTTAGTCTTTTCACAGCTTGGGTACCTGGCCTGACATCTCACGGAAGTTGTAACCCTCCTCGCTAGCTTCGCGTGGACGCGAACGGTGCGCGATTCCGATTCATAACGAAGAAGTTACGGCGATTTCAGCGGAGGAAAAACAAGGAAAGCAAAAGAGGAGAAGGAGAAGAAGAAAAGAGGAATGCAGTAGGCTGCTGCAATCTGCCCTGCTTGATCGATCGATCGATCGACCATTCTGGATTGCCGAATTTTTGCCTAGGTCGATCGATCGACCAAAGGGGTCGATCGATCGATGCTCTGTTTTCTGCAGATATTTTCCTTTCTTTTCTTTCTTCTTTATTTTTATTCCAACTTACTATATAAGCCAATTTTGTTGTAATAAGACCATATATCAGTAGAGACACGATTTTAGGTTAGTTTTAGTTAGGGTTTGGGGATTTGAGAGCTTCTTCTTCCTCCTCTCTTGGTTTGACACCCTTTAGGGGTTGTAATTGGTACTTTCATCTTCCCTCTCCATTAATATAGTTTGTTTTCCATTAATTCCCGCTTTCTAGATAGTTTTCATGCTTTGTTAATTAGTTTACTTGCTTTATTTCTTGCTTTCTTAGTTTAATTAGTTTATTCATGTATTACCCTTAGATAAATAGGGTCATGATTGCGTTTCCGCCATTTACGGGTTTGGACCTCGAAAATTAGGTTTTGTGTAAAATTGCGTTTAATTGAAACCACGTGTATTAAAGTTGGATTGTTATGCGTTTAACTTTATTTGTCACGCAACTTTAATGTTTATAGCGACAATCCGAAATTAATCCGCGTGTGACCATTTTTGATTAAATGTTTAATCTCGCAACTTTGGGTTAAATTCCTTCTTGCGTGATGTTTATGCTTAATTGTAAATGCTCGATTAAATTGCTTTCGAGCCGGAATTCTAATTAGTAGTCGTTTAGCCCGTGTGGTGGAATGCGATCCCGATCCTCGCCTTTCTTTAATCTAGCGTAACTTCTCTTTTTATTTAGTCACCATAACCACCCATCACCTTTTCTTATTTATTTTACACCATTTTTATTCTTGAAGTAATTAAACAATTAACATCTAAAATTCAATCACTCCCTGTGGATTTCTTACGATACCCGACTTACCGCTGTGCTTGCTTGTCAAGTGTGGTTGTAGCTTAGGTTCTTTTGTATCGTGGTGGCGAAACACACGACGACTGTGTCCTCACACGAACACACTTTTTCCGCCCGGTCACGCCTCTCGTACCATGATAAAAGCCATGCTCAAAGGCAAATTAATGCACTTACTGTCACCTATAATTTCCTCCAGAAATTAGGCGATGACTCCTAAGACTGGGAGGGAACCAATTATTTCTCCCGATTCGAACCCTAACACCATGGGCAGACTTATGAGGTCAAGAATGACCCTATTTTTAAAACGTTGATAGCAACTTTAAGCACTTTTACAAAGGCTATTGATGCACTCACTTGTTCACTACAACAAAATGCCTCTTCATCCAAATTAGTGATGACTGTCAACAATGAGTCTAACCACTCTTCTTATGGTGTTTGTTTAAGTCATGACCATATATCTCATTCTTGCCCCATTCTTTGAGAGGATCCCTATCCCACTTTGGATAAGGCAAGTGATTTTAATTCCATTAGAAAAACCCCTCCCCCGTCATTGACTTACATTACCGATAATAGGAATCATTCCTACTTTTCATATAAATACGACGATAACTCTGCTCCACCTCAACCCCAACATCATGTTAGTGGTCCACCTGGCTTCTAACTATATCAACAAATGCCACCACGTGACTTATTTACAAATAAATCTCAACATCATAATGCACAGAAAACGACTTCACCAATATGGTCCTCCTTGAGTACCATCATCTATAATCAACTTGTTATGTTCCTCCTATGATGTATGAGTATAATTCCATCTTAATGCTCATAAAGAGTTGTCTCCTCACCCTCCCTTCACCCTTCAAACCCAATATTATACATCTTATCTTGAGTCCATTTTAACTCATTTTAGCTTAACTCAATAATAAACCAACTCAGAGTCAAGCCATCCAACAACTGAACAACATTTTAATCAGTTTGAGTCCAAGAGAGAGAGAGGTTGATTACCTATTCAGACCATCGCTAATCCTAAAGGGAATGGGAAATATTCCGCTTATGAAGTTGGGACTGCATCCAAATACAATTATTATTAAGTGGATATGAAATTTGTAACTACCCTTAGGTCCGAAAAAAAATTGACAATGGTGTTGTTACCATTTCCTATTGTGAGACTAATTCCTATCCCCCATGACCCATCACACTCACTTATTCCCTCTGCATTCCTGATAACATTAAGGAGAAATCTGAGCCTAAATCTACTGCGAACACCACTGAATATGTGCCCAAAGCACCATTTCCATATAAGCTGGTCCCGTCTAATAAAGCACAATAATTCGATGAAATCAAGAAAGTGTTTCAGAATGTTCACATCAACATTCCCTTCCTCATCGTTATTCAATAAGTAACTTCCTTTGCAAAAGTTTTGAAGGACTTGTGTACCGTAAAAAGAAGGACGAATGTTCCCTGTGATGCCTTTTTCAATGAGCAAGCAACGTCCTTACCCATGACAACAGTGTAATGCAATGTAAAGACTTAGGTCATCCCACTATCTCTTGCATGCTCGGGGATAAGTTTACCATTAGGGACTTGTTTTATCTCGAAGAGAGTGTCAGTTGGCTCCCATTATCTCTCCATCTTAAGTTAGGAATGAAAAATATGAAACCCACCCCAAGTTACTCTTCATCAAGTTGATCGTTTTGTGAAATACCCTAAGGGGAAATTTTAAGATGTTTTGGTAAAAGTATATTATTTTTATTACCTCATGGATTTCAACGTTTTAGACACTCCTGCACCTTATTAAACTAATGTTTCTACGATATGCAACAAAAGGTTGATGTCAAATCCATTGATGAGGTGTGTGTTATTGACTCCTTCGTCCAAAAGATGTCGGATCAATCATACCCTGAAGATCTTATCCAATAATGTTTGCCTCACTTTGAGTCCAACTTTGATATTGAATCCTCCATTTCTGAACTAAATGCCTTGTTAGGTTCTAAACTAATGGTAGACATTACTATTTAGGCCACTCAGTTTGAGTCATTTTTTTAATCTCTTCATTTTGTGGATAACCCAGTTCACCCATGCCTTGATATTTTTCCGAACTCTATTTATGCATCCGAGTCCGATGTATCTCCTGAGCCCTTACCTAATTTGGAGCTTAAGACCTTACCCTTTGATCATAAATATACTTTCTTGGGCCCAAACTAGCATCAACCTATTATAATTGCTTCTGACTTTACACCGGATTAACACGAAAAATTGGTCCACATTCTCACCACATAGCACCGCTATTTGGTGGGCCATTTTAGAAATTCATAGCATTAGCCCCAATGTCTGTAGTCATCGTATCCATTTGGAGAACATACCAAGACTTCTCGTAAACCCCAATATTGTCTCAATCTCACAATGAAAGAAGTTGTAAGAGACGAGATTTTAAAATTACATCATTTTGGTATCATTTATCCTATCTCGAATAGTCAAAGCATCAGCCCCATTCATATTGTTCTTAAAAAGGTTGGCATCATTGTCATAAAAAATAGTGATAATAAGCTTGTGCCTACCCATATGCAAATCGGTTGGCGTGTTTGTATAGATTATAGAAAGTTCAATGTTGTCAATAAATAATATCACTTCCCTCTCTCGTTCATTGATCAAATGCTAAAACTTTTAGCGGGCCATGCGTATTATTATTTTCTAGACGAATACTCGAGATATAACCAAATCCCCATTGCTCCTGAAGACCAAGAAAGACTACCCCTAATTGTCTTTTTAGTACATTTTCTTAATCTCGCTTGCCTTTTTATAAGGACAAATTTCCACATCAAGTCGATTTCTAGTGTTGACTTATTCCATTGGACAAAACATGTAGTTTGTTAGGGTCTCATATCAACATTCGTGTCATTGAACATTCGAAGCAGTCGTACTTGCAAAAAATGTTCAATCCAAGTGCTCACACTGAGAATTTTTTTTATGGCTTTAGTTTTTATAAAACATTTATATAACTTAGTTGGCGAAATTCCATAGTTTTTTCTGCTCATTCTAACGAGGAATAGTACCTCATTCAAACGAGTCTTTGTACCTCATTTGAACAAGCATACCGACGAGGCAAATGTTTTAAAATCCCACCCTCATTGGAATCTCGTTAGAATGGACGCTCGAAGGGCGTTTAAACAAGATCGGTACCCTTGTTCGAACGACAGCGACCGTTCAAATGAGAAATGTACCTTCCTATAAATGAACTTCAAACGAAGTTCTAACAAGGATTTTTTTTATTTTCATGCCTTCTCTAGAATCTCGTAAGATCGATCGTTCATTTACATTCAAACAACGTTGGGTACATCATTCAAACAAGAATGGTACCTCATTCAAACGATCGGGCGCGTCTTTCAAAAAATGTAGTTTTTAAGTCAGTTTTTAATTTAAATTCCCACTCCCCTCTACTTAGATTTTTTTTCACATATAAGGTGTGCATGAAAACTACTTTTAACCGGCTCTTTTGAAGATCCAAAAGTCCATAAACACATTTTGGAAAATCCTCTCAAACTATCCTGGATCTTTGATGATCAATGTTTCATAAATTAAACAAAGAAATTTATCGTCTTTGATAAGTAGCTTTTAGCGTACGGTCGTTGTCTTCAAAAGTCACTCTCAAAATTTTCTCGAGTACCTACAAAACTTGTCTAAACATAGCTCGTATTGCGATAAGTACCGGTATCAATCCTACTTTCAAGGTGAGAAAATTAATGTGAAAACTTGCAATTCAATTTTTTTATGAAAATATTTTTTTTTTTATTTTTTATTTTTAAAAATTCAAAGGAAAAGTTAACTACTAATGCTAAAATTACGAATTGACTAAATAAGGAAAAATAATGTGCAACCGAGTGTGAAATAAGTGAGAAAGTCAAGAGATGGGATTACACTCCATTTTCAATTATTTTAATTTCTCAATTTATTAATTTGAAATATTTCGAGATAATATTAATTCGATAATCTAACTCTCGTTAAAATTAAAAATTTTAATAAAATCTTTTTCAGAAAACTAATTTAAGAATGTCACACAATGAAAAATTAAGAATTATATTATTTTCAGAAGATTACCCGCTAGGATCAATTTAACGAAAACAATATCAATCCTCAAATTTCAACACCGAATTATTATTCAAATTTCGGAAAAACCTATCTCTAGTTCGATTCCTAAATTCAAACATTAATTTGTTCAATTAATTTACTAACTCTCGTTACATAAATTAATTAGTGACACTTAAAATTAATTTACCTAGAAATATAAAATGAATAAACCAATTAATTAAATTAACATCAGTCGCAGTGCATCCCAACCCTTGAACGAAGTGTTTAGCCAAACATTCTCATGTGTGCATAAACAACAATAAATAATATGTCAAGAAGGAAATAAATTGAAAAGAGAATGTGGAAATGCAATACACAATTTTTTCCACAAATTTGTCTTGAAATGCGCCTTGACATGCGTCCAACTTCTTGATAATTTTCAACACTTGATTACAAAAAGAAGAATAAAAACTAAACCTAAAAATTATTCTAAAGCTAAACTAATTTTTTTTGTATTTTTCTGAATTTTTTTCATGACCCTAAACTGTACATAATATACGGTCTATGTCTCTCTCTATGCGTCTCTTTTTTGTTGTCTGAGAGTCCTTATTTTTTTAAATGAATTGCCTTCTCATTTATAATGTAACCCACGGATTGGTTTGCAGACGAGAGATTTGAGGGATTTTCTTGTTTGGCTAATTCAAATGGAAGGGATAAAGCTCATTGGTTTTGTTGGACAAATTAGTTCCGATTTTGGAGGGATATGGTGGCTGAAATGGGTCTCGGGTTAAAGGGGATGGTTGATTCCGGGTTGGAAATGGATTAAACCGAATGGGAAGGTACGGGTTTCAGTTGGGGCAATGGGATCGGAGGTGGAGGGCGTGTTTGATTATGGTGGAAAGAGTTTACGTTAATGGAGGTTGGGGAGGAGAGAGAGTGTTGGTTGAAGAAGATGGGTGAGGGGTGTTTGGGTGTGTTGAGGTGTATGGTATGTAAGGTGTGTGTGAGGGTTGTATTAGTGTGTATATGAGTGTGTATGGCATTTAGAGTGTGAGTGGGTTTAATGTGTGTTGAAGTTGTGACCCTAAAAATAACAGAACTAAAAAAATATAAAAGTAACAAAACAAAAAATCTAAAAACAACATAAAGACTCAAAAAAAAATGAAACTAAAAAGAAATAAAAAACTATTAAACTAAAAACTAAAATCCTAAAAATGTAAAATCTAAAATCTAAAAAAAATAAAAATAAATGAAATCCTAAAAACTAATCCTAATAAAATAAAATAAAAACTAAAAACTAATAAAAATTAAAATAAAATAAAAATACACTAATAAAAATAAAATATGCAAATAAATTCTAAAAATCCTAAATAAATCCTAAAAATAAAACGACTCAAAATAAAAATCTAAGAAACTCTAAAAAGGCACAAACTCAACATGCACCGGGCTCGGGGTATGGACTGGGCTCGGTCTAGGCTTAGATTTGGTTCGAGACAAGGTTCGGGACATCTGAACTCTTCTGAGGAAACTTAATGGGACTTCTGACTTCACGACCGCTTTAAATTTCTTTATTTAACACTTTTGACCGCTATTGAGTCGCAATTAGCTTGATTTAGCATTATTTGAACCGCAACTGTGTATTGAACTGAGAAATAAATAAATACGAACATAAGGTCATTTTTATTAAAAATGAGCGACTAAAATGCATCTATTCAGGGTATAAATTATACACTTTTGGGTGCTTATCAGTCTTTATACACTATCATTTGTACGATGGAATCTACACTTTTGGAGATGATAAAGGCAATCGGTGGATACCGAGGTACAGAGTTGCTGTGTACCTTATTAGATTTGCACGGAACTGCAAAGTGAGGTTTCAAAGGCTGCATCAACGTTGCTTATTATGTCAAGTTTTTGTAAAAGTCTTTTAAGTTTTCTTATAAACACAATATCTGTAGTGAATTTATTTAGGCTTGGCCGTCCGAGGTTTTTCCCATTTGGGTTTTCCTAGTACATCATCATGTCGTGGTTTCTTGCTTATCTTTACAATTTATATCTTGCATGATCACGTAGTAATTTAATTACAAGATTAAAATTGGTAAGAATCGACACTATCTGCATAGATTTTTAAGTGCTTATTTTCTATGTTTGTGCTTTTGGGTAAATTTCACGAAATTGTACCAATACCATATAATTGGGACCTTTCAACTTGGTATAACAGCAAGTTTCAAAATTTTACTTAGATGAATCCTGGAGGTTATATGGAAGGTTATTGTCAAATAGACCACCCATGTTTGATGAAACTAATTATGCCTATTGAAAATCCCATATGAGATCTTCTTTAAAATCAATTGATAAACGTGTTTGGCTTGCTGTTGAAAAAGGGTGGTCCTTTCCAACCATTATAGTTGGGGAAACTACTGTTTTAAAACATGTTGAGGTTTGGAGTGAGGAGGAGTTAAAATTATGTAATTTTAATTCTAAAGGTATAAATCCTTTATTCAGTGTTACTCCTGAGGTGTTTAGTTGTATCATGACATATGAAACTTCAAAGGAGACACATGACATTTTTCAACTTAATCAGGAAAGAATGAGTGCAGTTAAAGCATCTAAACTCTAAAATCTCACCACCTAATTCAAAACCATCACCATGAACGAGAGTGAAACATTCGATGAATTCTATGCACGTATCTCTAATATTGTTAACTCATGTTCTAACTTGGGTGACATGATTCTAGAAAATCGGCTTGTCAAAAAGATTCTTAGATCTCTTCCTAGTCATTTTAATACTAAAGAAATTGTTCTTAAATCCTTGTGTGTGTTAAAAACTATAAACTTGAAGAGCTTGTAGGTGATCTACAAACATATGAATGATACATGTTCCCCAAAGATTAAAAAAAGAATGATAAGGGAATTGCTCTAAAAGTTTGAAAAGAGGAAATTTTTAAACACAATAAGTCGGATATTGATCCTGATAATATGGCTTTATTCGCTACAAAATTCAAAAAAAAAATCTCAAATTCAAAAAACAAAAATCCAAATTTGATAATCATAATTTGAGAAAAACAAAAATAAAGCAAGAAAAAGTTCTAATGATCGGGATCAAAAGAAATATAAAAATGAAAATTTTAAAAGAGATAACTTTAAAAAGGATGATTCAGAAAGGTGTTTTGAGTGTGAAGGACGAGCTCATAGAGCGTTTAAGTGTCCCATTATGCTAAAAGGATTGGGAAATGACAAAGTTATCTATAATGCCACTCTTAGCGACAATGATAATGAGTTTGAAGTCGCTGATGACTCTGTTCCATCTGCGAACAACTTCACTACTTTCATAGCTAGTCATGCTAGATCCATAAGTATATCACATCCTAATGTTGACGTTTCTGTGCATAAAAATCTTAAATTTGTGCCTAATCACTCATAAGGAAGCAATAGTGTTGATTGTTTGAGTGATACTGATGTTGATGAAGGTGATTTATAGTCCTCTTATTTTGAGATATACACCAAGTTTCTGAGAATTCAAAAGAATAATAAGAATCTAACTTTTAAGGTGTTAACTTTCTAAAAGGAGTTAAAAGATCTGAAGGAGAAGGAGGGCTTAGTTAATCAACTCGAGGTGATTAAGATTTCTCTTTCTGAGAAAATCATTTTGGTGGGAAAAGAAGAGAATGATTTGACTGGCACTTTAGCTCGTGTTACTAAAGATCTCCATGATTCTTTGGAGATCCATGACTCTTAAAGCAGAAATTGTCAAACTTGAGAAAGATCTTGAGGTTTCATGTGAAGTTAAAGTCATTCTTGAGGTCAACTTCGAGAGAATGGGGAAGTTATTTCTCGGACATATCGTCGGTTAAAAGGAGAAAGGTTATCAAGAGAGAAAAATTATAGGACATGTTAAGGGTGAATTATGAAACACTAAATTCGAACCCAAAGCCAAGTTTGTTACCAAAACAAATACTCTAAAACCTAACTCAATAAAGAGAAATCCTCCTAAGCAGCCTATTAAGTTGACTCCCAGTTAACCTTATGTTTGTACTTTTTACAATAAAAGGGGTCACCTTAGAGACTTAAGTTAGAATGTTAAGAACAATTCTCATTCGCATACTTCCATTCCATACTATTGCCAATTGGATATCCTTAAAATGCAAATTGAGTATCAAGTCAACACATACAAAGGTTTAATAGAAGAATTTCAGAGGTTGTCTATTCCTCAAGGGAATTATTCTAGCTTAAAGACTTGGAACAACAATGGCAAGAACGCTAAGACCACAACTCACACTTGGGTTGTCAATCATATGGTCATGATCACTTTAGTTGTTCGTGTTGCTCTTAAGGCTCAAAATACCTTATAGTGGTATGTTGATAGTGTGTGCTTCAAGCATATAACATGTGATTGATCTCTTTTTACCACACTTAAGGATCAAAAGGATGGTAATGTCACCTTTTTCAATAGGAGTAGGTTTAAGATTCTGGGAAGAGGTGACATTGGATTTTTTGGGTTCCCATAACTAGAAAATATTCTTTATGTTTATGGACTAAAAGAAAATTTAATTAGCATAAACCAGTTATGCGATTAAAACCCATTGGTTAAGTTTAGCCAGACAAAATGAATCTCTATGACAAATTTGGCAAAACTATACTTCAAGGTGTGAGGACTACATATACTTGTTATGGTATCATTCCATAGTCTTTATTCATTTGTAATAGTTCCAGGGTATCCACTGTCGACCTTTGGCGTCAATGACTAGGTCACATAAACTTTAGAGGCCTCAAGCGTTTAATGAAGAAAGATCTAGTTCATAACTTACCATCATTAGGAAAACTAACCTCATCGATTTGAGGTTCTTTCCTACTTAGAAAGCAAATTAAGATTCCTCATAAGAATTTGAACTCCATTACCACCTCACGTGTATTAGAATTTATTCACATGAACCTTATGGGTCTTACATTATGGAGAGCATAGTTGGGAAGAGGTATATCCTAGTGGTGGTTGACTAGTTTTTAAGATATTCAATTATTGAATTTTTTAGAGAAAAGTCTGATGCTGTTGAGTTTTTGATAGTTAAGTGTCGAGTCCTTCGAAATCAATATAGTTTCTCCATAAACCGCTTTCGTAATGATAATATCACTAAGTTTATGGAGGCAGTGTGAATGAGTTTTATGATGAAATTGGTATTAAGCATGAATTTTCGATCATTCATACTCCTCAACAAAATGGCATTATTGAGAGGAAGAATCGAACAATTTAAGAGATGGAAATGTCCATGCTTATTGGAAGGAAAATTCCATGGCGGCTTTGGGCGAAAGAGGTTAGCACCACTTGTTACACGATGAATAGGGTATACTTACGTCCTCACATTAATCAAACACCATGTGAATTGTGGACAGACAAGAAACCCAACCTTTCCTATTTTCAAGTCTTTGGGAGTCCTTACGATATCCTTAGGGATAGAGAGCTTTTAAGGAAGTTTAACTCGAGGAATGATGAAGGAATTTTTCTAAGTTATTCATTAAATAATCGAGCTTATAGAGTTTATAACTTTACTAGATCAAATGTCATGGAATCAATAAATGTCACGACAAAAGATGATGCTCTGGCCACAATTGTTGATGATGATGATGATCTTTCTTGTCAGAAAGATGCACCCCCTGTGTTGATCACACTGTTCCTCACAATGACTTGGTGGACTATGCACCTGATAGAGGGGATCCATCTCCTTAGGTTCGTAAAAGTCATGACCCCGCCAATATTATTAATAATCTCGACGATGGTGTCAAGACTAGGTCTCAACTTGAAAATGAGGTTACATATTTGTGTTACACCTAAAAAATTGAGCTTAAAAATATCAAAGAATCACTCAAAGATGAGCATTGGATAAACACCATGTAAGAAGAGTTGCATCTATTTCAAAAGAATGATGTCTAGGAATTAGCTCTGTTGTCCAAGTGATACTAACGTCATTCGTACCAAGTGGATCTATGTGAACAAATGGATTAAAATGGTGTCATTGTTCATAACAAAGCTAGGTTAGTTGCTCACGAGACATTTGCTCATGTTGCAAGGCTAGAGTCCATTAACCTTTTGTTAGCCATTGCATGTCATCTTAATTTTAAGCTTCATCAGATGGATGGTAAGAGTGCCTTCCTTAATGGAATTCTTCAGGAGGAGGTCTATATGGAACAACCAAATGGGTTGCAAAACCCTAAACATCCAAACCATGTCTTTTATCTAAAGAAAGCCTTGTGTGATTTTAAGCAAGCACTGCATGCTTGGTATGAAAGGCTTACATCCTATTTCTTTACTCATGGGTTCATGAGAGAGGGAATGAGTCTGCCGTTGTTTGATCATCGGGATGAGAGTGCTATTTTAGTTTCCCAATTCTATGTCAATGACAAAGTTTTTGTATTCACATGTGATCGGCATACTCATCCTTTTATGGGAGAAAAGCAAAGTGAGTTTGATATGAGTATGGTTGACAAGCTTACCTTTTTATATATTTTGGTGCATTAACTCGATAGTGGGATCTTCTTATCTCGATCTAAGTATGATGATGTTTTGAAGGTTGCATCAGTGTTGCTTGTTGAGTCAAGTTTTTATAAGTCTTTTGAGTCTTCTTGTAAACACCATATCTGTAGTGAATTTTTCTAGGCCTGACCATCTGAGATTTTTTCCATTTGGATTTTCCACGTACATCTGCATGTCGTTGTTGCTTACTTATCTCTACATTTTGAATCTGGCATGCTCACATAGTAATTAGATAAAAGGATTTAAATTGGAAAGAATCGACATTATTTACCAAGATTTTTAAGTGCTTGTTTTCTCACTTTGTGCTTTTAGGTAAATTTCACAAAATTGTACCTATACCATATAACCAAGACATTTCACTTTTGTCCTCTATAATGCACCTAAGACTTTTTAACGGTGTATGATGAGTATATTTAGTGATATGGTAGAGAGTTATTTTTAGGTTTTTATAGATGATTTCTCCACTTTTTGATATCATTTGACCATTGCCTGTCTAATCTTACCAAAGTTCTCGAGTGTTGTCAGGAAAAGAAAATGGTCCTTAATTGGGGAAAATGCCATTTATGGTAAAGATTGGAATTTTTTAAGTCACATTATCTCTAGCTCGGGTATTGATGTAGATAAAGCGAAAATTGACTTGATTTCCACGTTTCTAATTCCTAAGTCTATTAAGCACATCCGCTCCTTTTTAGGCCATGCGGGCTTCTACCGATGCTTTATTAAGGACTTTTTAAACTTGTTCGACCTTTGGCAACCCCTTTATAAAAAGATACCCCATTTGTCTTTGATGATGCGTGTGTTTCATCCTTTGAGTGCCGAAAGTTTTCACTCACTTTCGCTCCTATCATGCAACCTCTTAATTTGTCCCTCTCTTTTGAGATCATGTATGATGTATCTGATTTTTCACTTGGGGCTGTGCTCGTTCAAAGGGTTTACAACCTCATATCATATATTATGGTTGCAAAACCCTCCACGATGCTCAAATGAATTCCAAGACCATCGAAAAAAAAACTTATTAACAGTTGTGTTTGCTCTTAATAAGTTTCAATCATATTTTATTGGTTCCCCCGACAACGTGTACACTGACCATGCTTCCTTTCTGCACCTTCTTCATAAGAAGGATTCAAAACCACGCTTAGTATGGTGGATACTCTTACTTCAGAAGTTCAACCTTGAAATATGTAATATAAAGGGGTGTGAAAATGTTATTGTAGACCATCTTTTACGTCTTACAATGATCATGTACCTAATTCTGAGTCCTTCCCTAATGAGAAACTCCTTGATATATATAACTCACCTTGGAATATTGATATTGTTAATTTTCTTGTTACTCACTAATTACCCGATCATTGGTCTAAACAAGTAAAATCCAAGTTTCGAGCGAATGTGAAATATTTCCCATGGGATGATCTGTATCTTTTCAAGTATTACATTGATCATGTTATATGACATTGTATGCCTAAATGGGAACAAATCAGTATTTTTTTTCCTTTTAAGGTGCTGTAATCTGGTTTTTATTAGCCCACAATTTTTCTAGATGCCCACCAATATTTCCAAGTATGTGCTAACTCAGGGCGTATGTCTCGACGTCACATGATGCCTCTCACTCCCATCCATATTATTGAAGTTTTTCATGCATGGGGTATCGATTTAATGGGTCCATTTTCCTCTTTTCACTGCTTTTAATACATTTTACTTACAGTAGACTATGTCTCCAAATGGATTGAAGCAATTGCATGTTGAACCAATGACCATCGAGTTATTGTCCATTTTCTCAAGGAGTATATCTTTACGTGTTTTGGAACCCACAGAGATATCATCAGTGACGGGGGAAAGCATTTTTGTAACTGAGTCTTTGAATACCTTATCAAAAAGTATGGTGTTTCCCGTAAAGTTGGTCTCTCCTATAACCCTCAGACGAGTGGACAAATCGAGATGTCCAACCCTAAAAATTTAAGCAAATTCTTAAAAAGACAGTCAATCCTAATAGGAAAGGTTGGTCCTTGTGCTTAAATGAATCATTGTGGGCATATCGTATTGCATATAAGAATCTAATTGGTATGTCAACTTCTTGGTTGGTTTTTGGCAAGCCTTACTACCTCCCTCTCGAACTTGAACATAATGCATATTGGGCCATCAAAGCCCTTAATTGAAGCAGATGTGCATAGGAAATGTCAACAAAATGAATTTGAATACTTGCAACATGATGCTTATCATATGTCAAAATGGTATAAGGACAAAATGAAATGGATCCATAACCAAAGTATAATGAAAAAAGAGTTCCACCCTAGTCAGAAAGTTTTGTTATACAATTCCCATCTTCATATCTTTCCCAGGAAATTAAAAACCAGGTGATCATGTCCATTCATTATTAATTCACTCACCCCTCAGGGTGCTATCACTGTGAAAAATCCTAAGGATGATAGCCTTTTTCAAGTCAATGGTCAACAGTTGAAACTTTTCTCGCAGCTTTCATCCGCCAATATTGAAGAGATTTACCTTGTTTACCCAGTTTATGAAGACTGGCGATTCAGTCTCATTTTAGGAGCGATTCTCATCACCCATGCCTTTTCTGCCATCCTGTTCTATCCTAGTTTCTATCTTGTTTATCATGAGATCCATTCAATCTGGCTGAAGACATTAAACTTAGCGCTACTGGGAGGTAGCTCATTGTGTCTTCTTTCTCCATACAAGTCTTATCTTGTTTGGGGGTTGTGTTTTATCCACTTCCCTATGGTTTTCATATGCTTTATAGAATTGTACATATTTTTTTGCCGCATTTGTTTTTCAGGTTCCACAATTTATACCATCATGCGATCCAAATTTTATTAGTGGTTGATTATGGTAACCTATGACCTACCTTGTGCTTTCAATTTAAAATGTAGTTTTAAACATTGGGGACGATGTTCTCTTTTGTTTAGGGATGGGGAATTTATCAAAATCTTACCTTGTTTGAAAATTTTAGCTAGAAACAAGTCGTTTTAGACTATTTTTGTGCAGTATATCTCAATTTTTTATGACATGAATTGTCTATCATCCATCTTTAAGAAGTCTCAAAATACCTTTGTTCGAACTTAAAATTACGATTTTTACCATAAAATTAAATAGTACCTATTACGTCATACTAGCACAATGAATTCCTAAACTTGGCAAAAATTTTACTAGCACATTTTACAATCAAAAGTTAAATAGTAACAACATTCTCAAGAGAGCCCTAAAAGATTTTTGAACAATTCACTTTTTTTAGGGTTTTTACGTAATCTTCAAGTCACAAGTTAACTCAAGTTTCTTTAGGTACTGAACTTAGTCACTGCGTGATCTCATTATACTTCATTTTTGGCATAACCAGTGAGAGTAAAATAATTTTGAGTTATGAGAAACATATGTATTGTAGTTTGCCTCGAGCACTAAGCCTTCACTCATATCATCTACCATTTATTTCACCATTTACCTTTCCCTTATATTTATATATTCCCCACACCATCCATATATCATTTCCCATCACTACCATATTTTTTTTAGAAAAATAAGGATTGAAGTTCCTAACGTAAAATGTCTTCATTGGTGATATGAAAATAAAAGCGCATCATAAAAAAGAGAAAAATAACAAAAATAGAAAAACAAAAGCATACGATGATAATTTTGTGAAATGAAGGCGTGACTTGCTCAAATTGTATTCCACTATTCTCTAGAACATTATCATCATATCATCCATTATTTTCATCCCATTTTCCATTCATCCCTCACATAAACCCCATTTTCACCCATAGTGAGGTGGTTGGGAGAACATAACTCGACACTCTCAATATAATGGCTAGCATTCCTTCCTGAGATCAATTTCTTTCATGCATTCATCATTTCTTGTAAGTGTGTGATATGTTTGACTTTGTTTACATTTACTCACCTCGTTACACACTAGAGATACACTTACCCAAATCTCGAAGAGTTCGATTCAGAGAGACATATCTAGTGAAAGTTGAAGTCAAAGCATTAAACCTATAAAGGCGATTTAGGAAGTACTTTGATGATACTCCAAATAGTTTCACATAACACATACTGAGTTTTTTTTTGAAGAATTATGCCTTAGGTATTAAGTAATTTTATTCCATACACTCATGGTTGAACATTATATTCCTTAAAGTCTTTTTAGATGTGTTGTATAGGTTTTCATCGCCAAATAAGAGACATCCTTTCAATAAATTATTTTCAATAAATTTTTTTTCTAAATTTTGTGGGTACATTAACTGAAAACTCTCACGAGATAACGCTCGTCCTGTAGGGTAACTCATAGGTTTAATGACTTGTTGCACATGCTAAGGGAAATCGCAAGTGCCGATGAAAGTGGCACACTCTTGGTTACTTATCTCTTTCTCTCTATTTTTGCTCGAGGACTCACAATGTTTTGTTTTGGGGTGGTGTGATAAGCACCCAAAAATGTTTAATTTTTACCCCAAATAGATGCTTTGTAATCCCTAATTCTCGATAAAATTGGTCTTATGTTCGTATTTGACTATCTTGCAGGCCACTATGCAGTTGCGGTTATGCTTAATCAAAGTAATTGCGGTAAATTAGCATTCAACAAACAAAATCAAAGTGACCATGAAGTCAGAAATCCCTTTTGAGCTTGTCCAGTCCCATACCAAATCCCCAAGCCTAGACCATCCCGAGCGTCGTTCGAAATATTGCCGTGTGTGTGTGTGTGTGTGTGTTTTGTATTATCGTCATTATTCTTCATATATATTTTACAATTGTTCGTGTCTCTTTATTTCTATAATTTTTAGTATCTTTATTTTTAATTTGAGTGTTTTATTATTTTATGTAAATATAATACAGTGTGTGCTCGTCATAATATATTAGTCTCTCTCTCTCTCTCTCTCTCTCTCTCTCTCTCTCTTTATATATATATATATATATATATATATATATATATATATGTGTGTGTGTGTGTGTGTGTGTGTGTGTGTGTGTGTGTGTGTGTGTTGAATATACTTCTCCTTATTTTCATTTTTGTTTTATTTCTTTTATATTTTAATTTGTCTATTTGAGTCTTTTTATTTTTTTATGTGTGTTTCAATTTTTTGTATTTTTTATTTTATTTTATTTTGTATGTGTGTTGTAAATAAATAAATATACTTTTCATTTTTATTGCTCCCCTCCCCACCCCAAAAAAAAATTTAAATTCCTAAACACACCATATTAAAAACTAAATTGAATCGAGTTCAAATGACATGCTGATGTAACTGAATAGATTTGTGATCCAAGAAAGAGGAGAACATAGATCACAAGAGTTTGAATTCAAAAAGGTAGGGCGCGCTTTTCGTCCTATGCTCATTGCCTTCATATTTAAAGAAGTTAGTTACTTAGAAAAACCTGATGTCCCATGGGGCCTGTAGCTCAGAGGATTAGAGTACGTGGATACGAACTACGGTGTCGAGAGTTCGAATCCCTCCTTGCCCTATCATACACTCACACACACCTAATACACTCTTATACCTCATTTTAAATCTACCCAATCTAGTTCTCTCTCCTCTCTTGTCTCTAACCCACCAAACCCCTATCTCTCTCTTCCATTAACACAATCAACACATTTCTCTCTCTTTTTCCTCCATTAAAAGGCCAAAACTTCTACCACCTTCCATTTACACCATTACACCACCAAATTATGAGCCTTATACCACCGTTTCGGCGACCACCTCTCACCCTGCCAAACCACCCTGTCCGAAAAAATGACTCTGATGCACCTCACCCGTCGGCTTTACCCAGCTCCGGAAGCCAAACCACCAGAACCATCCTACCACCTACCTCCAGACCCCTTTTCTCCCTGACCTGTTAGGGAAACTCGGACAACCCTTGCCCACTTCCCTATACTCGTAAGCCAAACCACATAACCTGCTGACCCAAGACCCTTTAACCCCAGCCAAACCTCATAGCCACCTGTCAACCCCACCCCACCCCCAGCCCCCCACCCCCAAAACAAATCCCCAAAACTACACCTCCAGACCACCTGTGCAAGGCTGGTCTTGAGATTTGGAGTCTTGAAACTCAATTTAGGGCCCTTCCAAAAAAATATTTTTTTATATTGTCAAATGGACTCTTCTATTCTTTTTAGTTTTTTTCGTTTTTGATATCCAGACGCTTGTTTTTTTGTTAACAATTGTAAAAATTATAAATTTATTAATAAAAATAGAGCACGAAATTGATAACGAAATCTAATGGATAATTTTATTGTAGAAATATCTCAATTCATTGAATATGAAAAAATTTCACCTGGTTTGAGCGTTTTATTCCCTCTCCAATTTTATCTACTTGGTTAATCTAGAAAGTAAGAATCAGGTAACAAAAAAATAGAATAAAAAAAAACAGTAGTTGCGCCAACAGCAAAACAGCTTTTGAGCCAACATCGATATATTACATTTACTTTAAAAACTATTCATAGTTTTAATCTATTATTTATTAATAGATTAAAACTATGAAATGAAACCAAATCTAAGTCTCAAACTTACCTTTGCCTTGGCCCTTACGCCAACAGCAAAATCGGAATTAGTTTTTGGCAAAAAACAAAAGAAGGGAGAGAGAGAGAGGGGCTACCAAAAATATTTTGTGGGTAGTTGAAAAAATGGACCCCTAAAAAATGAGAATATTAAATTAGTTGGGTGAGATTTTTTTGGATAGTTGTATCATTCTTTGTACATATTTTTTTTATAATTGAAAAATGGGACACTAAAACACTAAACTCATTTTAAAAATGAGCATTTTTTTAATATACATAAAATATTTTTGGACCCTTAATATATATATATATATATATATATATATATATATATATATATATATATATATATTATGGTGTTTACTTTAAAATGGACATGTGCCACTGGCCACTTGGCAAACGGCTAGGGTCGGCACTGCAACCGCGGCACAACTCCGGTGACCTACATTCTACATGTTAGCAGCCTCCTACATAAATAACCTTATACCACCTGATCTCCAACTAAACCTACAAATAAAATACCCATATGTACCCCAAGATCCATCTTATACCCTCTACCCAAACTCGTTTTTTACTTACGTAAAAAATGATACCTATCTTAAAAGAATAACACGTTCCAAAAAATCACTCTCCTAAATTTTAACTTCCAAATACAGTTTTGGTCTATTCAACTTATTAAAAAAATAAAAACTCCCTAAAATTTCTCCCAACAAACCATCCGTGAATTATAAAAGAAGATCACTTTGGGATGATCCGATAGACTCATATTTTGCACATTCTCTCTACACTCTAGCATAAGAAAGAGAGATAAAAAATTCACAAAAAATACAAAAAAAAATAATGTAGGCTTAAAACAAATTTTAAAATTACTTTTTCTACTTTATTTCTTTATATTGTAATCGAGTGAGATATTTTATGGGAATCAATTGGACTCAACTTGGATCAATCAATTCAACAAGTAGACTTGTTTTAATATTGTATTTCTATCCCTGTCTTTCAAAAATTTGGTATTCTTTTGACACAAATGATTTTTATCGGCGTATTCGAATACTGATTGGGAATGAGATGTTGATGGATGCAAAAGAACCTCAGGTGGGTGTTTTTATTTGGGGATTGCTTTTGTCTCATAAATGAGCAAGAAGGAAAACTCCATTATCTTATCTACGGTGGAGGCCGAATACATAGCCTTCGGTAGTTGTTACACAAAACTTATTTGGATGAAACAAATGTTGGAGGATTATTGCATTTCTCAAGGCATAATGACTATTTACTGTGATAATATGAGTGAAATTCATATCTCTTGAAATCTCATTCAACATTCTTGCATAAAGAACATTTGGATTTGTGAACACTTTTTCCTGAATTAGTTGAGGAGAAAATCGTTTGCTTAAGCTTTGTTGAAACTGAACGTCAATTGGACAATATATTTACAATACCTCCAGATTCCCTTAGGTTTTAAGGATCTTAGGAAATCTATTAGGGTTTTCTCTATTGATTGAGTTTGGGTTCAAAATCTAGTTTAGGGTGTGCTTCATTTTATTTCAACCCCCTATGAACTAGATTATACATTTGTACATATTTTTGTAGAAAATCCAAAAAATATTATCATTCTTTTTCCTAGTTTTATAAAAAAATTCAAAACAAAAAATCTTCCGTTTGTCCCTTTTGGATGTGTAATTAAGATATTCAGGACACCTCATCATTTCATGTCCATGTGACTTGCAATGGAAAGTTAGACTTGGTTTCATCTTACTTGTGCCTTTTATGCGCTGTCATAACGTTTGATGAACTTTTATGATATTTCCTTCTATGCTGGCCTCATATCGTCACCTTATAGGCACACACCTTACATGGGATCTTTAGAGTGTTAATCTCTCTTTGTGTATGCCAGGTGAAGTAAGGTGTTGTCTTATCAATTTTATCGCTTAATGTTATATGTGATGGGCAAAAATTGTGCATGTAAGAAATATTTGTTATTATTATGTATTTTATCAAACTTGTGTGAACAATAGAAAGGGGCTACGATGGAGCAAACTCGTTTGCATTAAAATTCTCCATTAAAAATAGCCTAAAAGAATATTTGTCATAGAAAAACAGAATTGCCAAAGGCCAAATTTTTTCTCATTGATGCTTCTAAAGAAAGATCAAAATATGATATCTTCAAAATATAGTGTAAGTTTCAAAATTATTATCATTAAGGATGTTATAAGTTGAACATCAATGGGTTTGCACAATAAGTCTTACAGTGCATTTTACGTGATGCTATAGGACGAAGAATCACTGAACTTCTAGGCATTTTTGTTAAAGTGCATTGACTGCTATTGAGTCCTCCTATGTCTATAGAAAGGTTGATTTGAGTGCTTAATGTTTAGGAATATTGTTTGGCATTTTTCACTTATACATTATCTTAGGCTTATGATTCCATTTGGTTCTTTCGAACCCATTCATTCCACTCGCACGTTCCGAGTATTTTGATCATATCTTAAGGAACTCATTTTTATATGAAAAATTTCAGCAAAAATTTTCTCTATATTTTTTGTTCTTTTCATTTTATTTATTTATTTTTTAATTTAATTTTGGCTTTTAACTGGTCTCGTTTTAACGAGGTCCACTACTCGTTCGAATGAGGTACATTTAAAAGAGGCGAACAACCTTTTTTCCCCTAGTGTCATTTCATTTTCCTCTTTACCTTACTTTTCACTCAGCCGCTCTCTCTCCCCCTCCTAAATTCCTTCTCCATAAAAAATCCTTCCTCTCCATATCCAATCTTTTCTTTCCCTCTCTTCCTTAAACTTCCATTTCCACCACTATACTCCATCATCTCCATCTCCTTGGTGCAATATAAGGGGTATCCTTTGGTGTTTTTGCTAGAATTCTTCTCGTAGGTATATTTCTTACCTTCTTTGTTCAATTTTTCGGGTATTTCATAGAGTTATTTTTGGTCACTTTTCTACACCACTTCTAAATCATTTTTTGGTGTATCATTTCATTTCAAAAATATACTCACACATAAAACTATGAAATTTCCATCTTATTGGGGTGCTTTTTACTTTTCACTCAAGTAGATACAAAAAAAATCTTTTTTATTGCCACTATATAAATGGTAATTCATAACTTTTTTTGGAAATTCTTTTAGTTTTTAAATTAATCTCCTATGAATGTCCAATTATCAACTTCCATTTATGATTTTTAATTTTTATTGGCCTATATATATTTTGCTAATGTGGATGGGATTTTTGTTGCTGTTGGTTTTCGTGTTGTGGTGGTTTGGATGGTTGTTGGTATAGGGTTGTAGATTGTGTTAGGCTATCCATTAGTCCCTCTTCCTTTCCTTATCTCCCATCTCTATGCCTAGATTTCTTCGTGATAGAAATGTCAAGGAACCTTCTGAGGATACCTCCTTAAAGGATAACTCAGATGTCTTTAACCACCATTTTCGATGGGAGACGTGGAATGCATACCTTTTTGTATAATTCCTTGGGCTTTCCCACATGATCCATCGTACGCAAAAAGGTAGTGAATCTAACGTCCTTATCTGGGACCATTGTCTTTACTTGGTTAGCCCAGCGTGGGTGGGAACCTATTTTTAACCTTGGAGACTCCATGTATCCCGACCTCATTCGAAAATTCTTCTTTAGGATGGCTATCACTGCTAGGGGTCTTGATTCTAGAGTTCGGGGCAAGGAGGTAGTTATCATTGTTGAGTCCATTGCACGGCTTTCCAAGTTACCCCGTGTTCCCGATGCCACTTTTCCTTAGACCACTCGTTAGTGTCCTAATATTGATGTTACGAAATCATCCATTTTAAAGGAAATATGACACAACACCACCACCACTTCCATATACCATAGAGATCTTAAGGTTGATTTTAGAATATTTAATTGGATTATTTAAGCATGCCTTATTCCACGTGCAAACCATACTCAAATCATATGGGATCACGTGCGTCAAATGTATGCCCTCATTCATGGTGCTATTATTGACCTACCCAATAACATCTTCTCGGTCCTCCGGATGGTTAGTAACTCTGGATTCTCTTCTGCTAGACAGGCACTACCCTTTGCTGTCATTATCACTTGCCACTATCTAGATCTTCATTATCCACGCCTCTCGTCTGTTGTTCCCATGACTCACTTCTAAACCATCGATGGTACTTCTCCGAGTCGATCGTGGAGTCACTTGCCCCATGCTTAGAACAAGCCTATCCCTTCTCACTAGGAGTCCTCCCAGTCTACCCCCATGTTGACTCTGTTCGAGACCATCCCTCATGCTCTCGTTCATCCGTAGAGTTCGAGAAGGTTAGGATCCTTCGTATGAAGAAAAGGGAGATGGCAGAGGAGAAAGATCTGGGAGAGGATGATGTTTCAGGAGTTTAAGTTCTCCACGCAGCGCGATAGAGAGAGAGAGCCGAGGAGGCTCAGGCTCGCAGAGACTCATTATTGCTGCAGCGGATCAAGGAGATCTATAGAAATGAGATGCGTCATGGAGTTGTTCCCTCATATCCGGTGCCTTCATTTGGAGACAGATTTGATGGTGCTGATTATGTATCTCATTTATTTGTATTTGTGCTAGTGAAAGTTACGCTTCTGAGATTGTATTTTACTTCTCCCATTTTGTATTTTGGATACTTTGATATATTTGGATAGTTGGCTTGTACCTTTGATTTTATCATGTTTAATATATCCACATATTTCTCTCTATATATCATGTTTGTGGTTGAAATATTCATTTATCTTAATTGTGGTTGCCATGTTACAATCCCATGCTTATGATGGTTCTTCCATGTTTAATGTGATGCTACATTTGTTATTGTCTACACTAACCGTGTAGGCTTTAAGTTCTATTCCATTTTCTTCTCCGGGAAAAAAGGGGGAGAAAATTATTTATGTGATGGGTTTTATTTCTGATACTTATTTTTTATATCTCCCATGCATCACAAGTAGTTTCATTCCATGTGTGGGCATTTGTTCTTATGGTGATACATCGTAAAGATACACTTGTTGCTACTAGGATGTTAGGGTGTCTTCTGTTTTTTTTTGGGTTTGGGATGGGCATTAGATTGGCTAGATGGCCCGACTTAGCAATTTAGTCTTTTTTTATATTTTTATTTTTTGTCCCATAATAACCAAAGGGAGAGATTTATAAGGAAAAATTTCCACATCGAGTCAATTTGTAGTATTGGATTATTCCAATGGACAAAACATGTATTCCTTGATTGAACTTCATTTGACTAGGGCAAAAGTTACTTAAAAGCCTCCGCCTTCTTTAAAACATCATGAACAGTTCCGGTAGGCTGAGCACCTTTTTCAAGGAAATATAGAATAGCGAGAACATTTAAATAAGTTTCATTCTTTATCAGATCATAAAAACCCACTTTTCGAAGATCTCTTCCTTCTCTTCAGGATCGAACATCAATTACAATGATTCTATAGACGTCTCATTGGGATAGATGTAGATGAACAATACCCCCTGGAAACATATAGGAAGTTTTCTCCTCGTACGGCTCGAGAAAAAACTATTCAAAGTTTTGTCTATGTACAAAATTCTAATGAATGGCAAAATAGTCCATAAAATAAATTAGACTACGATTTAACTCATTTTTCTTCTTCCTTCTTGAAAAAAAAATTTGTACTCATAACTCAAGTTGAAGATTTAGAAGATTTGGAAATAGTCGTACTTGCACGACAAGATCAATCCAAGCACTCACATTCCCATAGGTATATGAACCCTATTTTTAATAGTTAGAGAAAACATTTTTATGGATTAAGTTATTAAAAAACATTTATATAACATGGTTTGCAAAATTCCCAATGTTTTTCCACGTCCTTCTGATGAGGAATAGTACTTCATTCGAATGATGCTTTGTGCTTGTTTGAATGAGTGTACTAATGATGTAAATGTTTTCAAAAACCCTGGCCCACTAGAATCTCGTTAGATAGGGCGTTCGGAGGGCATTCGAACGAGATTGGTACACTCGTTCAAACGACTTTGTCCGTTTTAACGAGAAATGGACCCTCGTTCGAACGAACTCCAAATAAAGTTCTAACGAGGATTTTTTTTATTTCCATTCCTTCTCTATAATCTCGTTAAATTTATCATTCATTTACGTTGAATGACATTCGGTATATTGTTCTAACGAGAATGGTACCTCTTTCAAACGACCAAGTGCAAATTTCAAAAATGCAGTTTTAAGCTAGTTTTTGTTTTAACTTCTAACTCCCCTCTACTTATATTTTTTCTCACATATAAGGGGTGCGTGAAAATTGATTTTAACTAGCTATTTGAAGATACAAAAAGCCATAAACACATATGGAAATCCTCTCCAACTATCTTTGATCTTTGATGATCAATGTTTCACAAATTAAACCCAGAAATTCATCTTCTTTATACACTCTCATTTGTGCGGTGGAATTTGCACTGTTGGAGACTGTGGAGGAAATCGGTGGATACCGAGGCACGGAGTTGTTGTATACCATATTAGATTTGCATGGAACTACAGACTGAGGGTTTTGAAGGCTGCATAAGCATTACTTGCTGTGTCAAGTTTTTGTAATACTTTTGAGTCTTCTTGTAACAACCATGTCTATAGTGAATTTCTCTACGCTTGGCCGTATAAGTTTTTTCCTATTTGGGTTTTCCTCTTAAATCAAGGTGTCATGGTTGCTTGATTATATTTACAATTTGAATCTTGAATGCTCATGTAGCAATTAGAAAACAAGATTAAAATTGGAAAGAATCGACACTACCTGCCTAAATTTGTAAGTGCATGTTTTCTGTGTTTGTGCTTTTGTGTAAATTTTCACTTTTGGCCTTTACAATGCACCTGTGAATTTTAAACGATGTATGATGAATATCTTTAGTGACATGGTAGAGCGTTATCTTTAGGTTTTTATGGATGATTTCTCTATTCTTAGAACGTCATTTGACCACTGTCTGTCTAATCTTACTAGAGTTCTCAAGTTTTGTCGGGAGAAGAAGTTGGTCCTCAATTAGGGAAAATTACATTTTATGGTCAATAAAGACATTGTTTTAGGTCACTTATCTCTATTTACAGTATTGATGTAACTAAATCGAAATCGACTTGATTTCCATGCTTCTAATTTATAAGTCTATTAAGGACATTCGCTCCTTTTTAGGCCATATGGGCTTCCACGGATGCTTTATTAAGGACTTTTTTAAACTTTTCGGACCTTTGACAGCCCTTTTATCTGAAGACACCCCGTTTGTCTTTAATGACGCGTGTGTTGCATCCTTTGAGTGCTTAAAATTTGCACTCACTTCCACTCCTATCATGTAACCTCCTAATTGGTCCCTCACTTTTGAGATCATGTGTAATGCATCTGATTGTTCACTTGGGGTCGTGCATGGTCAAAGGGTTGGTAAGAACCTTCATGTAATATATTAAGATTGCAAAACCCTATGTGATTCTCAACTGAATTACAAGACCACCAAAAATGAGTGATTAGCAGTAGTGTTTGCTCTTAATAAGTTTCGATCGTATTTTATAAGTTCCCCTATCATCGTGTACACTGACCATGCTTCCCTTCGGCACCTTCTTCATAAGAAGGATTCAAAACCACGCTTAATATGGTGTATACTCTTACTTCAGGGGTTCAAGCTTGAAATACACGATAAAAAGGGGTGTGAAAATGTTGTTGTTGTAGACCATCTCTCTCGTCTTACTATTATGTTTGACACTGATCGTGTGCCTATTTTTTAGTCCTTCCCTGATGAGAAACTTTTTTCTATTTATAACTCACCTTGGTATGTTGATATTGTTAATTTTCTTGTTACTGACCAATTGCCCGATTATTGGTCTAAAGAAGAAAAGTCTAAGTTTTGGGCGAATGTGAAATATTTCTCATGGGCGAATGTCAATAATTTTTTATACAGCTGGGCAAAATTTGAAATGTTAGAGATCAAAAACTATATATTGTTATAAATTGAAACCCCATAATTAGATATTTTAAAAAACAACCCCACCAACATCAATAAATTAATATCTTTCAGACATTATTTCCTTTCTTATTTTCCTCAATTGATATTTTTTAGCAAGAGAATAATCAAGTATGTAATTGTGGCAATAAACATGGCATACCCATTATTTCACTAAATACACTCCTGCATCCAAACCTAAGTTCAAGTAAAATAATACCAAGAAACATAATTTTACTATCATAAACATGAAGGCATATGCCCATAATTTCATAGCAAAATAAATCAAAGTAATATTTTAGTCTTAAATGCAAAACCCAATTTTATTGGGTTCAAACTTTATGATATGTAGCAGTTGAATAGATCGAAATACCGAGATGAGATGAGATCTACCTCCGAAGGATAAAGAAAATAGTACATCTCTCAAGACGGAGATCCGGTTATGGGAGAAAGAGATGGAGATCAGGTTTTGGGAGAGAGAGAAAGTCAGGATTCATGGAGAGTGAGCGGGAGAATGAAAGTTAGCTGGCTCCAAATGAAAAGAAGAATGACAATTAATAATTTTTTTCTATTACTTAGGACTGTTTGGTTTGAAATTATAATTCTGTTTTCTGTGTTTAAATACATTTCTGAAGAAAAAAAATTGCGTTTCACAACCTATTTTTAAACACAGAATTATAATATATCTGTGTTATAACTTATAATCAAGTTTTTCAAAAAACAGGAAAAGGGTGTTTATAACTTCTGTTTTTTATTTTTCAACTCAGAATTTTGCATTCTTAATATTTTAATGCATTTATACCTTAATATATAATACACATATATAATACATTAATATATGTGTAATTCTTATAAATAAAAAATATATATCTACATGTACACGAAATTACGTATATTTATATTATTAAATTATATAATATACAAAGATCCATATATTAAATAATATTATCAATAGATACATGATACTAATATATGGTATTATACATGTATTATTAATGTATGGAATAATATAAAATATACATATAGTATATATGTATCAAAAAATATTATCAATTCATGTATGCATATAATTTTATTATGGATTATACATGCAATATCATTATAAAGACACACACACACACACACACACACATACACACACACACACATACATATATGTATAGTATAAATATACATGTTTGCCAATGTTGTCAAATTTTCAAAAAATTGTATTTAAAAACAAGTTCACCAAACGCGCACCAATAATTATAAGCAAAAAAAATTGAATTTTAAAACTATATTTAAAAACAACATTTAAATCGAGTTTTTTTAATACAGAACCAAATGGGCCCTTAGGGTCTGTTTGGTTTGCAACTATAATTCTATATTCTGTGTTTGAATACAATTCTGATAAAAATATCACTACACCAAATCTGCCCATTTGTCAAGGTCATTGACCTTGACAAATTCACCTTGTCAAGGTCAATGACCGTGACATTTCGAGGCGAGACAACTTTTTTTGTCACGGTCGTGTCACGGTCATTGACCTTGACAAAAAACTCGCGTTTTGTGTCACGGTCGTGTCAAGGTCAATGACCGTGACACGTTTGTCACGGTTTATAACCGTGATAAAGCCGTGACCCTTTTTTAAAAAATTGTCACGGGCATTGACCGTGACAATTCTGGGCACAATTTAAAAAAAATCTGCTGGGCAGTATGGCCACTGCCACTGCCCAGCAGTATATTTGTACCTGTTATAGCAACGTTGTACCTGTTCCAAACATCATATATCCAACACAAACTAAAGATAATGCAAATATATATTCATGACAGTATAATCCAAATCTTCAAAGTAAAAATAATATACATGACGATATAATCCAAATATAATTAAAATGGACAAACTAGAAAATAATGTTACTACATGTCTTGGATAAAACTGAGGAGGTGAGTAGGCCACACGACATACGAATTGACGCACCCACTAATATACGTCGTGCCGCATTGTTCGCGCAACCACAATAGGGAGTTCTCCTTCCCGGTTATGACATGCGTGACGAGCACCCTGGACTCCATCTGTTGAAGCACACGTCCATGGACTATTCCACCCTCAACGATATTCGGGTCCCTCAACCCCCGCCCTATCCGCTGGCCATCAAATATGTCCAATATGAACACGCTCGGCCAACCAATTGTCGATAATGGTCTGTTGGAGGGCGTCAAATAGGGAAGTGGATCGTCGAAGTACGAACGTGTCGGTGATGAAGCAGCGAGGTCCACATCCTCGTCATCCTGCGCCTCGTCCTCCCGCACCTCCTCGTCCTCCCGCACCTCCTCCTCCACCGCCTTCTCCTTCCCTTTCTCTTTACGGTCTCCACCCAACGTACGCTTCATGAATGCGTACATATCTTGGACCGTCGCCTCCAAACGGGACAGCTTCGCGTAGTGTGAATCCACCGTTCGAGCCAACCCGGTGTCGCTCGTCTCCAATCCGATGATCTTAGATTTGGCCACCCGCGAGCTCACTCCCCTTGTCCTCCCCTTGCGATCAGAGCCAAGCACTTGGCTGAGTGCGTCTGTGGACAAAGATGCCTTGTCGGCATCAGACTGCGACTCATGCACTTCCTTAAGCTTTGCCTAAAACGACAAAAAGCACATGATTAGTAAAATAAGTAAACTAAAAAATTATAACGTAATTAACAATAATTAAACTGTCGGATTACTTACAATCGTGGCCGCGACGCTCGGGGACACCTCCTTGTCCTTCCCCTTCTTCGTCCGAAGAGCCACATAAGTATCGAGCCTATGTGGCTTACCCCCTGGCCCACTCCCTACCCCCTGAAATAAAATAAAGTAAAGTAAAATTAGTATCGGACCCGCAAAGTAAAATAATATCCAATAATATATTTCTGTAGTTATAGATAAATTAAATATTACCTTCATCCTATGCTCCACCTCAGCGTAAGAGGTCCGGCCGGAGTAGTGCACGTCCGTCTTTTTAGCCCGATTTTCCCTCCCCGATTGGCGAGATGCCAATTGTCGATCCTCGATCTCATTGTCAATGAACTTTTGCCATTGTGCCAATGAGATCGGCTCCTTGGGCGGGACGGATCCGCGCCATTGTAAAATGGTCTCTCGTGTTTTTCCAAAGTACCGTGTCCGCATATTTTTTTCCACGTCTTGTGTTGCTCCCTCAACTGCTCCAAGACGGAATCGCGTAGCTTTGGATCCAAGTTGAATTGTTCCTGTCCAACAAATACAATGTTAGTTGCGAATAAATATAAATATAAATATAAATATAAATATAAATATAAATATAAATATAAATATAAATATAAATATAAATATAAATATAAATTGAAATTGAAATATTCATATAAATATTACCTGTAGTGCCGCCCAAACAGCTAACTTGAGCTCATACGGCACCTCCTTCCAACTCATAAACCCCGGGCCGATGACCGTCTTTAGCAGCTCGAGGGATCTCGCTAAAAGCTCCGACTTGTTTTCGACGGTAATCCCAAATTTTCCATATTTGGGGAGCCTAGGGGCGGAGGAGCCCTCGTCGCCTCCGCTACCACCGAACCCAGACGACGACATCATCATAAACAGCATCATCATCTTCGCCCTAACATCTGAAGGATACATTTTTGCTGTAAAACAAATGTTATTAGTACAGATAAAAAAAATGTTATTAGTACAGATAAAAAAATGTTCCGTCTATATTATAACGTATGTGTAAGTTCCGTCAATACCATTTCGTTTCAATTTTGTAATATTATGTTTTTTCCAAATATTTAAAGAGTTATTAAATGGGTGCCCCACCCCTGCCCCCTCCCCCCGCCACACACACACGCACACCTACGCACACACACACACACACACACCCCACCCCTACCCACCCCCCCCACCACGACCGTGACAACTACATATATTATTTATCAATAAAATTATGACATGAGATAATTATAATTGTAGCATAAATTTCATTATCATGGGTTTTACCTAATTGAATTAAATGAACAATACTTTTAGCCCTTGTTATTCATCAAATTTGAGGCAAGTTAATTAGAATATTTGTATCGAGCCTATGTGATTTATATGGATTAATTCTATTACATTTATAATTTAACTAATAGAGTTGAATTTTAATATTAATCCTTTGGTTTATTTAACTAACTTTGGTTTGGTTTATTTCTAGTTGAATCTGAGTTATAATTTTTAGATTATGTATAGGAATTGAATTTTAATATTAATCCTTCATAAATCCCTTGAATACATGCATAAATTTGTAGAGATTGAAATTAAATTGCTTGAGATTGAATTTCTATGTTTCGGGGTCATTATTTGAAAATACTTAATTACCCTTTGAAAACCTTTTATTTACATTATGGATATTAATCAATTCACACGTTTTTTGTCCACTTCAACCTTTACTGAAACATTTATTAATTCATTCAAGTTAGGTAAAACCACGCAAGTATCTAATACAAATATTATCATTCAACAAATTAAGTCCCGTCGATAATAAACCCCCTCCCCCACCCTGCCCCACCCCGCCCCACCCCAATATTTTTCAACACTGTATCCCCCAATAGTAATAATGAATTAACATATAATTTTCAACTCCAACAACATATGCTTTAAATTAACCCAATCTTCCCAATAATACCAACTAATCAACACCCAACATCCAAATCCAACAACATAGGTCTAGAACCAAAGTTTGTACATAATAATTTATAGTCTCCAAGAAAGTACCATTTTTATTCATAATATTTACGATTATCAGTTTCTCGTGTATTAGCCAAATTTCCACCCCACCCTGCCCCCCTCCACCACACCCTGCCCCACCCCCTGCCCCCCTCCCCCACCCTGCCCCACCCCGCCCCACCCCCCCACCCCCTGCCCCCACCCTACCCCACCCCCCACACACGCACACACATACACACATATATATATACACATACCCCCCACCCCCTCCCCCACCCCCCACCCCCTGCCCCACCCTGCCCCACCCCGCCCCACCCCCCCCGCACCCCCTACCCCCACCCTGCCCCACCCCCCACACACGCACACACATACACACATATATATATACACATACCCCCCACCCCCTCCCCCACCCTGCCCCACCCCGCCCCACCCCCTGCCCCCCTCCACCACCCCCTACCCCCATCCCGCCCCACCCCCCACACACGCACACACATACACACATATATTTATACACATACACACATAAATATACAGACAAATATATATATATAAATGGAAGAGAGAGAGAGAGAGAGAAATTGGACCTGAGAGAGAGAGCAGCGTCGAGAGAGAGAGAGAGAGAGAGAGAGAGAGAGAGGGAGGGAAGGGCGCGGGAGGGAAAAAAGAAGGGGGGTAGGGTTTTTGCTGGAAAAGTTGTCACAGTCGTGTCAAGGTCTTTGACCGTGACACGAATTGTCACGGTCATTGACCGTGACACGACCGTGACAAATTGAATTGTCACGGTCGTGTCACGGTCAATGACCGTGACAATTCGTTGTCACGGTCGTGTCAAGGTCAATGACCGTGACATAAAACGCGTGTTTTTTTGTCACGGTCAATGACCTTGACAAGGCTGGCCGGCTGAAAGGTGACAATTTGCCCATTTTGGTGTAGTGTATGTGTTTGGCATACCTGTTTTTAAACATTGAATTATAATATTTTTGTGGTATAATCAAGTTTTTCAGAAAACAGCAAAAGGGTGTTTTACAACTTCTGTTTTTTATTTTTCGACTCAAAATTATTCAGTCTTAATATTTTAATATATTTATACCTTAAAATATATAATATATATATTTATAATGCATTAATATGTATGTAATTCTTATAAATAAAAAATATATATGTACAAGTACACAAAATTACTTATAGCTATATTTTAATAAATTATATAATATACTAAGATCTATATGTTAAATAATTTTATTAATAGATGCGTGATACTTATATACAGTTTTATACATGTAAAATAATATAAAATACACATATAATACATATGTAATTAAAAATATTATCAATTCATATATGTATATAATTTAATTATGAATTATACATGTAGTATCATTATATAGACACATATATATATACACAAACATGTATATGTATGTATTTATATATTTATGTATGTATGTACGTATGCATTTGTATTATGTATGCATGTTTAAATATATATATATATATATATATATATATATAGGAGAAGACTCACCTACATCATGCTCTATACATCATCCATGCATCACGCTTAATTACAGGCCCTAAAAAACTTTTTTTTTCAAATTTTATATTTTTCCCTTGAAATTAACTTTCTAATCAACCCATATGCAAAAAATTAGGTCAAAATACATTTTGTAACTATTTTTAAAAAATCCATAAAAAAATGCTAAAATTACCTTATTTATAAGGGTCAACGCCAGCAGTTTTTTGTGGATTTTTTAAAAATAGCTACAAAATGTATTTTGACTTAATTTTTTGCATATGGGTTGATTGGAAGGTTAATTTCAGGGGAAAATATAAAATTTGAAAAAAAAGTTTTCTAGGGCCTAGAATTAAGTGTGATGTATAGTACATGATGTAGGTGAGCCTTCCTCTCTCTCTCTCTCTCTCTCTATATATATATATATATATATATATATATATATATATATATATATATATATATAGTTAAACTCCCCAACATACCTCATTAAATATACATAAAAACACATGATATATTGATGCAATTGTGATTGATGTATGTATGGAAGTTTTATGTATACACACACATATGTATAATATAAATGAATGCCAATTTTGCCAAATTTTTAAAAAACTGTATTTAAAAAACAAGTTGACCTAGCGCCCACTAATATTTATAAACATAAAAAAACTGAATTTCAAAACTGTATTTAAAGGCAGTGTTTAAATTGAGTTTTCAGAATAAAAAACCAAACGGGCCCTTACCTTTCCAAATTTGGCACGGTTTTAAATCGTATAAGATTAAAAAAAAAACGTGTCAGAATCAGGCACATATCTGGAACGGTTCAGAATCGTGTCAGATTCTCCTTGTACAAGCGTTCCAGATTAGTGTTTTAGGTGTAGTGGATCCATCTTTTAGAAGTCTCGGAATACCCTTGTTCGAACTTGAAATTATGCTTTTTACCATAAAATTAAATAATACTTCTTAAGGCATACTTGCACTTGTAACACCCCGCTCAATTAAATAGTGGGTGATCAGTCCTATACCCAATTAAAACAGAATTTACATTTGGTTCATTCTTAGCATCACTATCGAAAAACATTTTTTTTTATTAATCACCTATCCAACTAAGTAGGTGTTAAAAAGACTATTCCAAATTTAATATAATTAAAAATTCCATTTTTAAAACATAAACTATTTAACACAATCCATTCACACAATGAATAACACCTGAGTAATATCAAAACTGAATTAAATGCAACTGAAATAAAACGCTTGAGTTTAAATGTCTCATTATAATAAACTCCAATAAAATCAAATATATCCAAATGCGACATAATACATTAACTTACTGGGATAGAATGGAAATACTTAAATCCTCTTGGGCGACATGACCTAAATGAAAGATCAACTACAGAGTATGAATCAATGAATATGAAAGCGTCTAAACAAAGTCCAAAACTCCATAGCATCCATAGCTCGTCAAAAATCGTAATCCTCTATGGTTGGCATCCCTGCGGCTGGACACCTGATATAGGAGATATAGGAGAGAAGAGAATATGCAAGAAAACGGATCAGAGCCCGATGTCAAAATAGTTTAGAAAATAGTAAGTGAATAAATGCTATATTCAGCAATTATTATATACATGTTAGACTATCGGAATCTCGCTTGAGATTATCGCCTCTCATTTAGAGTGCACACCTAACGTATCTCTTAGTCATACTAGTTACAGTCCCCTTGCTAACTAGTTCATATCAGTGCCAACTAATTATAGTCCATATCTTTCCCACGTATTTCTCTCGCAATACAGATAATACATATACATCCAGTTTCTCTTTAACATAGATAAGACCTTTTTCAATTCAATATAATTAAGTATTCACTTAGTTAATTCATTTCAGATTTCATTATCTTTCATGTCTACTTAATTCACACAGTAAACACTATCACAAGTATATATAGACATTCACTCTATTATATATATATATATACAATACTGCACCCCGAGGCTCAGCTGCGGTGCGCACATACTCTGCTATCATGTCCGGGTACATCTCATCACTGTATAAAGTACTGTTAGTTCGATGTATCCCTCGAACCATAAATATCAAAATACTCATATTGGAGGTGAATATAGTCCTAAGCCTTGGGGCTACGAACATACCTACGTACCCAAATGACCAGTCACACCCGTATTCATAAAAGTGGTTCTCAATCCCTAAATTCTATATCCCGAGGTAACAAGTCAAAAATCCCCCATAAAGCTCATCAGGATATGACTGTCTTCTACGTACAAACCTCCCATCGATAGAAGTAAGATACATATGTCATACACATAAATCAACAATCAATACGTATACAAATCAACCTATATAACATTTGGTACGCACTCGACTAATATCATATTAGGATTTCATCCTACCCCAAGTGCCCGTCGTATTTCTTGAATACCACCCATACTTGCTCAAGAAGGAACATGGCGTAGCTCTGAAGGCCAAAGATGATGCCCTTCAGTCTAAGGTTGATGCTGTAGTCAAGGCTGCTTTGGAAGACGCTGCTGAGAAGACCATCGAAGACTACAAGGTCTCAGATGAATTTATCAGCTTTAGTTTTGAATAACTTGAAAGAGGTATCAAGGCTACTGGCAAATGGGCAGCCTCAAATGAGAGCGAGTCTGGTGTCTTTCATGCATCAGATTTTAAGGGTCTCAACTTTGGGGACCCTCGGTTCGCTCAGGCCTTGTAAGAAGTTAAAGAGGCCGATGCTGCCCCAACCGAGATTTCTCCTCTCGAGGTCACTGAGATAGAAGATTCCACTCACCATGATGATGGTATTGAAGTGGCGAACTTCGGCTATGACTAGACAACTGTAGCTGCAGAGATATAGGCCCTTTTCTTATGAAGCTTTTCGTTGTATTTTTGTAATTCTTATTTTTGTGAACTTCTGATGGCTCCTTGGTACTGGCTGATTTGTATGAATCTTTTTAATGATAATCATTAGTCCAATCTTATTAAGATTCTACCGCTTCATACGATGTTTTGCTTGAAATGTCTTACCTCTTAAATTTTCACCAAACTAATGATGTTTCAGGTCTGAGGTCACCATATTATGATGTTCACTCTCAAACTTTCACCAAATAATGATGTTTAAATTTCGAGGTCACCATATTATGATGTTTCACCTCACAAATTTTCACCAAATAATGATGTTTAAGGTCTGAGGTCACCATATTATGATGTCTACCCTCAAAAAGTTTCACCAAACAATGATGTTTAAGAAATGAGGTCACCATATTATAATGTTTCACTTCATAAAATTTTACCAAACTAATGATGTTTAAGGTCTGAGGTCACCATATTATGATGTTTCACCTCATAATTTTTTACCAAACTAATGATGTTTAAGGTCTGAGGTTACCATATTATGATGTTTCACCTCATAAATTTTTACCAAACTAGTGATGTTTAAGGTCTAAGATCACAAATTATGATGTTTTACCTCATATTTCACCAAACTAATGATGTTTAAAGGGTCTGAGGTCACCAAATTATGATGTTTTACCTCATATTTTACCAAACAAGTGATGTTTAGAAACACAACAAAAAGTACTAGCACAACATTGCTATCTTTTCATTAACATCCTCTGTATAAATTAATACACGTATTACAAAGATAACTGCAACATCATATGTAATATTTCTTTAAATAATCGACATTCCAAAGTTGGAGAAAGGTTCTCCTTCAAGATTTTCTAGTCGATAGGTATCAGGCATAACCTCATCAATTACGCTATAAGGACCATGCCAATTTAGATGGAGTTTATTTTCCTTTTTCCACATCTTCTTTAGGACTAGGTCTCCCACAACTATAGGCCTTGATTTCACCCTTTGATTGTAGAATTTCACAGTTCTCTACTGGTTTACTGCCTGTCTTATCTCTACATCCTCTCTTTTTTCCTCGATCAAATCAAGATCAAGTCTTATCTCTTCCCTATTCCCCTGAGGGTCATAGGTATGAACCTTATGAGTGGGAAGTCCTACCTCTGTTGGGATGATAGCTTCTAAGCCATGGGCTAGTATAAATGGAGTTTCTCCTGTTGGCGTCCTTGTTGTCATCCTGTAGGCCCATAACACATCATATACCTCCTCTATCCATCTTCCTTTGGCCTCTTCCAACCTCTTTTTTATCCCATCAAGGATTATTCGATTTGTGACCTCGGTCTGACTGTTTTCCTGGGGTCAGTCGGGAGAAGAGAAGAACTACTTGATACCTACTCTTTCGCAGTATTTTTCTAAGGATATGTTCTTAAATTGGGTTCCATTATCTGAGATGAGGGTGTTTGAAAGACCATACCTTCATATGATGTGATTCCAGATGAATTGGAAGGTCTTCTGCTCAGTGATTGTTATCATTGGCTCAGCCTCCACCTACCACTATTAAGAATCAATGGTTGTTTACAGATCTTAGTAAGGGTACTACCAAGTCAAATGCCCCATATTGCAAATGGACAAAGGGAGATGATAGAAGTAAGAGGTTGGTGTGGCTGATGAGGTATGGTGGAGAATCTCTGAAATTTGTCACATTTCTTCATATACGTAGCTACATCTTTGGCCAAGGTCGGCCACCAATACCCCTGCGTGATTATCCTCTTAGCCAATGGCCTTCCTCCTATGTGACTTGAACAAGAGCCATCATGAACATCATACAAGATGTGTGGAACCTCTGAAGGGTGAACACATCTGAGGAGAGGGAGTAAGAACCCCTTTTTATACAAGACATCTCCTAGAATTGAGAATTTTACAGCTCTGAACCTCAGCTTTCTCCTTTCTAACTTCGACTCTGGCAGCTCTCCCTCTCTAATGTATCTGATAAGAGGGTACATCTATGAGGCTCCTATACTCAAATTTAGGCAAGGTCTAGCATCCTTTTCCTCTTCGATGGTCGGCTTGAGCAGAATCTCAACTGGTATTGTTCTCCTTATGTCTGTTCTTGTTGTTGTGGCTAACCTCGCGAGTGCATCAACTCGGTTATTGTCTAGACAAGGTAAAATCTTCATCTTTACTTTCTTGGATATTTCTAGCATCATTCTCACCTTCTTCAGGTATTTGACCATCGTTTCATCTTTGGCCTCATACACCCCCAAGATTAGGTTGACAACCAACCTTGAGTCACTGTGGACTAGGAGTTGGTTGGCACTAAGGGCCTTTGCCAAAGAGAGACCTGATATCAATGCCTCATACTTTGACTCATTGCTGGAAGCTTTGAAGTTGAACCTCAATGCATACTCAATATCGGTACCATCTGGTGCTGACATTATCAGCCCTATTCCACTTTCGCTTTCACAAGACGACCCATCAACGAAGAGGTTCCAAATGGTTACATTTGAAGATAAGTTTCCCTCTGATAGGGTCCCTTCCTTGAAGAGATATCTATCTTCATCATTCTCAACTATTCTTTTCTGGCTTTTCTTGACTCAACATTATCCGAATCTTGGAAGACATTTCTATTCGGTTCCTCTGCAACCTTTTGACTAATCTCAACATCGACCTTTTCCCAGGTAAACTCGGCTACAAAGTTTACAAATGTCTGCCCTTTGATGGAAACCCTGGGTTGATAAACAATGTCATATTCCCCTAGCTCAATGGCCCAGGTCATTAGCCTGCCTAACTTCTCAGGCTTATAGAGGACCTGTCTGAGTGGGGAATTAGTGAAGACGACCATGAAGTGGGCTTGGAAGTATGGCTTTATTTTCCTAGAAGCATGTATCAAAGCATATGATAATTTTTTAATCTGAGGGTACTTCTGTTCAGACCCTTGAATAGATTTACTATTGAAGTACACTGGCCTCTGCACTCCATCATCTTCTCTTACTATTACAGCACTAATGGCCGACTCTGAGATGTCTAGATATGCGTATAGCTTCTCACCCAAATTGTCTGAGATAGGAACAGGGGAGATTCGAGGTAGGACTTGAGCTCCTTAAAAGATTTATCACATTCCTCATCCCATTCGAAGGCCTTTCTAAGCACTTTGAAAAAAGGAAGACACTTCTCTGTAGCTCTTGAAACAAACATGTTAAGTGCAACAACTCTTCCAGTTAACCTCTGAACGTCTTTGATAGTTTTGGGTGCCTTTATTTCCAGCAAGGCCTTAATTTTCTCAGGGTTAGCCTCTATTCCCCTTTGATTGACAATGAAGCCCATAAACTTTCCTGCTCCTACCCCAAAGACACATTTGGCCAAGTTGAGCTTCATTTTATATTTGTCCATAGTGTCAAAAGTTCTTTCAAGGTCGGCCACATGAGTGTCGATTTTAGGCTCTTCCTCATCATGTCGTCCACATATACTTCCATGGACTTGCCTATTTAATCCTCTAACATATTATTTACAAGACGTTGGTAAGTAGCCCGTGGATTCTTCAGCCCAAAGGGCATGACCTTGTAGCAATAACTCCCCTTGTCTGTGATGAATGTTGTCTTCTCTGAGTCTTACGGGTTCATGAATATCTGATTATACCCAAAATATGCATCCATGAAGCTCATGTTCTGCTATGGCATCCACCACTTGATCAATACGAGGAAGGGGGAAACTGTCTTTTGGGCAAGACTTGTTTAAATCAGTGAAATCTACGCACATCCTCCATTTCTCGTTGGATTTTGGCACAATGACAGCGTTAGATAACCACTCAGGGTATATGACCTCTCTGATGAACTTGGACTCTTCAAGCTTTCTAACCTCTTATCTGATGACATTATACTTCTCCCATGAGTACACTCTTCTTCTCTGTTTGATGGGCTTGGCTTCTTCTACGACATTGAGTTTATGGCATATAATCTCAGGATCAATACCTAGTATGTCTGCATGGCTCCATGCAAAGATACTCTGTCTTTTCCTTAACAATTTTACCAGTTCCTCCTTGATCTCAAGTTTTAGGACTTTTTCGATTTGGATGGTTTTTTTCGGCTCGTCCTTATTGAGGACGATGGTTCTATCTCCTCCGAGGCCTCTCCATTTTTGAGCTTTGTTTCATCTTTAGGATCAAGTGTGTCGATGTTGTACGTGGTTATTGCCCTCTTATGATCCTCTATCTCTGTCACAGAGTTGAAGTAGCATTCACGTGCCGATGGTCTACCATCAACATACTTTCTGAACTTTCCCGACTTCAACATCTTCTCAATCTCGCCCTTCAGTGTGAAGCACTTATCAGTCAAATGATCATGATCCTGATGGAACTCGCACCATAGATTCTTGTTTCTCTTATGTGGAGGGGCCTTCAGCTTCTCCGGCCATCTCAGGGATATATCATTCTTTATTTCATTGAGGATGTGTTCGCAGCTCACAATTAAAGGAGTATAGTGTGCAAACTTATCGTCTGCAGTCCTATTCTTTCCATCCTTTTTCCTCTGAAATTTCCCACTGCTACTTCCATTCTCATCCTCATACTTTGCAGCCATTGCTTCTTATGCATTCATGACATTTTTAGCTATTGCTAACAGCTCGGCCATAGATTTTGGAGGGTCTTCAGCAAGCTTCCCAAGTAGCTTTCCCTTCTGAAGTTCTCTAATAAGGGCTATCATGGCTATGCTCTCTTCATAATCTTATACCTTTTCCTTGTTGAACCTCGCGATGTAGTCTCTGAGGTTTTCATTCTTCCCTTGCTTTACATAAAGCAAGTGAGTCGTCTTCTTCTGAGGTCTTACCCCAAAACAAAAGTTATGAATAAACCGCTCGGCCAAACCTTTGAAATTTTCAACTGAATTTTTAGGAAGAGAAGTGAACCAAATATGTGCAGCCCCAGTCAAAGTGCTTGAGAAATCTCGGCACCTCATCTCATCAGAGATTGAATAGATTTCTTCTGCAGATGAATACATTTCAATATGATGGACTGGGTTAGTACTACCATCGTACTTGGGAGACACCATCGGGGGTTTGAATTTGGCAGGGGTTGGAAAGCTGACAATCCTTGCCACAAATGGTGAGCCCTCTGAGTACCCCTTCTGCAATGGGTCTCGACTTTTTATAAGGTTCTCTATCTTCTCCTCCAACCTCTGAATAGAGTCATTCCATGGTTTGGCAACGTCGTCTTGGCCGAGGTTATCCCCAGTCACTTCTAAAGGGTGAACTGAGGATTCTCCGGCTGTCGTGCAACGTCGGCTGTTGACCTCCCCCTGACCATAGTCTTGACCATGTTGCGATCGGCCATGGTAAGGCCAATGATCACCACCTTCCCTTTGTGATTCAGCCATGCTTCTTGACCTGGATAGCCTCTGCCTCAGATCATTAATTGGGTCGAGACTTTCAAAGGCCGACCCTCTACTTAAGCAATCAAAAGCCGACCCTCTTTATTATGCATCACCATCTCGTCTTTCACACTGACCTCGGCCCTGCTCTATAGGACGTAAAGTGTTGTTTGATACCTCATACGGCTCCCAACATTCTGTATGGGCATCTTCTGCCTCAATATCGTCATACCTATCCTCAAGGCAAGAGTTTCCTTGCCTCCCCATGCATAAACGCCTAGGGTCAGCAACATCTCTCCTCCGCTGAGGAGTAGGTTAGTCCTTCTGTGGTGCCTGGGGTAGTCCTCTGGCCTCATGCCGTGGGTGAGCAGCCGCCGGAGTAATCATCTCCATGAGACCCCAGGTGGTCTCATTATATTTTGCTGAGCTGGGCAAAATTACTCCCGAATCACTTGCTGAGTTGCAGCCAAATACTTCAAGGCTGCTGCTACCTCAGCCATCTCGGACTGGGGTGGTGCCTGGCTAGAAATGGGTCCTCCAACACCAGATGGTAGAGGAGGTGGTGGTAACTCCGGTGCCATATGCTTGAGCTTTTGATGAGAAGACTATAGAGCTTGTAAACCTTAAGCGACCTCTTTAAATGGTGAAACAGCTCCACGCAAAGGGTGAGGCCTGGTTCACCACCAGAGTCTCTGGTTAGGTTAAGCAACAAAAGAGGAAGAGATGAATCATTTCGTTCCCACAGACGGCGCCAAAATGATGATGCTGTAAATAGCACCACCAGGTAAGGTATTATCAAGCTCGAACTAGTAATAACAATGGCAGCATAAGAGTGAATATATAGTAGAATAAGGTGGGGAGAAGAGGATGAACTAAGTGGTTCAACCAATTTAGCCGACGTCTACTGTGAGTGTGTGATTAATATCACTAGATGAAGGCACTAATGGACACAGATACAATCTCTCAAGCTCTCTCTCTCTCTCCTGTGTAAACCAACAGAGTTTTAGCTAGGGTCGAAATTATGGATCCCTTTACAAGGTTGATGATGACCTCTATATATAGTCTTTGGGGGGTGCAATGTACCCCCCAAGCATGCAATGAGCATGTGCATGAGGATGGAACCATTATGAGAATGACACATGGAGGATCTTATGTAGATAATGATGACCTCAATATTCCCTCACGTGAGGGGAATGATTCGGTTATAACTGATTTGTCCACGTGCTCCAAACTTTACATGTGCTTTGTAAATGCTCGGCCTTATGTCCTTGACTGATGTAACCTCGGTCTAGACGAGTACGAGGTTGGCGAAGTCCGACATTGTTGCTTCGTCTTGTCAATATCCATGATGACCTCGGCCAGGAGGGTTGGCCGAGGTTAAATATGAGGTAGCTGTAACGTCGGCTTAGGAAGATAATGATGTTGGCAGTTACTTGAGCTCATGAGACTCTTCCGACCTCGGCTGATGGCTAGCTGAGGTTGGCATATGGGGGACCGACCTTATAAAAGACGACCTTGCTGATGGTTGCCATAAGCTTCTTGTCAACTCGGCTGTAAGACTGGCCGAGGTTAGTCATTCTGAGTAAGAGGGTGCACTTTGGGCATGTCAAATAGGGTCATTCTCTATGCATGAGCGAGAAACGAAGAGAAAAAGGAGGTCTCGTTGTGCGCGTGTGTGTGTGTGTAGAGAGAGAGAGAGATGCATTTAGTGGGTGGTGGATATGGTGGGGTGGGGTGGGGTAAAAAAGATAGTTAAGAAAAAATGAGAGCTTTTAGTGGTTCGAGGGGAGAAAAAACGAATAAGGACCTAATGAAAAATTTAATATGACCTATCTATACCATGATGTTGCCCTTAGCAATAACTTATTATTTTTTACTATGATATTATGGAGTAAATTATTTGGTGCGTGTAGCAGTCGCTAATTAAATTAGGTAAATGTCTGTCATTTTCAATATATACTGCGATATAAGTATTCAGGGGAGTGTTCTAAATGGCGCACCTAGGCATGATGCTTTTTGAAATCGCCTCGCATAAGGTAGAGGTGTGGCAAAAGGCGATTAACGCACGTGTGGGGAGCGGTCAATGGCACACACGCACCTAGGCGTGCCTTTTTAAATAAAAATTAAGTGGAATGACAACGTTTTAGATAGAAGGGAGTTTGTTTTTTCTCTTATCAAAACCCTTCAAACAATCAAAATAAAACCCCCAACCAAAAAAATGCATAGACATATCCCTCTCTTCTCCCTCTTCCTCTCCAACAGACCATCCATCCCCCTCTCCGACAGACCGACCTCCGACCACGCTCAGCTTCTGAATAAGTGCACACAGACCAGTCATCTCCCTCTCCGAATGTATTTTCTCATATTTTTGGTAAATCTCCCTCTCTTTTGTATTTTCTCTTCTTTTTTTTTTCCTCTTCTATAACTAATCACTTTTATAGCTTTTTTGCTAATCACAAAGTGATTTCGACTCCAACCTTCGTAGTTTTCTTTGATTTGATATTTTTAACCCTAGGTAACTTAAAATATTTTTTATTCTGCTTATAATTTTTTTTCCGGGTTATACTTCAAGATGTTAATTTTTTGGTGTGATTCGACTTATAATTTTTTTCCTTATTCTATGTGTGATTTTGCTTATAATTTTTTTTCCGTATTCTACAACATTTGGGTGTTATTTTTTTGGCCCCACTTATATTTTTTTTTTCTTCTGTTTCTACTTATATTGTCTTACTAGCCTCAGTATAATTAAAAAATAGAAAATGTCGTTTTGCGTCTAGGCATCAACTAACCGCGTTTAAGCGCGCATCAAGCTTAACCTCCATGTCTCGCGCTTTTTAGAACCTTCATTCAAACTAGGGTAACAAATTTATGTAGAAGAGGCTAGATAATTGGCTCTTTAGAGCAGAAAATCAATTAAACATGTAACTCTGGGGAAAACTTTAACACTACAGAATTCACAGGCACCAAATTACACAAGTTCTTCGCAATCAGATCAATGGCAACAAAGGAGATGTTATTAGCATATATCAAAACCAAACTACTTAGGTTGACAAGAAGTGCTAATGGGGTGGGTCGTGGGATCCATCCCATCCGTGCTTGAAATGCCCATACCTGTCCCCATCTCCATCCTCATTTTTTTGGGAGGGAATCCTTGCGTGAAATTGGCCAAAAATAATTATAAAAAACTAGTTATATGTAAAAAAAAATAATATGTAACTCAATTTTATATTAAAAGTGCATTTGAATGATTTTTTACTTATAAAGTAAAATATAAATAATGTTATGTAAATATATTATTAATTAAAAAATATACGATATATCAGGGAGACCCTGCGGGATGATATATAATGGGAATCCTCGTGAGACAGGGACCTCATTTCCCTGGCCTTGAATCGGGAATTAAAAATCATCCTCGTCCCTGTCCCTGTTCCTGTCCTTATCCCGATCCTCCAACCCCCATCCCCTTCCCATTAGGGGCAGATCCCCAAGAGGAACCCGAGCCCCCGTGGAATCTTACCATCCCTACAAACAACTACTCTAGAGTGGCAACAGCAAGCTACTTCTTTCGACACATTTTAGTTAACCACGCAGTAGTCATCCATAGATATAATTCCAATTAGTGAACGTCTTATGAGGTGAATGAATCTTTTAACCCCTAAAAGATTCATTCATCTCAAAGGCCAAAGATAATTCAAATAAGTTTGTTTGATAGAGATCTTAGAAGGCAAAGTAAGGTAGGTATCGAAGTAAGCCAACATGTATATTATTTGTATTAGATTATATATTCCCCCAATGAACCATAAGCCATGGATACTTCCAGCTACTCCATTCACAACAATAAGCTGATATACACAACATGACATTGTTTTTCAATGAAATATAATATCGCGAAGAACCATCAATTTCCCCCTCCAAATCAAACCTAGGGGATCCATTTCCTCAATTCTAATTCACTTTAATGCATAAATTAGCAGATACAAGGCCTCAAACGAACGTTGTTGAGACATTACTCATCCATTCCACGAAAACAATAAATTACATTAATGCAGAAAAGCATAGACAGCAGTGGATATATAAACGACAAGTGCTGAGGTGACAAGTACAATCAACGCGGCAACCGAATGAACAGCGGATTTGCCCCCACAAGACAACATCCCCAGCCTGATCTGAATAACATTCACCATCGAAAGCATCAAAAACAAACACCCCATCACCGACCCAACTGCCGACCCCAACATCCCAAACCTCAAAACCCTCAGATTAATATGCGCTTTAAAAGCCTCATCAACATCCTTACTATTCAACAGATTAATAGCAAGCTTTAGTCCCTGTGCAACAAGCGACGAAAACAGGAAGAAACTAAAAGAGACGACTTCGAAGACGAGGAGCTTTTTGGCCACGTCGATGCCAGCGTCACAAGCTGTGTTCTCGAGGCTGTGTTGGTTTGGGGTGGTGAGAGAGAGACCCACGAAGACGGCAATGGTGAAAAGAGAGTTGACGTTTACCAGGCCATCCAGGGCCGTCACGTGAACGCTGGTTGTTGATGACGATGCTGACGTTGTTCTTCCAGTTTGTTGTTCGTAGTATTCTTTTGGGTATGTTGACTCAGATCTGTGGAAAACAAAAACAATCGACTTACTACAACATTCACATATAAATAAGGAGAGGGAGAAAGGGGGGAATTAATTACTCTTCCATGAATGACTGCTACGCTTGTACAATGTGAAATGACAGAATATGATTGTTATTGTTGTGTTTGGGGCTTTTATTTGAGCTTTGGTGGAGTGTAAGGGAAAGAGAGAGGGGGGGGGAAGCTTTTGGGAAAGCTAACGGAAAACAAGCGGGGTTTGTTGGGAAAGAAAGAATCTGTGTCTTAAGGTTTACGAAAGCTTGCCAATATGTAAATACACTCAATCCAAATACAAAATTGCGTCACGCCCAATAATCATTGGACCACTAATTCTATGCCGATTCCGAACTCATTTTTCTGCTGTTCACTCTCGTGCGCTGTCGTATTTGCTGGTGATTTGAGCTCCTACTCATTGAATCTTAAAAATAATCAATTCATACAAAACAAGTGAGTCACTTGTATAAAATGACTCAGATTTGTGAATTTATCTAAAATTACTCATTTTTATACTTAAGGTTATAATCTTGAAATCTAATATAATTTGAATACGATTCATTGCCATTCTCTTCAGGAAACAGTATAGATTCCCTTTCCCTCTCTTTATCCCACAACGGGATTTTGGAGTGATACCGTATTATAACATTATTATTTATTAATAATAATAATAATAATAATAATAATAATAATAATAATATAAATGTGTTATACTAAGAATAATGTCATTAAATTTGTTTTTTCACACATTAAAAATGTCATTCATCCCTAATTAAGAGTTTATATATGATATTTGTATTAATTAATAAAACACTCAATCAATTATTAGGATCACCATTTATTCAAAATTTGGTTCATTCATTATGTTAAAAAATAATAGAGCTCTGCTACATTGACTCTCAGTGTCTGCTCTCTCTTCTTTGTCCACTAAAGGACAAAAAAGGGAAAACTTGTTTTTTTTATAACTAAGATATTGTTAAAAAAAAAATACTGATTCATAAAAAAAATTGTGATTTTTATAAATAAAAATTAGAAAAAATTGTTGAAACCTTATTTTATTTTCAAAAAAATATTTTTTCTATTTCTTAAAAATAGTTTCTTATTAAAAAAAATGTATTTATTTTTAATTAAAAATATGAAAAAATTATTTTTTAAAAGCTGACGCGAACTCACATTATCGCGATTGGTTAGTGTCGTTGGCGCGGACCCACATCATCGTCGCGATTGGTTAGTGCCGCTGGCACGGACCCACATCATCATCGCGATTAGTTAGTGTAGCTGGCACGAACCCATGTCATTTAAACTATTTTTTTTAAAATGACTTTTATTGCAAATACAATTTTTTAATAAAAGTCATTCTTAAAGACATAGTGAAATGCTTTTTTTTTGTTTTTAAAAACAGTTATAAAAAGTTTAAAACACTTTTTTTTTTAAATTTGATTAGTGCCGCTGGCGCGGACTCACATTATCATCGCGATTAATTTTTTTATTTTTTAAAACCGTTTAAAAAATTTATTTTTATTAAAAATACAAATTTTTAGTTTTTATTATAAAAAAACAAACAAATTGGATCAATGGTTGTGTGCCACATGGAGAGAGTCGGAAGTGTGAGTCGTTGGAGGGAGTCGCTCTAGAATTTCTCAAAATAATAGCGTGGACTACTAATGTAAGAACAACTCAAAAATATAGTGGACTCTAAATTTCGAACGAAATGAGTATTAAATTACAATTCGTGTCATATTATCTACAGTACATATCATATTAGCAGTCTAAAACCACGCTAGTACACTTAAAAGTGTTTGACCTCATGCAAAAACATCACATACCCTTAAGGGCTTTAAAAAAGTTCTCTATTTTAAGAATTTCTCACAAAACATTATGGACATGGTTATATTAAAACAACACTATCATGCAAAACAAAAATGTAAAAATATTTTTTTGTTGAATTGAAAATCATTAAACTAGTCCATATGAATATAGAACTAGAAGGTGGCACGTCACTGCAATTGTCGCACAGTGATCTTTCGAGTTATAGTTAAAGTTGCATGGCACCAACAGTAAAAAGAGAATGTTTTTAGAATAACTATATTCTTAAAATGTTTGTGTATATATTGCCTAAAAAATTTATTATATTCATTCTCCAGCAATTTCTTCTTCTCTCACATTCTATTTAGGCTCAAGCAATTTCTTATTAAAACGATATATTTCTTCGTCCAAAGACATCGTGAACAGAATACTAAGTGTTGTACTCTAAATGTGGTATATTTTATAAACCTATCAAAAAGAGACACCTGACATAAAATCAACTCGAGTTAGGTGACTGGTATACATAAGTATGACCTCGTCTGGATGAAACTCAGCCCAGTGTCATGTTCTCCCTCAATGCAACTTAGAATCATCCTTATATGGGCCCACATCATGGTGGCCCACATCAAACAGTCTCGGCCTTTGAGACTCAATCAAGAGAACACTCACGACCGTTCAAGAAGGCCACCACTATATTCATAACACAATGTTTCCAAGACTTGGCCCTACCATTTGTCGGCCATGTATGACATCTTCAGGCCGAGACTAATAACATCATTTGAAGAACATGTGTCACTCTCGGCATCGTCCACCAGGAAGGCCTCCCAATTAGTCTCGGCCAGTCGAGATTTCCCAGAGCCGACATCAACAACCCGCATAAAACATGTGACCTAGACATTTACAAGACACGTGGAAAAAAAACGTTATAGAATATTAGCCCCCTCGTGGGGAGAATATTCTTTCATCATGACATACACATGCAGGAGACAGATGACGTTCTTTGATTCGCTCACTTGTAAGGACTAAATTTCCAATTAAGTCTTAATGTAGTTTTGACTTATTATCGGAACAAAACAAGTTTGAGTAATAGGAAGATTTTTATTATCCGATGTGACACCCCGCCTAATTAAATACTGGGCGATCACTCCTTTATTAAATTAAAATCAAGGTGAACAGTTGGTTCATTCTTAGCATCACTGTCGTAAAAATAACTTTTCCAAATTTAACACCCTATTTAATTAAGCTAAGTGTCAACACCATTTTTTAAACATTACTTTCCAAATTTTATTTTGAAAATAAAGATTTAATTATCTACAACAATTCAATATTTAAAGAATCACACCACAATAATCCTGGAACATATAATCCAATTAATTTAAACATTCAACAACTAAATCCCAGCATTTAAAACTTAAAGTAAAACATACATGCTGAATAAATACCAAAGTAACAGTACCAGAAATAATTGAAATACAAATGTCCCAATAAAACAGATAAATAGTGGAAAGGGCGACACATGCCCAATAAGGAGAATGATAGAAGTGGAATCAAGTAAATGAAATCGTCTAAGAAAGTGGCCTGCAACTCCCACCTAAGCTGCAGCATGTTCCTTCCAAGGGATCCTAAACAAGAAGCGCATGTGGATGGGCACCTGTAATATATACATATATATATACAAGAGAGAAAGAGGAATAGAAACGGGTCAGAGCCCGATAGTGTATATGATTTAAAAATTCGTTTAGTAAGTATTTAAATTGATACAGGCCAATGTAACAACATATTAGTGCGACACTCTCTTGAGAAATTCTCACCTATTTTCTAATGTGCACTCCTATCGCACTAACCTTCCCAATGGTTTATCTCATCATATATCACACTATCTTTCCCCAAGGATTTAACTTATCTTAGGTGACTCTCAAGATTTAAGATTTAACAACATCATGGTTTAAAAGGATAATTTCATTTAGTATAAAACGCTCATTTTAACTTTATTGGTTCATAAAGTTTTTCAATATCATATTATACTTCTCAAAACAAGTATTTCCAATTTGAGTCATTATACATGTCTTACTTACCATAACACAGTAGGCAGTTTCCCAAATTTCAGAAGTTCATATATATATTAAATACTCGTATAATATATATATTCTAACAGCACCCCACATAAAAATTATGGTGCGGGCATACTCTGCTATCCAATCCCCGTAACAATCGTACTAAAGGGAATACAAGTTCGGAATCACTCTCAATTTATAAATACATACACAAACAATATTGAGGCGAAGCATAGTTTCCAAGTCCAAGAGGTCAGTACATACCCTCACGTCTCTTAGGACCGTGACTACCGATTCGATAGCCTGTACCTAGGATTTCTATCTTCTGGGGTACGAGTCAATATCCCCCATAAGGCACACGAGATAAGATCGTCCCAGCGCGGAAACCTCAGGGATAGCAAGTAGCGCGGGCATGATTTTCACAAGTATATAATATATGCATACACAATCATATAAATATACCACTTTTATTATATCAATTTAGGTTTATCCCATAACCCACATTCACAACATTTATCCTTATTTTCCCATTATTATTTATCAAGTATAATGGTTCGTTTCTAACTTTAATTCGAAGGGTTTTTCCAACTTACTATGTAACCCTCATGGACTCTATTCTTCCAAATGTACAATTCAGTAGGTATCCATTTATGTTCCAACGTAACTCTCTCTTACGTGTCTCTCCCCTTTAATATATACTTACATTGTCCCTTATGCAAAATATCCCAAAAATATAGATTTCGCCTTACATTAAAGGTCTCTTAGTCATTAATGAATCTTACTGGTCATCATTATCTCCCAAATTATTTTAACAAGGATGTCTAAGGAGTTTTCTTCATTTCGAATCAATTCAACAATTTTAAAAGGGGAACTTAAGTCTACCAGGAAGGGTCGATCGATCGAGGTCTGGGGCTCGATCGATCGAACCTTCGATCGATCGAAGCTCTGGGCTCGATCGATCGATCAAACAGGTATTGTGATTTCTGCAGTTTTGCAGTTACGGGTTCTAACACATATCTTCATTCAAATTCAAGTTTTGCATTCCCAAACGTCCAAAGATTTATACTACTAACATCCTAACATAATATTATGCATTTCCTACATAAAACATGTCAATTTCCGTCACTAAACATGGATTAACAAGCCAAAATTCATTTAAAACTCAAGAACCCTAGAAATCTCTAAATCATGGTTCTAATCTGTTTTCCCAGAATTTCCTTCTTATACAACATCAAAATTTCGTGGTTTAATCCTCTACATCACAAAAGGTTTCCGGAATATCATTTAAGTCATCACTACATGCAATTTCCTATCTCAAATTGGGTTTTTCTTCCATACAATTCATCATAATCATTCCTAAACCAATATGAAAGATGGATCAACGAAATAAGCAAGATAAACACTTGCCTGGGATTTTCAGAAGTCTGGTTTGGTGCCGAAATTGGTGTGGTTGCGTTCCCCGTCTCGCGATCTACGCGTTGGCGGTGGCGGCGGTGCAAACGGTTGAGTTTTGAGCCTTGGAATGCCTTGAGAGCTCTCTCCTCTCCTCTCCAATGGCCGTTCTAGAGTTTTGAGTTTTCTAACCCTAGATGACTAACCTAAATGGCTGATATAGATTACTAATTTTCGTGGGTTTAATTACCCAAAAATACAAAATGACTAAAATGACCTCCCGGGGTACTAATTAAGTCTAAAAACGCCCCGAGACCCAAACTAAACCCCCGGGTACACTTTTCTGACTATCTCGACCCTTTCGGACGCGTTGGCGCACTCAAAACGACCATACGAACAACCTATAAAATATTCACTTTTATTAATCAACATTTAGTCCCGACACGACACAGGCGCGTCCCGACTTAAATTTCCATAATTGTCATTTTATTCACACGTGACAATATTATAAAAATAAATCTCATATATTACTATACTCATCCAGTAACATTCAACAAATAACATATATTACTATACTCATCCAGTAACATTCAACAAATAACAAATTTCCAATAATTACTAACTCTCGTCACGTTAGTAAATATTTAAAACAACATTTCGGATTAAAATTAAATTAATTTATCTCAATTAAATTTAATAAATCCCATAATTTAAAAGCTATAAAAATACGGGGTATTACATACTTCCCCCCTAATAACGGAATTTCGTCCCGAAATTCGAAAAATAAGGCCTATCAGGTAGCACAATTCTGGATTTTCTTTTCCGTACACAAACTAACTACACATTACGGCGCTCAATCACTATAGCCCTTTCTTCACAGCAACTTTGTTTTACATTCTCATTGGAGACACTTCACATTGTGCTCCCAACCGACAACATTCGCATAGGTCACGCCTATACGTTATAAATTTCATTATCTCACTATCATTAGGAGGCCGCACCTCACTACATGACAAATACTCGAATTTATTCATATACAAAACTCCCATTCTGAGAAAATTATACGAACATTTGATCACTATTGCTCGCCTAAAACAGTCGTGGAATTCTACCACAGTTATCGGATATTCTCTCGATCGGTCCAAAAGCTCTGATTATCTACTCACCTCTAAACATACGGAAGGAGAATAGTCGAGGTTCTTCCATAACAAAACCTAAATAAGCACCTCGTAAGCGACAAACAGGTACGAGTGCTTCTATAGAGCATTCCTGAAATCATCGTATCAAGATTCCAAAATCTCCTTCATGTAGCTCCACAAATCTTTAATCACCATGCGCCTATTCCCTGGCTAAGGGTGATACATCCTACTCGAAACGAAACCTTATCTTTGTTGGTTCCTGAAATCCCATATCAAAGGTGGGATTCCCCAATATCATCCCGATTCAGAAATTTATACTGCGTCGAACCATGCACTGGCGCGACCTTCCTTTCAAGGAAGTCTGGGTCATACTAGTTAATATTGTAAACCAGCCCAAAGGGATATCAATCACTTCCTTCTCGGCGGCTTAATTCACATGTTTGGGATGAACCCTTGATCTTGTTTTGAGGATGGCAACCCATTCAAGAACTTTACCAAATTTACCGACCTCTTCCAATTTCAGGAATTGTCGATAAACACAAAATTCTTTGTTTGATTCTCCTCTTTCAACCAAACTTTACCTATGGGGGTGCATGTAGAGACTATCACTACGTCCCGCTAAACATCGATTCTTCCTTGAAATGTCTCACATTAAGTGACACGTAATACTCCCCTTCCTTCCTTGTAGTATGCCGAAAGTTCCACCCGTTCTCTTTTCTCCACGAAGCGCACTTCTGGATCTCTTATACCATACCAACATCATCACCCTTTATATGTGCAAGTCGCTCTCATACTTGCCTACTAACAACTCCGCTCCGAGTGTTTTTTATAATCATTTGATTCTGCTCCATTCAAGGAATACTCTTCTTAAATGACTTCCCATAGTCTTCCAATTCAAATTTGGGTGTGCTATTCTAATTACACACCCATGTATGGATTATCTCCCCTTATGTGACGTTTAATACACTCTATCACTTCCACTTCGTTTAACTAGTCCCACAAACATATATGACACACGTCCATGACCACGTCCCTTCGACTCGGACGATTTTAACTGCAATTAACCGAGATGCCCACATTCTTGCAACACCCCGACCGCCCTAGAAGAGCGAACAACGTGCTACTTATCCGTAGAACAAACTAAATTCAACGAAATAGAAGGAATAGGGCATTCAAATTCCATGACGATAAAAGAGGAATAATAATTCTCAACCTTCTTCAGATAAGTATAACAATTTTCCCAAATAGGTACAACGACCAAAATAAATCACTAACTCTTTATTCATCAAAATCAAAATAATTACAGATCATCTCTCTTGTATAATAAAGTTCTTTCCAGATAATCCATGCTAAAAAAAAATCATTACAATTCCTTATTCACCTTGGAAATCAAAATTTTTAAATTCTCCTTATCATCGTTCCACCCCTCAACTCGTGGGGATAACTTTTAATGCTTTCTTACCACACAATCCGGCTCCAGTGGCTTTAAATTAAAATTCAACTACTAACTTACATATGTAATTACATGATTCCATTTCGACCAGGGTACCGAACTCATGGAATAGTGACCAAACGTCTCCCTATTTCCAACCTTACGCTAAATTTCATGCGTGGGATGTCTCGCAAAGCGAAATCCAAATAAGGAACCCCCCCGATACACTACTACCTAGCATTGTCGGTTATCGAAATCCGTTAGGTCCTCCCTCCATAGCATGTACCCCTTTATTCCGTCCCTTGACGAAAAAGTTACAATCCCTCCCGTAATTATGCTTAACAAAGGACGTTTCACCAATTTCACTATCGTCCCGTATTGGTTGATGGTAATTGCATTTTATAAACCTCGAATACATACAATCGGAATTCTCGAAATTCCCTTCCCTAATAATAGGGGTATAACTCTTAACTCCCACATCTCTAAAGGATAAATATAACGGTGCACTCTTCCTATTACTAAGTCCGGAGTGCTAAACATAATACTGAGTCAAATCTTTTCGCCCAACGGTAAATCCCGATACATACTGGATCATATTGGCAAAGTCTATACATACATTGGCATCGAATATATCGAGTCTACTATCTCCTCCGAAGTCTCTAGGATAGATAATATAAGTGCGAGTCCAACCTTCTTACAGGTAAAGCCTCGCCAAAACAAAACGTGTTGCACTAATGCAACTACTCCGATAGCCTTGCAATAAATGCCCACCATCGTACTAACCATTTTTATAACGTTTTATCAAAGATAATATTATACTCGTATATCGCATCACTACGACGAGTAACCTCAATAAAATACGTAACACTGTTAATATACACATTCATCCTCCGCGGATAGTACTAAAGAAAAATCCCGCTACGCTAGGAAAAAAAAATATCCACATTTTAATAACGTTTATAATGATATGCATTAAGCTCGTCTAACATGCTAATCTAGCAAGGAACAAAATATAGTGACTCGCTCGTGTCACATAAACACGCCTCATCCTCTGAGGATACAACTTATACTTCCACCTTGCCAATCGTCTTGACTGCGCAAGTGGTTTCCGGACGTAACACGTCTACTCAAACCAAACAAAATTACTTTAATTGTTGCCTTTTACTAGGCACCGTATTCTTGTCCTTTTACTCACTTTGGAACATATTATCGTGAGCGATTTCACTCCGCACAAAAAATACCCCAACACGTAATTCACTTATTACCTGTCCTACTAACCAGGTTAGGATTGTCCTTCTCTCGGACTTTAGTAGACTCGATTCCTGTTAACCATCCCAGTTGTTCCCTTAGCTTTTTAGGCCATAAAGATCATGTTACTATTTGTAATAGTATTTACTGAATTTACCATCACTTGGTAAGAATTTAACTATCTGAAGCATTTAAATGGGTCCCCTGATGTGTATCCACATCCCTTTGTGGTGCTACACTACCACCCTCGTATTCAGTCTTATTCTCGACTAACTTCTTCGATTCCTTTAACTTCCCCCACAAAGAAGCGTTATCATCTATTTTGACAAAATATGACAATTTCAACCTCTGAATCGGTCGTCCATCAGAATTATCTCTTTGAGTGTTATCAATTATTACTACGTGTCGATCTCCCACTCGGACTTGTTTCCCCCCACTTGTATCTACATATTCCGATACAAAATTTGCTAACGGTTAAGATTCATATTCACGAATGGACCCCTGACATGCCCTCTCTCGATGAGTTCAGAACCACATTTGCTTCTAATCCTGAACAGTTAAGGAAGGAACATACGGTCAACACTGTACCTAAGGTTCTCCTATAGGCATAGAATTCCACTTCTAAAATTGGTGGTTGACTCCAACCATTATAACTTCGTCCCTAAAGCCAAGAAAATTTCTCTAAATTTTCACTTTCAGTTTGCCACACTCCGTCCTATATCTAAACCCTTGGATACTTTACCTCCTTTGGTAAACACAAACAATTTCCGCATTTTTAGAATTCTCACTGACAGTTCTCTACACGTTTTTGTAATACGTTGGGTAAGTTTACCCTCGCACCTCATTCGACTATAACGACATTTGGAAATCATTGCTGCACCTTAGTCGCCTTTCTAGTCGTGGCTTCTCGTACCATAATGGAGGTGACCTCGACTACGGTCATCATCCTCGGATATATTTTATAATCTCAACTGAGCCCTGCCTCCTGATGTATGCTTAACGGTCCTCTTCTGACATCCGTCATCGCTCGGCACACGCACATATCCGAACGAAATTAGAATTCATTAATGTATACACATTATAGCAGGAGAACGAAATCTCGTCAAAGAAATCGACAATCCCAAACATAGGGCTCTATATCAAACAAAGCAACGCTGAAAGCATAATAAGCCGTACAGATCCTAAGGACACTAGAACATGATGCTCTGATACCACCTGTGACACCCCGCCTAAGTAAATACCGGGCGATCACTCATTTATTAAATTAAAATCAAGGTGAACAGTTGGTTCATTCTTAGCATCACTGTCGTAAAAATAACTTTTCCAAATTTAACACCCTATTTAATTAAGTTAAGTGTCAACACCATTTTTTAAACATTACTTTCCAAATTTTATTTTGAAAATAAAGATTTAATTATCTACAACAATTCAATATTTAAAGAATCACACCACAATAATCCTGGAACATATAATCCAATTAATTTAAACATTCAACAACTAAATCCCAGCATTTAAAACTTAAAGTAAAACATACATGTTGAATAAATCCCAAAGTAACAGTACCAGAAATAACTGAAATACAAATGTCCCAATAAAACAGATAAATAGTGGAAAGGGCGACACATGCCCAATAAGGAGAATGATAGAAGTGGAATCAAGTAAATGAAATCGTCTAAGCAAGTGGCCTGCAACTCCCACCTAAGCTGCAGCACGTTCCTTCCAAGGGATCCTAAACAAGACGCCCCTGTGGCTGGGCACCTGTAATATATACATATATATATACAAGAGAGAAAGAGGAATAGAAACGGGTCAGAGCCCGATAATGTATATGATTTAAAAATTCGTTTAGCAAGTATTTAAATTGATACAGGCCAATGCAACATCATATTAGTGCGACACTCTCTTGAGAAATTCTTACCTCTCTTCTAATGTGCACTCCTATCGCACTAACCTTTCCAATGGTTTATCTCATCATATATCACACTATCTTTCCCCAAGGATTTAACTTATCTTAGGCGACTCTCAAGATTTAAGATTTAACAACATCATGGTTTAAAAGGATAATTTCATTTAGTATAAAACGCTCATTTTAACTTTATTGATTCATAAAGTTTTTCAATATCATATTATACTTCTCAAAACAAGTATTTACAATTTGAGTCATTATACATGTCTTACTTACCATAACACAGTAGGCAGTTTTCCAAATTTCAGAAGTTCATATATATATTAAATACTCATATAATATATATATTCTAACAGCACCCCACATAAAAATTATGGTGCGGGCATACTCTGCTATCCAATCCCCGTAACAATCGTACTAAAGGGAATACAAGTTCGGAATCACTCTCGATTTATAAATACATACACAAACAATATTGAGGCGAAGCATAGTTTCCAAGTTCAAGAGGTCAGTACATACCCTCACGTCTCTTAGGACCGTGACTACCGATTCGATAGCCTGTACCTAGGATTTCTATCTTCTAGGGTACGAGTCAATATGCCTCATAAGGCACACGAGATAAGATTGTCCCAGCGCAGAAACCTCAGGGATAGCAAGTAGCGCGGACATGATTTTCACAAGTATATAATATATGCATACACAATCATATAAATATACCACTTTTATTATATCAATTTAGGTTTATCCCATAACCCACATTCACAACATTTATCCTTATTTTCCCATTATTATTTATCAAGTATAATGGTTCGTTTCTAACTTTAATTCGAAGGGTTTTTCTAACTTACTACGTAACCCTCATGGACTCTATTCTTCCAAATGTACAATTCAGTAGGTATCCATTTATGTTCCAACGTAACTCTCTCTTACGTGTCTCTCCCCTTTAATATATACTTACATTGTCCCTTATGCAAAATATCCCAAAAATATAGATTTCGCCTTACATTAAAGGTCTCTTAGTCATTAATGAATCTTACTGGTCATCATTATCTCCCAAATTATTTTAACAAGGATGTCTAAGGAGTTTTCTTCATTTCGAATCAATTCAACAATTTTAAAAGGGGAACTTAAGTCTGCCAGGAGGGGTCGATCGATCGAGGTCTGGGGCTCGATCGATCGAACCTTCGATCGATCGAAGCTCTGGGCTCGATCGATCGATCAAACATGTATTGTGATTTCTGCAGTTTTGCAGTTACGGGTTCTAACACATATCTTCATCCAAATTCAAGTTTTGCATTCCCAAACGTCCAAATATTTATACTACTAACATCCTAACATAATATTATGCATTTCCTACGTAAAACATGTCAATTTCCGTCACTAAACATGGATTAATAAACCAAAATTCATTTAAAACTCAAGAACCCTAGAAATCTCTTAATCATGGTTCTAATCAGTTTTCCCAGAATTTCCTTCTTATACAACATCAAAATTTCATGGTTTAATCCTCTACATCACAAAAGGTTTCCGGAATATCATTTAAGTCATCACTACATGCAATTTTCTATCTTAAATTGGGTTTTTCTTCCATACAATTCATCCTAATCATTCCTAAACCAATATGAAAGATGCATCAACAAAATAAGCAAGATAAACACTTGCCTGGGATTTTCAGAAGTCTGGTTTGGTGCCGAAATTGGTGTGGTTGCGTTCCCCGTCTCGCGATCTACGCGTTGGCGGTGGCGGCGGTGCAAACGGTTGAGTTTTGAGCCTTGGAATGCCTTGAGAGCTCTCTCCTCTCCTCTCCAATGGTCATTCTAGAGTTTTGAGTTTTCTAACCCTAGATGACTAACCTAAATGGCTGATATAGATTACTAATTTTCGTGGGTTTAGTTACCCAAAAATACAAAATTACTAAAATGCCCTCCCGGGGTACTAATTAAGTCTAAAAACGCCCCGAGACCCAAACTAAACCCCCGGGTACACTTTTCTGACTATCTCGACCCTTCCGGACGCATTGGCGGGCTCAAAATGACCATACGAACAACCTATAAAATATTCACTTTTATTAATCAACATTTAGTCCCGAAACGACACAGGCGCGTCCCGACTTAAATTTCCATAATTGTCATTTTATTCACACGTGACAATATTATAAAAATAAATCTCATATATTACTATACTCAACCAGTAACATTCAACAAATAACATATATTACTATACTCATCCAGTAACATTCAACAAATAACAAATTCCCAATAATTACTAACTCTCGTCACGCTAGTAAATATTTAAAACAACATTCCGGATTAAAATTAAATTAATTTATCTCAATTAAATTTAATAAATCCCATAATTTAAAAGCTATAAAAATACGGGGTATTACATCCGATCACAATGAAACTATGACTCGTCGAAGATTTAATTGAAGACGTTGCGGCAAAGCTATAAGGAATTAATCATGGCGAAGTTTAATTGGTGCAAATTTCTCGTCTTCAAAGTTTAATTGCATTCCGAGATAACTCAGGTATGAATGCGTAATGTTAATGAAACTCAAAATTTTATTATAGCAAAAATAAGGATGTTATTTTTAAAGAAGATGTTTTAAAAAGAGTTTTAAATGTTTACACTTTGTTTTAATCAGATGAGGACGGATTAGAGTTGGATAAGAGCTGGTTTTAAGTAAAACTCTATTTTCAAAGTTGGATGCATCAAAACTCCCTCACCGCCTTAAAATAATTATAAATATGCGTGTTTAGTTTTCTCAAAGAGCGTGCAGTACGAAAAATAGTTTAACATACAGAAAGGTTTCTACACAAAGTTTTCTAAGTGTTTTCACTATAAAACATCCTTAGAGTTTCAAGATCTGAGGTTTTCATTATTATATGTTCTTGTGGTCTTGTTGGCACTCGGTTTAAGGTTCCATTGATGATCCATTGTTGGTTTTGCGGTGAAGAGTCGATGGATACCAGTTTCAACATCGTAGACGACACAAGGCCATATAGGTGGATACCGAGGCATTCGTGGAGGCGACTGTTGTGGACGAGCATCGTAGAATATCAGAGGAGCATCAAGTCTCGTGGGTGATCGAGTAGTTGTATAAAACTATCACCTGACTTTGTAAAACCAAGGTCGTAGTGATTGTCTAGCCTGGGTCGTCGAGATTTTTTTTGTTTGGATTTTTCCTCATACATCGGTGTTGTGAGTATTGCTTTACTTTATTTTACTTGCTTTAATCACTAGTTTCATGCTTAGGGTTAAACAAGATAAAATTGGGTTAAGTTAATTTGGGTCACAACTTGGTTTGATAAAATTGAAAAAGAGTTTTTCAAAAAGAGAAAGTTGGTTTGCATTCACCCTTAACTTAATTCCGCTCAAGCAAAATTTTTTTGTTGAAAGTTATAATTTAGGGACCTACAAATTGGTATCAGAGCAAGAAATATATTTTTATTGTGTTTGATCCATATTGCTTGTAAGGATGAATTTTGGAAATTATGATAGTTTTTTCACTCCTATTTTTTATGGCACTAATTATGCTTATTGGAAAATGCGAATGAAAAATATTTTAAAATCCTTTGATGAGCGTGTCTGGTTAGCTGTTGAAAAAGGTTGGACACCACCTGTCACACGAGAGGGTGAGGTCACTAGTTTGAAACCCGTTGAGTCATGGACTGAGACTGAACATAGGCTTGCACTGTATAACTCTAAAGGTCTACACGTTATTCCCTCACATGTCACACTTGAAGAGTATAATCGTATCATGACTTGTGAAACTTCAAAAGAAGCTTGGGATACTCTTTCACTCACTCACAAGGGCACGAGCACGGTTAGGTCGTCTAAGTTACAAAATCTCACTACACGGTTTGAGACGATTAAGATGTTAGAGAGTGAGACGTTTGATGAGTTTTACACTTGGTTGTTCACTATTGTTAACACAGCGTTTAACTAAGGTGAGAAGATTCCCGATAACCTAGTGATTAAGAAAATTTTGAGATTATTACCGAGTAAATTTGATGCGAAGGTGATAGTTATGAATTCCCTTGGTATTCTTAACTCGTCGAAACTTGAAGAGACCCCGTAGATGTCCTGCAAACCTATGAACTCGATATGTTTACCTCCAAGCAAGTGCCAAAGAAAGAAAAAAGCATTTCCTTGAAAGCCCTGAAGGAGGAAACTAAAGTTTCAAATGACGATTCCGATTCTGACTTTGAGGATGTCGTCTTGTTGGCAAGAAAGTTCAAGAAATTTCTTCAAATTCTTAAAGAATCGAAAGATGATAAAAAGTTTGATAAATTTAAGAACAACAAGGTAGAGTCTACCCCTAAGGATAAGAATGAGAAACCTAAGAGAGATGAGTCTGATAGGGGTTTCGGGAGTGAGGGATATGGTCACAAAGTAGATGAGTGTCCCACTAGACTTAAGAAAGAGGGCAAGAAACCGATAGCATAGAACGCCACCTTAAGTGATAGTGAACCAGAAGAGGGAGAGGATTCCCCCATTGAGCGTAACTTTGTTGCATTTATGGAATGTCATGTGAGTGACGACGATTTATCTTCCCCCTAGGATACTCATGTACATGACACTTCTGAGGCTGCTGAGAGTGCTTCTCGAGAGGGTGAGGGTGAGGGTGAGGGTGATGAGAGAGAGGATGAGGATATTGACGTAGGAGATTGCAAGTTGCATTTCGAGAGTTGTTTGAGGAGACGGTGAAGGTTAAAAAAGCTAACTAGAAATTGCAAGCTAAGTTGAAAGAGCGTGCCGTAGAAAATGATGATGCGTTAATTGAGGATCTTAGGGCACGGGAGAAGAAATTTAGGGAGAAGCTAGAGTACGTCGAGAAAGAGAGAGACACCCTTAGAGGTTTGATGGAGGTTTTGAAAAAGGAGGTGCTAGAGTTTGAGGTGTCTAGGATTAAGGAGTTAGAGGAGAGTTTGAGAGACGCGTCTAGAGTTAAGTTTGACTTGGAGGCTAGAAGTGAAAAGCTGGATAGGATTCTAGTCACCGTCCAAATTAAGAAAGAGAGGGGTGGTATTGACTTTTATGATTGTGTTGTTCCCATTTCCCCTGCACGTGTGAGAGAGCTATCCACATAGAAATGTTAGAAAAGGTTCACATGTAGGTCACTTTCCATACCATCACTACACTTGCACGTTTTGTGGTAGGAAAGGTCACCTTAGAAAGTTTTTCTATAACCTTAGGAATGCTTCTCGAAAGTTTAGGATGTTTAGGAATAATGTTGCCCTGATTCCCCCACCCCCATGGGTCATAACACACCTACTTAGGTTAGGGAGTCGGATTTGGTAGCTTTAGGAATAAAACTTCATGGTTCTCATTTGGTTGCACTTGATTCTTCCCATGCTAAATCTAAAGGTTGAGAGTGTTACCATGTTTATCATATTGTATTATATTTTTTTATTTATTGCATATTTTTTTACAAATACAAAAATATTTTTGGTTTTGAAATTTTTTGAGAAAACACAAAAAGATTTTATTTTATTTAAGTCAAAATACTTATTAAAAAAGCCAAAAAGATTTTCGATTTTATTTTTGTGTCCTGAGTTAACATGTTTGATATGCCATATTGGTGTGCTTGAACCCCCTTCCTTCCATTAATCCATGTGGCTAGGACATTTGGTCATTATTATCGATGCTTTGAATGATCTTAACCATTTTATTATGGGGATGTTTCGATGTTGATGTGCGTTTTGATTTGATTTTGTATATATGCCATCTTTGCACACGCACAAGTTTATATGGATGTTTGCTTATCTCAATCTTATCATCTATACGTAAGTAGACTTAAGAAGGAGGTATGCATGTAATAACCGTTTACCCGTGAGCATTTTAATCTATATAAAAAATATGTTGAGTGTACGACAAAGGGCTGCGAGAGTGTAAAATTGACTCGTCATGAAATCCACCGTTTAAAAGAGCCCGAAAAGATCATAAGGAAATAAAAAGAATCATATGCCAATAATGGACCAAATCAGTTTAGTTCATTCAAAAGAAAATATGATATATTTGAGGGAGTTTGGATGGATTAAAAATTTAAACGGGTTTGCACAAAGAATTCTAACGTTGAAAATTCGTGTCATGACGCTATTGTTTGTAGAATCGTCAATATTCCGGACTCGTGTGCATGATGTTTGTTTAGTTCATTAGGCTCACACTTAATTTCTCACATATGGCTATAATAAAGTTTGACGATAAATTGCCATTGATTAGAGCTTCTTGATCATTTCGATGTGTTGGAATTGTGATTCATTTGTTGTAGTTCACACACATTCATTCCATGTTCATGTTTGAGCACATTGGTACCATGTTATCATGTTACTCATATTTGTTTGTTTTTAAGTTATCTTAGTTTTGCTACTGTTTCGCAGTTTTAGCCCCTTCCAGTTAGAATTTTCACATAATTTTTCCACTGGGCAACACTGTTTAATTTTCTAGGGAGAATGTGAAAATTTGATAATGTCGTTCTAACGACATCTATCTTCGTTCGAGCAATGTCACTTCTCATTCAAACGACATCCTTGGCTCGTTCGAACGACAACCAGTTTGACCAGTTTTGACTTTTTCTGGTTGATTTCTATTTCTGTACCCTGCTGCATGTTGATTCTTTTTTTGGTACTAGGTTTCTGTTTTTGCAGTTTACTTTTATCATTGACATATTTGGCTGCATTGGTTCGTTTATCATATCTTCTTAGACTGATATATTTTTATGTGATTCATTGTTTGCTAGCTACTGATTTGACTTTCTTGATCATTTTTAGCTGGTTGTTGCATATTTATTTAGCATATTATGAGTTAATGTAATCAAATTGGTATTTCACATGCTAGATTTGTTTATCTTTTCACCGGATTGTCTATTCGAGACAAAAAGGGGGAGAGATGTCTGTGATGTAGGGGGAGTTTTGAGTTTTATGCTTGATGATTTATATGTTTTGTTACTCATGCTGGTATCATGTTTATATCAAGTTTACATCATGTATACTCACATAATAGATGATTCGGATTTGAGTTTTCATATTATTTTATATCATTTGTTCCTCCATACTCCACTAGGCATTTGTCTGTTTCATCTGTGTAGGTATGCTTAAATATATCAAGATTACATATCTACATCACATTCAGACATTGGAGACAGGTTCATGCCGGCCGGTCCATTGTTGAAGAATTTTATCTTGCACTAATAATGGATTTTTGATTTTGGGTTTATAGGATGGGATTTAGGCATCATACGGCTTGACGACCCGGCTTAGGCATTTCACTGTTGGTTTTGTCCCGAAATAGTTAAAGGGGGAGATTTGTAAGGACTAAATTTCCAATTGAGTCTTAATTTAGTTTTGACTTATTCTCAGAACAAAACACGTTTGAGTCATAGGTAGATTTTTGTTGTTCGATCACTACGAGACTATGACTTGTCGAAGATTTAATTGAAGACATTGCGGAAAAACTACAAGGAATTAATCATGACGAAGGTTAATTAGTGCAAATTTCTCGTCTTCAAAGTTTAATTGCATTCCGATATCACTCAGGTGTGAATGCATAATGTTAATGAAATTCATAATTTTATTTTAGCAAAAATAAGGATGTTATTTTTAAAAAATATGTTTTAAAAAGATTTTTAAATGTTTACACTTCGTTTTGATCAGATGAGGACGGATTAGAGTTGGATAAGAGTTGGTTTTAAGTAAAACTCTATTTTCAAAGTTGGATGCATCAAAACTCTAATCTGGGCGACGTCGTTCAAACGATAAATGCTGTCGTTCGAATCAGAGTTGTTGTCGTTCGAACGACGCAGTATCTCGCTCGAACGAGATCCCTCAATGCCATAAAATAATTATAAATAGGCGTGTTTAGTTTTCTCGAAGAGCGTGCAGTGCGAAAAATAGTTTACCGTACAAAAAGGTTTCTGCGTAAAGTTTTCTAAGTGTTTTCACTATAAAGCGTCGTTAGAGTTTCAAGATCCGATCTTTTCATTATCAAATGTTCTTGTGATCTTGTTGGCACCAAGTTTAAGGTTCTATTGAAGATCCATTGCTGGTTTTGTATGAAGATTCGACGGATATCAGTTTCGACATTATAGATAACACAAAGCCGTATCGGTGGATACCGAGGCATTCATGTAGGCGACTGTTGTGGACGAGCATCATAGAAGAAGGTTATTTTGTGCGTGGGCACTGTGAAGATTAGTAGAAGATCATAGGAGCATTAAGTCTCGTGGGAAATCGAGTCGTTTTATAAGACTACTGTCTGGCTTTGTAAAACCATTGTTATAGTGACTGTCTAGCCTTGGTCGTCTGAGGTTTTTTCCCGTTTGGGTTTTTCCTCGTACATCGGCGTTGTGAGTATTGCTTTACTTTATTTTACTTGGTTTAATCACTAGTTACGTGCTTAGGGTTAAACAAGATAAAATTGGGTTAAGTTAATTTTGTGTCACAACTTGGTTTGATAAAATTGAAAAGGAGTTTTTTAAAAAGAGAAAGTTGATTTGCATTCATCCTCAACTAAATTCCGCTCAAGCAAAAGTTTTTTGCTAAAAGTTATATTTTGGCGACCTACATCACTCATCTCATGCACACCAGGTGCATGCTTAGGGTGATATTGCGTACCCCCAAACTTATAAAAGGATACTTTGTCATCCTCATAAGGGATCAAAAATAGAAACCCCTACTGAAACTTTGTTCAATTCTACTATTAGAGAGAGAAAATGTGTAACCTCGATTAATAACCTTTTGCGATAGTTTATAGTGTTATATTCACCTATTTGCACAGTGGAGTAGGCCAAATTCGAACCACTTACATACTTGTGTCTTCCTTATCTTTCATCCTTTCTTTTAGTTGCATATATCTCTTACACTGTTGCTTCAATTTCATCATTTGTAACAGAACTAGAGCTTACGTTATTCACTTATTTGAGGAGGTGATATCTCTGGTATCATTATTTTTGGCGCCGTCTGTGGGAATATATTCTCTTATCCTTCTTCTTCTCTTGAACCTTCTCTTTGTGTTTGGTGGTGATCCGTATCCACCATCACTGGGCCTGGATCTCCATTAAAAGAGCTTAGGTGGTGTTCTTCAGGCTTTTTCGGAATTAGCTTATTTTTTGCCTTATAATTCCATCTCTTATCTCTTTGATTCTTGTTTAAATTCTACTGGAATGGCAACTGACCCATTATGTAATGACAGAGCTGGATCCATCCATCCACCTCCCTAGTCAGAAATGGCTGATGTGGCAGCAATGATGAGATCATTGGTGGCCCTCTAATAATAAATACAATAGCAGTTCATGGGTTTTAGCCAAAGTGTGGTGGGGAGGATTCCTGGTGACCAAACAACGGAGATTATTACTCCGGTAGCCAAAGAGGTGGTGGATGCAATAGCAGGGGGACCACCCCAGCCCTAGCCAAATAGGCACAACACCGCCACAGGTGGAGAGATATCATGAATTCATGATGTATCCACCTTGGAACGTAGGTTCAAGGGGTCCCAGACGACCAGGATAGCAATGAGGAAGATTACTGGGAGAGATATGAGATTTTTTGCGACACTGTCCGTCCTAGATAAACTCTAGCACAAACTTACCAAGGTAATAGGATACATCATACTCCCAGGAGCAGATAGAGAGGTTTAACATTTAATAGGTTGAGTACAGGATCGACCTTTGATTGTCTCGACCCTAGAGATGATCTAGGACGAGATAGACACTCTCACTCTCGCAGCATAAGTGGCATGAGGGGAAACATATGTCTTGAAAATGAGAGGTAAAAATAAGATCATGAAAGGGAGGACCATAGAGAAGTCAATAGTCGACAGAGAACTACCGATCGAGAGCCAGCCCTGAAAGCAATTGAGAAAGAAGGGGGTGGAGACAATGTAGTGGTGGAAGAGAATCTATGGAATAATTCTATTCAAATGTTATAAGACAATATTGGTAGCTTGATTAAGGACTGAGACCCCAGCCATCGAGGTTACATGGAGGGGTCACCATTTGTGCCAAGAATTACCAGCTACCCTATCCCGTCTAAGTTCAAAATGTCGAATATAATGCTGAGATATGACGGGAGAATAAATCCCGTGCACCATATTGAGATGTATTAGTCAGAATTCGATATTTATTCAATGCCTGATGAGATGAGATGTCGAACCTTTCTCAATAACTCTTACAGGCACGTCGCATGTTTGGTACACCGGCCTATCGAGAGGCTCTATAAAAAAATTTAAGCAGTTGGTAGAGAAATTCATTAACAACTTCTACTTTGGCATGAAACCGCCAAAGTGAGTAAGTCATTTCTTGCATGTCAAATAGAGGAAGAATGAACCTCTGAGGGAGTATACCTCTTGTTTCAATAAAGAGAAATTGGAGGTCGAAGATTATAATGAGAACATTGCGATGAGATCCCTCATCAGTGGCTTGCAACCAGGGAAACTTTTGTGTAATGTCTGTGAGGATCCTCCAAAGGCCATGCCAGACCTCCTGGCTATGGTCAGGAGGATCTTGAACACGGAGGAGGCCATGGCGACCAATATAGGAGACACAAAGGAGTCTGGCAATTGGAAATTAGGCCAAAGTAAGGGCAAAGAAGGAAAGAAAAGGTCTAATGACGATAAGTTTTCCTGATATACTTTGTTAACTATGAGTCACTTGATTTTGAATGAAATAAAAAATAACGGAGAACTTAAATGGTCGAAAAATATTAAATCTCCTCTTCACAAGAGGGATAAAAGCAAGTGGTTTGAGTTTCATAAAGACCATGGTCACACAATCAATAAATGTTTTTCCTTAAAAGATGAGATTGAAAATATGTTAAAACCGGGGCAAACTCAGGAAGTAAGTGGATAAAAATGGAGGGAAAGGCAATGGAAGGAAGAGACACAATCGAATGGGAGATGATAAGATGATAAGGGAGTTCAGGTAAACAAAAATGAGGATGATTTAGATAACGGTGAGGATGATGACCCAGACCTCCTGGAAAAAATCCCGGATGGAAAAAGGAGCACTGCATATGATCTATTTCTTTACGAAAATGATATACAGTGGCCTAGTAGGTGGAGGCAGTGAACCATACGATAAGAATGATCACATTGTTGAAGTGAAATCAACGCCGAATAGAATGGAGGTGAACTGTGAAGAAATAGAGGCAAAGCTGAGAAAATTAAAGAAGATAAACATCGATACTCTTGTTGTGGGTTTTTTAAGAATGGATTTTAAAGGCATATTGGCTCCACTTGATGACCCTCTAGTCATTAGCACGCGAGTTCACGACTATGATGAGTCTCGCATTCTCATCGACGAGGGGAGTTTGACCGACATCATATTCTTGGACTGTTTCAAAGGTCCGAAGCTGAGTAAGAAGAGGCTCATGTTGTATCAGCATCCATTAATGGGCTTCGACAGAGAGAAAGTTCACCCACTAGGGGTATATGATATGGACACTTGCATGGGCAGCAGGCTGAAATGCCTCACAAAGAAAGTGAGCTTCTTTATAATGAACGAGCATATTTTCTCGGCCTACAATATTATCTTGAGTAGGGTGGCCCTTAAGGAATTAGAGGTCGTACCTTCCACCGTCCACAAGATGATGAAATTCTCAACTACCTACGGAGTAGGGGAAGTGCAGTGTGACCAACTGGAAGCTTGAGAATGCTACTTTACATAGACCGAGGAAAAAGGGGCTCACAAGAGAGACGATATCATGAAACATTGACATTCTCGACCCAAGGGATGAGAGGAAGCTTAAAAAGGGTGAAAACGCTGAGGAGGTAGAACCCATCATCTTCAATGAGGACAAGCCCCCAAAAAACATCCAAATCGGTTCATCCCTAAAAGCAGAAGTGAAAGAGGATCTAGTGAAAGTATTTTTTCTTGGAGCCATAGAGATATGCTGGGGGTTGACCCCAAAATTATCTGTCATTGACTAGATATCGATTAGAATGTGAAGCCTATAAGACACATAAACATATCTTTTGCCCGAGATAGGTACGAGGTCATTGAGGATGAGGTTAAGAAACTACAGACAACAGACTTTATTAGAGAAGCGTAATATTCAGACTGGCTCTCTAACGCCGTCATCATAACAAAGAAGAATGGGAAATGGAGGATGTGTGTGGACTTTACGTATCTTAACAAACATTTTCCAAAAGATAATTTTTCTCTACCTTCGATCGAACAGATAGTGAATGCCATGGACAAGCATGAGCTTATGAGTTTCATGGATGCATGTTTTTGGTACAATTAGATCTTCATGCACAAAGATGATGCCGATAAAACTTCTTTTATCACTAATAAAAGAACCTAGTGCTATAAAGTAATTCCCTTAGGCTTGAAGAACACATGGGCAACCTATCACAGGTTGGTCAATAAGATGTTCAAAGATCATATTGGGAAGACCATGGAAGTGTATGTAGACAATATGCTGACGAAGAGCTTAAAAGATGATAGCCGACCTTCAACGTACTTTTGACACTATGGATAAGTACAAGATAAAGCTGAATCCAGCAAGTATATCTTTGGGGTCAATGCAGGGAAATTCCTTGGGTTTATTGTGAACCATAGGGGGATTGAGGCAAACTCTGAGAAGATTAAATCTCTAATTGACATGCAGACACTAAAGACGATCAAGAATGTGCTTAGACTAACCGGACGAGTTGCAACCCTTAATCGTTTTATCTCCCGAGCAACTGATAAGTGTTCGCCCTTCTTTAAGATATTGAGGAAATACTTCGTCTGGGATGAGGAGTGTGAAAGAGATTTTCAAGAGTTGAAGGTGTATTTGGGGACCCCGATGTTACTTTCTCGGCTTGTTCAGGGAGAAAAAATATTTTTATACTTAGCCATCTCCGAATCAGCCATCAGCGCAGCTATCGTTCGAGATGATGATAGCAAATCCTTACAAGGGGCTGAGTTTAATTACCTAAAGATTGCGAAGTTATCTTATGCGTTGATCCATGAATCGAGAAAGATGAAGCCTTACTTCTAGGCATATATGATGGTGGTGTTCACCGACACTCCACTGAGGCAAGTCATTCATAAACTCAAGAAATTGAGTAAGTTTATGGATTGATAAGTGGAGCTAGGGGAGTTTGACATCATCAAAAGTCCATAAGTGCGATTAAAGGGGAAGTGCTGGCAGATTTCATGGTTGAGTTTACCTGGGCCGTGAACGATGATGATGAGATTGAAAAAAGGCTGAGACGACAACGGGTACTTCAAAGGAAGTGGTGGCTGAAAATGTCCACGTCGATGTTGTGGAAAGATATTTTTTATTCAAAAATGTAATTTTGGGTGAAGGTTAATTTTCAAAAGGGGGGACCTCCTTGGATCTTATTTGTAGATCGCTCGTATTTGTAAAGTGGAAATAAGGTGAGGTTGATATTATCCTCCACAGATGGAACAAACATTAAATACGCTTTGAGATTCAGCTTCAAGGCATTGAATAACAAGTCAGCGTATGAGGACCTACTTATAGGCCTCTCCCTCGCCATAGCTTTGAACGTCAGCCACATAATAGCCCATAGTGATTCACAGTTAGTTGCCAATCAGATTTTGGAGAACTATGAGGCTAAGGACGAGAAAATGGCCAAGTACTTGGCCAGAGTCAGAAAAATGTTAATGTATTTTAGTGAAGTTAAAGTAAAGAGAATTCCAAGGTTAGAGAATAGCTGATTTGGCGCTCTGGTTGGATTGGCATCGATAACTAGGATCGAGATTAGGCGATCCATACCTATTGAAATCCTAAAGAGGCCGAGTATTAAAGAAGATGAGAATTCCATGAATTTCTATTTGAATTTGAATTTTGGGGAGTCTTGGATGGACCCCATAAGAAAATATACCAGGGACGAGAAACTTCCCAAATCGAGGGCAGAAAGGTAAAAAATCAGGTATCGGGCCGCAAAGTTCGCCATTATCGGCGATGTTCTCTATAAAACAGGCTTTTTACTCCCGCTGCTCCGGTGCATCCCCTAGAGACCAAATATGTCCTTCGATACGTTCACAAAGGGTCTTGCACAAGTAACATTAGTGGCCAATCTCTCTCTAAGAGGATTGTCAATCAGGGATATTTTTGGTCGACACTTGACAAGGACTCAGTCGAGTACGTCAAGAAGTGCGATAAATGCCAAAGGTTCGCAAGTATTCCTCATCAGCCTCTCTCGTCTATAACGGCACCTTAGCCATTTACAGTATGGGTCATAGACTTGGTCGGACCTCTTCCTCGTGCACAATTAAACTATAAGTATCTGATTGGGGAGACTGTCTATTTCTCAAAATGGATGGACATAGAGGCAAGGATAACTATCGCAGAGGTAAAGACGTTCAAGATTATATGGAGGAACACCATTTGCCAATGTGTCCTACCCCATACTATGATTTCAGAGAATGGCAAGTAGTTCAAAAACAAGTCATTGAAGGCCTATTGCATGAAGGTCGGCATTAAATAGTTCTACTCTCGGCCTAGACGACCACAAGCCAACGGTCAAACTAAGGTCACCAACAGAACCATACATGACAGGATCAAGTAAAACATGGAAAACGCAAAGGGAAAATGGACAAATGAGCTCCATGGGGTTCTATGGGCATATAGTATACTAAAAGAATGTCGATAGGAGAGACACTGTTTATGTTAGTCTATGGGTCTAAATCAGTTATCCTAATAGATCTAAAACTCCTAAGACACAAAATCCAATCTTACGACCCAGTGGACAACACGAAAGATAGGAGGTTGGATTTTGATCTGATGGAAGAAAGAAAAGAGAGTGATGCAATCAGAAAATTGACCTACCAATAAAGAGCAGCGAGATTTTATAACAAGCGAGTGAAATCTCGACCTATAGCAATTGGAGATCTGGTCTTGAACAAGGTTTAGCAAAAACCCAATAAGCAACATCCTAAAGATTGAGAAGTTATCTTATACGTTGATCCATGACTCAAGAAAGATGAAGCCTTACTTCTAGGCATATATGATGGTGGTGTTCATCGACACTCCACCGAGGCAAGTCATTCATAAAATCAAGAAATTGAGTAAGTTTAGGGATTGATAAGTGGAGCTAGGGGAGTTTGACATCATCTAACAGTCCATAAGTGCGATTAAAGGGCAAGTGCTGGAAGATTTCATGGTTGAGTTTACCTGGGCCGTGAACGACGATGATGAGATTGAAAAAAGGCTGAGACGACAACGGGTACTTCAAAGGAAGTGGTGGCTGAAAATGTCCACGCCGATGTTGTGGAAAGATATTTTATATTCAAAAATGTAATTTTGGGTGAAGGTTACTTTTCAAAAGGGGGGACCTCCTTGGATCTTATTTGTAGATCGTTCGTATTTGTAAAGTGGAAATAAGGTGAGGTTGATATTGTCCGCCACAGATGGAACAAACATTAAATACGCTTTGAGATTCAGCTTCAAGGCATTGAATAACAAGTCAGCGTATGAGGACCTACTTATAGGCCTCTCCCTCGCCACAGCTTTGAACGTCAACCACATGATAGCCCATAGTGATTCACAGTTAGTTGCCAATCAGATTTTGGGGAACTATGAGGCTAAGGACGAGAAAATGGCCAAGTACTTGGCCAGAGTCAGAAAAATGTTAATGTATTTTAGTGAAGTTAAAGTAAAGAGAATTCCAAGGTTAGAGAATAGCTGATTTGACGCTCTGGTTGGATTGGCATCGATAACTAGGATCGAGATTAGGCGATCCGTACCTATTAAAATCCTAGAGAGTCCGAGTATTAAATAAGATGAGAATTCCATGAATTTCTATTTGAATTTGAATTTTGGGGAGTCTTGGATGGACCCCATAAGAAAATATACTAGGGACAAAAAACTTCCCAAATCGAGGGTAGAAAGGTAAAAAATTAGGTATCGGGCCGGAAAGTTCGCCATTATCGGCGACGTTCTCTATAAAATAGGCTTTTTACTCCCGCTGCTCCGGTGCATCCCCTAGAGACCAAATATGTCCTTCGATACGTTCACAAAGGGTCTTGCACACGTAACATTAGTGGCCAATCTCTCTCTAAGAGGATCGTCACTCAGGGATATTTTTGGTCGACACTTGCCAAGGACTCAGTCGAGTACGTCAAGAAGTGCGATAAATGCCAAAGGTTCGCAAGTATTCCTCATCAGCCTCTCTCGTCTATAACGGCACCTTATCCATTTACAGTATGGGTCATAGACTTGGTCGGACCTCTTCCTCGTGCACAATTAAACTATAAGTATCTGATTGGGGAGATTGTCTATTTCTCAAAATGGATGGACATAGAGGCAAGGATAACTATCACAGAGGTAAAGACGTTCAAGATTATATGGAGGAACACCATTTGCCAATGTGTCCTACCCCATACTATGATTTCAGAGAATGGCAAGTAGTTCAAAAACAAGTCATTGGAGGCCTATTGCATGAAGGTCGACATTAAATAGTTCTACTCTAGGCCTAGCCGACCACAAGCCAACGGTCAAACTAAGGTCACCAACAGAACCATACATGACAGGATCAAGTAAAACATGGAAAACGCAAAGGGAAAATGGACAAATGAGCTCCATGGGGTTCAATGGGCATATAGTATACTAAAAGAATGTCGATAGGAGAGACCGTGTTTATGTTAGTCTATTGGTCTAAATCAGTTATCCTAATAGATCTAAAACTCCTAAGCCACAAAATCCAATCTTACGACCCAGAGGACAACACGGAAGACATGAGGTTGGATTTTGATCTGATGGAAGAAAGAAAAGAGAGTGATGCGATCAGAAAATTGACCTACCAATAAAGAGCAGCGAGATTTTATAACAAGCGAGTGAAATCTCGACCTATAGCAATTGGAGATCTGGTCTTGAAGAAGGTTTAGCAAAAACCCAATAAGCAACATATTAATTGGCACGGGCCATATAAAGTAACAAAATAGGTTATGCCAGGGACGTTCAGACTTGAAAATCTTGAGGGTAAACCCTTCTCGTACCCATAGAACACAGACTACGTGAAGAGATACTATCAATAGTTCTGTTAATGTCATTTATGTCAAAGACTAATGTATTCCTTGATTTAAGTTGTTGTTCTCATCTCAGTTTTATTAATGTATCAAGGAGTTATGCCCAGTTTTATTGATGTGTCAAGGAGTTATGCTACAATGCAATGAAAATTTCTGGGGTAATTGGCAAGTGTTATTTCATACTTATGCTACTTTATCATTGTCAATTCCTACATGGCTTGTACAACACCTAACTAAAGAAAATCATTTTTATGGTGAATTAGTTTATAACTCTCTCTTGGCAATATAAGAGTGTATGAGGGATCTCGTCTCCATCGTACTCTCCCAACAACGCTGAGAGGAGAGATAAACCTTATAACATCACTTATAGTGGTGAAGGCAAAATTGAAAATCATTAAATTGTGGTTGTGCAACATCATTTTATGGAGGATTAATTTATAACTCACTATCGGCGATACGAGAGTGTACGAGAAGTCTAGACTCCTCATACCCACCCAATAACTCCGAGAAGGGGGATCACCCTCATAACATCACTTATAGTGGCAAAAGTAAAAACAACAGAGCATTGTACTTAAACATCAACTGATGGTGAAAAATGTAAACTCAGAGACAACAGTTGCATTCACATCGCAAAAATTTCATTCACATGAAAAATGACAGTTAATCATCAAAAAATGAGATTGAAGACGTCGAATAAAGTTGTGAAATACACAAAAGTTATGAGACAAAAAATTAAATTGTTCAGATAGATATTACAAAACAGGGCATAAAAAGACCACATGTGAGGCCCAATAAAAGTAAAAATTAATTCTCGACGATGACGTTCTCGGTCTCGGCCATAGCATCAGAGTTAACTGGGGGAGTAGTAGTGTTTCATAACTGTTGTGTATCCAACCACATTAGCCATCTCTTGAGTCATCACCGTCGTCTCGACATCATCAGTCTAGGTCTTAACTTATGTTTGAACTTGATTGAAGGCAAAGTTGCTATCATGATCTCCTAGGTTAAAGGACTTAAGAACTTATTTGAGCTCAGGGTCGGCCAATGCGAGATCTGGGTGAATATTCAGTACCTAACGGCATACGGTTTTAGCACCCTTATCTTGGTGCTGAATTGCATAGTTTGAGAACTCGTCGGATGACTTAAAGGCTAAGACGGCCTTCTCCACTGCATCCTTAACCTCGAGCCTTATTATTCTCAATCAGATCGTCTATCTCATCCCTAAGGCCCATTCTCTAAGATAAAAGTTATATCTTTTACTGTTTAACTAAGTAGGCGATCTCCTCCTTCTTAGCCTCCTTAGCATCCAAGAGCCCCTTCTTCAGCTCTTTATTTTCCTTAATAGCAGAATCGGCCTACTTGATCTTAGGGACATTCTCCCTATACCACAGTTGCATGTTGTGAAGGGAAAGCATGAACTGCAAAACATAAAAAGTAAGGAAAGTTAGCGCTAGACAAAACAACCGAAAAATAATGAAAAGTGATAAGAATTATTACCTAGGTAACCCGGTGAAGAGAAAAATCAGTGACCCGAGAAGGGGGCTATGAATTAAAGAATTGGCTGGCGCACTCGGGTATGATTGACCTAATAGCATCTCGAGCCCTTAGCTTGATACTGAGTAATGAATCAGCCGTCACATTGAGCTAAGCCAGATGAGCAGCATCCATAATATCGCCAGATATAAGTATGGTCGTGTCTCTAGTGGATTTGGACAAGATGTCCTTCTTATTCTTTGGTGCTTGAGGTGGGTCGACGCAAGTGCCCTTAGGCCCTTCCTTTTTTATCCCACGACTATGGAGGGACCTCCTATGGTCATCTTTTTTGGTGGATGAGAAGGAGAAATTTTCCTTCCTGCCATCTTGGAGAGAAGGTTACCGGTAACCAGGACTGCCATTTGCCAAACTTCGTCTAAAACTTCGGCTGGAAGATCTGTAAATAAAGAAAATAATAAGTGTTGGTTAGAATAAACTAAGAAAAGATGAATGTAAAGTTAAAGAAATCAGCAGTTAGAAATTTTTTATCCCCAGCCCAATATTGGCTCAAATATCGAGTTCCATCAGAGCCTCAAACACAACTAGCCCCTTCTTTTTACCACAGGTACGGATGTGACCAATTTTCGTCCAGTCATCTATACTAAGGACGGGATCAAGCTTTGCATTCATGGATACCTTATTACCCCATTTATGTGGGACTCTTAGCTCATTAGCTCTAGAAGGAACGTTGTTATCAAACTCCCGGATGCCAAATATAAAACGTATCGCGATTTCCAATCGTGGTTGGAAGTTTGGTTGCCATGTATTGTCAGTACACCGAGCCAAAATATGAAAATAACATGACATAAATTTTTTAGTAGAGACTGTGTAATAGGACCAAAAAATTTAAACTATAAGGTCAACCTTGTATGCTAACTTCCAGAGTTGGATTGTTCTAAGTAAGATCCTATATGCATTTGGGCTCAGATGTGCATGGAAAAGCCCCATGCTAGAAAGGATGGACCTGATGTTTTGATGAATCTACAATCGAAAATTGACTTTAAACATTTACTCATAAATAATAACCTCGCCTGCAACCTAGTTGTTGAACGCTCTCTTATCCTTAAAAAGGACACTTATCCTGTTCGAAGATTTAACACCATAGAGGTGTCTCCACAAAATTAAGTCCATCTCCCGAACATCACTTGGGATAGTTAAAGCATATAAGATGTCCTGTTCATCCTCATCCTCGTCATCTGCTAAAGCTTGACCACGAGGATCCCGACTCTTGAATTAGGCCTCAGTCATGGTCGTGATTGGAATGGACATTGATGGCTCATAGAATTCCACATCAACTCTCGATTCATCGTCATCCAAGACTTCAAAAATCTTAAGGTCATCACCTTCTAACTGGTCTATTGGTACTTGGGTGTTATCCCTGCCGCTGGACTCGATCGGCCCACTGTTATCCAGACGTGAGTTAGGGACCTGCATTGCTTCCTCAAAGGATTCAACCTAGCCCAACACTGATAATTTGGAGGTTTGGGAATGTGGTTTGGGTTATAACTTGGGGAATAGGTGGACTGAGAACCCTTAGAAGAAGCAACTGACATTGAGTCACTACTTATGCTAATGATAACTTTAAACTTGGATGGAGTTGTGTAAATTATGATCAAAGGAGGTTGAACCACAGATAGAGGAATTGGGGTTATGGGAAGTCTATACACAGCTTCGGCTTTCCTCTTAACCTCGGCCTCGGCCTTACAAATCTCCCTAAAGATACTTTATCTTAGATGGGGAATTCATTCTCCTAACTCATATAGTCTACAGTACATGAAAAACAGAAATAAATTTTTACTTATGTTGACCTAAAGATCTAGCGATGGAAACTTAAACGTTTTTAACCAAGAACTAGTCAGGAATAAGTTTGAATATTATCGGAGAAGAAGACCGGAGAACTCACCAAAAAAGATAACCAATGCATAAAAACTGACCTTTCCTCCAAAACACTAACGTCTCTACCCATAGCATTTTAAATACCACTATAGAACCACTAAATACACCCTACTGCCACCATAAATGGTGATATGAAAATGCAAAGTTTTGCTGGAGAAAAATAAAAATAGAAATTTACCAACAGAAAGGGGAAAAAGGTTACCTGAGAAGAAAGGAAGATTGTAATAAAGAAAAGGAAGTTATTATCACTTGAAATCAAAGGAATGGAGGAGCGTGAAAACTTATGCTCTGTTTTGCTATGGAAACTTAAGTGGCAAACGTTGAAGAAGAAAGATAAAATGAAGTGTTTGGGGGTTTTTAAAGCTTGTGATGATTACATACATTTCTCAATACACCATTATTAGGGCACAACTCTCCAAGGCACATATTGTCACCACTTCTTGGGCCACACGCCACACATTACCAAGCTGACAAGTGTCCACTTGAGGACACCAAAACGTCACTTCTATAAAGACCCTAAAATGGCACTTCTGACACATCACTAGTACACTCGCGTCACCAAGGCGCTCTCTAACACTAAGGGGACATCTCATAATAGGGGTCAAACGATTTTACACCTCAGCCTTTCATATACATTGAAGACTAAGGTCTAGGGGTGATTGATATATATAAGTACGACCTCGTCTGGACAAGACTCAGCCCGGATTCATGACCCCCTCGGTGCAACTTAGGCTCATCCTTATATGGGTCACATAAAACATTCTCTGCCTCTGAGACTCAATCAAGAGAACACATATGACCGTTCATGAAGTCCATTAATATACTCATACCACAATATTTCCATGACTCGACCCTACCATGTGTCGGCCTCGTACGACATCTTTAGGTCGAAAATAATCAGTCTTGGTCAGTCGAGATCTCCCAGAGACGACATCACAACCCTCACAGAACATGTGACCTGGACATTAACAAGACATGTGGATAAAACTATTATAGAAGATTGTCCCCCTCATGGGGAGATTATTCTTTCATCGTGACATACATATGAAGAAGACATATGGCATTCTCTAATTTCCTCACTAATCTCATGCACACCAGGTGCATACTTGGGGGTGATACTGAGCACCCCCAACCTTATAAAAGGATATTTTATCATCCTCACAAGGGATTAAAAATAGAAAACCCTACTAAAACTTTGTTCAACTACTGATAGTGAGAGAAAGCTTGTAACCTCCATTAATGGCCTTTTGCCATAGTTTAGAGTGAAATATTCACTTATTTTCACAGTGGAGTTGGCCAAGGCCGAACTGTAATACCCCGTATTTTCATGGCTTTTAAATTTAAGGATTTATTAAATTTAATTGAGATAAATTAATTTAATTTTAATCCGAAATGTTGTTTTAAATATTTACTAGTGTGACAAGAGTTAGTAATTATTGGGAATATATTATTTTTTGCATATTACTGGATGAGTATAGTAATATATGAGATTTATTTTTATAATATTGTCACGTGTGAATAAAATGACAATTGTGGAAATTTAAGTCAGGACGCGCCTGTGTCGTGTCGGGACTAAATGTGGATTAATAAAAGGGAATATTTTATAAGTTGTTCGTATGGTCGTTTTGAGTGCGCCAATGCATCCGGAAGGGTCGAGATAGTCAAAAAGTGTACCCGAAGGTTTAGTTTGGGTCTCGGGGCGTTTTTAGGCCTAATTAGTACCCCGGGAGGGCGTTTTGGACATTTCGCAATTATGGGTAATTAAAACTACGGATTTTATAGGGTTATATCAGATGGAAAGTGTCATCTTTTAGGGTTAACACAATGAAATACTAATGACGGCCATTGGGGAGGAAGAGGAGAAGCTCTCCAAGGAGTTCTAGGCCAAGAACACCTCTGATTGCACCGCCGTCACCACCAACGCGTAGACCGCGCGATGGGGAACGCAACCACACCAAAATCATCCGCAAACCAGAACGTCGAAAATCCCAGGCAAGTGTTTATCTTGCTTATTTCGTTGGTGCATCTTTCATATTAGTTTAGGAGTAATTACATTGAGTTTTTATGGAAGAAAACCAAAGATTTGAGATAGGAATCGCATGTAGTGATGGATAAATTGATAATTCTGGAAACCCTTGCCATGTAGAGGAATTACCCACGAAATTATGATGTTTATAATAAGAAATTTCTGTAAATACTTGTTAGAACCATGTTTAAGAGAATTCTAGGGTTCTTGATAATTATAATAATTTTTGGTTGGTTAATCCATGTATAATGATAGAATTCCTCATGCTTCACGTTGGAAATACCTAGTAGGATGATATAATATTGGTAGTACAATTTTTGAGACGTTTGGGATTGAAGAATATGGATTTGGATGAAGAAATGTGTTAGAACCCGTAACTGCAATTCTGCAGAAATCGCAATACCTACTTGATCGATCGATCGAGCCCAGAGCTTCGATCGATCGATCGAGCCCAGAGCTTCGATCGATCGAAGGTTCGATCGATCGAGCCCCAGACCTCGATCGATCGACCCCTCCTGGCAGACTCCTATTTCCTTTTTAAATGAGTTAAATTCAATTTATTGTGAGATAATTCTTGGGCATCCTTAATAAAATATTTTGGGAGATAGGGAAGACCAGTAGGACATGTGAATAGATTTTGGGACCCTTGATGTCGGGCAAAGATTATATTTTGGGATAATTACATAAGGGTCGGTGAATTTATGATTTAAAGAGAGAGACACGTAAGAGAGTTACTTTGGGACAAATGTGTATACCTACTGAATTTTATACTTGGGAGGATAGAATCCATGAGCGTTATGTAGTAAGTGGAAAAGTTCCTCAAATTAAAGTAAGATGTGAATGGTTATACGTGATAATTAAATAATGAGAAATAAATACAAATGTCGTAATTACGGGAATTGAGAATATACCCATTATTGATATGGTAATATTAGTATAGTTATATGATTGTGTATGCATATACTATCTATGTGTGAAAATCATGTCCATGCTACTTGCTATCCCTGAGGTTGCCGCGCTGGGATGATCTTATCCTATGTTGCCTTATGGGGGATATTGACTCGTACCCTAGAAGATAGATATCCTTGGTACAGGCTATCGGAATGATATTTCGGACGGTCCTAAGATATGCGGGTATGTGCTTTCCTCTTAGAGACTTGGAATCTATGCTTCGCCTCATATTGTTTGTGTGTAGATATCCTTGGTACAGACTATCGCAGTGATAGTTCGGATGGTCCTAAGAGACGCAGACATATGCCATCCTCTTAGAGACTTGGAATCTATGCTTCGCCTCAATATTGTTTGAGTATGTGTTAATACAGTTCGAGAGTGATTCCGAATTTGTATTCCCTTAGTACGAGTGATACGGGGATTGGATAGTAGAGTATGCCCGCACCATAGTTTTATTTGGGGTGCTGTTATAATATATATATATATATATATATATATATATGTTACGAGTGGTTAATATATATATAAAATTTTGAAATCTGGAACTGCCTACTGTGATTTGATATGTAGGACATGGTTGATGACTCAAATTGTAAATACTTGTTTTGAGAAAGTATAATATGACACTGGAAAACTTTATTGATTAATAAAGTTAAAATGAAAACTTTGGTTACTAATTGAAATATTCTTTTCAAACAATTGAATCGTTAAATGTTGAATCCTGCGAGTAATCTAAGATAAGTTAAACCATTGGGAAAGGATAGCGTGTTATATGATGAGTTAGACCACTGGGAAGGTTAGTGCGATAGGTGTGCACATTAGAAGAGAGGTGAGAATTTCTCAAGAGAGTGTCTCACTAATATGTTGTTGCATTGGCCTGTATCAATTTAAATACTTGCTAAACAATTTTTAAATCATATACACTATCGGGCTCTGACCCATTTCTCTCTCTCTCTCTCTCTCTCTCTCTCTCTCTCTTTTGTATATATATGTATGTACTACAGGTTCCCAGCCACCGGGCGTCTTGCTTAGGATCCCTTGGAAGGAACGTGATGCAGCTTAGGTGGGAGTTTCATGCCACTTGCTTAGACGATTTCATTTACTTGATTCCACTCCTATGATTCTCAGTTATTGGGGCATGTGTCGCCCTTTCCACTATTTATCTGTTTTGTTGGGACATTTATATTTCAGTTATTCCTAGTACTGTTACTTTGGGATTTATTCAGCATGTATGATTTACATTAAGTTTTAATGTTGGGATTTTGGATGTTGAATGTTTAAAGTAATTGGATTATGTTCCAGGTTAATTGTTGTATGATTCTTACTTATTGAAAATGTTGTTACTAATTAAATAAATAATTTTCCTTTAAATATAAAATTGGTCAGAAATGTTGAAAAATGGTTTTGACACTTAGCTTAATTAATTAGGGTGTTAATTTGGAAAAAGTTATCTTTACGACAGTGATGCTAAGAATGAACCAACTGTTCACCTTGATTTTTAATTTAATAAATGAGTGATCGCCCGGTATTTAATTAGGTGGGGTGTCACAGGTGGTATCAGAGCATCAGGTTCTAGTGTCCTTAGGATCTGTACGGCTTATTATGCTTTCAGCATTGCTTTGTTTGTTATAGAGCCCTATGTTTAGGATTGTCGATTCCTTTGATGAGATTTCGTTCTCCTGCTATAATGTGTATACACTAGTGAATTCTAATTTCGTTCGAATGTGTGCGTGTGTAGAGCGATAACGGATGTCAGAAGAGGACCGTTAAGCGTACATCAGGAGGCAGGGCTCAGTTGAGATTATGAAATATATCCGAGGATGATGACCGTAGTCGAGGTCACCTTCATTATGGCACGAGAAGCCACGACTAGAAAGGAGACTAAGGTGCAGCAATGATTTTCAAATGCTGTTATAGTCAAATGAGGTGCGAGGGTAAACTTACCCAACGTATTACAAAAACATGTAGAGACTGTCAATGGGAAATTTTAGAAACGTGAAAATTGTATGTGTTTACCAAAGGAGGTAAAGTATCTAAAGGCTTAAATATAGGACGGAGTGTGGCAAACTGAAAGTGAAAATTTAGAGAAAATTTTCTTGGCTTTCGGGATGAAATTATAATGGTTGGAGTCAACCACCAATTTTAGAAGTGGAATGCTATGCCTATAGGAGAACCTTAGGTACAGTGTTGACCGTATGTTCCTTCCTCAACTGTTCAGGATGAGAAGCAAACGTGGTTCTGAACTCATCGCAGGAGGGCATGACAGAAGTCCAATTGTGGATATGAATCCTAATCGTTAGCAAATTTTGTATCGAAAGAGGTAGATACTAGTGGAGGAAACGACTCCAAGTGGGAGACCAACTTGTAATAATAGTTGATAATACTCGAGGAGGAAATTCTGATGGACGACCGATTCAGAGGTTGACAATGTCATATTTTGTCAATATAGATGATAACGCTTCTTTGTGGGGGAAGTTAAAGGAATCGAAGAATTTAGTCGAGAATAAGACTGAATACAACGGTGGTGGTATAGCACCACAAAAGGATGTGGATACACATCAGGAAAACCATTTAAATGCTTCAGATAGTTAAATTCTTACCAAGTGATGGTAAATTCAGTAAGTACTATTATAGATAGTAACATGATCTTTATGGCCTAAAAAGCTAAGGGAACAACCGGGATGGCTAACAGGAATCGAGTCTACTAACGTCCGAGAGAAGGACAATCCTAACCTGGTTAGTAGGACAAGTGGTAAGTGGATTATGTGTTGAGGTATTTTGTGCGGAGTGAGATCGCTCATGATAATATGTTCCAAAATGAAAAAAAGGACAGGAATACCGTGCCTAGTAAGGCAACGATTAAAATAATTTTGTTTTGGATTGGGCAGATGTGTTGCGTCCGAAAACCATTTGTACAGTCAAGACGATTGCCAGGATGGAAGTATAAGTTGTATCCTTAGAGGATGCGGCATGTTTGTGTGACACGAGCGAGTCACCATATTTTGTTCATTGCTAGATTAGCATGTGAGACGAGCTTAATGCATATAATTATAAATGTTACCATTATGTGAATATTTTTCCCTAGTGTAGCGGGATTTTTCTTTAGTGCTATCCGCGGAGGATGAATGAGTATATTAACAGTGTTTAATACTTTATTGAGGTTACTCATTGTAGTGATGCGATACACGAGTATGATATTATCTTTGTTAAAACGTTATAGAAATGGTTAGTACGATAGTGGGCATTTATTACAAGGCTATCGGAGTAGTTGCATTAGTGCAGCATGTTTTGTTGTGGCGAGGATTTACCTGTAAGAAGGTTGGACTCGCACTTATATTATCTATCCTAGAGACTTCGGAGGAGATAGTGGGCTCGAGATATTCGATACCAATGTATGTATAGACTTTGTCAGTATGATTCAGTATGTACCGGGATTTACCATTGAGCGAAAAGATTTGACTCAGTATTATGTTTAGCACTCCGGACTTAGTGATAGGAAAAGTGCATTGTTATATTTATCCTTTAGAGATGTGGGAGTTAATATTTATACCCCTATTATTAGGGAAAGGAATTTCGAAAATTCCGAGTGTATGTATTCGAGGTTTATGAAATGCTATTACCATCAACCAATACGGGACGATAGTGAAATTTGTGAAATGTTCTTTGTTAAGCATAATTACGGGAGAAATTGTAACTTTTCTGTCAAGGGACGGAATAAAGGGGTATATACTATGGACGGAGGACCTAACGGATTTCGATAACCGACAATGCTAGGTAGTAGTGTATCGGGGGGGTTCCTTGTTTGGATTTCGCTTTGCGAGACATCCCACGCATGAAACTTAGCGTAAGGTTGGAAATAGGGAGACGTTTGGTCACTATTCCATAAGTTCGGTACCCTGGTCGAAATGGGATCAAGTAATTATGTATGTAAGTTGGAAGTTGAATTTTGTTTTAAGGTCATTGGAGCCGGATTTTTGTGGTAGGAAAGCATTGAAAGTTATCCCCACGAGTTGAGGGGTGGAAGGATGATAAGGAGAATTTAAAATTTTGATTTCTAGGGTAATTGAGAATACCCAAATGTCGTAACTGCGTTCAGAACACGAGGTGAATAAAGAGTTGGAATGATTTTTAGCATGGATTATCTGGAAAGAACTTTATATTATACAAAAGAGATGACCTGTAGTCATTTTGATGAATAGAGCGTTAGTGATTTATTTTGGTTGTAGTACCTATTTGGGAAAATTGTTGTACTTATCTGAAGAAGGTTGAGAATTATTATTCCTCTTTTATTGTCATGGAATTTGAATGCCCTATTCCTTCTATTCTGTTGAATTTAGTTAGTCCTACAGATGGGTAGCACGCCGTTCGCTCTCCCAGGGCGGTCGGAGTGTTGCAAAAATATGGGCATCTTGGTTAACTACAGTTAAAATAGTCCGAGTCGAAGGGACGTGGTAATAGACGTGTGAAATATATGTTTGTGGGACTAGTATAACGAAGTGGAAGTTATAGAGTGGATTAAACGTCACATGAGGGACGATAATCCATACATAAGTGTGCAATTAGAATAGCACGCTCTAACTTGATTGGAAGGCTGTGGGAAGCCATTCAAGAATTGGTATTCCTTGAATAAAGTAGAATTTAATTGTTATGAAGCACACCCGGAGCGGAGTTGTTATTAGTCAAGTGTGAGAGAGACTTGCGCATACAAAGAGTAATGATGTTAGAATAGTATAAGAGATCCAGAAGTGCGCTTTGTGGAGAGAAGAGCACGGGTCAGAACTTTCGGCATACTCCAAGGAAGGAAGGGGAGTATTACGTGTCACTTAATGTGAGACATTTCAAGGGAAGAATAGATGTTTAGCGAGACGTAGTGAGTAGTCTCTACATGTACTGCCCATAGGTAAGGTTTGGTTGAAAGAGGAGAATCAACCAAAGAATTTTATGTTTATCGAAAATTCTTGAAATTGGAAGAGGTTGGTAAAGTCGGTAAAGTTCTTGGATGGGTTGCCATCCTCAAAACAAGATCAAAGGTTTATCCCGAACATGTGAATTAAGTCACCGAGAAGGAAGTGATTGATATTCCTTTGGGCTGGCTTACAATATTAACTAGTATGCCCCAGACTTCCTTTGAAAGGAAGGATCGCGCCAGTGCATGGTCCGGCGCAGTATAAATTTCTGAATCAGGATGAGATTGGTGAATCCCACCTTTGATATGGGATTTCAGGAACCATCGGAGATAAGATTTCGTTTCGAGTAGGATGTATCACCATTAGCCAGGGAATAAGCGCATGGTGATTAAAGATTAGTGGAACCACGTAAAGGAAATTTTGGAATCTTGGTACGATGATTTCAAGTATGCTCTGTAGAAGCACTCGTACCTGTTTGTCGCGTATGAGGTACTTATTAAGGTTTTGTTATGGAAGAACCTCGACTATTCTCCTTCCGTATGTTTAGAGGAGAGTAGATAATCAGAATTTTTGATCGGTCGAGAAAATATCCGATATCTATGGTGGAATTCCACGACTGTTTTAGACAGTCAGGAGTGGTCAAATGTTCGTATGATCTTCTCAGAATAGGATTTTTGTGTATGAATAAATACGAGTAGTTTGTCATGTAGTGAGGTGCGGCCTCCTAATGATAGTGAGATAAGGAAATTATAACGTATAGGCGTGACCTATGCGAATGTTGTCGGGTGGGAGAACAATGTGAAGTGTCTCCAATGAGAATGTAAAACATTGTTGCTGTGAGGAAAAAGCTATAGTGATTGAGCGCCGTACTATGTAGATAGTTTGCGTACTGACAAGGATATCCAGAATTGTGCTACCTGGTAGGCCTTATTTTCCGAATTTCGGGACGAAATTTCGTTATTAGGGGGGGAAGTATGTAATACCCCGTATTTTCATGGCTTTTAAATTTAAGGATTTATTAAATTTAATTGAGATAAATTAATTTAATTTTAATCCAAAATGTTGTTTTAAATATTTACTAGCGTGACAAGAGTTAGTAATTATTGGGAATATATTATTTGTTGCATATTACTGGATGAGTATAGTAATATATGAGATTTATTTTTATAATATTGTCACGCGTGAATAAAATGACAATTGTGGAAATTTAAGTCAGGACGCGCCTGTGTCGTGTCAGGACTAAATGTGGATTATTAAAAGTGAATATTTTATAAGTTGTTCGTATGGTCATTTTGAGTGCGTCAACGCGTCCGGAAGGGTCGAGATAGTCAGAAAAGTGTACCCGGGGGTTTAGTTTGGGTCTCGGGGCATTTTTAGGCCTAATTAGTACCCCGGGAGGGCGTTTTGGACATTTCGCAATTATGGGTAATTAAACCTACGGATTTTATAGGGTTATATCAGATGGAAAGTGTCATCTTTTAGGGTAAACACAATGAAATACTAATGACAGCCATTGGGGAGGAAGAGGAGAAGCTCTCCAAGGAGTTCTTGGCCAAGAACACCTCCGATTGCACCGCCGTCACCACCAACGCGTAGATCGCGCGACGGGGAACGCAACCACACCAAAATCATCCGCAAACCAGAATGTCAAAAATCCCAGGAAAGTTTTTATCTTGCTTATTTCGTTGGTTCATCTTTCATATTAGTTTAGGAGTAATTACATTGAGTTTTTATGGAAGAAAACCAAAGATTTGAGATAGGAATCGCATGTAGTGATGGATAAACTGATAATTCTGGAAACCCTTGCCATGTAGAGGAATTACCCACGAAATTATGATGTTTATAAGAAGAAATTTCTGGAAATACTTGTTAAAACCATGTTTAAGAGAATTCTAGGGTTCTTGATAATTATAATAATTTTTGGTTGGTTAATCCATGTATAATGATAGAATTCCTCATGCTTCACGTTGGAAATACCTAGTAGGATGATATAATGTTGGTAGTACAATTTTTGAGACGTTTGGGATTGAAGAATATGGATTTGGATGAAGAAATGTGTTAGAACCCGTAACTGCAATTCTGCAGAAATCGCAATACCTGCTTGATCGATCGATCGAGCCCAGAGCTTCGATCGATCGAAGGTTCGATCGATCGAGCCCCAGACCTCGATCGATCGAACCCTCCTGGCAGACTCCTATTTCCTTTTTAAATGAGTTAAATTCAATTTATTATGAGATAATTCTTGGGCATCCTTAATAAAATGTTTTGGGAGATAGGGAAGACCAGTAGGACATGTGAATAGATTTTGGGACACTTGATGTCGGGCAAAGATTGTATTTTGGGATAATTACATAAGGGTCGGTGAATTTATGATTTAAAGATAGAGACACGTAAGAGAGTTACTTTGGGACAAATGTGTATACCTACTGAATTTTATACTTGGGAGGATAGAATCCATGAGCGTTATGTAGTAAGTGGAAAAGTTCCTCAAATTAAAGTAAGATGTGAATGGTTATACGTGATAATTAAATAATGAGAAATAAATACAAATGTCGTAATTACGGGAATTGAGAATATACCCATTATTGATATGGTAATATTAGTATAGTTATATGATTGTGTATGCATATACTATCTATGTGTGAAAATCATGCCCACGCTCAATATTGTTTGAGTATGTGTTAATACAGTTCGAGAGTGATTCCGAATTTGTATTCCCTTAGTACGAGTGATACGGGGATCGGATAGTAGAGTATTCCCGCACCATAGTTTTATTTGGGGTGCTGTTATAATATATATATATGTTACGAGTGGTTAATATATATATGAAATTCTGAAATCTGGAACTGCCTACTGTGATTTAATATGTAGGACATGGTTGATGACTCAAATTGTAAATACTTGTTTTGAGAAAGTATAATATGACACTGGAAAACTTTATTGATTAATAAAGTTAAAATGAGAACTTTGGTTACTAATTGAAATATTCTTTTCAAACAATTGAATCGTTAAATTTTAAATCCTGCGAATAATCTAAGATAAGTTAAACCATTGGGAAAGGATAGCGTGTTATATGATGAGTTAGACCACTGGGAAGGTTAGTGCGATAGGTGTGCACATTAGAAGAGAGGTGAGAATTTCTCAAGAGAGTGTCGCACTAATATGTTGTTGCATTGGCCTGTATCAATTTAAATACTTTCTAAACAATTTTTAAATCATATACACTATCGGCCTCTGACCCATTTTTCTCTCTCTCTCTCTTTTGTATATATATGTATGTACTACAGGTGCCCAGCAACAGGGGCGTCTTGCTTAGGATCCCTTGGAAGGAACGTGCTGCAGCTTAGGTGGGAGTTACAGGCCACTTGCTTAGACGATTTCATTTACTTGATTCCACTCCTATCATTCTCAGTTATTGGGGCATGTGTCGCCCTTTCCACTATTTATCTGTTTTGTTGGGACATTTATATTTCATTTATTCCTAGTACTGTTACTTTGGGATTTATTCAGCATGTATGATTTACATTAAGTTTTAATGTTGGGATTTTGGATGTTGAATGTTTAAAGTAATTGGATTATGTTCCAGGTTAATTGTTGTATGATTCTTACTTATTGAAAATGTTGTTACTAATTAAATAAATAATTTTCCTTTAAAAATAAAATTGGTCAGAAATGTTGAAAAATGGTTTTGACACTTAACTTTATTAATTAGGGTGTTAATTTGGAAAAAGTTATCTTTACGACAGTGATGCTAAGAATGAACCAACTGTTCACCTTGATTTTTAATTTAATAAAGGAGTGGTCTCCCGGTATTTAATTAGGCGGGGTGTCACACGAACCACTTACATTCTTATGTCTTCCTTATCTCTCATCGCTTCATTTAGTTGTGTATATCTCTTACATTATTGCTTCAATTTCACCATTGTTAACAGAACTAGAGCTTGAGTTATTCACAGATTTGAGGTGGTAATATATATGGTATCATTAGTGACTAGCATATATGAGGAGCCGAGGTTATACGCTTAAGTCATCTCTTGCCTAACGGTACCATCTTGGGAAGGGTCCACATTGTGATGGAGTGATGTCCACAGCCAGATACACGTGCATCAGAAGACACTATGCAAATATTTTTCCCCATGTACCATAATTAACTAGTGATTATTCCTTCGTAGGGCTGGTAATTTTTGACCAAATATTCCATTTATGGTAATAACCTGAAATGACTAAAGACATAATTAGATTATAGAGATTTAAGAGTATTCAAAACATATACTCAAATCAAAACTAATACAACCCGAAAATGACATGACTAACCTGAACTGCCACTCCTACTTCACACCACTTGTAAGTAAAGGTGAGACATGCATCCTTCTCTTCTTTAACCTACAATGGCTTATAAATAGCATCATATTAAGCTCATGCAAGGGATGGGATATTATTATACTGTTATGCTACCAAATTGTAGAGAGAGAAGGAGAGCGAATATGTAATTAAGTCCATTTCCATGACGATTGTGCATTAAAGAAATAGAGATAATTGCACTTATGGACGTAGGTACAAAATTGGTTTGAACAACATAAATTTGGGTCTTCCTCTTTCCCTCTTTAGTCTTTATTTCATCCATGTGTTAGTCAATTTGTATTTGATCTCTTAAATGGTTTATCTTCTAGTGTATTGATATTATTTAGCAAACATCTAGTCAATACAAATTTCTAGCGATAATAATTTTGCGCCTTCTGTGGAAAATAGCTTAGCCGTGTTCTTTTACCCAAATTTCATTTCTAGGGATCAAGGATACCCATTTTACTTAAACTAATGAATCGCGATTTGATTTTCCCTGGTTGAAAAGGGTTAGAAATGTTTCTTAAAGAGATTTTCATTTGATTCATTCTATTATATTTTCATTATATCTCTATTTTCTGCTATGTTTTTACTTATTGCAAACCCCGGTGTGGGAAATACTTATTGCATTGAGGAGAGTTTTTATACCCTGGAGAGTAGAAATGCGGCAAAAAGGATAACCCTTTCACCTCACATAAGAATGGTATATTTGTAGGTTATCCTGCAGAGTTTAGTTAAAAGACAAACGACCATGTAGGAAACATTGAAAACATTATCCCAGAGTGTTGTCCCTAGACAAGTCCGACCGGTCCAACCTCAACAAAAGTTAGATCTAATCACTTCAATAATTGTAGAAAATTCTGACAGTCTTAGAGAAATGCCACAATCTTCACCACACAAGGATAAGAACTACTCATTCAGGGAGCGTGCCGTGGAGAAACTGAGATGTATGGAACTGGGCTTAGTAGATGAGAAGAAAAAATTTGACCGGTAGGATGGATTTAACCAAAGGGACAAATCTTAGCCCAAGAGAGCCTCCATAGTCAGGACCATCAAAGAAGGAAGTTATAAGATTGAGTCGTTCCATCAAAGTGCTTTTGTAAAGATGAGCAAAGGAAGTTATTTTTATCATCTGGGTCCAAACTCGCGGGTCTCTAAGGGCCAGACAGGGGGGACACCGAGAAGAGTTCTTACGATTGATTAGCAAGGATGGATCATACTTGTCTAGGTCAAGACAGCGTTTGAGGGGATAATCCAAGGCCGAGCACCAGACTAGATAAGAAAAGAGTTTGACTGATAGTTAAAGAAGAGTTGAATAGATAATGAAGGCTGAGAAGAATCAACCATAAAAAGGTTCCATCCAATGACTTGGATATCGTTTAGGGGATCTCATAAAAAATAAAAATCCCTTTACAGGGGGATTATATTAAGCCTCCAGTCATCATGCCCATATATGATGGGAAATCAAATCCCATGCATCACATTGGGAAGTATCAAGTTCTTTCTGATATCTATTATATTCTTGATGAGATGAGGTTAAGAGCATTTTCCAATACCTTGATCGGCTCGGCCCATTTGTGGTATATGGGGCTTTAAGGGGACATATAACCAACTTTAGGAAACCGACTGATCAATTCATCAATAATTTCTGCTTCGAAATAATGTCGAGAAAACGAGTGGCCCACATCTTCTATGCTAGGAAAAGGGAGGACAATACCACCAAAGAATACATAAATAGGTTTAACAATGAAAAGATTGAGGTGATTAATTATAATAAGAAAATTGTTATTACTAACATCATGATTGTATCGCTTTTAATCAAACTGTACTGGGTTTTAGAGAAATACCCTTCAACCATAATGGTAGAGTTCCTGGATGAGGTCTTAAATATTATGAATACGAAGGAGGCTATGACATCTAAATAATCTGGTCTGGACAAGGCCAAGAGTAGAACTAGTTCAAACAAGAAGGATGAGTCTAAGAAGCGTGTATAAGAGAATTTTGGTAAGTAGTTTAATGAATAACTCCACTAACCTTTGGGGTTCACCATATCTTAGAGGACATTCGAGGTACTGAAAAGCTGAGGTGGCTGGATAAACTCCAATTCTCTGCGGAAGAAGGAAAAAAATAATTATTTTGAATTTCACAAAGATTATGGGCATACGATAAATAATTATATAACCTTGAAGGATGAAATAAAAGCCTTGATATGGAGGGGTAACTGAAGAAGTAAGTGTATCAGTTCGGTCGAGGTGCCGAGATGACGGATCATACAAGGCAGAGTCAGTTATCTAAATCACCTACTAAGGAGAAAGATGATAGAAAGTGTGGGTGTGATGCGGAGGATTTTGATGAGGGAATCAAGGATGAGATTCCTAAAAAGCCCAAAGAAACTGTTAGCATGATTTACTTCGGAAGGAATTTTATTACTAGAGGAGATGCAGGGGGAGGAGATGCCCTACAGAGATAAAATATTACCTAAATAAGGCAATGGCCTATACAGGTAGTGGCTGAGATGATGTTAACTTAGTCGAGGCAAAAGACGTTCAATATCTCAAGGTGAATTGAGACCGTCTCATAGTAGGCTGTTTAAAATCCGATCTGAGTGGCCTAATGTATCCACATATTGAATCACTAGTGGTTAGTCTTATAGTGCATGAGCGCACCGTTCAGAGGATCCTTGTTGGTGATGGAAGCTCAATTGGTGTATTATTTTTTTATACTATTACAAAAGGTTATATCTTTGGAAAGGAAGTTGTAGGCATACCATCACCCTTTTATTGGATTTTTAGGGGGACGGTGTTCCCCTTAGGAACTGTAGAGTCGGAAGTAACTGCAGGTACCTACCTACAACACATAAATGCTGAAGTTTTTCATCATGTACAAGAATGTTGATTCGTCCTATAACATCATCTTTAGTTATGTATTATTGAAGAAATTTGAGGTTGTTGTTTACACTGTTCATCAAGTGATAAAATTCATGACAATTTTTAATGTGGACCAAGTCAAGGGAAACCAAGTAGTGGCCTGATAATGATACTTTACTCTATCCGAGGAAAGGGAAAGGCTAAGAAATACCTATCATATTAAAATGTTGGATCCCATTGATTAAGATAAACTTTTTAAAGGTAAAGTAGCCGAAGAGATCGAACCTGTGATCATGGATGATGAGCATCCAAAGAGAACCATTAAGATCGACTCATCCCTTGAACCAAAACTTAAGAAAGAATTGACAGAGTTCCTTAGGAAATGACGTTATGTGTTCACGTGGAACCACGAGGACATACCAGGCATTGATCCATAGGTACTCTTCTATGATCTTAGTATTATGAAGGAAGCCAAGCCAAATAAATATAAAAGAAGGTTATTTGATAAAGAGAGAAATCTGGCCATAGAGGTGGAGGTAGACAAGATTTAGAAGGAAAAGTTCATGAAAGATGTTAAGTATCCGAGATGGTTGCTAAAAATTGCTATAGTGAAAGTCCTAATGGGAAAAGACGAGTGTGTGTGGACTTTACGGATCTCAATAAGTCCTGCCCTAAGGACCACTACCCCTTGCCTAGAATTGATCAGTTAGTGGATGCTACAAATGGGCATAAACTCCTTAGTTTCAGGGATGCCTATTAGGGTTATAATCATATTTCAATGAAGTTTATGGATAGAGAGAATACCTCCTTTATAACTAGAAAGGGGCACTTACTACTACAATGTTGTGCCCTTTGGGCTGATATATATTGGAGCAACATACTAAAGACTGGTGAACTAGATTTTTAAAGAGAAGATCAGTAGAAACATGGAAATGTATGCTACCATCGTGATGGTAAAGTGCAAAAAGGAGGACGACCACATAAAGGACTTTAGTTAGTCTTTTGATATGATGGATAAGTATAAGATGAAGTTGAACACTTCAAGGTCCGTGTTCAACGTCCGACTTGGCAAGTTCCTTGGCCTTATCATTAACCAGAGGGGGGTTGAGGCAAACCCGTATGAAATGAAGGTTCTCATCAATATGAAGTCTCCTAAGAATAAGAAAAAATCCAAAGTCTCACGGATTGAGTTGTAGCGTTAAACAAGTTTGTGTCTAACATTATAGTTAGTTGTCTTCCATTCTTCAAGGTACTTTGGAATGAGAAATGAGAATAAGCTTTCCAAGTATTGAAGTAATATTTAGGATGTCCTCCCTTGATCTCTAGGTTGATCCATTGGGAGAGGTTGTATTTGTAGTTAGCTATATCTAAATTGACCCTTAGCTCGACATTGGTTAGAAGTAAACATGGCATGTAGAAGCCGATTTATTAGACTAGCAAAGCATAAATAGGTGTTGATATCAGGTACCCAAGATTGGAGAAGTTGGCCCTAGATAAGTAGAATAAAATCGTACTTCCACGCTTATATAATTGTGTTATACAATGATTATCCCCTAAGAAAAGATATTCAGAATCCTGAGAAGTCCTACAGATTGATGACATGCGTTGTTGAGATGAAAGAGTTCGATATTGTCTATAAGTGAGAAAAATGATCAAAAGGAAGGTTGTAGAAAATTTCATTACCGAATTCATGCATGAGTAGGAGATATTGAAGAAGAATGCAAAGTCAAAGTCTACAACCCCTACTGAAATCGATCCCTCCACATGCGAAGTCGAGCAGATTAGAGGCCAATAATAGATGGAGAAGGTTTTCAAATTAGGAGCATTTGTTGAAGGGGGTTCGATGAAACCACCCCCATCTGGAAGTTGTTTATGAATGACTCATCATGTGCCAATGGGAGTGGGGTTGATCTCATCATCTTCACTCTAGAGGGAGAATATGTGGAGTACGCAATTAGATTTAATTTTGAGGCATTGAAAAATGAAGTCGAATATGAGACCTTGATTGCAGAATTGGTCCTAGCTTCTTCCTTAGGGACTTCACTGGTGTCGACCCACAATGACTCGAAGTTGGTTATAAACTAATAAATGGGCTCATATGAGGCGAGAGAAAGAAAACTAGCAAAATAGTTGAGCAAAGTGTGGAATTTATTTCCAAAGTTCATCACATTATATATGGTTAAGATACTCCGAGAAAAAAACTCACGAGTCGATGCTTTGGATCGTTTTTCTCCGATAACTTGAGCTGAGCTGAGGAGGACTATCCCTGTAGAGATCTTATTGCACCCCAATATTAAATATGAGTACGTGTAGGTTATGGAAATATAATTGGTACCATCCTAGATGGATTCAATAGTGTCGTATTTATAGATAGGCGAGGTACCGACCGACCCAAAATAGGCACGAATATTGTGCTACAAGAAGTGAGATATGTGCTTGATGAAGGCTTGTTTTTTTAACAAGGATTTTTGCTACCATTCCTCCATTATGTTCATCCCAAACTTGTTCAAGATCTAGTAAAATGAGTGCATGAAGGATCGTGTGAAGCTCATAAAACAAGAAGATCCTTTGTCAAAAGGGTTACCACGTAGGGCTATTATTAGGCGACGATGAAAGAAGACTGTGTTGAATATGCAAGGAAGTGTGAAAAATGCTAAAGATTTATTATGATAAGACAAAAATTGGTAGCGGCCCTGACACCAATTACCACCCCTTGACCATTTGTGATATGGGGAATAAATCTAGTGGGGCCACTGCGCAAGATGAAAGGAAGATTCAGGTACCCGGTGATAGCGGTTGACTACTTAACCAAGTGGGTGGAGGCTTAGTTGATGATCTAAATTAGTTAACCGAAAACATTCTTGTTAATTTGAAAAAACATAATATACATATATGGTATCCTGAATGACTTTATGATGGATCAAGACACACTATTTGATAATGATTGGTTCGATAACTATTGCGTGAGATCTAAGACCAAAAAGTTACAATCTGTTCCAAGCCATCCACAATGTAATAGAACGACATAAATCAATAATAATGCTCTTTTGGATGGGATTAATAAGATCTTGGAGGATGTGAAGGCCAATTGGATCAATGAACTTCATTGCGTCCTGTAGGCCTATAGGACGACCCTTAGAAGGACTATCAGAGAAACTCCTTGTATATTGGAGTTTAGGTCTGAAGAAGTGGTCTCGATGGAGGTCATCTGCCCAGTCACTAGGTACTAAACTTTAACACTCTAATGAGCGACTTTATATGTCAGCTCAGACTAGATTTTATTAAGGAAGTAAGAAAATAGGTTGCACTTGGAGTGGGAACCTATCAACATAAAACAACCCGGTATTATAATAAAATCTCAACCCGTGCACACTAAAAGAAGGGAACCTCGTGTTGAAGAAGGTTATCGAGAGGGGGATTAAATTAGAATCTCACTATCATGGGTGGTACAGGGTCATTTCGATAGGACGTACCGAATAGAGACTTTAGAGGGTGAGGCTTTTAAGAATCCCTATAATGCTGAGCATCTTCAAAAATATTATCATTAGTCTAATCAAATGTAAGGAGAAAATATAACAAAAAATTAACTTGTCATCAATGAAAAAGCTTTTACTTTTCTCTACTTTTATTATTGTTCAAATTTTTATATTATCTTTTATAACTGGCTAAGAATTTTAGTCTTATAAGATGGGGAAGAGGACTCTGTTTAAGGAATATCAGGGAAGATCGGAAGGATTACGATAATACTAAGTCAAGACCAAATTTAATGAGATATCTAGTCCATTGGACAGATCATGGCATTAAATTAGTTAGTTTACAGGTAGCTAGTGCATTCAATAGGTCAAATCGGCCACGAGCCTACCTATGGGTCAAAAAATGACTAAATCCATCATAGAACCTAAAAAGGAAACATAAGAGTATGTCTTAGCTTCGGCTAAAGATAATACACAGACAAACTGACGAGGGAAAGATAAGTTAACTTTCTAGTTAGAACAACCTGGCCAGGATAATATCATATGAGCGATCTAGTCCTTTGGACAGATCAGGGCATGAACTTGGTTCATCCACTGGTAGCTAGTGTACTAGCAAGTTAGGTCATCCACAAGCCGACCTAAGGTACAACAAATGACTAAGGCATTAGCAGACCTTAAAATGAAAGCTCAAAACATTGTTTGGAGGATTAAAAGGCTAAAGACAATTATATAACTTGTTTTGTAAAAAGTAATGATGTGCTAATTAAAACCCAGATCATAATTATGTAGAAGGTTATAGTTAATTGATGGGCAAGAAAACCAAAGCAGAGATAAAACATTCATTCAAGAGTATTACATGCAAACATTGCAAAAATATGAACTCATTCATTCCATGAAATAACAGAATAAATGCAAGGGTCAAAGGCCTTAATAAATGTTTAGCAATTACAAAATTGTCGCAAAAAAAATATTACAAAAGTCAAGTTGTTTATGAAGGAACAACTAAGGGATCCATAGTTTAAGGATCCATAACAGAAAGAGACTATTCATTAGTTGGGTTAGTTGTTTCAGGGTCCAGTTGGATCAGTTTCATTGGTCACGTGGGTTGGGGTATCAATATCCATCTTATCATCCTCGACCAAAGAAATGACATATTTATCATAGTCTCCCAGTTGCAAACAACCTCATCAAGGTTAGGATAATCCTTTTCCACCCTCCTTTTGAGTTTGGTGTACCCATCAGCAAAGTAGGATGTTTTTTACAAGGTATACTCTTTGAAATCCTTATACTCAGCCACAACAGCTTTACAAGCTTTGGCCATATTCGATTTGAGACTACCGATAATAATAACATACTATATATTTTTATCCTTGTCCTTTTTCATCTTCTCCTAAACCTGGTTTAGTGTATCCCCCTTTATCTTCAGCTCCTCCTCGGCCCTGCTTTCATTACTCTCAATAATAGTAAATTTTTATCCCAAGTTATCCATCAGATTCCTTAGCTCGATGTTCATCTTTTTCTTATTTTTAAAAGTCTAAAGATTATCTTTCGAGACCAGGTCCCTTTTTTCAAGTATGGATGAAATTATGGCTTGCTGCAAAAAAAGTGTGAGATCAGTCAACCTAAGTTATAAGTGAAGAATAAGAGAAAAAGGGTCATATTATTACCTTCACCACCCTGTGCTGAGAATAAAACCATTAAGTATTGGTGTACAAAGACCTGAGGTACCTAAAATCAGGTTTATACCTTGAATAACTGAGGTGATCAATGACATTGAAAAAATCACCTTAATTGATTTTTTTTCCTTCCTCAAATTTTCATGGGAGACGAGAAGGTTGTGTTCCTTAACATAAAGAAGATCCTCAAAGACTTCAGTTACTGGAACTTAAGGAGAAACCTCCTCCATCAAATACCGAGCCCAAACACCTTCGATTGCAATTGGTACTTTATGAGTCTCCTTAGGCTCAGGGACATTTTCATCCTCTTGGGATCAAGAGCAGCGACAACAGTTTCAAAGGCTATCCTTTGGCCTTAGCTTTTATTTTAGCAGGCCAGTTCTTATCATCATCTTGTTGTTTTTATTGTGAGACGAGAAGAGCTCAATTAGCAGACTTGGGTGTCATTCCCCAAGTTGATTGTATTTAAAATTTTGAGGTGGACAAAGTAGATACTACACAAAAGAATAATCGAGGTTAGTACAAGACGAGTTGGAAAAATTACGAGCAAACACTTAGAAAAATTTTCATTAACCCTCTTTGGCTTCAGCCTCGATTTTAACGCTAGCCTCAATTAAAACACCTACTATATAGTAGCCAATCTTTGTAAGCTTATCAAAGGAAAAGATATTATTGAAGACCAAGTGGGAGAATCGAAAATATTTGTCCACCAACATCCTTTCGACTGTAGTGGGCTTAGGGGAAGTTTCTCTATAGGCAAGAAAAAACAAGGTAAAGAACAAGACACAAAATAATAAGAACTATAGTATAAACATTTAAATAATGCAAAATACTATTGGAGTTAGGGACACTTCAATTACAAGGAATTCTTTTTGTTTTCTCGACATCATTCGAGTAGAACTCCCATTTGTCGTTGACAAAGAAAAACTTGGGTTTCCAAAAATGGTTACTAGTATGTGCTATCATGACTAGTTTTTTTTAGGTTTCGGCGGGGAATTATAATAATAGTTTGGGGTTTTAGAGTTATCCTTTATACCATAAATGTATCTTAAAATGGTCTCATTAATATCAAAACCATACACTTCTCTATTGTATATCATGAATCCTTGATAATTCGGTAAGAATTTGGGCTAAGATAGGTCAGGGAAACTCCACAACCTTTTCAAATGCCTTGGATTATGGGGTGGAAAGGAAGACAAAGCCCTAAATTTAAGTCATAATAGAAAATGGCAATTCCCTTGGAGTACAATTGATCATAGGCTCATTACTTTTTATGAGTAAACTTACAAGTGACATTCAATGGAATATTGTATAAATATTCGTACCCCAGTAGTTCGACTGTAGTGATATCATAAGCATAATTAGTTGCATCAGTATCTAAAGGGTCATACCAACTAGTTGAGGCTGAAGGGGTCTCCTTATCAACAGGTACCTCATCAAGGGATCTAGGAGAGGCCGAAGGTGGATATGAATAAATGCATTATTTGGTTAAGTCTATGAGGTCAATGAAATACTCAAACGATGTATGGTTTGCCTAGTTCCTCCTTCCCTCATCACTCCTACCATTATCGTCTGATCTTTGAGATGACATGAACTTAAACCAACTGTATTGAGTGTCTGGGGGACGGGGTGAAGATCCAATGGACTTAGAAGGGTTAGATTCAATTACGAAGAAGGGCACCTCACCGCCTCCGGGATGCTCTTCTCTTATGCCGAAGAAGGGCGTCGCATGGGCTTCCCTTGATATGAGTGGGGAACTATAAAATATTCCATCGTCAATGATGTGATGTGTGTGAATGTGTATATATCATAATCACTGATCTATTTAACTCAAAATATGTAAGGGAAAATTTCTGAATCAATTCAATTTGTATGTTTTGGCTTATTCCATGTTTGGACAAAACCTTTGAGTCATGGGTTAGGACTTGAGTGGGTTTACCTTTCAAGCCTATGATGTGTTTGATTGAAGACCATAGCGACCAAGATAGAGCATTTACATCATCGTGTCGTGTTCTGTGAATAGTTTTGTTTTTAACATGCAAGGATCTCATAAGGTATGAATGTATATATATTTTGATCCTTGGATTTTAGTATTTGGAGTTGTTTTTAATTATTTTTACGAAATATTTTTTAAAGGGCATTTTTTAAAAGGTTGTAAGAGAAAAAATAATTTTAGTTACAAGTTGTTCGATTTTTTGAGTTTAGTTTTCAAGTGGTGTCATTTTTGAAAAAATGTTTAAAAACTCAAAAAGTTTTTTTGTTTATACGTAGTTTAGTTTTACATATTTTGTGTGGCATATCGGTGTGTTTGACTCCACTTCATTCCATGTATCCATGTGGCTAGAACATTTGATTATGATTTTCAATAATTTTATTATTCTTAATCATGATTCCATTGAGTAGTTCGACTTTGATTTGCTTAATGGATTCACTTTGTACATGCCTCTGCACGTACATGCACGGGCCCTTTTTGATTTTATCTTCATATGTTACATGAAGTGAGGTGTTCTTTTTTAATATTTTCATTATACATATCTTTTTTACTATGGAGGATTTATGCATGTAAGAACCATTGCTCATGAGTGTGTTACTTTATTTAAAATATGAGTGTGTGTGGAAAAGGCCAACAAAAAAGAGTAAATCTCCTTTGCATGAAAGGCCACTGTTGGAAAGAGCCGAAAAGAAAAGAGAGGGAAAAGAAAAAAATATTGCAAAGGACAAAATGTGTTTCATTGATTCTTCAAATAAATTGGTATCTTCAAAATGAGAATAATATTTTCTTGGCTTTACATTGTGCTTGTTTGACCACTTTATCTGTCACTATTAGGATAAATATTTGTTTGATAAAGGTAATGCAGTTAAATAGAACTCCTTGGACATTTTTGAGTGAATAATTATTTTGTTTCTAGTTCACATCCCTTCACTTTGTTTACCACATGTTTTTTAGACACATTTATGCCATACGAGTGTGGAATGTTTATTGTGTTTAATATCTTTTGTGGTGTTTATACACACACGCACACACACAAGCGCGCACACACACACACAAGCACACACACACACACACACACACACATATATATATATATATGCATGTGTGTCACTGGTATCTTTTGCATATTTATATATATATATTATCATTTGTTTTTTAGTCTTTGCATTTACCTTTAGTCCATGTATGCCATATGTTACGTCATAAGTTTAAAGTAGTTTAGAATTGGTACGCTTGATGATTATATAGGTATCTTATGATTCAATTTTGCATCAATATTGGTATCAATTGTTCTTTAGTTGGATTAATTGTACTTGTGTTGCCAAATTGTGTTGTCATTGCTTGTTACACTTTACACCACTGCATGATATACTTATTTTTCCTTTATACTTACCAATGTTTCATTTTGCAAGAGAGTGGTTCTCTACATGTTATGTGCTTAGATAAAAACTGAGGTGTAATATTTATTAATAGCAATAATTTAACACTCAAATGGATCTCAATGATGAAGGAATAAACTCAGTTGGAATATAATAAACTCTTTTGTATAAAGTCATGCAATAATGAATACAAATGATTGTCAGTACATGAACCTCCAAAGCAATCACCTAGAGGGAGAGATAAGCAAGCACTCTAGACACACCCTAAGTAGGCAGCTCAAATACCAAGGTAATGAATGACGAAGAACGGTGTGGATTAAATGCTTATGTTCTTGGTGAAATCTTAAGCAAAAGCATTCATGGCCAAAAGATATGAAAGCTCCGGTAGTAAATATACCTCAAAGTGTGTGTTTTTGGCTCAAAACTCTCATCTGCTTGTAATAAATCTCCCCTAAAATTCTTCTATCTTTCTCAAAGGATAGGTGGGGGTGTATATAGTTTGTATAGTACACTCGAGTGATCTCAGGGGCATTAAATGATAAGTCAGACCATTATGCCTCCGTGTCACTAGCATTGAATGCAATGTTATGCCACCATACCTCCACATCACTAGCGTTAAATGCTACAAAAAGACTTAAGTGATCAACTGTGTGTCAGACGGCTTCCCACAGGTGGTAGCACGTTAAACTATCAACCAATCCTCAAACCCCCATGGTTTACTCAAATTTGGATTGGACGTATGGTAAGTCACGCATGATGTCTTTAGGATATTTGTGGAAAGATATTTGTTACTCTGAACAAAGACCACTTATACCAAACCCAGTGGGCAAGGAAACTCGTGGTTGCTCGGATGGTTCTCCTTTGGATGATGCTCTCTCATATTAACTGGTTCTTTACCTAGTGTATCTAAAGAGGTTAAGTTAGGCCTTAATGTTTCCTTGCTTCCTAATCCTTCAAACCAGATCCCTCATAGGTTCCTTAAGTGAGGTTGTTTGATAGAGCATGAAATCTCTCCTAAGTCCTACCATACCTGGTCCCTCGTGGATACCAAGTAACCTCACCAAATATTATAATATACCTCATAAATACACATAACTTAAAATAAAAAAAATACAAAGATTATTAGAATATCACCCTCGAAAAATCGTCCTCCTTTCTCCTTCTACCATTTAGGCTGGTTTACATTCTTCCTCTATTCTTGCTCCAGCTTCCTCTATCTTTATTCGAGCTAGCTTATGAGAAAGCTTGCTTGACTCCTCACATTCCTTTGTAATGTCACAAATCTTTGTTGAATCCTTATCTAGTTTCTTATATAGTTTTTTAATGAAGGGGATTATCTCTAATCACGAGTTTATCTTTAAGTCCTCTATATTTGCCCATTCGTAAAGAAATTTTTTGTGCGGGAAAAAGTATCTGTACAAAATACCTTACTCTGAACAACATCCACCCCAAAAAATCTCACCTCGTTTGAACTCAAAGGAAAATTGTGACTTGCCATCATCATGTTTTAAAATTTTGGATCTGATAAAACTACTCATGAACAAGCCTGGTCTGTGGGATCTCATTGTGTACAAACTTGATCCATGGGAACTCATCACAAATAATCTTAGCGATAAAAAATTTGAAAACTAGAATTTGAATAATCGTGAAACCTTTACTTTACAAATAAGTTATCATTTTTTGGCACATGCCAACAATTAATGCTGGAGTCCAATCATCTAACAACTCTGCTTCCATTTTCCACGTGGAGAGTTGGGGTAAATTGTGCACACCTCTTTTACCAAAAAGATAGCATTTGCCATTTATTTTTCAATATACACGCATGGAAAATCAAGATGTCAATCATACAAATGTCTAGTTCCTAACCATTTAAATAGTCAAACATTTTACGTTCTCCAAACTTTTTAAATCTTCCTCGATTAAAACTCATAACTTAAGATTTTCTATAGAGAGAAAGTTCCATTTGCCCCTTGAAACTCACCTAAAACCTCCACAAAAACCAATCTCTACCACTAATTTCTTGTCACCTCCATTTCTGTGGTGTTTACAACTCATTTTGCCTATTATAAACTTTCATTAGCATCAATGGCCTCTTTCAGCCACGAACCTGAAGTTTTTAGCCAAGCCCATAAGGCCCAAAAGGCAGTACGCCAAGCTTATCTAGAGTTATACTAGAATGCCCCCAACTTTGGGAAGAATGGTAAGCTTAGGAAAGAATGCAAAATCGTTTTCCTGTCCAATTGAAGGCTAAAGATGATACTATCTCGCTGTTAGAAGAACCAAAGGAAATAGAAGAATAGGGGTATCGTGCCCCAACTGGGATTCTTCGTTTAAGGTTTTATCGTGGGGATTTCCCCTACTCCCAAATTGATTTCGAAGCTCTTGGAGGCTCCCTAAAAGGCTTTGCTTCATGGAAAACTTATATTCATGAAACATGTACTGGAATCCTTAAAAATGTGTATATTCTCAACACTTTTTGGTTCGGAGACTTCACTTTGTCAAAGAATAATGGATCCCTCCACTTATTTATCTCTAGGTGGAACCATATGTCACACACTTTTGTATCTGCTTGGGGTGAATTCACGATCATTCTTGAAGATGTTTATGAGCTAATGGTCCTTGGGCTTTATGGTGCCCTCTCTTATAACAATGAATCTCTTGATGAAGATGAAACTAAAGACCAAACGTACTTTGATAAAATCTGTTGTGAATGCATTGGGGATTCCAGCAAAGCTACCTTCACCCAACTCATCAAATACTATTACAAGGTTCCCCTAAACCCCACTATGTAAGGACATAATTTTATAAATGTCCGGGTAGTATCTAGGAATTTTCTATTTTCTTAGATCACAGTTTGTATGTCTAATACCGCTACATTCGGCACGTCTCTACACGATCTAATATGACGGCCTCAATCTCAATTCTGAGAATCAAGCATTCAACGTCTCCATCATGTGTCCCCCTTCTGCCTCAATGACTTCACGTTCCACGATTTTAGGCAATTTATACAAGTGGTACGCAAGAGAAGTCAAAACAGTGAAAGAAGGCACGATATGAAAGTTCAAGGGCATTTTGGTAATTTTATAGCCACCATCCGGAGGACTGGTCAACTGGAAATTTAAAGATCTCAATGTCACGAAGATACTGGAAGAAACATCACCTCAATTCGAGCTACAGTGAAGAAGTTATGACCCTTTGAAAATGGAGAAGAAAAATAATAATGGAGTGATGCAAATCTCTTTTTAGTCTTCATCATTTTAAGGTTTTAGACTTCATCATTTTAAATCTTTTTAGACTTCATCATTTTAAGTCTTTTTAGACATCATCATTTTAAGTCTTTTTAGTCTTCATCATTTTAAGGCTTTAGACTTCATCATTTTAAGGCTTTATGCCTCTTTAAATGCACACTCAATTCCCATTTATCAAGTGCAGATTTTATAAACCTTTAAGAGATTTATTTTACTCATTTAGGAGTATTTTTGTGGGGAAGATGGTCCCTTCTTCATTGCTACCCATCTGAAATTCTTGCGGGATATTCCAGTCGACGACATCGGAACCGACACCTGCGGGTATTTTCGTATGTCACACTTATTTTCATTATAATCCGTGTAACCGTTCTTTACAAATAGATATCATTAGTCTTCATCATTTTAAGGCTTTAGACTTCATCATTTTAAGGCTTAATGCCTCGTTAAATGCACACTTAATTCCCATTTATCAAGTGCACAGAATAAACCTTCAAGAGATTTATTTTACTCATTTAGGAGTATTTTTGTGGAGAAGCCAGTCCCTTCTTCACTGCTGCCCATCTAGAATTCTTGCGAGAGATTCCAGACGACGACATCGGAACCGACACCTACGGGTATTTTCATATGTCACAATTATTTTCATTATAATCCGTGTAACCGTTCTTTACAAATTATAGTGAAAATAATATGGTTTTGCCCTACGGGGATTTTTCCTGATATTTTGTGTCACATGCTTTATTTTATTTGATAAATCATCTAGATGCATATTTTTAGGATTTAATTGAAAAACTGTGTTTAATTAAATAACTTCTTAATTTGGACACACAAGTACATGTTTAGGGGTTGTATTCAATTTGTTTAAAAATAGACTCTAATTAAAATTGGTTTACTTGGAAACTTGCAAATAATTTTTTATTCGATATCACACACCGCGTTTGTTCATAATCGCACGGGAATTTTCTGTTTTCCTAGATCACAGTTTGTATGTCTGATACCGCTACATCCGGCACGTCGCTACACGATCTCATATGACGGCCTCAATTCTAATTTCGGGAATCAAGCATTCAACGTCTCCATCATATATCCCACTTCTGCCTCAACGACTTCACGTTCCACTATTTTTGGCAATTTATGCAAGTGGTATGCAAGAGAAGTCAAAACATTGAAAGAAGGCACGATATGAAAGTTCAAGGGAATTTTAGTAATTTTTACAGCCACCATCCGGAGGACTGGTCAACTGGAAAGTTGAAGAGCTCAACGCCACGAGGTTTAACGAGGATATTATCTTATATGTCATTTTTTTGGGAGATTGCATAATTCAGATTTTTTATGTATGTACCGGCATAGACACATGGGGAGATTTGTATGGACAAAATTTTATAAATATCCGGGTAGTATCAAGGAATTTTTTGTTTTCCTAGATCACAGTTTGTATATCTGATACCGCTACATTCGGCACGTCTCTACACAATCTCATATGACGAACTCAATCCGAATTTCGAGAATCAAGCATTCAACGTCTACATCATGTGTCCCACTTCCGCCACAACGACTTCACATTCCACGATTTTAGGCAATTTATGCAAGTGGTATACAAGAGAAGTAAAAACAGTGAAAAAAGGCACGATATGAAAGGTAAAGGGAATTTTGGTAATTTTTACAGCCACCATCCGGAGGACTGGTCAACTGGAAAGTTGAAGAGCTCGACGCTACGAAGATACTGGAAGAAACGGTACCATTTGTAAGGACATAATTTTATAAATGTCCGGGTAGTATCTAGAAATTTTCTATTTTTCTAGGTCACAGTTTGTATGTCTGATACCGCTACATTCGCCACGTCTCTACACGATCTCATATGACGGCCAGACTTAAAATGATGAAGTCTAAAAAGATTTAAAATGATGAAGACTAAAAATAGATTTGTGTCACTCCATTATTATTTTTCTTTTCCATTTTCAAAGGGCCATAACCTCTTCACCGTAGCTCGGATTGAGGTGTCGTTTCTTCCAGTATCTTCATGGCATCGATATCTTCAACTTTCCAGTTGACCAGTCCTCTGGATGGTGACTGTAAAAATTACCAAAATTCCCTTAAACTTTCATATCGTGTCTTCTTTCACTATTTTGAATTCTCTTGCATATTTAATTGAAAAACTATGTTTAATTGTACATCTTCTTAATTTGGGCACACAGGTACATGTTTAGGGGCTGTATTCAATTTGTTTAAAAATAGACTCTAATTAAAAATGGTTTACTTGGAAACTTGCGAATAATTTTTTATTCGATATCACACACCGCGTTTGTTCATAATCGCACTTTTCAAATTGGTATCAGACCGGGTTGTGCTAATTTATCGCGTATTCCTATTTTTCGCAAAATCGTGTGATATTTTTTTTTGAAAAATCAGTTTTGTGTTTATTCTCATTTTTTTCCAATGGAACCTTCATTTAATATGATGCCTATTTTTTACGGGTCTAATTATGCCTACTGGAAAGCTCGTATGAAATCTTGTTTAAAATCCATTGACGAGCGTGTTTGGTTGCTTTGTGAAAATGGGTGGACACCTCCCACGATCACCGTTGAGAATATCACCTCTTTAAAACCCGTGTGAGCCTGGACTGAAGATGATTTTAAAATATCTAATTTTAATTCCCTTGGTCTGAGTGCTATTTCTGGAGCTGTCACTCCCGATGAGTTCAGCCGAATTTTGACGTGCACTACGTCTAAAGAGGCATGGGATGTTTTGAAACTAACACATGAGGGTACGAACGCGGTTAAAGAATCAAAGTTACAAAATTTGGCCACCCAATTTGAGACTATCACCATGTCTGAGTCTGAATGCTTTGATCATTTTTATGCACATTTGTCGGACATTATTAACACTTGTTTTAATTTGGGTGAGGTTATTGATAACACGCGTGTCGTTAAAAAGATTTTGAGATCTCTTCCAAAACGCTTTATTCCTAATGTCACCGTTTTGAACTTTGGGAAATTTGAAATCACTTAAGTTGGAAGAACTTGTAGGAGATCTTCAAACCTATGAGATTGACATGTTTCCCCAAACCATTAAGGCTAAGGATAGAGGCGTTACTTTAAAGACTTATTTTAAGAAAAAGAAAGAAAATATTTGTGAGTCCGATTCTGAGGGAGACTTTGATGATTTGGCCTTATTTGTGAAACATTTCAAAAAGTTTCTCAAAATTTCTAAAGAAAATTCTTCCAACAAAAAGAGATTTTTTGAGAAAAATAAAATGAAAGGAAAGGACAATGAAATAGGTGAGAGGGAAAAAGAGAGCGACTCTGATGAGGAATGTGAGGAGGAGTTTGAGAACGTGACTTGTTTTGAATGTGGGGGTAAGGGGAATAAGTCGTTTGAGTGTCATACGTGGCTTAGAAAGAAAGGAAAGAATGTAGCCATGCCCGCCACACTTAGTGATAGTAGTGAGACTACTGGTGAGAAGTTTGTTGCTTTTTCGAGTTGTGTGAGCACACCTTATTTGTTCCACAATAGTGCACACGAATGCGATAGTGATGATTTGAGAGCTTCAAGTGAGGGAGAATGCAAGAGTGAAAGTGGATATTTGTACACCGAGACCTTGAAAACAAAGAAGTATAATATAGTTTTAGGTTGTCGGGTTTTAGATTTGGAGAGAGAGTTTGCACATTTTGGTGAGCAAGTTATGTTTTTGGTCAATACTTCACAAGATTTGATGGAGGTTTTTCATAAGTGGACACCAGCTTTTGATTACCCCTCCGCACCTAACGATTGAGGTTTGACTTGTTTACTAGCATAGGATGTTTTTCATGATGCAATTTTTGCCTATTGCTAGTATGTATCATTGTTGTATAAATTTTTGTTTTTGAAAATTTTTGAAAAATACAAAAAGATTTTATTTTGATAAAATTATTTGAAAATCCAAAAAGATTTCTGTATTTTGTTTTGCACCGTTTATGGATAAAACACTTAGGATGACCAAGTCACAATTTCATTCCATTTATTCATGTGACTATTTGATAGTGTTTCGAGACAATATATCTTGTCATCTTTTTGCTTTATAATGTTTGGAGTCATTAAGATGTAATTAAGTGTTACTTCCTACATGTTTGACTCATGATTTCCTTTATTGCACACATGCACAGATTTATTTGATTATTGTGCTTGTTTTATCACATGTTGGTTTGGTGTTTTCACTTCAATCCTGTCCTTAAAACGAACCAAGCGTGATAAAACTTGATAAGAAAGGTGTGATTGCAAAACCGTTTGGTGAGATTGTGTGGTATTTTAAAAATGGGGAGGGGCTACGAAAGGTAATTATCTATCCTTTGCGCTAAATCCACCGTTAAAACGAACCTAAAAATTGAGGAATTTTATTATCTGGGGTCCAAAGAGGTTAAAAGAGCCCGAAAAAATTTAAAGACAATAAAAAGAAATTCATGCCAATTATGGGCCAAATAGGTTTTTGCACCAATTATCTAAAGTTTGATAATTTAGTTTAACACCTCTAAAAGAAAATTTGAGGGTGTTTGGTTGGAGAATTTAAATGGGTTTGCACGTCCTTGAAAATCTTGAAAAAACGCTAAATAGTTTTGGACGTTATTAGTGTGAAAATCACTTTGACATTGATTTGTTGATTTGTATAAGACGATGTCATCTAAATTCAACATTTTTACACCTAAGGATTCTTTTGATGTTCACTCGTTAGGAGTACATGTATGCATCGTGCACATATGATTGATTGAGTTTATTTACCTATCGAATGTGTTCACACCCATGCATTCCGTTTCCATGAATTGGTTGTTTGAGTTTAAATCCATGGTGTGATTTTTAGTAGCTTATTTTAGCGTAAATTTTTTTTTGAAAAATTCAAATATAGAAGATTTTTTTTTACACTTCCCATATTCTTTGATATATATTTTGTTTGAATGTTTTTTTTTTAAAACGTAAAAAATTTAAAAAAAAAATCAAATTTTTGAAAGATTTTTTTGTGACATTTTCCATATTTATCCTTCTCATATCTGTTTATTTGGGGACATCATAAAATGGGGGAGAATAAATTATGGGGGAGAAATTATGTTGATTTATCTATGATTTGATTAAGCTTAAATGATATTTGATCTTTGCATATCATTATAAATCAAACTGTTGCGTGTCAAGGGTATTTGCTTTATCTCATGTCTGTAGGTACAAAGTTGATATCTATTGGATTGCACACCCTGACGAGAAAATCTTTGGGAGTTTCTGAAGTGTTGAAGATTCGAAGATGCTGAAGTTTGATTGAAGACATATCATTTAGTATTCTCAGTTTAAGGGTTTAATGGGGATATTATCTTATATGTCATTTGTTTTGCGGAGATTGCATAATTCGAATTTTTATGTATGTACCGGCATAGACATAGGGGGAGATTTATAAGGAGATAATTTTATAAATGTTTGGGTAGTATTTAGGAATTTTCTGTTTTCCTAGATCACAGTTTGTATGTCTGATACAGCTACATTCGGCACGTCCCTACACGATCTCATATGACGACCTCAATCCAAATTCTGGGAATCAAGCATTCAACATCTCCATCATGTGTCCCACTTCTGCCTCAACGACTTCACGTTCCACGATTTTAGGCAATTTATGCAAGTGGTACGCAAGAGAAGTCAAAACAGTGAAATAACGCATGATATGAAAGTTCAAGGGCATTTTGATAATTTTTATAGCCACCATCCAGAGGACTAATCAACTGGAAAGTTTAAGAGCTCGACCCCACGAAGATACTGGAAGAAACGGCACCTCAATCCAAGCTACGGTGAAGAAGTTATGGCCATTTGAAAATGGAGAAGAAAAATAATAATGGAGTGACGCAAATCTCTTTTTAGTCTTCATCATTTTAAATCTTTTTAGACTTCATCATTTTAAGTCTTTTTAGACTTCATTATTTTAAGTCTTTTTAGTCTTCATCATTTTAAGGCTTTAGAATTCATCATTTTAAGGCTTTATGCCTCTTTAAATGCACACTTAATTCCCATTTATCAAGTGCACACAATAAACCTTCAAGAGATTTATTTTACTCATTTAGGAGTATTTTTGTGGAGAAGACAGTCCCTTCTTCATTGCTGCCCATCTAGAATTCTTACGGGAGATTCCAGCCGATGACATCGGAATCGATACCTGCAGGTATTTTCGTATGTCACACTTATTTTCATTATAATCCGTGTGACCGTTCTTTACAAATTATAGTGAAAATAATATGGTTTTGCCCTGAGGAGATTTTTTCTGATATTTTGTGTCACATGCTTTATTTTATTTGATAAATCAAGTAGATGCATGTTTTTAGGACTTAATTGAAAATTTATGTTTAATTAAATATCCTCATAATTTGGACACACAGGTACATGTTTAGGGGTTGTATTCAATTTGTTTAAAAATAGACTCTAATTAAAAATGGTTTACTTGGAAACTTGCGAATAATTTTTTAATTGATATCACACACCGCATTTGTTCATAATCGCACTTTTCACACTAAGGATGAGAAAGCCAAAGGTATCATCGCCGATGTAGATTTTGTTGATGTAAAAGGTTGGGGGCTCCTCGTCGGAGCTAGTTGCTTACCTCTTGTGCCTACTCTCTCTCGCTTCTTTTTATTAGGCAAGCCTAATGATCAACATCATAGAGATCTGATCAGTATATCCACTAGTTTGTCTCGTGGGGTAATCTTCCTCTTATTTTCATTATTCTTGGGTCCCTCTATACTTGGATTGATAGGACTCATATTGACATGGAACAGTTTGTATGGAGGTATAATGTCTTTAATCTTGTAAACACAATTCTCTTAATGGGGTTCCTTTACACTAGGTTGCATGGTGTTTCCCCTTCAGAACGTCTTATTAGTAAATTTCGTATGAAATGTCCAAGGATGCTTCATTGGAATAAGAAACAAAGCAAAAAGGATTTACTTCTTTCGGTTGAAAAATACCCATCCTTTGTTTCTAGGCCTTACTCTGGAAAAACTCATGCCTAAACGTGGTCATTCTTTGATGAAACCAATCTTTCAGTTCAAGCAATAACGAAAGAAATTATTATCGAGAAACCTTAATTGGTTGTTGTTCTTGTGCTCACCCTGGACATCTTCCCTCATTCACTTAGTGGGTTGTTGAAAGTGAAGTCTATCACCCCACCATTTCGCAAGACTGTTTGGATATGACCAAGGTGTGTGCCCCATCACTTAATGAAGAAAAAATCCCATGATTCTTTCAACACAACTTGCTCAAACTTCACAATATTAACCATTATAGCTATATGTTCTTAGTTTTAGGATAAGCTCACCATCCCAAGCAACAAAAGGAAGGGTAACGTGTCCATGAGCTGGCTTATGCATTTTTGGCCATCTCAACTTAATAAATTTAGAGAGTGTCTCAAAACTTATCCTGCTTATCCTTTGGTAAAATGTTATGCCCCGAATGAGCTTTCTCTTAAAAAAACTCAATAATTAGAGTTGAATTTGAGCTTAGTACCACCAAGAAGGGTCCACCCCAGGAATTTCCTTCCATGACACCATTTACCGATGTGCCCCAAAAGGGGAAAAAATATTATTGCCCTCACTTTTGCAATTACAAAAAGGAAATCTTCCTATGTAGTTGATTCATCTCAAGAGGAGGCTTCCCCCAAATCTCCCAAGAAATCCAAAACTAAAAAATGTGCCACAAAAGTGGTCGGAGTACTCTAGAGGCTGTTCAACCACTTGTTCCCTACTTGGTGGAAAAGGTTCACTTATTAGCTGCTAAAGTGCTAAGTAGATTAAATAACACTCAAATTATTTCCCATGTTGATTTATCTAGGGTATATAGGCAACCCCCGACTTATAATGTTGTTACATCTCAGGTTCCTCGAAAGAAAAGTTTTACCATTGGTCAGGCCAAAGAGGGACCTTCCACTGGTGCTCCTTCATAGTGCACAAGACATTTAAGAACCAAGACCTTGAGGAAAATAGCGACCCAAGAGCGTGTTGTCATCCAATAAAGTCCAACTTCAATGCCTTCAAGTTCCTCTTAACACATATGTTTAGAAGATAGTCTTGTTGATGAAGATGTTTTTACGTAGAATGCTCCAATGCTACCCACTTATTCTACTCTATAGGTAACTCTTTACTTTTTGTACAAGTACTTTGAGAAGAAAAAAAATAAGTGTTGAAATTATCCCTTTGACACTTTTTTGTTCTTTACTCTTTGGGATTCCCTATCACCGGGTTATTCTTCATCATCCCCAATGGACCCTTAAATCCCAATCGTCGATGACCCTATCCTTGATCTAGCTACATCTTCCCGTTCATCGATGGTTGGGTTTATGTACTCTGGGTGTACTTCCTATGGTTGTGTGAGTGAGGACGCACAAAGGTTGTCAGTAGAAGATAAAACAGTAAAAATGGGGTAATTAGGTGACGTTGGTGATTACCACTGGTTGTGATTCCCCCAACTAACTAGTTAGAGGTAACTTTTTTCCTTAAATATTTCTATTATGCCTCCTCAAAGTGTTGTGTTGATGATACTGAAATGATATGTGTTCTCTTATGTGGATGTTCTGGAAATTATGAATTCTTATGAGTCTTTTTCACCTCATAACATTTTTAGGCCAATTATGTATTGGATACCACGAGAGATCTTTAATGAGCTAAAATCTTGAGTATAGTTCGAAAATACTTCTAAATGTTTCCTTAATTGCTCGTGTGCTGTCTTTTAACAAGATTCCTCTTCTTGTGTTGATACAGTTTTCCCGAGGTGAGGTAGGGGAACTCATTACTTCTTCCATTGAGGTTAATCTCCCCTTAATAGAAATTTTCCCATCAAACATTGAGATTAGTACTACATCATTAAAGCCTTCTTCTTGCATGGCTTTTGTTCTAGGTCATGCGGAGTTTACTATGGTAACTCTAGAGAAAACTCCATCAGCCTATATTCCTATCATTAAACCTATGGATAGAAACACTCCCTTAGCTTCAAATGTGATTGCTCAATCTCTTAAGGCATATTTAATCTATGTGGCCTGTCTTGCGTAGATATAACATTTTTTAGAAGGAGCTCACCTGCTTGGTGATTTTTCTTCCTAAAAATGTGTAAATTCTTCCACCTTCTTGGTGGTATAACCTTGTTGGGTGAAATGCTTTTTAAAAAATACACATGCTTGGTGACTTAGCAATCTCTTTACTAAGTTTTTATCAATTTTTGAACTCATTATCTCAAACCTATTGGTGTTTTCTAAGATTTCTCTCTCTTTTTTTTTTCAAGTCTCACACCTGCTTGTTGACTTAGCAAACTCTTTGCTAATATTTTTATTCAAATCTCACACCTACTTGGTGACTTAGAAAACCCTTAACTAACATATTCTTTATTCAAATCTCATACTTTCTTGGTGACTTAGCAAAATCTTTGATAAGATTTTTTTGTTCAAATCTCACTCCTTCTTGGTGACTTAGCAAACTCTTTGCTATGTTTTTTTCTTAAGTCACCTATATCGTAATAAAAGGTGCCAAATTATGGCTAACTCTTATCATGGTCTCTCACTTTTTTGCAGTCTGTAAGGGACCATATCACACCTTTCGAGGCACCTCAAGTTGTTTCTTCTCAATCCATTGTGTCTCCTTAACAAATGGAGATTGATACCATTATGCTAGAGCTATATCATGCTGAGTCCTCTAGTGATAGACATTATGGCTCCATGACCAATTCTAACATAATTGACAGTGATTCTGGTTGTGAGGTTCCACTTCGAAGCATTGCACCTTCAAAATTCTACAAGCAGGTGCTTTAAAAGTGCCTCTTTATTCAAGTTTGGCATCGTGCAGTGATAGAATAATTTATTCAATATCATTCGAAAACCTTCTTTATAAACTACTTAAGGCTGTACAAAGATGTAATGGGGTATAGACTCCAAGGCATGGCAACAGTTGTCGCAGAATTCGTGAATACACAAATGGGCACTCTTGATAGAGCCATGATCAATCAACACCTGAGGAATCTTAGACATCATTCTAAGGATAGGGTCAATTTCAATTGGCTTATCAATCACTTAAAACACCCTAAGGATCTTCGTATGGCGACTCAGCATGAACTATATCAGAAGAATGTTGAGGCCCAACATGTTAAGGAGGGAAGACTAAAGGATCTTGACCTGATCATTGGAATTTAATAATAAAGTCAAGGCAGCCGAAGAAGCTTTGACCAAGGTTCTGAGTGACCGTAAGGCAGAGTTCAAATGGAGATCTGAAGTTCAAATAAGGCTCACTACTATCGTGAAAGCTCAATGGGCTTGCATTCGAGATGTTGTTTCATTGTTTGAGGGATATTTAACATCTCCAAACTTATGGTTTCTCATTAGCTAGGAAGATTTTTGTCTTTCTTGTATTTCTTGGCAATAGTCCCAACTTGTAATGTAACTCCATTTAAGTTGAAATATAAACAATAAATATTGGTTCTAGAAACTCTCATTTATGTACTCATTCTCATTCGTTTACTTTCAACAATTGTGTTCATATCATAAACTGTGATTCAAATTTATGTATGTACTTGCTTATAATCTCTAAATACATCTCTAAAACTCACGAACACGCTCAAAAGTAAGATAGAAAAGAATAAAATTACAACTAAATTTAAACATGGTAAACTTTCAACCACTTGTTGTTAACTTTAAAAGGCTTGTCATCCTCTATATTACAAATTAAACAGTAACTTGAATTATGTGTTTATTTAACAATAAACGGTCCCTCCCAATTTCCTGTAAACTAAGTCAATGACAGTCCTCTAATCTGACTAACATTTGCTTTTAGAACAAAATATCCTTCCAAAAATTTTCTTGGCTTCACCAAATTATCATAAGCTCTGGAGAACTTCTTTGTGTACATTTAGAAGTGTTGCCTCGCATCATCTCTTTATTTGTTCAACGCTTCTATAATAACATGCATATCTTTAGGGAGCATATTGCTTCGTAAGGCATATTTGGATGAAGGTACTTCTAACTCAATTGGCAAAATTTCTTCAGCTCCATAAACCAAGGAAAACGATGTATAACCAGTTAGTTTCCTTTTGGTTGTTCAATAAGCCTATCGTACTGCTGAAATTTTGTCACCCCACACTCCAGGAAAGTCTTCCATTATCTTAAATAAAATATTGACCAAGGACTTGTTTATTTCATCAACTTGACCATTGCCTTTGGGGTAGGCTACCGTTAAAGTATGATGTATGATCAAGTATTTTTCCATGAGTAAAGTCACATCTTTTTTATGAATGGAGTTTCATTATCAGACAAAATAACCTTGGGAATGCCAAAATGGAAAATTATGTACTCTTTGATAAACGGTGTCACCATGCCTGTTGTTTTTCTCTTACAGGGTACTGCCTCCATCGACGTTGTAAAGCACTTTGTTGCCATGAGTATCCAAATTTTTCCCCTTGAGGGAGGTTTGATTGCCCCCACAAGGTCAAATTCCCAAGTGTGAAATGGATAGGGAGTTACCGAGGATTGAAGGTCTACCGAAGGAGCATGGATCACGTTTCCATAAAGTTGGCACGCTTTACATTTATAAACAATCTCAATTGAATCTTTCTCCATAGTTGGCCAATAATAGCCTAAAGTCACGAGTTGATCATACAATTTAACTCCTCCAATATGAGCGGGATTTTTGGGCTTACTTAAGGACTTCACCTGCGTCCTCCTTTGTGATTCATCTCAAAGATCTATTAAAGTATCCTCTGAGATAAAATGGTTCCTCATGAACTTAAAACCTTGGGATTATTCTTTTAATACCTATGGCTTCAATCTTATCTGCAGGAACAACTACATCTTTGATGAAATCAATATAAGGCTATCTCCAATCTATTTGGGATTCCACGAAATTACACTCAGCTGTCTAAAAGAAAATTTAACATATAGCACATTTTCTTTGTATTGTTGTTGCGTTCGACCTCATCATTGGCCAATAATACCCCTCTATTTGAATTTTTTGATATAGAAGAATCTTAGTAGTCTCATAATGCTCCTTGTTGGCTATCTTCAAGTTCTACTTTGTTTCCTCTGAGCCGATGCATCTTGTCATCCATACTCCAGTGCTTCTAAAGTAAAAAATTCCTGTCATAACGAAATATTGTACTAACTCCATAAGCCCCATCTTTCCTTCTCCATACACGAGTTTCTTTCGTATTTTTCCTCTCCAGTTTAAGCCATCCTCAATAGGCAATATTATAAGCACGATCGATGGAGATGTTCCTCGTTGGATCGCCATAAATTTTGAGTCGTCATTAATATCTACCTTTTATGCAATGGTGGCATAGACATTAGCATACCTATTCATTATTTTAGGATGCCTTTCCACTTTGACTTGATGAAATCGGATAATAAACCTTTGAATAATTGTTATATAAGGTGTCAAGCGGAGGTGCTTGAACGAATATTCTCTATTCACTTTCTTTACCACTAAGTTAGAATACTTTTTCATGTAGAGTGAACTGATGCCTCTTTGAAGAGAAGAGCCACTCGCAGTCCCATAACCAAAGCCTCATACTCCACCTCGTTATTCGAACAAAATAATTCCAACTTAAAAGATAGATAAATCTCCTCATTTACTCTTCAAACTATGATCCTTTCTCCTATTTATCTTTGAGTCAACCAACCATCGAACTCCATAATCCACTCTTCAAGGTTGGCCTCCAAAACGTTGGCTTGTAGATCATCACCTAGAATGTCTTTGTGAGGTGGATCAAATATTCTAGAAGGAAAAATTACAAGTAAATATGCATCAGGTTGACTAATAATCATGCGAGGGACCACATAGGATAAGGAACAACCTTGTTGCTCTTCCGATCAAAATGATCGTGCCAATAAAAATTTAATGGGATCACATATTGTCACAATATGAATGATGAAAGATAACATATAATGCCTATGTTTTGGGGCAACAAATACCAAGTCTAAACAATGCCTCTCAATATTAGTGTATCTTGCCTTTAAACCGTGAATAATTCTACCCAAATAGTGTAGACACCACATTATAGGACCCCAAAAGTCTCTCCTTAGGTCCCTAGAACCTCCCTAATTCAATACAAACCCTAGGTCATACTGCGAGTACCGATCTAGAGTCCATCGGTGCTTCAAGCCCCGTTTGACTTCGGTGAACTCCATCGTCAGAGCTAAACCTCAATGAATCTTTAAAGGGCTCTGAATCCCCTTTCCAATGGTCTACCTCGTGCACGAATGGGAATAATGGTTCAGATAAATGGACCATTTTACTACCAAAAACTGATCTGGACCTGATTTAACCCCAATCAAATCCAAAGTCAGAGCAAAATCACAATGAATCCTCGAAGGGAATTGAAACCCCCTCCAATGGTCTGACTTGTGTGCAAAACGACATAATCATTCGGACGAATGATCCGTTTTCCCTCAAAAATTTATCTAGAGGTTACTGAGATCCATTTGACCAAGGTCAACTCTTCAGCTTGAATGATACTGAATGAATCTTTGAAGGGCACCGAATACCCTTTCCATCGGTCCGCCCTATGCACGAATCAACCTTATGGTATGGACGAACGACTCTTTTTACTCCTAAAGGTCACTAGGCACTTTCGAGACCCATTTGACCAAGTCATCTTTCCTAATCGAGTGAATCTCTTTGCAATGTCGAATTACCTTGCATAACCTTTCCAACGGTCCACCCTTTGCACGATTTTGACTTACGATTTGGACGAACGATCCATTATCGTCTGATGATCTCCCGTCCAAAGAACTGATGAGTGATTCTAAGCCCTATTTGACCTAAAGTCAACTCCTGGACCCGAGATAACCCAAAGAACTCTTGAAGGTCTCTGAATTACCTTTCTAACAGTATGCCCCACGCATGATTTGGATTTACGAATTGCGTTCTACGACCATTTTAAAAAAAATTGCACGAGACTACTGATTGGCAGGTCCATTTCCCTGCCTATAGTCAATGCATCTAGGGTTACCTGTCGATTGGCTGGGCTAGGGATATGCCTATCGATAGCTCCCCACCCTATAAATAGAGGGCATGATCCCACTGTCAAGGCACACCTCAGATCCATCAATATTAGTGATCTCAGCAACATTCTCTTACAACCAGTGAAGTTTCCTTGTGTGAAATTCCTTTCCATCTTTCATCCACATAATTTTCATACCCAATTTAGAAAAATCTCATTCTTTCTCATACAACATTCATCTCAACATTCAACGGAGCTCATCAAGAATCAAGATCAAGCCTCAATTTACCAAAGAAGATCCAAAAATCTTTTTTTTTTCTCTTTAAATTTCTTTATATTCTCATTAGTTACATAAATTCTTAATTTAGCTTTTAATTTATTTCATACACACTAAAATCTCATCCTTTATTAGTTATATTGCACGTACTTTATTTTCTATAAAAAAAAAGGGTTACCACGATAAACTCCAACGGGATTATTCACCACATTTTTTCAAAACTAAAAATACATTTTCTACACACACACATAATAAATTCCTGTTCGAATCTATGGGATAAACCCCAAACTTATGCCGCATACAAACTATGTGGACATTGATGCCTTTATAGGCCACGTAGGCATCTCGGGATAAAACCCGAGACTCGAGTTCAACTTCCCAATTTTCCAATTTTCCCATTTTCGCATTTGCATCCTTTTCATTTATATATTATTAAATATATATCACATTTGTGATTCATATTTGCATTTTATCTAACAAATATCATCGTTCCATTATAACTATCAATATCTCGTTAAATGCATACATCATATTTGCTAAATATTATTTTGGGAACATTCCTATGGATGACCTCACTCTATCTTTTTCTTGATATGCGTTGGGTGATTCCGATCTCCATTCACACATACACACACACACACACACACACACTTCTCGGAGAAATTAAGGAAAATAGTAACACAAGCCCATGAGAGACCGAAAGAGCGAGATGGGTGCCTAAAACCTTCACATTCCGTAACTTATCCCCGAACCTCTGAACTATTGGTTCCCAAAGCATCAGTTAGTCTTTGATGTTGTTCTCTCGAGGCGGAGACATGTTCTTTTACCTGTTTTGTGCAAAATAGGTTGGAGAATCCATCTTTTTACATCAACCCACATTGACGACGATCGAAGCGCTCTTAGAGGAAGAGGGATTGAGACCTTCTCCCGCCTACACACACAGAGGAAGGGATAGGTGGGATGGCCACACTGGCGACTCTGCTGGGGACTAACTTGTCATAAGAGTGCTAGACTCTGTTTGCATGGGTGTTATCATTTTCTTCTTGTGTTCGTATGCACCTATCTGTATGTTCCCTTTTTTCTCCTCTATTATTTCTTATAGATATCTACCTCATGCTTATAACACTCCTCACTCACACACTTGTAGATACTCTCCATGTACAATTGACACTACTTACACTTGCGTTCACTTATATCCACTTGCTACACACACCACTTAAAATATCCATGCTTAGGTGTCACTAGAACACACCTCCACTTATCACACTTGTATATATCGATGCTCACTCACACTTGTCACACACCACTTGTAGTTGATCCATGCTCGGGTTCACTACCACATACTCACTTATAGATATTCACACATCACTCACTCTCAAATATCCATGTTTAGTATAATCTTCATGCTCCATGATAGATTTACTTTTTATAATACTTGTGCATTCTTTTCTATTAGTATAGTGCTCATTATGTTAAATAAAATACTCTCTTCATAATATACTAATCAAGAATCATGCATTTTTGCACACTACATCACCAAAAAGCATGGCTATTGACCAAATATTGTCCCGTAACTGGGGGGTCACTTTGTGATGGGTGCTGGTCCGGTAGGTCGCAATTAGCCTAAGCAATGTGACTCTCACCTTCTATTGGCCATTTACATTCAACGTATATTGAACGGTTCCCCCCACATCGTAACGATTGACCAAAGTCATGACAGGAGGTATATATCTAGGAACTCGTTCACGTACGTCGAGTATATCGAATTTGCTCTCATACGTACTGTCTCCACGAGGTATATAGTGAGGCAATTCATGTACACTCAGGTATATCAAATGGCTTGTCCACATGTACCCATGGCCTTCAAAATCAAGATGTATATCATGGAAGTCATGCCAAAGGGGGGTACCCTTCCAATTAACCCAATAACTTCATACCCTCATATAGGCGTCAAACCTAGGGAACTCATATTTAGTTTGTCGGTTACTACCCCAAACTCTATCGAAATTATGGGTAGGCATGCCTCCCTAGTTTTTTCACGATTTCGTCTTTTTCAAAATAGGACCTTGTCCATGAGCCTGGTAACAAGTCAAACCGTGTTTTACATATTTTTCAAACCCAATTTTTCCAAGCTCGGGTCTCGACCGACATTTTTTTTCTGCATTTAGGTAAACCTATAATACAAGTGAGAACATAATAATAATAATAATAATAATAATAATAATAATAATAATAATAATAATAATAATAATAATAATAATAATAATAATAATAATAATAACAATAATAACAATAATAATGATAATAATAACAATAATAATAATAATAATAATAATAATGAGACCCTTTTCTCGTATTTCCTCTTTCTTTACCAAAAGTGTCAAAAATATTTTTCCCCTCTTTTGTCAAAATACCAAAATCATTTTCCTTCCTTTTATAATAAATGTCAAATGCATTTTTCCTCCCTTTTGCCCAAAAATATTTTGCCCTCCTCTTTTCCAAAAATGTCAAAAATATTTTCCTACTATAATAAAAGGCTTCCTTCTTCTCTTCCAAAAATAAATTCAAATCATTTTCCTTCTCAGGTCGATTGCATACTCGACTTTTGGCCTGGCTCCCAATTGACTTCGGTCTTTCATCCAACCGCCTCAAGGCTCCGTCATTTCTCCTGCTACTTCCTTCGAGTCTAGAATCTGCTTTCACCCACTTTCCATGGAGAACACAGAAATAGTACTGAATGTGCAACCTAATTTGATGACGGTTCTAAGCCAACTTATTGCCAAGATTGACAACCTTTAAACCAAGGTTCATGAGATGTAATGAAATGGGGTCCCTATTCCTGAAGAGCCCAAGGTCCTCTTCCCTCGTGCTATGGATTTGCCTGTACCTAAGCCTATTTTTCTCCAGAAAGAATATCAGCACGCTCCACGTGCCCCTCTTGCCAATGGGCCACCACCAACTCAGCTCCCTATGCCAAATCTTGTCCATCTAAGGGCTAACATACCCGTAGCCGTTGATCCAAAGGAAGAAGAGTTGAACAAGGTCAAATAGGACCTTAAGCTATTGACCAAGAAGTTTGACCAAGTCCAAATCTTTGGGAACTTCATGGATTACACCCATATGTCTCCCTATCTTAAAACTAGGTTGCCAAAAAAGTTTAAAATGCCTAACATTGATAAGTTTCGGGGTAGTGGGCCCCTAATTATTAGTCTTCGAAGTTATCACCGAGCCATGAATCTCCTAGGTGCCTTCGAGGAAATAATGGTCTAAATGTTCCAACAGACTTTGAAGGACAACACTCTTCGCTAGTTCTTATCTCTCAAAGAATCCAGAATTCGCAGTTGGGAGGATGTTGCCCGTGAATTCATGTCACAGTACAAATACAACAAGGAGTTGAAGGTTACCCACCGTGATTTATAACTTCTCAAGAAGAATCTTGGTGAAACTGTTAGCAATTTCATAGCAAGGTAGAGGGATAAAGCAACCACCATGACCAACCGGCCTTTCAAAGAGGAGAAAGTTAGTATTGTGAAAAAGATCTGCTTACCCCATATCCGAGCAATAATGGGAAGATAGTATTACCCCCATTTCAAATCCCTCTGAGAAGTAGGAGCGAAGATTGAAGAAAGTCTTGTCAAGACAGAAGTTGAGCCGAAGAAAGTATCCGAACAGTTCACTCCCAGAAAGTATGAGAAGCCTGTTAATATCGCAGTTTCAACCATCAATAACATTTCTCGTCGTGCTACTTTGCGAGCACCGAAAATTCGTCGTAGCCTAGTAAAAAAGGAATACACCGAGCTCCACGCTCCCTTTCCAAAGTTTACCAAGCCCTTTTGAGACGAAATCTTATTAAGCCATTGGACCATCATCCATTACCAAACACACTTCCCAAAAATTTCAAACCCGATGCCCATTATGATTTCCATCAAAATATCGGACATACCACTGATCAGTGTTTCCATCTCTGAAATGTAATCCAAGGTCTGATTGACGGGGGCATCACCACCCCACCAGCCAATCCTAAACCAAACACTACCCAAAATCCACTCCCAAATATACAAATGCCATATTCCTAGAACAAGACCCAAAATTTGATCCATCTACCCAGATAATACCCAGTAAGTTTCCCGCCATACCCATATATTCCCCTAAACCCCTCAAAGTTTGCCCATATTTTATCCTACGTCCTACCTATTTTTCTGATCAGGCCCTGTCACTCCTTATTAGAGCATGCATATATTGTCCATACCCGTTTCGAAAGGAAAGATATAGAATTATCAGCAATATTGAACCAACTCCTAATTTTGGGCTAAAATTTCCCTCAAATATGACCATTGACTGCTAAAGATTTAGTACACTGTTCTTGGAAACTCAAAAATGGGCTCGAGAGTCAGATTATTGGGTGGTGCCAATAGATAAAGTCAACTTAGATAATGTCATCCAAATCATAGCAAACTTATTTTAATAGATCGGTGAAATTTGTAGCATGTCCAAGCTACTTGATGCTTTGAAACTAAAAGGGCGCTTGTTACCTTCGCTTCTTCATCTCCCCATTGAGTGGGAGGATCTATACGAAGAGACCATTGAGGTTATGGAGTGCATTGAATTCTCATGGTAGGATGACGTCATTACCAACGGATAGGGGGACGAATTTGATAGTTAAGATGAAGAGATAAACCTAAAAAACACTAGCCTAATAATCAGTATATGTGGAATTATATCATTTGAGGAGATGCTAGGAGAAATCAACAAAGTGGTCGAATAACACGAGATAGATAAAGAAATAGGGTTTCTATTTTCCCATCTTCTATGAACCATATGACTAGATCAGTGGCATTATCAGGTTTTAATACCGTAATCAGCAACGATAAGTAAGGAGAAAGGTGTTGAGAAACTTCCTATGTCGAAAATGACCCTCGAGGAGAGTAACATCCTCAATCAATTGAAGAAACTCAGTCTAATATCACTCTGGGGGGACTCTTTATGTCTTCCTAGTTATATCGGAATGCCTTGATTAAACTACTTACCAGGCCCACAGTCCCACCTTCCACAACGCCAAAAGATGCAGTGAATTTGGTCAAATCTCTAACCTCTACTAAAATGCTCTCCTTTTTCGAAGAAAAAATTGCAAAGTTTGGTCCAAATCATAACTATGCTCTCAATATCTCTATTGTAGTCCTGGGAAAGACCGTCCCACTTACGCTTATCGAAAATGGATCAGCTTTTAATATTTGCCCGTTGATAACCCTCAATTGCTTGGAACAGAAAGTGAGCGACCTTTCTCCAACCTATGTCGCGGTGCGTGATTATGATAATTCTTATCTCGAAGTGATAGGATCCATAGAGCTAAATAATAGGGGATGGCCCTATAAATCCCATTACATAATTCCAATTCATCGACATCCCTACTTGTTTCAACCTATTCCTCGGACGACCATGGATGTATAGTATCAAGGGTGTGTCTTTTGCCCTCCATCAGAAATCGAAGTTTTTTGCTAATGGGCAGGTCATCACCATCTTGGGCGACGATGATAATGCTGAGAATGCAAGCACTAGCAATCCGATACTAGAAATACAGCATGAGGCAAATTATATGCTTCTATCAGGTTTTTCAAGTCGAACCACTTTTGCTCCCAGCAGGGGATGATTTCAAAGATAGATTTTGTCCAAAGCACATCACTAATGACAACATCAATGAGATACATATGTTCAAGAATATGGACTTCATGCCTGGACTGGGGCTTGGATGACGATAATAAGGAATACTAGAACCTATAGTGTTAAAGAAGGCCTTTCTTCCTTATGGCCTGGGTTATCAACCATGAACAGAGGAACTCAGAATGCTCTGCTAACCTCGATTGAAGGGAAGGATAAAAAGTACCAAGACTGTCTCAAGGTATTCCTTAAATGGAAAATTCATCAAAGAGGGTGAAGATTTTCCCTTTTGTGGCTTTCTCGAACCATGGTAGATCATATGGATAAAACGATGAAGCCAAGAATGGAGATGTTTTTTCGAGATAGCTACTTATAGGGAAAAAGTTCCCAACATCAGGTACAACCACTCATTGAGAAGACTATAGCTGCTACCGGAGATTTCGAGGTAATTGACTCTAAGGATTCATTCAATCTGTAGACACTAGGGTTGACACTCTGTAAGATCCACTTAAGTTCTACATCATCGAATCCATCCCGCCTGATCAAAGTTGTTGATGTACCTTTCCTTAACTGGAATGCTATACTAGTTTCGTCCGCTAAAGTACAACCCACCCTAGATGTTTATCCCATTTCCTCTTTTTTTTTGTTCCTCCTTATTCTGATCATAATGTAATCGAGATATCGTTCGATTAGGTTTTTAACTCTGTTTTTCCTAATAATGAAATAAACGAAGATTTTGAGTTTCTTGTTGTGCCTTACATTACTTATCTTGATTCTAATCAAACTCTTAATGATGATGATTTTTCAAATGAACACTTCTTACCTGATCTTAATAAGGTTAATAACAAACAACATAACCTCGTTAAAATTAATGAAGATGAAACTATTGTTATTAATTTTTATTCTAGTAGCTAACTGACCAAGTTTAGGATAGGGTCCACCCTTGATGAGAAAGAGCATGCGCAACTCGAAGAATTGCTGAAGGAATTTGTGGATGTCTTATCATGGTCCTACGATGACAAGCTCGATACCGATCTCGAGATAGATTAGGACGAGATTCAAACGCTCCCAGAATGCAAACCGTCAAACGAAAACTGCGTAAGCTCCGCATAGAATGGTCGCTCAAGGTTAAGGAAGAAGTAGTCAAACAATTGAACGTAGCCTTCATCCGGTAGATCGAATACCCCACATGGTTAGCCAATTTTGTACTCGTGCTGAAATTCGAAGGAAAGGTTTGCACATATGTTGATTACCGAGATTTGAATATAGCCTCTCCAAAGGATGATTATCTGCTACCTAATATCGACATGATTGTAGACAACACAGCCAGTCATGATCTCAAGTCATTTGTTGATGGTATTTCTGGATACAATCAGATCAAGATACACCCGGATCATCAAGAGAAAACCTTATTCATCACCCCTTAAGGAACATTCTATTACACCGTTATGCCATTTGGTCTAAAAAATGCAGGGACTACCTACCAGAGGACTGACACAACTATCTTGCATGAACTGATACACAAAGAAGTCAAGGTTTATGTGGATGATATTATCATCAAGTCTAAGACTAGGGAAGGTCATGTTCCCGTTCTCCGAAAGTTCTTCGTGCAACAACGGCAATACCAGATGCGACTTAACCCACAGAAATGTGTTTTTGGCGTTACCAAAGGCAAACTTCTGGGATTCATGGTTAGAGGGAAAGGGATTGATGTAGATCCTACCAATCTGAAATCCATAATCAAAATGCCACCCCCCCCCCCCGAATAGAGAAGGAATTTTGTGGATTCTTTAGAAAATTAGAATATATTAGTCGGTTCATCAGCTGTTGACTCCTATTTGCGAACTCATCTTTAAACTCCTTCGGAAGGATTCCACTAAAGTTTCGAATGAATATTTTTGGGAGGTCTTTGACTGAATCAAGCAATATCTAATTCGACCTTCAATACTCATGCCACCGTAACCTGGTCTACCCCTATGCCTATACTTAACCGTAACAAACACCGCAGTCGAGGCTTTGTTGGCCCAATACCTTTAAAAATCCCATAAAGAGAGATACATCTACTGTGCCGGTCACAAATTGGTTGGGTACGAAGTCAACTACACTGCCTTGCAAAAAGCAGGTGTTGCCCTTGTCTAGGTCACCTAAAAATTACAACACTACATGCTCGATTTTCCCATAAGACTTGCATTCTAAATGGATCCTATCAAATACCTGCTCGAGAAACTTGCTTTGTCTAGTCAAATGGCTCTATGGTTGATGCTGCTAGCCGAATTTGATTTTGTGTACGTCATGCAGAAATCTATGAAAAGAAGAGCCATCTCGGACTACCGTGCTGCTAGCCGAATTCTAGTTCTTTCATTTTAGTTTGCATTAAATGAAAAATACAAAAAGATTTTTATTTATCATTTGTGTTTCACCTCTTAGTAATTTAGGCTTAATGAAAAATACAAATGATTTTTGTTTGTATTTTGAGTACATATTTTTTATTTTTGGTTAAGATTTTCAAAAACTCAAAAAGATTTTTGTTTTGTGTGGATTTTAGTTTGACACACTCTATATGACATATACTTGTGTTTGAATCCTTTTTTTTCGCTTTCATGTGGCTAGAACTTTTCGTTTAGATTGTCAATTCTTAAAATGTTCTTTACCATGCTTACACAGAGTAGTTGGATTTTGTGTTGATATAATGGATTCTATTTTTATATGCCTCAATTCATATATGCACGAGCTCACTTGAAATTATAACTTCACATGTATATTTGAGCTTTGTGAGGTGTTCTCCTACCAATCTTGTCATCTACATGTTATGTGACCTAGGAGGACTAGTGCATGTTAAAATCCGTTGCACGCGAGAATTGAGCGATAAAATATTATATATATAAATGTGCACGGGGAAGGGATCCAAAAGGAAATATAATCCTTTACGAGTAAGCCGTCGTTTGCTTGGACCTAAAAGAAATACGTGGTCCAAAGGTCTAAAAGAAAAATATGGCATTAAAAGAAAAATATTTGCCAAAGCCTATTTAATTTAGTTTGATATATTCATTCAAAAGTATTAATATTCTTATTTTGAGGGAGTTTGGATGGTATATCAACGGTTTGCACAATGTCCGTTTATCCTAGTTGTACTTTAATGTCATAACTCTATTGGTTTGTAGAATCATCAAAATTCTAGGCTTGTATGCATTGTGTATGTTTGTTCATTGAGTTCAATCTATATGTCACATGAGGTTATATTCAAATGTGATAAAGTCTGAAATCAAATGAGAACTCGGGGAACATGTTTTTAAGTGATGGGGTCTAAATTTAATTGTTATTAGTTCACACCCCTACACTTCCGTTTTCATATGACACATTTTTGCCATTCGAGTGTGAAAATATTATTGTATTTTGTGTCATGTGTGGTTTTTATACCATGTATGTGAGTGTGCATTAGTGATATTCATTATGTCAACATATATATATGGTATTTTTTTCTTTGCCTTATTTTCTAGTCCATCTATGCTTCAAATTCATAATTGGTATCTATCGTGTTGCATATTGTTGTTGATATCACATGCTTAGTATCTCATGTATCACATTGATATCATTTTTTTGTATCTTCTTTGGTAACCGTTATTCTTTGTATGGGTTAGTTTCGATTTTGTTGCCCATTTGCTTTCATGTTCTTCTCACTCTAAGCTTCACCGTGTTTAAATTAGTTTTTATCCTTTGTCTATTCCTGAACAAAAATGGGGAGAATGATAGGGGGAGAAATGGTATCTAATCCTATTGTTATTTTAACTAAGTCTAGGAGATTTAACTTAGGGGGAGAGCGCTATATTCTTAGGTTGATCAAAGTTGATAAAGGGAGAATTAATTTAGGGGGATTAATTATTTTAATTGCATTTAATATGTTTACATTCCCTATGCGTTTGATAGTTTTCTTAAGTGTGCAAGAATTCTTCTAAATGGCAACTTTCATTGACAAAGATATTGATCCTTGGGTCTTGAGTCAAGTTTGGGTGGGATGTTTGAGTCTAGTAGAGCTTGACGGCCCTTTAGGATTTTGTTTTGGCTTTTGTCCCAGAATAGCCAAAGGGGGAGATTTGTAACGATGAAAGTCTTCGATTGAGTCTTAATGTAGTGTTGGCTCAATTCCGGACAAAAATGTTTGAGTCATAGGATAGTGTTCCTGTGTAATCCTTCAAGCCTATGACATGTTAAACGTTGAAGATGTCGCGACCTACTTTTTAAGAGATCAACATTGTCGGTTTACATGTGCCTAGTTTCACGCCATCAACATCATATTCCATAGTCTCCAAAACGTATGAATGCATCTTTATATATATAGGGAGACTTGGAATAATTTTATAAAGGGTGTAATTTTATTTTAAAGGGAAGTTTATTTTCAAAAGGTTTCTTTAGAACTTGAAAATAAAGTTTCTGGGCTTAAAATCGAATTTTGACCATTGGGACTTCGTTCGATATTCTCGTTCGAATGAGTTTTTCGTTCGAACGAGAATGTCGTTCGAATGATTTTTCCAATGAATTTTTCTCATTGGCCTCTATAACTTCGTTAGAAGGGTCGTTCGAACTTTCGAACGAGATTTCCGACGTGAAATTGTTATGGCAGTTTTCTCCACTACTCCACTCTTTTGTTCCCCCTAATTTTTCAGAATTACTAAGGTGCGGAAACCGACTCTTTAAAACTAACTTTTTCGTATCCCACAATCTCAAGAGAGAGTTTTTGAGAGTATATTTTCTTCATGAAAAGATTCATGTTTTGAGTGTGTGATTTTCAATAAAAACTTTCTTAAACACTTTAAGTTTACACCCAATAGTTTGTTTGTTCCATGTTGTTTCATATATATCATTGCTTGGAGTTTTGGCATCGGGTTTATCTCTACATCTCAAAGAAGAGAAGTTTGGATTTACTTCTACATCCCTAAAAGAAGAAGACGTGTTTTTTTTTGCCACGGCGTTCTCACATGGTGTGGTTGATGGTTGTTCCCAAAAGCTTCATTGGTGGATTCCAAGGTCTTGGTAGATTCTGGGATTGTCGGCTAGGCAGAGATAGTTGCAAGAAGACACATCGGGGCTTAAAGGAGTCAAGTCGAGTGTTGTAAGTCATATGTCTTGTAATTATAATTTCGTACTTAGTGGACTTAAGGCTAGGGTTGTCCGAGATTTTTTTCCCGTTGTGGGTTTTTCCTCGTACATCGCGGCGTAGTGGTTGTTTACTTATTTTATCTTTTGCATTATCACATTAGATGCATGCTTAGGTAAAAGATGAAATTGGTACATTTAATTTGGTGCTAATTTAATTTGGGTAAATATTAATTTAATTCAAGTCATTAATTTTATTGGATAAAATTTGGTTTGGCCTAATTTGCAAAATTGAATTAATTATTTGTTAGTCAAATTTCTAGGACTTGGGTTGAATTAATTGGGTTTGAGTGAAAAATGCATTTATTGTTTAATTTAATTTCACTTTGTGTTTAGTTTAATTTTAATTTGAAGAAATTAAAATTTGTTGTTTGTGTGTGTTGTGTTGAGCCATCTTCATTCCGTATTTAAAGGAAATTACTTTTGTAAAATTTAAAATTGGGGGTCCTATCGCCTTTCAAATTGGTATCAGAGCAGGATCGCTAAATTATTGCGTTTAAGATCCTTTTAAATATTTTTTACAAAAAATAGAATTTTCTCCATTTTCAAAATTTCATGTTTTCGATGGTTCCAATTCCGCGTATTGGAAAACGCGCATGAAATCGGCACTTAGGTCTATCGATGAGAGGGTTTGGTTGTTAGTCGTTAACGGGTGGTCCCCACCTACATATTTATTATAAAATGAACGTGTTCCCAAACCCACTGATAGATGGAGTGAGAATGAATTTAAACTTGCAAATTTTAATTCCCGAGGTTTAAATGCCTTGTTTAGCGCGATCACACCGGATGAATTTCGACGCATTATGACGTGTGAAACCGCTAAAGAAGATTGGAATATTTTACAACTCACTCACGAGGGAACTAGTGTCGTTAAGGTTTCGAAACTCCACAACCTCACCACTCAATTTGAAACCATCAAAATGAATGAAAAAGAAACTTTTGATGAATTAGACTTTACGATGTAGTTAATTCATCTTTTAATTTGGGAGAGAAAATACCCGACAATCGAGTAGTAAAGAAAATTCTAAGGTCCCTACCCGATAGATTTATTCCTAAGGTGACCATGTTAAATTCTTTACCCACTTTAGCCTCTACGAAATTCGAAGAGCTCGTAGGTGATTTACAAACCTATGAACTAGACATGTTTCCCTCCAAAACTTAAAAACAAAATAGATAAGGGCGTTGTTTTGAAAGCCCGAAAGGAGAAAAAATAAGTAGTAGAGTATGAAAGTGATAGTGACTCGGAAGACATGGCCTTGTTTGCTAGGAAGTTTCATAAATTTCTTAAATTTAACAAAGATAAATTTAAAAATGATTTTAAGAAATTTAAAAATTCTAAGCATGACAAAGCCGAGAAGATCCCTAAAACTTTTAATGAAAATTTAAATAGGGACGAGTCAAATAGGTGTTACGGTTGTGAGGGTTATGTCCATAGGGCTTTTGAGTGCCCCACTAAACTAAGGAGAGAGGGTAAGCAACCAATTTCTTATAATGCAACCCTTAGTGATAGTGATAAGGAAGAGGGACCCAATTCCCCCACTAAGCCCAACTTTATGGCTTTTATGGAAAGTCATGTGAATGAAAGTGAGCACTCCTTAATTGATGAAATTGTAACACATGACACTTCCAAGGTCATAATTTGTGAATCCCAAAGATATGATGGTAGTGAGAGTGGAGAAGAAAGAGAGAGTGAAATTGATGAGGAGGTTGATGTGAGTGAAATTCAATTTGCTTTTCAAGAATTATATGAAGAATCTATTAAATTGAAAAGAACAATTTGAAGTTAGAAGCTAGATTGAAAGAGCGCGTCGAGGTCATTAATGAGAGTGTTTTAGTTAAACACCTTAGGACACGTGAGAGAGCTCTTTGTGAGAAGCTTGAATCTGTAGAAGGCGAGAGAGATAGCCTTAAAGGTTTAATGGAATCCTTGAAAAAGGTGCTTCTTGCATTTGAAGAGCGGAATGTTTTATTAGAGTCTAACATTTTAGAATTAAAAAATAAATTAAAAGACTCTAGTAAAGTCAAATTTTATTTGGAGTGTTATTCGGAGGAATTAGATAAAATATTAGGAACGGTCCAAATTAAAAATAACATGTGTGGTTTAGGCTTCGATACTTATAATGAATCAACTCATAAAGCCAAAACTAATGTTTTAGGATAATCCTCTAGGAATAACGTTATAGATCATTCCTTAGGTAAGTCTTTTCGCCGAGTCTTTAGGTCCTCATATTGTGGTCGAAAAGGTCATCTTAGGAAATTTTGTTTTGATCTTAAACAAGGTCCTAGAAAATCCCAACGTAAGGCAACCGAGGTAGCCAAGATTCCAACACCCCGTGATCGTCATTCTTCATTAGTTTGGGTTAGGAGATCCGACTTGGTATCTTTACAAAATAAGATTTTTTATTATCATTTACTTTCACATGCTTCCTCCCTTGCTAAATCTAAAGGTTGAACGTGTTAGTTTTGTTTTCATACTTTAGCTTTTGTACTTCATGCTAAATTATCATGCTAATTGTATGCTTTTTAATCATTGTTCTAGTCATTGCTTTATATCATATCTCATGCTAGAATTATGATGTTTGTTTATCTTTTGTATTCTAGTTCTTTCATTTTAGTTTGCATTAAATGAAAAATACAAAAAGATTTGTATTTATCATTTATGTTTCACCTCTTAGTAATTTAGGCTTAATGAAAAATACAAATGATTTTTGTTTATCTTTTGAGTACATATTTTTTATTTTTTGCTAAGATTTTCAAAAACTTAAAATATTTTTGTTTTGTGTGTATTTTAGTTTGACACACTCTATGTGACATATACTTGTGTTTGAATCCTTTTTTTTTCGCTTCCGTGTGACTAGAACTTTTGGTTTAGATTGTCAATTCTTAAAATGTTCTTTACCATGCTTACATAGAGTAGTTGGATTTTGTGTTGATATAATGGATTTTATTTTTATATGCCTCAATTCACACATGCACGAGCTCACTTGAAATTATAACTTCACATGTATATTTGAGCTTTATGAGGTGTTCTCCTACCAATCTTGTCATCTACATGTTATGTGACCTAGGAGGACTAGTGCATGTTAAAATCCGTTGCACGCGAGAATTGAGCGATAAAATATTATATATATAAATGTGCATGGGGAAGGGATCCAAAAGGAAATATCATCCTTTGCGAGTAAGCCGCCGTTTTCTTGGAGCTAAAAGAAATACGTGGTCCAATGGTCTAAAAGAAAAATATAGCACTAAAAAAAATATTAGCCAAAGCCTATTTAATTTAGTTTGATATATTCATTCAAAAGTATTAATATGCTTATTTTGAGGGAGTTTGGATGGTATATCAACGGTTTGCACAATGTCCGTTTATCCTAGTTGTACTTTCAATGTCATGACTCTATTGGTTTGTAGAATCATCAAAATTCTAAGCTTGTATGGATTGTGTACGTTTGTTCATTGAGTTCAATCTATACTATCACATGAGGTTATATTCAAATGTGATAAATTTTCCGTGAACATGTTTTTAAGTGATTGGGTCTAAATTTAATTATTATTAGTTCACACCCCTACACTTCTGTTTTCATATGACACATTTTTTCCATTCAAGTGTGGTGTCTATACCTATATGTATGTGAGTGTGCGTTAGCGATATTCATTATGTCTACATATATATGATATTTTTTTCTCTGCCTTGTTTTCTAGTCCATCTATGCTTCAAATTCGTAATTGGTATCTATCGTGTTGCATATTATTGTTGATATCACATGCTTAGTATCTCATGTATCACATTGATATCATTTTTTTTGCATCTTCGTTGGTATCCGTTATTCTTTGTATGGATTAGTGTCGATTTTGTTGCCCATTTGCTTTCATGTTCTTATCACTCTAAGCTTCATCGTGTTTAAATTAGTTTTTATCCTTTTGCCTATTCCTGAACAAAAATGGGGAGAATGATAGGGGGAGAAATGGCATATAATCATATTGTTATCTTAACTAAGTCTAGGAGATTTAGCTTAGGGGGAGGGCGCTATCTTCTTAGGTTGATCATAGTTGATAAAGGGAAAATTAATTTAGGGGGAGTAATTATTTTAATTGCATTTAATATATTTATATTCCCAATGTGTTTGATAGTTTGCTTAAGTGTGCAAGAATTCTTCTAAATGGCAACTTTCATTGGAAAAGATATTGATCCTTGGGTCTTGAGTCAAGTTTGGGTGGGATGTTTGAGTCTAGTAGAGCTTGACGGCCCTTTAGGATTTTGTTTTGGCTTTTGTCCCAGAATAGCCAAAGGGGGAGATTTGTAAGGACGCAAGTCTTCGATTGAGTCTTAATGTAGTGTTGGATCAATTCCGGACAAAAATATTTGAGTCATAGGATAGTGTTCCTGTGTAATCCTTCAAGCCTATGACATCTTAAACATTGAAGACGTCGCGGCCTACTTTTTAAGAGATCATCATTGTCGATTTACATGTGCCTAGTTTCACGCCATCAACATCATATTCCATAGTCTCCAAAACGTATGAATGCATCTTTATATATATAGGGAGACTTGGAATAATTTTATAAAGGGTGTAATTTTATTTTAAAGGGAAGTTTATTTTCAAAAGGTTTCTTTAGAACTTGAAAATAAAGTTTCTGGGCTTAAAATCGAATTTTGACCATTGGGACTTCGTTCGATATTGTCGTTCGAATGAGTTTTTTGTTCGAACGAGAATGTCGTTCGAATGATTTTTCCAATGAATTTTTCTCACTGGCCTCTGGAACTTCGTTAGAAAGGTCGTTCGAACTTTCGAACGAGATTTCCGGCGTGAAATTGTTATGGCAGCTTTCTCCACTACTCCACTCTTTTGTTCCCCCTAATTTTTTCAGAATTACTAAGGTGCGGAAACTGACTCTTTAAAACTAACTTTTTCATATCCCACAATCTCAAGAGAGAGTTTTTGAGAGTATATTTTCTTCATGAAAAGGTTCATGTTTTGAGTGTGATTTTTAAGAAAAACTTTCTTAAACACTTTAAGTTTACACCCAATAGTTTGTTTGTTCCATGTTGTATCATATATATCATTGCTTGGAGTTTTGGCACCGGGTTTATCTCTACACCTCAAAGAAGAGAAGTTTGGGTTTACTTCTACATCCCTAAAAGAAGAAGACGTGTTTTTTTTCCACGGCATTCTCACATGGTGAAAGGCACCATGTGTGGTTGACAGTTGTTCCCAAAAGCTTTATTGGTGGATTCCAATGTCTCGGTGGATTCTGGGATTGTCGACTAGGCAGAGGTAGTTGCAAGAAGATGCATCAAGGCTTGAAGGAGTCGAGTCAAGTGTTGTAAGTCATCTGTCTTGTAATTGTAATTCCGTACTTAGTGGACTTAAGGCTAGGGTCATCCGAGGTTTTTTTCCCCGTAGTGAGCTTTTTCCTCGTACATCGTGGCGTAGTGGTTGTTTACTTATTTTATCTTTTGCATTATCACATTAGATGCATTCTTAGGTAAAAAGATAAAATTGGTATATTTAATTTGGTGCTAATTTAATTTGGGTAAATATTATTTTAATTCAAGTCATTAATTTTATTGGATAAAATTTGGTTTGGCCTAATTTACAAAATTGAATTAATTATTTGTTAGGCAAATTGTTAGGACTTGGGTTGAATTAATTGGGTTTAAGTGAAAAAATTCATTTGTTGTTTAATTTAATTTCACATTACGTTTAGTTTAATTTTAATTTGAAGAAATTAAAATTTGTTGTTTGTGTGTGTTGTGTTGAGCCATCTCCATTCCACATTTAAAGGAAATTCTTTTTGTAAAATTTAAAATTGGGGGTCATATCTCCTTTCAGTTTTAAGTCGTTTGGACGACTTTAGGGTGTTCATTCGAATTAGGTGATTATGTTATTCAAACGACCTTTAAATGAGTATCAAATGAGAATTTCCCATCTAATAGAGTAAACATTGTTTAAAGCTCATTCTAAGTATGATCGAATAAGATTGTCATGTTCGTTCGAATGAGGTTGCTTTTTAGTTTGAATGAATAGTTATTTCATTTGAATAACCCTTTATTTTTGTTTTAATGAGTCCTCGAAAAATGTGTCACCTAAAAAACCCTTTTTTCCTATATAAAAGAGTGTTGGCATCAGCTTCCAATGAGCGTTTTTGGAAAAATTATATTCCTATTCATATCCAAGAGCCTCCAAAACCATAGTTTCACCCAACTAGTTTAAGATCGAAGTTTAATCTCTATATATGCTTTATTATCTTGTTTTGTTCACCAAAAGTTTATTCTCTTCATCTTGTTGAGAACTTGTTTCAAAGGGATGATTTCGTGCTTGGTTGGTTTACATACGGTGGACTCCGTATTGTATGACGGTTGTTGAGTCTGGATTAGTGGATATTGAGGCATGTATGGACTCATGCATTATGGCAGCTTCGCAGGTGGACTCCTAAGTGTCACTATGGTGAAGGTTGAAGGAACAAAGAGCGTCAAGGCTTGTGAGGGTGCCGAGTTAGTCGTATAAGTCTTTCGTCGTGTCCTTATGTAATTTCATACATGGTGAAATTTGTATGGCTGGGTCATCCGAGGTTTTTCCTATTATGGGTTTTCCTCGTACATCGAGTGTTATGTGACTGATTTATTTTATCTTGCTATACTCACCTAGATGCATGCTTTAGATTATCATAAAATTGGTTAATAGATTTAACACAACAATCGGTTAATTAGTGTTAAGTTTAATTGGGTTAATTTTTTTTAGTTTAATATAATTTTTAAATTTTAAAAATTGATTTTTGTTTGCATGTCCTTGTAAAACCTTGTATGTAGAAGACAAAATAAATAGCTATCTCCAAAGAGATAACATAAAATACTACTAGTGCATGCGAATACAAATAAGATATGGGCACAAAGACTATGTTACGGAATGGAAAAGTGTTAGGCAACCATTTTGCCTTTTTGGTCTTTCATGGGCAATAAAATGTTCTCCTTCTCCTAAAGTGTATGAACATATGTATAGTGAATAAAATGTACCACGTGTGAAAAGTTTGTAAAGTAATAATATGAATATGAGAAAATGTGTGTATGTGTGTGAGGAGTTAAATCTGCGTGGGAATGAAACATTCTAAGGAGATAATTTACAAAAATTTGTGAAAAGAACTAAAATGTGAATGGTGTACTAGATCGGTGAATCTCTGTAAAAAGTGAGCATGCATATTATGGAACTACTGAGAAATGGTAAATACAAATAAGTTAACTATGTAAATAAAAATAAATGAAATTAACTCAAATGTGGGCATTGTACCGGATCGTGGCGTCACTATAGAAAAGTGAGCGCGCATGTCACAGAACAACTAAGAAGTGGCAAACATGAATAAACTAACTATATGAGAAAAATGCACTAAGTAGAGGAGTGGAATAACAACATGGGAATATTAACATAAAAGAGAATAAATAAAGAGGACTCGAATCCCAAAAGTGATTTTGGAACGCCTACGTAGTCGAAAATGGCATTAAAGTCCATATACTTCATAAGTGAAATAAGGTGGGGACTAACCCGTAGTCCAAATCTGAATTTTATCTCTTATTTTTATGGAAAATTATATAACGTGTGGTGAAAGTGTGATAAAAAGTTAGATAACTTTAAATTGGGAACTAGAGTGTAAACCCCCCCTCTTGGATTTTTGATTTATAAAAATAGGTTTGAAACTCTACATAATAAAAGGATGAGATTAGTAATAAGAGAAACAAAATTTAACAAAGAACATGCTATAAATGACAAAGTATGCGGAATGAGAACTAGTCGGCAAAAAAGAATAAAATGGATTTAGACATTCAAAGCTACTTGGAATATGTTTTTTAGAACTTTTTCAATTTGATTTTTGAGTGTAGGTAGTGGTGGTTAGTGGTTAGGTATTAATGAGGTAAGGGAATGTCTAAAGAATGTTATGAAAGTGATGTAACGAAAGCTGATGTACTAATTTTGAGGTTGGAGGTCCTGAATAGTGATGTCAGGGTTTTTGTATATCGAAACTACTAAAGGATCAAAAAGACCAAGATGCCCCTGGGGGCTGCCGGCTGTCATATGGTTTGCCCTACCTTCGACAGGGTGGCCAATAAATCCACCACCTGCCTCTAAGCAGGTGAGGTGCCCTTTAGATAGGCAAACATAATTGGTTTTCTAGCGCACTATAGGGTCCATTAAAAAGATAATTTAGAGAGAATTGAAAATGTATCTAGATACTCTCAAGTCTAAGAGTTGATCAAAGTCAAATGAGACTTAGAGAATGCACGGTTGTTCTCCAGTTAGTGTTTAAAGGAGGCTCGGGGGTCTAGATCTTGAACGATCTTTGATTAAAACTATATTAGAATGTAAGTATATTACAATGGGGTGTCTACAGATCCCCTAGACAAGAAAGCTTTGCATAAGAGAAATTTTGTCCAAAGATAGACACCCTGATAGAGGTTTTGCATGTTGAATTCTTATGAGTTGGAACTCTAGTGAGGATTGAAATTTGGGTCATCTATAGAGAGCCCAAGGTGAGTCTTGACCATACTGGGGATGTAGGTCTGATTCTGAGAACCTAGGGAGCGTATACGATAAATATGTGGATCGTGACCGATTCTGAGGGTCAATGTCAATTATGAGTACCTAAGGAGTGTATGGAACCAATATGGGGATCGTGATTGATTCTGAGGGCGAAGCTCAATTGTGAGGACTTTAGGAATGTATACGATAAACACAGGAATCGTGGTTGATTCTGATGGCCAAGGTTAATTTTGATTACCTGAGAAGCATATGCGGCCAATAGGGGGATCGCGGTTGAATCTAAGCGCTAAGCTCAATTCTAATAAGTTAATGAGTGTATGAGATAAATATGGAGATCACGATAAATTCTTAGGGCCAAGGTTGATTCTAAGGATATTCTGAGGGCCATGGTCAATTTTGAGGACCTAAGGAGTGATTGTTAGCTTTGGATAGGATATTCGATAATGTGAGGTTTTCAAGAAAATTTTGGATTTTTTTGAGAGGTTTTGTGATTTTTGATGTTTGTGATATTTTTAAATTTGATGATTTTTTTTTAAAAAGATGCATTTTTATTTGTATAATTTTAGATTTTGTGATTTTGGGGAATTATTTGTGATTTTTCGGGACATTTTTGGAATTTGTTTCAATTTTTCTAAAGAAATTCATAGGGGGTGCCTGCCGACAGTTGTTCCCAAGGGGTACCTATATAAGGGGGTGAGTGCATCCCTCATTCTCATCTCAATTCGAAACCTCTCTCTATTTATCTTTTAAAAAGATCCTTTTTATGAGTTTTTTTAGAAAAATAGAGAATGTTGGGAATGTTGATGATTGGGCCAATATCGAATGGGCCTATCACAAAGGGATGCTCATGGGGGTGGAGAAAGTTTATAACGATGCCAAACCAGTGGTAGATGAGTGGGTTCTGTTAAGGGAACCTTGGACGCATCATTCGTCTAAAATGAAGAGATATAGTGGTTATGTAAGTTATTATTATTTTTGTCTTGAATTATTTTATTTATGATTATTATTATTTTCTAATTTTTCTTTTCTTCTTCTTTTTCTTTTTATTAAACTTATGGTTCCTGGAGGTCTAATGGGGTGAAGGTGGTTTGGGATATCCTTCCCGGTGGGGTGAAGAACTTGGTGAACATTATGATGTTCAGTCATTTGGCAGGGGCTTTAGACGAGATGTCCCGATCTAAGGAGGTGTTCTGTACTCTCGGGGAGAGATGGTGGGACACCAACCACACCTTTGATTTTGGTGTGGGTGAGTGACACCGATGGATGTGCATAAAACCCTAGGGCTTCAATGTGACGAAACACAAATCTAGTGAATCGGTCCCTCTATTTACTGGATGCATAGATTAGAGCGACTTTATGGCCTATAGCACGGGTAAACTCAGGAGAGTATGTGCATGTGTCCTTGTTGAAGGACACTCTATAGGGTAGGTTGATTAATGTGACTAATGGTCAGCAGGTGCGACAAGCGATGCACCTTTTTATTCTACTTATGATGGATAGTAAGCTGATGGCGAAGATCATTGATGACGTCCATCTTTGGTTCCTCCAATATCTTTAGAATATATCACGGATAGGTACCTATGACTAGGGAGTCTGACGTTGCCAACGTTGAATGCTTCTTTGGGTGCCTTCAGCCGCTGTTGTCATCTGACTTTCCCAGGGTCACCATATCTCTTGGAAGTACTCTTATTTTTTATGCTTTTGTGGTTTCTTTAATTTTTTATTCTTTCATTCTTTTATCATTGTCTTTTGAATTTTTCTTTGTTGTTTTTGGGTATGGTTCTATGAAATGATTGGGTGCAACACCCATTTGATGCCATTAAAATAAGAGGAGGACAATGCATGGCCTAGGATAAGGAGGTAGAGGAAGGAGAATAGGGCCTATAAGAACCTGTCGAACCTTAGGGCATGAGAGTTCTCCTGAACTCTCTGGCGAGCGGCCAGGTTAACCTTTATGTTTTTTATGTTTTGGATTTTATTTTTTATTTTATTTTGTGTTGCGCGTAACAATTGGATTTCTTTAGACATGTGTTATTTTATAGTTGACTCCCAGCATCATGTGCAACCTCTCGTTGAGAAAGCTATAACTATTGTCGATATTCCTGAAGGAAGTGACTCCGAAGGCTCGTTCAATCTGCAGACACTGGGTTACACTCTACATGATCCACTCAAGTACTATATCTTCGAACCCATCCACTCTAATCAAGGCCGCTGATGAAGCCCTCCTTAACTAGAATGCTATACCAGTTCCACATGCTGAAATGCAACCCAATCGAGATATGTATCCTATATTTTTTACTTTTGTTGCTCCTCCTTCTTCTGATAACAATGTAATCGAGAGCTCTCTTGACGAGGTTCTCAATATTTTTTTTCCCAAGAATGAAATAAATGAAGACTTTGAGTATCTTGTTGTGCCTTATGTTAATTGTCTTTACTATAATCAAACTCTTAATGTTGATGGTTTTGCATATGAATAATTCTTAACTGGTCTTAATAAGGTTAATAATAAACAACATAGTCGTGTTCAAATTAATGAGGATAAAACTGTTGTTATCAATCTCGATTCTAGTATCCAACTGCGCGAGATTAGGATAGGGTTCACCTTTGCCGAACATGAGTGCATGCAACTCGAAGAACTGCTGAAGGAATTTTTGGACATCTTAGCATGGTCTATGATGATATGCCCGACATTGATCCTGAGATAGCACAACACGAGATTCTAACCCTATCGTAATGCAAATCGGTTAAACAAAAATAAAAAAATCTCCACACCGAATGGTCACTCAAAGTCAAAGAAGAATTGGTCAAATAGTTGAACATATACTTCTTTCGGGTGATCGATTATCCCAAATGGCTAGCCAACATTATACCCGTGCCAAACTCTGGAGGAAAAGTCTGCATGTGCATTGACTTTCGGGATTTGAACAAAGCAACTCAAAAAGATGATTACCCATTGTCCAATATCAACATGATCGTGGAAAATAGGGTCAGTCATGCTCTCAAGTCATTCGTTGATGGGTTTGTTTGATATAATAATATCAAGATGAAACCTGATCATTAAGAAAAAAAATCGCATTCATCACCCTCTGGGGAACTTTTTATACACAATTATGTCATTCGGGCTCAAAAATGTAGGGGCTATCTACCAAAGGGCTACCATAACCATCTTGCATGATCTGATACACAAAGAGGTTGAAGTCTACGTGGATGATATGATCATTAAGTCTAAGACTCAAGAAAGTCATGTTTATGCCCTTCGAAAGTTCTTCAAATGACTACGAAGATACCAGATGTGACTTAACCCACAGAAATGTGTCTTCGGTGTGACCAAAGGAAATCTTTGGGGATTCATGGTTATCGAGAAGGGGATTGAAGCAAATCTTACCAAACTGAAAGCCATACTTCAAATTCCACCACCCCGGACGAAGAAGGAAATGCAGGGATTTTTGGGAAAATTATAGTATATTAGTCGGTTCATCAGACAGTTGACTTCTATTTGTGATCCCATCTTCACTCCTATAAAAGGATTTCACAAAAATATGGAATGAGGTATGTCAGGAAGCCTTTAACATAATCAAGTAGTATATTACCCGACCTCTGGTACTCATACCACTATATCCTAGTCTCCCTCTACTTCTTTACTTGACCATAACAGACACCGCAGCTGGGGCTTTTCTATCTCAATACCTTGAAAAGTCCCATAAAGAAAAGTCCATTTACTATGACAGCCGCAAATTGACTGGGTACAAAGTCAGCTACACTGCCTTGGAGTAATCAGGTGTCTCCCTTATCTGGGTCACTCAGAATTTACAGCACTACATGCTCGCTTTTCCCATCAGACTCTCGAGAAGCCTAGCTTATCTAGCCGAATGGCCCGATGGTTGACGCTTCTAATCGAGTTTGATATTATGTATATCACACAAAAAGTCATGAAAGGGAGAGCCATCTCCGACTACCTTGCTAAGTACCCCATGCAAGAGACTGATGTTTGGATTTTTGAGTTCCCAGATGAAGATATCCTTTGCACCTCTCAGGAAGACCTCCGATGGCAAATGTTCGTTGATGGTGCTATTAATAAGAAATTATACAGCATTGGGATATTCCTGATTGCCCTTGATGACTCCCACACTCCCATTACAATTAAGCTAGATTTTCCCTACACCAACAATATGACCAAATATGAGGCATGCACCGTAGGCCTCAAAGTCGCTCTTAATAAACGTCTACCCTCATCATTATCCAGGTCCTTAAAAGATGGAAAGTCAAGGATAAGAAGCTCTTACCCTTCCACACCCACCTAGAAGAGTTGGCCTCCCAATTTTAGGATATCACCTTCCACTACTTGACCTGAGCAAGGAACAGTTTAGTCGATGCTCTTGCTACTATCACCTTCATGATCAACACGCACGAGGGATTAATTATGTCCCCCTTTATAGTCCAAAAACAAGCTAAGCCGGCCCACTGCTACCACATTAAGCTCGTCACAGAAGAGGATTTTGATATGGCTGAGTGTTGGAATAACAATGTCCCCCTTAACTTAACTTGATATTTATTTCTTGATTTAACACACCCGATTAAATACTTTAAACAAATACCCTTGTTTAAGGAAAACATTTCTTTCATCGAAATTTTGCTTTTACTCATATCAAATTTACTTAGTATTTTCCTTGAAAATCACCGTCCAACACATGTAAGCACCACATTAGAAAACACTTATTTTCCATTGAAAACCTTTTATAAACACACTCTTGTTTTAATTGTGGGTTAAACCAATTTAGGTTGCTTAATTACCCATTTGATCACTTCATTTTGCCACTCCCTTTACTTCATGGATATTAATAAATTTTCTTTCATCACTTGTCCACATTATCATTTACCGGAACATTTATTAATTTCATTCAAGTTAGGTTGTCTTTTATTACATTCTCCATACAATTTATATCTTAACATGTTCCACTTTTCATTATCTTTTTCTCGAAATCTTCCAATATTCGCATACTTTAAAGGGTTCCACACTGCCAGCTATGCTACCATATGCTCCGGCTAGTGATTTTGGGTCTTTCACCCCAAGGCTCCAGACCCTTCTTAATTATTCCCGGTGTCATCCGAGTCAATATTAATGTGTTTTAACATTTTTCATATGTCTACATTATTCCATTTTTTACCAGCCGAAGCCGAAACCCGGAGTTTCACCCCACCTTGTGTCACACTTTTAAAAACATAATTTCTTATCCTTTGCACATTTATGATGATTTTATTCCAAAAATAACTTTCATTTAGGACTATTTGTGCAACACCATTTCCAATATTTTTATTTCATACAAATATTCCACTATTTGTAAAATTATCATTTTACCCATTTATTTCCAAACTTTCATTTTTCCTCCATTTTCAAAAGTGTTATTTTTCTGAAAAATATTATTAAGTTATGCACACCAACTTCTCAAATGTTTTTAATTCATTAACACTTATTTTAACGCTTTGGAGTAACATACTTCTCAAGTTGAAAATTTCTATATTTCATTATTTTCTTTCTCTAGGAGATCATTGAACATTTTGAAGACTACTTTATAAGAAAAACACCATTTCCCTTTATTAACACCAATAGTCTTAAGACCATACACTTATCATATTTTCAACACTTATTCACACAATTTAAGGGCTGAAATTTCTAATTTCAGGTTAAAACTCATTGAACACCCCTATTAAACTTGTTTATATGATATCATCAAAATATTATAAGTTTATAATCATGGGAAGAGATATTTTAAGTCCAAAAATCCAAGAAAATGAGTTTAACACGTGATTTATTCAAGAAATTTCATAATATTTGCAACAACGTATTTTTCAAGACTAAAGACATTTTTTTATCATTCAAAACTTGAATAAATGTTTATCTTTATGAAAATCCCAAAATTAACAAGAAAACTTTGAAACATTTGTTCATAAAATATCTTTAACAAGATAAACATTATTTTGAAAACAATTTATTCCATAAAATGTTTAACATCAAGTTTTCTTGAAATACATTATTTACTCAACACTCTTGAAATCCCCTTTTAATCCATTTACACAAAAGCATAAGAAATACCCTCTTTAAACCATATATGCATGCTACTCTTACAAACTTAACTACAAGACCAATACTATGGAAAAATAGAGTTTTAATCTAAAAATAGAGTTTTCCCACCTTAAGAAGATCCAAAAATGGTGGGATGAATGTAGAAGAAGATGGCAACCTACCACCTCCTAAGGTGGCCAAACAGAGATTGTCTAGCTCCACCAAGCTTTCCTTCATGAAAGCTCCGAGTAAAAACCCCTTCAAACTCCATTACTTTATTTTCTTCTTCTTCTTAAAAAACTCCAAACAATATCTCCAAAATCTTTATCTTGCTTAATACAACCCACTTATACCCTTGATAAGGCTTGAAAATGGTGTATAATGGTGTATATAGGTGGTGGCAAGGTATAACGATGGTGGGGAAATGCTTGGGGAAGGTGAAACCATCTTGAAACTAGAGAGAGAGAGAGAGACAGAGAGAGACATGTTGATAAGAATGGAAGGGAGGAAAAACCTCCCCATATCTCTTTTCCTATCACCCTAAGAAACAGCACAAAATCATTTAGTAATCGAACCACAACACCAAAAACCTAATTTTAGGCAATCTGGCGCCTCCATAGATCGACCCGTCTTCAAATTAAGGGACCAAAACTCGACAACACACAAGGGCAATCGAGATCTTTAATTTTTTTATGCGATCGTTCGAACAAGATCATGTCTCGTTCGAACGAGATCTTAATCTCATTTGAACGACATACTAATGAGGGGTGAAATCCTATAAAGAGGTGGTTCATTAGAAACTCATTCAAATGAGTGAGGCTTCTCGTTCGAACCAGGGGGACTTCGTTCAAACGAGATCCTCATCTCGCTCGAATTACACTTATCTTCATTAGAATCATAGATTAAATCCCAAACTTCAAATTTGTCCAATCAATTCCCCATAATTTCCACAATTTCCACAAGAATATACAACTATCCCTAAATTGTTGAACCGAATCCCCAAGGGTTCTACATTGTTATAAATTATATGGACCAAGGGATAAAATCTCGGGCACGGTTGTCACGTTTTGAGGATTGCTTTAAGATTAGTAGTGTCTACTTCAATTCCTTTCTTGCTGGCCATAAAGCCCATGAGTTTTCCTTTCGTAACACCAAAAACACACTTTTACGGATTAAGGTGCATTCGGTCTTGTCACGGCTATTCAAAGAACTTTCTCAAGTAAGGGATATGACCAACCTAAGTCTTGGATTTGATGATCATGCCATCAATATATACTTTTAAATTCCTTATGGATGACGTTATGCAGGATAGTTGTGTCTTCTCTTTGATATGAGCATCGTTTTTTATATCGAAAGGCATAACAGTGTAGTAGAATATTCGTCATGGGGTGGTAAAAGTTGTCATCTCTTGGTGTTTGCGATGCGTCTTGATCTGATTATACCCTGTGAATCCATCAACAAACGATTTGAGAGCATTATTGGTAGTATTATCTATGATCATGTCGATATTAGGCAGAGGTTAGTTGTCTTTTGGAGAAGCTTTGTTCAAATCTCGATAGTTAATGCACATGAAGACTTTTCCTCCTGATTTCGTCATAGGGACTATGTTAGATGAAACCTACATTCAATTATTTGAACACTTCATATTTCACTTTAGAGAGAATATAGAGAGGTATGAACGAGGTAAGGAAATGTGGAGAGAATATTATGATAGTGATGTAATGAAAGTTATCGTACTAATTTTGAGGATGAAGGTCCTAAATAATGAGGTCAGGGTTTCCTTAAATAAGAAACCCTAAAGGATAAAAAAGACCAAGTTTCCCCTGGGGGACGTTCAGACTGCATATGGGCTCCCCTGCCTACCGACAGGGTGATAAACTTGGTGCCAAAGAAAACCACCACCAATTTTCAAACAGGTGAGGTGTCCTGTCAATAGGCAAGCATAATTGGGTTTTTTGCCATAAAATGCAAATTGTAAGTTTGATTCATGCACGGTCGGGTCTGTTGGAAAGAGGATTCAGATCTTCATGAATGTATGTTGAGATAATATCAGGTTTGAGAGCTGACAAAAGTCAAATAAGGATTGAAGAGTTCATGATTAATTTTCAATTAGGGTTTGAAGGAGGACCGAGGGTCCATAATTTGAAAGGACTTTGTTTGGACCCTATGGAAAAGTGTGTGGGTTATTAGAATGGTGTGTATGCAACAGGTCTTGAGGGTTATGATCTATTCCAATTTTCTTCACATAGTTGCCTCAAAATCCTCACCACCCACTTTTCAACACTCATAAATGGAGAAAATTAAGAAAAAAATGGAGAAAACCTAAAGAGGTTATTTGGTATAAATGGAGAAAAGAGGGGAAAACATCACACCCTATAAACTGGAGAAACCCTAAGCCAACCAACTAAATGGATATCTGAAAATGATAATAAACCATAAACCCACCAGGAAATCAATAAATTCACAGCCCAATCACACAAAATACAACCGCAAGAAAAATTCTTTAAGAGAGAATTTTTTGAAAGTTCTTAAAAACCCTCGAAAGATATAGAAAGAGGACAAAAGATACCTAGGAACCTTGGAAATTGAAATTAAAAAGGAAAATGATAGGCGAAGGTCATATAGCTACCTAAGAAAAGGGGGAGATTTTGTCGAAAATGGAGATAGACGGCGGTGTTTTGTTGGCAATGAAGGTTGGGATATTTATCCCTCTTAAGCAGTCGAATGTTTTGGTATATTAAAAGATTGGAATGATTGAAGAAAGAGGTTTAAATATCTTTTCGATAGTACTTATTTCTTTGGGGAAACGTGACGTAAGTGTCATTGAAAAGAACTTTGGCAGTTGGAAACTATACGCATGAAAAACCTTTAACACAAGTTAAAACAGTTCAGTAAGTTTCGAATTACTTTTTGAGGAACTCTTTTAGAAAAATCTCAACAAGAACACAAGATGTGTTTTTTAATAGAAAATATGAACCAGTTATTTAAGTTTCTTAGAAATATTTAAGAAAAAACCTAAGTCTGTGTAGCAATAGTATTAATGAAGAAATAAAAAAACACACACAATAGACGGTATTTTTACATGATAAAATCCCAAAACGAGGGGAAACATCAACGATGACCTCTACGCCACACAAAAAAGTCCACTATAATCAAACAATATGTACAAGATTACAAGCACTAAGCCTGCATTCAAGATCCTAAGTCTAAGATGAGAAATATACCTACACGAGTTCCCCTCTCGAAGGTATATCTGATTTGTCTTTGACCTTCCTAGCAGCTTCTTTGCCTTCCTCCTTGTTCTTTGTTTGCAATGGCTCAAACAACCCAAAATCTCTCAAATGAACCACACTAACTATGTGTTCGGATGAGAGTGTAGTGAAAGTGAAGTGATTGTATCTACATGCAAAAATGCATCTGACACCTCTCAAGATTTATACAAATAAGTCCTAACAAATTATAGAACTTCTATATGACATGCAAAGATTTCAAGTCTCTTTGAAAATTAGACTTCAAAAATATTTTCAGATTTGAAAATAAATCTTTCCTAAAAATAGATCTATCATTTCAAAATTTATTTATGTACGAAATAATTTCACAAACTGTGAAACTTAAACTTTTGAAACAAACTTTTCAAATTTATTTATGGACTATGTTTGCATCTGAGCTAGAAGCAGATAGGACTTTACTGAATAAGCATTGGTCTGTTGATGGAGCACCTCTCTTCATAGCTAAGTGGCATCCTCTAGGGGGGTTCTAAGGATGTTCAGAGTCCGTTTAGGCGGTGGATTAGGGTTGCGGGTCTACCACTTCACTTTTAGGGCTTGGAAGTTTTCCAAGCCATTGGTAATCAGTGTGGGGGTTACGTGTCTATTGACGAAGACACTCAGACGGGGGTCAAACTGAGATGGGCTAGAATTTTGGTTAATGGGTGTGAGAAGTTACCCGAGATAGTGGTACTCAAAGCTGGGGGATGGGCTTTTGAACTTCCAGCTTGTGTTGAGGTGTCTCCGCTATGCTTTTATGTAGGTGAAGATGTTTCTGTCAAGGATTTGTATAGAGGGAGACATTCTCTAGCTTAGGTAGGGTCAGCTAGAGGTAGAGGGCAGAGGACTGGTAAGCAGGTCGTCGTCCAGTGTCAGTCGGCCTTGGACGCAGCCCCTTCCAGTGGGGTGGTTGCGGTGACGTCCGAAACAGCAGGTGCAGGGGCCGTGATAGGGATGGCGAAGATCAGTTCTGGGGTTGCATCTTCTGCGGGTTTTCTTTTCGGGAACCTGGTCGACGATGATAGGGCTCAGGTGAGGCATTGCTTGGGGCGTGGGAATCTTAGTGTTGTAGGTCTGGGAAGCATAGGGAGTAGGGTGCGTGATAAGACAAAGGGTAGAAGTGTCTTGGGTTTGGGGGGCTAAAGTGAACGTTAGTGGTGAGTGGTCTAGTTTGGTTGATGTAAGTGTTGAGGTTGATTTGCAGAATGTCCTTTCTGAGAAGACCCACTTGGGGAAAGTGGGTGATGTTGTTGACAGAGGATGTGGTATGGACTGCTTGAGTGTACCATGTAATAAAATTATGGCGGTGGCAGGTGAGGATCATACTAGAGCCATTCAATGTGGTTCTTTGTCTATTGGGAGGGCTGTAGAGGGTAGGCCCAACAAGGAGGGTGATGTAGTTTCGTTGGTTAAATCTAGTCAATTTCAAACCGGCCTTCCGGAGCTTTATTTGGAGGGTGACCATCTTTTTGGGTTTAATAACTTAGAAGATGGGGGTTTTTTGAGGTAGGTGATTCTATGGGGGCACTGGATTTGGAGGCATCAAATGCTCAACTTGATAGGACTCTAGTGGCCAATAGTGGGGGGTGTTCTCTTGTCAAGAGAGGTAAGTGTTTGTCCATTTTAAAAATGGTGGGACCTTGTTTGAATTCCGACAAGGTGTTGCAAAGTATTTTTTTGAGAAGAAATATAAAGGCTAAGTGCGGCATTAATAAGAAGAGGGGTAAAGTGGGTAGGGTGAAAATTCTTAAAGGTGTAGATGAGCCGATGGTCTCATATGCTAAGCCACTTTTGTCGCTTCTCTCTAGCAATGGTATTTTTCAGAATCATTTAGATTTAGGGGGTTCCCATGAAAGGGACGCTTTGGTGAGAGGGATGGGGCTAGGGGATCATTCTTGTTATGAGTATGGAGAATCTAGTGGTGTGGGGAGAGTAGTTAGTGGGATTACGGATCAATTTATTGAGACGTCGAGGTTTGGAACTTTGGAGGGAAAGGACTTTTCTGAGGATGAATGGGTCGAGACACAGGCAGTGGGAGCGGGAGGCAAGGGAGACAAGGGCTTTGTTTATGCTAATGTGACCAATTCTAAAATCTGGGTGGATCTCGATATCCCTAGGCAGGTAGAGGCCTTTGGAGAAGGAGAGGACGAGGAGTGGGAAGAGGACCCGGTGGGTTGGGCGGAGAATTTAATAGGATTCAGTAAGATGGTCGGGGTTAACTTCGAGGGAAATGAGAATAAGGCTCGTTTACTTTTCGAGAAAATTGGTGGTTTTGGGAGGGTGTAGGGTATCGGTGCCCTCCTTGTAGGTCTCGCGGTAAGTTCGTCTTGTGGTGATGGTGCTTCATTGTGTGGAGGGGGTGGTTTTATCAAATGGCGTTTGTGGAATCTGCGGAGGCTTTTTCTTGAGTTGGTGTGTTTCTTTGAGTGGTTGTAGGTGGTGGTTGTTTTTTGAGCAGTGGTTTTTTTGTTTGTTTGTTTCTCGCTTTTCTTTTCGTTGTGTTGTATACTCCCTCCCTGTATACGGGTTTCGCTCCCTTAAGCGGTTTGGCTCTATATATCATTTACTTATCAAAAAAAAAATCAAGGAATTGAAAGTTGGTAATAAACCCATATTTTTTTAGCTCGGATATTGCACTCAAATTTCAAACAAAACATGCCACTCACAAGAGGCGATTTACAAAATAAGTCATATAAAATTAACGAAAATCACAAGTCAGTAGTAAAACAATATTTTTACCGCTCAGATATTAAATTCATATGATACAACCAAACAATACATTTTACTAACAGGTAGATATTTACAAATTACAACACATAAAATTCAAGAAAATAAACAGATTGCAGAAATGAGATCGTAAATTATAAGGTGAAAGTTGTATAAACATAGAATAAAATTAACGTTTTTTATACTAGAAAACATAATCACGCACAAAAGAAACTTAATTAAACTACAAACTAAGCCATCCTTAATTAATAGTATACACAACATCGGCCACCATTAGAAAAATAAATATTACTGAATCAAACATTATTGTCAATTAAAAGATAATTGAATGTCATAAAGCCGAAACCATAAAATTGATTTTCACCAACTAAAATCAAAACTCAAGTGTGAACTGAATGAACACTATAATGAGATCATCTTGATCAACATCAATCAATCATGCTAGCAAATTAATATTTTAACAATTAGTTCTATTATGCCCCAGTAATTCAACATTACGTTTGCTTACTTTCATTCTGAGCATCAATTATATTACTCCTTTCCTCGATGATGCATAGTCTCTAGGGATGGCAATTTGTGTGCGTCGTGTCGTGTTCAGATCGTGTCATGTCGGGTTCGTGTTAAGTATTAGTCAATCCTAACCCGATCCATTTAACTAATCGTGTCAGATGAGAAAACACTAATCCGACCTATTTATTATCGTGTCGTGTTCGGATTGACCCGCATAACTCATTAAGTAAAATATAAAATAATTTTTTCCTTCTCTCTTAACCAATCATATCACTCATAGGCCTACAATAACTTAAATTTAATTAATTTCAACTTCTTGCAACACATAAATAATTTATCATCCGATTCTCCATGAATTTTATAGAATGCCTATCAAGATATATAAATTATCTAATATATTTTTCATAAAATACGAGTTAAACGGGTCTATTCGTGTCATTTTCGAGTTATACGTGTTTGACACTAACCCAACCCGTTTATTATTCGTGTTGGCGGGTCGTGTCATATTCGGGTTCGTGTCAAGAAATCGACAACCCTAACCCGCTAACTTCGTGACGAGTTCGTGTCGGAGTATCGTGTCGTGTTAAAAATTGTCACCCCTAATAGTCTCCATTTTCCCTTTGTGTTTATTTAGTTGTATAATGTTTGATGAAGAAAAATATATACATAATATCTTTTTGTTATGTATACCTGATATGTTTAAATATTCAAGCAAGTTTATATTTTTTTTTATTTACTTTTCATTTTCCCAAAAAAAAATTGAAGTAGAAAGAATATCACCTTCAAGAATTGTTCAATGTATTGTATTTCAATCATTGTATTTGAATAAAAAAATTACTAACTACAATATATGGCAATTATACTCTTTAACATGATCAGAGTTCAAACTTCGAGTTAACAAACTGGTTAAACAAGATGGCCATGCCCATGCCCATGCCCATGCCCTATACCATTGTAAGCGCAGCTGTTTCATACGGGTAGTCCCTTGAAAACCCCACCTTCCCAAATTCTTTTACATTCTTTATGCAGGTCTTGAACTTCTCATGACATTTCACGCTAGTTGAGTCTGTAAAAAAATCAAGAATTCCAATCAATGATCGTACAAAAGAAACATAAAATCTAGCAGAATCAGTTCTCAGTACAAACATTAGTAAAAAATTATATTATCCACAGTTATTTAGTTTTTTTAGGCCAGAGTTCATTGATGTGAAATAAGTTATTGTGTGTGAAATAAAGTGATGGCAGAAGGGGAGGGTCGCTTTCATCTTCCTTATCAATGAACTCTTGCCTAAAAAAACTAAATAACTGTGGATAATATAATTTTTTACTAATGTTTGTACCGAGGGGATGCGGGATTTTTTCGTGGAGTTTTCAAGTCTTTTTCATTGTCTTGAAACAAATGGTTCGGAAGACGTTGATTAAAAGGACGGCCCAGCTTCACCCTATAGAAGTCGGCCCATATTGCAAGGCGAAGCTGTGGAACATGCTGCAAGCTAAGATGATTGTTATTTCTACTATTTATAAATAACAATTGTACAGAATTATAAACAATTAAAATAATGACAGAATAGAAACAGAATAATAGAAATGAAATACTTACTAGAATTTGCAGAAATAATAATAATAATTAGAAAGAAATCCGAGCCCTGTTCAACAGTCTCCTTAAGACAAAATTATTCCTCCAACGTGCTTGAGTTTAATGAATAATTGCCTCCCAAGATAGAACGGATTTTCGGATTTAATCAAGCAGCACAGCAATGAATAATCCCAGCGAACACAATTTCTGTGTTTGTACTCAACAGAACCAAGAACATGCAATGCAGAAATGAAGAAAATAATTTTCTGGGCAGAGGAAATAATGCAGTAGCAATTTCGGAATTTTTCAGTAGTTAAAACTGAGGGGGTAACATTTTATTTATAGTAAATGTCTTGACTGTTGGGAACAGTCAAAACCGAAATTAACTGTCAAAGCAGTTAATTTGGTTAACTGCTGACTCTTGAAATTAACTGATTATCAGTTAATTAAAGATTAATTAATTCCGTAATTAATTAATTAAAGCCCAGAAAGTTAATTAGATTCGGCCCAAAAATTTAAGAATTTTTATAAGCCCAAGCCCAAGCCCAAGCCCAAGCCCGAGCCCGAACCGAGCCGGCCGGACGGACGGACGCGCGCGCGCGCCTGTGGACTTTTGACCGAAAGTCAACCCGAGCATAGCTTAGGTCATCTCCCCTTCAAAGAGTTGGGATACCCCCAAGGCATCCAAGCCTTAGTCCATACTTGGGGTGTTATTAACTCATCAAAATTCCACTACTCTTCCAATGTGGGACAAGAGTTAAAACACACCCAATTCATTAACTTTCATTGCTTTGTGAGTCACTTTGGGGACATAATTATCATTCATAACTTATTGAAATTGGACATATGAATATACTACGTTAATCTCCTTGCGGAGGTGAACGCGTTCGTATATGGTCCCACAATTTCCGTAGTGTGGGTCCCACCTAAATTTGAGCTCAAAGTTGCTCAAAAATCTGTCCAGAAAAATCTGGACAGCTTTAAATACCCTTTTATATTCCAATTTTCCAACAATCCCCCACATGAATGATATATCGCTATAAATAAAACAAAACAGATGCTGATGCAGATGCAGACACAGGTTGAGTAAAACTGAAGACTTATTGCATCGGGAGAAGTAGCCTAGTGGCCTTGAACTTTCCTTAGTGATATACTATCGGATTTACTTGGTTAATCAGTAGACTTCACGTCCTTGAACCGTCAACCGTTTTTGTAAACCTAGACAACAGTATTCACACAACAATTCTTCAACACAGTTGGTTCTCACGTTTGTGTTCATTTTGGCCGTGAACACCACTTGGTTCCGTAAGTATTTTAGAGAATATGCCTTTCATTATTCTCATAGAAGTGGCCCCCTTCTTACTTACGTAGGTGACTTCCATAAAGAGTATTCTGCAATACCCCACTTAGACGTACTAAGATATAGATGTCATTAAAAGCATAACTTATCCTAATTTCGCGGCAGATATGCACTGTCTCATCTTTGGAATGGATAGGATTAAATATCCTCCAGTGCTTACTGAATACAACGTAGTTCGGTTTGCCCATTGAACCTAGATCTTGGGATCTCCAGTCAGCTAGGTTGGGTTGCCAGTATATTGATTCTTATTTATTTATAGGCTTTAGACCCATTCCTCTCGATGATCTTTCAACTTGCTCTCGGTTTAAACCTTTCGTTAGTGGATCCGATATATTATCTTTTGACTTTACATAGTCAATTGTGATAATTCCGTTTGAGAGAAGTTGTCTAACGGTATTGTGTCTACGACGAATATGTCGTGACTTTCCGTTATACATGTGATTTTGTGCTCTTCCAATCACTGATTGGCTATCACAATGTATACATATTGCGGGCACAGGTTTAGACCAATTTGGAACATCCTCTAAGAAATTTCGAAGCCATTCAGCTTCTTCTCCAGCTTTGTCTAGTGCAATGAATTCAGATTCCATTGTTGATCTAGCAATGCACGTTTGTTTTGAGGATTTCCAAGATACGGCTGCACCTCCGAGGGTAAACACATACCCACTCGTAGACTTAGAGTCTTTTGTATCAGATATCCAATTTGCATCGCAATGTCCTTCAAGAACAGCTGGATATTTTGAGTAATGCAATCCATAGTTTTGAGTATATTTTAAATAACCCAAAACTCTCAATATTGCTTTCCAGTGATCTCTTCCTGGATTACTCGTAAATCGACTTAGCTTACTTATTGAGTATGCTATGTCCGGTCGCGTACAGTTCATGACATACATTAAACTGCCGATAATACGAGAATATTCTAGTTGAGATATGCTTTCACCATTATTTCTTGCTAGATGTAAATTTACATCTACAGGTGTCTTGGTAGGACTAATATCATACTTCTTGAATTTTTCAAGAACTTTCTCAATGTAATGAGATTGAGATAATATAAGTCCATCCGATGTTCTAGAAATTTTAATTCCTAATATAACATCGGCGATTCCCATATCTTTCATGTCAAATCTACTACTCAACATTTGTTTTGTAGTTTTGACAATTTCCAAGTTACTACCCATGATAAGCATATCATCAACATAGAGGCATACAATGACATATCCATTATGAATGTATTTAAAGTAAACACATTTCTCGCATTCATTAATTTTGAAACCATTTGATAACATTGCATTATCAAATTTTTCATGCCATTGTTTAGGTGCTTGTTTTAATCCATATAGTGATTTAACAAGCTTACATACTTTTCCTTCTTGTCCGGGAGCTTTGAACCCTTCAGGTTGCTCCATATAAATTTCCTCGTCTAGTTCACCGTTTAAGAATGCAGTTTTTACATCCATTTGATGTATTTCAAGTCCATTAATAGCAGCTATTGCTATTAACATCCGAATGGACGTTATTCTTGTTACCGGTGAATATGTGTCGAAGTAATCCAACCCTTCCTTTTGCCTATAGCCTTTAGCTACAAGTCTAGCTTTATATTTATCAATTGATCCATCGGCCTTCAATTTCTTTTTGAAGATCCATTTATAACCTAACGGTTTTGAACCTGGTGGAAGATCCACTAGTTCCCATGTATGATTTTGTAATATGGATTCAATTTCACTATTAATTGCTTCTTTCCAATTGGAAGCATCGGGTAAGGATATAGCTTCTTTATACGATTGAGGTTCATTTTCTAACAAATATGTTAGAAAATCCGGACCAAAAGAAGTCGAGGTTTTTGCTCTTTTACTACGTCTTGGTTCATCCTCTATTGATTCAATAGGTTGATGAGTACCACTTGTAGTAGCTTGATATGTCCTTTTAGGAGGACCAGATTCTCGGGTCATGCTATACGGGAATTCATTTTCAAAAAATGAAGCATCCCTCGATTCAATAACCGTATTTACATGAATGTCCGAAATCTCAGATTTACAAACTAGAAATCGATATGCACTGCTATTAGTAGCATAACCGATGAATACACAATCCACGGTTTTTGGCCCTATTCTTACCTTTTTAGGTTTAGGAACCATCACTTTGGCTAAGCACCCCCACACTCGTAAATATTTATAGGAAGGTTTTCGACCTTTCCATAATTCATAAGGTGTCTTATGAGTCTTTTTGTGAGGTACTTTATTGAGAATGTAATTAGCAGAAAGTAAGGCTTCCCCCCACAAATTTTGTGGAGCTCCTGAACTTAATAACATTGAGTTCATCATTTCTTTCAAAGTACGGTTTTTGCGTTCAGCAACACCATTCGATTGAGGAGAATAAGGAGCGGTTGTTTGATGAATAATCCCATTTTCAGAACAAAATTCCTCAAATGGATATTCATATTCACCTCCTCTATCACTTCTAATAGCCTTTATCGTTTTGCTTAATTGATTCTCAACTTCATTTTTATATTGTTTAAATGCATTAATAGCCTCATCTTTACTATGTAACAAATATACATAGCAATATTTTGTGCAATCGTCAATAAAAGTAATAAAATACTTTTTCCCACCTCTAGTTTGAACAAATTTTAAATCACAAATATCGGTGTGAATTAAATCTAACGGTTCAGTTATCCTTTCAATAGAATGGAAAGGTAATCTAGCTAATTTAGATTCCACACAAATTTCACATTTATGATTTTTATCTATATTGAATTTTGGCAAAAAATCCAAGTTAATTAATCTACGCAATGTATCAAAATTAACATGTCCCAATCTAGCATGCCAAATATTAGATGACTCAATCAAATAAGAAGAACTAGCAACTTCATTCATAGAAACAGATGTTTTAGGGGTTACAGTAAGAACATTCAATTTAAAGAGCCCCTCATTTAGGTAGCCCTTTCCTACATACATGTCATTTTTAGACAACACAAAGCGATCCGACACAAACACAAGCTTGAAACCATTCTTAGTAAGGAGAGATCCCGAAATCAGATTCTTTCGGATATCAGGCACGTGAAGAACATTGTTGAGAGTAAGTTCCTTTCCAGAAGTCATTTTCAAAGCAATCTTTCCTTGTCCCACCACCTTAGAAGTGGAAGAATTTCCCATAAAAAGGTTCTCCTCATTTTCCAAAGGCTTATAGGTGGAGAACATCCATTTGTTTGCACAAATGTGTCGTGTGGCTCCAGTGTCCACCCACCATTCCTTGGTATTTCCAACCAAGTTACATTCAGAGACAACGGCAGAAAGATTCATATCCGCCAAATCATTGGTGATATGGTCACCCTCAGTCACATTTGCTTGAGAGTTATTTTTATTTTGCTTCTTAGGCTTACGACACTCACTTGAGCGGTGTCCCGGTTTACCACAATTGTAGCATTTGCCTTTGAACTTTTTCTTGTTATGTTTAGAAGTGCCTTCCCCATCATATTTTCGTTTGTTCTTTTTAGGACCTTCAACGACATGGACCTTTGTTTCCATCGGATTCTTCCCACTTTTCTTTTGAGATTCACGGTTGTCTTCTTCGATTCTTAGCCGGATCACCAACTCCTCCACATTCATCTCCTTACGCTTGTGCTTGAGATAGTTTTTGAACAAAGTCCAAGAAGGTGGCAACTTTTCAACAATTGCAGCAACTTGGAAAGTTTCACTGATTGACATTCCTTCAGCATGAATGTCGTGGAGGATCACTTGGAATTCTTGCACTTGCGAGATCACAGATTTAGAATCAACCATTTTGAAGTCCAGAAAACGCCCAACGATAAATTTCTTCATCCCAGCATCTTCAGTTTTATACTTCTTTTCCAAAGAATTCCATAATTCCTTGGAAGTTTTGATAGTGCAATAGACATGGTACAAAGTCTTGTCCAAGTAGGCCAAAATATAATTTCGGCATAGGTAGTCCGAGTGCTTCCAAGCATCGACAGCAGCAACCTTTTCAGCATCATCTCCCTCTTGAATAGAGGGGCAATCTTCATATACAAACCTGCCCAGTTGGCAGGTAGTGAGATAGAAGTACATTTGTCCTTGCCAACGTTTGAAGTCAGCCCCAATGAACTTTTCAGGTTTCTCCCCGTGTGGCATAGATACGGGTGCAGTCACACTTGTGTTGGTGACAATCAGTTTCGTAGGAGTAGTGTTCGTACTTTGCGATTCCATTTCTGTTACAAAAACAGAATTTTTATCAATGATAAAATTCATATATAATGAATTAATCAAAACAGAATACAAAATTCTGTGCAACAATTTCCTCCAAATATGATTCACAATAAATGAATTCCAAAAGAATTCAAATAATAATTCAGAATAAAAGTGAAATATAAACAGAATTCCGTACAAAACAGAATTAAATTATAAAATCTGTGTCACATAGAATTTTTAATAATAAAAAGAATTCCGTACAAAACAGAATTATAATTTAAGATAAAAAAAAATTTAGATAAACAGATTTTAACAAGAGTACACAAATAAAATTTTATTTTCTAAAACAGAATATAAAAACAGTATAGAAACTAATTTCTATATTAAAACTGTTTTACTAATTTCTACAATAAAGCAGTAAATTAATTCATTTTTCTGTCAAAACAGATTTTATTTCAAACAAATAAATTTCTGTAATAAAAAAAAATTCTGTACACAAAAAACAGTAGAACTAATTTAATTTTGTCTTAAGATTGTTATTTCTACTATTTATAAATAACAATTGTACAGAATTATGAACAATTAAAATAATGACAGAATAGAAACAGAATAATAGAAATGAAATACTTACTAGAATTTGCAGAAATAATAATAATAATTAGAAAGAAATCCGAGCCCTGTTCAACAGTCTCCTTAAGACAAAATTATTCCTCCAACGTGCTTGAGTTTAATGAATAATTGCCTCCCAAGATAGAACGGATTTTCGGATTTAATCAAGCAGCACAGCAATGAATAATCCCAGCGAACACAATTTCTGTTTTTGTACTCAACAGAACCAAGAACATGCAATGCAGAAATGAAGAAAATAATTTTCTGGGCAGAGGAAATAATGCAGTAGCAATTTCGGAATTTTTCAGTAGTTAAAACTGAGGGGGTAACATTTTATTTATAGTAAATGTCTTGACTGTTGGGAACAGTCAAAACCGAAATTAACTGTCAAAGCAGTTAATTTGGTTAACTGCTGACTCTTGAAATTAACTGATTATCAGTTAATTAAAGATTAATTAATTCCGTAATTAATTAATTAAAGCCCAGAAAGTTAATTAGATTCGGCCCAAAATTTTTATAAGCCCGAGCCGGCCGGACGGACGCGCGTGTGGACTTTTGACCGAAAGTCAACCCGAGCATAGCTTAGGTCATCTCCCCTTCAAAGAGTTGGGATACCCCCAAGGCATCCAAGCCTTAGTCCATACTTGGGGTGTTATTAACTCATCAAAATTCCACTACTCTTCCAATGTGGGACAAGAGTTAAAACACACCCAATTCATTAACTTTCATTGCTTTGTGAGTCACTTTGGGGACATAATTATCATTCATAACTTATTGAAATTGGACATATGAATATACTACGTTAATCTCCTTGCGGAGGTGAACGCGTTCGTATATGGTCCCACAATTTCCGTAGTGTGGGTCCCACCTAAATTTGAGCTCAAAGTTGCTCAAAAATCTGGACAGCTTTAAATACCCTTTTATATTCCAATTTTCCAACAATGATACCATTGACTGCTAGTCATAGGTTAGGTTCTTATGACGATTGTATTGAGTATTATGTGTGCCTCAACGGGAATGTGCTTGGGATATACACCCTCTTGCCCTTATTCGATTCAGAAGAGACATCTAAGGTAGAGACCTAGAGTGTTAGAACGACGCAACTTGGCTATCCTCTGAAAATTTCGGTGTGGATCTATTTCTCTTGAGATGGAAGTTAAATAAGCTTGGGTAACCACCTAGACATCTAATGGGTTGTTCATTCAACTTCTCGGTTATGGAAGTTAAGATCAATCATCCAAGGATCATAACAGAGGATTTAGAAGATATTGCCAACCATTTTGTTTTATCATTGTCTGCTTAAAAGGTTATTACTGTGGCCGTGTAATCTTGTGTACGTCGCATAACCTCGTATGTATATTTGAATTTAAAGAGAGATCGGATCGGTAATATTTTTTACATGCTTTGTCTATCATAAATCAGTTGGTTTACCATTTAACTCAAACTCATAACATATAGTTATATATTTGATTAAAAAAATAAAAAATACGGAAGACAGAAGACAGAAGCTACAAAAAAACTGCACATATATGTAACCCCGGCCTGTCCTCATGCTTTCCAACAGAGATGGCCCTGGGTATAAGCCAACTAGGTTGCCGCTTATGTCTCTGGATTTTAAAGTCACCATTTATTTCAATTATGACAACTCAAGAGAATTTTAGCATTCAAAAAGAACACATTTAATAGAAGTTTTGGATATACACAGTGGCGGATCCAGAATTTTTGGTGAACCGGGGCAAAGTTTCGAGTGGTGCCAGGGGTTCGGGGGCGGAAGCCCCCGAGACAAAAAATTTTGGGTTATTTCGAGTTTTATACAAATTATAGTTCATCCAAATTGACTACAAATTATATGTTTCGAGTTTATTACGAATTTTTTTTTTACATATATGTTTGGGACACAAATTACAGAAATTTGACATTTTTTCCCAAATTACACAAATTACATAAAAATAAGGGCATATATGTGTTTGGACACAAATTACAGAAATAAGGGTATATATTTTTCATACAATTTCTTCAAAAATCATACATACAAAAAATTATACATTCAATCAAAACCCTATATTTTTTATATTAATGGTATGGTATGGTACACAAAAATCATACATACAAACAAAAATTTTACACAAAAATCAGATTAAGGGTAAAAAAATACATGAGATGACTTAGTAAAAATACTTGTGACTTTAACAGCAAAACAGAAGACCAGCCATTTAAAATGGAAGAAAACCAACGAACTTCAATTCTTTTGATGAAGTCTAAAGAGGCTTCACAAATTTTACTGCCACCCACACTTCTACTTTATCCAAAATATTCTTCAGCTCTTCAAGTTCTTAATATCGTCTAACCTAAAGTTCCAAGTTGGGGATGCTATTATTCGCCTATACAAACTTATGGCTCTTTTCTAATTGCACCATGGTCCAAAAATTCAAGGGAACGGCGGCTTTTTTTGTTGGAAAAAGTGAAAGTCACAAGTATTCACTCTCTCCCAACCGCCCAACCAATGTTCATAAAAATACCCAAAAAAAATTTTTTTTTTTTTTTGGCCAAAACTGAACCGGGGCCATGGACCCATTTGGTCCTCACGTCCATCCGCCCCTGGATATACAATCTACTGAATTTAACCATAAAAAGGATGCACTTACAATTCATCCAAAAAGCAAATATATTAACGAAAATAGCAAAATGTTGATCAGATATAATATGAATTGCAACTGCAATTGGATAAAAGAGTTGATTAGATAAACAAACTATTACGAATTACTTTGCCAAGTTTCAATGTTGCTAATTCAAACAACCAAGCAAAGAGTATCCGAAGAAAAGCAGAGAGAGTCTACATAGTTACAAAATTTTAAAAGTCAATGTCACAAATATTGCATAAGTCAATGTCACAAATATTGCATAACAAATGAGGGCAAAAGGCCGGATAAGCCCAAATTCAAACATGTAGTGTTTAGAATAACTATCCAACATGGAAAATGGCTATCAAATAGAATAACTATCCAACATGGAAAATGCCTTTCTATTTCCCAAACGTGAAGCCCAAATATTTTCTTATTTATCACCTTTATATAGAAAAAAATCTGATAATATCAAGTTACTAACAGGAAAAGCATATATTTTGTGTTGGTTTAGGAGTTTCAATCTTGAGTTATTGATCAGAAGATATATTAGGGCAACCATTAGGGTAAGGAGTGGACCTGTGAAAAGTATATCGTTCAATTTATTTGCGGCAAAATGAACCTAAACATTTGTAAGGATCCTCTTAGAACTCGGTGTTAATCAAGACTGTTTTGTTTATCATAAATCGGATATAAACCATAATATTACATCATGTTTAAAAACAGTTTTGTCATGAATCCATGATGTTTTTACCTTCATGCAATCACAGAATTAATTGTTCTATATAACTATGATCGAAATACCAACATTTGTCCATTGCAGTTGATTGGAAAAATGTGGCTTGAATGCTCCTAACAATTGCTCCTTTGAATCCCTTTTGAGAAAATATAAATAAGGGAAATCGGATTTTCTCTCCCACCTCAGAAATAGTGTGTTATGAGATAACTCTAGATGGTATATGGCGCCTCTATTTATAAAGGGAAGAGGGCCGAAACCCTAGTCAAGATAGGACACTTTTTAAATCTCCCACTAATCCCACTAACCATCAAGTGACTGACAGATAGGAACAACCCAATCATTTAATATTTGTATTTATCACGTGCCAAATTAATTATCTGATATTTATTAAGACCACATAAATGGAAAATTCATAATTTCGGAATTTAATATAATTGAAATTAAAAAATTAATTTTGGACTTTAATTATTAATTCCTAACAGTCTCTCACTTGGTCTTAGTAATCGTTATAATTAGATTAGGTACCATAAGGTGCACAATAACTGATAAATATAGTTTGCTAAATCAAGCGATTCACGGATGCGAGTCATGGAGGTTCCATATTATTATAGAGTATGGTTTCTTCCATGTACCACAACACCAATGTTTCATTCAACTAAGCTTTTAATATTGGGTGTCATAATGGACTCATATTGTCCTTCTGAATAAAGGAATATTTATGTCATACAATAATTCATAATCATATGCATGCATTCACAAAAGACAAAAATAACAGAAATCAGAAACACTTTTATTGAATTCAAGTGATAGTGTCACACAACTAAGCCAAATAGCAATCATAATCTAACTAATCGAGACACGTCTCTTTGACATGTTCCATAAAGGTCTTTGAATATAGTTCTTTCGTAAGAGGATCTGCTATGTTATCACTCGTACTAATGTGATCAATTGGCACTCTTTATTTTTTAACCTCTTCTTTCACTGATAGGTATTTCATCTCAATATGCTTAGCTGCCTTAGTATACATATCGTTCTTCGAGAAGAAGACTGCTGCTATATTATCACAATAAATCTTCATCGGCTTAGATATTGATCCCATAATTCTAAGTCCTGAAATAAAGTTTCGCAGACATAATCCATGATTTGTAGCTTCGAACCAAGCTACGTATTCAGCCTCCATAGTTGACGATGCAATGACATTCTTCTTGGCACTTTTCCATGAAATGGCTCCTCCAGCTAGAAGAAAAACGTAACCCTAAGTGTTTTTTCTATTGTTAATGCATCCCCCAAAATCTGAGTCTGAATAACCAATCAGCTCAAGGTGATCAATCTTCATATATGTGAGCATGTAATCCTTGGTCCCTTGAAGGTACCTCAGCACTTTCTTTGCAGCTTTCCAATGGTAAATCCCCGCATTATTTTGATATCTGCCTAGCATCCCAACGACAAAACTGATGTCCGACCTAGTGAAGACACGTGCATACAACAAGCGAAGCATAAGGCATGTCTTTCATGTGCTCCCATTCTAAATCATTTCTGGGCATTGACTTAAGGTGAACTTATCCCCTTTCCGAAGTGGAACATGCAAATTTGCATGCTGAATCTTTCTAAAACTTTGTTAATTTAAGCTTTCTGAGACAATCCCAACGTTCCTCATGATATATCCCGAGATATTTTATATCTTGGTCATGAAGGATGCTCACCTAAATCTTTCATTTCAAAGTTTTTAGAAAGGTATTTCTTGGTTTCACGTAATAAACCAAGATCACTGCTAGCGATAAGCAAGTCATCAACATATAGTACTAAAAACACAAACTTGCTCCCACCGATATTTAGGTATATACACTGATCAACGGTGTTTTCCTTAAACTCAAAGGATGTAATGGTATCGTGGAACTTAATGTACCATTGACGAGAAGCTTGCTTTAGACCATATATCGACTTCTTTAACATACAAACCATGTTTTCCTTTCCTTCATTTATGAAGCCTTGTGGTAGTGCCATATAGACTTCTTCTTCTAAACTCCCATTTAGAAAAGTTTTTATCGTATTCATTTGGTGCAACTCAAAATCATAATGAGACACCAAAGCTAATATGATTCTTAATGAGTCCTTCTTTTAAACTGGAGAGAAAGCCTCATTATAATCAATGCCTTCTCGTTGATTAAAACCTTTGGCAACAAGTCTAGATTTATGTCGTTCGATATTGCCTTTCGAGTCAAGTTTGGTCTTAAAGATCCACTTGTACCCAACTCGCTTTTGTTCTTATGGCAATTCGACTAACTCTCAAACTTTGTTGTCATTCATAGATTTTATTTCTTCATTCATGGCATTAATTCATTTATCAAAATCATCACTATTTACATCTTTTTCATAAGAAACTGGATCATTAATATTCCCTATGTTAAATTCAGCCTCTTGAAGATATACCACATAATCATTCGGAATTACCGATCCCTTTCTCTTTGAGATCTTCTTAATGGAACTTCATGTGGTGCTTCAACAGGTTCATTGGCTATAGTCTCATTATGTGGTTATTTAGTTGGTTGATCATTCACTTGTTATTCATTGTTTTTTATTGGATCAATGATCGACTCAACAACTACATTAGTAACAACATGTATATTATGAACTCAGGGTATAGGAATTTGTACCTTGACTTCTTGAATGATTACCTACATTTCTTTCCTACTCCCACTGACTTCACCTTCTTCAATGAATTTAGCATTTTTAGTTTCTATAATTCTAGTAGTATGATTAGGACGGTAGAATTTATATCCCTTTGACTTTTCTGTATATCTAATGAAATGATAAGATAATGTCCTAAGATCCAATTTCTTTTCATGAGGGTTATAAATTCTAGCTTCCGTTGGGCAGCCCCCCACACGTAAATACCTTAAATTGGGTTTCCATCCTTTCCAAAGTTCAAAGGGGTTTTTTTAAATTGACTTACTATGAACCCGATTTAAGATGTGTACACTTGTCACTAAGGCATGTGTCCACAAAAATGTAGGCAATTGAGTCCTACTTGTCATACTTCTAACCATTTTTATAAGGATACGATTATACCTTTCAGCTACACCATTCTGCCATGGTGATCCTGGCATTGTGTATTCGGCGCAAATACTTACTTTTTCAAGGAGTTTAGCAAATGGGCCAGGGCGTTGCCCCGACTCATCATATCTACCATAATATTCACCACCCCTATCAGACCTAATAATTTTCATCTTTTTGTCCAGTTGCCTCTCAACCTCATTTATGTATATTTCAACAACATTCACATAGTGAGATTTATCATGCAATAACGTGAAAAATTATCTATAAAAGTGATGAAATATTTTTTCTCCACCAATTGATGGAATATCAAAAGGACCACATATGTCTGTATGTATTATTTCAAGTAGTTGGGTGCTTCTTGTGGCTCCTTTGTTTGTATATTTTGTCCGTTTCCCTTTAGTAGAGCCCACACATACATTATAATTGACCCAATCCAGGTTATGGAGTATTCCATCTTTAATAAGCCTTTCAATTCTTGGCCTAGATATGTGCCCCAATCTTTTATGCCACAAATAAGAAGATTTTTCATCATTAAGTGTACGTTTCATACCAACATTAGGATGCAGGGTTATAAGGGTTTCAAAAAAATTCTTTTCAAGATTAAATTGATATAAACCATCTAATAAAAATCCAGAACGAACATTGATAGATTTTTTAATTAAACCAAAATCATTATCCTTAAATTCAATCGTAAAATCGTCTAGAGTAAATTTAAAAACAGAAATTAAATTCCTAGAAACTGAGGGAACATAAAAAGTCTCTTGCAAATTTAAAATACATCCAGAACTTAAAATCACGTGAAAGACTCTAATAGCTTCTTTTTAGCCTTCGCTTTATTGCCCGTGTACTAAAAATGATCTTTGGATTTGTTTTGCGAATCAAAATGAAGCTCTGCATCGAATTAGAAACATGACATATAGAACCAGAATCAATCCACCAAGTGTTAGAAGGAACATTAATAAGGTTTGATTCGAAACAAACATAAATAAAAGGTTTACCCTTTTTCTCGAACCAGGCCTTTCGTTTATGACAATCCTTCTAGAAATGGCCCCTCTTTTTACAGAAGTGACACTTTTCGTTCTTTTCCTTCTTCACAGCAAATGATGGTTCACCTTGATGAGACGGCCCAAGACCTTTCTTAATGCCCTTTCCAGCCTTCTTCTTAAAATCAGCTCCTTTGACTGTGAGATTTGCCACCTGTCTTTTAGTCACATGGCCATTATGTTGCTTGAGTCTACCTCCTCTTGTACTAACATGCTTTGCAAATCATTTATATTCCACTTATCTTTAATAGTGTTGTAATTGATTTATAAAGGCCCATATTCAGGAGGTAGGGAGTTTAGGACGAATTGGGCGAGAAAAGACTCGTCCACTGTCATGCCCAAAACTCTAAGTCTAGCAGGAAAATTGGTCGTCTTTATAATATACTCATTCATGGATCGAGTACCATCGAACCTCATAGTGGTCAGGTCAGCCATCAATTTCCCATTAAGGGATTTATCAGCAGTGTGAAAGTGTTCCTTAATGTTGTTCAAATACTCTTTCTCTTTCGTAGTTTCAGGTAGGGATGTCTTAATGTTAGCAGCAACGTACATTCGCATTAACATAAAGGCCATCCTATTGGATCGATACCATGCTTCATATACAACATTTCATCATCGTTGTTGGTATCAGTAATAGCAGTGGGTTCATCACACATAATTGCAATGTCCAGGTCAAGAACCCCTAGGCTGAACTCAATTTACTCATTCCATTTAGAAAAATTAGTTTCATTAAATTTGGAATAGGACTGAGCATGAGAATACAGGTTAAGGGGGACTGCAAATTAATAACAATGTTCACAAATTAAATTTTACACACAACAATAATTGTAAGGGTCGAGTATTGAATTGTTAACTAAATAAAAAATTTAGCAGATTTCTTAAATAGTCCAAATATCACGGAATCTGTATTAGTCATCACATAATATTCAGATTATAAATATATACTACCCTTTAATTTATTTATCATGGTCCCATAATTTTGGCATCTGTGTTTGTTGCCTAAACATTTTATACCATGATAAATGGACTTAATGTCAACTATTCAATTTTTACAAAATCAGTTCTAACATTGTTTAATCCAGATATTAGCATGTTTTGCACCTCAATCCAACTTTATAATGAATATTAGAATAAACGTTAATGAATGTAAGCGTAATATTCGTACATATAGTCCCAGCCTGTGTTTGGCCTTTGACTTTTACTTAAGTGAATAATTCCTTACATGTCTCTACATAAATATAGTTAATCGTTTATTAATGTTAACTATGATATGTAATCTACAAATAATCATCAAGATACTAACAGTAGCTTAAAAGCCTCAAAACATAATTGCCTAGGTATAGAAAAATCACATAATACATGAATTTCGCCAAAAATGATAAAAAATGACTTTTAACCCTAGAATCGAAGTAAAACATGCTAGAAAACCAAATCTTTTTACGGAACGTTGAAATCAATTTTCTGTTAAGAGTTATAGACCCTAAGATTATTTTTCAAAATGGCAAAAATGGGATTTTGAGGGCCTTAACAGACTCGGATCGCCGAAAACCCATTGCATTATGGCCATTGGCCATGAAAATTGATCGTTGGCACGTTTCAAGTCAACCTACCAAGTTTCAAGTCAATCGGACACCAAAATTTTCAAAAAACACTATTCACTACGGCAAAACAAAATCTATCTCAAAATCTATTTTACTTCAAATCACAGTTTTTATTCAATTAATCTTAAAACGGATTCTTTTTCTTATCAAGACTAATATAAGTGTTTTTTAGAATACTAAATAGATTTGAAACATATGAGTCATGTTTAGGCATATGAGGGCTTTAATAACACAAAAAAGGGGTTTACGATAATAGGACAGTTATCATAAAAATAAGGACTGTTTTCTGCAATTTCGTTCTTAATTCCACACAGACATGAGGATCTAAAATTTCAAAATACTAATTTCAGATTAGTTGTTTGATTTTAGATTTCCAAATTCCAGATTTCCATATTTAAAAGACCAATATTGTCATAAGAAAATTTTCGTACATGGACAGCATGAGATAATAAAACCGAACGCTCTGATACCACATGTTAATCAAGACTGTTTTGTTTATCATAAATTGGATATAAACCATAATACTACATCATATTTAAAAACAGTTTTGTCATAAATCCATAATGTTTTTATCTCATGCAATCACAGAATTAATTGTTTTATATAACTGTGATCGAAAGACCAACATTTATCCATTGCAGTTGATTGGAAAAACGTGACTTGAATGCTCCTAATAATTTCTCCTTTGAATCCCTCTGAGAATAGCCCAGAATTGTATTCTTATGAGAAAATATAAATAAGGAAAATCGAATTTTCTCTCCCACCTCAGAAATATTGTGTTATGAGATAACCCTAGATGGTGTAGGGCGCCTTTATTTATGAGGGGAAGAGGGCCGAAATCCTAGTTAGATAGAACCATCAAGTGACTAACAGATAGGAACAACCCGATCCTTTAATATTTAAATTTATCACGTGCCTAATTAATTATCTGATATTTATGAAGACCACATAAATGGGAAATTCATAATTTCGGAATTTAATATAATTGAAATTAAAAAATTAATTTCGGATTTTAATTATTAATTTCCAACACTCAGCCCTCACCAAAGCATCGTCGTTTCAGGTTGCTTCTCTTGAGGTTACCTAATATTTTGTTATTGTGGTTTGAGAAGAGGCCGGCGAAGTTGGTAGAGAGGTCGCGGCCGGGAGAGATAGAGAGGCCGTGAAAGTGGGTTTGGGATTGGAGGGTAATTATCCCGCCAACATTCCCTTATATCTTTTTTTCTTTTTTCTTTTCTTTTAATGAATTGTACAATATCTACCAATATAATGTAACGTTTTTTTCTATTTGTAATGAATTTTGACTGTTAAAAAATTTTAACGGACAAAATCCCGTACAAATATAAAAAATATTTGTTACTATTTCCCTGTTTTGGTTTAGTATATGAGAAATACTAGCAGAGTATTACGTACAAAGAATATCTATACATATAAAGTATATTTTAGCAATTTTGAAATCATCCTTCATTTTATTAAGCATTCTCATGCAAGATGTATTGTGACTATGCATTTGACGTTTGACTATGTAACTCGAGCGATGAGACCACTCACACTTAATCTTTTATTTAATACTACCCATATCTCGTTATTTTAATAATAAATATACTTTTTCATTTTTCAAGTTGTCTTATATGTTCGCATTTATATTAATGAGCGTTGTGCTCAAAATCATCTTTCCACTTTCTTAACGGAGGTTGCCAATCCCATTTTTATTTATGTACTTTGATCAACTGCCACAAATACTATACTATGCTAACTGGACAATGGCTTTGGGTCTAAACCTAAGTTGCACCCTAAGGCTCTAAGCCCTTCTTAAATTTTTTCGGTTGCTCCAAGTATTTTTTTTGTTGTTAAGTCTTTGTAACCCTTTTCTTTTCCTTTTCCATTTCTTTTCCTATTTCCTTTTATCCTTTCTTTTATATTTTGGTCGATGAGGCCATAATACTCGGGACGAGACTAGTCCCGACACACTTTATTTCTAAGCTTCACATTTTATGAAAGTATATGTTTTCATATTATGCTCAAACTTGATGTCTTACTTTAGAAAACAAACGTTATTTTGCAACTCTTAGTGAAACTTAACACTTAAATTTCAACTCCATTTTCGTGTACTTTTCACATTCATTTTCATTATTTATGAATACTAGCAAACATTTTTTTCCATTACTTTGTCAAAATACACTTTTTCACCTTTACTTTTCAAAATATTACTTTTCACCTTTACTTTCCAAAATACTACTTTTAAACTTCACTTTCCAAAATATCAATTTCATCGCATTTTTAAAACTAACTTTCTATTTAGTTTAGGAACTTTATACTTGAGTCCATATTGGCTAAAACCTTACTTTAGCATTTTCAAGACTATTCTTAAAGTTTGATGACTTAACAATTTTGACTTTGTATTCTTGTCAATTTATTTATAAATATTACTATATTTTGATGTTTTAACCTCAATGTTTTACTATTTTCACTTTTTGTCCCTTAATTCTTAAACTTTCTTCACATAAAATAGTGTCATTTTATGTGAGTCATATGCTGATTTTTTCAAAGTTATTATTTCATGTTCAAAGGATTGCTTAAATTTATTTTCAATATATTAAACTCATTTTCCGTAACCACAATGATTTTGTTCATGAATGAAGGGATTTACATCAATAAAACCCATATATACATTCTAACATTTTTGTTCTTGTTCAACTTAACATTTGTCATGAAATAACTAGTTTAAATGTGATTCTCAGAAGGAATAACTACCTTAAATATTATGAGATTTTAACTTAATTCCAACTTCAATTTTTAACCTTTTTATCATATATTTCTCAACATATATTCATAAGTAGAAATAATAAGCATAATTAGTCATGTTAATCACACATATATACAGATATCTAATATTCTTGGATTTTAAACTTGAAAATAGTGTAGAACCCCTACCTCTTGAAGATAATAAATCCTTTGCAAAAGAGGTAGAAAGAAATCCCACTAAGCGCCTATATCCTTGCAAGTTTTATTCTTCGAATTAATACCTTCAACACCCTCCTTAACCCTTGAAAATGGAAGGAAGGAATGTTGTTCTTCAAGCTTGATGTATGGAGATAATTTTGAGGACTTAAGCTACTAAAATGGGTGAGAAAGAAGACTCAAATGTCTTAGTTTAGGGGATGTTTTACTTTCTGCAGAGATGGGGTGAATGTGAAGGCAAAGTCCCTCAACCCCCCTCCCTCTTATGATGTCCAAAAACACATACTAAGGGTCCCCCATCACTCAGTGGTGAAACCACCATATTAAATGGGGTAGGGATCCAGGTATTATGGCTAGAAATCATGGGAGGGCCGACTGCTTTTTACACCCCATATTATTGCACATGGTTACAGCCCAAAAGGAAATGCATATTGATATCTCAGGTGCGCCGGATCGATCTAGAATAATTTTGGACCTATCCAAAATTCATTTATTTTTGTAATTTTTTTCTTTTTCCCATGATCTTTGTAACTTTAACAACTAGATAATAATTTGTTAATAAATTCATTTCTTCCCACTCGTGGTCAAACTCTCGAAAATAATTAAATAGGGATGACCGAAAATTATTACTTTTTATTAAATGATGGGTATGGGTGCTACAGTTTTGATTAAGGTTTAAAAAATATACATCTTTTTTTGCCTTTACCAATTTCTAGGATCTCTCGCGACTTGGTGGCTTCAGCGAAAAATTTATTCATGTCCGCGAAGTCTCTTTAGTGGTCGCAAACTTTTCCAAGACTTTTTCAAGTGTCTTATGTAACTTCCCTCCTCGTGAATGGTTTGCATCTACGAAGACTTATGTTATGATCATGATAGTGCTTTGCGAGGCTGCAAACTGTGAAGAAGATTTTTCTTAAGATCTTTTGATTTTTGTTTGGGAATCCGTAAAATACTTTATTGAACCCATACTTCTTTCTTCGAACAGTTTAGTGAATATTTTAGTCACGAAGTCACCCTTTCCACTTGTGATACTTATGGTTCACCATACATGTGAAGAAACTTCATATATGTGGATAAAAGTGTCTCGTTCTCATCATCTTTGTCAAAAACTCTAGAGAGAGAAAACATTGAGAAATTTTCTTAGAGTGAAAAATACATTTGATAAATGGGAATTTGAAAAGAAAGAAGTTATATAGTTTAAATATTGTTGAGATTAAAATCATTCTTTTTATTCTTCACTTCTCTGTTTTGTATTATTGGGATGTTTATTTCAAACTTTGATCATAAGTCCTATTTAATCTTTAATCAATGTGTATGGTAGTAGTTATTTTGAGGATATGATTTAGCGGGATATTTTGTAATATAGTATCTAGTTTGGTTATGGGTATGATTTATTGGGATATTATGTAGTATCATAGTTAGTCCAGTGATGAGTAGAGATTACGTCGATATTGTGTAGAACCGTAGTTAGTTTGTATCGAGGAGCTTAACTTATTTGGATATCTTATAGTAGAGGGATAATTCGTGTAAGTATTAATTTTAAAATATAAGAAAAAGTTACGAGACTGCAGTGCAATGCGGGATAAAGATTACGTAAGCTACATGATAGTCGTGGGACTTGGGTGCTTATGTTGTTAGCCATACCCAGTGTAGGATTAACCGTATGGCTAGGATTCCCTTAGACAAAGTTGAAGTGATTTACCTTGGAAGCGATTGTTGATGGGGACGACTTGAGACTTAAATAAATTGCAATTAATATTAGTTTCAAGATGAGAGATATTTCTTGCAATGTGGGGAGTGGGTCTATTCTGGAGTTACCATTATCCAGTCATCGGAATCGAAGATGTTGTAGTTGTGTCTCTTTCTATATTCCTCCTTTTAGTTAGACTTTTGACATTCTAGTCAGTCATTTTATGGGTATGTGCAGGTTCGATAGTTGTTCATTGATTTGTGGGGCTATTTATTCCAGACTTTATATTGTAAAATTTAATTTATCCATTTATTTAGCTATACATTCAAATTTATCAAAAAGTCTTGTTTTTATTATTATGTTATCTTATGGTTGTTATCATATCACTTTATTGTTTATGCTTAGAATGATACAAATTATTTGACGCTCCTCATTCTTAGCGTATAATATTGACCAACTTATATGTGACAAATTGGGGGTGTTACAAATAATGAATATAAGAGTCGAATTTTGTGTGGTTCATCCCCAAATTAGTCGCCTACGTCCACATGTGGTATTTTCTTCACTAAATCAGATTTAATACTCCATGGGAGTTTGGTTATAAGTTGTCTCTCACCCACTTATCACTTGGACAACATAATAGTGGATGAACCAATATTAAATCCATTTTTAGGTGCTCATTACATCTATTTACAGGTGTAAGAGTGAGTGAAGTGAGAGTGTGGTATATATAGACACGTATTTATCTGAACAAGAAAGATGAGATCATACTTTTCAAACCGAGGTAGAATAATAATGAGTTAGTTAGTGCACATGGTTACAAATATCCTCATATCTTTACTTTATCTTGTATAATCGCATTTTGCTTATTTCGCTTAGTCACGTGAGACCGCTGAGGTTATTGACTACCTTTATTATAGAGTTTTCCTTCTGTTAAATGAGTCTGAACATGTTTTAGCTAGGTATGCTCCCCTTTGGTCTCGCCCCCCTCCTCCTTTTGGCGAGAGACATTTTCAGAGTTGGACGAGGCCAAGCTTTTTTAGGCCACATGGCACTTTCTAAGATAGCCACGTGCCCTGGCCTTCACTAGGTATAACTAGAGCCTCATTAAAAACAATTAATTGTATTTTGTGGGTACCTCGATTTTTCACCTTGGCCCAGGCGAGTAGCCCAATAAAATACGCCCCAAAGTCTGGAGGCCTCACGCCTCAACTAACTCACTTACGACCCAGTCAAATTTCCTAAAATCTCGTAAGGAAATATTCTAGGAGTTATGGACTGATGTGGGGGAGTCCAACACCCCCACTCCCACGAAAAAAACTCGTATATAACAAACCTTCAGCCCGGGGCAAAGGACATGCATTATTTTTCCTGTAAAACACTCTCCGGAGTAAAGAGAAATAATATTGAGAGAACCACCGTGGACGTAGGCATTCTTTCTGAACCACGTAAATGCCCCTCAAGCAGGGGATATCCAATAATAGCCTGCCCCTCACAGGATCAAATCTAAAGTTCGACGTTCAGATCAGAGGGCTCGCCCAGAACGGCAAGTCTCAGAAGAAAGTCAAGGACCAGCCAGGTCCACGCAAATCTCTAGGTTGATCGATGCCTATGAGGCAAGGCTCCAAGAGCAAGGGGAGGTCGCTCACAAGCAAAAAGCTGATAATGCTCACCTCAAAAGGAGATTGGAAAGGATGGAGAAAGAACTCCATCATAGCACTAGGCTACGTCAGTATCTCACTCCTAGCCCTCAGGCGAGCAAGTCTCGCAGCCGAGGAAGGATCCCTAGACGTGGATCTGAAAGATTAGAGGAACACAAATCAGATAATGACTCACTCAAGCAAAATAGACCAGCTCACCGATGCAGGAGTCCAGCTCGAGAAAATGATGATATACGAAATTTGGTCCCGAGAAAGATGGACCAACACCCAGCACATTGGGATGCTAGATCGACCAGAGAGCTAGCCCGGTGAGCTCTAAGAACCCAGATGAAATCCACTTTCTCAAGGGATATAGAAGAATAATAAGCCCGCAAGAAGTTTGCAATTCCTATATTCAAGATCTACGACGGAAAAACTGACCCTATCGATCACATTAGGCAGTACAGGTAGGCTATGACTCTCTCGAGCCACAGGGATGCACTAATGTGCTGGATCTTCCTTTTGAGATTGCATGATGTGGACCATAAGTGGTTAGAGAGGCTCCTTCACAGATCTATCAGGAGCTTTGAGTCCCTGGAAGAGCTCTTCATGGCTTGCTTCATTACTAACAGCTCCCATCTGAAGAGGAAGGATGCCTTGATAATAATGAAGAAGACACCCAAGGAGAGCCTTCGGGACTACACAAGAAGGTACTAGGAGTTGTTCAACGAGGTCAAAGACTTCTCAGAGCAGGTAACCGTAGCCTCTTTTAATATTGGCCAACCCAGCTCTTCCCTCTTGCACCAATCCCTCACTAAGAAGGAGGCCACAACTATTGATGACTTAATGGCTTGCATCGAGAAGTATGCCAAAGTTAAGGATGTGACCCGCCTCAGTGTAGGGGAGAATGGTCGAGCTAAGCTCGCTGCTAAGGGTAACAACAAGGCTGAGAACCAAAAAAAAGGGAGAAAGATAGGAGAAAAGGTAGCTCCAAGAGCGGGAGAAAAAATGATGCTTCAAAAGCATTTTATGCAGTAAACACTGTCTTCAAAGAATCAATTTATAAGATCCTCGCAAAGATCAAGGATGAGCCGTTCATTAAGTGGCCTAAAAAGATGGGAGAAGATCCCTCGAAGAGGAAGAACGCGCTGAGATGTGCTTTTCACAAAGAAGGAGGACACAAAACTGAGCACTGCAAGGCTCTTAAGTCCTACCTCGAAGAGCTGGCCCAGACTGGGAACCTGAATGAGTTTATGGAGAAGGAGACAGAGAAGGTTACTGCCAACAGAGACACACGGCCCGATAACGTGCTCGAAGAGAATGATGGTCATGAGCTCGTAGTGATTCACGGGGCATCTAATCTAAAGTAGATTCAAGGGAATTCATCCCAGATAGAAGTGAAAAAGCTTACGGCAGTGATGCAAGCTTTTCAAATCGATCAATCAAAATCATAATTGGGAAAGCGTCGGTGAGCAGATGATGTCGACTATAAAAAAACACATCGTATTCATAGATAAAGACTTAGTTGGAGTAAGAACCCCACATCATGACGCTTTGATCATTACACTCAGGATAGCAAACTATGACATCGACAAGTTGCTCGTCGACCAAGGAAACTCATCTGAAGGAATGTATCTCGACCTATTTAGGAAATTGAATTTAAGCATTATCGACTTAAAGGAAGTCATTGTCCCTCTAGTTGGCTTCGCTAGGAAAGTAACTATCCATTTGGAAAAGATCGTACTGCCAGTGAGGGTAGGAAATGTCTCCAAGATGATCGAGTTTCTAGTAGTCGACATTGACTCTCCCTACCAGGCTATCCTCGGTAGAGGATGGCTACATGCGATGAAGGTAGTTCCCTCGACCTACCATCAGAAACTCAAGTACGTGACTGAGCGAGGAGTGATGGAGATCAACGGAGATCAAGCGATGGCAATAAGTTGCTTCATAGTATCCATCCGCCCAAAACCATAAAAAAAGGTCGAGAAGGGAAAAGATAAGGTTGAGGAACAAGAAGGTTTGATACCTTCAAAATAGGAGCTAAAGTATGGAGACCCGGAGTAGAGGAGACCAGGCTCCTTCCCTATGAGTGAGTCATTAAAAACCTGGAAAAGGTCACAGTCGGTGGTAGCAAAAAAGACACGATGTTCTTGATTGGGGCCTCTCTCACAGATCGTGAGAAGAAAGAATTGACGGTACTATTGAGGAACAATCTGGATATTTTCATGTGGGAACCTTACGAGCTGCCTAGAATTGAACCCAGTGTGGTTTGTCATCGGTTGCACATCGACCCAACTTTCAGGCCTATCACGCAGAAGGCATGGCAAACTGCGCCCGAGAAGGCCAAGGCTGTAAAGAAAGAAGTAGAGAAGCTGTTGGATGCAGGATCCATATGAAAATTTCAATTGCCTAAATGGTTGTCCAACCCAGTAGTGGCTCCGAAGAGCAATGGGAAATGGAGAGTTTGTATTGACTTCACTGACCTTAACAGGGCATGCCCTAAGGACATTTTCCCTCTCCCAGAGATCGACCAGTTGGTGGACACCACAGCAGCTCATGAAAGAATGAGTTTCGTGGATGCATACTAGGGGTACCACCAGATTCCTCTGTACGCACTAGACCAAGACAAGACAGCATTCATCACCACCATCGGATTATATTGTTACAAAGTTATGCCCTTTGAGATCAAAAATTCAGGATCAACCTACCAGCGGATGGTCACCAAGATGTTTAAAGACCAAATGGGAGATACCATGGAAGTCTACATCGACGATATGCTCGTCAAGAGAAGGCACAACGAAGACCACCTCTCAGACCTATCAAGGACCTTCGAAATCCTCAGGAAATACCGAATGAAACTCAACGCGAGCAAGTGTTCCTTCGGTATCCAGTCAGAAAAATTTCTCGGGTACTTGGTTAGTGAGAGAGGCATTGAAGCTAGGGGTGGTAAACGGACGGATACAAATCGAATACCATGTTTTTCATATTCGTATCCTCTATCTGGATGCACTATCCGTATTTGTATCCATATATGTATCCGCCTTGATAGTTAAAACAACTATCCATATCCATATCCGCTCGGATACCTCAGATTCGGATAATATTCGTATTCATTTACATTTTTTAGCCATCGTAAAAAATAACTATTAAAATATCCAATCCAATGAAATCCATTCCAATCCAAATAAATATATAACAAAATTACTACCTCCTAACATCAACAATTATGGCTTCCATAATAATAGTAGCATTCCATAATGATAATATGTCTTAAATCCATCCATACTTTACAACGATATAAGCTTAAAGCCATCAATAAAATAATAATAACAGTAGCTCCGTGATAATATACCCAATAAAATAATAATACATGACATTTTATAATATACCCATTAAAATAATAATTTTAGGGTGTTTTTGTTTTGAGTCGAGTATGTGTTTGTTTTGTTTTAGGGAATAAACGATTAAGGTTTTATTTAATATTATTTTATTAGTAATACTAGGGCTGTAAACGGATATTCAAAAATCTTCATCTGTCCGATATCCGAATCCGAATTTGCGGATATTTATCCGAAAAAATGAAAACGGATACGAATATGGATACTTTATAAAATATCCGAGAAAACGGATACGGATACGGAAACGGATAGTACTAGTATCCGACACGGATAATCCGTATCTGATGCGGAGTATCCATTTTACCGGATATCCATTTTACCGGATATCCGTATCCGTCAAACATATGTTTAAAATATTACTAATAATATTACTATTAGTATTACTAATAAAATAATATTGAATAAAACCTTAATTGTTTATTCCCTAAAAAAAACACATACTTCCCTCAAAACAAAAACACCCTAAAATTATTATTTTATTGGGTATATTATAAAATGTCATGTATTATTATTTTATTGGGTATATTATCACAGAGCTACTGTTAATTTTTTTTTATGGATTTAAGCTTATATGGTTGTAAAGTATGGATGGATTTAAGCCATATTATCATTATGGAATGCTACTATTATTATGGAAGCCATAATTGTTAATGTTAGGAGGTAGTAATTTTGTTATATATTTATTTGGATTGGAATGGATTTCATTGGATTTGATATTTTAATAGTTATTTTTTGCGATGGCTAAACAATGTAAACGGATACGGATATTATTCAAATCCGAGGTATCCGAACGGATACGGATATGGATAGTTGTTTTAACTATTCGGACGGATACGAATACGGATAGTGCATCCAGATAGCGGATACGGCTATGGAAAATATGGTATCCGATCTGTATCCATCCATTTACCACCCCTAAGTAATACTAATACTAATATTATTAGTAATATTTTAAACATATGTTTGACGGATACGGATATCCGGTCAAAAGGATATCCGATAAAATGGATACTCCGCATCGAATACGGATTATTCGTATCGGATACTAGTACTATCTCTATCCGTATTTGTTTTCTCAGATATTTTTATAGAGTATCCATATTCTATTTTTTCGGATAAATATCCACAAATTAGGATTCGGATATCGGACGGATGTGGATTTTCAAATATCCGTTTACATCCCTAATTAAAACCAACACAGACCAGATCGATGCAATCAACAAGGTACAGCCTCCCTGCACGATAAGAGACATACAGAAGCTCACGGGCATGCTCTCCGCCTTGAATCGGTTCATCTCGAAGTCATCCGAAAAGAGCCATCCATTCTTCCAGCTATTGAAGAAAAGCAAAACAGTGGAGTGGAATAAAAATTTCTCGAGAGCATTAGAAGAGCTCAAAGATTATCTCAGCACACACCCCTTGCTCATAATACCTCAAAAGAATGACTCCCTGTACCTATACCTTGCAGTTTCTGGCCACGCTGTCAGTTCTTCACTAGTATGCGAAAGAACGAGAATCTAGCACCCGGTCTACTATGCGAGCAAGACCCTCTTGGACATCGAGCAGTGATACCTACTATTATAAAATCTCACCTTTTTATTAGTGATAGCCTCGAAGAAATTGAAGCATTACTTCGAAGCTCACTCTATCATCGTCCTTACGTCATACCCCCTTAAAGCAATCCTTTGGAAAGCGAATCTGTCCGGCAGGCTATCGAAGTGGTCGATCGAGCTCGAACGATTTGACATCAAGTTTCAATCAATGAATGCAATCAAGGGGTAGGTCCTCTCTGATTTCATCACGGAATTTACTGGGGAACAGCCTTGCAACCAACTTCAATTCGTGGGCCAAAGAGAGGGTCACTCGGTACAAGGTGTTTGACGACTGTTTGTTGATGGAGCCTCCAACTCCAAGGGGGTAGGAGTACGCATTGTTCTCGTTACCCTAGAAGATACAATCCTCGAGTAAGGAATCAGGCTTGGATTTGAAGCCTCCAATAACGAAGCAGAGTATGAAGCATTAATAGCAGGCCTGCAGAAGGCATAGGCATTGGGAGCAAAGAAACTCGAGGTGTTTGGCGACTCGCAACTGGTCTCTAACCAGATAAGTGGGGAATTCAACGCGAAGGATGAGAGAATGGTAGCCTACCTCGCCTTAGCAAAGAAAGTAATATCTAACTTCGAGCAAGTCAGTGTCCAGCAATTTCCCAGAGGACAAAATAGTCATGTTGACGCCCTAGCGGCCTTGAGCTCAGCAATCACCTCTGACTTAAAAAGAACAATTTCTATCGACTTCCTCGTCCAGTCGAGCATCAACCAGAGCAACGAGCTACCAGACATGGGTCATATTCTCCAGATTGAACCAGTGCCCAGTTGGATGTACCCCCTGAGGGACTATTTGAAAGATGGTGCCCTACCAGACGATAAGAAAGCCACTCATCAGATTAGAGTCAAAGCTACCTGCTTTCACTTATCTCCTGAGGGAAAACTGTATAAAAAATCTTTCACCGACCCTTATCTCCATTGTGTTCACCCGAAGGACGTCGAGCAAGTCCTGTACTAGCTTCATGAAGGAATCTATGGGAGCCATATTGGGGGCAGATCGCTAGCTTTCGAGCGATGAAGGAAGGCTACTGGTGGTCATACATGCAGAAAGATTCTGGGGTATATGCTCGCAGGTGCGAGAAATGTCAAGTACACGCTCTTATGGTTAACCAACCTGCCAGCGACCTAAAATCACTTACCAGCCCCTGGCCCTTTGCCCAGTGGGGTATGGACATCATCATCCCTCTTCCTACCGTGTCCGGTAATCGCAAGTATCTGTTGGTCGCGATAGACTACTTCACCAAATGGATTGAGGCGTAGCCCCTGTAGAACATCGGAGATGCATATATAATGAGATTCATATGGAAGAACATAATTACTCATTTTGGGATCCCTAGGAAGATCATCACTGACAATGGAACCCAGTTCCAAAGTGGCCTATTCCAGAGTTTCTGTAACGACCATAGGATCAGGCACCATTTCAGCTCTGTAGCATACCCTCAGAGCAACGGACGGGCTGAAGCTTCTAACAAAACAGTGATTGATGGACTGAAGAAGCGATTAGAGCGAGCCAAAGGGGCATGGGTGAGCGAGCTGCCACATATTCTATGGGCTTACCACACTACCCCACGGCGAGCAACTGGGGAAACCCCATTCGCACTAACATATGGAATGGAGGCAATCATCCCTTTAGAAGCTGGCCTCCCAACCATGAGGTCCACCTTGGTCGACCAAGGCTAGAATGAAGCATCATTACTCGCTGAACTTGACCTAGCCAACGAGCGCAGAGAATTAATTCTAATGAAACTAGCAAGCTATCAGCAACACCTGGCAAAGCACTATCACAAGAAGGTCATTTCAAGGTCTTTCCAAGTCGGGGACTACGTCCTAAGAAAGGTTCTTGGCAGCGCAGTAAAAACATCAGATGGCAAGCTAGGTCCGAACTGGGAAAGACCATTCAAGGTGACAAGTGACAACCTGCAAGGAGCCTATCACTTAGAAATGCTGGAGGGCAGGGAGATACCGCGAGTTTGGAACGCAGCCAACCTAAAGAAATTCTACTTCTAGTTTTCTATATTGGTCCTTTACAACATTGTTGAAATAGGAAACCTATTTTTCATTATTTTTTAATAAAAGATTATTTGACAGTGGCATTCTATGAAGTGTTATGTTTTTATTATAAACTTTATAACTTGCACATCCTTTCCATGCGACAGGCACCCTACTCAACATATAAAAGCAGGGTGTAACCCTCCTCAGGTTTTCATTATCAAACACGAATAACCTCTTAGCATTTCCCCTAGCAATATATGAAGCCCTATAGGAGACCCTTAGGAAGCTCGGCCAAATCGAATTGGTCGCCAAACGATGTTTGGCTCAGAAAACCTGATCGGATAGAACATCCAACACCAGGTGTGTCCTCGCCATTTTCACACTTAGGCCTAAGGGAGTGTGACGACACAACCTAAATGGTAAAGTAGGGCAGAATGGTATCTCATAAGCATACTGGACTGGGAGGATACTCACTTAATAAAACAAATCTACCCACATCAAATCTAGTCGGCTACGAAGAACCCAAGATAATCAAACAAAAAATTAATGAAGTAGAAAATACACAACACATGTTTAGTCGGCGAATCGTCCAAAACATAAATATTTTATTACTTCACTACATTTACAACAGAGTTACATTGAATGAATTAAGTAAATCATATTGGGGATTAGGTCTCCGAGTAAGGTAATCAGCTACGTGCGCTCTTCGGCCATCGTCTGGGTGAGGAGCTAACTCCAACTCAACTTCATTTGCATTTGGATCCAATAGCTACCTGGGGATAGCATCTATGGGGACCCACTGGTCATCCCTCCTGAAAGGGTTAGGCATCAGAGTTGAAGCAAAGATCTCATAACGATACCATAGCACTGAGTTCCTGGGGACCTTCAGCTCCTTGAGAGCATTCAACCATCCCCTAATATAGGATAACTCTTCGACCTCTGTCAACCTCGTTGGAGCATCTGTCCAACCCTGGTCATAACCATCATCCCACAATCGCCAAGGACCTTTATTGAACAGATGCCTCAGCAGTGTAACATCTCTTTGGAGCCCAGCAGTTATCACGTATGCTCGACGAACATCTCCTCGAAGCTCATAAACCTCCCTAGCTGCACCCCTATCATCTGTACCAGCTCGTGGACTAACCGATGAAGAGGAACCCCTCAAAACTTGAGGTAAAATGCTCGACGCATGCTCTCTAAGTCACGACACTTCCCTCTTCAGAGCTTCATTCTCCTGTTAAAGAACTTATATGACTTGATTAATCTCGGAGACATCCAGAAGTCTAGCTCTCAGACTATTCACTTCTTCTTGAATAGAAGTGCCAACCTCCTCCATCTCTTGAAGTCTATCCTTCAGTTTGGCAATGAGCTCGAACTGCTCTTTAAAACTCTTATTCCTCGACCTAAGGGACATAAAAATCCTTACAAAGGCTTGACGAACTTGGTTACTGGCATTAGGGCCAAGAATGCTTCCTAGTTGGGAAGTGGCAGGTATATACTCATCAGCATCAATCAGCTACAGACCATATAAGCATTAAAGGAAGAAATCAGTATGAAGAATGGAACAAAACTTCATTTCATTAATAAAAGATTCCAAGTACATTAGCAGAAAGAAAAAAGGAAAGAACAAGCAAAACAAAAGTCCAAAGGGATCCCTAGAGCAGGCTAGCTAGCAACCTCAGTTTTCTTCGAGGTCGCTGGTTATTTTCCCTTGTCTGCAATAGCAGGAACACTTCCCTCAGATGGGGCAATCACTGTCCCCTGGTCAGAAGGAGAACTAGTAGTGACGGTCTGGGGAGCAGGAACACCTTCATCAATGGCAGGAGCAAGTGCCTCATCCACCACAGGCCTAGGCCTAGGATCGTGCTCGTTAAATAGTGGGGAGTCGATATCCACCTCGGCAACCAGGAGAGACTTATTCCAATCCTTCTTGAAGTTCATACGAGTGATATAGTCAATATGAACGTCAGCATCCTCATACGCAGCGGCCAATCCGGCATTATACGAGCTTTACTTAAGGGTGGCTACCTCGAATTCCACCTTCTTCACATATTCCAGGAGCACCTTATTCTCCTCCACCACGGCCAATTTGCTCGAGCAGACCAGGTCATAGGACTGCCTAAACTCCCCAAGCTCTATGATCGCCACCTTCTTTATTCGATTAGCTTCAGACAGAGTGAGATTAGGAGACTTCTGGACAGCATTGATAGTCTTCAAGTTAGCCTCCAGCTCGACATTCTTCTTCTCAAAAATGGTATTCCTCTTCACCAGCTCATCGCAGCTGTAGTAGAGGACGGTGAAGTCGGTAACAAACTATAAAGAAGAGAAATATTAGTAAGGGAAGCATAGAATGAAGTATTACGAGAATCGAGAAGTGAGAGTAAACTTACCAAGGCTAGCCTCTGACTTGCTTTCAAAGCTAACTAGTCGGTCCCCATCGCCTTCTGATGATCTGTCGGCAAAACTTCTCTTTCAAGCAATGCAGGACCCAACTGAGGAGAAAGGGCAACAGAGGCCCCTTCAGGAAAAGCAGACATAGGCACCAGATCTTTCCCTGCCTTCGTCCTCACCTCCTCTCTCCTCTTCTCCTCTTCCCTCTCTTTCCTCTCCTTGTCAACTTTCCTTCTCTCCTTTAACTTCTTCTCCTCCTTCACTTTCTTCCTTTCCTCCTCCTTATTTCTCTCATTTTCTCTCAACTGCTCCTCCTTCATCTTTTTCTTCTCCTACTCATGAGAAGCAGACTGAGAACCAGTTGCAACCTCTCCACTGCCAGATTTCTGCTTCTTCGATCGGCGCTAAAGGAGCACATCATCATCATTATCACGAATCAAATTCTTCCTGAGAGGCACCATATCTTCCTCACTGGAACTACTCGATTCACTCGAAGACTCTTGAGCCTCTGAAAATTCTTTCGAGATGGAAGATCCTTCACCACCAGAGCTCTCTTAACTGAAACCACCTTCAGCACCGCCCCTGTTAGCACCCTCGCTCTCCTCACCAGAGCTGCTTTCTTCCTCGTCCAATTGGGTGGGATCTGCAGTGACCTCTTCGGTGATGTCTAGCTCAGGAATGCTGTCCATAGGACGCGCAATAAAGATGGACCCAACGTTCTTGTATTCCAGACGAAAGTCCGCTGATCGAGGGTGTTCACCGACAGCCAAGAGCTCCCTGATTTTCCATGCTTTGACCAACTCAGCAGCTCGAACTTCACTGAGAGCAAGTTCTAAGTTCTTTGTGCTCGCTGAAAAAAAAAGAGAAAAATATAAGAAGAATCATACACGAACAGAGAATCGACGAGCAGAACAAAGACTAAGCCTACCTATGTACTCCTCCCCATAAAAGAGGACCACAAATTTGCCAGACCTTAACCCCTCAGTATGGGGAGGGAACTGTCAATTTCTAGCAATAAAACCCTCATGCCAGTAATCCTTGTATGAATCAGGTAGATTTACTACCAATACCCTATCAGGACTCCTGGCCTTGAGGTACAGAAGACCAGAGCTTGTTCGCAAAAAAGAATAACAGAAGCAAATTTCGACAAGTCCTAGATTGGTGCCATAAAGCTGATTTATTCTATGAACGCCATTAACAATTTTCCAAACATTGGGCGAGCACTGTGCAGGGACTATATTGAAGTAACCAAAAAAGTGCAAAAATAAATTTCTTGGGGGAAAAGTAATACCTCCTTGGGATAATAAGAGAGCATGAATCCAGTGACCATCCTCAACCTCTCTAACATTACGAGGGATAAGGGCAGACTCGATGTCTACCCAATTTAGAATGTTATAAAACTTCCTAAATTCAGATATCAATCTATTGCTTATTTTCGTCATTGGAAAATAAAAACCCTAGTAGCAAACACGAAGAAATATCAACAGAAAAAGCAAAGAGAAGAAGTAAGAAGAACTTACGAAGTAGAGACTTAGCTTAGGACGATGCAAAGTCACAAGCAAGGACGATGAGAAGATTGAGATTGTAAGACAAGACTTGGGAATGAGAGAGCAACAGCGAAAGCTTGGAGAAAATTTGAGAGTGTGAAGAAATTTGAAGCGACAACAAGAAAAGACCTCTCCAGAGATGTTTTAAACGTTTATAATCATAGCGCACAGGCAACGAGGCAATCTGCCGCCTAAATCAGTTCAGGAAGGGCGGGAGCTTCAATCTTGAAGAGTGTTGCACAATTTATCAAAATTCCATTATGACAAATCATTTAAAATTATTGAGCCCAAATTATGGCCCAACAACTTTAGGGGCAATTGTGGGTACCTCGATTTTTCACCTTGGCCCAGACGAGTAGCCCAATAAAATACGGCCCAAAGTCTGGAGGCCTCACGCCTCAACTAACTCACTTACGACCCAGTCAAATTCCTTAAAATCTCGTAAGGAAATATTTTAGGGGTTATGGATTGACGTGGGGGAATCCAACACCCCCACTCCCCGGAAATGAACATGTATATAACAAACCCTCAGTCCGGGACAAAGGACATGCATCATTTTTCATGTAAAACACTCCCCGGAGTAAAGAGAAATAATATTGAGAGCACCACCGTGGACGTAGGCATTTGTAACACCCCGTATTTTTGATGATTTAAATAATTATGTGATTAATTATTATTATTATTATTATTATTATTATTATTATTATTATTATTATGGGAATAAGTATGCGATTAATTATTATTGTTGGATTAATTAAATTAAAATGCGAGAAATTAATTTGTTATTAATCCGGATTAAAATAATTATTAACTAGCGTGCCAAGGGTTAATACTTATTGTTTTGAACTATTAAATATTACTGTGTGATATGTAATATGGAATTATGATATTTGATAAATTATCGGAAGTGAGAAATACAACAGTTTGGTAATTTAAGTATGACGCGCGTGTGAGTCGTGTCGGAACTTATTGATTGGGATAAAAAGAGAATTTATTTTTATTAACTTGTATGGTCATTTCGAGTGCGCCGTTGAGTCCGAGAGGGTTGAGATAGTCAGAAAATACTACCCGGGTATTTTATTTGGACTCCGGGAGATTTTAGGCCAAACCGGCACCCCGTAGGGATAGTTTTGTAATTTGGATTTTTGGGAAAATTAAATGGACGAAAATTAGAGAATAATTATATCATCTACGGGAGTTCCATTAGGGTTAAGTTACACAAAAATCAAGGGGGAGTCACATAGGGTGAGGGAGAGCAAAGTCCCAAGGAAGGGAACCACTTAGCACCACCTTGTACAACCACCACCACCACCATCGTATATATCGGAAGACGAGGAACGGATCTATACCAACATCACCAACGGACCAGACCATCCAATTCGAGGCAGGTGTTTATTACTTGCTTTCTTCTAGCAATAATCATGCTCATGTTAGTGTAGGTTAAATTAATCATGATTTACATATGAATTGGGTGAAAATTGGAGATTTAAATTATGATTAAGGACTGGGTCAATTAGTGGTTGAAATTCCATCATGTATGTAGAGGATTAATCACAAAATTGAATTATATATTGATGAACGAATCTGGGTTGATTAGGTTCCTTAATTGACAATTTGTAAACTAGGGTTCATGTTTGGGGATTTGATATAATTACGATGATAATCGATGAATTAATGATCCTAGGATGTTAGGAATGATGTATAACCTATTATGTGTTGAGGGATATTGATGATGAGGCATTGGGTGTTGAATCTTAGAGGTTTTTAGGTTAAAAAATGGTGGAAAACGCTGGAATTTTGGGGAAGAAGACGAACAGTAGAGTCTCGCGCGATCTCGCGCGAAGGGTCATTCAAGCGAGATAAGGATCTCGCGCGAAGTTGTTCGAACGACACGTGTTAGTGGTTCGAGCAACATGTAATTTTGGTTCGAGCGATATGTCATTCTGGTTTGAGCGAAAACCCTTCTGGTTCGAGCGACAGGGTGAATTTTTGGGAATTTTCTTAGAGTCCTGTTTTGAGTTTATCGGTTTATTGGAGTGAGAGAAACTGTCAAATAGTAAATTTAAATAAGACGGAATTTCGAGAAAGTATGTGAGAATAAATACTTTACTTATTTCGGTATAGAGAGAATGTATCCTGGAGATTACGAGAGAGATAGTAATCTAAATATTTATACTATATGTAGTGTTGAGGTTAAAATACGTATGAGAATTATATATGTAGGTTGAAGAAATACATATAAATTCTAACAGGATGTGTGTATGCCTATTATGTAATATTATTGTTAAGAACACTAATGGGTGATAACCCGGGGGTGCAATAATCTTACTATTAGGTGCACTAATGAGTGATAACTCGGGGGTGCAAAAACATTGTTGATTAAGTGTACTAATGGGTGATAACCTGGGGGCATAAGGATGATTATTGTTAAGCGCACTAATGGGTGATAACCCGGAGGTGCTGAATTATTATTGATAAGTGCATTAATGGGTGCTAACCCGGGGATGCAGGATTTTATTGATAGGTGCATTAATGGGTGCTAACCCGAGGATGTAGGATTCTCTTGATAGGCTCACTAATGGGTGATAACCCGGCGGTGCTGGATTATTATTGATAGGAGCATTAATGGGTACTAACCCGGGGATGCAGGATTAGTATATATATATATATATATAGAGAGAGAGAGAGAGAGTCCGGCTCTTATGCGGATTATTCTATGCGGATTAGCTAACGTCCAATGAGTCTTAGGACTGCGTTTGTCTTTTATGGACCGCCTAGGGACCACCTTCTCTTTCTAAGGTTTCTGGGAATATAAATTTCTACCCCGATAATTTCTAAAGTCTTTTAAGCTTATTTTAAAGCCTAATTAATCTGGAAGTCTATGTGTAGAAGTTTGAGGGCTACTGCTACTTCTCAAGCTTCTTTCGTCACTATCGTATTGGAGTTTTGAATAACGAGGATTATCTATATAAATAGTTTCTTCAGGGAGTCTAGAAATTGTAAGAGGGTTTGATGGAAAATATTATAGTCTTAAATACCTTATACGGTATCGTGGGTTTATTTGTCTAGTTTCTTTATATATTTGATTAATAATATCAATTATATGGTTATCTATAAATTCATCTAAATTATTATAACCATAAGATGACAAAAATCTACGGTATGTTCTAGGGGTAGCTATCTCTACGTTTTTAAGAAGGGCGGATTCCTCCGGCTCTAATTAAAATAGCCTTTGTTTCAGCTAACCTTTTTCGTCTTATAAATTTTAATACGTCTATACTGTCTTCAAGTATCCTAGTGTATTCTTGATATTTTTCAGGTCTTGATAGTTCTTCTGCAAAATCTTCAGTTCTTAATTTTTGTCTAAAGAGATCACGGATCCATGTTCTAATTATTTCTATTCTAGGTACTTCTCTTCCTAACCACTCAATAATCTGGTCTATATCTTTGAAAGTACCACCTGCGTATATTAAATCAGATTCTATAAGTTTTTTATCTTTAGTGTCTATAAGAGTCCAATCTTGGATTTCTCTAGTTAAGTCTAAATTTGTTTGATTAACAAATGATAAAAAGTCTTTAGTGATTTGTAGGCTCATATAAGTTTCTTTTTTAAAACAATAATATGTAAAATAGTTAAGGGTTTTGTTCGAGTTATACCTTCCTTCTGGTCTATAATATCTTTACATTCCTTCCTTCTTCTCTTCAGCCTTGCTACTATTCTTCTCCGGTCTCGACCTCCGACAACTCTCTCTTTATGTGTAGCACCTCAATCCACTATTTTGGCGTTGAACCCATTTCCTGCCTGTACGCCTTCACGCCTAACACCCACCTGGCTAACGGCTTACGGCTAATCGGCACCTGATAGCGGTTCACCAGTATAACACCTTGTGTGCTACACCAGAGGTTCCACACAATAGTCCTCTATGAACAGAAAGTTTGAGACAATTTGAAAAATAATAACAACTTAACATAAGAGATTTCTGGAAAAGAAAATACTTTTATTGCATAGCACAAGTAGTTACAACTCTCCCCTCTCCCCTAATTATGAGAGGTTTACTCACTTATATACATTTTACTCACTACAAGCATACTCTCTCTCTAATATCTAATACTGAAAGTCTAGCAACTTATATCCTCTAACTACTCCCTACCTCTCCCATTTATAGCATAAGGAAGCATACAGATGACTGGTAACCGGTTATAAAAATTGATCCGGTTGAAAGCATACAATTATTAACGAGAAATACAATAATAAAAAGTCTAAAGTTTGGGAATCTTTTGAGTCTTCCTTTTTCAAAATAAATCCTGTCGTCTTGCAATTATTTCACACCTAACGTCTTCAGCTGTCTCCTTTTTCTTTGTAAAAGAAGGTCGTCTAGGGTCCATATGGGGCAGGTCTGAGCTATCTTTCACCTTTATACTGTAATGGAGTCTTGTCATCCTGTAATAAAGCATAGTTTTAATGCATGGCATCTTCTGTCTTTAATAATTCTTCAGCTAACAAGGGGCCCGTCTTTGTCTCATCCGCGTCTTCTTCTTCCTTGTCTTGGTTTGGTAGAGCATTGTTGAAAAATTTATCAATGAGACCCACAATTCTAAGGCTAGCTGAAAAATCTATCTCTATCATTTCTTTGGATTCTTTCTTAAGCCTTCCGTTGAACGGCTCATCAGCTTGGATTATCAGGTCTTTTTTGTGGTAGGCAGTGTACCACCTATCTTCCCCTGTCAATAACTCCATGATTTCAATTATCTCCATAGCTTGAGCAATCTGGAGCTTGGACTTATCAATAATTAAATCTTTAGTCTCGTCTTCTGATAAAATCTCAACGTCTTCAAATATATAATTGGAAAATCTAATAAGTCTAAATCCTTTAACTCTCATTCCTCTACAGGAACTTGGAGCAATCTGATAGATTCTAGCAAATAAATGAAGGAAGTCTTCTACCTTCTTAACATACTCATGGACTATTTTTCCAAGAGCAACAGAGTTTTCAATACCCTTTATCTGAACGAGTTCAATGAACCTGTGGTCGCAAGAGTTATATGAGCCATGTCTGATTTTCTAAAAAGATATATTTTTAGAACGTCTTTTAAGAAACCTTTAATCATTAAGGCATCTCCATTTATTTCTGATAATAACATATTAAAATGATCAATGATGTTATTAGTTTCTTTTTGAAAGTCTTCTGCTAATGGGAGATTATTATGACCAAACGGTATAACAATCTTCGTCTTAAAAATCTTTTTATGATAACAGAAATCAGTGGGTCTAGTTTTGGAGGATTCTCCAAGAGTCTGAGCATAAGTCAGAGTCTGAGGTCTAGGCATAGCAGTACCACTGAGCTGGGTAACTACAAGTCTTTGAGTCCTCATGAATATGGAAATGGCTACCAAATTTTATTTGAACTCGATCCATAGTCTATTCTTCACGTTCCACCATATAGCGTCTATGAGAGTATTTTCATCATCTGAAAATTCTCGTCTAAATTTTATTAAGTTTGGATATCTTTGATCAGGTCTATATTGGGGAAAATACATCTTCCCAATGAGTCTATTTTGAGAAACAATCTCATGTCTAGATTTTTCAGGAGGAACTAGGATATCATCAAAGTTCTCTAGGATTGGTCTTTCTTGAAAGTCTTGAATATGAGTATGTCTTTGCGTTATACCAGCATTTGGCCTTACACGTCTAAGATAGTTTGCAATGTCTTCTTTGTTCAGTCTATTCATTCTAGAAGAACTCATGTTGTCTAGGTCTTCTGTTTATAACATAAAACATGAAATCATATTAGTGTTAGCAAACATTGGCTCTCTTGATATAATATCTGGAATGGTATTTTTACTTCCCTTAATATGCATAACAAAGAAGTCATAATCATTAAGCAATTATTGCCATCTAATAAGTCTATTAGTCCTTGATTTGGAAAAGTCTAAGTCTCTGAATTTTACTGCATAAGAAGAGTCAATATATAAAGTAAAATGTTTAGGTCAAAGAAAAAGCATATATTTTTCTATTGCCCTTACTATAGCTAGAACTTCTTTTTCATAGGCAGTGTATCTTGTTTATGGGTCTATAAAGGTTTCGGAACTATATCAACAAAGTTTTATCTTTTTTGTCTGATGATCAATGGCAAAGTATATTACTCCCCATTGTTTATCAGAGGCATCTATTTCTACTATAAACTGGTCTTCTGCATTAGGCAGTTCAAGTAAAGAAATATTCTTGACTGCATCTTTAATTTATCTTATGACTTCGAAGTCATCTTTAGACCAATAAAAAGGATTAGTTTTGTCTATTCCTTTTAATTTGGCAGTTAAGCTTTGTCTTTTTGAGGCAAGGTCTTTAATAAAGTCTGCAGCACAATTAAGCAATCCTAAAAATGATTGTAATTATTTTCTATCTTTAAGTTGGTTTGGAAACTCAAGAATCTTTTTGGTTATATGTTCTGCCAAGGATAATTTTCCTTTATTAATATGCATTCCCACAAAGTCTATCTCAGTCTGAAATAATTGCATCTTCCTTTCGGAAATAACAATACCATGTTTGTCCAATTCTAAAATAATCTTTTTAAGATGGTCTACATGCTCTATCTCAGTCTTACTGGCTATAAGAATGTCATCTATGTAAACAAGAAAAAATTCTGAATAAGGTATAAATATTTTATCCATTCTCCTTTGCAATACTTGAGGAGCATTTAAGTATCCAAATGGCATTACTAGCCATTCGTATTTTCCTTGGTGCACACTACATGTTGTCCAACTAATACTGTCTAGATGCATCTTGATTTGCCAGAAGCCTGATTTGCAGTCAAACTTACTGAATATAATTCTATCTTCAATCAAATTGATTAAATTATTCTTTTCTGGTATCTTATAAGAATCAAATTCACAATTCTTATTTAATTGTCTATAATCTATAACCATACGTCTTTTTCCTCTTTTGCGTTCAGATTCATTTTGAACATAGAAGGAAAGGCTATTATGTCTACTTTTACTTTCTCTAATGATGCCTAACTTAAGCATTTCATCTATGTCTTTTTTAAATTCTTCTCTGTCTTCCTGTGAGTATCCTTTCTTATAGGTTCCACTATTAATAGTGGCGCTTGGGTTAATAGGGATGATTTCACAATAACTTTGGTCTTTATCCCACTTAGCGATGGGATTTTCTCCTAAAGTAGGCTCTGCTAGTTGCCTAATATTTTCCTTTTCTATTTCTATATCCATTTTCTTCTGTTTGGATATAGCTTGAACCTGTAATAAGGTGTCTGGGCTTGATCTTAAATGTCTTGCTTTATAAGCGTTATTTGTTTATAACACTTTTGGTCTGGACACTTACATTCTTTTTTTAAGGGTTTAGTAATATCTAGGGCTTCTTGTTGGGTTGTAGGTCTAAGTCCACCATGCTCAGCTGAAGAACTCTGATGTTTTATGGGTCTATAATTGGGCTTGACCTGCATAAGGTCAAAGGAAGTCTTGTGATCTATTAGAGGGGATTTAATATTAAATTCCTCTTTATCACTAATTAATATCTTATCGTTATACTGATTATAAGGATGTTATTTACTAATAAAGTCTTGTCCTAAAATAATGTTTCCTATGAAACTAGGACGAGGATCCATTATCCAAAACCGATGATTAACAGTTTTATTGGTTTGATTTCCTAATTTAAAATAAATAGGAATAGTCTAGAAATATAAGGTAAATGGATCTCCGTTAGTCACTTTACCATAGATTTCTTGAGTACTTTTTAAAAAATAGTCTTTAGGGAAGGCATTAGCCTTGCAAATACTCTAAGAGCATCTTGTATCTATAAAAGTTGAAAGTCTTTTAGATAGTCTTTGTTTTGAATAAATAATTCCACAAAACAAGCATGTGGTTTAGTAGAAATTCCTAAATTGTTCTTTTCTAAAATAGATATTCCTTTTTTAGGTTTGTCTATAAAATCTAAGGGTATTTGGTCTTCTGAACTACTATCATCATCTTCTATGTCTGATATTTTTATAGCATATAGGATATCTAACTCTTCTTGATCTGCATAGTCTAATATTGTATTAATAATCTTAATACTTTCTTTATCTTTCTTATTAGGGCAGTCTTTAACAAAGTGTCCTTCTTTACCGCAAGTCCAACATTCTTTAGTGGCAGTCTTAGATTGAGCTACATCTTTTTCTTTCCTATAATTAGGAACCTTATTATACTTACTAGTATTCTTCTTAAAATATCTTCTTTGGTTAAATTTATTCCTTTTAGTCTTAGTGTTTTTTTCTCTAAAGGTAGTGGATGGTCTAAATTTATACTTCTTTGGAAATCCTAAAGGTCTAGTCTTAAACTTCCTATGTTTACGTTCTAATTTATTTTTAAATTTCTTAGATTCACTACCACATCCCCATTGGATTGGAACGATGTCTCTTTCGTCTTTGATTGGAGGGATCTATTTGAAAGTTTCTTCTATCAACTTTCCCTGAGTTATATCACGTCTCTTAGATATGATATAGCCTTTGGCGAAATTGATTATTTCACCAAGGGAGTTGTTAAACTCTTGGCCAATTCCTATATTCATTAATTAGGATTTGTCCTATGGCTGGTATCTTTCTAAAGTATTCATCTTTTAACGTCTCTCCAAATTCTTTAATTTGGTAATATAGCTTCTCATAATTATTGCTATATTCATTTATCTTATCTAATTTGTAAATTCTAAGGAGGGCTAACTTAATTTTTTCTAGGTCTTGTTCATTTATTTGAGCTAGATGTCCAGCTCCAATGAATTCTTATGTGAACAATTGAATATATTCTTCAATTGATCTTTCTTCTAAGTTTTTTTTCATCTTATCAACCTTTGCTAAGGAGTCTTCATCTGTAGCCATTCTTAAACTATCTAAGTAATCTTTTGCAATATCTCTAATTGATTGCTTAGCATACCGCTTACATGAACTTGCATCACACTGTTCATTAGATGCAAAACACATGTTCATCTGATTACGTCATTCATTTAAGGCTTTCTTCCTATCTTGAACATTGTCTAAGTTAAGGTATATACCTACTGGATTTATGGCTTGGCTTGCCATAGTCTTAACAGGAGTGAAACTCTTGTCACTAGTTGGAAAGTCTTTTATACAATCAGGTTTAGTCTTTATTACGGTGCTTGAGTATATAGGAATATTTATTCCTATAGGTTTACTAAAAATTCTAGGAACATCTTCTAGCCTACTACGATGTCATATCTCTTGTTTACTAGGCTCTACTTGTGTAGCTGGCATTAATCTTTGTTATCCTTCTTCTATTAGTCTTAGGTTTCTAAGAAGTTCTTTTGTATTCTTAGATTCTTTTAATTTTAATATGCGGTCTTGGGCTATCATATTAAATCTTTCTCTTTCTTGAAATCTAACAGAATGACTTTCTTAAGGTGATCTTTAAATGTCCTCATATCCAATTCTGAGGGTTCATGTCCAAAGTTTTGGATCCTAACTGTTTATTTAATTAAGTCTTTTTGTTCAAATGATCTTCTAGGTCTAACTACCGGGGCTTGTCTTAGTAAAATAGCACTAGTATTACTACTACATTCTCCTTCTGAAGGATCATTGATTATGGCTTCTCCCATATTTCTAAATCTCATTTCTTCGATCTGGATATTCTTATTGACAATCTTAGGAGGACCAAACTGGATGGTAATATTTCCAGTGACATCGTCTTGTTTAATAAATAAAGGTTTATCTTGTATAGTCTTAGTTTCTTGAAATTTTGGCAATTGTCAAAGGGTCTTAGCTTTTTCTTTCATAGGTCCAGTATTCATAATACTGTAAGTATGATTGTAGTGTGAAACATTAGTTCTAACTAAGATTTCTTCATTAAGTCTACCGCTAGGAATTCCCGATTGCATTCATTCATAAGGAAATTGGGAGAACTTCACATAGCTTTGGAATTCTATATTTATGTTAGCGTCTGGGATAATATAGTCTTCATAGCCACTAGCATATAAGATTAACTTAAAATGTTTGGCTATGTCTACGATTACTGTAAATGCCGGAATGACATTAATGTATCCTATGTTATCTGACATTTCTAGTTGGGTTATCCCAATAAGTCTTTTCTCAAAATCTTTCCATCTTTTGTCTACTAAACAACATAATATGTTGATATTATTCTGAGGTCTATGTAATCCTTGGATTCTTGCTTGAAAGAGTCCAAAGGTTAGGAATTGGAACTTCCTATCTGTTCCTCTAGATCTAAGCCATTCTGAGTCAAACACCTGGAGCTCAGTATAGGATTTGTCTAACACATGATTCCTACAATGGTAAGTCATGTTATAATTAGGAGTCTTAGGAGTGGCACCTTCTTTAAACAAGTTTATGTATCTAACGGCTGGAAGTTATCCATTATGAATGGAATCTTCAACGATCTTCCAGTCAACTTCACCCCATTCTTTCCATTGGAGAGGATTGGTGAAATTTCTTTCTTTCCACCATGTCTTAACATTGGAGGATGAATCCTTAAGTCTTTGGAGCATATAATTACTCTGTCCAATATTTGGTATAGAGTTAACTATCTTACTAGTCTTATCTAATCCGTCATTTATGACTCGTCTACCTATAGTATTCCTTTCTCTAGTTTCTATAGGAGGGGTTTCTCTAAATTTACAGGTGGTTACCTGTTTTTGTTCAAGTCTTTTTTCAATTCTTTCTAAAAAGTCTAAATAATCTTTTTGTCTTTTTATCTGACCAAGGATTTCTTCTTTGAAATTCTTATTCTCTTTTCTTGTCTTCTCAGAAATTTTTTCACCATGTCTAGCTAGAGAATTAACTAGGGATTTTGCAACATTTGTAATATAGTCTTTTACTTTATTATCTTTTTCTTGTTGTTGCACAGATCTAGCTTCTATAGATTCTACGGTCCTTTCGATTTTATCTAAATGAGTTAGAATAAAAGGAGAGTCTATTTCTACTTAGGAAGGTTTATTATATACGGCCTTAATTCCGTTTATAATTTCTTCATATTTTTCTTCTACTTGGGTCAGGTTTAGTCTAAGTTCATTAATAATACTATCCAACTTGGATAGGTTATGTCTTTTCATATTATTAAGATAATTTGCTAAATTTTGTTGGAATTTAACAAAGTCTGTGTAGAAGGTGGTTAACCCTTATGTCTTAGCTTTTAAGTCTAAATGCAAGTCTTTAACAAAGCTACTATTATAGTCTTGGGTAGCTTCTATGGATGTAGAAATTAAATTTAATCTTTCTAATATAAGGCTTATTGCTTTAGCAGCATTGGCAATCTCATTTTCATTTATCTTATAATAAAATCTATCATCATTTATCTTTTCTAAAATTCTTTGATAAAATTCTGATAAAGTCTGAATGGAGAGGTCTCTTGGTACCTCATTCCAGTATGATCTAACTATCTCCATTAGGAAGATAACTATCTAATCTAGGGATAAGCTTAGCTTGTTCTTTAGTAAGTTTAATTAACTCATTGTCTTGATTTTTAGTTAAGGTTTTGTAATACCCCGCATTTTTATCGATATTTATTTATGGGATTAATTGAATTAAATGTGAATTAATTGAGAATTAATCCGGATAAATTATTAACAAGATGTGAGTTAGTATTTGATTATAATGTGTATATATGGCAATATACGAATATTGTAACTATTGAAATTGTCGCGAGATTGAAATACGGCAATTTGGGAAATTTTGTTGAGACGCGTGTGACAGTCGCGTCCGGAAAGTAATTATTTAATTAAAAAGTGAATTTTATTTCTATTAACCGTATGGTCATTTTGAGTGCGCCAACGTGTCCGGAAGGGTCGAAATAGTCAGAAAACACTAGCCGGGGGTTAAGTTTGGGTCCCGGGGCATTATTGGGCCATACCGATAATTTAAAAGGGCATTTTGGAATTTCGGAAATTTGGGAATTAAAACCCACGAAAATTAGAAACAAAAATCTGACTTATTCTTTATCCACTAAACCCACTAACTACACTAAGGGACTTAATGGGCTACGGGAGAAGTTAAGAAATAGTTCCAACTTGCCAAAAACCAACCACACCTCCATTGTCATCATCCTTAGAGAAGAACTTGTAGAGAGAGAGAGAGAAGAGAATTCTGCAGAAAGAGAGAGGGAGAACAACTCAGCCTTCAAGATTCAACATCAAATTCAGAGAAAGATTAGAGGCAAGTGGTTTAATTATAATTGATTCAATGCTATGCTTTTCCATGTTTAGGATTATCATCAAATTTATCTTGGAAGATTGATTAGACCCATGAATTTGAGGATTAAAACTATGAACTATGTTAGGAATTGCATGTAGAAACTTTCTGGACGAATTATGTATTCAAAACAGAACCATTGATGATTTAAAAACGGATTTTAGAAGAAGTTTATTAATGTTCTTGAAAGAAATAGAAAACTGGAATTCTTGATGAAGATTTTATCCAAACAAAGCCCTTGAATGATGAATTATTGGTTTTAGAACGTTAACACTGTTGTAGGATGATTGTATGGTGATATTATAACGTTATTCTAGAGTTTCATGCTTGTTAATGGTGTTTTGAGATGATTTGAAAACTGCAAAACGAAGCAGTCCGCAGCCTACCTGGTGCGTTCGATCGATCGACATTCATCAGTCGATCGATCGACCACTATCGATCGATCGAAGGTCAAGGTCGATCGATCGACCTTCCCAGAAAGAGTAAAATTTCCCTAGTTAAATTTTAATGATGTTAACCTTTGGAAAATATTATTGGAGACCTTATGAATATCCTTAGACTTAAGGGAGACCAGTAGGTATGGTTATAAAGTTCGGACCTTAATTAGAATTTAATTTGAGGAATTATTCTAAAAGCTATTGAAGCTCGATGAGTGAGATAATATTATGATTAATAGAGTGATTTTGAATAAGTTGATGAATTGAGATTTGGGGCAGAAGTAAGGACCTTAAGAATAATGATGTAATATGTGGGAATAATAGGAAACTTAATAACCCCTTTGAGATAGGTTTTAAGGATAAGAATCTATGACGTGAGATGTGTCGACAGTCTACTTTATATATTATCAGAAGACTAACAATGTATACAATTGGAATAATGGTATAAGGATGCAGAAAATACCTTTATTAATATTGAGATATCTAAGATGTCTGCATGCTTAGTATATAATCTTATGTGTATGACATACCTACCATACTTGCTATCACGGGAGGTTTACGTTCGCTTAGGGCCTTCTAATCCTTGTGTGCCCGGATTTAGTTTGGTACCTAGAGGACATAGTTCAAGGGAATGACTTAATTGTGAGTTATTAAGCCAGCTGACTATGGAGCGTAGGTATGTACGTGACCATGGATATGTTGAATTATGTTCGCCTCCATTTTTGTGTGTGGTGTTTATTCTAACAATTCCTGAGAGATTCAGAATTTGTAATCCTTATGTACGTGATGTACCGGGATGGATAGCAGAGTATGTGTGCACCGCAGCTTAGCCTCGGGGTGCTTATATTGTATATTTATGATGTGAATAATATACGGTGGAATGAAAAGGAATTGTGATGTTTATTTATGAGAATCATTTATAGTAACTCCATGAGAAGATAAATAAGGGGATAACCTCCAGTAAACAGTAATGCTAACAATTGAGAATCTGAGTTCAAGTAAAGCTATCTATGTAAGTAATAACATTGGAAATTCATATTGTGAATCGAGTAGTTGGGTTAGAACTTATGATGGTTTAGTTAGATAAATAACACATGTATGGGTACAGGAACGTTAGGAGTGCACTGTTAGACGAGAGGTGAGTATTTCATGTGAGAGCACGTCCTAACATGTATCTTGCATTCATTGTTTTAATTGTTATTAAAGCACTTGCTGTTTTTAAAATACTCTTCACATTCGGGCTCTGACCCATTTGCTTTCAAATCTATATTTTTGTAAAAACCATTTTTAGGTGCCCAGCCACAAGGACACCATGCATAGTATTTCCAGTCAGGTGACGAGCTGTAGCTGTTGTGGAAGTTACAGGGCTTTGCTAGTAGACGCTTCATTTGCCTTGACTCTATATTCAGATTTCATCAGTTGTAGGGCATGTCGCCCATTTCTTTTAGAGATATTTCATTTTATATTTCAGTTATTCAGACTTTGGTTTGTAATTAATTCAGGATGCAGACTTGTTTTATTTCATTTCATATTGGGATTGTTGTGAGGAGTATTTCCTCGAGACTCATCTTTACTTGTTGATTCATTATAATTGGACTTTATCGTGAATGGTTGTGTTACATTTCTATATTTCATTTATTGCATGTTAATCAGATTTAATTTAAAATTTGGCAACTCACTTTTTAAATACTAGGTGGTTAGTAATCGTTAAAAATATTTTCGACAGTGATGCTATTAACTGGACCAACTTGGCATTTTGTATTGATTTAATAAAGGAGTAGCTACCCGGTATTTAATTAGTCGGGGTGTCAAAGGTTTTAATTTCTAAGATGTCTTTGTTAAGGACTTCTATATGATTAGTCTTAATATTTATTTCTTGTAAAACATGAACAAGGTCTATTGGAATTTGGTTATCTATTTCTAGTAGTCTTTTAGAGATATTTTTTATCTTTGTTTCATGGGTTTGAGTATCTTTTATTAATTGTCTTAATATAAGGAGTATACACTTATTTTGGTCTATTATGCTATTAATAGCACTAGCAGTAACTGCGTGTTTAGCTGGAATGTGTTCAGAGTGTGAACAACTGTCTATGTGAGAGGTTAAATAACCTTCTGAGTTTAAATCAGTTATGGGTGTGGGATGGTAGTCTGGGTTGGTTCCAAAAATATTTTTGTAAATGCGAGGGATGAATCCCAAGGGCATTAAAGTCTTTTTACTAAAAGTCTAAAAGGAGCATCTTATGGCTCTGATACCACAATTAGGGGTTTGGTCGGAATTCGGTGAGTTTCTAAAATCTTTAAAGTTTTGATAATAATTTGGGCTTAAACTATAATCTTTTAAATATCTGGTCTTAAAGTAAGGGTTTCATATAAAAAAAGAGGGGGATCATCTAAAAAAATAACAAAATGTCTTTATTGACCACGAGGAGACCACGTGAGGAACAGGACAAAGTCCGCACCGGGAACGCACGGTTTGGTCCGCACCTGAGACTATCCCTATATATATATATATATATATGAACTTGTGAATATTTCTATTGTGTGAAATTAGTAGACCTGGTAATAATAATAATCATTACATTGCGCCAAGTGGTCTTAACCTAAGGGTGTAGGATTAGTGTATATATATAGGATGATGAGACTATATATATATATATATATGAGTGTACTTGAAGAACTTTCTACTTTGTGAGACTAGTAGATAAAATGGAAATGAGAAATAAAATCATCTTAGTGGATAAAAGATTAACCATTCAAACGGTGAATAATGAAACTTAGCATGTGAGATAAACTATCCGAATAATGTATTGTATGGGCGATACGGGAATACTACTAGTGAGCATAGTTAGTATTAGTATGGTTTCTGACTAGTTAGACTGGGTAGTATAACTAAGGGGAGATTAGATGTACGTTAGGCGTGCACAATAGATGAGAGGTGAGAAACTCATGTGAGAGTTCGATAACTAACATGCGTATAAAACTTATTTTAAGAACCAGTTTTAAATACGTGCTAAATCATTTTTAAACCTCGGGCTCTGACCCGTTTCTTATGTCTCTTCTCTCTTTTGTTATTTATATATATTATATTAGGTGCTCAGCCACAGGGGTACCAGATTTAGAGATTTGAGTTGCTTGGCGTGCTGCAGCTGTTGTGGAAGCTGTAGGTTCTTGCGGCAGACGCATCTATCTTTTCCATTCAGTTTCATCTAAACTTCTTATCTAGGGCATGTGTCGCCCGCTTCTAGTCCTTCATCAGAGATATTGTATTCGGTTTACTTTATGGTTTGGAGTTTTGAACTGGGAGGTTTTACCCAGTCTTATTTGTTTCGGTACATAATTCATTTTCAGTATTTATTATATTCCTATGTGTGGTGAATGGTTTATATTTTAAGACTGAATGAAAATGGATTTACTTGGTTTTACTAAATTGAAAATGTTTTGACGCCTAGCTTAATTTTATATTAGGTGATTAATATGTTAAAAAGTTTTCGACAGTGATGCTAAGAATGAACCAACCGAACATTCTGTTTTAAATTGGTACAGGATTGATCACCCTTTATTTAATTGGGCGGGGTGTCACGGCATTCTTGCTGAATCACGTAAATTTTGTGTTGTGTGATTGCCATCCTTACATTCTTTATTTGTTCTGGTGATTGCCTTTTCTTGTTATTTTGTGCTGAACTTAATTGTCACCACATATTTCAAATCAAAATTTGGGCATACAAATTAACCACCATTATTTATTCTCGTTATTTTTTTTATTACAATGCACTCCATTGGATAATTGTAATAACACTACAATTAATTATATCAAAAGTATTAACTTTGAGCAATTTATTGTAAAGACATATGCGCAAAATAATTCCTCCATGTTAAGTTATATATGCTCCTTAATTAAATTCAATTATTGACAACTTAATTTGATTCATTGATGCAGCATTGTACTTATTTGATGTATTGTATTAAAAATACATGTGAAATTTGGTATGCTCGAAAGCTATGAGTTTATCAAGGGGGTATTACAATTCAAACTAATTTAAACATTAGATTTCATTAACATATAATATCACACCATATTTGTATTATTTATATTCAATTTATAGAGCTTATTGGTCCAAGAACGAATCTCACCCATCAACAAATCAAAGTAATAATAATAACTAATAGGTGAACATTCAAAATCCCACAATATTGAGACGTATGTGCACTCCCTTACAATCATGAAATTTTATGTGTCTTCTTAAGTCTTTCAACTTGTCCCTCTTAAATACATTCCGAGTGCACTGGCACTTTGAATCATCAAACGCATTCCCATAGTCAAAATAAACTATACCTACCGATAGTTCTAAAACCATATTCAACGCCATCTCGATTGGGTATAATATCAAATCCTATTCTTATCGAAGAAAAAGATTGAGAAAACCGAACTCATTTTATTCTACAGGGATTGAATTTGGTAATCAAATTTCTCGTGAGTAAGATTACCTCGTAAATCATCTACAAGAATAGCCAACACTACATACATAATGCAGTCAACCATTCATACTATTCTCATAATAAAATAAATGAATGAATTTTATTAATAAATAAAAGTCAAATATACAAAATATTCCACAATACAAATTACATGGTTATTAGAATAAACTATAACACTCATCTTCCAGGGACGAGGCGATCTCACCCTTTGCATTTGTTTTCTCTTCCCCATACGGATCAAATCCAGTCTTCTTTTAAGGAGTTACTGTCTATATTCACTTGTTTAATGCGATTGACGTGAAATAAGAGACACGCTCAATATGCCCCAATCATTTAGATAACATGTGCACGGTGACAACTTTTGTTGACAATGACGCTCGTTTCCGGGTACTTCGCGAACAGGGTGCTCAATGCATGTTTTCTATAACGCTCATCAAAATGTTGACTATAAGTGCATCTATTGTCATAACCTCCATTCTCAACCACGGATGTTGATGAAATATTTCTCAATCGAGTTTATAAAGAATGAATAAATCATTTCCCACAGACGACGCCAATCGTACAAAAGAATATTCACATACCATGATAAAGCGAAGAATAATTTTAACTAAAAAAGTAATGCGTAAAAGAACAAAGATAAGATTTAAGTAGTTTGACAACTTGCCTACGTCCATGCTTTTGTGTTTCTCTTGTTGATAAGCTTCTTAGAGTGCAAGTTGGCAATCTCAAATAATCTAAGAATGTATATTTACCGGAGTCCCACTGCATTCATTTATAGGCAAAGAGTTACAATTCTTGTGGGATAGGTAAGCACAATCAAGGTTACAACCAATATATTGTAATCCACAACAAATTGGATCGATCTATATCCAAAGAGTAGCTGATTTCTTCTTTCATATGATAGGCTTACCACATATATCTGCTTTAAACTATTATTTGCATTTAAAGCACAAAGATCGTTCATTGTGATAAAGGCTCCCCACATTTTTATTTCCCCCACTACATAATGCTTTAAAATACATTTGAGTAATTGATTTCTTCTCTCATATGATAGACTTGGCACAAATATCTACTTTAAACTATTATTGTGTATTTGAAGTACAAGATTGTTCGTTGTGATATTGTTCGTTGTGATAAAGACGCACCACATTTTATCCTCCCCACTACATAATACTTTAAACTACATTGTACATTTGTTTAAACAGTGGTACTATGGTGAAGGAAATAAAAATGTGGGGTGCCTTTATCACAAGCCTTTATTAATCTCTTTTAATTGATTTGAGAATATAAATGCAATTTCTACTCTTTTGATTTATAAATTACGATTTCTACAAAGAGGGAGAGAGAGGTGGTGGGTCTACTCTTAGATGCAAGTAAAGAGAGAATATGTTGTAGGTGGACTTCTTTCGAAAACAACTCATATATATACCTCTAATGGTAAAGTTACAATAGCTTATTTTGTGTCTGAGTTATGTTTGGTTAGAGCAAGATTTCATACATTCATGGGGACCTATTATAAGTGCGCTTTTGATGGTAAAGAACTATAGTGATTAAAGTCTCATTCGTACCTTTTTCCAGCTTCCAAAGATGATCACCTTTGTATCTTGTTTATCTTCTACTGACTATAGCCAACAAGACCAGACAATCCTTAAATCTATCATCTAGCAAGCATCACAATTCACAAACAGGAAAAAAAAAAAGTTCAAATATTCCTACTCGTTTTCTATATGGTCTCGCCATCATGTCTGAAAAACTACCTGTACAAAATTTTCTCGAAGTTACTTTATTGATCTTTCCTTTATACTTGCAATTTAGCAAGGATGGAGATAAAAAGAAACGGAAATGGAAAATAGAAATGATATGTACGTGACTCCGGATAGTGTTTTTCCAACTAGTAAGCTGGGTAATAGATGACTTGTAAATGCACTAACTGTGCTACAATTTCTCATCATCCTCTTTGTCTTCGATTTCTTTCATGTTCTTAATAATTCCCTGAATTCTTTTCGTTAGGTGGTTTGTATGTTGTTCTACATCTTTCAAAATTGTGTCCAGTTTCTCGCGGCACTCTGCCAACTGTTGCTTTGCACGATGAAGCTTGTCCGATAACTCTCGAATTTCCTTATCCTTATCGTCCTACGCAACAAGACAAGAACGTGTTAACATCTATAGGCTCAAAAGAGGGATTGAGAACTGATCCTCTGTATGCAAAACAATCAATACTAGTGAAGCAGTGTGTAAAAATGGAAGGGGGCACACAGCAAAACATCTTCTTTTTTTTTCTCATTTTACATGCATATATTTGTGTTCCAAAAAAAAGTAAGGGGGAAAAACATAACATTGGTCCAAAATCCAGTGATGCGCCAATGTTTTTACAATTACCACTTTGGTCTCTATACCAAAGAGGAAAAAATAAGAATCAATAATATGAAGAAAAAATAATAACTGAATTCTGATCTTAAGATTTACAAGTCATGAAGATGAACCTGATTAACATGTATAATCTGAAAGTAACCGATAATTGCAATATTCAATATAAACTCATTGAGATCCATCTGTGTTTCCTAAACAATATTCCAAAGGTATGCAGATACATTCTTAACACAAGAATTTATTACTGTCATCCTCATGAACATGATCAGAAAATTTGGAAATGAAATATTTTGCCAGGGGGTGTGATCCGCCAACAAAATGGCTAAAAATTTCAGTATGGCAGTTGGAAAGTTTATGGTGAGTAATATTTTAGCCCAGACCTAGTCTACAGCCTTATGAGTTGAGCATCTAGCAGATTGAGCTCGCTAGGCCCTATACAGCACTGGGGAAGTCATTATTTTACCAGAATGAGGAGAGCGACTCGAGCATGATTTAATTATATTGAACCCTCACCATTTGATGACAGGGGTGAATCTATTATTCACTTTCTTGGGTAGGTGGGTGGCAAGCCGGGGGGGTGGGGGTGGGGGGAGGGAGGGTGGGAGGGGAGGGGAGGGAGGGGAGTAGTAGTAGTTGTCCCTCTTGACTTCTGAAAATTTACACTATTATTAGTATTTTGTATCCCCCAATTTTGATAATATAGCACTTTACCCCTCAAATAGTATTTAGCCCCTTGAAATTTGGCACTTTCTCCCCTCAAATATTTTTTTCTACCTCGCCCTGCCAATGTGGATAGGATTAGATTTCCAAATTATTGTATAACAGTGATTCAGGTATTACATAAGGACGAGTCGTACACAGATTCACCAAATAGACATTAGACTTCTCTTCTCCGTTGTTGGCTCACAAAGAGACCCTGAGATTCCTCTCTGTTCATTCCCTTCCATATAGTGAATACAGTACTCTTTACCATAGTCGATGTAGGCCAAACTTGGCCTATGGTGAGTGTGAGTGGGCTAAAATCTAAAGGAAAACAAAGTGGTGAGTAAGGTCAAAATATGATAATTAAATGGAGGGTAAGTCAAAATGTCCCAAAAAAATCATTACATCACAACATTTACTGTAGATAATGACCTCGTGTTGTTTGAGATAGTAGGCATTTTGTTGGAATCAATGTCTTTGATCAACCATATAAGATCTTCGTCATACTTTTCAACACCAGGACAGCCCTCCATGACTTTTTTGAGAAGTCTAGCTGGGTATTCAATGATATTGACAGGGAACACAAGGGATTGAAGAAATCCCAAACCGGAGATTAATTTAGGGCTTATGAATTACTGTATTATCATTATATAATTTGGAATTATTGCATTCAGTTAAGCTAAAATTTATTTCAGGACATATAATTACGCAATTTCCAAGATTTTTTTTATTTTATAAAAATAGCCTTCCTGATTTAGATCTATTGTGTAAAGCTTATAGTACGTGATGTGAAAGTTGGCTCAAAATACTAGCTTCGCTGCAGTGAAGAAAAGTGTCGCTGCAGCGTAGGGGGTCATTGGACGCGGATTCTTCCAGAGATTAGTGGCGTGTATGGCACGGCCAGCGAAAGAGGTTCGCTGCAGCTCAAGTCCAGATCTACAAAAATATCTTTATTAGTGTGGGGTATTTTGGAGTTTTTCACATGTAACCTTTGGGGTATAAATAGAATGACATGAGGGGTTCTCATTAGGGTTTGATTTATATTGAGAGAACTATTCATCAAAACGAGAGACGAAAAGAGTGAGAGGTTTAGGGCTCTAAACTTGATTCCTAAAGTGAGATTTGGGTATATTTGGGACTTGGGTTGAGAGTGAGTATAACTCTTGGATAATCCTTTCATTGTAACCTATTTTCTCAAATAGTGGAATTGTTCTCTGTCACGATCACAATTAGTAGTTTACTTAGTAGATAATTAGATTTCTGGGTTAGTTAGTTAGTTACAAATTGGTTATATTTCTGCTTTTAGTAGTTTGCTAGCTCAAGATTCAGTTAGAGATATTCTTAGAAATTGATGTATAAATACAGCTGGATTGTAATAGAACAAGGTACTGGGAATATGAATCATAATACTTCTCCTTTTCTCTCGTTAATCTCTCTATGTTCTCTCTTATCTCCTCTAATCTCTCACTACTTCCCCCATTTCTTGTAAACTAAATTTAGGTTAGACAAAAGCCTGATACCATACAAATGGTATCAGAGCATTCGATTCTGCCCCAAATTTGAAACTCAGAAAACTTCAAAACACAAATTTCTAATCTTTTTCTAATTCTTTCTTTTCTGTTTCTCATCCTCGGTCTAATCTTCTTCTTCTCCAAATTCATTCTAATTCCAATTCTTCAAACCCTAACATTTTGGTATCAAGAAGTTAACCAATTACTCCTCCTTTTATCTCTACCCCATCTCATTGTTTCTAACATCAAATTCACCACTAGGCAGAGTATCGAATTCCCCAAAAGGAGTCCAAATTACATTCAACAGATCCAAGAATTGAAAATCGAGATACAAAATTGGGTTATATGGGAAAAATAATAGAAGAATTAGAAGGATTTATGATGGGTCAATTCATAAATGGGCTCAACAAAGGTGAAAAGCTTTGTTCAGTTTTGTGCTCCGACAAAATTAAAGGATGCTATGAAGTTAGCCCAATTACAAGAAGAATTTCTGGCCAAAAAACCACATGGTTACAGTCAGCAATTGCCCTGCACTGAAATTGTAGTCATTTGGGAGAATAAAACTCAAGTTACGATGGATCTATTCATGAAGAGTCTCAATGAAGATGTGAAGAAATTTGTTCCATTATGTGCTCCAAAAAAACTAAGTGATGCTGTTAAACTTGCCCGATTGCAAGAAGAAGTTCTGGCCAAAAAGATCACAAGGTTATGATCTACAATTGCATTGCCCCGAAATCATAGTGATTTGGGAAAACGAGACCCCAACGAGACCCCAAAGATGCAACAAGGAATTTTGTGAAAGCAAAGGCAAGCGTTGTGGATAGTGTTGAGTTATCACTAGAAGGTGTAGAAGATGAGCAAGTAAAGGTTGTCCAACAACTGTTTGATAAAAGGCCAAGGCCAGTACAATGTGTCAACTCTCCATTCAAGAACAATAATAGAGTAAAATTTGAAGGAACCTTTAATAAGAATGGAGCTGTTCATAAAATGATGAATGCTGATTCAGAATTTGGGTTCTTTGAGCTCATTAATCACGAGGTTTCAAAGGTCTTAGTAAAGAATGAGCCACCATATGTAATGGGTATCACAACATTGGAGTGTTCTATAACAGCCCAAGAGTATCTTTGCCAAATGCAGTATTGGCCACCAAACTCAGCCATGTATATAGATGTGCGTTGGAAAAACATGGCTGCAATGTTTGATGAAATGCTTCCACAAGGCAAAAAAGTCAATTTTTTATTTTTTTGTATTTGATCCTGGAGGAACGCATATTTCCATGTTCAAACCCCAATCCTTGAGGACAAGGATTTTTTTAAGGGGAAGGGAATGTTAGGATCACAATTAGTAGTTTACTTAGTAGATAATTAGATTTCTGGGTTAGTTAGTTAGTTACAAATTGGTTATATTTCTGCTTTTAGTAGTTTGCTAGCTCAAGATTCAGTTAGAGATATTGTTAGAAATTGATGTATAAATACAGCTGGATTGTAACAGAACAAGGCACTGGGAATAAGAATCATAATACTTCTCCTTCTCTCTCGTTAATCTCTTTATGTTCTCTCTTATCTCCTCTAATCTCTCACTACTTCCCCCATTTCTTGTAAACTGAATTCAGGTTAGACAAAAGCCTGACATTCTCTCTCTCTTATGGATGTAGGCAAGGTATTATTGTCGAACCACATTAAATCTCTCGTGTTCATCTTGTTAATTTTGTCCTTATTTATATTTCCATCAATCTTGTATATATATTTTCTTGTGTTTGATTGGGTGTGGTGCCTTTTAGCATAACAACTGGTATCAAAGCTTTGGTACACAAGCTGTTTGACAAAAGTCCCAAATAAGGGTTTGGTATTAAATTAATCGTGTTTGGAAGTTTTGCGTTTCATTCAACCATATCCGAAAATGTAGTTTCACATTGGAAGGTGGATCATTTTAATGGAAGTGGTAACTTGACTCTATGATAAGGTAGAGTGAAGGATCCCCTCGGTCAACAAGGATTAGCAAGGGCGTTGAAAGGGAGGAGTGGAAAGTAGAAGATAACAGATGATGATTAGGAAAATATATAGTCAAGGTGTTTGAGTACAATCCGACTCTCTATCGGTGATAATATTATCAACAATATCAATGATGAGGACACGGTGCCAAAGTTGTGGGAGAAGTTAGAAAAGCTTTATTTAGGGAAAAGTCTCACAACAAAGCTCAATTTCAAACGAGTGCTTTATCAGTTGAAGATTGAAAAGGGGGGGTACCATCGCAAGAATGTATTTCATGGGATTGTGGATCAACTAAGTAAGGTTGATGTGAAAGTAGAGGAAGAAGGTCGGGTCTTGTTGCTTCTTACCTCTCTTTCGGATACGTATGTGTAGAGGGGGCTTGAAAGTAATTTTGAGATTAGAAATAATTTCACATTAGCAACAGTGTTTTGGAGATTAAGGCACCGTAGCAGCTCAGCGTGACAACTTGAATTTTAGTTTGTTGTATTAGTCATATTGTATTTTTGTTTATATTGACTGTAAGCTATAACAGTTGTAATTATGTAACGAGAATAATAAAGAGTTTTAATGTGAGGTCAAACGGTACTCGCGAGAGACCAGGCTTGGCAGGCCTGGGAGAGCTTTCATGCTCTATCGAATGACCTCGCCGTGGGAACTTTAGCGGGACCTGGTTTGGATGATTGATGTAATACCCCGAAATTTTATTGATTTTTATTTAATGGATTAATTGAATTAAATGAGAATTAACTTGGAAATTAATCCGGAGGTAAATACTAGCGAGATGTGAGTTGGTATTTGATTATGATGTTAAAATGGTATTTGATTATGATGTTAAAATAAAATATTACTGAGAATATATGGTAATATATGAGTATTGAAAATATTAAAATAGCTGGGACGCACGTGTCAATCGCGTCAGGAATGGATTTATTTAAATTAAAAAGTAATTTATATTTTTATCAACCGAATGGCCATTTTGAGTGCGCCAACGTGTCCGGAAGGGTCGAAATAATTAGAAAACACTAGTCGGGAGTTTAGTTTGGATTCTGGGGCACTTTTAGGCTAAACCGACAATCCAGAAGGGTATTTTGGTAATTTTAAAAATTTAGGAATTCAAACCCACGAATTTTAGAGGTCAATTATATATTATTTGAGAGGCCACTAAGGCAATTACCAGCAAACGACAAGAGAGTGGGCTACGGGGGTTTTGAGAGAAGTTAGAAAGAGGTTAAAAGAGGTTCCAAACCAAACCATCTTCTATCACCATCATCTTGGAAGGGATTGTGACCAGAAAGAGGAGAAATTCAGCCTAGAATCACCGACAACAAATCTGAAGAACAAACCTAAGGCAAGTGATTTGATGTTATTAATTTCATTGAATATTTCCTCCATGTTTAGTGTAGAAACTGTATTTGTCTTGAAAGTTTTGATGAAAAATCCAATGGGATTGTTGTGAAACTCATGATGTTGGATAGGGATTGCATGTAGAATTGTTATGGACGAATTTAACACCCCAAAATGTAACTTTTGATGATTTGAAAACGGATTAATAATTAAATTCTGAGTTCATGTTCATAGGGTTCGGGGCAAGAATTGGGGATTTATGATTATTGCATGTTGATTATTAAGATTTGACCGCAAAAATATGTTAAGGAGTGACCTAGGGTGACTTAGAATAGTTTAAAAACATTAAAACGTTATTGGAATGATCTTAGGATGGATTTAGAGAAGAGAAAAATGAAGAAAAACGAAGTTGGGAAATTTCTGGGCGTTCTCTGCCATCTCGTTAGAAGACCAACCCAGGTCGTTCGAACAACCTCGTTCGAACGAGCTTCTAACGAGATTCCAGTAGCCCTTCTAACGAGTTCGTTCGAAGACTTCGTTCGAAGACTTCGTTCGAACGACACTCGTTCGAACGAGATTTCTAACGAGTTCACAGTATGGTCTCTTTAGGCCCGATTTTGGTTTCGAGTTTTCCGTAGGCTTATCTAATCGAGTGTTATTCTTTCCTTATGATTAGTGGGTATAGTTGTGAGAATGGAGTACGTTGAGGATTAAAACTTAGAATTATATAATAGACCGGGTGACTTCTACAGGTTAAATTATAAGTACTTTAATTTGCGACGTGAGAAGGGTTAACAACTTTCAATGTATATTATTCGGGGACTTGTAAACGTGCAACATTTAATAACGGTATAGGAATAAGGAATATACCTCTATTAATATTATAAGATATCTAAGATGTTTGAATGCTTAGTATATGTGGTTATCTGTGTATAACATACCTACCATACTTGCTATCACGGGAGGTCGGCGTTCGATCAGGGTCATCTAATCTTTGTATGCCTACGGGGGGAATTTAGATTGGTACCTCGAGGACATAGGTCAGAGAATGACTTATTGAGGAGTTAATAAGTCTGCTGAACATGGGAGCGTAGGTATGTGCGTGACCCATGGGATGTGAACTATGTTCGCCTCCATTATGTGTGATTGTTATCGAAACGGTTCCTGAGAGATTCGGAATACGTGGCCCTTATGTACGTGACGTACCGGGATTTGATAGCAAAGTATATGTGCACCGCAGCTTAGTCTAGGGGTGCCATTATTATTAATTTATGATGAGATTGATATACTGAAATATTGAAATGAACTGTTTATATAAGTACAAGTGTGAATTAATGTAACATCTTTGTAGAATTAAAAATGAGAAAACTCTTAGTATTTATTGTAACTAATTCCGAGGAATGAAGGTAAAACTCTCATTTTATATTAAGAAGTCGGGAATTAAACCGTGAATAGTATAGTAAAATCAGATATTGAATTAGACTAGATAGTTAGTGGAATAACTTGAATGGGTACGGGTACGTAAGAGTGCACAATTAGTTGAGAGGTGAGAAACTCATGTGAGTGCCCGCACTATCATGTATTTTATATTCACTGTTTAATGATATTAAACACTTGCTGTATTTTAAACTGTTTTCACAATCAGGTTCTGACCCGTTTGCTTTCAAATCCATTTTCTTGTAAAAACTTTTAGGTGCCCAGCCACAAGGACACCAAGCTTAGGAGTTCTATTCCAGTGACGTGTTGTAGCTGCTGTGAAAGTTGCAGGACCTCGATTATAGACGCCTCCACTTTCTACTTTGATTCCAGTTCAGACTTGTTTATCTGTAGGGCATGTCCCCCCTTTTTCTTAGAGACGGCTTATTTATTTAGTTTTATTTCAGTTTTGGATTTAATTAATTAGTGATTCAGACTTTGCATTTGGTTGTATTCAGTATTCGGTTTATTGAGAGGAGTATTCCTCCAGATTCATTGTTATTCTATGGTTATTCTATTGTGACTATGTTGTGGTTATTATATTAGCATTTCATAATTTAAATTGGTTGTATGTTAATCGGATTTAATTAAAATTAACAATTCACTTTTTAAATATTAGGTGGCTAGAAATTGTTAAAACGTTTTTCGACAGTGATGCTATGAACTGAACCAACTTGACATTTTGTATTAATTTGAATAAAGGAGTAGCTACCCGGTATTTAATTAGTCGGGATGTCACAGGAGGTATCAGAGCATCAGGTTCTAGTGTCCTTAGGATCTGTACGGCTTGTTATGTTTCCGCGTAGCGTTCTTTGATATAGAGCGCTATATTTCAGGATTGTTGTACTCTATTATGTAAGTTTCACTCTTCAGCTATTTTGAAATAATAACTGCGAACTTATAAGACTTTACTCTCATTTCAGATGCCCCCATGACGTGCACAGCGAGTTCCCAAGGATGCTCAGCCCGAGCCACAGCCTGCACCAGTTCAGGGCTCCATGAATGCCGCAGAGGTTACCGCTATTGTAGCTCAAGCGGTAAATGCCGCTCTAGAAGTTGTGCAACAAGCACCGCCTCAGGCGCCGGTAGTAGCGCCAGTACAGGCTCATGCATTCCCGTCTGCTTGGGAACGTGTTCGTGATGCTTTCCAGAAAGCACACCCTCCGGAGTTTACAGGTAGCTCCGACGTCGTTGTGTCCAGTCAGTGGAAGAAGGACATCCAAAGACACTTGAGGATGTCTGAGTGTACGGATGTACAGAGACAGATACTGGCTACTTTTACGCTGGTAGGGTCAGCGTTGCAGTGGTGGGAGTCCATTACCACCCCGGAGAAGAGAGATGTCCTTTCTATTCAGGAGTTCTGGGTGCGGTTCGACCGCAAGTATTTTCCATCAGCCGTTCACACCGAGATGAGGAGGAAGTTAATGAACCTCAAGCACGAGGGGAAGACAGTGGCAGAATATGAGGCCGAGTTTACTAATCTCTTGAACATCGTTCCCGATGAGATTCCGACAGAGGAGAAATTGACTTGGAGGATCCGTCAGCACTTATTGGGTAATCTCTCGTTGGCCACTTATTCTGATGTGGTTAACGCAGCACTGCTTCACTGCCAGGACCACCGCTTTCACTTGTCAGAGGGTAAGCGATCAGGAGAGTCCAGCCATCAGGGCAGGACGGGAAAATGGTGCCGGCGGGGCACAAGTAGCTCAGGGTCAGCACAGGCAGGGTGATCAGCGTTCCCAGCAGGGGGATTTTAAGAGGTTTAGATCTGGGGGTTCAAGAAATGGTCAGGGAGGTTATCGTCACGGCCATCAGGTCAGCAGGGCCAACAGCAGCAGTTTCAGCAAGGTCAGCCTGGCCAGGGGAGGAATGGCAACGGCCACCAGGGCCGTGGGCAGCAGGGTCAGAGGGGGAAATTTTCCGGGGAAATGTTTCACTTGTGGCAAGATTGGCCACAAGCGCCAGGAGTGTCCTGAAAGGGGCAGGGCCCGACAGCAGCAGCAGCAGTGTGCTCGACACGAGCCCCAGAGACCTATATTTCCCGCCGCCCTCCCAGCACCACCACAGATGCCAGCTTTGCCACCCATCCCAGCAGTCCCAGTCCAGCAGGGACAGCTTCAGTACGGGCGAGTTTATCAACTCCAACAAGCCGCAGTCCCACAGGATCCACCTGCTATTGAGGGTATGTTCTCTATTCAGGGGACTATGGGGCGTATTTTATTCGATACGTGAGCCACACACTGTTTCATTGCCACGAGATTTGCACGCACTATGGGGTTGTTAGACACTGCAGAGAGCACGATTACTTGCGTAGATTCACCGTTAAGTAGGGGTTCCGTGATTTCTCTTATTTGTAGAGGTGTGGGTATAGAGATCGGGAGGTTTACTTTACTCGCTGATATGTTAGTATTAGAGATGACTGAGTATGATGCGATTGTTGGTATGGATTGGCTAGTTGCATATCGAGCCATGATTGACTGTTTCAGCAGGAGTATTATTTTTGCCATACCCGGGCAGGAGATGTTCTTAGTGGCGATGCCTAAACCTGAGGGAGGATCGTCCACTCACTTGTACTATATAGAGGAGGAGACCTCTAAGGAAGTGATATTACCACTCGATTCGATTCCAGTTGTTAGGGAGTTTGCTGATGTATTCCAGGATATACCTGGATTACCTCCTAGTAGAGCGAGAGATTTTGTTATCGATTTGACGTCGGGCACTCGGCCAATTGCCCGCGCACCTTACCGTATGGCTCCAGCGGAGATGAGAGAACTAAGGGATCAGATAGAGCAGTTGTTGGGTCAGGGGTTTATCCGAAGGAGTACTTCGCCGTGGGGTGCCCCTGTGTCGTTCGTAAAGAAGAGGGATGGATCGTTGAGGTTGTGTGTAGATTACCGGGAGTTGAATAAAGTCACGATACGGAATACGTATTCCTTGCCCCGAATCGATGACTTATTCGACCAGTTGAGAGGAGTTTCCTTCTTCTCAAAGATTGACTTGCGATCGGAATACCATCAGTTGCGTATCAGGGAACAGGACGTCTCGAAGACTGCTTTCTTGACGAGATATGGTTCCTATGAGTTTCGGGTTATGCCTTTTGGCCTAACCAACACTCCAGCGGTGTTTATGGACTTCATGAATAGGGTGTTCAGAGAGTTCCTAGACCAGTTCGTCATCGTCTTATTGATGACATTCTGGTTTACTCCCAGACAGAGGAGGAGCATGCCGAGCACTTGAGACAGGTTTTGCAGACGTTGCGTCAGAACGAGCTATATGCGAAGTATGAGAAGTGTGGGTTTTGGCTGAAGAAGGTACAGTTTTTGGGGCATATCATTTCAGACCGGGGGATATCTGTTGATCCGGGGAAGGTATCCGCGGTGAGGGAGTGGGGACAGCCCACGACACCGACTGAGATCCGTAGTTTCTTGGGCTTAGCGGGATACTACATGAGGTTTATTCGGGGTTTCTCTAAAATAGCGGGTCCTTTGACACATCTGACTCGCAAAGGTGTGACATTCATCTGGATTTGATAGCAGAGTATGTGTGCACCGCAGCTTAGTTCAGGGGTGCCATTATTGTATAATTTATGATGAGATTGATATACTGAAATATTGAAATGAACTGTTTATATAAGTACAAGTGTGAATTAATGTAACATCTTTGTAGAATTAAAAATGAGAAAACTCTTAGTATTTATTGTAACTAATTCCGAGGAATGAAGGTAAAACTCTCAGTTTATATTAAGAAGTCGAAAATTAAACCGTGAATAGTATAGTAAAATCAGATATTGAATTAGACTAGTTAGTTAGTGGAATAACTAGAATGGGTACGGGTACGTAGGAGTGCACAATTAGTTGAGAGGTGAGAAACTCATGTGAGTGCCCGCACTATCATGTATTTTATATTCACTGTTTAATGATATTAAACACTTGCTGTATTTTAAACTGTTTTCACAATCGGGCTCTGACCCGTTTTGCTTTCAAATCCATTTTCTTGTAAAAACTTTTAGGTGCCCAGCCACAAGGACACCAAGCTTAGGAGTTCTATTCCAGTGACGTGCTGTAGCTGCTGTGGAAGTTGCAGGACCTCGATTATAGACGCCTCCACTTTCTACTTTGATTCCAGTTCAGACTTATTTATCTGTAGGGCATGTCGCCCCTTTTTCTTAGAGACAGCTTATTTATTCAGTTTTATTTCAGTTTTGGATTTAATTAATTAGTGATTCAGACTTTGCATTTGGTTGTATTCAGTATTCGGTTTATTGAGAGGAGTACTCCTCCAGATTCATTGTTATTCCGTGGTTATTCTATTGTGACTATGTTGTGGTTGTTATATTAGCATTTCATAATTTAAATTGGTTGTATGTTAATCGGATTTAATTAAAATTGACAACTCACTTTTTAAATATTAGGTGGCTAGAAATTGTTAAAACGTTTTTCGACAGTGATGCTATGAACTGAACCAACTTGACATTTTGTATTAATTTGAATAAAGGAGTAGCTACCCGGTATTTAATTAGTCAGGGTGTCACAATTGAGAAGTGAGGCACCGTTGGGGCTTGTCCTGACCATCTTGGATACATCTGGTAAAACACCGAAGGACCCTGACCGTGGAACCTCGGGCGAAGCAGCTTGGAGTTCCATCGGGGGTTGAGTTGTGAACCAAACAACCATCTACTTAATATCACATCTACTGTAGGTGATGTCACTAGTCAGCTAAACAATGTCAGACCTACACTTGAGTAAACCACCGTGGTATTTGGGGCTGTCAGGCAGTTGGTGAGCCACCTCTGCGATAACAGCCTCCTGACACACAATAGTTAGGCAAAAGGCATGTCTTGGCATTTAATGTTTATGGCGTGGAGACAACTAGTGCATCAGGCATTTAATGTTGCGACATAAAGTATGAGGGATATCTTGCATAGTCTTGAATGACTGAGTTGCCTCGGGGATGGTGGAGGGGCTATTTAAGGACCCCAACCACCCCTGAGGAAATGATGATCTTTTGAGAGTTTAAGAAGTTATTACAAACCATCAGAGAGAGTTATTACAAACCAGAAGCCTCATTCACTCGCCATTATCATTTATTACGAAGCTTTTAATACGGGACAGAGATTCTTAAGAGTGTTTTTGGTGTGTTTTGCCTGCCTACCAAGGTGTATCTAAGGTGCTTACTTCTCTCTCCCTCTTGTTAAGTTACTTCTAAGTTCATTACTACCTTCTGAGTTATACACGAGAGATTTGTGAGTTTAAACTGAGTCTTATCTTCATTAGGTTTGTGTTTGCATGTCCTATCACTAATCCAAGGTTTTGGCTAATTAACTTATCATTACTATACTTCAAAGGGGCTACGCCTCCATCTTATCTAAAGTACCCTCTTACAGTATGAGAACATTGTCATCACCATTTTGTATGGTAAAGATACGGTTAAAATGGAGGAGGTAGAGTCGACTTTATTGTCATATGAGAATTGGAAGTCGTCGGGGGATGAAAGTTCAGGCTCTGTTTTGTATGCTCATGGTGGGAACCGGGAAAAGAATACTAACCGGGGATCTATTGAAGGTAAGAGTAGGTCTGGATCAAGGGGTTGTGGAAAAGACTGGCAATGTTACAAGTGCATGGAAGGGAGGTCATATAAAGCGAGGTTGTCCTATGAAAAAGGACGGAGGTGGCCTTGATAATGCGTCGGTGACATTTGCAGAGGATGAAGATTTTGGAAAGTGTCTCACACTTTCCAAAGGTAACTCGCTTTCTCAAAGTGAATTGATATTGGATTCGGGTTCTTCGAAACACGTTTACTCCAAGAGAGAGTAGTTTGAGATGTTCCAAGATAAGCAAAAAGGTTTCTTATCTTTGCCTAACGGAAAGAAATGTGTCATGGAAGGGGTGGGAACAGTGAAAATCAAAATGGGGGTGGGGGGGGGTGGGGGGGGGGGGGGGGCTATGCCCCAAAGTTACGAACAAACTTGATATCCATTAAACAATTAAATTCCAAAGGCTAACATGTGTCGGTGGCGGGTGGATTCTTGAGAGACGCGTTCGTATCGTACTAGCAAAGGGAGAAGAGATAAGAGGTTTGTATCGTCTGAAACAGACGTCAATGAAAATGGGAAAGCGGTGTGCACAAGTTATCGGGCGCTCGAGGCATGTCTCATTTGTGGATAAAACTGAGACATTGGTTGCAAGTTTCCCAATAGAAGACGATGGTGGGACGAAAATTCCTACGAAGGGAGGGGATAACTCAGGGTTCCAGTCCAGGGTCAACGGGTGATTTTGACTTCGGGGTAGTTGCAAATATGTATTGGTCATTGATGAATCAAGGAGTGTTAGGACCGCGTTTGATTCAAAGTGTGTTAATTAGTACAATGAAGGTTAATGAATGAGTGATTATTTGCGGTTTAGCAAACGAGGAGTCTAAATTTGGTGGAGTGGCAGTATTCTCTCACCACGGGTGGAGATTTGTGAAAGTTGGCTCAAAATACCATCTTCATTGCAGCGAAAAAATAGCCACTGCAGCGAAGGGGGGGCGCTGGACGCAGGTTCTTCCAAAGTTTAGTGGCGTGTATGGCATAGCTAGCGAAAGCCACAGCGAACTTCTCTATAGTGAAGTTGCAGCGTGCAAGCCCAGATCTTCAAAAATATGTTTATTAGTGTGGGCTATTTTGGGGGTTTTCACATGTAACCTTTGGGGTATAAATAGAATGATCTGAGGGGTTTCTCATTAGGGTTTGATCGATATTGAGAGTTTTTCATCAAAAAGAGAGGCAAAAAGAGTGAGGTTAAGGGTTCTAAATTTGATTCCTAAAGTGAGATTTGAGTATATATGGGGTTTGGGTTGAGGTGAGTATAAGTTAACTCTTGGATAATCCTTCCATTGTAACCAATTTTCTCAAACAGCGGAATTGTTCTCTCTCTCTTGTGGATGTAGGGCAAGGTATTATTATCGAACCGCGTTAAAGCTCGTGTGTTCATCTTACGAATTTTGTCTTTGTTTATATTTTCATCAATCTTTCATATATATTTCCTTGTGTTTGGTTGGGTGTAGTGCCTTTTGGCACAACACGTGAATGGTAGAATTTCACACTAAAATTGAATATCAAGTATTAAGCTTATGAATTTATTTGTTATTTTATGACTCAGATGTGAATTGCATAATTATGTCCTGAAATAAATTTGAAATATTTTCTTAAAGTTCTCTTCTTGAATTCCAATTAGAGAAAAAAAAAATATCATTTATTCTGGTTTCTCCATCAATTCGGTATCATGACAGATTGTTTGATGCATGTCATGCGTCAGGTATTTACTTAAATAAGTACACCCCAACAGTAACTAGATTTTAGCAATTTAAATGACTAATTTTACCAATCTCAACCTTTGGCAATTTAAAATGACTAATTTTACCAATCTCTACCCTTCAACCATGAACACAACTTCAAAAGTTGTATACATTTGTTCAATTTTTTCTTATGAAAAGAGAAGCACTTGCTTCACTAAGGTTGCGTTTGTTTATTAATTTGAATCAGAAGCCTAAATCTGGCACCTCTAATTATTTCCTGGTGGCATGAAACCTGTGAATATATGTAATTCAGTGCCATTAATATTCAAAGGCTCTTCTACCCCTTAACCATAATGTATGAATTCATTTATTTATTTTTAAAAACGCTATATGGGGCCTCTTAATTCTGAATGGTTCGGATTCAGACCTTTGAGGTAAGAACAAATGACTAGTCATATATCTTGCATTTATTTCCCCTTCTATTTACGCATTCTAGCATTCTCGCATTCATTAATTCTTATAATTATAATCTTATATTGGATAACCCCTATTTTCATTGTATATCTTGTGCAAGGTTTATTTGAGCTTTTATAGGTGTTGGGAATGTTATGCATGAAGTTTCATTGCGTTTCGAGGAAGTTTCGTTGGAAGACGCAACTTTATGGGTATTTTCGTAATTTCAAACTTCAGAATTTGGACATTAGAAGCACATGGTTGTGTAGCTCATCAAATTAGGTTTGAGCAGCCGATGATCGTGCGTCATCCTAAGTTCATATGAAGAAGTTATGGTGGTTTCTTTTCGGAGGTTACTTTTAGAAGCCATTGCAACAAGATTGGTCCCCAAAAATAAAAAAAAATTATATTTCCTTCATTTATTTATTTTTTTTGTTCTTTTCTTTTTCCCTAATGGGTTTTTATTTTTAGTGGCTCTTTATTATAATATGCCCAAGCTTTCTATTTTTAGATTTTACTTTCTTCTCTTCTAGGGTTTGTGCAAAACTACAATTTACTCTCTTCCTTCATTATTTGCTTGTAGGTGGTTGTTTGGTATTTATTACAAGCTTATTCTTTGCTTGTATCTTGATTTGTAAAGACTTGGAAAACATTTATTGAATAAGATCGTAATCAATACCCACTTTTATGGCTTGGTATTTCTTTTTTTTTCCTTTCATTGTTAATGCTTTATTCACCATGAGTAGCAAAGTTTATAGGTTAGGGTTCATAAACCACCATGGATGCTTGAGCTTCAAAAGTAGGGTTTGGTTTTAATTCATTTTAATTGAAACTTGTGTTTTGATATTGAAGTATCATAGCATTTTAACTTCCCTAGTCATGCAATGGTAGTGTTTACTACAACAACAACCCAATTGTAACCATAATCAATTGAAACTTTAATTTCTCATTATTGATTTTGCAATCTACATGGTTGATGTTTGTTCTCAATTGAATATAATCATTTAAAAGTGAATTGAACCAATTTTTTTGTATTCTTTTAGCTTGTGCAAGGTGGGAGAATGATCCATAATCTCTATTCTCCATTTTAGTCGATATTTGCTTAATCCCTTTTCTAATAGTTGTTTATAGCATATTCACTTGTTTCACAATTGTTTGGTTAAGTTTTTCAGTTTATCCCATTGTTCACAAGTATATCATCTTTTACACTATTATCAATGACGTACAGCGACTTTATATAACCCACACATGTTCTTTGTAAGTGTCCACTCCTTGTAGAATTCGAAGCCCGGATTTGTACAGTTTATTACTTGTTGACATTGCTTTACACTTTAATCAAACATTGTTTTGAAGCATCAAGTTTTTGGCGCTAAGTTATACAACTAATCTATACCTTCTTTGTCCCTGTTGTCACTGTAACATAACGGTAGCTACTAGTCGAAAAAATTCCATAAATGCATAACGCTCACGACCCTGACCAAAATCCCAATGTGGAATATCCTTCCTCGAGTGAGCATTTCGAGAATTGGAGACCTTCATCATCACCGTCTCCATCACACACCCCGTCCGTATCCTCATATGCCCCTTCCAACTCGAACACCACCACAATTGGTGATAATATGAGTGAATAAAGTGGTGGAAATGAGACCAATCACCACCCCCACCCCACCACCCGTGCACTATGAGGAACTATCTCCAACTGGAGAGAACTACCTCTCCTTCGTGCATCGTTTTTCCGTATAATGTCGGGCAATTACTTTCGAAATGTCATAATACAACTCTTGCCAACATTTCACGGCATGGATAAAAAGCAACCATATTTGTACGTCGGAGAATTTGAGGAGGCGTGCGCTACTTTTAGTGACCAAAATTGCACACAAGATGTCACACGTCTCAAAGTCTTCCCGTTCTCTCTAAAGGACAAGGCTAAAACTTGGCTTTGGTCCTTAGATCTAAATTTCATTGGGAGTTGACGTGATATGCAAACCCAATTCCTAAAAAAATTCTTCCCCATTCATCGAACTAACACCCTCAAATCCCAAATTCAAACATTGGCGAGAATGAAACTTTTGAGAGATATTAAGAGATATTTAACGATCTCATCTCATTTTTCCATAATGGGCTCACACTTAATTCTAAGCAAATCGTGGAGACAATGTGCTCGGAAGAATTTTTGAGTTTAGATCCCGATGAGGTCAAGGCACATTTCAAATATTGTGTCGACACCACCTAATCTTAAACCAAGTCAAGTCGAAGTAATCCAAACTGAGCACCTATAACCAAGGTATTTATCACCTCTATGAAGAGGATGCTACAAGTATGAGAGTTCCTCAATCATCAAGAAAAATTAAGTCAATCGATACCAACAATCGGGATTCCAAGCTCGCCAGTATTCAACGCACCCAATCCACCTTGGGTTATTCCAGTGGTATGGGGGCCGACTCGTTTAGTCCAAAGGTCTAGAGTTCGAAACCCCCCACGGAAACCAGACTTTAAGTGGGGCTTGTGTCAGGGTGGCTCTAGCACAACGTCCCCCCTGTTTAGCTCGCATGGGGAAGTCCAAAAAGCTCGTCCATGTGGAGGTTCAGGATTATAAAAAAAATGTATTCAACATAACCAATGACAATCCTCCACTTTCATCTCCCTCACAAATTTCTAATCCTCCAAGCATGTCAAAACATTCATCTAACACGCTCGGCTCAAGCAAAGCACTCACAACCCCCTCTTCTTCCTCCATTATAGCCTCAACAAAGTTCACTCGCTTTAAGCACACGTACTTGTCAATCGCAATTTGTGATACGTTGAAAATATTGACATCTAATGTCATATTCCCAAAAGAGATGTTCATAGCTCCATTCCTACAATATATTGAAGCAATCGAGGTTGTTAGGAATGGTTACCCTAAGATGACGAGGGGTTTAAGTGTTTATGATGGAAACGGGATGGGTGTAAAGAACGACGATATCCACCATTAAGAGGAATATGTGAATTCGGACGAGTACGTCCTCTAACACTCCTATCGGAACCTTAGTGGATCCATCAGCCAATTGAATTCTTATTTCAGTCGGTTTAAGCTTGTTGAGGCCAAATTGGAGATAGACCGAGTAGGAAAGATGATTCACATTTAAAGGTTAAAGAGGGCACAATTGATGGAGAAATTTTCAATCACACGCGAGATTATTAGACAACCGGGGTCCTTTAATTTGGATAAATTGAGCTCACTTGCTCGGTCAATTCTACCTTCTTATGTTAAATATGCTTTCTCTTGAGCGTGCATAAATCTTTAGAAACTTTTCATATGATGGAATTCGCTTGATAGCATCAAGGAGAGGACGATTGATCTTCACTTGTTTGAATGTCTCCATTATATCATCTTTCTTGTTCGGCTTTTCAATGGGAACAAGCCTTTGAAGGTGTAGTGGGTGAAAAGGGCACTCAATTGGAACTTCCACTTCGTGGCTAGGCAACTTATTACTCTTTTTCGAAGTCACTTCACGCTCTCGAGGTGTTAGTAAGATCTCTTCGAATTCTTGTGGTCTTTGTGGGATAAGATCTTCAATTACTTTCCCACTCCTAAGAGTCGTAATGGAGTTGGCTTGTTCAGATTTTTTAGGTTGAGGGAGGAATTTGCCCTTCTGTTGGATACACAACGAAGCAGTCAATGTTGCGAATAAAGACTTAATGTCTGCAAATGTATGAGCATTTTGGATATTGACATTCGTTTAAGTTTTTATAAACGCATTCAACGTATCGTCAAGGCTTTTCTTATGTGGGGGGCATAACAAAGTGCGGGTGGAGGGTCTTAAATTTGGAGGGGTAGAGGTACTTGTACGTAGGAAGGTTGGAAAACTTGTTGTTGGGCATTTTGAGGAGGTGGAAGCCCATACCGATCATCTCTCCACCCAAAATCGGGGGCCCTCGCCAAGTGGGGTGTTATATGACTTTTTAAAAGTCCCCACAGCTTTAACTTGGTAGTGGAGAATTTCTTTGAAAGTCAGAATGGTGGGACACCCTTTGGTCGGGTGACTGGGGATGTCACAACTACCGCATATCTCCTCAATTGAAAATGTGGTTGGGGCTTTGGAATCTCGAATCTTGTATCCATTGCCTTAATTTTTCTTAATAATTGAGCAACTCCCATACTCATCATCCTCTTTGGTGAGTTGATATACACCTTAGATGGAGATGCTTGGATTGGATGCCTTCGGCTTGATTTTGTTTGGGTCCTAAGTGTCCAAAGATTGGGTAAAGTCGACACAATACTTGAATTGTGCCTCAGCCGCACATGTCTTCACGAGTTGGTCAGAATTAAACGTGAGCCCATCATGGAAAAAGGAGATGAGTCTCCATTTTTCAAAATCGTGTCGTGGGCATTTGCCTCGAAAATCTTTAAATCTCTCCCAACATCTCTCAAAAGTTTTATTCTCTCCTTGCGCGAGTATTTGAATTTGGGCTTTAAGGGTGTCAGATCCAATGTTTAAAAAGGCGCTCGAGGCGCTGAAAAAAAGCCTCGGGGCTGAATTTAAGGCTTACGCCTCAATGCACCTCACGCCTTTTTGCTAAGGCGCGAGAAAAAAAAAAACTATTTTTCTTCTTTCATCACAAATTCTGTTTTTTTAAAGGTTAAAGTTCTTCATTTTTCTAAAATTGCACTTAACTTAAAAAAAATGTTGTTTTAATCTACTAACTCTTATTCCTTTTTTAAGTTTAGTTTAGTTTTAAAATTGCACTTAATTTTGTTTTTCTTTACTAATTTGTTTGAAATAAGTGTATAAATTTGTTTGAAACTATATTTTGTTATAAATATATAGTTTGTTTGAAATAAATGTACTAAATTAACTTCAATATGACTTTTTTTTAAAGGTTTCTGTTTTTTTATTTTCAACTTAGATTAATATGTTTTCTTTAACTTATGCTAATATATTTTAAAGGTTGTTGTTTTTTTTATTAAACTTAGGTTGATATGTTTTATTATTTTTTTAATAAAGTTACTATTTTTTTAATCTTAGCTTGAAAATCAATGTTTTTTTTAATAAATTTGCTTGTCTTGCATTAATTAATTTATTGTCATATTATAAAATAACCAATATGAGAATGAAGCTAAAAAAATGATTTTCCCGGTACGATTTTGCATTGATTAATTTATTGTCATATTGTAAAATAACCAATATGTTAAAATTGATTTTCTTTTTCTAAAAAGTTATCTCGGGGGCAACAAAAAAATGCCAAACTATGTGAGAAAACCCTCAAGGATGTTTTTTTTGTAGTTTTATTTTATATTTCTTTGCTATTTTATTTTTATGGTTTTATTAGTATTTTTTAAATATTATTTTGCTCTTTTTTTTTCTATTCGGTGAGGCTTACGCCTCGCCTTGCCTTTCGCCTTTTTAAACATTGGTCAAATCAATAGGCTGGAAAGAATTTATTTAGGAATTAGGCTTGCATATCATGCCAACTCCCAACGGAGTCCAAGGAACAAAGCCAAGTTATAGCCTTGTGCTTTAGAGAGAACGGAAAGTGTTTAAGGTATATGACATCTTTTGTGCAATTTTGGTTGCTAAAAGTAAAGCACACCTCCTCAAATTATCTAACGTGCAAATGTGGTTGCTCGTTATCCGTGCCATGAAATGTCGGCAAGAGTTATATCATGCCATTTTGGAAATGAAATTTTCCTGCATTATACGTGAAAACGACACACGCTGGAGGGGTAGTTCTCTCTTATTGGAGATCGTCCCTCATAGTAAGGTGGGGTTGATTGGTATCGATCCCACCATTTTTCTCACTCAAGTTATCACCCATTGTGGTGGTGTTCGAGTTTAAAAGGGGCGTATGAGGAAACAAAAGGGGTGCATGGTGGAGACGATGATGATAGTCTCCAATACTCGGAACGCTCGCTCGAGAAATGATATTCCACAATGGAATTTTGGTGAGGGTCATGACGTTATGCATTTACGGATTTTTTTGGATTATTAGCTACCATGATATCATGGTGACCACGGGGAACGGATAAGGGTATAAAAAATTGTATAACCCGAACTTGTTGTGATGCGTAGTTTGGGAGCAGAAGCGATTTAATCTAAAAACTAAACAACATCAACAACAAGAATTTTTAGAGGCCAAAGATCATTTCTAATTCTCATGCATCTCTCAAAATAAAGTAGTGAATACAAAAGGGAGAAGAGCATCCTATTTATAGAGTGCAATGGAATAAAGGAGAACGTTCTAGAAATATGATGTCAAAAAGATAGTGGCTTTAAGGATGTGACATCATCGATCTAGAAGCCTCTCTAAATAGTAAATATCTAATGACAAAAGTAAAAAATTAACCCCAATCACGTATGCTCCTGCATCATGTTGCTCACCCCCGAAACCAGATCGATCGGGTCTCCCAAAGATAGTTTTTCCTGTTTTATTTATTTATATTTTGTCCACAATCACTATAAATAGTAATTGGGTTTCGATTTTTAGCAGCTCTTAATTAAATTGTGCCCTAGATTTCTAAATTTGGATTTTATTCTCCTCTGTCCTAGGGTATATTGTAAACCACCATTAATCTCTCTTCCTTCATTACTTTGCTTGTAAGTTGTTATTTGTTACTTATTGCAAACTTATTCTTTAATTGTTTCTTGGTTTGAAAAGACTTGGAAAACATTTATAGAAGAAGATTGTAATACCCACTTTTATGGCTTGGTAGTTCTTGTTTTTGCTTTCTTCCATTGTTAATGCTTTATTCATCATGAGTAGCTAAGTTATATAGATCATCATAAGTCCACCATGGGTTCTTGAGCTTCAAAGCGTTTGGTTTTGACTCATTTTAATTGAAACTTGTGTGTTGATATTGGAGTATAATAGGATTTTAACTTCCCTTGTCATGCAATGGTAGTGTTTAAGACTTTACTACAACATCAACCCATTTGTCACCATAATCAATCGAAACTCTAGATTTTCATTGTTGAATTTGCACCCTACATATTTGATGTTTGGTCGCAATTGATTATGATCATTTAAACGCGAATCAAACCAAATTCCTTTATTCATTTAACTAGTCATCCTTAGTCTCTATTATCCTTTCCATTTTAGTCAATCTTTGCTTTAATCCCTTTTCTCAAAGTTCTAAAAAGCGCAAGGCGTGGGGTAAGTGTGGGATGAGCGCCTAGGCGGGCGGGCCTAGGAATTCTTTTATGTTTTTTTTTTATACAAGTATACTTTGAAATTTAAGTTTAACAAATATTGATTTACTTCTACCATTTCTATCATTTCTTTAAATTCTCATTATACATAAATGGAAGACAATTCCAATCAAAATTCATTACGATATAGATATATAAAATACTAATAAACTAATCAATCACAACGATTCATAAGTATCATATTATATCCAAATTGATTTACACATGAACTATGGTAACAATACTTTAAAGCTTTACACTTTTAACATTACCAACATTTCTTTGGAGTCCCATACATAATTAAAAAATTGCTAACACTAAGACAAATCTTAGAAATATTGCACTTTTTTTTGTGTAATTGACATATGATTCCCTAAAACAAAGACTAGAAATATTACACAGAAAAAATAATGCTATTGCATTCAAAAATATTACGCAAAAAAATGCGACCATAACATTGTATACATACAGAGAAACATTGATGCATATGACATATATATATATATATATATATATATATATATATATATATATATATATATATATATTTCTCTGTATATTTAGTACAATGTACTTTTGATGCGCGATGCAAACTAGGGCAATTTTTAACAACTGTTTTTTTCACTTGGTCCACTTTCTTGCCGCCTAGCCTAGGCGAGGTGCCTACCCCACGCCTCGCGCCTAGGCAACACCAAGGCGCGCCTTTTAGAACACTATCTTTCCTAATAGTTGTTTATAGCATATTCACTTGTTTAACAATTGTTTAGTTATGTTTTTCGGTTTATCCCACGTTCCTCAACTATGTCATCTTTTACACTTTTATCTGTGATGTATAGTAACTTTATATAACCCGATCATGTTCTTTGTAAGTGTCCACTATGGAATTGATATCCGGACGTGTCCACTTTATTTCTTGTTGCGATCGATTTACACTTGAATCAAACATTGTGTTTGAAGCATTAACAAACCATCCCGAAATCCGATAGATACTATGTTATCAAAAAGCAACTCTTAGCCATTGGCAGTAGCATCTAGCTACCAAATAAAAGTTAGTTAACCATAATCAAATCTGAAAATCCCCGTCACTTCTGCAATGATAGTCACTGAAAGGGGAGAAGCAGGCTCCTCTAAAATGCTATCAGTCACAAACTACTCATGACAGAATTTACGTATGACAGTCAAAAGTACAAGATCCATGACACAAAACTGGATTCCCCATCAAAGAAACAAACCTAGAATGAACAACTAGATGTATGAAAGCGTTAACCTCTTTCTTGGACAATGCAAATAGGCAAGTAGACGAAGCTTAATAAGACGAGCAAGTACTAGATGGATGGTTAAGACTATGTTCGCTTCGACTTAAACTCCTAATATTTTACAGTAACTGAATCAAAATTTGTGCTAGTATGCTACAGAGTGAAGAGGATATTGCAATTTGATATAAATAGTTCATGGATAATATCGGCAACGCCTAGTGCATGCATGATTGTCAGTGCGATACGATAAATAACATTTCATTGCACCCAAATCTCAGGCAAGTCCTACAACCTTTATTTATCAGATACGGAAACTGGTGAAAAATGGATCACCTAGAAAGAACGCCCATTTTACCTTTAAATCTCATATGGATGGATGTATATAAAATTTTGTGTTTTCATGTTGAAGGAAATGGAGACTGAGAAAAAGAAACAAAATATAGGTATTTTAGTGGAAAAAATTATTTACTAAATATTAGATAACTCATTCTATACATCACATATGTACATTGATTCAATATAGTGTCTATGCTGCGACTTATTCGTTTGTGGCCAAGCAGTGGACTGCCCAAACCCTAATTACCAAATTTAATTATAAGTTAACACCCCTCCTCTCTTCAATTGCTCACCTACAGTTCCTACCGCCGCTTCAAAGTTTCAATCATTTCTAGAAAGGCCCAAGGAAATTTATGCCACATCCCCACCATTATATCTCCTTATTCCCTTAACCCAAACTTGGATCCATTTACAAATCCATCCACTCTACCCCTGAACATTATTTGGACCGATACTCCTTTTCAAAAAATTACATATCAACCCCTGAACTTCCTGAAATTCCTAAATTTGTTCCCAAAAATATCGAAAATTACAAAACTCACCCCACAAATTCTTGAAACGAGCCTGAATGTCCCGAAGCCTACCCCCGAACCTATCGCCCTGCCGTTTTGCAAGTAGGAGACGTTGACTAAAGGAATGAAGAGTTTCTTTGCAAGGCCACCCGATCTGTGGGAGAAGACTCTATTGATTTCTCGAACGCCGATTCCTATGCAACCATTAATCGAGACAGTTGAGTAGCCATCTAGAGTGTCCAAGGTCTAATTGACATTTGGAAGGGATATTGTTTGTACTGACACCCAAGCGGCTCAGGGTTTCAATTCGGGGTTTATTTCAGCTGCCCGGTACAATGAGTGTCACGTTCAGTTGGCTGAGTGTACTCGGATGGTTTTTATGTTGGAGTAAATTCTGTAGCGCAAGGACACCCTCGCTAGGTTTCACAGTTGAGGGTTTTGTAATTTCGGATCCCTTCATCTGGGGAAGAAGATGAATATTTATAGTGCTTGGGATGCACAGTGCACCCCCAAGCATGCATGGAGCGTGTCCTTCATGAAGCCTTCAACGCGGAGTAGACACATGTCCTGTCCTGAGCACAACTATGTAATGATGATGCAATATTCCCCTCACGTGCTACTGTGATCTTGTTATAACTGCCTCCCCACGTGAATTAGTCCGGCTGGAGACCTACGTCACACGTGGTTGTATGTCGTCCTGGGAGGACTCGGCCAGACCGAGGACGTTACCTCTGATGTCCTGTTGAGCAACTAATGACCTAGATTGAAGTGTAGCCTCCTCGGCTGTCTGGGGGTGCCAGACCGAGACGAGACTTGTGAGGGGCTATTGGGCTAGCTGATAGGTCTTGACCTAGGAGGCTCGTACGACGCCAAGATTGCTAGTGAAGAGCCGCTCCAAAGGGGTCCATGACCGTCTGACGTGATGGTTTGGAAGGTCGGCCTTGGACGAATAGGTCCCAGATTGGGACGAGGTCACACTTGGGTATATCAATGATCACGTTCCCTTAGGTGAGCCATTTTTTGTGGTTCTTGTTACTACTGCTTCTAACGACCACCTCCCCACTTGCCGACAGCCTCGCCGCCAATTGCTACGGCTTCTATTAAGTACTTGATTGACGATTTCTTCAACATCTTGGTAAAAGAATGTTGGACCATTCGCTGTTAAGGTGTTCGATATTGGGGACTTCTATCCCATCTTTGGAGAGGAGACCGGGTTTAGTACTGGTGATATCTTTCCTATCTTTGTTGACGATTGTCGGTTGACCCGCACTCATTTATGAGGTGTGGAGTTTGCATTGATGACTTCTTCCCGATCTTTAGGAATGGTTTTTCAAGTGATGTTATTGATGATGATGGTTCATCGGTTTGCTTGGACCCAGTGGTGCATGCTCTCGCTCCCCGTATTAGACGACCGATTTTCAACTCAATCGCGATATCGGGCGATATGCAAAGATACGCTACTTAGAGAGCATAATAAATTTCGAAAAAAAAATATAGAAAATTTGAAAAAATAAGATTAACAATGTGGAACAATCAGATAAGTTCAAAACCACCCTTTAATATGCATGGCATTGTACAATTGATTATACTGATGCGCGTCGGATTTTCAGATTCAATATTCCATAATAAGAGTAAACAAATGTTATTTTCTTACAAATGTTTTTTTTTTCAAAGACGATACAGATGTTATTTTTTGGGGCTTTCGCATATAAGTCCTATTAGACTTTTTTTTACTCATTCAAGTCCCACCATACTTTTCCCCTACATACAAGTCCTATTCCTATTTTTTGGGGACTTATGTTTACAATTATACCCTTTTAAAACCAACCATTCGTAACTTCTTGGGCAAGTTACATAAGTGGTTGAACCTTTTTTTTTAATTTTTAAATGATCATAACCTTTGATTGACAAATCCGTTTTTCACAAAATTACTATTTTTGAAATCCCCTCGCCAAGATCTATCAAACAAGATCCATGACGCCTATAAAATTTCGAAGAAAAAAAATTACACAGACAGTAAGGTTTACTGTATGCACCAAAATATGAAATAGTTTTAAATCTATGACATTTTCACAAACAGTAACATTTTTGTGTTAATATTACATAGACAGTAAAATTTACTAGTTAAATAAATGGGTCAAATAATCTATAAACTCATATATATATATATATATATATATATATATATATATAGAGAGAGAGAGAGAGACACGCACACATTAATTGACCAACATAGTTTTATAGTTGTGTCATTTTCACAAACAGTAACATTTATAGACACGCACACATAATTGACCAACATAGTTTTATAATTTTATATATGTCATTTTCACAAACAGTAATATTTATTGTGTTGATATATATCTATATATATATTAAAAAAAAGACACATTTTTAGTTTAACCCATTCAGTTGCTCAAACACCCATTTATCCAACATGCTCTTATTTTTAAAGGTCCGCGTCAATGGCAAATGCCACCCTTACTCGCCCAAATCGAAGATCTCGTGGATCCAAACTCAATTTATTCAATATTCTCTTATTTGTAAAGGTTTGCGCTAGCGGCAACCCATGTCAGCTCAACCCACCACAAACCGGAGCTCCTGTTTGGGGTGATTAGAGGTGGCATGGGGTGTCGTTGGCGCGGGCCTTTAAAAATAAGAGATTATTGGATAAATGAGAGTTTGAGTGACTAAATGCCTTAAATTATAAATAAGTGTCTTTTTAAATATATATATACACACACACACACTCACATTAATTGACCAAGACAGTAAATTTTACTGTGTTGAAATAGTTTTATATATGTGTTGGATAAGTGTCTTTTTATATATGTGTTGAAATTTTCTCGCCGAGATCTATCAAACAAGATCCATGAAGCCTATAAAATTTCTAAGAAAAAAAATTACACAAACAATAAAGTTTACTGTATGCACTAGAATATGAAATAGTTTTAAATCTATGACATTTTCACATACAGTGACATTTTTTGTGTTAATATTACACAGACAATAAATTTTACTGGTTAAATAAATGGGTCAAATAATCTATAAACTCATATATATATATATATATATATATATATATTATATATTGAAAAAAAGACACATTTTTAGTTTAACCCATTTAGTCGCTCAAACACACATTTATCCAATATTCTCTTATTTTTAAAGATCCGCGCCAGCGGCAGCCAATGCCACCCTTACTCACCCCAAACCGAAGATCTAGTGGATCCAAACCCAATTTATCCAATATTTGTTTAATTTTAAAGGTCCGCGCCTCTACCCACCACAAACCGGAGCTCCTGTTTGGGATGAGTAGGGGTGGCATGGAATGTCGCTGGCGCGGACCTTTAAAAATAAGAGTATATTGGATCAATGAGTGTATGAGTGACTAAATGGGTTAAATTATAAATAGGTGTCTTTTTTACAATATATATATTTATATACACACACACACACATTAATTGACCACCACAGTAAATATTATTGTGTTGAAATATTTTATATATGTGTTGAAATCTCCTTGTCGAGATCTATCAAACAAGATCCATGAAGCCTATAAAATTTCGAAGAAAAAAAATTACATAGACAGTAAACTTTATTGTATGCACTAGAATATGAAATAGTTTTATATCGATGACATTTTCACAAACAGTGATATTTTTGTGTTAATATTACACAGACAGTAAAATTTACTGGTTAAATAAATGGGTCAAATAATCTATATATATACACACACATTAATTGACCAACACGGTAAATTTTACTATGTCGAAATTGTTTTATATATGTGTCATTTGCACAAACAGTATATATATTGAAAAAAAGACATTTTTAGTTTAACCCACTTAGTCGCTCAAACACCCATTTATCCAATATTCTCTCATTTTTAAAGGTCCGCGCCAATGGCACCAAATACCACCCCTACTCACCCCTAACCGGTGATCTGGTGGATCCAAACCTAATTTATCCAATATTCTCTTATTTTAAAGATCCGTGCGGAGCGTTAAAAATAAGAGAATATTAGATAAATGAGTGTTTGAGTGACTAAATCGTTAAATTATAAATAGGTGCCTTTTTTTCATTATATATATATGAGTTTATAGATTATTTGACCCATTTATTTAACCAGTAAAATTTATTGTCCGTGTAATATTAACACAAAAAATGTCACTGTATGTGAAAATGTCATAGATATAAAACTATTTCATATTCTAGTGCATACAGTAAACTTTACTGTTTGTGTACTTTTTATTCTTCGAAATTTTATAGGGTTCATGGATCTTGTTTGCTAGATCTTGACGAGAAGATTTCAACACATAAAACTATTTCAACACAGTAAAATTTACTGTGTTGGTCAATTAATGTGTGTGTGTGTGTGTGTGTGTGTGTCTATATATATATATATATATATATATATATATATATATATATATATATATATATATATATATATATATATTTAAAAAGACACCTATTTATAATTTAAGCCATTTAGTAACTCAAACACTCATTTATCCAATAATCTCTTATTTTTAAAGGTCCGCGCCAGTAGCACCCCATGCCACCCCTAATCACCTCAAACATGAGGCTCCGGTTTGTGGTGGGTTGAGCTGGCATGGGTTGCCGCTGCCGCGGACCTTTACAAATAAGAGAATATTGAATAAATTGAGTTTGGATCCACGAGATCTTAGGTTTGGGTGAGTAAGGGTGGCATTTACCATTGGCGCAGACCTTTAAAAATAAGATCATATTGGATAAATGGGTGTTTGAGCAACTAAATGGGTTAAACTAAAAATACGTGTCTTTTTTTCAATATATATATATATATATATAATGCTATTGTGCGGACCAATCCACATTTTAAGAATGCGGACCGGACATGTATCACCTGACGGTACGCCTAGAAATTATCGCCTAAATTATAGGCACACTCTCCCTCTTTTCTAGGCTCACCGCCTGGTGACACATGTCCGGTCCGCACTCTAAAAATGCGGACTGGTCCGCACAAGAGCAGGACTATATATATGAGTTTATAAATTTGTCTGTGTAATATTAACACAAAAAATATCACTATTTGTGAAAGAGTGATGCTATGGGTACCATACAAATCTCCTCCAAATAGCATTAATGAGTTGTGCCCTGGTGGGACCCATACCACATGGTATAACACTTAATGCTATTTGGGGGAGTTGTTTGGGACACAAAGCATTTCCCTTTGTGAAAATGTCATAGATATAAAACTATTTCACATTCTAGTGCATACAGTAAAGACATTTACTGTCTGTGTAATTTATTTTCTTCGAAATTTTATAGGGTTCATGGATCTTGTTTGATAGATCTCGGTGAGGAGATTTCTAAAATAGTAATTTTGTGAAAAACGGATTTGTCAATCAAAAGTTATGATCATTTGAAAATAAAATTAAAAAGTTCAACCACTTATGTAACTTCCCAAAGGAAGTTACGGATGGTTGGTTTTAAAATGGTATAGGACCTATATGTTAGGAATAGGACCTATATGTAGGGGGAAACATCGTGGGACCTATATGTAGGGGGAAACATCGTGGGACTAAAAAGAGTAAAGTAATGTCTAATAGGACTTGTATATAATAAACCCTTATTTTTTTTGCAAAAAGGAAATAAATGTTATTTTTTTAGTATGTTAGTTTTTTAGAAAGAGGATACAAATATTATATTTTAGTACGAGGATACAAATGTTATTTTTTTTTACAAAAAGGAAACAAATTATATTTTTTTACTACGTTATTTTTTTACAAAGAGGATACAAAATATTATATTTTTAATAATAGGATACAAATGTTTTTTATTATTACGTTAGTTTTTTTCTAAAGAGGATACAAATGTTATTTTTTTAGTAGGTCATTTTTTTTTACAAAGAGGATACAAATGCTATTTTTTTATTATTTTATTTTTTTACAAAGAGGAAACAAATGTTATCTTTTAGTAAGAGGATAAAAATGTTATTTTTTTAGTATGTTATATTTTTCCAAAGAGGATACAAATGCTTTTTTTAGTATGTTATTTTTTTACAAAGAGGATACAAATGTTATTTTTGACAAAACACTACAAATTTATTTTTTTTAATCAAAATACTTCACTTTTTTTAATGTTAATTACTTTTGTACAAAACAAAGAGGCTACACGTTGTTAACCACAAAAAAGAGGGTACACCATCGATTTTATATCTAAGGGTCCGTTTGGTGGCACCTATTTGCCATGGCAAATCACAGAAAGTTGGCAAATATGAAAAGTTGCCCACTTTTTTGCTATTCGGTAGCACAATTTTCCGTGGCATTGTTTGTAAGTGTACAACACCCTTCATGCATAAGGTGTTGGCAAACTTTTCTTACCTATTTGTGTGAGAAATATTTGCCAACAAATTTGCTAACTTCTTAAAAGTGTTTTTTTACTTTTTGTACCTTTTTTAATATTAAATATTTTTAAACCGGTTTTTATGTTTTAAAAAACAATTTAAAAACTGTTTTAAATAATTAAAAAAACTGTTACGAATATTTAAAAACTGTTTTGTAATGTTTTACAAACTGTTTTAATATTATAAAAACTTATTAAGAAAATGTTTTACAAACTGTTTTATTATTTTTATAAAAATGTTGTAAAAACTTTTTTAAAAATTTTAAACACTATTTTGAATATCTTATGAAAACAGTTTTAATGTTTTAAAAAAACAATTTAAAAAGTGTTTTAAATAATTAAAAACACTGTTACGAATATTTAAAAACTGTTTTGTAATGTTTTAAAAAGTGTTTATAAAAATATTATAAAAACTGTTTTAAATATTTTACAAGACTCTTTTGAATATGTTATAAGAACTGTTTTAATATTTTTAAAAACCGTTTTAAATATTTAGAAAAATTGTTTTCAATATTTAGAAGACTGTTTTGTAATGTTTTAAAAACTGTTTTTAATATTATAAAAAATTGTTAAGAAAATATTTTACAATTTTTTTTAAAAACCATAGTATAAAAATATCGTAAAAACTGTTTTAAACATTTTTAAAAATTGTTTTGAATATATTATAAAAAACTGTTGTAAACTGTTTTGAATATATTATAAAAATGTTTTGCCTAAAAAACTTGTTTTGGGATTGTAATCCGAAATCGTATCGTAGCCTTTCGAGACCGAGTCCACTTGATAGATTCCGAGTAGACTCGGCCGAGACTTTGAACCATGACATGGACCTGCTTTGGGAGAATTTAGAGGTGGTACTTCGGCGTCTACAACCGAAGTTGATGATAAAGCTTCCTCCAACCAAAGTATAGCCCCGCTTTCCTCCATGGATCCTACGACAATCGATCCCTCCTCGTGGAAAGTCTCGGGGCAGAGTTTGCATTCTCCGGATGTGGCTTGGGTTAGTAGCCATTTGTGCCCAGTTTTTGCTAGAATATATGTGGGTCGTTTTTTAGGATGACTTCCCTTTCAAGTGGGGGAATCCGGTGGTGATAACGCAACTTCAATGATGTTCTCTTCTCTCGCCTTCGTGTTTGAGGCGATCTTTTTCAAGTGGAGAGAAATAGTTGTACTTTAATTTTATTTTGTTATATAATTGTAAGAATAAATAAATATTCCTTCGAGAATATTCTAGATTATGATGGATAAGCTTTAGTGATGTCATGGTTGATGTCTACTATTCCCTTATACCCTATAAATAGAGTGCCCTCTCATTTGAGACAACATTATTACATTTTGAGAAATATGAATATATGAGGAGTCCGGAGTTATTTTTACTATACCTAAATATGCATGTGTAAATTCCGCTGCATATGCATCATTATATATCATGTCCTTTCATTAGGAAGGATCTTTTAGTTATTCTCGTCTGCCTCATTTTCTTGTTCATAATACCCTTATTGCAAAGACCTACAAGATTGGAAGCCTCTCAAATCCTCCAAAGTCGTCTTCACTTTTTTTTAACTTGGCACCTCAAAATTTGAACAAATCATATTTCATATATATCCCCTTCTTTTGATCAAAGAGTAGGCGCCTTCGAGGTGAAAACTAGCTTGGCTGAAGGCCTTCAGATATAAAATACCAACCATCAAGGTTTCAGCTGTCAGTTGCAACTTCTCTCCCTTTTTCTCTCTCACTCATTGTGTGTGTGTGTGTGTGTGTGTGTGTGAGAGAGAGAGAGAGAGAGAGAGAGAGAGAGAGATGCCATAGAGTAAGAGAATTCAGCAACAAATACTCAACTCAACTCAACATAACCTTTTCTCAATTCTTTGGGGTCGGCTACATGAATCCTCTTTTTCCATTCCATTTTGTTCATTGCAATATCTTTGGTTAAACCACATGATATCATGTCCTTATTTACAATATCCCACCAAGTCAATTTGGCCTACCTCTACCCCTTGCATTACCATCAATACTAACTAAATCACTCTTTCTTACGGGAGCATCTATTGGTCTACGCTTGACGTGTCCAAACCATCTAAATCAATTTTCTCTCAATTTATCTTCTATAGGAGGTATTTTTGCCGTTTCATGAATTTGTTCATTTCTAGTTTTATCCTTTCGAGTTTTACCACAAATCCATCTTATCATTCTGATCTCCACCAAACTCATTTTATGTACATTTTGTTTTTTAGTTGCCCAACACTCTGTTCCATATAACATGGCGGGTCTCATGGCCGTCCTATAAATTTTCTCTTTTAACTTTAAAGGTGTGCTATCACAAAATACACCGGTAGCACTTCACCACTTAACTCAACCTACTTTAATCCTATGAGTGACATCATCACTAATATTTCCATCTTTTTGGATAATCGAGACTAAATAACAAAAAGCAACACATACTATGATATTCAAAATATTACGAACAAACAACATAAATTCAGAAGTATTCTAGCACAAAAACTTAAGTAAATGGAAACATTCGATATAAAGAGAGCAAAAAGAAGTTAATAAATGCCGAAAAAACATTAATTCAGTCAAGTCAATAAATTATAACTACTGACCTGTGGCCGAGCCTGAACTGTACCCCGACGACCCTTCCCAGCAGGTATTCCCAGTGGATGGCTATGCTCTGCTTCGAGTTTTGTAACAACCCATTTCCCCGATTCCTCTTTCCTCACCATTATCATCGCCTTGCAACCTTCTCTAGTTACCTCCCTTGGCTTCCTGACTTCAAGACTCTTAACTTTCTTGTTATTTACACGGAAACCTTCCTTGTTACAGAGAAACCTACGACTAATAACTGAGCCATCACGACTTGAACGGTGACAGTTGCCAACTCGGATGACAAAGTCAATGTGTTTAGCATATGCATCATAGCACACCATAGCAGCTTCTTCAGACTCGAACTCCATTCCAATGTATGGATCCACATTACCATTTATCTCATGTACAATCAAGTCCCTTTCATCATATTCATAAATCATTTCACCATCCTCAAGCAAACATATGTCCCTTCCTACTGAACTTCCTATCATATTGTTGTCCATATCTTCATCAAGCCCTATACCAACAGGATCTGTAATTATTTTGTAATGCTCACTCACATATGTTGTGAAATTCACGTAACATGAATATATTTAAAATTTATCACCAGACAATAGATCATTCTGATGTTACGTGTTTGCATTTGTTGTATTGGTAAATAAAGTGCAATGTTAGTTATTTAAAGATAAGAGATACCTAAGTTACCAAAATGAGCTTATTAGAGGATTAGATCTCAAGCAAATGTCCAATAAATCCATATTGTCACGAGCTATATTTTAAAATAATTAGCATTCAACTAAAACAAAGGACAATCTTTTACCAATTTCAGACATCCAGGGCCGGCAGGGAGGGGAGGCCGGAGAGGCAGCCGCCTCAGGCTCCCGATTATTTACGATTTTTAGGGCCCCCAAATTATATGTGTGTGTGTGTGTGTGTGTTGATGCTCGATTTTTGGGAAGAATTGATCTCGAAAGTTTGGTTTGGGGGAAGGAAAGCATCTCGAAAGTCGGAAGGCCAACAACAGTTAAGGTGGAAAGAAGAATAAAAAAAAATCTGAGATAGCAACCCAAAAGCCCCCCAAACTAACCCATAAAAACTTCATCTTCATTTTTTACATCTTCATTCTTTACTTCACCAACCAAAATAACCAACAATGAAGGTAAAGAACCAAAATATCAAACAAACAGCACCGTCAAATCCGATCAAATAAGAAGTTTTATGATTCTTTTATACATGTAAGTAAAGTTAGAATACACACACATGCACACACATTAATGTAATTATTAGATTAAGTATAATAGAAAGTATTTTGACTATTATATTTTATTTAGTTTAAATTTAATTTTTAAATTAACATTTAGTTTACAAGAATATATTTAGTATCCTGATTTACTTTTTACATTATAGGAATACCAACTTATTAAATATATATTTAGTATTTTGATTTGATTTTTACTTTTAAGATTTGTTCATTTTAATTCAGTTTTTTTTTCATATGAAACATGTGTTTTGCCGAGTGAATTTTTAGAAAATGATTGGATATATTTGATTATTCGCTAACCATGTTTTATTGTCCAACTTTGTCCATTATTAATTCGGTGTTAATCGTTATAATATAGTCATGCATCCTAGAAAGTATAAGTCCGCTCAATCTCAAATAGGCGATTTTGCTTCTAAAAATGTGAGACGAGCTCACATTAAATGATACATTGTTGTGGTTACTTTATGTTATTTTTATTTTTGTTTTTGGAAAGTATAAAAGTGTGTGATTTGTAGGCCTTTGGCCATGGCGGGTAAATTAGGAGAGCCACGTTGTGTTTTATTATCGGGTATGGTTTAGTCCCCTTACTAGTATGCAGGTAATGCTAATAAAAACTTTATTACACTATGAATACTAAATATTTTTATTTAAGTATTAAAAAAAATAGTTATTTTGGTTTTGGTCCCATGCCCAATGTTTTTTTAGGCTCCCCTCCCATTTTTTTTAAAATTGTATTAACTCCCATGACTACCTAAAACCTCTCTCAACCGCCTTGTAACTGCCTCTCTTTCTCTCTGCAGAGAATAACACGTGTACTACAGTTGTTACAACAGGACCAACGACTAAAAAAATAAAAACATGGGAGTGGATACAAATGAATCTTTAAGAGTATCTCCAATGGACTAAGTATTTTAATTAGTTAAAATAATGCCACGTCAGATTTTGAGTATTCATTTTAGGAGTGGTTAAAATTAACAATTCGGTTCTCTACAATGGTTATTTTTGCTCCATAATCAAAAAGTATACATTTGGTAAAACATAATACTTTGGTCTAACTAAACAGTAAAAACATAAAATTCTATGGGGAAAAACAAAACAGTATGTATATATATATACACAACAAATTCTAAGAGTATCTCCATCCGTCTAATTAAACTGGTTCCTCTAATCAAATTTAACAACGTTGATAGTAAAACCCATTGCAACGGTCTAACCAAAATTTAGCAATTACGTGGCCAATAATCAAATTCGTCTGCTCGATAACCAAATTTTAACAATGTTTTCTTAATAATCAAATGGGTGGGCCCACCTCACACCACTTTCTCCCACCCATGACGCCTCTCTCTCTCTCTTTCCATATATACATACACACATATATATACACACATACATATAACATCCCCCCTCCATCTTTCACTTCTAACTCTCACTGTCATTACCGAAGACGAAAACCCAGTTACTAGTTATTTTTCTCTATTCCCAACAATTGGATTAACTATATCACATATTTTAAACTTGTTAACAAAACAAAAACTCATTTTAGAATTGATATAAACTTTTCTTCATAGTTCATCCATGGTTTAAGAAAAAATAAGGTTTGACAGGGAATTAATTGTTAAAGGTGAACTTTGGTACTGAATTCTCTAATTTTTCTCTTCAGTGCACGGTATGGGTCTTGATAGATCTCATATTACCAACCAAAATCCAAAACTCGAGACATTATTATGGTTTCTTCATTTTTTAAAGGGGAATATACCAAATAGTCCCTCGAACTTTTTTTAATACACGTTTAGTCCAATCCTTTTTATTTTGCATCAAAAAAGAAAAACTTTTTGGTACAAAATAAAACGCTTGGACTAAGTGTATATTAAACAATGTTTGAGGGACTTTTTGGTATTTGATTATTTTTTAAATGATTTCTTCATAGAGTGATGTTGGTTTTAAATTACAGCATGTGAATTGACAGATGTAGTGAGATATAATTGAATTGATGATAAAAATTAGAACCTTAAAAGCATGTGATCCCTAAAAAAAATCTCTTAGGCCTCGGCCCTAAAACATCGGGGGGGGGGGGGGGGGGGGGGCTGTAGACATCTTACGTAGGAATGCTTCTTTGGTAAAAAAATTGAGTGGGAAGTATGAGTAGAGCCACTGAGAAACATTTCAACTGGTGCCCAGAAAAAGGAAAAGGGGGGAAAAGAACACCCTTGTTGATTTACTAAACCGAGTCTTCTGATAGTGATGGGAAAATCAATAATCTGAAAGGCTTTCATGTCTTTTTTAGATGGAATATCTCGTTGTACAAAAAACAAAAAGCATCTAATTAGCCACATATACGGTCAAGGTTTTCACTCTTACAGTTAAACAACTTTTTATAACATAGTACATTTTATTTCTGTAAGAAGCGATGGTGTGTTACAAGGTAGCATAATAAAATGAGGAGAGAGAAATAAGGGTACCGTACTACTACTACTACTCACTTGTGTTGTCTACTCTTGATGATGCTTTCTCTCACTGCGTTTATCTTTCTAACCACAACAATACAACCATTTTTAGATTTAAAATCATACCCCAAGCTAGGAATTTAGTAAAACTAGTTGTCCCCACGTGCGTTGCACATGTGACCGTTTTCAGATATTAATCTTTCACTGCAAATTTATGAAGGACAATGTAATAAAAATACTTGCAACATATTATGTAGAATCTGTTTTGTTATAATATAACATAAAGTACTTAATACGAATCATCAATCATTACTCCAAAAATTAAACCTCCATTCAACTGTAAACTCTACAAGATATTTCTGTGAATACTCTAAATCTATCACAAACGAACTCAAAACTCCCTACTCAAAAGCAGGAAGAAATACACACAAACATGAATGTATATATAATCCGAATAAATATATTACAATGAAATTAGCTTGAAATGATTTATAGGAAAATATCATTAAAAAAAAAAGAAGTTAAAAAAAGCGTCAGCAAGCAAATTCCAAATCGCAGTTATTGAAAGATGACATTTGATAAAAACAGTGTGTAATCCTAAAAACTGAAAATTTAATACTTAAATATGTTGCTTTTAACGTTTGTTATGATTTAAAGGTTCTTCTTCCTCTTCAACTTTATGAGCGACGAACATGGATGACATTATCCGAAGAACCTTTGTACAACATTCTTGTTCCGTTACATAATCCAATTGATGGATTTATATTGCGTACAAGAATGATTGGACAATTATGTTTATGTTTCAATACATGTGGTGGCAATCCATTCGGCATCAAAGAATTTAAAAATTCTTCTTGATAATAGTTGTGCGTGTCATCCACAGCTTCATCAAAGCTATTTAATGTCTTCAATTCTTCGGGGAACATATCAATCATCATATCATTAAATGAGTCTACGTGCTCATTTGTTGTTGCAAGAATTGCTCGATCTGTCAAGAAGTTTGGCGAGTTGACATTTATATTTAATGATGGGAAGATAACGTCAATGAGAGACTGTTCGGGGCGCTCATCATGTGTTGATGCTTCCGTCCCATTGTCAATCCATATAAGGAAATCTCAAAGTGAGGAATTGACACCCAAATATTTAATTACTTAATCATCACTATGAAGTTAAACAGGGCATTAGTTCTTTTTAGGCATTACATTTACATAATATGATTGATGGATTACCAGTCTTAACATATCAATACAACAACTTTCAAAGATAAATTACGTGAGACGGAGAAACTGCATTCATGTACATTGAATAGAAATTACAAAATAACAAAGAGAATCCATCCGGTTAATAAGTATGGCCAAACCTAACTTTTCAAGAAATTAAAACAATTTACTCAACAAAAAGATGAATTAAAAACAACAATTGTAAATTAATTTTTAAAAATTAAAAAAAATTATGGTACTTGAATAAGTGCAATGTATTCCATAAGTATCCATAAACCATGAACTAAATAAGTGACACTCAGTACTAAATATTAAGAGCAGGTAAAAACAAACTGAAATTCTTTGAACACTATGTATCTAAAGATGCTAAAGATACAGTTTAGAGTGTGTGTTTGAGTTGATAAAGATAATTCAACCAAGGGGTGTAATTGTAGCTTCAGTAAGGTAATTTGGACTCATTTTGCTCACTTATTTGGTTGTTCTTGGAAGTTATGTTTTTCTTAGTTGGGGAGTTAAAACCTGAACCGACGTAAGACTTAATAAGAAGAATATATTTATGTAGAGAGACAAAATGAATACATTGAACCATACACTGTGAAAAAATTCCAACACAAAGGAATTTCAAAAATAATCTTTTTACTATTTAAAAAAATAGTCCGCGCCAGCGGTACGCATAGGCGGGGACCATTTTTTTAGTATCTTGGTACGCGCCAGCGGTAGGTATATGCGGTATTATAAAACATTTTAAATAAAATGTACAAAAAAAACAGTTTTAAACAATTTTTTAAGTGCCTAAAGATTTTATTAAAAAAAAATTGTTTCAAGTAAAATCCAAGCATGGGAAAGTGACATGGCAAGATACAAAATCCCTTTTTTTAATGAAATGCGAACACGGCCCACTTGTCGTGTTGCATTTTAAGTGGGTTGTGTTAGTATTTCGTAAAAAATGAGATTTCGTGTTGTGTCATATTATTTTATAGGTGAAAATAAGATTTTGAGGCGTGTCGTATCATTTTTATTTTGGTTGGGTTCGTGTTTGGTTAAAAAAATAATATATATTGTGGCGTGACACTTTTACTTGGGTCGTGTTCTTGTTTTGTAAAAAAATAATATTTCATATTGTGTCGTGACATTTTTCTTAGGATTGTGTTCATGCTTGGTTAAAAAAAAATTATCGTGTCGTGTTGTGTCGAGTTTCTTTTATTTGAGTCGTATTCGATTATAAAAATAATTTTCAATTTAAAAAACAGTTTTTTATTTGTTAATTTTTTCCCAATTTTATGTAAAAAAATATTTTTTTTGAAAAAAAACAGTTTTTAAATCCATCTTAAAAAAAACTTCTATAAAAGTATCTTAACAGTTTTATTAAATAAAAAAAGTGGTTTTAAAACTATCATAACAGTTTTTATAAAAAATAGTTATTTTTTAATCTAAAAAATAAAAAAAAATGTTTTAAAAAATAGTATAAAATATAATTTTTTATTGAAAAAAATTAACAAATAAACAAATATTTTTTTGATCTTTAGAGAAAAGGGCAAGTTTGTCTTTTAAAAAGTAATTGGAGTGTTTTAAAAAAAATTAGAATCTTTCAGAAATAAACATGAATACAAATATGTCCAACTGGAAAATACATATGAATGCATAAAAAATAATAATTTAATAAGGTGTGAACTTGGTAATTCCTTAACTTAAAAAATATATATAATTTTTCTTAAATTAACATTGAATTTAGAACTATTATAAAACATGAATAGAACAACAATAAAATTGGAAATACAAAATCTCACCACAAAAGAGAGACAACATTTATGAATGAGATAGATATAATTACAAAAATTATATATTTGCTTTCAAATTAACAAATGCATACTTTTGATGGCAAATGGAAAAGGAGTAAAAAATTAGAGAAAAAATTATGAGTATTGACCTTGTTTTTTGGACAAGAAAGAACAACAACGAAGAAACTATGCAATATGAATCTGATGGGAAGATTAAGGAACTTGGGTAGCTGACTTTTAATTTCTAGGATTTCAAGATGAATGTATTTGAAAGTTTTGTTAGATGAATGTATTAGGAGAGGGAATGTATCAAGTTAGGATTCATAGAATGATTTTAATTTAATGAATGTGTGGGTTTCATGATGAATGTATTTAAAAGTTTTGTTAGATGTATGTATTAGGAGAGAGAATGTATCAAATAATAAATGTGTGAGACTAATATTAAGGGTATGATAGGAAATGTTAATTTAATGAGGGTAGTTTAGTACTTTGAGAGTTGAAGAGGAACTTCCCTCTTTTTAAGTAGTAGAGATTAAAGTAACTCCCATATCGAACACTGGGATTTTCACTCACCCATAGGTGGTGGCCCCGGTGGTTGGTCTGGATTGTCACTGAGCTTCCTCTTTTGTTTTTAATATTACACTAACCTCCCCCCAAAATTTATACTACTTAGAGCAACTCTAAGACCATCTCCCATGCATGTGTACATTTTTGCACGTAGAAAATACTCAAATGCATTATTTATCTCTCAGAAAGTTGATTTGGTACAAGGCAATAAGCAAAACAGTGCTCCCGCAGCAAGTGAAATGTCATAGGAAGAATAGTAAAAAAATAAATATGTCGAAAAATGCTAAAAGAAGAAAAGGAAAGAACCAAGGCTCGCGCGGTAAGTGGGGTGCTGCGAGAGCCTAGTTTTGCCACTTTCGGGTAAGCAAAATTGGCTACAGACAATTTTTGCAAATACGACAACAGCTTTAGAGAGCCAAAAACACAAAATGAGTCGGCAAAAATAACATTTTGCAAATATGACGACTATTCTAGAGAGAGTCTAATAAAGTTTACCAAATGAATAAAGTTTTATGGTGTAGAAGGGTGTTTCAAGCTTGACCACTATATTTGTGGGTGAGGGCCCCTCAAAGACCCCCCCTCCCCTTCAGCTTACGGAAAATATGAGGTTGAGGGAACCCCCAGGGTCCCTTCACCGCAGAAGTGCCATATTGGAGAAAGAACCCCTAGGGTCCCTCCACCACATAAATGCCATATTGGAGAAGGGAACCCACCTGATATCTGAGAAGTGCCCCGCAAGGGCCACTGCAGAAGTCCAAGTTGAGAAGAACCACCGCGAGGGTCACTACAGAAATGACATTCGAGAAATGTCCCGCAAGGGTCACTACAGAAGTCCAAGTTGAGAAGTGCCACTGCAGAAGTCCAAGTTGAGAAAGGCCACTGCAAAGGTCACTGCAGAAGTCCAAGTTGAGAAGGGCCACTGCAGAAATGACATTTGAGAAGTGCCCCGCAAGGGCCACTGCAAGCGTCACTGCAGAAGTCCAAGACGAGAAGGGCCACCGTAAGGGGCACTACAGAAATCACATTTGAGAAGTTCCCCGTAAGGGCCACTGCAGAAGCCCAAGTTGAGAAGGGCCACCGCAAGGGTCACTGCAGAAATGACATTCGAGAAGTGCCCCGCAAGGGCCACCGCAAGGGTCACTGCAGAAATGACATTTGAGAAATGCCCCGCAAGGACCACTACAGAAGTCCAAGTTGAGAAGGGCCACTGCAAGGGTCACCGCAGAGGTCCAAGTTGAGAAGGACCACCGCAAAGGTCCCTGCAGAAACTCAAGTTGAGAAGAGTCACCGCAAGGGTCCCTGCAGAAGCCCAAGTTGAGAGGGACTCCTCAAGGGTCCCCGCAGAAATGACATTTGAGAAGAGGGACCCACAAGGTCCTTCCCCCCTCAGCTCCCAGAAAAAGTTAGGACGACGGGGTGTCTACCATAAGCAACCCCTCATCACGAAAAAGAACAGAAGTACTAACACTTATTTTCTTATACATGTTTCTTAGTTGAGCAAGCAGGGCTCAAGTAGGCCGGTTGGAATCTCTTGGGAGTTTTGGCTTGGCGGCTGAGGGACAAGGTATGTTGATCAAGCTCAACCATTTAGTTCTATAGGATTAAGAGAATACTAGTAGAAAGACCCTAGGGTCGCCCAGTCCTCACACACCTCACACTTAGTCACAAGTGAAGTGAGCAGCCAAAGGGCTGGCTGCTCACAAGAAAATAATTGTTTGTAAAATGATTTTAAAGGAGAGGATCCTATAGACCCCTCTGAAGAAAAATGATTTTAGAAGGGGGTCTTCAAGATCCCCCTCAAGCTTACAAAGATTTTAGAGGAGGTGGTTCTCGAGACCCCCCTCAAGTTTACAAAGTTTGTACCAAAAGTTACCGTTTCAAAAGATATTTAGCAAATAAGATATTGTGACACCCCGACTAATTAAATACCGGGTAGCTACTCCTTTATTAAATCAATACAAAATGCCAAGTTGATTCAGTTAATAGCATCACTGTCGAAAATATTTTAAAGATTACTAACCACCTAGTATTTAAAAAGTAAGTTGCCAAATTTTAAATTAAGTCTGATTAACATGCAATACAAGAATAATGGAAGAACAACATAATCCATTCACCATAACGAAGTAATGCAAAAACCAACAAATAGTAATAAGTCCGGAGGAAAAACTCCTCACAACAATCCCACGAATGAAATAATAACATAATTCTGAATCCTGAATTAATTACATGCCCGAAGTCTGAATAACTGAAATAAATGAAATGACTCTAATAGAAATGGGCGACATGCCCTACAACTGATAAATCTGAATATAGAGTCAAGATAGATGAAGCGTCTACAAGAAAAGTCCTGTAACTTCCACAAGCAGCTACAGCTCGTCACCTGAATGGGGATCCTACGCATGGTGTCCTTGTGGCTGGGCACCTAAAATGGTTTTTACAAAATAGATTTGAAAGCAAATGGGTCAGAGCCCGAAAGTGGAAATCATTTTAAAAACAGCAAGTGTTTTAATAACATAAAAACATTAAATGCAAAATACATGTTAGGACGTGCACTCACATGAAATTCTCACCTCTCGACTACATGTGCACTCCTAACGTACCGTACCCATCTAAATGACATACATGTCTAACCAAACCGTAAGAAGTTCTACCCCTTACTACTCGATTCCCATATTACATTCAAGCGTTATCAATTAAATAGAGGGCTTTACTTAAACTCGGATTCTCAATTAGTAATACAATTCACTATCGATTAACCCGTTATGCTTCTCAAAACATTACCATAAGTATATTCATAATACCAACATTAAAGTTCCCATTAATTAAGTGTATATTATTCACGTCATAAATATACAATACAAGCACCCCGAGACTAAGCTGCGGTGCACACATACTCTGCTATCCATCCCTGTACATCACGTACATAAGGATCACGCATTCCGAATCTCTCAGGAATCGTTCTCAGATAACAACATCACAAATAATGGAGGCGAACACAGTCACATCACATGGGTCACGCACATACCTGCGCTCCCACGATCAGCAGACTTATTAACATCCCAATAAGTCCTTCTCTGACCTATGTTCATCGAGGTACCAGTCTAAATCCGGGCAACACAAGGATTAGAGGGCCCTAAGCGAACGTAAACCTCCCGTGATAGCAAGTATGGTAGGTATGTCATACACATAAAATCAATACATATACTAAGTATGCACACATCTTAGTAATCACCATAATATATTGGTGGTACACTTCTCATTCTCGTACCGACATATAATGCTACACAATTTATATGTTCCCGATTAATATAGTAATTTACGCCGTCAATAGTTCTCGCATCGTAATAAACACTCACGTCCTACTTCATAATTTCCCCTTAGGTTCAACTACACTTCTAGGTTTTGCTCCTCATTATATCCCAAATATCCCAAATATATCAATTAATCCACGAGGAAGTGTTATCTCTACATATAAACAAGGTTATGGGACACTAGGGATCCAAACAGGCTAAAAAGCCCAAACTGTCAGCTCGTTAGAAGTCTCGTTCGAACGAGGCTGTTCGAACGAGAGTTCGTTCGAACGAAGTGGGTTTTCTAACGAGTTCTCGTTCGAACGAAGTCATCGAACGAACATCACCCTCGTTAGAAGTCAAAGGTCAACTCGTTAGAAGCTCGTTCGAACGACCTGGGCAGGTCTTCTAACGAGTGGCCAGTTTCGAGCCCAGATTTTCCTAATCTCGTTTTTCCAACTTCTCTTCACCTTTAACCTCATCTAAACATTAATCCAACGATTGTTTAAAGCTACTAATCATCCCTAAACATATTTAGGCCATATACTAACGCATGATGTGGGGTTAATTCATCCTAACCTCATTCAATTATCAAATCTCTTCATATTTCCCCCAATCTCAAGAACATGAACCCTAGAAGTTTATAAATCATCAAAGAGTCTAATTAAATCCGTTTTTGGTATAAAAGATGTATTTTTCCACTGACTAATCATCCTAACATTGTTCTACATGCAATCTTCTCATAAAAATTATAAATTTCTACATCCAATTCAATGGGTTTTTATCATATTCCAAGAACAATGAAATTCTGTCAATTTCCTACGCATGGAAGAAACATTCTTTGTAAAAATGAAATTAAACCACTTGCCTTATGTGTATCTCTGATTTTGATGACGAATTGATGAGTTTCTCTCTCTCTCTCTGCAGAATTCCTTCTCTCTTTCTCTCCAAGCTTTCTTCTCCAAGGTGCTAATGGTGGTTAGGGTTTGCCTTAGGAAATTTTGGAACAATTCTAATAACCCCCGTAGCCCAATAAGTCCTAAGATGTGGTTAGTGGGTTTAGTGGGCAATTACCAAGTCAACTTTTTAATTCCCAATTTTCGTAGGTTTTAATTCCCAAAAATTCAAAATTACCAAACTACCCTTATACGTTGCCGACATTGCCTAAAAATGCCCCGGGACCCAAACTAAACCCCCGGCTAGTGTTTTCTGACTATTTCGACCCTTCCGGACGCGTTGGCGCACTCAAAACGACCATACGGTTAATAGAAATAAAATTCACTTTTTTAATTAAAATAAATATATTCCGGACGCGACTGTCACACGCGTCTCAACAAAATTTCCAAATTGCCGTATTTCAATCTCACGACCAATTTCATAATTTAGTATTCATATATAATCATATATGCACATTATAATCAAATACCAACTCGCATCTTGCTAGTATTTTAATCCGGATTAATTTCCAATACGCATATAATTCAATTAATCCCATAAATAAATATCACAAAATACGGGATATTACATACTTCTCCCCTAATAACTGAATTTCATCCCGAAATTCGGAACTAGAAAGTACCTAGTAAGAACAACTCTGGATAACGTTCGCGCATCTCATCCTCGCGCTCCCATGTGGACTCCTCTACATTATGATGCCGCCACTGAACACGCACTAACGGAACTATCTTTGACCGTAGTTTCCGCTCACTTCGATCCAAAATAGCAATCGGCCCCTCCTCGTAGGAGCTATCCGGCTGGAGATAGATGTCCTCCAAAGCAATATGAGAATGAGCTAAATCATCTCTAAGATATTTCCTTAGCGAGGAAATATAAAATACATCGTGAATCCGATGCAAATGCTCCGGTAATCCAAGCCTGTACGCAACCGGTCAAATCCGCTCAATAATAGAAAATGGTCCCACATATCTCGGTGCCAACTTCCCTTTCTTCCTGAAACGCATAATCCCCTTCATAGGAGATACTTTGAGCAAAACTTGGTCCCCCACTTCAAATTCCCTGAAAGACCTCTTCGCATCAGCATAGCTCTTCTGGCGATCCTGAGCTACCCGAATGCGACTCCGAATCAATTATATCCTCGCCGAAGTATCCTAAATCACTTCCGGCCCAAGTAGTTTGTTGTCCCCCACTTCCAACCAACATGCTGGGGAACTACAAGGTCTACCGTACAACGCCTCAAATGGAGCCATGCCAATGGTGAACTGGTAGGAGTTATTGTAAGCAAACTCTACCAGTGGAAGATACTGCTCCCATCCACCCCCGAAATCAATGATGCACATTCTTAGCATGTCCTCCAACATCTGGTTTGTACGCTCGGTCTGCCCATCGGTCTGCAGGTGATACGCCATACTCAACCGCAATTCCGTGCCCATGGCCTCCTAAAAACTTTCCCAAAATCGTAAAACAAATATCTTGTCTCGGTCAGACACAATATTTAGGGGTACACCGTGAAGTCTCACTATCTCTGCAATAAAGAGCTGGGCATACTGTCCCGTAGTGTAGTCTGTCCTTACGGGTAGAAAATAAGCGACTTTGGTCAACCTGTCCACAATCACCCAAACGGAGTCATGACCTCTCTGTGACGTAGGCAACCCCGTGATAAAGTCCATGGAGATGCTCTCCCACATCCACATCGGAATCTCCAATGGCTGTAGAAGTCCTGCCGATCTCTGATGATCCACTTTCACAAGCTGACAAGTGGCGCATTTTGAAACAAACACGGCAATATTTCTCTTCATCCCGCTCCACCAATACTGTCGTCTCATGTCTTGGTACATTTTGTCCCCACCGGGATGTACCGCGAATCGTGAGCCGTGCGACTCTGCCATCACCTCGTGCCGTAATTCCTCCCCTTCCGGAACTACCAATCTCCCATTGAAGCGTAATCCCCCGTCTGAGCTAACGGTATAGGATTCGGCTCCCTCTGCTGGTAATTGAACTATCAGCTCCTGACAGAATGAGTCATCTGCTTGTGCCCTTATCACTCTCGTGAAAATCTACGGCGTAACAGTCATTACTGACATGAATGATCGGGCCACTGCATCCTGGTGTCCCAATTCTTTCCACTTGGCCTTCCACACCCCTGCCACCTCATCTACTGGCCTACGGCTCAACGCGTCTGCTACCACGTTAGCCTTCCCCGGGTGATACTGGATATCAAACTGATAGTCCTTCACAAACTCAAGCCACCTTCGCTGTCGCATATTCAACTCCTTTTGCGTGAATAGGTACTGTAGGGACTTGTTGTCCGTGAACAGTCAAAACTTCTCTCCCAAAAGGTAATGTCTCCAAATCCGAAGGGCAAATACAACTGTCGCCAACTCCAAATCATGAGTGGGGTAATTCTTCTCATGAGGCTTAAGCTTACGGGAAGCATAAGCTATGGCTTGACTCTCCTGCTGTAATACACCTCCAAGTCCTTGCAAGGACGCATCGGTGTAGACTAGATACTCAACTCCCGGTCTCGGTAATGCTAACACAGGTGCTGAGGTCAACTTATCCTTCAACTCATCGAATGCCAACTGACAGGCATCACTCCAGATGAATGGCACACCCTTACGAGTCAGATGTGTCAAAGGACTCGCTATCTTCGAAAATCCCCGAATGAACCTCCTGTAGTATCCTGCTAATCCCAAGAAACTACGGATCTCCGTTGGTGTCGTGGGCTGTCCCCACTCCCTCACCGCGGATACTTTCCCCGGATCAACAGATATCCCCCGGTTGGAAATAATATGTCCCAAAAACTGGACCTCCTTCAGCCAAAACCCGCACTTCTCATACTTTGCATACAACTCGTTCTGACGTAGCGTCTGCAAAACCTGCCTCAAATGCTCGGCGTGCTCCTCCTCTGTTTGGGAGTAAACCAGAATATCATCGATGAAGACAATGACAAACTGATCTAGGAAATCCCTGAACACCCTATTCATCAAGTCCATAAACACTGCTGGAGCGTTGGTCAAACCAAAAGGCATAACCCGAAACTCGTAAGAACCATATCTCGATAAGAACGCAGTCTTCGAGACGTCCTCCTCCCTGATACGCAACTTATGGTATCCCGATCGCAAATCAATCTTCGAGAAGAAAGAAGCTCCTCTCAACTGGTCGAATAAGTCATCGATTCGAGGCAACGGATACTTATTCCGTATCGTGACCTTATTCAACTCTCGGTAGTCCACACACAATCTCAGTGAACCATCTCTCTTTTTCACGAACAACACAGGGGCACCCCACGGGGAAGTACTCCTCCGTATAAACCCCTGACCCAACAACTGCTCAATCTGATCTAGTAGCTCTCGCATCTCTGTCGGAGCCATACGGTACGGTGCGCGTGCTATAGGTCTCGTATCTGGCAATAAGTCTATGACAAAGTCTATCTCTCAACTGGGAGGTAGGCCTGGTATCTCCTGAAACACATCAGAATACTCCCTGACAACTGGGATCGAATCTAAAGGAATCGCAACCTCCTTAGAGGTATCCTCCTCTATGTAGTACAAATGAGCGGTCGAACCTCCCTCTGGGCGAGGCATCGCCACTACAAACATCTCTTGCCCCGGAATGGCAAAAACAATGCTCCCACCGAAGCAATCAATCATGGCTCTATAATCAGCGAGCCAATCCATACCGATAATCACATCGTGCACATGCATATCTAATACCAACATGTCTGCAGGTAATACCAAACTACCAAACTCTACTCCCACTCCCCGGCATATAAAGAAAATAAGCGACCCACTCCCCAATGGTGAGTCTACACACGTCACTGTGCTCTCTGCTGTGGCTAACAACCCTAAGGCTTTCGCAAAATGTGTAGCTATAAAACAGTGTGTTGCCCCCGTATCAAACAAAACTCGACCCATAGTACCATGGATAGGAAACATACCCTCAATCGCAGGTGGTGCCTGTGGAGCTGCTGCCTGGTGGACGTTATAGACACGTCCATACTGTAACTGCCCCTGCTGCACAGGAACTGCTGGAATGGCTGGTAGTGCTGGCACCTGGGCTGGAGCTGGGAGGGCAGGTGGAAAAAGTGGCCTCTGTGGCTCATGTCGAGCACCCTGCTGCTGCTGCGGGACCCTGCCCCTATCAGGACAGTCCTGGCATTTATGGCCAGTCTTGCCACAAACGAAACACTTCCCCGGGAAGTTCCCCCCTCTCTGTCCCTGCTGTCCCCGGCCCTGGTGGCTGTTACCGTTCCTCCACTGGCCCTGCTGAAACTGTTGTTGACCAATCTGACCCTGCTGGTTCTGATGGCCGTTCGGACCCTGATGGCCCGGCCGGAAACCTCCCTGTCCGTGCCTGAAATTTCCTGACCTGAACCTCTTGTGATCCCCCTGCTGGGAACCCTGATCACCCTGCCTCTGCCCCTGAACAGAATGTGCCCCACTGGCACCATTTCCCCCAGTCCTGCCCTGATGGCTGGACTCTCCCGACCTCTTGCCTTCAGTCATGTGAAAGCGATGGTCCTGGCAGTGTAACAGTGCAACGTTAACCACATCAGAGTAAGTGGCCAACGATGGGTTTCCCAACAAATGCTGACGGATCCTCCAAGTCAACCCGTCTATAAATTTCTGTATCTTCTTCTCCTCTGTCGGTATCTCATCCGGAACAATGTTCAGAAGATCAGTGAATTCGGCCTCATACTCGGCCACAGTGTACTTGCGGTCGAACCGCACCCAAAACTCCTGAATAGTGAGAGTATCTCTCTCCTCTACGGTGGTAATAGACTCCCACCACTGCAGTGCAGGCCCTACTAGCTTAAAGGTAGCTAGTATCTGCTTCTGGACATCGGTGCACTCATACATCCTCAAGTGCCGTTGAATATCCTTCCTCCACTGACTCGAAACCACTACATCGGAGCTACCTGCGAACTCCGATGGGTGTGCCTTCTGAAAAGCATCACGTACACGTTTCCAAGGAGACGGGAATGCATGTGCCTGAACTGGCGCGGCTACTGGCGCCTGAGGTGGTGCCTACTGAACTACTGCTAGTGCGGCATTTACCGCCTGGGCCACAATGGCTGCAACCTCGGCGGCATTCATCGTGCCCTGAACTGGTGCGGGCTGTGGTTCTGGCGTTGCATCCCTGGGAATTCTTTGTGCACGTCGTGGAGGCATTCTGAAAATAAGAATAAACTTTATAAGTTCGCAGTTATAAACTTGAAATAGCTGAAGAACGTAGCATAAACAAAAGAGTACAACAGTCCTAAAATATAGGGCTCTACATCAAAGAAAGCTCAGCGGAAACATAATAAGCCATACAGATCCTAAAGGACACTAGAACCTGATGCTCTGTGACCACCTGTGACACCCCGACTAATTATATACCGGGTAGCTACTCCTTTATTAAATCAATACAAAATGCCAAGTTGATTCAGTTAATAGCATCACTGTCGAAAACATTTTAAAGATTACTAACCACCTAGTATTTAAAAAGTAAGTTGCCAAATTTTAAATTAAGTCTGATTAACATGCAATACAAGAATAATGGAAGAACAACATAATCCATTCACCATAACGAAGTAATGCAAAAACCAACAAATAGTAATAAGTCCGGAGGAAAAACTCCTCACAACAATCCCACGAATGAAATAATAACATAAGTCTGAATCCTGAATTAATTACATGCCCGAAGTCTGAATAACTGAAATAAATGAAATGACTCTAATAGAAATGGGCGACATGCCCTACAACTGATAAATCTGAATATAGAGTCAAGATAGATGAAGCGTCTACAAGAAAAGTCCTGTAACTTCCACAAGCAGCTACAGCTCGTCACCTGAATGGGGATCCTACGCATGGTTTCCTTGTGGCTGGGCACCTAAAATGGTTTTTACAAAAATAGATTTGAAAGAAAATGGGTCAGAGCCCGAAAGTGGAAATCATTTTAAAAACAACAAGTGTTTTAATAACATAAAAACATTAAATGCAAAATACATGTTAGGACGTGCACTCACATGAAATTCTCACCTCTCGACTACATGTGCACTCCTAACGTACCGTACCCATCTAAATGACATACATGTCTAACCAAACCGTAAGAAGTTCTACCCCTTACTACTCGATTCCCATATTACATTCTAGCGTTATCAATTAAATAGAGGGCTTTACTTAAACTCGGATTCTCAATTAGTAATACAATTCACTATCGATTAACCCGTTATGCTTCTCAAAACATTACCATAAGTATATTCATAATACCAACATTAAAGTTCCCATTAATTAAGTGTATATTATTCACGTCATAAATATACAATACAAGCACCCCGATACTAAGCTGCGGTGCACACATACTCTGCTATCCATCCCGGTACATCACGTACATAAGGATCACGCATTCCGAATCTCTCAGGAATCGTTCTCAGATAACAACATCACAAATAATGGAGGCGAACACAGTCACATCACATGGGTCACGCACATACCTGCGCTCCCACGATCAGCAGACTTATTAACATCCCAATAAGTCCTTCTCTGACCTATGTTCATCGAGGTACCAGTCTAAATTCGGGCAACACAAGGATTAGAGGGCCCTAAGCGAACGTAAACCTCCCGTGATAGCAAGTATGGTAGGTATGTCATACACATAAAATCAATACATATACTAAGTATGCACACATCTTAGTAATCACCATAATATATTGGTGGTACACTTCTCATTCTCGTACCGACATATAATGCTACACAATTTATATGTTCCCGATTAATATAGTAATTTAGGCCGTCAATAGTTCTCGCATCGTAATAAACACTCACGTCCTACTTCATAATTTCCCCTTAGGTTCAACTACACTTCTAGGTTTTGCTCCTCATTATATCCCAAATATCCCAAATATATCAATTAATCCACGAGGAAGTGTTATCTCTACATATAAACAAGGTTATGGGACACTAGGGATCCAAACAGGCTAAAAAGCCCAAACTGTCAGCTCGTTAGAAGTCTCGTTCGAACGAGAGTTCGTTCGAACGAAGTGGGATTTCTAACGAGTTCTCGTTCGAACGAAGTCATCGAACGAACATCACCCTCGTTAGAAGTCAAAGGTCAACTCGTTAGAAGCTCGTTCGAACGACCTGGGCAGGTCTTCTAACGAGTGGCCAGTTTCGAGCCCAGATTTTCCTAATCTCGTTTTTCCAACTTCTCTTCACCTCTAACCTCATCTAAACATTAATCCAACGATTGTTTAAAGCTACTAATCATCCCTAAACATATTTAGGCCATATACTAACGCATGATGTGGGGTTAATTCATCCTAACCTCATCCAATTATCAAATCTCTTCATATTTCTCCCAATCTCAAGAACATGAACCCTAGAAGTTTATAAATCATCAAAGAGTCTAATTAAATCCGTTTTTGGTATAAAAGATGTATTTTTCCACTGACTAATCATCCTAACATTGTTCTACATGCAATCTTCTCATAAAAATTATAAATTTCTACATCCAATTCAATGGGTTTTTATCATATTCCAAGAACAATGAAATTCTGTCAATTTCCTACGCATGGAAGAAACATTCTTTGTAAAAACGAAATTAAACCACTTGCCTTATGTGTATCTCTGATTTTGATGACGAATTGATGAGTTTCTCTCTCTCTCTCTCTCTGCAGAATTCCTTCTCTCTTTCTCTCCAAGCTTTCTTCTCCAAGGTGCTTATGGTGGCTAGGGTTTGCCTTAGGAAATTTTGGAACAATTCTAATAACCCCCGTAGCCCAATAAGTCCTAAGATGTGGTTAGTGGGTTTAGTGGGCAATTACCAAGTCAACTTTTTAATTCCCAATTTTCGTAGGTTTTAATTCCCAAAAATTCAAAATTACCAAACTACCCTTATACGTTGCCGGCATTGCCTAAAAATGCCCCGGGACCCAAACTAAACCCCCGGCTAGTGTTTTCTGACTATTTCGACCCTTCCGGACGCGTTGGCGCACTCAAAATGACCATACGGTTAATAGAAGTAAAATTCACTTTTTTAATTAAAATAAATATATTCCGGACGCGACTGTCACACGCGTCTCAACAAAATTTCCAAATTGTCGTATTTCAATCTCACGACCAATTTCATAATTTAGTATTCATATATAATCATATATGCACATTATAATCAAATACCAACTCGCATCTTGCTAGTATTTTAATCCGTATTAATTTCCAATACGCATATAATTCAATTAATCCCATAAATAAATATCACAAAAATACGGGGTATTACAGATATTTTGTCTCTATTATAAGACATATTTGCTTTTGAACTTTGGTTGGCACCAGGGGGCATCTTCCAGAGGGGACAGGCAGAGCTGCCTGCAGGTAGGGACAAATAGTACACTGCAAACTTTGTCCCTCACCAACCCTCTAAGTTTTGGCTCCAAAAGTGTCAACCCAACCCTAGTGCCTAAGTATAAATAGGACCCCTGGGCAAGGTCATGAAATAGAAAAAAACTCAATAGCAAAGTTACTCTGTCAAAATCACACCAGAACCTCTTTAGTATTCTCTCCCTGCTCTCTCTCTAGTGCTAAGTGCCTTGTTCTTTCACTCCCCACTGACAGCCATCACTCTCAGGAGTTCTTCTTGAGAAAATTACTATTATTGTTGTGGAAGTTCATCTTCTTGCATGGAGGGAGTTCCAGCTTGAGCTCCTTTTTTTACCAAGAGGAGAAGGTTTCATCAGAAGCTGCTCCATAAGTTCTTGAGAACCTTGCAGACAGCGTCCATTGGAGTAGATCATGCCTCACCCTTTCCAGTTATTCATAGACCCCAGTCTCACTACCCTCCTACATTTGGCGACTCTGCTGGGGAGGTATCCTCACTTCCATGGACAAAGAAGGTTTTAACGTGTCTAAGTAGCTCATTTTTTATGGCATTCCATCTGGAAATGGAGCTCACAGTGGCCAGACTACTCAGAAAGAAGTGGTGGTGATCAGAGTCAAGGAACCTGCTCCTCTGAGAGGGAAGACCAGTTCACCGACGGTGGTTCCAATGACATGTATCAATCTTATGAGTATGTTTTTGAGTTTTTGAAGCAAAACAACATAGACCTAGCAAGTTTGGGGTCAAGGCTACAGAACACCAACAGTACCCTCCTTTGGAGGGGCAGCCGCTGTAGTGGTGCTTTCGATAGAAGTGGCTCCGCCACTGAGGGTGGCACCGGAGCAAGTTGTGACACCATCAAGCTCATCAGCAACAGAGAGCATGAATTTAGAGGAATCACACTCCAAAGTCATTACTATTAAGGAGGTGAGGAAGCTGTTCTCCTTCCCCCAGGGGGGGGGGACATCCTCTAAAGGAGGAGTTGCAGGACCCTTACCCGCAAAAGGTAAATGGGAAGCCATACACAGAGGGTACCTTCCGCCAAAGTTTATCAAGTTTAGTGGAAAAGGGGAAAATACAAACAAGGCACCCTCATTAGAAATGGGGTGCGAGGAACTCCCAACAAAAAATTACCATCAGGAACCCTCAGCAGAAATAGGGTGTGAGGAACTCCTCGATAAATAGGGTCGCGAGACACCCTCGGCTTGCAGCGCACTCCTCATGGTAACCACAGTCGTCAAGGAACCCCTGAAAGTATTAGTTACCGACGAGGAACCCTCGACGAAGCATAAAGTCGAGATACCCCCACTTGAAGTAAGCTGCAAAAGTGCCCGCTTCTCCAAACCCAATACTACCAGGCGAGGAACCCTCGACGAAGCATGAGGTCGAGATACCCCCACTTGAAGCAAGTTACAAACTTCCCGTTTCACCAAACGCGGTACCACGAGGTGAGGAACCCTCGACGAAATGAGAGGTCGAGACACCCCTCATTCACGACAGTGGTCGAGGAACCCATGGGTTGCATTACCGTCGAGGAACCTATGGGCAGTAATGGCACGCGAGGAACCCATAGGCCGCGAACCTCCAACAAAAAAAAGTGCTACCAGATTCCTTAATAAGAGAGGAACTCACCAATATAGTGGGTCGCGAGGCACTTGCGTTTAGAAAAGCGCTCCCCATAGCAGCAATAGTTGGCGAGGACCCCTTGCTAGCAATAAAGCCTAAGGAAATAATGGACGGTGAGGAACCCCTATTAACATTGGCAGTCGGTGAGTCACCCTCAGACATGAGGTCGATGCGCGAGGAACTCCTACTAGTATTGGCAGTTGGCGAGACACCCTCAAATATGCAGTTGACGCGCGAGGGACCCCCTGTAATCATGCTAGCAGCAGTGGGTGAGGAACTCCTTGAAAATAAAAGAGCAGACAAAAAATTACTCGTGCTTAAAGTCTCACACGAGGAACCCACGGCAGCAGCAACTATTGACGAGGGACCCTTGGCAGTGGGTCCCATAGTTGAAATTATATGGGGCAAGCAACCCCCGACGAAAAACTCAAACGAGGAATCTCTAATAAACTATTTCCTCAACAAAAGACTCCCTGCAGCAATCGTTCCAGGCGAGCAACCCCGGGAAGCGAGTAGCTCTCGCGAGGAACCCCCAAAGCTAAGGCCTCATGTGAGGGACCCGTAGTTGCAAGAATCACAAACGAGGAGCCTTGGGCGACTGAGACTTCACACGGGGAACTGCCGCACAAGGAATCCACAATCGGAAAAAGGTCAAGCGAGGAACCCTCGCTAATTAGAACAGATGGCGAGGAATCATCACCCATTTCATTTAGCGCCTCAGAAGCAGTACCTCACGCAAAATGAGGGTAAGAAGTCATTTCTCCACACAAGGAACCCTCGGTAACGAAACCAATGGGCGGGGAACCCTTGGCAGTGACGACCTCAAATGTAGAACCCAAAGCCATGAGGAAACCCTCAGATGCTGGTGGTGAAGAACTCGTGGAAAAATAAAGCTCTGGCATAATTTTCGACGAGGAACCCCCAAGGTCTGGGGCGGAGCATGAGGAACCCAGATGCGAAGTGTTGATAGGCAAGAAACCCTCATATCTTAAATCATTAGCAACAGAAATTTAGCATTCGAGGATTAGCGCATGAGGAACCCGCAAGTGGCGAGGAACCCTTGTCGGCGGTAACCATAGATGAGACGGTCGACGAGGAATCCCCATTGTTGAAAGCGCTGAGGCTGGCCCTTTGTGGTTGCAAGGAACCAAGTCGCGAGGAACCCTTGACGTTGAAAAAAAAAACGAGGAACCCTCTTTTAGCAACAATGCTTGCGAGAAACCACCCATTGACAGAATCACTCGCAAGGATCCCCTAGTAAGGGACCCTCAATAAAGTCAGTTCCAAAAGTGGGACCTCTGAGTGAGGAACCCCCCACCATTACAGGCGGTGGTGAGGGACCCGTACAAGTCCTCGCCCCAAAATTCAATCCGTCGTCAGCAGGCATCCTTACCACTACGGTTGAAGAGGTACTATTCCTAACTCTTACCAAGTTTCATTTTCTTAAAAGATTGAACGACTTGATCTAAGTGCAGAAAGGTTTTTTTTTTTTAAATAATTATATGAGCACTCTTTGTAAGAAATACAAAGAGTGACTGCAATGAAGAAAAGGAACACTAGTTATTTTTTGTTGGCACTTGAAATTTTGTGCATGACTCATTTACCTACATTGTGCGGTGGGTACACCAGATTTATATGTTCTTTTCTTATAAGAAGGGTAGAACCTCTACTAGATTAGAAGATGGCTCGTGATATAAGGAACTTTCCTCATTATACTTGGGGGTATATCCAACCCCAAAGTAAAAGTATAGAGAGTAAAGTTCCTACAGACCCGACAAGACCAGCAGGTGGTTATCCTCCTGATAATAATAATAAAAAAAATTCACTACATTTTTTTATTATTATTCCATACAGATTTATAGCCTAGAGAACAAGTCAAAACCTCTCTTCTCAAGAAAAATTGTAATTGACCAGTTTTCAGAAAATAGGGAGAAGCGGGCCTACCCCCCTCTCTAAACTTGTTATTTTTATAAGACAAAAATGTTCCTAAGAAAAATTTGGAACAAGGACCCTACCGATCAAGGGAAATTTTTAGTATAAAGAAATAATTATTTCTTTACTTATGATATATGTGAAATTTTATGCAAAGTTTGTGGGAAAGAGAAGGGCTAACGCTATCTCCTAGCTATTCCCTAAGAAATGAATGTGCATAATAAAATACCCCACAGTCACTTGGGGTTTCCTCTAAAAAAAAAATAATACCCCAAAGTCACATGGGGTTTCTCTAAAAAAAATATACCCCAAAGTCACACGGGGTTGCACTAAAAAGTACCGCACAGTCACACGGGGCTGCGCTAAAAAAAATATAACTTGCTCAGCTATATGCAAGCGACCCGCAGTTAGAGGGGAAGCTTCAAAATTTAACTTGAGCAGCTATGTGCAAGTACCCCACAGTTATAGGGGAAGTTTCAAAATATTAACTTGCCCAGTTATAAGTACCCCGCAGATAGAGGGGCATCTTCCAAATTTGAATTGCTCAGTTATATGCAAGTACCCCGCAGTTAGAGGGGCCGCTTCTGAATTTTAACTTGCTCAGTTGTATGCAAGTACCCCACGGCTAGAGGGGCAGCTTTCAAATTTTAACTTGCTAAGTTATATGAAAATACCCCACAGCTAGAGGGGCAACTTTTAAATTTTAACTTGCTCAGTTGTATGCAAGTACCGCGCAGTTAGAGGGGTAGCTCCAAAATTTTAACATGCTCTCCTATATGCTAGTACCCCGCAATTAGAGGGGCAGCTTCAGAAAAGATAACTTGCTCATACCTCATGTCGGTACCTCGCAGTTAGAAGTGACACCTCTATAAAAACAACTTTCTTATCTCATATGCAAGTACCCCCACAGTTACAGGGGCAACTCTAGACTGATAACTAACTCAGATCATAGGCAAGTACCCCACAGACTCCGGGGCAGTTTAATCCCCAAATTCTCACAGAAAGTAAAGTAACTCACAGTACTTCAGGCTCCAAGGGCATAGGAGCGCTCACAGTCGTGAGCAAGTGCCAAGTATAAATATATGGTAAGAAAGTTTAGTACCTTAGGCTCCAAGGGCAACAGAGCGCTCATCATATTGAGCACCTGCCAAGTATAAATATAAGGTACAACAGTTTTGTACCTAAGGCTCCAAGGGCACCGGAGCTCTCACAGTATTGAGCAAGTGCCAAGTATACATATAAGGTAAGATAATTTTGTACCTAATGCTTCAAGGGCACCGGAGCGCTCACAGTCTTGAGCAAGTGCTAAGTATAAGTATAAGGTACGACAGTTTAGTACCCCAAGCTCCAAAGGCAACAGAGGGCTCATCATATCGAGCAATTGTCAAGTATAAGTATAAGGTACGACAGTTTAGTACCCCAGGCTCCAAGGGAAACGGAGCGCTCATCATATCGAGAAACTGCCAAGTATAAGTATAAGGTACGACAGTTTAGTACCAAGGGCAACAGAGCGCTCATCATATTGAGCAACTGCCAAGTATAAATATAAGGTATGACATTTTAGTACCTAAGGCTCCAAGGGCACCGGATCACTCACAGTTTTGAGCAAGTGCCAAGTATAAGTATAAGGTACGAAAGTTTAGTACCCCAGGCTCCAAGGGCAACGGAGCGCTCATCATATCGAGAAACTGCCAAGTATAAGTATAAGGTACGACAGTTTAGTACCTCAGGCTCCAAGGGCAACGAAGCGCTCATCATATTGAGCAACTGCCAAGTATAAATATAAGGCACGACATTTTAGTACCTAAGGCTTTAAGGGCCCCGAAGCGCTCACAGTCTTGAGACTCTGTCAAGTATAAATAAAAGATATGACAGTTTACTACCTGGGGCTCCAAGGGCATTGAAGTGCCCATAAATAAAAGGTACGACAGTTTCATGTACAAGTCTCTCGACACTACAAGACACTTCTGTACGAGGGGGCTAATATTGAGAAGTCCTCAAGCCAGTGAATAAATAGTGAAATAACCTGGAGTATGGGGATCTATTTAGAGTGGCCCCACCTGTCCAAGATTGCAAGTTTGACAGAAAATAGTCAAGGGCAAGGGGCTCACCAAGAGCAGCCCCTCTGCCCAAGATAGAAGGCTAAAGAAGAAGGCCAAGGGCGAGGGGCTCACGGTGAGCAACCCCTCCGCCCAAGATAGAAGGCCACAGAATAAGGCCAAGGGCGAGGGGCTCACCGCGAGCAACCCCTCCGCCCAAGATAAAAGGCCACAGAAGAAGGCCAAGGGCGAGGGGCTCACCGCGAACAACCCCTCCGCCCAAGATAGAAGGTCACAGAAGAAGGCCAAGGGCGAGGGGCTCACCGCGAAAAACCCCTCCACCCAAGAGAGAAGGCCACAAAAGAAGGCCAAGGGCAAGAGGATCATCGGGAGCACCCCCTCCGCCCAAGAGAGAAGGACAAGGGCGAAGGGCTCACGACGAGCAACCCCTTCGCCCAAGACAGAAGGCCCACATAAGAAGGCCAAGGGCGAGGGGCTCATCGTGAGCAACCCCTCCGCCCAAGATAGAATTAGGCCATAAAAGAAGGCCAAGGGCGAGGGGATCACCGCGAACAACCCGTCCGCCCAAGATAAAAGGCCAAAGAAGAAGGCCAAGGGCGAGGGGCTCACCACGAGCAACCCCTTCGCCCAAGACAGAAGGCCACAGAAGAAGGCCAGGGGCGAAGGGTTCACCACGAGCAACCCCTCTGCCCAAGAAAGAAGGCCACAGAAAAAGGCCAAGGGCGAGGGGCTCATGGCGAGTAACCCATCCGCCCAAGACAGAAGGCTACAGAAGAAAGCTAAGAGTGAAGGGCTCACAACAAGAAACCCCTCTGCCCAAGACAGAAGGCCACAGAAGAAGGTCAAGGGTGAGGGGCTCACCGCGAGCAACCCCTCTGCCCAAGACAAGGGCGAGTGGCTCACCGCGAGCAACCCCTCCACCCAAGATAAAAGACATAGAATAAGGCCAAGGGCGAGGGGCTCACAGCGAGCAACCCCTTCGCCCAAGACAGAAGGCCACAGAAGAAGGCCAAGGGCGAGGGGCTCACCGCAAGTAACCCCTTCGCCCAAGATAAAAGGTCACAGAAGAAGGCTAAGGGCGAGGGGCTCATCACGAGTAACACCTCCGCCCAAGCTAAGGGCGAGGGGCTCACCGCGAGCAATTCCTCTGCCCAAGAAAGAAGGCCGCAGAAGAAGGCTAAGGGTGAGGGGCTCACCGTGAGCAAACCCTATACCCAAGAAAGAAGGCCACAGAAGAAGACCAAAGGCGAGGGTCTCACCATGAGAAATCCCTCTACCCAAGATGAAAGGCCATAGAAGAAGGCCAAAGGCGAGGGGGCTCACTGTGAGTAACCCCTCCGCCCAAGATAGAAGGCCACAGAAGAAGGCCAAGGGCGAGGGCTTACCGTAAACAATTCCTCTACCCAAGATGGAAGGCCACAGAAGAAGGCCAAGGGCGAGGGGATCACCATGAGAAACCCCTCTAAACAAAGTAGAAGGCCATAAAAGAAGGTCAAGAATGAGGGGCTCATCGCGAGTAACCCCTCCGGCCAAGTTGATACCAAGATAAGGAGGTACACTATAAGTGACCTGATCTACAAAACTTGGGATAATGTGACAGAACATTTAATGGCCCTATGGGGAATGATGAAGAACCCCTAGGGTCCCTCAAAATAAAAAACTCAATTAATGGCGTACAAATCCTTTTGATCTACCCAACAAAAAAAACTTTGCACGAGGGGCCAATATAGAAAGGTGTTTCAAGATTGACAACTATATTTATGGGTGAGGGTCCCTCAAAGACCCCTCCTTCATCTTACAAAAAATATGAGGTTAAGGGAACCCCCAGGGTCCCTTCACCGCAGAAGTGCCATATTGGAGAAGGAACCCCTAGGGTCCCTCCATCGCAGAAATGTCATATTGGAGAAGGGAACCCACCTGACATCTGAGAAGTGCCCGCAAGGGCCACTGCAAAAAGTACAAGTTGAGAAGGGCCACCGCAAGGGTCACTACGGAAATGACATCTGAGAAGTACCCCGCAAGGGCCACTGCAGAAGTCCAAGTTGAGAAGGACCACTACGAGGGTCACTGTAGAAATGACATTCGAGAAGTGCCCCGCAAGGACCACTACAGAAGTCCAAATTGAGAAGGGCCACTGCAAGGGTCACCGCAGAAGTCCAAGTTGAGAAAGGCCACCGCAAGGGTCCTTGCAGAAACTCAAGTTGAGAAGAGTCATCGCAAGGGTCCGTGCAGAAGCCCAAGTTAAGAGGGACTTCGCAAGGGTCCCCGTAGAAATGACATTTGAGAAGAGGGACCCACAAGGTCCTTCCCCCCTCAGCTCCCAGAAAAAGTTAGGACGACGGGGTGTCTACCATAAGTAACCCCTCATCACGGAAAAGAATAGAAGTACTAACACTTATTTTCTTGTATAGGTTGCCCAGTTGAGCAAGCAGGGCTCAAGTAGGCCAGTTGGGATCTCTTGAGAGTTTTGGCTTGGCGGCTGAGGGACAAGGTATATTGAGAAAGCTCAACCAATTAGCACTATATGATTGAGAGAATATTAGGAGAAAGACCCTGGGGTCGCCCAGTCCTCACACACCTCACACTTAGTCACAAGTGAAGTGATCAACCAAAGGGCTGGTTTCTCACAAGAAAAGAATTGTTTATAAAATAATTTTAAAGTAAAGGGTCCTATAGACCCCTCTTAAGAAAAATAATTTTAGAAGGGGGTCCTCAAGATCCCCCTCAAGCTTACAAAGATTTTAGAGGAGGTAGTCCTCGAGACCCCCCTCAAGTTTACAAAGTTTGTACCAAAAGTTACCGTTTCAAAAGATATTTAGCAAATAAGATATTTTGTCTCCATTAGAAGACATATTTGCTTTTGAACTTTGGTTGGCACCAAGGGGCATCTGCCAGAGGGGACAGGCAGAGCTGCCTGCAGGTAGGGATAAATAGTACACTACAGACTTTGTCCCTCACCAACCCTCTAAGTTTTGGCTCCAAAAGTGCCAACCCATCCCTAGTGCCCAAGTATAAATAGGACCCCTGGGCAAGGTCATGAAATAGAAAAAACTCAATAGCAAAGCCACTTCGTCAAAATCACACTAGAACCTCTCTAGTATTCTCTCCCTGCTCTCTCCCTAGTGCTAAGTGCCTTGTTCTTTCACTCCCCACCGACAGTCATCACTCTCAGGAGTTCTTCTTGAGAAAATTACTATTATTGTTGTGGAAGTTCATCTTCTTGCAGGGAGGGAGTTCCAGCTTGAGCTCCTTTTTTTACCAAAAGGAGAAGGTTTCATCAGAAGCTGCTCCAGAAGTTCTTAAGAACCTTGCAGACAACGTCCATCGGAGTGGGTCACGCCTCACCCTTTCCAGTTATTCATAGACCCCAGTCTCACTACCCTCCTACATATGGTACAACTAACATAGCGATTAAAAAACAAGGGTATGGCAATGAAATATTCGTTATTTAGTATTAAAAGCACAAAATGACTTTGTTTTGGGAGAAAGATTTCAAGCGATCTCCAACAACACCTTACATTGTCTCATAATAGTGTTTCAACTACACCAACTTATCGCCTCTAACAGATATGTGACCAATTAAAATTTCCAACTACCCTATCTACCAACATAAAAATCAAAAGGTTATTTGGGTCCAATAGTTCTTCATTTTTTTACATTAGGGTCCACTGTTTACGTATTTGTTCACTAGGGTCCAAAATTAACGAAAAGTATTAGTTGACTTATTTCACTATACGCCAGCCTTTTCCAACAAAAGATTCATTTACTCCTTTCAAAGAAAAATGATGCATGTACCCCTCAAACAAAAACCATTTGCTCTCTCTCTCTCTCTCTCCCCCTCTCAATTTACCCATCGATTAATCTTATCCACACGAAGTAAACCAATTTGATTGGAGCTACAATTTGTAAAATTGAAGATCGCAAGAGGTTTATCTCTTAATTTTATAGTGGAAATTGTGAAATGTTTAGGGATTTAATCGAAAATGGTTTAGCAAAACTTGGTCATTTTAATGTTAAAAATTTTAGGGATACAAACGTTTATTTATTGATTTTGATTTGCATGCATTTTGTTTTGTCACTATGAATATATATACACATATGGCTTTTAAGTTAGTTTTTTTTGCCTGGGGGGTTGGGTGGGGGGTATTTATGTTTATTTGCTTCGACCCATGAATCTGTTTTGATTACATCACTTGTTTTATTTTTATTTTTGGAGGTGGGGGCGAGAAGATGTATTATATATAACTTTATTGTTGTTGATGTTCGAGTAATGGTTTTTATGCTTTTTTGGTCTTAAATGACAAACACTACTGCCTTTTGTTGTCTTCATTATGTGCCAAATCTCTTTTTGTGGTTGTAAAAGCTTAAAACAAATTCAGCGGGTTGCGATGAAAGTTCTAAAGGACATTGATGATGATGAATTTTGTGTCATATTGATTTCGTAAAAGACATGGAAAAGTATAATGGTGTAAAAGATATGGATATAAAATGGGTTAAATATGAAATATGTAAGAGCACAAGTATGCTCAAAAGCTCCATAGGATTAGATTACTGTATCATGTTCCAAAACTTATTTGAGTCATAGTCTAAGCTGTCCCTGAATGATTCATGTTCAAGACTTCAAAACCAAACTTTTTCGTCTTCATTCGAAGACCTACCTCATGCCATGACCAGTAAGATTTCCACTTTAGGATAAAGGTGAAGGGCTTAGAATGACTTAGTTTCACCACTGATAGACAGGGGGAAAATCGGGCGTTCGTGTTATCTAGGTCAGGCATTGTTTTCGACTCCCACCGATATGCAAAAACCTAAACTATGACTGCACTCTTTACGGGAGTATAACGGCTAGTCCGGGTATTGAATCCATGGGAAATATTTCTAGAAGTTAATTGATTTATTACTCCTGAATAAAAAGTATAAAAAGGTGATAGTTTTAACAAAATATTAATTTCGGCATATATTGAAACTAGGATTAATCAAAACGTGTAAAAACTATAGGTTGAGAATAATATCCCTCACATTGGGTTATTTAGTATAAATGGTTAGATGGGAAGACAAGTTTACCAAGATCAAATCTCATTTTCACAGTTAATAAATCTAGAGTTGTCACCCCTTAAATTCTCATAAAAGCTAAATTGATTTTAGCATCAACAAATATCCCCGAGATTACACACACAATGTCGTAAATACGACGCATACATGATATACACCATTATATATCCTAGGTATAAAATCAAGAATAACCTAACCTTTTTAAACTAGTTTAACCTATCACCAAAGCAAAGCAACCATTTAATCCGAGGTGAGTTCAATTATCTCAATCTACACTAAATTACATATAAAGCATTGAAAAGCATGTAGTGAAAGTAAGTAAGTAGGAAAGCAATAAATTATAAAAGATAAATAATTAACAAAGATTGAAAACAATAATGGAAGCTTATATAAATAGGGAAGAAGATGAATAGTAATACTTACAAATAAGAGGGATGAAACCCTAAGAGGGAGAAAAGAAAAGAGCTCCCAAACTAAACAAACCCCTAATCTAATACAAAATGAAAAGATTCTCAACAAAGATCTGAGTTACATATATATAGTAAGTTGGATTAAAAGAAAAGAAAAAAGAAAACAATTAGCAAAATTGCCAAATATCTTCTACACCCGATCGATTGGCTAATTTGGTCGATCGATCGATAAAAGTGAAATATGCCCATTGTCTTCTTTCCACAGCCAAAATGGAAGGGCCAATCGATCGGTCATTTTTTACCGATCAATCGGGGCTCTGTTTTCTGGCCTCATTTCCTCTTCAAAAGGGAGAATTTGCATTATACGAAAATGGCTCTAACTTCATCGCCCGGACTCGGAATGAGGCAAGTTTGCAACCATGCGAAGCCAACTCGACGAACTACGTTCCATGGAATTCTAATGGTCAGTACATAAAGTATGAATTTACGAAATTTCCCTTTAAGTTACGTCAAACGACATAACTTTCCCAAAACGCAACCAATTGCTTTGTTTAGCATTCCAATACCTATAAAAACTCAGATAACCTTGCACAACATATATATAGAAAATTAAGGTTAACCTGTATATGAGAATAAAGTAGGAAATAATGGAGATAAAAGTGCAAGAATGTATAATATTAAAGGACACAAATATAAAATATTTTATATCTATCACACCCCTTAACTTATACATTGCTAGTCCCTAGTGATGAAACAAAACAAAACCATCCAACAACGAGAGATAACAAAAATATGTATGCATAAAAGATAGAAATGCCACTTTTATGTGCGATCGAGTGCATTTAGTGTATACAATAAGTTGTTAAACCCCTAGGCTACCCTAGTGGATGAGTGTTATTTCGTGAGGGCTTTTAAGGACGAAACGCTCAAATATCAAGTTTCCTTAAAAATCATGCTCAATCAATCAATACAAGAGATGATCAATAATAACAAAAAGGAGTTTAACATGTTATTATCACAATGAATGAATTCACCCAAATGTCTATAATTATTAACATTAGAACAACTTCATTATAATTGTAACCTTAAAAAGTGGGAGGAAGAGCGAGCACATGAAAATATTTTGATTTGGCAAAAATTTTATAAACCAGGTAATAATCATTAAAGCGTGCATGATATTCCATCCTTTTTGGTGTTTACACTCATCAAATTAATCATATGAATTAGTTGTAACACACATGCAACATGCGAGCATAAACAGTAATTATAAATGGAAACTAGGTCGCGCACATGTCATGAATGAAGAATGCTACATATAAAATGAAAGTTATGTAATCTCATTGATCATCATTATATTATCGCCGCTATTATAACTTTTGAATCACATTCACCCTAGGATCGCATAGGACTTTATAGGGATGTAAAGTAGGTTTGTGGTTAAGGTTATGAAATGAAGGGGATATTTATGGATTTGAAGGTGTGTAGGGATGATACGCTTGGGATGATGGAAAATTGTGGGCAATTTCAAAATTGAAATATGATTTCCATAACAAGCATTGGATATAGAAATAGAGAGTAACAAACATTATTGAACACTATTTACATCAAGAAAATACTTCTCTTTCTCTTTCTTTTATTCTTTTTCTCTTATTTTTCTTTTGTTTTGCTTTTGTTTTCTTCTTTTCTCTTTCTTTTATTTTTTTCTTTACTTTTTCTTTTCTTTCACACTCTCACATACTTAATTGCAACCACGTAATAAGAACACCATTATATCCCAAGTATCATTCTAAACAAAGTCATGGAAGGTGATATATATGGTTTATAACTCCAATTTGGAGTTGTTTATGGGATTTTGGGTTATTAAATAAAAGGATATATTTAGGCTCAAAGGATTTAACGAGAGGAAACATATAAGGTGAGGTCAAGGTCAATATGAGTGTAATAACAAAGAGGAACTCTTATCCTTTCTTAAAGTTTACGTAATTCTCGAGTCAAAACAACTTTGAAAATCATGCTCAAGTAACACATTTCATATATGAATTTAATTGATGAACGATAAATAAAATAATAGTGAGATTACCAACAAATTCAACATTTTCAAGGAGGAAAGAGTAATCTATAACACTCACAAATGACGAAAATCACAAACCCCAATTGGTTTAAGTATATAGAATGAAACAAAATATTACCGAGTTATAAACACCTTAAACCAAATCATTTAAATAAGAAAAGCGCATGTGCTCATGGGGTCAAAGTTTAATTCATGAAGTTTTTTATAATATAAATGATTCGAGGACTAAAGTATAATAACTTTGAAAATCGAGAACATGCATCATTGAATTACATATTGGATGGGGAAATTATTGAAATTTTTCATTAGAAACAAAGGAAAAATGCCCAACCAAGAAGAAAAAAGAAAGAAAATCTTTTGAAATTTTTAATTTTTTACAACAAAAGCATGCTTGGGAAGAACATATGATCAAATCAAAGAAACTATCAATGAATGGGAAGAGTATCCCATACCCCCTAACTTAAACCTTGCATTGTCCTCAATGTGAATCAAGCACCAAGTTAAAGAGAGGAAGCAAGCGATATTACCCAAAATGGAGCGATCTCAGCATAAGTCCAGAGATTCTACAAAAACATGTTATCACCAAGCATAATAAAAAAATAACTAATTACACTAGATAATAAGTAAAAATAAAAAAATCAACCTAATATGTGCAACCTATAATTTTAACTTATTTCTAACTATACACTAAAAGTTGAAATTTTTAAGGGTCCACTCAAAATATAATTTGACTTTGAGGGATAATTGATGTTCCCTCATTTGAGCGCATAACTTCAAAAAAATAAGAATTTCATTTGCATAACGGAAAGCATGTGTAAGGTGAAAGAAATGAACCTTCATGTGTAAGGTGAAAGAAATGAACCTTCACCAATTATAAGTTTTTGGCAGATGATGGGTGGTGGTGGATTGAATGGGTGACAAATACACATAAGAACCAATAAAAATAGAATTTCCTCACAAATATTTTTCAAATGGAATGGGAGGTGGGGCCATGTAAGGGAGGATATCATTATGGAAAGCATTTCAAAAAAATCATTCATTGATAAGAAATGGGTCAAAGTCCTCAAGACTTTCATCTGATTCTCATAGTACTTGCAATGGTTCGATAATGGTAAACGAAAATGGGAAGAAATAAATTCAATCTCGATAAATGATTCATCATCGCTCGAAGATTGAATTATGAGGTGGAAGACTCACTTTCAATGAAATACTCTTCCAAAATTATTTGAGGTGAAACCAAGGAAGAAAACATCTCATTACCAAGTGCTTCAATTTTTAAATCTTCACCATTTTCGCTCTCATTTATGCCTTGGGAGAAAAGAAGAATGGTTTGTTCCAAAGTAAGCATCGATTCCTCATTTGGTTCAAAACATTCCTCCTTCTCCAGAGTTTGAAGAAAAAAGTCGTCATTGGTTTCAAAAAGTGCATATAAATCATGCTATTAACAATGACTCTCCTCCCTATAATAGTTGTCAAAAGTTTCATTTTTCTAACTTTATAAGAACGCACAAAATGAATTTGGCCGTAGAGCAAATTCACCAAAAAGAACATTTTTATAACTATTATTGTAATATTAGTATAACAAGTTTGAAGGCTATTGTCAGAAGTACTATCATAAGAGTCTTCAACGATGTTATTATAAGAATTTTACGGCATTTTGTCATAAGAATAATCTTCGAAAGTCCCGACATCATACATTTGATTATGTAAATACTCGTCCAAAGTAATTTTGAGACTTTCATTCTTCTCAACATGAACGTATTCACCAAAAGTTATAGGTTTAAGGGACTTTAAAAATTATTCTTACTACAAAATTTCAAACCATTACCATTACCAAGAATACTAGAATAAGACATGATTACCGAAAAGTTCGTAGATGGAAAATCCATAAAGAGAGGTTTGCGGTCGGAAATTCTATCATTTTAGCGCTGAAATGTATAAGTCTACAAAAAAAAATTAAGACATAAAATACAAATACATATAAAATATTACGAAATACAAAATCACTTACAATCGAAAAAAAATATTCCCCGGCAACGATGCCATTTGATTTATTAAAACGGGGTATGGGGATGTACTTTTATTTTTACTCAATTCCCTGACAACGACGCTATTTAATAAGCAGAAGGGAAACTAAGCGTTCATTTTACCTACTCCGGTAATTATTTTCAGCTCCCTTCGTTATGCAAAAACCTACACTATGATTACACTATTTACCGGAGTATAGAGGCTAGTTCGAGTATCGAATCAACAGGGAATGGGCGTTCATGTTACCTATGATTGTCGTTGTTTTAGGCTCCCAAAACTATGCAAAACCTAAACTATGACTACTGTGGCCATCCGAGTCGGATTCCTCCGGTGCGAACCGACTCCGATATTAAAAAGGAGAGAAAATTGGAGAAATCTTTCAATATGCGCGTGCGGGGATTCGAGGATAAAGGGAAGCCTCTTTTTGCCACTTGCATTGATCTTCTGGGCTACCACGGGTATAAATCGACTGTCGTTAAAAGGGGAGAAAATGTAGAAATGGAGTCGACGATCTATTTTGCTCAAAAGAGACCAAAGTATGTAGCCGTCCCGAGAGAATGACATCAAAATACATATTGATGCGTACAAAACTAAATGCATCGAGGGTCTAGGGAATAAGTTACGAAATGGGAATGTGTTAGGTACCCATTTCGCCATTTCGGTCTCTCATTGGCAATGATAATGTTATCCTTTTCTCCAAAATGTGATACGTGTGTACATGTGTACGGTGTGAATAATGAGAGAAAGAAATCATCTGACTCGCGTTATGGGAAAGACGGAGCAGAATATTTCTAATGAGTGTGTAAAAGAATAACATAAAAATATAATGTGAGTGTCCGTCAAATCACAAATCACTATAAAGGAGTGAATGTGTATATCAAGTGGAAACACTAATATGTCGGAGTACGCGCATTCGCAAAACTACTAAACGCAAGAAAACATAAAGTGACTAAATGAGAAAATAGGACTCGATTCCCAATATTGGCTCGAAACGCTTACGTAGGCCAAAAGGAATCAAAGTTCGCGTTGTTCGAAAGTTCACAAGGGTGGGGTTAACCCATAAATCCTAAATTATAACTTATTTTAGTTTGTTTTTTAGAAAATGTGTACAAGTGTAGGGAGTGTGGAAAATGAGGGAATTATAATTTAGGGTTTATAGGAAAATCCTCTTTTGGGCTTTTTATATTTTATGAAGATAAGTTTTATGTGTAGTAAATAATAAAAAGTGAAATTAGTTTTGAAGTGAAGAAATAAAATAAAAGATATATCAAAAGTGGAAAGAAAAGTAAATAAGTACTACTAATTAAATGAGTTGTAAATGGATAAGAATAGACCTTCTATGGAACTTTAATTATGATTTTATCATAGTAGAGTTGATTTTTAGGTAGTTAGATGATGGTGAGGTAAGAGTAAAAAGTGTGGTGAAAGATGGATGAGAATTATGTAAGAAAATGGCGAGAATGTTTGAAAAAAATGGAATTTTGGCGCACTGATTTCGAGGAGAATGTTCTAACTTCTAAAAAGGGGCCCCTTGGGAATGAGGTCATGGTCCCCTTTAATAGAAAAAATTAGGGTTTCATGGAGGTACTGATCGACATGTCCCCTGGCCTACCTATCGTCACACCGCTTCCTTGCTAGTGAAGAAAAGTATACCGTACCGATAGGCAGGGGATCTAGGGTGCCCGTAAGTAGTCTAAAACGGAATCTTTTGGAAAAAAAATGGGCATAAAATGAAAATCATAAATCTGAATCGCACACGATTGGGAAAATTTGAAAGGGTATTCAGAGCCCTACAAGAATCCATTGACCCACTCCCGGGTTTGAGAGTTGACTAAAGTTAAATGGGGCTCGAAAGTACTCGATAGCCTCTGAACGAGGGGCTCTCAGAGTAAAAAGGCAAGTACGCGTGAACCACGAGACCTATTCGAGAATGGTATGGATAGTTGGAAAGGGTATTCATAGCCTTCTGGGGTTTCAATAAGCAACGCTTGGTTTGGAGGGTATATAAAGGTCAAACGGGGCTCAGGAGCACCCATTGGCCTCTAGATCAGGGTTTAGAGTAGAAAGGTGAGTACGCATGAATGGTGAGGCTAATTAGGGCACAATACGGACCATTGGAAATAAGATTCAGAGTATTATGAGAGTACAATGAGTTTCGCTCAGGTTGGAGGGGTTATCGAGGTCAAACGGGGCTCGGGAGTGCCTAGTGGCTTCTAAACTAGGGTTTGGAGTAAAAAGGTGGGTATGCATGAACCGTGGGGATAATTATCGCACGGTATGGACCATTCAAGGGGATTCAGATCTATATGTGAGTCCAATGAGCTTCGCTCAGGTTAGAGCGTTAATCGAGGTTGAACGGGGCTCGAGAGCGCCTAGTGGCCTCTAGACCAGGATTTGGATTAGGACCTTGGCTCTTCTGATGGGAGGAGGAGTGTTGTGGACCTAAGGAGGTATTTAGGGGATATCAGGATGGGGCACCTCAACCCTCGACGTGTGAGCTTGGAAGAAGCGGAGATCATCGAAAAATAGACACCTCATCGATGTTTAAGGGTTGAGGACGCTGTTGGTGGATTTACAAATGGTATATTTAAGGGTTGAGGTCAGTTATGCAGACCTAAAAAGTTAAGGTGATCGAGTCAGAGGGTCGAGGCTGATTTTGTGAACTTAGGTCAATTATGGGGACCTAAAGAGTTAAGATGACCTATTCAAAGGTCGAGGTCAATTCTGTGGACCTAGGTTTATTTTGTGGACCTATGGGGTTGAGGGGATTGTCGATAAGCATATTCAGGGGTGCTTATCGGCATATGGAATGGAATCTTGGGCTTCTTAGGGGAGGTTAAAGGTCACTGCCGATAGGCATGTCTAGGGGACTACCAATCGGCATACCATTTAGTTCCTTTTAAAAAGAGGGCAACCCTCCTTATTTTTTCACACCTTAATTCGAGTGATTCTCTCGCTTTCTCTATATAAAAATCAATTTTGGGTCTATTTTCTCAAAAGAACTCATGGAGGGCACTTCATATAATACCTGGATGGCAACCGATGATTGGGAAGGCTTGGAATGGCGTGTTATTACGCCGTTGAAATCGAGGAATGAGAACGTTTATGAAAACTCCGATCCCGTTCTTAATGAGCTACGAGAGTCGGCACATCATCATTCCGCAGGGTGAAGAACCCTAATGGCTATGTAAGGGTTCTCTCTTTGTTCCATTTTCTTTGTTTGTTCTTTTTCTTTTCTTCTTATCCTTGAGATGTTGAAGGGTTTTCTTGGTTTTTGTATAGGTTGACATAGCTTCGTCGAGCATTCACTCCCGTGGGTCGAACGGGATGAAGAAAGTGTAGGATCATCTTCCTGCGGCTGTTAGATTAATAGTAGAGGCTATCGGATTCATCCCATTGGCAGGGGCTTTTGATGAGACACCTCATTCCACAGCGGTATTGTACGCCTTGGGCGAGAGGTGGTGGGACACTACCCACACATTCCATTGGAGCGTTGGGGAGATGACGATCACTAATTTGTACATTCATTAGTTGACGGGCTGCTAGAGTGTGAGGGTAAAAAGATAGTGGTGGACCGTACCCTGCACATTTTTGAGGTAGCAGTACGGGCTTCCTTAGGGAACATAGGGAGGATTGTGTTTGCATATCGATATTGAAGGATACCTTACTGTCTAAGTGGATTGATGAGATCGACGGGCGGCAAGTGAGGTAGGCGGCGTGCTTATTTATTTTAATTCTATTGGGAGGGTTTGTGGTGGCGACGAGCAGTTATGTTGTCCACCTATGGTTTTTTTCATTCTTGAGGATCATCTCGAAGATCCACCTGTATGATTGGGGGAGCTTTACACTAGCGTCCCTCAATGCTTCTTTGGATGCTTTCAGTTGATTTTTCTAACAGACTTTTAAGGGGCCCATGTATCTTTTGGAGGTAATGTTTAGATTCAATTTCCTCCTATCTTTCCTTTTTCACTCCTTTTGACATCATATATTTCTTCCGTAGACGTGGTTTTATGAAGTGATTAGGCATAACATTGAACTGATATCCCTGAAGGTGAGCGAGTCAGGGAACTTCTCCAGGATGTACAGGTGGAAGGAATCGAACAAGCAATCGAACCAATCTATGTCTTTAAAGGATGTGCGGGTGGCACTGAACGCCCCGACGAGAAATAAGATTAGGCTTTTACTTCAGTGGTTTCAATACTTTATTTTACACTTGTTAGATTACTAATGCTTGCTGGGGAATCAAGTTACCTTCTATCCTTGTTATTTTTCTTCGAGGGCTGAGGGAATCACGATCATGAATACCCAAATGAGGAGGCTTCTGGCACATGAGTTCGGGTATGTTTAGTACCTGGGAGAGAGGGTTGTGAGGAAGGTGATAGAGAGTGAAGTGTAGGTCCTACCGTGGGCACCCTCAAAGTGTATGAAACGGGTGAAGGAGATGTCCGGCGAGGAGAGGGCAATGGTGATGGAGGGCGAGCCCTATACTCACTATACTGATATGACGACGGACTATGAATACCCAGACTTTGTGAATAGCTGGTTGATGTCGTCGTGTATCTATGATGTGGAGAATATACCTCCACCTGTAGCGGGATCTGGGAGGGGTACCAGCGATATCGGCCCATAGCACGGGGGGAGGTGTGGAGGCTGCAGCGGAGGAGGTTCCTTTCCACCAAATTTCCACCCCATCCTATCATATTAGGGTGCATAGTGGGGATGTGGTCTCAGTGCCTCATTACCTCATTTCCCTCATGCGTAGATAGTGGCTTTGCGAGTCTTCCTGAGGAGGCTCCCTGGAGAGATGTACGTCTTTTCTTCTTCTTTCATATTTATGCTTTCCGATTTTCTTCTTCTCATTACTAATTTGCTTGCCTTTGGTGGTTAGTTCTTTTGCAGATTATTCGCATATCGATGACCTGGTTGTTGAACATTCGGGACTGGATGACATCATTGTTCGACTATGTGAGGAAGTCGGCCAGCTCCTGCATGGTGCCACCAGCTACATCCGAGTAGAGTACCGATTTCGAGAGTAGGGGGTCTACCGCATGTGGTCGGGGGGAACATGTTCACCGGGGCACCTAATGCGGAGGTTTTATTGGGTTTATGGAGGGTTCGACAGCAACCCGATTCATCTTTTCTTTTTATTTTTCTATTTTAGTGTACTTGAAGAAACAATTTAATCATTTTTTACAAGTTACTATATAAGATGCATTTTTTGTTTGGTTATCTTAATTTAGTGGCTTACTCTACATGCACTTTAATTTTTTGCTGAGGTTTTATTTGTTGCAAAGATAAGATAGAATAAAATATAACAAATCAAAAAAAGACTCCAATAAGTATTTTTACAAACAGGTTAATTTTTTTACAAATAAAGTCTTAATACTATAAATGATATACACAAAATAGGAAAGTAAAGAATTTCCAAAAATAGGTGGTACCGATCGGCATACCCCTTGGCCAGCCTATCGGCATAAGGGTCAAGTTAAAATCACTTCCCTAACTTTAATTTCACTTCCCGTGTACTTATGAGTACTTAGGATCAGAGGGCCTAGTAGCAGCTCAAATTTCTTATCTTTTATGAGTGCTTGTGGGTATAAAAGGAGACTTTTGATGGGGGGTTTCATCACCAAAACTCAAACTTCTTTCTTTTGTAATCTTTCTTCTTCTTGGCACTTCCGATGTCTAAACTTTCGCGTCTTATCTTGAAAGCTTATAGGCCATGTGCCTCTACAATGTTAATTACAAAGCTTTCAGCTTGCGTCGTGTATCCTTATGGTGTAACCTCCCTATAGATTGGAATCTTCTGGAAGCGGCGGTAAAATTATGGTACCCTAAAGAGCATATCTTTCGATTCGGTCCTGATGAAGTGTGCCCTACTTATAAAGAATTTTTTGTTATATTGGGTGTCAACCCAAGTGTTGTGGTAACCATGTCGAATTTATCTCATTCTCCTCGGGTATCACTAGACGAGTTTCTCTATATATCTCCCTCCGTTGCTCGACTATTGGTACCTGGAGGAAGTATCATCTTCCCGACGGTATTGAACTTCATGTGCTGAAGAGATTTCACTAATAATGGCTTTGTTGGTGTCGTAGCCTTGGGATTGACTGCCAAACTATTTTTGTTGACAGGCGACATGACGGTTGACCCTCAGGTAGACACGATAGTGTCGTGTATATCTTACCGAGGTAGTCCAACTATTGTTATACTGGCAGAGACCCTTAATGGACTGGAAGCCTATAAGGAGGGTCGAGTTAATTTCTTGCAGGGGAGCCCTATTATGCTGTTCATATAATTATCTGAGAGACTGCGTCTGGTGGGTCCTTTTGAGTACCCTCTATCGGGCGTTCCTAATTTCTTCTTTCAGTCTTTCTTCAACTTTAAACTCACGACCGAGAACTAGGTGAATTGTCTTGTAAAGCATGGGTCCAGGAGTCTTTGTTGATCTGTACTTTGGTGGGACCATTTTCAGCTTGTCTTACAGTTGGGTGATTACCGATATATGCAGTTGGTGCGCCTTCATCAGACTTTTTTTTTTATCTTCCATGCAACTTATGCGCCAAGTGGGATGGAAGAAAATCTTTCCTCCACGTATAATCAATTTATTTCCCGTGAAGGACCTGACCGAGTCGCTAAGAATGATATTGGAGCCTTTGTGGCAGCACCCCCGACCATCTACCCATCCATCTCATTATGTTGGGGAGGTTGGGTTCGTATTCATATATTATTCAAATTGGTTGTGGAAGCGGATGGTTGCGAAGATTCTTCCTGAAGATACTGGTCAGAGATGGCTTGTGATGTTCGACACTTTGGATGAAGGTGATGTGGTTTCATTCAAGATGATTAAGGTTTATCGCCACATGAAGAGAATATAGAGTCACAACCAGGATTGGATTCTTGGGGACCTTCGAGGATAGGCAACGATGAAGTCGGTATGTCCGATAGCTGAAGACAGGTCTTGGGTATGAAGGGGGTGCGGTAATGTGAAGCTTGTGAGAAGGTTGTGTAGGTTTTGAGATGTTTGTGAGAAGGTTGTTTAGGCTTTGAGATGTTTCGATCTTTGTGAAGCTTGTAATGATATGGGGCATTTGGGTTTTAATTTTTTTGTGAAGCTTGTAAGGGACTAGGTTATTCTTCATTCCCTTTACTCATATCTCATATAATAGTTGTACCCTTTGTTTTTTTCTAAATATGAATTATTTCAACGCATTTTATTATGTCTTTGATGAATTCTTTTGCTTGAACTATCTAGCCAAAATAACTCATCCGCTGATGGAGCTTCTGTGAAAGGGCACAAAGTTCAAATGGGAGGAAGCTCACCAATAATATCTAACCAAGTTAAAAAAACTGCTCACTTTTTCACAAACGATGATTCCTCCCATGGCAGGGATACCGTTGCAACTCTACCTCACATCTACTACAAGGTCAATTGGATCTCTCTTGGCACAGGAAATCGATGGGCAAGAAAGTCCAGTCTACTACCAGAGCAGGATCATATATGGACCAGAGGTAAGGTATAGTAGTATAGAAAGACATTGTTTAGCCTTGGTGTTTAGATTATGAAAACTTAGACATTACATGCTAACTTTAATAATTCACATTGTGACAAGATGTGACCGAATTAAGTTTTTATTAGCAAGAACTATTTTAATTGGAAGAGCAGCTAGGTGGTTCTTCCTCCTTTCAGAATGTGACTTAAAATGTGTGGTCCCTCGCGTGATCAAGAGCCAGGCACATGCAAACCTATTGGAAAATTTTCCATTTGGGGTATTTGAGTCACCCCGAGAGAGAATTTCCAGGGGATGATTTGCAGGCCAATTTTTTGGATGCTAACCTTGAAAAATAGATGATGCAATTCGATGGTTCTTCGACGGAAAAGAAGGGAGGAGCAGGGGTTATTCTTTCTAAAGGGGAGAAAGAATTTTTCCTTTCCTACAAGTTAGATTTCCCTTTCTCCAACAATGAAGTGGAGTACGAAGCGTTAGTACTGGGGATGCTAGAGGCCCTCCGAAGGGGCATTCATTCACTATGCATCAAAAGCGATTCGAACTTGGTGGTTCAGCAAGTGAATGGGGAATATGCATTGAAGAACTTCAACCTGGAGCCTTAAAGATCATCCAACGACTAATCAACCAGTTCCATCAGGTAAAAATAAGAAGGCATCCCAGAATGATTAATAGATATGCTAATGCTTCTGCCATCATTACTCAGAAAGTGTCTATGGAAACTGACACAACTACTGTGGTGATACAACAGAGAACAACTCCCTCGGTTGTGCAATAGATCTTACTAATGGAAGATGATTCAGATTGGAAGGGTGAAATTCGAAAGTAATTTGAGTCTGGGGAAGGCAAGATGGAACTGAAAGAGCTAGCGCGGTACTTTGCCAATCAAGGAAACCTCTATTTCAGTAATATGGGAGGATGGCTGTCAAGGTGCATCGGTCCAGAGGAAGCTAAGCAGAAGTTACAAAAGACACATGATGAACACTGCGAAATAACTGAGATACCTCTGTATAGAAGAATTCAGAGAGAGGAATACTTCTGGCCAACGATGAAGCATGATGCAATAGAGTTATAATAAAGGTGCGATAAGTTTTAACTTTTCTTTCAGGCAACTGAATGACACTTCGTTGAGACTCAGATAGACTGGAGGCATCCTTACATTGATTTTATCAAGGATGGAGTTGTTCCTATGGAGAAAATTGATGCAATGAGACTCATGCGAAGGGCCACACAGTTCTATGTTCAATAGGAAGCAGCTCTATCGCATAGGATACTTTAACAGGCCATTAAGATGCATCACTAAGGAGGAGGCAATGGAAGTTTTGAAACAACGATCCAACTCACATTAGAGGGGAGAAACCATATGACCAGTTAATGACCTTGGGTTATTATTAGCCAACCATGGAGAAGGATTATGCTGATTTTATATAAAAATGCAAGGCTTGCCAGCTATATGGAAACATAATCCATGCTCCTTTGGTGGATTTACACTCTTTGGCCACTCCTTACCTATTCCACACTTGGGTGTTTGACTTGGTAGGGGCAATGAACCCATCTTCGAGGAGAAAGATCCGGATACGCATGGCAACAAAATGTTTTACGAAGTGAGCTGAGGCGATACCACTCAAAAGAGCAATTGTAGGTATGGTGGCTAACTTCATTAGAGAGTACATTATTTGCAGGTTTGGGATTCTAAGGGTTATCCTTTCTGATAATGGGACCCTATTTATCAATAAATAAGTAATGATACTTACAGGCAAATACTCTATCATCCATCATACCTCAATGGTGGCATATCCTAAGGGAAATGGTCAAGCTGAAGCAACTAACAAGACCTTGGTCAACATCTTGGCCAAGACGATGGAATATTTCCCTAGATCATGGGATGATAAGATTTCAGAAGTCTTGTGGGCCTATCAAACGACTAAGAGGAAGCTTACAGGGTAGGCCGGTAAATGGATCGAATTCGGACTGGATCAGGCAAATCCAAATCCATATTCATTTACGTTAAATGGATTCGGATCCGATCCGTTTATTAATCGGATCGGATCAGGCAATCCAAATCCATATTCATTTATGATAAACGAATTCGGATCGAATCCGGTTATTCATTTATGTTAAACTTGATTTGTAATATTTTTATTTTCAACTCTTGTATCATAAATTTATTTTCCAAATGTTCCAAAAAACAGATAATGAAATAAAGAACTATTATAATAAATATTTAAAATATATATTTATAATATTATTACATACAATATATACTAATTAAAAATATATTATATATAACTTATATATGTATATATTAAAAATATTAATCGAATCGGATTATTAACGGATCGGGGTGTATGAATCCAAATTCGCTCTATTTAATAAACAGGCAATCGGGTAATCGGATTTTAGGCATGATCCATATCCGCTTAAATGGATCGGATTCGAATTCGGATTCGGATAAAATCCGATCCATTGACAGGCCTATTTCAGGGTATACGTCATTCCTCCTTGTATTTGGAGCCAAAGAAATTCTATCGACAGAGCTGGAAGTTCCTTCGGCCTGACATGCCTTGCAAAGCAGTAAGCAGACATGTACAGTTGGAAGCACTGGATGAGAATAGGGACAATGTGATGCAACACTTCTAAATGTACATAAAGTAGCTCTCTAGGGCATATGACAACTTGATGAGGCCAAGGAGATTTGTAGAAAGGGATTTGGTTTTGGAGGTGGCGTGAAACACATTCAGGGGCTCCAATTGCCTAAATTTTCTGCGAATTGGGAGGGACCTTTCATTGTAAAGGAGGCTCACGATTCAGGTTACTGCTTAATCTCTAAGATGGAATAAGATAAACCTTTCAAAATTAATAATAAGTGGTTGAAAGTCTATCATGTTTAAGCTAATAACCTCAGTTAGAAATTTATTTTGTGTTAAAGTTATGTTGTAATGCGTTGTATGAGTTATTTCTTTTGTAATGAGATGAAAATAAAGAGTTCGCTTGTAAATTGTAAAAGTTTGAACTTTGCAATAAATAAAAGAGTTGCAACAAAGTAGTGCATGATAACAAAACACTATCTTTTTCATTGATATGCTAGTACAGATTACAAAATTAGGAACTAATACCCAAGAATTACATCTGGTGGAATAAAGAAGGATTTTACAATATCAAAGAAGGGACTTTATACCAGAAGAAACCACAAATGATTTTGGGAGCAGAAGTCTCGGGGTTAGCCCGAAGAAGCCTCCAAGTATGTTCTCTAGGAAGCAAGGCAACCTTTAAGCCTAGTCTGCACTTGAGCCCGTTCGATCAACAAGGCTTCAGATTCTAGTTTGGCCTTCAATAGAGCTTATCCGGTAGCCCTCACTTTATCATCAGCTGTACTAATAGAGGGGATAAATTTGCTAGCCTATTCTCCTCAGAATGTTTACCCTCTACCCGTTTTAGATAGAGTTACCTCTGGATTTCCAACTGTTGGCTCCTAAAAGCTTTAAGTGGCTGATTAGCCACTTCAGTTGGAAACCATCATTGCCCATCTCCTATAAGCTTCTCGGGTGACAATTTATGAGGGGCCGGGTAAGATTAGATATTTGATATTAACGACCTCAGCAATAATGACCACCAGACCTTAGAACATATATGTCTCATCACAACACATTTGAGCACACATAATCAGTGGTAAAGGTTTGAGGGTGGTTGATGACAATCTGTTCGATGATAGAACGATCGCACGCAAAAATTTAAGAAGATTACGAAGGACCATAAGGAATAACTCACGAGGAGCTATGTTTGGAGGAGTAACCTCACAACCTGACTCATTGTCAGCTGGCAGGTTTGTTGTTGAACCACAACTGTTATGGCTTAAATCCTCAAAAGGGACTGGTTCTTTATGTGTGGATTCAATAGGTGACAGATCACGCTGAGCTGGCGTTTCGATGATAGCAGGCTCCCTCACAACCTGCAACGTGATAAAGAAGAATGAGTTAATGAAAAATCTTAACAAGTGTTTTCATTATTAAGTCACCGTTATAGGTGGAGTTTATGAAAAATCTTAACAAGTATTTTTCATTGTTAAGTCGTCGTTACAAGTGGAGTTGATGAAAAATCTTAACAAGTGGTTTTCATTGTTAAGTCACCATTATAGGTGGAGTTTATAAAAAATCATAACAAGTATTTTTCATTGTTAAGTCACCGTTATAGGTGTATTTTTTTAACAAGTGTTTTTCATTGTTAAAGTTACCTTGAAGGCATAACGAAAAGACTTATGCAAATAAAAGGGAGAAAACATCAAAAATACCTCAGGGATGCCTAAAGCAGTAACATTGGCTAGAGAAATAGCTCCAAGGGTAGAAACTGTAGGAGAAAAATCAGCATTTCCTTGATCCTCAGAGGGACCTTAACCCTTGTGACACACCTTCCTAAAAAAAGGCACAATATCCAGGACAGGGGAGGGGTCAACAAAAATCGTTTGTACTCCTAATGGGGCATCAACGTTCACAGGGATCGAAGGAACCCCTATGCTAGAAGATGATCCAACGGTAGTATGAGGAATATGAGGGGTCCCAGAGGGAGATAGAGGAGTTAAACCTGGAGAAAGCTGCACAAAAAAAGGATAGGCACAAGCAACACAACATAAAAATGCAAATAAGCACAAAGATAAAGCTTACCTTAGTAATATTGATGAAGGGAGATAACACAATTAAAGGCCTCATCAGAGGGACCTAAAGAATTGACCCAGCGAGAGAGGTGGCCAAGTCAGGAGCAGTTACAACCTAAAGGCCAAAGAAAATACTAAGTACACAACCAAATAAAGGGAAAATATAAGTAAATGATAATCAATATATTACCTCTCGAGGTGTAGAAGAGACTGAAACAACGTCCATAGGAACCATTGGAAGAGAAGATGACGTAGAAGAAGCCAAAGGAGTTTCCTCTGGCTGACGAGAGGCTCCAATGGATTCCCCTTAGCCAACAGCCCTCCTGGCAGCCTCCTCTGCACGTCTGGAGGCAGATCAACGAGAATAGTTCAAACCATACATGGGAGAATGGGGAGGAGATACATCGGCCGAAGTGTTCCCAAAGCATCCCCCCATGAAGGGGCTCACAAGAGGAAAGGCCTTTCTCTTTCAATTTCATGCACAAATAAAACAACTTGTGGCTAAGTGTTAGAAAATAAATTTCATTAAGCTTGAAATGTCAAAGTGTGGGAAAACATACATCTTGCTCACGAGAAGAGTTGGATGATATGACCATTGGCGAATTAGGCGGTGAAGGAACTAGAGAAGCCCTCTCTGTTAGACCACATTCAACATTTGGGTTATCGTCAAGGGTAATTGCCTTAACGGGAGCTGGAGAAGGAGAGGCCCCAGTAGTAGAAGCAACAAATGTTAGTTGCACCTCGTAAGCATATTTCCTTTGGGTTTTTGTACCTAGAGTCTTTTTCTATCACCAAAGCCACTAGAAATAGAGGGGACTCGAGAATTTTGTATTCTTTTTTATACTCCCTCAGTTGGATATACGATAATGGTGGGGAATACAGTAGGAGGAGGAATGGGGGAGTATTCTATTCAAACGTGTTTTGTACCTGTTCCAACTCAGCCTGGCACTTGACTCTTATTTCCCCGCTCAAATCTACAGATATAGCAGGTGGAATGGAGGCAATGGGGAATGCGTCTACAGGGGTTTGAGACTTAGGCTGGGACTTAGATTTTGAAGAAGTACCACTCTTTAAAGTCTTGGTTTTCTTGGACGGAGGTTTTGAAGGCCCCTCGAAGGAAGCACCTTGGGGAATGGTGGTTTGTTTGGGCGTGGGTGCTTTTTTGGATTTTCGTGTGATAATGGGTATCATGAGGTAATAAGAAGGTAGATCGCTCGAGAGATACTTTGGAGTGCTACTCAAAGGGAACTCAATGCCAAAAACAGGATTGCCCTCGAGGTCCAGTTTCAAAGCAGGAAAAGATAGAATGAGGGGATACACTGGTGGGATTTGAATGAACGCAATAATTTTGGCAAGCTGCATTGGCCAGTACTTGGATGCAAATAGAGAAATCACATCCCCCTTCCTTGTAATACTTGGGATGGTGATTCGCCCGATGATTATTGATCTAATTGATGAGCTAATTGACCAATCAGTAGAAGAGGTATAAAAAGAATAAGCCTTAGTAAAGCTGACCTTAGGGTGGGACATTTGGAAGAGTGGGCGGGGAGACCCTTGGTCAAATCCAAATTGACGACTACACCGATTGGGGTTGTAATGCTCCGAAGTATATCCCATCTCAGTATAAGAAGGTAAATACCCTGGAGATAACATAAGGACCACAACCAGTAAAGGATCTTCAATGATAAGGTCCACAGTAGTTGGTTAGACCACCTTTGCTCCATGTTAAAAAAAATCCCCAAGTGTGAAGGAAAACTTCTTCACAGTAAGGCCTCATGACAAAACTTTCAGGCTTTGTCCAAAATGGGCAGTATGTCCTTATGGATCTGTTTCTTGTGCTAAAAGTACAAGCGACGGGGCTTGATAGATTTACCAGAGGGAGGAAAGATATAGTTGGTTGCTATCGCAGGGAAACAGGTATAGAGAAAGCCTGTGAGGAGTATGGTGTTGGCAAAATTGGCTAGGTTATAACGGCCAAGGGATCATTCCATGTCTAGATGGGTCCTGTCAAGCCAGGTGTAGAAAGACCCCAAGGTCATGGCTACTAGAGGAAGTTTGACCTTTGACCAAATGGATAGATATATTAATGAGGTCCCTTCGGGGATGGTCATTCGATTTCCCAGGTAGAACAAAATGGGAAAGAATGATAAATATGTAAGTTGGCAGCTCTAGAGATGTAACTTGGTCCTTGCCAGCAGCAGAAGAACCACCATGTTTAGAGGGATCTCGAAAGAATTAGTTGATGAGAGGAGTGAAGGTGGCTTTCTTGGATAACCAGTGCAAATTCGAAAAATTTGATCCAAATCTGAATGATCAATAACTTTTTTGGCGTCTAGTGCCTCATGAGAATAAGGCATGGATTATGTGGGTTCAAGCCCAAGCAGTTCACACGCATCCTCCAACGTGATGGAGAACTCACACCAAGCATCCATTAAAGTGTGGGTGGTAACATTCCAGGGAGAGACCAAGACTTGGAGTGCAGAGTTATGTTTGGAAATGATGAACTCATAAACTTTTCCCGATGGAGCCCAATCTTAGTGAGGGCATCAACATAATTGTTTTGCATATATGTGTTCCAAACAATGAAGTTTGCTGGGGAACCTCCTTCTCACACTCTGCAAAATCCGACAGACGGGGTGGCCAGCCACCGCCGCTGAACTATGTCGGGCGTGAACTAAATAAATACCATTCTTAGCATAAGACAGATATGAGACATAAATAATCAGTCCATAAGATAAATAATTGAATCAATCTCAAATGATCATAAACCACTAAGCGATTAAAGATCCATCACGTGCTAACTCCGAATAAATCCAATCTCCAAAAATGATTAAATAAAACCTGAATAATAAAGATCTGAATAATCCAACATAAATCCTCTAAACAACTTTGGAACCGAATGGCCCAATAACACTCCAATGAAGTCTCATAATTAAATACGACTGGAAAATAAAGTCTAACTAAACTATGCCATACAATAAATAACTCCAGCTGCACCTCCAAATGATAACTCCGATAAACTTATGCAGCTTCTCCAATTCTAATCCTGAAAAAGATTAGTCAACGCATGGGTCAGAGCCAAAGCTTCGAGCAAGAACACACACAACTCCCTTAAAATAGGATCCTTGAATCCACACAGTAGCATTATACGCAATAAATATCACAATAGAATATTTTAAATTAAACGGGATAATTAAACGCGATAAATATAAATCACTAATTACCCGCAGAAATCCCCATTTATAAAGGCACACCAATATGATTTTAAATTCCCAAGATGTTAATTTAATTAAATTAACCAACTTCATTGTTCTCACTTTTTTTATTAAAGTGTCACACTTCCCTTTGTCAATCTACCTCTGCCCCGTTTAAACTGTCGGCCCCGACACATGACAAGGTTCCACACACGACACGACATAAATCGTCCTCTGACCCGTTTAAACTGTCGGCCCCGACACATTATGTCACCACAAATTTTAATATCCGCTTTTATCTTAGGCATTGATTCTCAATTTATAATCACCCCACCCTTTTAATCGATGTGAGATCCTCAAAATACCCCTTAGTCCCATAACTAAGGGTCCCCAAGTTATTATTACGTCCTACCCTATATATAGGAAGAATTTTTGTCCTAAACTTTGGCCTAGTCTCATGCCTAGGCTAGCGTAATGATGAAAAAGTACCAAAAATCAGTCCACCCCCAAGACGATGAAAAACACGATATTTTACCCTCACTAGTCCCATACCTAGAAGGCGTAAATCATTAAAAGGCCTACCCACTAGTCCCATACCTAGAAAGCATCCTAAAGTATAGGGAGAGCAAAATTACCCAACAACCCGCCATCACAAAGGCAATATAATAATACCAAAAAGTCACACAAACAAGCATAATTAATCAACGTATAAAACTACGCATGATAGTCCAATTCAATTTAATCATAATTTAATTATCACCTCGTCATAAATCTCCAATTAATCTCATTTAATTATTTAAATTAAATATACGGCTATTTCATCTTTTAAAACATCAAATTTCTAATTTCACTGTTTCAACACAAATTACATGAGTTATACGCCCCCAAATCCATTTATTTTAAAACTAGGGTTTTTCTACATGCAACCTACACCAATAAAATCCAAAATCACTCACGAATCCTACGCACCCAAAGGGTTATGAATATTATTCAGATTAAAAGATTTTATAAAAACAGCCCCATAGTTAGTGTCCACTTTTTCTAATTAAGTTACTAATTATTTTTAAGAAAATATGTAATTAAGTGTTTAGGCGACACTTAAAATACATAATACTAAAGGAAAAGAATAGAGTATTCATGCCTGTGAAGATTGTGTTGGAAATCTGATTAGAAATATGGATTCCTCTCGAAAAATTATCAAAGAAGTGTTATTGAATCAATCTTGATTAAACCCCAATTAAGCCTCCCAAAACTTGTGACAAAAACTTGATTATGAAGAAGGTTGATGATTATGAGTGAGAAGAAAAATATTTGGAAGTGTTATCTGGGGAAAACTTGAGAAAAAGTGATTATGAAAAGCCCCCCTACGGATTAACAAGGTTATATAGTGATTAGGAGTCCTAATTCTACACAAACTCCAATTAAAAATAACTTTCAGCGCACGTTTTCTAAAGGCATCAATCGATCTATGAAAATTATCGATCGATCTATCATGCCTAAAATCTGATAGTTACCCTTAAAAATGCCATAAGGCAAAGTATTAAAAATTCTATATAAAATCCGTTTTAACACCGATTTCAATTCCACTTGAAGTTTTATTCTTCTAAAATCATAACCAACATATTTAGCCAATAATTCAAAAAAATATTTGTGACACCCCGCCTAATTAAATACCGGGCGATCACTCCTTTATTAAATTAATTCAAGGTGAACAGTTGGTTCATTCTCAGCATCACTGTCGAAAAATAAAACTTTTCCAATTTAAGCACCCTCGTTAATTAAGCTAAGTGTCAAAACCATTTAAACCTTTATTCCAAATTTTATTAAATCCGGTTATAAAACCTTAAACCATTAAAATCTAAAGAGTCACACAATAAGTAGAAGAATAAAATGAACATTCAAGAGTTTACCCAACAATAATAAATCCCAACATTCAAATACTAAGGAAAACATCCTGACATTAACAATCCTGAAATAAAGATACTGAAATTAAAAGAATTACAATCTCTGACAATACCAACTAATTAATAGAAAGAGGGCGACACATGCCCCTGCAGGATAAAACTGAACTAGGAGTAGAATCAAATGGATGAAGTCGTCTAAACAACCGGCCTGCAACTCCCACCTAAGCTGCAGCTCGTTCCTGCCAAAGGACCCTATGCAAGACGCCCCTGTGGCTGGACACCTGTAATATATACATACATATATATATATATATATATATATATATATACAAGAGAAAAAGAGAGAAGGAAACGGGTCAGAGCCCGATAGTGTATATGATTTAAAAATTCGTTTAGCAAGTATTTAAATTGATTACAGGCCAATGCAACAACATATTAGTGCGACACTCTCTTGAGAAATTCTCACCTCTCTTCTAATGTGCACACCTATCGCACTGCCCTTCCCAATGGTCTATCTCGTCATATACCACACTATCTTTCCCCCAATGATTTAACTTATCTTTGGTTATTCGCAGGATTTACAACTGAACAACATAAGTATTTAAAACGTAAGATTTCAATTTGTAACCAAAGTTCTCCTTTTAACTTTATTAATCAATAAAGTTTTCCAGTGTCATATTCTACTTTCTCAAAACAAGTATTTATAATTTGAGTCATCAACCATGTCCTACATATCAAATCACAGTTTGCAGTTCCAGATTTCAGAATTTCATATATATATTAACTACTCGTATAATATATATATCATAATAGCACCCCACATAAAAACTATGGTGCGGGCATACTCTCCAATCCAATCCCCGTATCAATCGCACTAAAGGGAATACAAGTTCGGAATCACTCTCGAATTGTATCAACACATACACAAACAATATTGAGGCGAAGCATAGATTCCAAGTCCAAGAGGTCAGTACATACCCTCACGTCTCTTAGGACCGTCCGACTATCGATCCGATAGCCCGTACCTAGGATTTCTATCTTCTAGGGTACGAGTCAATATCCCCCATAAGGTAACACAGGATAAGATCGTCCCAGCGCGGAAACCTTTGGGATAACAAGTAGCGCGGGCATGACTTTCACAAGTATATAATATATGCATACACAATCATATAAATATACCACTTTTATTATATCAATTTAGATTTATCCAATAACCCACATTCACAACATTTATCCTTATTTTCCCATTATTATTTATCAAGTATAATGGTTCGTTTCTAACTTTAATTCGAAGGGTTTTTCCAACTTACTACGTAACCCTCATGGACTCTATTCTTCCAAATGTACAATTCAGTAGATATCCATTTATGTTCCAACGTAACTCTCTCTTACGTGTCTCTCCCCTTTAATATATACTTACATTATCCCTTCTGCAAAATATCCCAAAAATATAGATTTCGCCTTACATTAAAGGATTTTGAATTTTATTGTCAAAGATGAGAATTTCAAACGGTTTCGAAATCGGAATTAAAATGGAGATTTAATTGAATTTTTATTATATAGAAGAGTCCTCAAAATATAAAACTCTCTAAGAGTCCTCGGAGCATAAAACTCTCTAGTAAAAATAATATTTTTAGAAATCCGACCTTCAGATCAAGCTGAATTTTTGACAGCAGTCCTGTCTCGCCGTCCGCTACAACATACTAAAATTTGAAGCTATTCCAATTGTCCGATCATCCGGAATAAAATTTTTAGTGTTTGTATCTGATTAGAACTCTTTTCTTAATCAAACTCTTAATCCTTTACATGACAAAGGGTTTCCAGAATATCATATAAATCATCACTACATGAAAATTTTCATCTCAAATTGGGTTTTTCTTCCATAAATTTCATCCTAATAACTCCTAAACTAATATGGATGATGCATCAACGAAATAAGCAAGATAAACACTTGCCTGAGATTTTCAGAAGTCTGGTTTGGTGTGGTTGCATTTTCTGTCGCGCGATCTACGCGTTGGTGGTGACGGCGGTGCAATCGGAGGTGTTCTTGGCCTAGAACTCCTTGGAGAGCTTCTCCTCTTCCTCTCCAATAGCCGTCATTAGTTTTAGGTTGTGTTAACCCTAAAATATGACACTTAACATCTGATATAACCCTTGCAAATTCGTGGGTTTAATTACCCATAATTATGAAATGTCCAAAACGCCCTCCCGGGGTACTAATTAAGCCTAAAAACACCCCGAGACCCAAACTAAACCACCGGGTACCCTTTTCTGACTATCTCGACCCTTCCGGACAGTTTGGCGCACTCAAAACGACCATACGAGACTCTTATAATTTATTCACTTTTATAAATCAACATTTAGTCCCGACACGACACAGGCGCGTCCCGACTTAAATTTCCATAATTGTCATTTTATTCACACGTGACAATATTATAAAAATAAATCTCATATATTACTATACTCATCTAGTAACATTCAACAAATAACAAATTTCCAATAATTACTAACTCTCGTCACGCTAGTAAATATTTAAAACAACATTCCGGATTAAAATTAAAGTAATTTATCTCAATTAAATTTAATAAATCCTTAAATTTAAAAGCCATGAAAATACGGGGTATTACATACTTCCCCCGTAATAACGGAATTTCGTCCCGAAATTCGGAAAATAAGGCCTACCAGGTAGCATAATTCTGGATATCCTTGTCAGTACGCAAGCTATCTACATAGTACGGCGTTCAATCACTTTAGTCCTTTCCTCACAACAAGTTTGTTTAACATTCTCATTGGAGACACTTCACATTGCACTCCCAACCGACAACATTTGCATAAGTCACGTCTATACGTTATAAATTCAATTATCCCACTATCATTAGGAGGCCGCACCTCACTACATGACAACTACTCGAATTTATTCATATACAAAACTCCCATCCTGAGAAAATGATACGAACATTTGACCACTTGTTCGCCTAAAACAGTCGTGGAATTCTACCATAGTTATCGGGTATTTTCTCGACCGATCCAAAAATTCTGATTATCTACTCTCCTCTAAACATACGAAAGGAGAATAGTCGAGGTTCTTCCATAACAAAACCTTAATAAGTACCTCGTACGCGACAAACAGGTACGAGTGCTTCTACAGAGCATTTTTGAAATCATCGTACCAAGATTCCAAAATCTCCTTCACGTGGCTCCACTAATCTTTAATCACCATGCGCTTATTCCCTGGCTAAGGGTGATACATCCTACTCGAAACGAAATCTTATCTCCGCTGGTTCCTGAAATCCCATATCAAAGGTGGGATTCACCAATCTCATCCCGATTCATAAATTTATACTGCGCCGGACCAGGCACTGGCGCGATCCTTCCTTTCAAAGGAAGTCTGGGGCGTACTAGTTAATATTGTAAACGATCCCAAAGCAATATCAATCACTTCCTTCTCATCGGCTTAATTCACATGTTCGGGATGAACCCTTGATCTTGTTTTGAGGATGGCAACCCATCCAAGAACTTTACCGACTTTACCAACCTCTGCCAATTTCAGGAATTTTCGATAAACACAAAATTCTTTGGTTGATTCTCCTCTTTCAACCAAACCTTACCTATGGGCGGTACATGTAGAGACTACTCACTACGTCCCACTAAACATCGATTTTTCCTTGAAATGTCTCACATTAAGTGACACGTAATACTCCCCTTCCTTCCTTGGAGTATGCCGAAAGTTCCGACCCGTGCTCTTCTCTCCACGAAGCGCACTTATGAATCTCTTATCCTATACTAACATCATTACTCTTTGTATGCGCAAGTCGCTCTCACACTTGACTAATAACAACTCTGCTCCGAGTGTGTTTCATAACAATTAAATTTTACTCTATTCAAGGAATACCAATTCTGGAATGGCTTCCCACAGCCTTCCAATCAAGTTAGGGCGTGCTATTCTAATTGAACACTTATGTATGGATTATCGCCCCTCATGTGACGTTTAATCCACTCTATCACTTACACTTCGTTATACTAGTCTCACAAACATATATTTCACACGTCTATTACCACGTCCCTTCGACTCGGACGATTTTAACTGCAGTTAACCAAGATGCCCACATTTTGCAACACCCCGACCGCCCTAGGAGAGCGAACGGCGTGCTACTCATCTATAGAACGAACTAAATTCAACGAAATAGAAGGAATAGGGCATTCAAATTCCATGACAATAAAAGAGGAATAATAATTCTCAACTTTCTTCAGATAAGTATAACAATTTTCCCAAATAGGTACAACAACCAAAATAAATCACTAACGCTCTATTCATCAAAATAATTACAGGTCATCTCTTTTGTATAATATAAAGTTCTTTCCAGATAATCCATGCTAAAAATCATTCCAACTCTTTATTCACCTCGTGTTCTGAACGCGGTTACGACATTTGGGTACTCTCAATTACCCTAGAAATCAAAATTCTTAAATTCTCTTTATCATCGTTCCACCCCTCAAACCGTGGGGATAACTTCTAATGCTTTCTTACCACAAAAAAAATCCAGCTCCAATGGCTTTAACACAAAATTCAACTTCCAACTTACATACATAATTACTTGATCCCATTTCGACCAGGGTACCGAACTCATGGAATAGTGACCAAATGTCTCCCTATTTCTAACCTTACGCTAAGTTTCATGCGTGGGATGTCTCGTAAAGCGAAATCCAAACAAGGAACCCCCCCGCTACACTACTACCTAGCATTGTCGGTTATCGAAATCCGTTAGGTCCTCCGTCCATAGTATATACCCCTTTATTCCGTCCCTTGACAGAAAAGTTACAATTTCTCCCGTAATTATGCTTAACAAAGAACGTTTCACCAATTTCACTATCGTCCCGTATTGGTTGATGGTAATTACATTCTATAAACCTCGAATACATACGATCAAAATTCTCTAAATTTCCTTTTTCTAACATTAGGGGTATAACTCTTAACTCCCACATCTCTTAAGGATAAATATAACACTGCACTCTTCCTATCACTAAGTTCGGAGTGCTAAACATAATACCGAGTCAAGTCTTTTCGCTCAACGGTAAATCCCGATACATACTGAATCATACTGACAAAGTCTATACATACTTTGGCATCGAATATCTCGAGCCCACTATCTCCTCCGAAGTCTCTAGGATAGATAATATAAGTGCAAATCCAACCTCCTTACATGTAAAGCCTCGCCAAAACAAACATAAAACATGTTGCGCTAATGCAACCACTCCGATAGCCTTGCAATAAATGCCCACTATCGTACTAACCATTTCTAGAACGTTTTAACAAAGATAATATCATACTCGTGTATCGCATCACTACAACGAGTGACCTCAATAAAGTATAAAACACTGTTAATATACTCATTCATCCTCCGCGGATAGCACTAAAGAAAAATCCCGCTACACTAGGGAAAAATATTCACATTTTAATAACGTTTATAATGATATGCATTAAGCTCGTCTCACATGCTAATCTAGCAAGGAACAAAATATAGTGACTCGCTCGTGTCACATAAACACGCCTCATCCTCTGAGGATACAACTTATACTTCCACCTTGCCAATCGTCTTGACTTCGCAAGTGGTTTCTGGACGTAACACGTCTACTCAAACCAAACAAAATTACTTTAATCGTTGTCTTTTACTAGGCACCGTATTCTTGTCCTTTTACTCACTTTGGAACATATTATCATGAGCGATTTCACTCCGCACCAAAATACCTCAACACATAATCCACTTATCACCTGTTCTACTAACGAGGTTAGGATTGTCCTTCTCTCGGACTTTAGTAGACTTGATTCCTATTAGCCATCCCGGTTGTTCCCTTAGCTTTTTAGGCCATAAAGATCATGTTACTATCTATAATAGTACTTACTGAATTTACCATCACTTGGTAAGAATTTAATTATCCGAATCATTTAAATGGGTCCCCTGATGTGTATCCACATCCCTTTGTGGTGCTATACCACCACCGTTGTATTCAGTCTTATTCTCGACTAAATTCTTCGATTCCTTTAACTTCCCCCACAAAGAAGCGTTATCATCTATATTGACAAAATATGACATTGTCAACCTCTGAATCGGTCGTCCATCAGAATTTCCTCCTCGAGTATTATCAACTATTATTACAAGTTGGTCTCCCACTTGGAGTCGTTTCCTCCACTAGTATCTACCTCTTTCGATACAAAATTTGCTAACGATTAGGATTCATATCCACAATTGGACTTATGTCATGCCCTCCTGCGATGAGTTCAAAACCACGTTTGCTTCTCATACAGAACAGTTGAGGAAGGAACATACGGTTAACACTGTACCTAAGGTTCTCATATAGGCATAGCATTCCATTACTAAATTTGGTGGTTGACTCCAACCATTATAATTTAGTCCCGAAAGCCAAGAAAATTTTCTCTAAATTTTCACTTTCAGTTTGCCACACTCCGTCCTATATCTAAACCTTTGGATACTTTACCTCCTTCGGTAAACACATACAATTTTGGCGTTTCTAAAATTTCCCACTGACAGTCTCTACACGTTTTTGTAATACGTTGGGTAAGTTTACCCTCGCACCTCATTTGACTATAACAGCATTTGAAAATCATTACTGCACCTTAAAAGCCTTTCTAGTCGTGGCTTCTCGTGCCATAATGGAGGTGACCTCGACTACGGTCATCATCCTCGGATATATTTCATAATTTCAACTGAGCCCTGCTCCTGATGTACGCTTAACGGTCCTCTTCTGACATCCCTCATCGCTCGGCACACGCACACATCCAAACGAAATTAGAATTTACTAGTGTATACACATTATAGCAGGAGAACGAAATATCGTCAAAGGAATCGACAATCCTAAACATAGGGCTCTATAACAAACAAAGCAACGCTGAAAGCATAATAAGCCGTACAGATCCTAAGGACACTAGAACCTGATGCTCTGATACCACCTGTGACGCCCCGCCTAATTAAATACCGGGCGATCACTCCTTTATTAAATTAATTCAAGGTGAACAGTTGGTTCATTCTCAGCATCACTGTCGAAAAATAAAACTTTTCCAATTTAAACACCCTCATTAATTAAGCTAAGTGTCAAAAGCATTTAAACGTTTATTCCAAATTTTATTAAATCCGGTTATAAAACCTTAAACCATTAACATCTAAAGAGTCACACAATAAGTAGAAGAATAAAATGAACATTCAAGAGTTTACCCAACAATAATAAATCCTAACATTAAAATACTAAGGAAAACATCCTGACATTAACAATCCTGAAATAAAGATACTGAAATTAAAAGAATTACAATCTCTGACAATACCAACTAATTAATAGAAAGAGGGCGACACATGCCCCTGCAGGATAAAACTGAACTAGGAGTAGAATCAAATGGATGAAGTCGTCTAAACAATCGGCCTGCAACTCCCACCTAAGCTGCAGCTCGTTCCTGCCAAAGGAACCTATGCAAGACGCCCCTGTGGCTGGGCACCTGTAATATATACATACATATATATATATATATATATATATATATATATATAAGAGAGAAAGAGAGAAGGAAACGGGTCAGAGCCCGATAGTGTATATGATTTAAAAATTCGTTTAACAAGTATTTAAATTGATTACAAGCCAATGCAACAACATATTAGTGCGACACTCTCTTGAGAAATTCTCACCTCTCTTCTAATGCGAACACCTATCGCACTGCCCTTCCCAATGGTCTATCTCGTCATATAGCACACTATCTTTCCCCCAATGATTTAACTTATCTTTGGTTATTCGCAGGATTTACAACTGAACAACACAAGTATTTAAAACGTAAGATTTCAATTTGTAACCAAATTTCTCCTTTTAACTTTATTAATCAATAAAGTTTTCGAGTGTCATATTCTACTTTCTCAAAATAAGTATTTATAATTTGAGTCATCAACCATGTCCTACATATCAAATCACAGTTTGCAGTTCCAGATTTTAGAATTTCATATATATATTAACTCCTCGTATAATATATATATATCATAACAGCACCCCACATAAAAACTATGGTGCGGGCATACTCTGCTATCCAATCCCCGTATCAATCGCACTAAAGGGAATACAAGTTCGGAATCACTCTCGAACTGTATCAACACATACACAAACAATATTGAGGCGAAGCATAGATTCCAAGTCCAAGAGGTCAGTACATACCCTCACGTCTCTTAGGACCGTCCGACTATCGATCCGATAGCCCGTACCTAGGATTTCTATCTTCTAGGGTACGAGTCAATATCCCCCATAAGGCAACACAGGATAAGATCGTCCCAGCGCGGAAACCTCAGGGATAACAAGTAGCGCGGGCATGATTTTCACAAGTATGTAATATATGCATACACAATCATATAAATATACCACTTTTATTATATCAATTTAGGTTTATCCAATAACCCACATTCACAACATTTATCCTTATTTTCCCATTATTATTTATCATGTATAATGGTTCGTTTCTAACTTTAATTCGAAGGGTTTTTCCAACTTACTACGTAACCCTCATGGACTCTATTCTTCCAAATGTACAATTCAGTAGATATCCATTTATGTTCCAACGTAACTCTCTCTTACGTGTCTCTCCCCTTTAATATATACTTACATTATCCCTTATGCAAAATATCCCAAAAATATAGATTTCGCCTTACATTAAAGGATTTTGAATTTTATTGTCAAAGATGAGAATTTCAAACGGTTTCGAAATCGGAATTAAAATGGAGATTTAATTGAATTTTTATTATATAGAAGAGTCCTCAAAATATAAAACTCTCTAAGAGTCCTCGGAGCATAAAACTCTCTAGTAAAAATAATATTTTAGAAATCTGACCGTCAGATCAAGCTGAATTTTTGATAGCAGTCCTGTCTCGCCGTTCGCTACAACATTCTAAAATTTAAAGTGATTCCAATGGTCTGATCATCCGGAATAAAATTTTTAGTGTTTGTATCTGATTAGAACTCTTTTCTTAATCAAACTCTTAATCCTTTACATGACAAAGGGTTTCCAGAATATCATATAAATCATCACTACATGAAAATTTTCATCTCAAATTGGGTTTTTCTTCCATAAATCTCATCCTAATAACTCCTAAACTAATATGGATGATGCATCAACGAAATAAGCAAGATAAACACTTGCCTGGGATTTTCAGAAGTCTGGTTTGGTGTTGAAATTGGTGTGGTTGCATTTCCCGTCGCGCAATCTACGCGTTGGTGGTGACGGCGGTGCAATCGGAGGTGTTCTTGGCCTAGAACTCCTTGGAGAGCTTCTCCTCTTCCTCTCCAATAGCCGTCATTAGTTTTAGGTTGTGTTAACCCTAAAATATGACACTTAACATCTGATATAACCATTGCAAATTCGTGGGTTTAGTTACCCATAATTATGAAATGTCCAAAACGCCCTCCCGGGGTACTAATTAAGCCTAAAAACACCCCGAGACCCAAACTAAACCACCGGGTACCCTTTTCTGACTATCTCGACCCTTCCGAACAGTTTGGCGCACTCAAAACGACCATACGAGACTCTTATAATTTATTCACTTTTATAAATCAACATTTAGTCCCGACACGACACAGGCGCGTCCCGACTTAAATTTCCATAATCGTCATTTTATTCACACGTGACAATATTAAAAAAATAAATCTCATATATTACTATACTCATCTAGTAACATTCAACAAATAACAAATTTCCAATAATTACTAACTCTCGTCACGCTAGTAAATATTTAAAACAACATTCCGGATTAAAATTAAATTAATTTATCTCAATTTAATTTAATAAATCCTTAAATTTAAAAGCCATGAAAATACGGGGTATTATAATATTTTTCTCGAATATTCCAATTATTTAATTAAATTAATTAATAAAAACACGGGGTGTTACATACTTTCCCACTAGCAAAGAATTTCGTCCTCGAAATTAGACGAAGCATACTCATCAACGCATAAATCTCGCTAAATAAAATAAGGCTCACATATGCCTACCCGTCGAATGCCATAATTGGGCGTCCATACACCCAATCCTATGCGCACCTACCCCACGAACAACAAAATAATATATATATTGCCTATATGCATACGCATAACTATGAAAATAATGGTGTACCACACGATCTCATAAATTCCCCACTCGATCCTACATCCGAAAGTCATCAAAATGCTAACGTCCTCAAATTAAATCTCAACGTTAAAAATCAATACATACGATACCTAACATCTGTACTAAAATCTCCAAAATAATTATCGTCTCCAAAATCCATTTTAAGGACCCTCACATTAATCTTACTATTTCTAAACTCAGTGCCTACGACGTTCTTAGCACAAAGCTTCACATCTCCAAAAAATACATCTAACACGTATGCTAGACCCTTTACCTTAAGAAGTACGAATCAACAAAGGGAATCAAAGATCGACAACGCGAAAGCTAAACGGACTCATAACCTACGAGACCTAAGACCATGCTCTGATACCATCTGTCACACCCCGCAAAGTTCGACAGACGGGGTGGCCATCCACCGCCGCCGAACTATGCCGGGCGTGAACTAAATAAATATCATTCTTAGCATGAGACAGATATGAGACATAAATAATCAGTCCATAAGATAAATAATTGAATTAATCTCAAATGATCATAAACCACTAAGCGATAAAAGGTCCATCACATGCTAACTCCGAATAAATCCAATCTCCAAAAATAATTAAATAAAACCTGAATAATAAAGATCTGAATAATCCAACATAAATCCTCTAAACAACTTTGGAACCGAATGACCCAATAAAACTCCAATGAAGTCTCATAATTAAATACGACTGGAAAAGAAAGTCTAACTAAACTATGTCATAAAATAAATAACTATAGCTGTACCTCCAAATGATAACTCCGATAAACTTATGCAGCTTCTCGAATTCTAATCCAGAAAAAGATTAGTCAACGCATGGTTCAGAGACAAAGCCCCGAGCAAGAATACACACTACTCCCCTCAAATAGGATCCTTGAATCCAGACAGTAGCATTATACGCAATAAATATCACAATAGAATATTTTAAATTAAACGTGATAAATATAAATTACTAGCTACCCGCAGAAATCCCCATTTATAAAGGCATACCAATATGATTTTAAATTCCCAAGTCCCACGATGTTAATTTAATTAAATTAACCAACTTTATTGTTCTCACTTTTTTTATTAAAGTGTCACACTTCCCCTTGTCAATGGTCCTCTGACCCGTTTAAACTTTCGGCCCAACACATTATGTCGCCATAAATTTTAATACCCGTTTTTATCTTGTAAGGACACAAATTTCCAATTGAGTCCTTTGTAGTTTTGGCTCAATTCCGTACAAAAACATTTGAGTCATGGGATAGAGTTAATTGATCATCCTTCAAACCTATGACGTGTTTGCTGAAGACGTAGCGGCTAAGAATATAAAGATTCATCAAATTGCCATGTTTAATGTGCCAGTTTCTACGTCATCAACATGGTTCCATTACTTCTAAGGTATGAATGCATTTTAATATATATATATATATATATAGGAGCTTAGAACAATTTATATTGGGTGTACGTTTATTTAAAACTGTTGTTTAAATTCAGAAAGATTTTATTAAAACTTTAAAATTAAGTTTATAAAGTTTCTGGGCAAAAATCTAGAATTTTTCAAACTTTTTGGAAGTTCGTTCGAAGTGTCGTTCGAACGAATTTGTCGTTCGAACCACATTGTCGTTCGAACGAGTTTGCCAACGAGTTCCCCAAAAGGCCACTGGAAAGTCGTTCGAAGTGTCGTTCGAACGAGATTTCCAACGAGATTTCTAATGAGTTCACACTGGAACTTCGTTAGAAGCCTCGTTCGAACGAGACTTCGTTCGAACGAAAATGTCGTTCAAACGAGATTTGGCGGGAATAATTAAATGGCAGTTTTGAGCAGTTTTTCCCACTTTTTCCACTACTTTACCCCACTAACTTTTGACAGAATATCTAAGTGAGGGAACCAACCTTTTTGGTTTAACCTTTTCATATCCTACAACCTCTAAGAGAGTGTTTTGAGAGAGAAATTAAAAGGGAAAAAGTTAATTATTTTTGAGTGTTTAATTCTTCAAGAAAAATCATTTAAACACCTGTTTACACCCAATTGTTGTTTAATCCAAGTTCCATATATATATATATATATATATATATATATATATATATATATATATACTTTTCTTAGAGTGTTTGGCACCGGTTTATCTCTACATCCATTTGAAGAGAAGTTTGGATTTGCTTCTAAATCCCATAAAGAAAAAGAGCTTGTTTTGCTGCGGCATTCTCATGTGGTGAAAGACACCATGTGTGGTTGACGGTGACCATATAAAGTCCGATCAGTGGATTCTGAGATCGCGGTGGAGCTCCGTTGTTATTTGCTAGGCAGAGGTTGATACAAGAAGACACGTCGGGGCTTGAGAGGGATAGAGTCGAGTGTTTTAAGTCATCTTTCTTATATTTGTAAATTCCGTACTTAGTGGATTTGAGGCTAGGACCGTCCGAGTTTTTTTTTCTCGTTGTGGGTTTTTTCTCGTACATCGCGGCGTAGTGATTTATTATTTATTTTAACTTGCTATACTCACCTAGAACGCATGCTTAGGTAATTCAAGATAAAATTTGGTTTTAATCGCTACATGTTTAATTTGGTGCTAAATTAAATATTGGGTAATGTTTAGTTAATTTAATTCAAGTCATTTAATTTAATTTGATAAAATTAGTTTGGACAAATTTGTTAAAAATGAAAAATATGACTTAGGCAAATTTGTAAGGACTTGGATTAATTAATTTGGTTTTAGTGAAATTTAAATTAGTGTGTGTGTTTTAATTTTATTTCACTTTGGTTTAATTTTAATTTTGGAAGAAATTAAAATTGGTTAAATTATTTTAATTTAACCATCATCTTATTGCTTCCGCATCTTTCTATAAAAGGAAATTATCACTTCCCATGAAGTAGAAAAGAAATTTTGTAAAAATTGGGGGCCTCACGTTCCAACAATTGGTGTCAGAGCCAAAACGATAAATTACTTCGTTAAAGATCCTTTAATTATTTTTTGCTGAAATGGAATTTTCTCCATTTTTTAAATTTCCTATTTTCGATGGTTCTAACTACGCATATTGGAAAGCGCGAATGAAATCGGCACTAAAATCTATCGACGTGAGGGTTTGGTTATCTGTAGTTAACGGATGGTCTCCACCAACTCATTTAGTAGACAATGAACGTGTTCCCAAACCGGCTTATAGATGGAGTGAGAATGAGTTTAAACTTTCAAATTTTAATTCTCGAGGTTTAAACGCCTTATTTAGCGCTGTCACACCGGATGAATTTCGACGTATTATGACGTGTGAGACCGCTAAAAAAGCGTGGGATATTTTACAACTCACTCATGAAGGTACAAGTTTCGTTAAAGCTTCGAAACTCCAAAACCTCACCACTCAATTTGAAACCATCAAAATGAACGAAAAAGAAACTTTTGATGAATTTTATTCTAGACTTTCTGATATTGTTAATTCATCTTTTAACTTGGGAGAAAAAAATACCCGACAACCAAGTAGTAAAGAAAATTTTAAGGTCCCTACCCGATAGATTTATTCCAAAAGTGACTGTTTTAAATTCTTTTACCAACTTTAGCCTCTATGAAATTAGAAGAGCTAGGTGATTTACAAACATATGAACTAGACATGTTTACCTCTAAAAGAAAATTGAAAAGGGCATTGCTTTAAAAGCTCAAAAAGAGGAAAAACAAGTAGTCGAGTGCGAGAGTGATAGTGATTCGAAAGATATGGCCTTATTTGCTCTGAAATTTCAAAAATTTCTTAAATTTAACAAAGATAAATTTAAAAATGATTTTAAGAAATTTGAAAAATCTAGGCATGACAAAGACGAGAAGATCCCTAAAAATTCTAATGAAAATGTAAATAGGGACGAGTCGGAAAAATGTTTTGGTTGTGAAGGGTATGGCCATAGGGCATTTGAGTGTCCCACTAAACTAAGGAAAGAGGGTAAGAAACCAATTTCTTTTAATGCAACTCTTAGTGATAGTGATAATGAAGAGGGGCGCAATTCCCCTACTAAGCCCAACTTTGTGGCTTTTATGGCTAGTCATGTGAGTGATAGTGAGAACTCATCTATTGATGAAATTTTAACAAACGACACTTCCAATGTCATAGTTTATGATTCCCTTATTTTTTATGGTAGTGAGAGTGAAGAAGAAAGAGAGAGTGAAATGAAGAAGAGGTTAATGTGAGTGAACTTCAAAATGCTTTTCAAGAATTATACGAAGAATCGATTAAATTAAAAAGAGCAAATTTGAAGTTAGAAGCAAGTTTAAGAGAGCGTGTCAAGGTCATTGATGAGAGTGCGTTAGTGGAAGACCTTAGGATTCGAGAGAGAACTCTTAGAGAGAAGTTAGAATTTATAGAAGGCGAGAGAGATAACATTAGAGGTTTGTTGGAATCCTTAAAAAGGAGTTTCTCGAGTTTCAAGAGAGAAATGGTTTGTTAGAGTCTAGAATTTTACAATTAGAAGAACAATTGAAAGACTCTAGTAATGTCAAATTTGATTTGGAGTGTAATGTAACACCCCACGATTTTTGGAGACTGAGAAATTAAATTTTGGGAAAATAAAATTTAATTTAAATCGGAGAATTTTAAATTTGGGAATTTAAGTCCAAAAATAGAGAATATTTTAAAGTATTCCGGATGATGATTTTGAGGGTACCATTGATCCCGGAAGGGTCGAGATAGTCAAAATGACTGTCATTGAGTTTTATTTCGGCTTCGAAATATTTTTAAGTCAGTTGACTCGAATTGGAGTAAACGAGTCATTTAAAATGTGTATTAACATTTAAAATTGGGTTTATTGTTTTAAAGGATTTAAGGCTTACGGATGAAGCCTTATCATTTGAGAAAAGAGAGAAAGAGAAAGAAAAGAGAAAGAAGAAGAAAGGAAAGGAGAGAGGGGGAAAATCTTGGAGATTTTCGGCCAAATCGCGACATCGAGGACGATCCAACCTCTACAAATCTGAGGCAAGTGTTTAATCTTGCTAAATAAGTCATTTGTATATTTTATTTACTAATTTGTGGGTTAAAGAAATGGTTTCTGGGTATAAACATCAAAACCTAAATTTTGGTTCAAATCTTGAAATTGAAGATTTTAATTGGGTTTAAGGGATATAAATTGATGAGGTTAAATTTAGGATGTGTTTTGATGTTGGAAATTATGTTGGGATTGAAGATTAAGGGTTGGAAGTAGTATAAATCGAATTTTGGGGAATTTTGGGTTATATAAAAACAGCCATTTTCGTGGCTTTCTGAACTGGCCGAATCAATTCGCCCCTACCGAATCGATTCGCCAGGTTGCAGAAGCCTCAGGTCTTTAGGGACAAATCGATTCGCCCCTAGCGAATCGATTCGGAAGGTTGCAGAATCCCAGGTCCCTTGGGCCGAATCGATTCGCTATTGGGCCGAATCGATTCGGAGAGGCCGAATCGATTCGAAAACAGAGCATTTTAAGAAATTTTCTCTTTAGTGAATTCAAACCCTTTTTGGTTGGGTTTATTGATTTGGGGCTTTCTCTTATGAAGTAAGAGATATCTTTTGGTGACTTATAGGGGGTCTCTCACTTAGTATATGATAGTGGGGACTTCTTGGAATAATTGGATAAGAAATATCCCTATATGTTGTGAAATTTCTAGGCCGACCTTTATGTCAAATCCTTATAAGGATAGGATATTGTTAAGATACAATTTGGGGCCAAATGGAAGAGAGTGGTCGCATACTCTTAAAGAGTGAGGGGTCTCATATCCTTAGAAATGTTTAGACTAAGGAACAATTGATAACTCAATAGGAGTAAGGGTCCCTGAGATTTATTTGAACCATAGGTGAAATTGGGAACGTTTGGGATCGTACTATCGACTAGAATAAGCTGTAGCATAAATTCTTGTTAGGATAGTTTACACGAAATTGTGGGTATATGACCATTGAGATTCCAATACTTGAAACGAGTTTTGAATAATTTGAGGTTTTAGACTATTAAGTCATGTATGTGCCTATGGTTAAATAGTACTAAAGGAAACTATGTACTTTTGAATATGGATGAAATGTGTAGTGATGGATTCCTACACAAACTCTTGGGTGATATCCCCAATGTTGAATATATATGTATAGATATATACATATGGTTTTGGGAGACTATTCATCATAGGAAAAATGATTGAATATGTTTCAAGTGAGGGATTGTATTCATATATCGAGGTAAATTTAAATGAAATCGTGGTGACGGCTTGTATATTGAGGATTATGTATACTTATAGCCGGGTTTATATATCTTATACATATGAACGAGAATTAGTTTGTATATATAATGATGTAGCGATGTGTGAATATATGTACATATATATATATATAAATATATGAATATATGGATATATTTATGTTGTGGACATACATGGTATGGATATTTAAACCGTATATGATGGTTTACTATTTGATCATATGATGGGATCATATGGATGTATGTATATTGCGCATGTGAGCGATAAATATACTTATGTGGTTAAGCATACCCCGCTCATGCTATCATTGGGAAGTTTCCGCGCAGAGGGTGAGCATCCTGGCATATAGAGCAGGGTGTGGATATTCCCCAGGTCATAGTCGTCCGGTGTGTTATTATACGATAGATATATTTTTGGGATGAGACGTGGTGGGTATGTTTAGTCTCATTGCCAGTTGGAGCTATGATCTCTTCCCGGGACGTCGTGTGTGTGAGTTATCACGAGGTGGGTGTCGTTGATCCCCACCAGGTGGTCCCCAGTTGCTACGTTAGCCGGGGACTGGGAAGATGATAGCATTGATGCAGTTTTATCTGCGATATATATTGCCGGGTGGATTATGTGCATGTCCATTGTACATCAGATATGATACGTACACTTGGTCATGGGTATGGATGATTGGTATATGTATATATATGGTGAGCATAAAATACCTATATATATATATATATATATATATATATATATATATATATATATATATATATATATTTATATATCCTATAGATGAAAGGATATAGAATCTTTGTAGAGTACATCTTGGATGATTATGGTGTACTAGATTGATGGGGGTTGATGTATCGCATTTAAAGAATATTTCGGTTACATCATCCCAAGGATATTATTGGAGTTTTAGTAGTAGTGGTAGTATTATATTGTATATATGGCATTATGGATCTCTAGGATCGACATTGTCCAGGAGTAGTGTAACGGGGTGGTTCCTTGTTTGGATTTCGCTTTGCGAGACACCCCACGCATGAAACGCAGTGCAGTGTTGAAATTGGAGAAAAGTTCTGCCAATTAGGGTATGTACGGAATTATGGACCTCTATGATCGACATTGTTAAAGAGTAGTGTAACGGGGTGGTTCCTTGTTTGGATTTCGCTTTGCGAGACACCCCACGCACGAAATATAGTACATTGTTGAGAGTAGAGAGAAGTTCTGTCGATATTTATGTGTGGCATAATGGATCTCCAGGATCGACGTTGACATGGAGTAGTGTAACGGGGTGGTTCCTTGTTTGGATTTCGCTTTGCTAGACACCCCACGCACGAAACGCAGCGCAGCGTTGAAATTAGAGGGAAGTTGTGTCAATAATAATTTTGCATGCTTATTAATTAGAAATTTAAATCATATGTTTCAACCCAAATGCATATTGGGTAACTTATTAAATTATAAATGGTTAAAGTATAAACCGGAATCCACTAAGCCTAATAAGGCACATATGATTGAAAATAAATACTTAACTGTGGTTAAAAAGGGGGTGGATTCTTGGGGTATGATAGGAAGGTAGATCTCGTGGGTATAGGCTAGGCCTATGATAAGTTAGGTTGTCCTAAAAAAATGGGGGTAATTTAACTAAAAGTTGAAGACGCGAATAGGTGCGCGCCTTTAGATGAGAGGTGAGTTGGGGTTCCACGAGAGTGCGATTCCACTTTAATTATGAGATAAGTGCACCGATATTTATTATGCACGGTTAACACACTTGCTAAATATTTTTCACAACTCGGGCTCTGACCCGTTTACTTTTCTCTCCTGCTTGTATATATATATATATTAATACAGGTGTCCTACCGCATGGATGCCGGATGACCTTTTATCCAGAGTCTTGGGAGCCGTGACATGTGCGGACTGTTGCGGGACTTTGATGGTAGTCGCTTCCTACTTTTAAAAATCTAGGTAGGATTCATTGTATATCGAGTTTGTACCCAAGGGATATTTATAGATGTTTATATTTATTCCATTTCAGTTATTGTATTGTCTATGATCCGACAGCTTATTCGGGTCTACTTTTTGTAGTATATTCTGTGGTAGTTATTTATTTCATTTTTATTCTAGCATTTCAATTATCTTAGTTCTTTCATGCATCTTTCTTTCTTTTATCAGTAGTGTTAGTTGGTTATCTGTTGCACATTTTATTTAATTTTAACATCTCGCTTATATGATATAGGGTAGTTAGTCCTATATTATATAGTACCGACAGTTGATGTTGAGACTGGACCATCTGAAACTCCTGATTTAATATAGTATAGGGCTGGCCACCCGTTATTATTTTAGGTGGGGTGTTACATGTAGGTCAGAAAAACTTGATAAAATCTTAGGCACGGTCCAAATAAAAAATGGCACTTGTGGTTTAGGCTTCGATACTTGTAATGAATCTACTCAAAAAGCTAAAACCAACGTTTTAGAAGAATCGCCTAGGAAAGTCTTTAGAGATCACTCCTTAGGTACATCTTTTCGCCGTGAGTTCAAGTGTTCACATTGTGGTCGAAAAGGTTATCTTAGGAAATTTTGTTTTGATCTTAAACGAGTTCCTAGAAAATCCAAAGATAAGGCAACCGAGGTAGCCAAGATTCGTACACCCCGAGATCGTCATTCATCATTAGTTTGGGTCAGGAGATCCGACTTGGTAGCTTTACAAGATAGGGTTTTTGATTCTCATTTACTTTCACATGCTTCCTCTCTTGCCAAATCTAAAGGTTGAATATGTTAGTTTTATTTGCATACTTTTGTTTTTGTGCCTCATGCTGTATAATCACGTTAATTGTATGCTTGTTTAATCATTTTCTAGTCTATGCTCCATGCTTAATCACATGCTAGAAGTATGATTTTTGTTTATCTTTTGTATTATATTTCCTTCATTTTGTTTGCATTAAATGAAAAAAATACAAAAATATTTTGTTTTGTTTATCATTTGCATTTTATCTTTTTAGCAATTTAAGATTAATGAAAAATACAAATGAATTTTTGTTTGTCTTTTGAGTAAATAATTTTTATTTTTGGTTAAATATTGTCAAAAACTCAAAAAGATTTTTTTATTTTGTGTGTATTTTAGTTTGACACACTTTATGTGGCGTATACTTGTGTTTGAATCCCATATTTTACGCTCCCATGTGGATAGAACTTTTGGTTTAGATTATCAATACTTATTATGGTCTTTACCATGCTTACATGGAGTAGTTGAATTTTGTGTTGATATAATGGATTCTATTTTTATATGCCTCTATTCACACATGCACGAGCTCTTTTGAAATTTAACTTCATATGTATATTTAAGCTTTGTGAGGTGTTCTCCTACCACTCCAGTCATCTACATATTTGTTACCTAGGAGGACTAGTGCAAGTTAAAATCCGTTGCACGTGAGCTTTGTGAGAAATAAAAAATAAAATATATAAATGTGCACGGGGAAGGGCTCCGAAAGGATTTATTATCCTTTGCAATTGTAAGCCATCGTTTGTTTGGACCTAAAAGAAATACGTGGTCCAAAGGCCTAAAAACAGAAGTATGGCATTAAAAAGAAAAATAATTGCCAAGGCCTATTTTTGTTTGATATATTCATTCAAATATATATGCTTATTGAGGGAGATTGGATGGTATATCAACGATTTGCACAATGTCCGTTAATCCTAGTCGAACTTTCATTGTCATGACTCTATTGGTTTGTAGAATCATCAACATGCTAGGCTTGTATGCATTGTGTATGTTTGTTCATTGAGTTCAATTTATATTGTCACATGAGGTTATATTCAAATGTGATGAAGTTTTCAATCAATTGAGAACTCCATGAACATGTTTTAAGTGATTGGGTCTAAATTTAGATGTCACTAGTTCACACCCCAACACTTACGTTTCCATATGACACATTTATACTATAAGAGTGTGAAAAACTTATGTTATTTTGTTTTGTGTCATTTTGGTGTTTATATCTATATATGTGTATTTGAGTCTATTAGGTATATATTATGTATACATATATTTGATATTTTTATTTTCTCTTTACCTTGTTTTCTAGTCCATATATGCTTGAATTCATAATTGGTATCCATCTTGTTGCATTGTTTATTTGATATCACATGCTTAGAATCTTATTTGTCAATTTGGTATCATTTATTTTCGCTTCATAGTTGGTATTCATTTGTATGGATTAGTTATGATTTTGTTGCCTGTGTGCTTTAATGTTCTCATCACTTTACGCACTATTGCATGTTTAGCTTGTTATCCCATTCTATTTATCCCTTGTTTAGTTTAGAGTGTATATATGCTTTATTTGGGGGAGATAAGTTAATGTTTGAATTCTTAACCTTTGTCTATTCCTGAACAAAAAGGGGGAGAATGATAGGGGGAGAAATGGTATCTAAACTTATTATAATCGTATCTTAGTTTGGGGGAGATTTAACTTAGGGGGAGTCTCTAGCTTCTTAGGTAGATCACAGTTGATAAAGGGGAGAATTAATTTAGGGGGAGTACTTACTTTAATTGCATTAAATATTTTGATATTCCCTATGCGTTTAATGTGTTTGCTTAAGTGTGCATGAATTATATTCTAAGTGGCAACTTTCATCAGGCAAAGATATTGATCCTTGGGTTGTTTGAGTCAAGCATTGTATTTTTATTTTGGGTGGGACTTTTTGTCAGTCTAGTAGAGCTTGACAACCCTTTAGGAATTTTGTTGGTTTTTGTCCCGGAATAGCCAAAGGGGGAGATTTGTAAAGACACAAATTTCCAATTGAATCCTTTGTAGTTTTGGCTCAATTCCGGACAAAAACATTTGAGTCATAGGATAGAGTTAATTGATCATCCTTCAAGCCTATGGCATGTTTGTTGAAGACGTAGCGGCCAAGAGTATAAAGATTAATCAAATTTCCATATTTAATGTGCCTGTTTCTACGTCATCAACATGGTTCCACTGCTTCTAAGGTATGAATTCATTTTAATATATATATATATATATAGGAGCTTGGAACAATTTATATTGGGTGTACGCTTATTTAAAACTGTTGTTTAAATTCAGAAATATTTTATTATAACTTTAAAATTAAGTTTATAAAGTTTCTGGGCAAAAATCTAGAATTTTTCAAACTTTCTGGAAGTTCGTTCGAAGTGTCGTTCGAACGAGTTTGTAATTCGAACCACAATATCGTTCGAATGAGTTTGCCAACGAGTTCCCCAAATGTCCACTGAAAAGTCGTTCGAATGAACTTGATGTTCGAACGAGATTTCCAACGAGATTTCTAACGAGTTCACACTGGAACTTCGTTAGAAGCCTCGTTCGAACGAGACTTCATTCGAACGAAAATATCGTTCAAAAAAGATTTGGCGGGAATAGTTAAATGGCAGTTTTGAGCAGTTATTTCCACTTTTTCCACTACTTTACCCCACTAACTTTTGACAGAATATCTAAGTGCGGGAACCAACCTTTTTGGTTTAACTTTTTCATATCCTACAACCTTTAAGAGAGTGTTTTGAGAGAGAAATTAAAAGGGAAAATGTTAATTATTTTTGAGTGTTTAATTCTTCAAGAAAAATCTTTTAAACACCTGTTTATACCCAATTGTTGTTTAATCCAAATTCCATATATATATATATACTTTTGCTTGGAGTGTTTGGTGCCGGTTTATCTCTACATCCATTTGAAGAGAAGTATGAGTTTGCTTCTAAATCCCATAAAGAAGAAGTGCTTGATTTGCTGCGGCATTCTCATGTGGTGAAAGGCACCATGTGTGGTTGACAGTGACCATATAAAGTCCGATCGGTGGATTCTGGGACCGCGGTGGAGCTCCGTGGTTATTCGCTAGGCAGAGGTTGATACAAGAAGACGCGTCGGGGCTTGAGAGGGATCGAGTCGAGTGTTTTAAGTCATCTTGCTTGTATTTGTAAATTCCGTACTTAGTGGATTTGAGGCTAGGGCCATCCGAGATTTTTTTTTTCCGTTGTGGGTTTTTCCTCGTACATCGCGGCGTAGTGATTTATTGTTTATTTTATCTTGCTATACTCACCTAAAACGCATGCTTAGGTAATTCAAGATAAAATTTGATTTTAATCACTACATGTTTAATTTGGTGCTAAATTAAATATTGGGTAATGTTTAGTTAATTTAATTTAATTCAAGTCATTTAATTTAATTTGATAAAATATGTTTGGACAAATTTGTTAACAATTAAAAATATGACTTAGGAAAATTTGTAAGGACTTGGATTAATTAATTTGGTTTTAATGAAATTTAAATTAGTGTGTGTGTTTTAATTTTATTTCACTTTGGTTTAATTTTAATTTTGGAAGAAATTAAAATTGGTTAAATTGTTTTAATTGAACCATCATCTTATCGCTTCCACATCTTTCTATAAAAGGAAATTATCACTTCCCGTGAAGTAGAAAATAATTTTTGTAAAAATTGGAGGCCTCACGTTCCAACATATCTTAGGCATTAATTCTCAATTTCTCAATTTATAATCACCCCACCCTTTTAATCGATGTGAGATCCTTAAAATACCCCTTAGTCCCTAACTAAGGGTCCCCAAGTTATTATTACGTCCTACCCTATGCATAGGAAGAATTTTTATCCTAAACTTTGACCTAGTCTCATGCCTACGCTAGCGTAATGATAAAAAAGTACCAAAAATAAGCCTACCCCCAAGATGATGAAAAATGCGATAATCTACCCTCACTAGTCCCATACCTAGAAGGCGTAAATCATTAAAAGGCCTACCCACTAGTCCCATACCTAGAAGGCATTCTAAAGTATAGGGAGAGAAAAATTACCCAACAACCCGTCGTCACAAAGGCAATATAATAATACCAAAAAGTCACACAAACAAGCATAATTAATCAACGTATAAAACTACGCATGATAGTCCAATTCAATTTAATCATAATTTAATTATCACCTAGTCATAAACCTCCAATTAATTTCATTTAATTATTTACATTAAATATACCGCTATTTCATCTTTTAAAACATCACACGTATAATTTTATTATTTCAACACAAATTACATGAGTTATAAGCCCCCAAATCCATTTATTTTAAAAGTAGGATTTTTCTACATGCAACCTACACCAATAAAACCCAAAATCACTCACGAATCCTACGACCCAAAGGATTATGAATATTATTCAGATTAAAAGATTTTATAAAAACAACTCCATAGTTAGTGTCCACTTTTTCTAATTAAGTTACTAATTATTTTTAAGAAAACATGTAATTAAGTGTTTAGGTGACACTTAAAACGCATAATACTAAAGGAAAAGAATAGAGTATTCATGCTTGTGAAGATTGTGTTGAAAATCTGATTAGAATTCTGGATTCCTCTCGAAAAATTAGCAAAGAAGTGTTATTGAATCAATCTTGATTAAGCCCCAATTAAGCCTCCCAAAACTTGATACAAAAACTTGATTATGAAGAAGGTTGATGATTATGAGTGAGAGAAAAAATATATAGAAGTGTTCTCTGGTGAAAAACTTGAGAAAAAGTGATTATGAGAAGTCCCCCTACTGATTAACAAGGTTATATAGTGATTAGGAGTCCTAATCCTACACAAACTCCAATTAAAAATAACGTTTAGTGCACTTTTTCTGAAGGCATCGATCGATTTATGAAAATCATAGATCGATCGATCATGCCTAAAATCTGACAGTTTCACTTAAAAATGCCATAAGGCAAAATATTAAAAATTCTATATAAAATCCGTTTTAACTCCGATTTCAATTCCGCTTCAAGTTTTATTCTTCTAAAATCATAGCCAACATATTTAGACAATAAAAAAATTTTAATTCAAAAATTTATTTTTCTCCAATATTCCAATTATTTAATTTAATTAATTAATAAAAATACGGGGAGTTACACTCCTGTCCCTTTAAAATCGATCTGGGAGTAGGGGAAGTCACCATGGTCAAGACGAAAAAGCATAGTCCCCTATGTGGGAAGAAATCCCAAGCATTGAGAACAACGATTTTCACATAGAGGAGTAATCATCACCCTTGTCGAAAATAGGAGAGCGACGATAGAAGCGAAGTTGTTCCTGGAGAGATGCCACCAAAGCGATGGCATCCAAAGGAGCAGCAAAGGCAGTATTGAAGGTGGCAGGCAGAGCACTGACTGCAGGAGCAACTGGAGAGCTTGAAAAAGCCACGAGAGATGGTCGGGCTGGTAGAGAAGAAAGGGAGTGCTGAAAATGGTAGAGTAACAATAAGTGGAAGAGATAGAGACGACAAGGGAAGAAAAAATAGAAGAAAACCTTAAGCAACAATGGCGGATAACACTTTCTCTATTTAAAAGCACTATAAGTATATAGGCAAACAAAATGACGAAGATGAAAAATGGCCAAGTGTTGGGAATAAGTTATTTAAAAATCAAGTGGACATTTGAGTTCCTCACAGAGGCACATGCCAAGCCATCAAAATGATTACAAATGGACACATGGAACTTCATAGCACGCTTTGACAGTTGAAAAGACATGCTCACGTCATTAATTATGTGACGTTTGGGAAAAGGTGTACTGCTTTCAAGAGAAGTTAAGTTTTGGCGCCAAATTTTTTGAACATTATAGAGTCCTCACACTAAAAACCCAATCTAAGATAAAACGGGTTGAAGAGGCAGTGGAGAAAATATCAACTTTATAGGAAAGGCTCCACCCAACACAGTTCAAAAAGTTCGCGATGCCCGCTCACCTTAAGCCCGGTCGGAGTTACTTCTGGCTCAAGTACATCGGGGATAATTTTAGTTTTTGAATAAGTTGAAACGAGGAAGAATAACGGATGAGCGAAAACGATGAGAACTCTCTCCACCAGGGGCAGTCCTAACGACAAGGTGCCCTCATTAAAGGTTCACTCAATGGGGGAATAAAATGAAAAGACTGGGAAGAATTTAAAGATTAATAGTTACTTTGGGAGAATTTTATAAGTCCAAACGCTAGATATTTTTAGTGGGGAAATTTCATACTACTAGGGGCAGTCCTAACGAAAATGCCCACATTCCACAAGTTCACTTCATGGCCAAACGAAATAACGCATACAGGGGAGAAGTAAACATTTTTAACGGCCAGAACGGATGATTAACAGTTTCCTCTGATATTTTGGGAGAGTTTCAACCACCAGTGAAGAAGACAGAACAATTAGGATATAATAATAGAAAAAAGTTACAACATCCCCTTGGCATTTGCCAAGAATTTACAGAGCTTTGGTTCAACTACATCGGGGAGAATTTAACTTTTTTCTAGAAGAGATAAGGACGGAAGTTACAACGAAGACAGAGGTGGAAGAATTTTTTTTTGTTCTTAATTGGACAGTTAATCGAATTGAGAAGTATTTCGTGCAAACATTTCTTGTTATCATAACAAATCTATACACGAAGGGGAAAATATTGGGGGGGGGGGGGGCTTGAAGAAAATATCTAAATTAGAGAAAGCTTGCCCAGTTAATAGAAGAGACTTAAGGGAAGGAAGTAACATGAAGGCAGCGAGACAGCTCAGCGAGGAAGTCTAGTGACACAGCCCAACAAGGAGATTAACCGAGATAGCTCATCCTTTATCTTCTTTTTCTTAATTAGTTTGTACCCTTAAGTAACATTGATTGTAATGCTGTAATTATTGTAGTATTTGGTGTGAGGTCAAACAGTACTCATAATAGATCAGGCCTTGCAGGGCCTAACAGAACTTACATGCTCTATCGAATGACCTCGTCGTGGGAACTTCAGAGGGACTTGGTTTGGAGGATTGAGAAGTAAGGTTGCGTTAGGGCTCATCTCGACCATCTTGAATACACCTGGTAAAACATCGAGTGACCTTTCACCGTGGAAGCTTATACGGAGCCTTGAGTTCCATCGTATATCGAGCTTTGAGCCAAACAATCCCCTACCAAATATCACATCTACTTTAGGCGATATTACTAGCCAACTAAACACTATCCAATCCAAACTCGAGTAAATCACTGTGGTATTGGGGCTGTCAGATGATTTGGTGAGCCACCTCTGTGGTGATAGTCCTCTGACGCACAGTGGTTAGGCGAAAGTCATGTCTTGGCATTTAATATTTATAACGTATGACAGGCTGGCCCATTATGCATATAATGTTTGTGACGTAAAGTGTGATAGGGAAGTCTTTTACATTAATGAAGACTGAAACGTCTTGGGATGGGGTGTGGGGCTATTTATGGGCCTCAACCACTTCTGAGATAAGAGATTTCTTTCTAGAGATTATTACTAGAGAGAATATATCAGAGAAAAGTTATTGCAAACCAAAGTTTTTACTCACCCACCATTGTCATTTATTGTGAAGCTTTTAATAGATAACTAGAGATCTTTTAGAGGTTGTTGGTGTGTTGGCTACTTTCCAAGGTGTATCTAGGATGCTTACTTCTCTCTCCCTTTGACTGAGTTTCTTCGAGTTCCCTTTCTTATTGTTTGAGTTATACACGAGTGTCTTATGAGTTAAATCTGAGTGTTGATCATATATAATATTGTGTGTTCACTTGTATTTGCTGAAGAGTTCTTGGGTTAATATTTATCACCATACTTGTAGGGGTTACACCTCAACTAGTATTACTATACTCCTAGGTTTTATGGCGATTACCCTCTTACACCATTGTTCTTGGAAGGGAAAAAGAATAGCATTTTATGTGAGAGAAAGGACCGTGCCCATGTGTGTCTTATGGGCTGCCTACATAACTCTGTGGGGTTTGAAAACTATGAGCTTCTCTTTTTTCAAAAGGGGTGATTTTTGAGAGGATCATGTCCTATATAGTTATGAGTAAAGAGAGTGGAAGACATTTTTTTATTTTATTTTTAATAATAGAAGGGGTGAGAAGAGTCGTAGCGCGATGATGGTTCGGACTAGTGGTAAAATTTCTTGAGATGGTCTAAGTTAACTGGACGTGCCATTTATTCTCCATCAAGGTTTGTGAACATAGCGGTGCAACCATATAAGATCTTCTTCACGATGTAAGGGCCACTCCAATTGGGCATGAATTTTTTTCTTGGATCCTACACAGGTTCTACGATTTCCTTCTTGGACACCGTGGCCTTGAATTTTTAGTTGAATAATCGCGTAATATGGCGATGATACCCTAGTATATGATATATGGATTTCAGCCTCCTTTCGTCTAAGTGCACAAGTTCTTCGTAGCAGTTTTGATGCCAATCCTCTTTATTGACTTAACTCTCGAGCATAGCCCTTAGAGAAGGTACTTCGAGTTCAAAAGGGAGAACTGCCACTATGCCATATACCAGAGAATAGGGAGTATTCCCAGTGGGTGTTATGATGGAGGTGTGGTAGCCCCAGAGGGCATATGGGATCTGGTCGGCCCAATTTATGTAACTTTTTGTCATCTTGCTAATAATTGTCTTGAGGCTTTTGTTGGCAGCTTCAACAGTGCCATTGGATTGTGGTCGATAAGGAGAGGACTTGTGCTATTAGATTTCTTACTCGTCAATTAGTTATGTAACCTCAGATTCGAAATGGAGTCCATTGTTTGACAGAAACTCGTGGGGAGATCCATAGCGAAAAATGATGTTCTTTATGATGAATTTGGCTACTTTCTTCACATTCAGTACCGTGTAGGACTCGACTTTGACCCATTTCATAAAGTAGTCAATGACGAGCGGGCTGAATTCATGCCCGTTTGAATCTTTGGGAGTGACTTTCCCTGTGATGTCTATGCCCTAGGTGAGAAGGTCCAGGAGAAGTCATGTTGTACAACTCTCAAGGAGGCAAGTTCTGAAAGTTAGCAAACGGTTGGAATTTAAGGCATCTTTGGACATAAGTTGTGCAACCTTGAACCATGGTGGTCTAGTAATATCCCTGATAGGTGATCTTCTTGGAAAGCATGTGACCGTTCATGTGGGGTGCACATTACCCACTGTGGATCTTTTGCATCATGTCTTCGATACCAGCCCCTGTTATGCAATGCAAGTGGGTTCTATCAAAATTCCTTTCAAATAGTGCCTTTTTGCTGATGATGTACTGAGCAACCAACTTGCGAAAGGTCGTACGATCTTTCTTGTCAGCATTTTGAGGATACCTACCATGTTTTAGGAGGCGCCAAATGTCATAATACCACAATCCTGCCATGTCTAGATCTTCTTATGTAATGAGCTTAATATTGTAGCAGTGAGTGGGTGCAACCTATTCTGGACTAGAAATGGGGCCATTATTACCTCCTCGGGAATGTTGACCAAAGAGGCTAAGGTCTCTAGTGCATCAGATAGGCTATTCCTTGAGCGAGGAAGGTAATTAAAGGTGACATCTTTAAATTGGGAGGCGAGGTCTTCTAGATGAGCGTGGAAGAGTAGGAGCTTCTTGTCTTTGACTTTATATTTCCTGAGGATCTATCCCCCGATAAGGGTTGAGTCTCCATAGACATCTATGCATTTAACTCCTTTCTCAAGGGTGATCTTGAGCCCTACGCTATATGCCTCGTACCCTGTCATGTTATTAGTGCAAAGAAAATCAAGTTTGATGGCAATGGGGGTGTGAAAATCATTGGGGGCGATCAGAAGTATCCTAATACAATTTTCTTTCTTATTTTTAGCTTCGTCAAAGAACATCTGCCATATTAGGTCCTCGTGATAGGTGCGGGGGATATCTTTATATGGAAATTTGGAAATTCAAAACTCATCTCCCTCCATGGTATTGTCGGGAAGATAATCGGAGATGGATATCCCATTCGTAGATTTTTATGTGACATAAATGATATCAAACTCGACCAATAACATCAGCCAGTGAGCCATGTGGCTAGAAAAGGCGGACTTATCTAATAGGTATTTCATATGATCCATTCGGGATACAAGTTTGATACGGAATGCGAGCATGTAGTACCGGAGTTTCTATGTAAACCAGACCAAGGCGACACACGCTTTCTCTAATGTGATTTAGATTGCCTCGTCCCCGATTAGCTTTCAACTAGCACAATATATTTCTCTCTCCTTACTATATTCCTCAGTGTATTGGTCCATCATATCCCCTATTGTAGTGTTGGTGACAGTCTAGTACAGGAGGAGGGGGAGACCTTTCTGTGCAGGCATAAGCATCGGAGGTCGAGTGAGGTATCATTTGATCTGATCGAAATCTTCCCGACACGCATCGTCCCAAAATTTAGTTGAGTCCTTCCAGAGAAGCTTGGAGATGGGTTCACAGATAGAGGTCAATTGGCTGATGAATCGACTAATGTATTGGAGCTTACCTAGGAAACCATGCACTTCTTTCTCCATTCGGGGTCATGGCATCTCGAGTATAGCTTTTAGTTTAGCGGGATCTGCCTCAATCCCTTTTTTGCTGACCATGAATCTGATTAGTTTGCCTTTGGTGACACCGAAGATGCATTTCTATGAGTTGAGTCATATCTGGTACTATCGTAGCCTCTTGAAGAATTTTCTTAGGGCAGGAAGGTAACCTTCTCAAGTCTTGGATTGATGATCTTAGCGTCAACATATACTTAGACTTACTTGTGGATAAGATCATGAAGGATGTTTGTAGAAGCCCTTTGGTAGGTAGCCCCTACATTCTTGAGACCGAACGACATGACTATGTAGCAAAAGGTTCCCCATGGGGTGATGAAGGCAGTATTTTCCTGATGGTCAGGATGCATCTTAATCTGGTTATACCCAGCAAAATCGTCGATAAATGATTTGAGGGCATGACTGGCAGTATTATCTATGATCTTGTCGATGTTAGGCATATGATAATCATCCTTCGGGGATGCCTTGTTCATATCTCGATAGTCGACACACATGCGGACTTTTCCTCCTGATTTCAGCATGGGAACGATGTTTTCAAGCCACGTAGGATATTTAACCACGCGAATGAAGCCTATGTTTATCTATTTCACCAATTCTTATTTTACTTTGATGGACCACTCTGTCCGAAGTTTTCTTAATTTTTGCTTGACGGGTTTGCTTTTTGGGAAGGTAGGTATTTCATGTTGTGCTATTTTTAGGTTAATCCCAGGCATGTCGTCATAGGACCATGCAAAGACGTCTATGAACTCTTTAATAATCTTTTTATACTTTGATCACTCATGCTTGTTAAGGGTGGACTCTATCCTAATCTCGTACGAATGGTTACTAGAACCGAGATTAATAATGATAGTATCTTCATCATTAGTTTGAATGCGGTTATGTTGCTTATTTTTTTTCCTAATTGAGAACAATTAAGAATTATTCATTTATTAAATCATCTTCATTAAAAGTTTAACTAGAATCATGACAATTAATGTAAGGCACAACAAGATACTCAAAATCATCCTTTATTTCATGAAAATGTTTATAGGGAATACAACAGTGAGGACCTCATCAAAGGAGGCATCGTTCACAACTACATCATAAATAGGAGAAAAATAGTATACTCGAGTATTTCTTAGAGAGTTCAGGTTGACTTGCGCAAGCTGGATAAGAATGGCATGCTAATTTAGGAGGGGCACATCAGTATCGGTGATCTTCTCGGATGGGCGAGACGGTATGTCTTTCAGGTGGATCATGCTGAGATCCAGCCCCAATGTATGCAGGTGGAATGACTCATCAGTGTCATTGCCCCTATAATTTTTTGTGCTTTCCACTACTTTGGCTGTTGGAGCATCTACCTTATATTTTTGCCCTTCATCCCAAGTGACTTCATCTCCGAAGAAGATCTCTTACCCCGATTTCATCTTTTTCTCGGCAGGGTCGTACTATGATTCGGGGAATCCTCAAAAGGGAAAATCACCTTCCTTGATAAACCTCTCATTTAGGGAATCTCCTGAGATTATCTTCTTATTTTCAGAGATTTTTTTAAATGGCCGGTGTAGTGGCTTGAGTTTATTCGGCGATGGTTATGAAAACTGAAAAAAATCCGATCCATCTTCGGGAAGAAAAAATCATAAATGAGCTACGTCAAAAGGAAATCTGAACATCTAGATGCAAAAATAGAAAACTTCTCATCCGAACAAGCATTTCGGGGAGCTTTGGGACTCCGAGCACGTACTGACGAAATCAAAACGCTACGAACAACTATTTCAACCCGAGACACCATGGTATCTCTGACCAATCTCTTGTGAACCTCCGAGTAACCTTGATCTGACATCCAAAATAGGTCCGAATAAACACCGTCGATCTACTTTTAAGCAAAATGAAAACAATCCAATCCACTATCAAGATCTGTTGGACCTTTGAAAACCCTTACCTCCGAACCACTTGGAAAAATTGAACAAAATGATCTCCGAGCCACCTGGGAACCTCCGAGCCACTTTGGGGGGGGGGGGGGGTGTTAAAACGCGATTCACTTCACCTTCGAACCAACTTCGGACCTCCAAAATAGCCACCTCCCAACACCCTCGACCTCTGGTCCTGATCTCCTAGAAGCCATTGCGGGTGAACTCCCTTGATTGATGTGGAGGTTTCCTATGAACTTATGAGTGTTGTTTTCTTTGTGAGCTGGTGTTTTAATTAAAAAGTCCCAAGTTATGGACTTTACTTTTGCTTAAATATTAATAGGCACGCAGTCTACTCGAGATTACCCCTTTGAAAGAATACTGCCTATTTTATTAAATTATAGAAGTTATGGAATTTATTTGTGCGTGTTTATTTATACACCCTAAAAAATATTATTCAAAAAATATTTGTAGCCTCGCACGAATTTAAGTTGCTCGAGTAGAAAAAAATTCATACCCCTTGAAATGTGGAATATTTTATGTTATCTCGCGAGGGACCATTTAAAGACTTAGTACGTACATGTACTCGAACAATCTCGCCAAAATAATATTTTTGCGCAACCATGTCAAAAAATAATATTTTTCGAGTGACCTTGGCAAAATAATATTTTTTGAAAAAATTTGCTCAAGTCATAGTACCTCGAGCTAGTGCCTCGTAGGTACCTCCTTGAGCAGCCTCGGGGGAACCTCCTCGAGCAGCCTCGGAGGGACCTCCTCAAGTAGCCTCATCCGGGTTACGTCCTCGATCAGCCTCGGAAGTACCTCCTCGAGCAACTTGTCATAAATAAAAATATATTTTAAAACTTAGCATTTTTTCTCATGTCATGGTGACTCAAGCAGGCTCCCCGAGCGACCTCACCCGTGGTGCCTCAAGCGAGCACCTCGAGCGACCTCACCCGCAATGCCTCGAGAACCCTTCTCCTAGTGGCTCGAGTTGCCTCCCCCTAGTGGCTCGAGCAGCTTTGTCCTAGTAGCTCGAGCAACCTCATCCTAGTGACTTGAGCTGCCGCATTCATGATTGCTCGGAGTAACCCCCTGAGCAATTGCATCCATGGTCGCCCAGAACAATTTTTTGTGCTATCTTGTATTCGATTTATGCTAAACTATGATTTATTCACATGATGATGTTAGCCATATGAAATTTGAAATTGATATTTATTCCTCACCTCGAGGTGACCAAGCATGCTTATTGACTAAATTATCCTATAAATGATTTAATGGACCATTTCTGAGTTTTCTCAGCTTTGATAAAATGGCGGGGGCATGAAATAAATAGTTCACTGTATGGTATATCTGCACTCCATAAACTGTATATTGTAGCATATCACATTCACATCATAAAGATTGCACATAATAATATGTCTATGATTCCTCGAAGCATGTTTTCGAGTTTATTTTATTCTATTGACATAAAATAAAATAAAGGGGGAAGATATACCCCACATGATTATTTATGGCATTTTAATATGCCTCATGAGTTACTAATGATTTTTTGTTCAAGAATTCTAGTCGATTACTTATCCTTGCAGATATTGAACGCATATGATCAAATCGCGCTTGAGCAATTACATCAGGCCTTACAGATGTCGAAATCAAAGGCTTAAGAGATTTTATTTTTTAATTGGGGGAAAACACCCCGTGAAATGTATTTAAACGCTTTCAACTCTTACACGATGTTGTAACCAATTTGTTTTTTTCTTTACTTTACTTTGTCTTGAGATAAAATACAAAGCAAAGTAAAGATGGGGAAAAGTACTGTATAGTGTACCACTTGTAGTTAGATGTAAACACAGGTGACAAGCATACTCAGATTTGGTCCAATAATGGCCATCATAGATGAAACATCCCCAGAAGAAACATCAGAGTTGTTTAGCATAGCCACTGGATGGCTCATATATAGCACTGACTACATTACATTATTTCAAGTAAAGCGACAGGGGGCAAACAAAATTGCCTGCAAAACTTTGAGCATAGATACAGAGTTGGCATACAAACCTTAGCAGTTTCGAGGTAAGTCGCCCACAGAGGTGCATTATATTTCTCACAAAACCTTACCATAATTGTGGTAAGTCGCCACAGAGGTGCATTATATTTCTCACAAAACCTTACTAGTTTCAAGGTAAGTCGCCCACACAGGAGCATTATATTTATCACAAACCTTACCAGTTTTGAGGTAAGTGGCCCACAGAGGTGTATTATATTTCTCACAAAACCTTACCAGAACTATGGTAAGTCGCCCACAGAGGTGCATTATATTTCTCACAAAACCTTACCAGTTTCGAGGTAAGTCTCCCACAGAGGCGCATTATAGTTTCACAAACCTTACCAATTTCGAGGTAAGTCGCCCACAGAGGTGCATTATATTTCTCACAAACCTTACCAGTTTTGAGGTAAGTGACCCACAGAGGTGTATTATATTTCTCACAAAACCTTACCAGAACTATAGTAAGTCGCCCATAGAGGTGCATTATATTTCTCACAAAACCTTACCAGTTTCGAGGTAAGTCTCCCACAGAGGCGCATGATAGTTTTCACAAACCTTACCAATTTCGAGGTAAGTCGCCCACAGAGGTGCATTATATTTCTCACAAACCTTACTAGTTTCGAGGTAAGTCGTCCACAGAGGTGCATCATAATTCTTACAAACCTTACCAGTATTGTGGTAAGTCACCCATAGTGGTGCATTATAGTCCTCACAAAACTTGACAGTATTGTGGTAAGTCGCCCAAAGTGGTGCATTACAGTTCTCATAAAGTCCTACATTACTAGGCTCGCCTGACCCTCGGATATGGGAGATTTATCACCTACATTACTAAGCCCGCCTGACCCTAGGTTATGGAAGATTTTATGCCAATAAGACCTGGCCCGCCTGACCCTCGGTTATGGGAGATTTTATGCCAACAAGACTTAGACCGCCTCCACCCTCGGTTATGGGAGATTCAAGTCCAATATGACTTGGCCCACCTCCACCCTCGGTTATGGGAGATTCAAGTCCAATATAGCTTGGTGCGCCTGACCCTCGCTTATGGGAGATTCAAATTCCTATATTACTAGGCACCAAAGCCCAATATTACTTGGCATGCATGACCCTCTTAAGGGAGATTTAAAATCCCTACATTACTAGGCACAAGTCTGATTTATGGGAGACTAAAGTCCTACATTACTAGGCACGCTTAAAGACCCTGACTTTTGGGCACACTTACAAAATATGTTGGTTTAAAAATCCCAGTTCACTCGAGGCACTGATGGTTGCTCGACCGAGTACACTCAAACAGGTTTTTGATCTTATGATCACAAAAGATCCACTATACTTATATAAGCACCAATTGGCTGCTCAGACCAGTACTTCTGGCAAGTTTGTGTTTTAAATGTCTGAAGCCACAATATAATTGTGGAGACATGCTCATTCGAGAGGAATGGGGGCTACCCCCCGAAATACTCTTCCAAAATGATAAGTAGAGGAAGCAAAGATATCCCTCAAAACTACATATATATGATATATGCATATGCGTGCGTGATAAACAGACCAAACATGGTTATGTGATGATTTTCTAGTCGAACATGCTAAATGATTTATTTCGTACACATAGTTGAGATGTCTCGGTCGAGGCCTCAACACACCAACTATGTCTACGAGGGGGCAAATGTAAGTGGTGTTAAGGTTTACTACGAACAAGACCCTACACGGGCTGAAATATTATTATGCGCAAATTAATATATTGCATATACTCCCCATTTGATGAAATACACTAGACAATGCTCTAGTAATGATTTAATTAATTATTTGATATGTCACCACATATATTGTAACAAGTGGCACCATACATATTGGACACTTGGTTCCATAGAGAACATGACATATGTCAAGCCCACTTGGGGCACTTTTTGTTATAAAAAGAGGGTTCCCTCCTCATTTGAGGGATGATGGTATTGGTGGCAAAGTAAGGAGAGGAAATATAGCTCTCCTCCCCCACGCACCTTTGGAGCTCCATCATGGGTTTGATAGTGACGAGCAAATTTTTATAGTTTGATTATACGATATATGGGCATTTGAGAGGCGAATAGCCGTATTTGGCCCCCCTACGCACCGAAACTACCAAGACTAGGCATTTGAGAGGTGACTTGTCGAATTAGGCACCCCTGACGCACCAAAACCACCAAAATCGAGTTGTCTCTGGCGTATCGTACGGACCCACGAACTACACAGACTTTGATTTCATAAAGACGGATACGTAGGCGCAACCACGTTGCTCAAGTCTAAAACACACTCGACGCGGTGCCTCCTCAAATATGCACTCACATCTTACAGGGGAAAGGCTAATTTCAGGATCATTGGCTCGAGAATTCCCTATTGGCATCTACCCAGCCCCATTTCGCGCATGAAGTGCATGTTTTTGAATATCTGAATTACATTGAAATTCCTATAAGGATTGTTCTCTGGATACATTCGATCTTTGAAATTGTCTCCAAATGGGACAGGAAGTGGGCCGATCTTGAAACCAGAGAGACACATGTCATTGGCCCCATGTTGAATCTCCAGCATTGGGTTACTGGTACTGGCACCATCTAAATTGTTGTCATCCCCGATAATTATGATGACTTGACTATTGGAAAAGAATTTTAAAATTTGGTGGAGAAAAGAAGATACCCCTGTATACTGTGGAGCCATGGGCGACCAAGGAGGAGGTTGAAGCAAACGGGTATGTCGATAACTTGAAATTCTGTGCGAAGACAGATAGGGCTAGCCCCTAGTGTAAGCTTTATTGAACCAATAACTTCTTGACGAGTATTTTCCTAAGCACACACAACATCCGTTGTTGGAGTGAGATCACTGACTTTTATCCCCAAATAATTAAGGGTTCTGAGTGGGTAGACATTGAGGGTGGACCCCTATTTATAAGCATCAATTGAACCATCTGCCCCATAACTTCAACGAAGATACTATGATCGGGATCGGTCTTTAGAATTTCCTCTTCAAAGAAGTAGAGGAGTTTGGTAGTAGTCAGGGATCCAATTACATGCACTACTTCTTCAGGAGTAGTAGTGGGAGGAGCTGTGGGTCCCGTAAGGAGCTTTATCAAGGCACTTTTGTATAATTTGGAGGACATAAAGAGCCCTCATAGGGTGATGTTGGTCTGAGTCTTTTTTAGATGGCCAAGGACCCTACTTTCTTTAAATGTCATATTTTCCATCAGGAGTTCCTCAGCTAATCATTTTCCCTTATTTGTTTCAGTTAATGGGGGAATTAGATCTTTGTAATGTTGACCGGATCGGGTTATGTGGTTAATGGAGGTAAGGAAGAATAAGAACCCTGTATCTTCATCTACTTTAGGTGCTATGGATACCTTGTTGGCCCCTCCTAGCAATTACTCAAAGGAAATCATCCCACGCAAAGAAGCGATTGAATTGGCTTCCCTATAATTTGATTCATCATCTGAACTATCAAAATCATTCCCCCATATGGTGTCAACGATATTATCTTTCCATGAAAAATTGATACACTCAACAACTTCTACGGCTTTATCATACAGATTTTCCCATTCAACGACGAAGTGATGGAAGGAAGGGACCAGGCGACCTTAGAGTTTCAGGATCGTGAGGAATTCGGAGACAATACATATCTCTCATTTTTAGAGGAACATATTTGATATGACCTGCATAATGTCGTCTAGGCTAAACTTTTTTATGAGCACAACCTATTCATCAAATTCTCGAGCCCACCTCCGGGGCTTCATAAATAGTTCATTGATCTTTTCACACTCAATGGTCATCTTTAAGGGAAATTTTAGCCTAAACTTGTGAGGCTGATCTAGAATCGCAGATAGTTCCATGCCTCCCCTTTATGTGCGGGTATTAATGACAATACATGCTCGGGTAAGGAGTGATAGAGATTAATCGGTAGGGTTTGTAGGATGAAGGAGAGAGGAAGGATAAATTTTAAGGGGGTTAAGTGAGATGGTTGGTAGATTTGGTGTTTCAATGGGCTTGATTATGGTTGAGGGGTTAAATTCTGGATCTCCTTTTGAAAGAATGGAATTCACCCCAGTTCTATGTGATGTGAGAGTATTATGGGTGATATTGAACTTAGGATTGTATGGTGGGCAATGATATTGATGTCTATGAAACTCTGGATAACATTCTTGAGATGGAAGCATTGATCAACGACATGCCGAGTGATTTGGTGGAAGTCACAATTTGCATTATGTTTGAAGTTTTTGAGAACGGGATCTGGGTCGTGGTTCCAAAGTTTTAACGAGATTTTGATAAATAAGGGCTTGATATACTTTTGACAAGGGAGAATGAAGTTCAGTATACTCCTTTTTGGCAGGGTTAGGTTGACTTTCAGGTGTTCAAGAAGTGGAAGATTGGGATATGTTATTAATGGTTGAGACTGAGGTGCTGGCGAATTATCTTACTTTTGTGACATGAACTACCCGATCAAGCTTTTCAATTTAGGCTCTGCTTTATGACTTATGGCCCTTTCTTCAATTTCTACCCCAGCCTGTCGGAGGGCTCTGAAGTGAGGGTAGTACTGACCTCCCATTGAAGTTCGAATATGGGGCAAGAAGTTCTTCTTTACTATGCTTACATGTTCTTCTTCTAACGGTTGGTCTATAATGGTAGCTATTGTCTCTCTCCACCTTTCGATGAAACTATTGACTGATTCCCCTAGATTCCGTTTGATTAGTTCTAAGTCCGATGGGTGACTTCCAACTATTCATTATACTTATATTGTATCATGAACTCTCTGGCTACATCTTCCCAGCTGCGAATGCTAGACTCTTTGAGGGACAGGAACCACCTGAGGGCAGCTTACTTGAGGGTATACTGGAACATTTGGTCCATTAACTCCTCTAACGCGTTAAGGAGAATCATAGAGCGATGATAACAACGCAAGTGCATAATTGGAGTCCCCTGCCTCTGAACTTCTCAATGTTCGATAATTTAAATTTCTCCAGTAATCGAGCCTCTGGATAGGGGGACATGTGGGTATAGTTCATGTAGTTCCGTGAGATCTTAACATGGTCCAACCTTTTGGACAACAATCTAAAATATTTTTAGACCGTGTTAGTTCTTCCTCCTTGTGATCAACTAGCACTAGTAGATTGGCCCCTAGATGGGCAAAATTCGGTATCAGTAGCTAAGCTAGCGGCAACACATAGGCAAGTGGGGCATGCTGATACTCTTCTATAACCCATACTAGTTCAGGAATAGGTGGACCCATGGCATGAGGAAAGAGGATTTTGGGCTCGGGAGCCTCGGGAGTATGAACTCAGTGTCGTTGCTGATTAGGCATAAATATCTCATATTTATCCCCTAAATTTTGGTATCTTTACGATCCCGTATATTGCATTTCACCCGAATTTATCTCATATTTATGCTACAAACCCTTTTTGGTGAGTATTTCATGTTTTGTGTATTTCTCTATAATTTTACAGGTAATTAGTGCAAGTGGATGGAAGAGAAGCACCAAAAGAGTGAATGAATGAAAGGAAAGGGAATTCAAGGGCATTTTTGTAATTTTATAGCCAAAACACAAAGGAGGAGACAACTGAAAAGTTGAAGATATTAAAATCACGAGAACACTGGAAAAAACGGCACCTCAATCCAAGTTATGGTGAAGAAGTTATGCACGTTTGAAGTTGGGATACAAATCGAAGGACAAGACTGCAAATAACTGAAATTTGAGCACACAAGGCATCACTTGGGTAGATCCTAGTGTAGATACCACATTATATGACCCCCTAAGTCTTTCCATAGGTCCCTATCACTAACCCATTTCACTACAAATCCTAGGTCATACTCTCAGTACTGATCTAAAGGCCATTGGGCGATCTCGGGGCCCATTTGATTCTAGTAAACTTCATCGTCAGAGACAAAGCTCTTTGAAGTTTCGAAAGGCACTAAAAACCCTTTCCAACGGTCTGCCTTGTGCATGAAACAACATAACCGTTTGGACGAATGATCCATTTCCCCCAAAAATTAATCCAGACACCACCGGATGCTCCCGAGATCCATTTGACTAAGTTCAACTCCTAAATTCGAATGAGACTGAATGAATCTTTTAAGGGCATTGATACCCTTTCCAACGGTCCGCCCCGTGCACGAATCGGCCTTACAGTACGGACGGATGACCCATTTTACTCCAAAAGGTCACCGGGTGCTTTTGGGCCCCGACTGACCAAGGTCAACTTTTCAAACTGAGCGAAGCCCTTTGGAATGTCGAAGTACATCGGATAACCTTTCTAACGGTCCATCCCGTGCGCGATTATGACTTACCGTTTGGACGAACGATCCGTTCCATTCGACGATCTCCCGTCCAAAGGACTGACGAGGGCTTTCGAGCGACGTTTGACCCAAAGTAAAGACCCGAACCCGGAAGCGGCCCAAAGGATTCTTGAAGGTCTCTGAATTACCTTTCCAACAATATGACCTGTGCAAAATTTGGATCCACGGATTGCGTTTTACGATCGTTTTTCCAAAAAAACTGCACGAGACTACCGATTGTCAGGTCCATTTCCCTGCCTATCGGCACCGTGTCTAGGGATACCTGCCATTGGCAAGGCTGGGACCATGTCAATAGGCACCCCCTTACCCTATGAATTGAAGGCATGACCTCACTCCCAAGGCACACGTCAGATCCATCAGTATCAGTGATCTCAACAACACTCTCTTGCGATCAACAAAGTTTCCTTGTGTGAAATTCCTTTCCATCTTACATTCCCATGCTTTTCATACCTAATTTGGAAAAATCACATTCTCTCTCATCCAACATTCATCTCAACATTCAAGGGAGTTAATCCAAGATCAAGATCAAGCTTCAATTATTCAAAGAAGGTCCAAAGTCCTCTCTTTTTTAAATTTCTTCTTTTCGCGTTAATTACATTAAATTCATAATCTAGTTTTTTACTTTAGTTCATACACATTAACATCTCACATTTTTATTAGTTATATTGTACATACTTTATTTTCTATAAAAAAAAATTAAAACAAACAAAGAAAGGGTTACACCTATAAATTCCAATAGGGTTATCCATCACACTTTTTCAAAACCACTGTTCTAAAAAACCCGCCTAGGCTTGAGGCTTAGGAGAAACTCCCCGCCTTACGCTTTTCACGCCTTATTCTTGGTAAAGCACTTAAGGCGCACTTTTTTTCTACAAACAACAATGCTTTAATGAAACGATATCGCCTTTTAAAGAATTTTTTTACAAACCGGACCATTATCTCATCCAAAATAATCAAATAGTATTTTATTTTGCATATATTCAGACATATTTTTATGGTATGTACAATTTTAGTAATTTAATAGCCTTGTTATGGTTAAAAAATATTAAAATATATTAAGAAGGCCTAAATGCCTTTTCACGCCTTTTTACGCCTAAGGCCCGCCTAGGCTTCTAAGGCCTAAGGCTTGACCTCTACGCCTCGATCACGCCCCGCGTTTTTTAGAACCTTGTTCAAAACTAAACACTTATTTTTACACACACATATAATAAAATCTCGTTCGAATCTATGGGAAACCCCCCACCCTTATTCCACATGCGAACTACGTGGACTTTGATGCCTTATAGGCTACGTAGGCATTTTGGGGTTAAAACCCGAGACTCAAGTCCAGTTTTTCAATTTTCCAATTTTTCATTTTTCCCAAATTCCTCATTTCTGCATCTATACATTATCCTAATACCTATTATGTTTGTGATCCTCATTATCACTTTATCCAATATATATTATCGTTTCATCATAGCAATCAATATTTTGATAAACGCATAAATCATATTTTTTCTAAATATTATGTTGGGAACATTCCTATGGATGACCTCACTCTATCTTTTCCATAGTATGGGCAATTCTGATATCCATTTACATATATACACGCACACACACTTCATGAAGAAATAAAGGAAAAAAATAACACAAGCCCGTGAGAGATCGAAAGGGAGGGATGGGTGCCTAACACTTTCCCATTCCGTAACTTATCCCCCGAACCTTCAAACTATTGGTTTCGTAAGCATCAGTTTGTCTTTGACGCCGCTCTCTCGAGGTGACGAAATGTTCTTTTGCCTGTTTTGTGCCAAATAGGTTGGCGACTCCATCTCTTTACATTCACCCCACACCAACGACGACCGAAGCGTTCCTTGATTAGAGAGGGCGCGAGAGCTTCATCCCCCTTTTCCCCCACCCCCTTTGAAGGAGATAGAGAGGGGAGATAATCGGGATGGCCATAGTGGCGACTCCGCTTGGGAGAATTTTCATAAGAGGGTTAGACTCTGTTTGATTGGGTGTTTTGTTTTTCTTCTAGTGTGTGTATGCACCTATGTGTATGTTCCCTTTTTTCTTCTCTATTATTTCCTGTACATATATACCTCATGCTTATATCACTACTCACTCACACACTTGTAGATACCTCTCTGTGTACACTTCACATTACGTGCACTTAGGATCACTTATATCCACTTGTTGCACACACCACTTAAAATAACCATGCTTAGGTGTCACTAACACACACCTCCACTTATGACACTTGTATATATCCACGCTCAACCAAACTTATCACACACCACTTGTAGTTGATCCATGCTTAGGTTCACTACCACACACTCACTTGTATATAATCACACATCACTCACTCTCACATATCCATAATCCTCATACTCCATATTAAATATAATTTTTTGGTACATTCTCCCCTATTTAGTATAATGCTCATCATGCCAAATAAATATACTCTCTCCATAATATGCTAATCAAGAATCATGCATTTTTCACACTACATCACCCAAGAGCATGGCTATTGACCAAATTTTGTCCCGTAACTAGGGGGTCACTTCGTGATGGGCGCTGTTCCAACGAGTCGCAGTTAGCCTAAGAGATATGACTCTCACCTTCCATTGACCAAGTACGTTCGATGTATATCGAACGGTTCCCCCTGCATCGTATGGTTTGGCCGAAGTCATGACGGGAGGTATATCGCAGGAAACTCGTTCACGTACATCGAGTGTAACTAATTCTCTCTCACACCTACTGTCCCCGCGAGGTATATAGTGAGGTAATTTACGTATACTCAGGTATATCAAATGGCTTGTCCACACATACCGATTGCCCTCAAAAGCAAGATGAATATCGTGGAAGTCATGCTAAAGGGGGGAACCCTTTTAATTAACCCAACAACTGCATACCCCCATATAGGTGTTGAACCTAGGACACTCATATTTAGTTTGTCGGTTTCTACTCAAAACTCTGCCGAAATGACGGGTCGGCATGCTGCCCAAATTTTTGCGCGATTTCGTCTTTTTTAAAATGGGACCCTATCCATGAGCCTGGCAACAAGTCCAACCATATTTTTAGATATTTTTCCAAACTCAATTTTCCCAGGCTCGGGTTACGTCCGACATTTCTTTTTGTAATTAGGTTAACCTAATACAAGTGATAACATAATAAATATAATAATAATCATGCTGAGACCCTTTTCCCCCTTCTTTCTCTTTCTTTACCAAAATTGTCAAAAACATTTCCCCCCCTCTTTTATCAAAAATACCCAAAGCATTTTTTCTTCCTTTTACTAAAAAGATTTTTCCTCCTTTTTACCCCCAAACATTTTGTCATCCTCTTTTCCAAAAAAATGTTAAAAACATTTTCCTCCCTTTTCAATAATAAAGTTTTCCCCTTTCTCTTTCAGAAATAAATTCGATTTTTTCTCCTTCTCAGATCGATCGCATACCCGACCCTTGTTCTAGCTCCCTATTGGCTTCCGTCTTCCGTTGAACCACCCCGAGGCTCCATCAGTTCCATCATTACTTCCTCCGAGTTCAGAATTCATCCTCATCCACTTTTCATGGAGAATATAGACCAAGTACCGAATGTGCAGCCATATTTAATGACAGTCCTAGCCTAACTCACAACCAAGATTGACAACCTTCAAACCGAGGTTTATGAGATGCAACAAAATCGGGTACCTATTCCCGAAGAGCCCGAGGTTCTCTTCCCTTGCGCTATAGGTCCGCCTGTACCTGAGCCTACTTGGGTCCCCAAGGAATATCAGAACGCTCCACATTCCCCTCTTGTTAATGGGTCACCGTTAACTCAACTCCCTATGTTGAATCTTGCCCAATCAGGGGCTAACTTACCCGTGATTGTTGATCCAAAGGAGGAATAATTGAACAAGGTCAAGGAAGACCTCAAAATTTTGACCAAGAACTTTGACCAACTTTGAATATTCGGGAAGTACATGGATTACACCCATATGTCTCCCTATCCTAAAATAAGGCTACCGAAAAAGTTCAAGATACCTAATATTAAGAAGTTCGGGGGTAGTGGACCCCCAATTGTTCATCTCCGAAGTTACCACCGATCCATGACTATCCTAGGTGCCTTCGAGGAAATAATGGCCCAAATGTTCTAACAGACTTTGAAGGATAACGCTCTTCGTTGGTTCTTATCTCTCGAGGAGTTCAGAATCTGCAGTTGGGAGGATATTGCCCTCGAATTCATGTCACAGTACAAGTACAATGAAGAGTTGGAGGTTACCCTCCGTGATTTAGAACCTCTCAAACAAGTCCCTAGGGAATCTGTCAGCAATTTTATAGAAAGATGGAGAGAAAAAGTCACTACCATGACTAACTAGCCTTCCGAAAAAGAGCAAGTCAGTATTGTGAAGAAGAATTTCTTACCCCATGTCCAAGCGACGATGGGAGAACAATATTACCCTAATTTTAGAGCCTTTCGAGAAGCAAGAGTAGAGATCAAAGAAGGTCTTTCCATGATAGAAGTTGATCCGAAGAAGGTATCCGGATAGTTCACTTCCAGAAAGTACGAGAAGCCTGCCAATACCACAGTTTCAACCATCAATAACATCTCTCAGCTTGCCACTTCATGGACACCAGAAAGCCGCCCTAACCCAGTAAAAAAGGAATACAAAGAGCTTCACGCTCTCCTCTCCAAAGTCTAACAAGCCCTTTTAAGTCAAAATCTTGTCAAGCCATTGGACCATCGTCCATTACCAAACACACTCCCCAAAAATTTCAAAATAGATGCCCATTGTGACTTTCACCAAATTATCGGCCATACTACTGATCAGTGTTTCCATCTATAAAATGTAATACAAGGTCTGATTGATCGGGGTATCATCCCACACCACCCAATCCTAAACCAAACACTGCTCACAATCTACTCCCAAATCATACTAATGCCATATTCCTAGAAGAATACTCAAAATTTGATCCATCTACCCAGATCATACCCAGTAAATCACCCATTATACCCATATATTCCTCTAAACCCCTCCAAGTTTGCCCATATATTCTCCTACATCCTACCAATTTTACTGATCAGGCTCTGTCATTCCTTACAAGAGCATGCATTGCTGTTCGTACCCAATCTGGAGGGAAAAATATGGATTTATCAACAGTATTGATCCAACTTCTAGAGTTCGAGTTGAAATTGCCCTCAGAAATGACCATTGACTGGCAGAGATTATGTACGCTGTTCTTAGAAGCTCAGAAATGGGCTCAAGAGTTAGATAGTTGGGTAGTTCCTACTAATGAAGTCAGTTTAAATGATGTGGTCCAGATCATGGCAGACTTATTTTGAGAGACCGGTGAAATTTATAGCATATCCAAGCTACTTGATACTTTGAATCTACAAGGGACTCTGGTACCTTTAATTCTACTTCTCCTCATCGAATGGGAGGATCTATACGAAGAGGCCGTTGAGGGTGTGGAGTGTATTAACTTCTCGTGGAAAGGTTATGTTGTTATGACCGGATGGGGGGACGAATTCGATATTTCAGATGAAGAGCAAAGCCCAGAAAAGACTAGCCCAATAGTCAGCATATGTGGAATGATATTATTTGAAGAAATGCTTGGAGAAATCAACAAGGTGGCTAAAAAACCTGAGATAAATGAGGAAACGGGGTTTCTATTTTTCCCCTCTTCTGTGAACTATATGACCAAATCAGGGATGCATTACCAAGTTCCAAACCCACAATCATCAGCGATTGATAAGGGAAAAGGTGTTGAGAATCTTCCTATTCTAGAAATAACCCTCAAGGAAAGAAAGATCCTCGATCAGTTGAAGATAACCCAAGCTAACACCACTAAGTGGGGATTTTTTATGACTTCCTAGATGCACCAAAATACCTTAATCAAACTACTTATCGGGCCCACAATACCACCTTCCACCATGCCAGAAGAAGTAATAAATCTGGTTGGATACCTAACCTCTACTAGAATGCTCTTTTTTTCGAATAAGAAATCCCTAAGATAGGTTTGAATAAAAACTATGCTCTCAATATCTCTGTCGAAGTCATGGAAACAATCGTCCCACTTTCGCTTGTCTATAATGGATCAACTCTTAATGTTTGCCCGTTGAGAACCCTTAATTGTTTAGGACTGAAAGTGAGCGACCTTTATCCAACCTCTGTCGTGGTACGCACTTATGATAATACTCATAGAGAACTGATCAGATCCATAAATCTTACAATACGAGTCAACCCTATAAATCCTATTGTTGAATTCCAAGTGATCGACATCCCGAATTATTTCAATATGTTGCTTGGACGACCATGGCTCCATAGTATCAAGGCTGTGTCTTCTTCCCTTCATTAAAAATTGAAGTTCTTTGCTAATGGGAAGGTCATCACTATCTTATACGATGATGATGACACTACGAATGCAAGCACCATGTGACACCCCGCCTAATTAAATACCGGGCGATCACTCCTTTATTAAATTAAAATCAAGGTGAACAGTTGGTTCATTCTTAGCATCACTGTCATAAAAATAAACTTTTCCAAATTAACACTCTAATTAATTAAGCTAAGTGTCAAAACCATTTTTTTTTACCTTTCTAACCAAATTATATTTTTAAAGAAAAACTTATTTATTTAATTAGTAACAACATTTTCAATAAGTAAGAATCATACAACAATTATCCTGGAACATAATCCAATTACTTTAAACATTCAACATCCAAAATCCCAACCTTTAAACTAAATGTAAAACATACATGCTGAATAAATCCCAAAGTAACAGTACTAGAAATAACTGAAATACAAATGTCCCAACATAACAGATAAATAGTGGAAAGGGCGACACATGCCCCAATAACTGAGAATCATAGGAGTGGAAACAAGTAAATGAAAGCGTTTAAGCAAGTGGCCTGCAACTCTCACCTAAGCTGCAGCACGTTCCTTCCAAGGGATCCTAAGCAAGACGCCCCTGTGGCTGGGCACCTGTAATATATACATATATATACAAGAGAGAGAGGAAAAGAAACGGGTCAGAGCCCGATAGTGTGTATGATTTAAAATTCGTTTAGCAAGTATTTAAATTGATACAGGCCAATGCAACAACATATTAGTGCGGCACTCTCTTGAGAAATTCTCACCTCTCTTCTAATGTGCACACCTATCGCACTATCCTTCCCAACGGTTTATCTTATCATTTATCGCACTAATCTTCCCAATGATTTAACTTATCTTAGATTACTCGTAAGATTTCAGAACCGAACCATGTAAATGTTTAAAAAGGAGGATTTTGCTTAATAACAATGCTCTCATTTTACTTTATTTATTAACAAAGCTTCCCAGTATTATATTATACTTTTCAAACAAGTATTTCCGATTCACGACATTATATCAGTCTTACTTACCATAACACAGTAGGTAGTACCAAATTTCATAATTTCATATATATATTACTACTCGTATAATATATATATATATATATATATTATAACAGCACCCCAAATAAAACTATGGTGCGGGCATACTCTGCTATCCAATCCCCGTATCGCTCACACTAAGGGAAATACAAGTTCGGAATCACTCTCGAACTTTATCAACATATATATACAAACAATATTGAGGCGAAGCGTAGATCCCAAGTCTCTAAGAGGTCAGTACATACCCCACGCCTCTTAGGACCGTCTGAACTATCGATTCGATAGCATGTACCAAGGATATCTATCTTCTAGGGTACAAATCAATATCCCCCATAAAGGTCCCATCGAGATAAGACTGTCCCAGCGCGGTAACCTTAGGGATAGCAAGTAGCGCGGGCATAGTTTTCACATGTATATAATATATGCATACACAATCATATAAATATACCACTTTTATCATATTAATATAGGTTCCTCTCATCACCCATAATTACAACATTTTTCCTTAATTTTCACATTATTAGTATTACGTATAAGAGTTCGTTTCTAACCTTAACTCGAAGGATTTTCTCATCTGAATACGTAACATGCATGGACTCTATCCTCCCAAGTGTAAAATTCAGTAAGTGTCCTTTCTATGTTCCAACGTAACTCTCTTACGCAACTCTCCTGTTAGTTCATAAACTCATCAACCCTTAAGTAATTATCCCACAAGTACAATTCTCGTCTCATACTAAGAATCCCAAAATTATTCATATGTCCTACTGGTCCTCCATATCTCCCAAAACATTTTATTAAGGATGCCCAAGAATTATTTCACATTAAATTGAATTTCAACTAATTAATAAGGGAAACATGAGTCTGCCAGGAGGGGTCGATCGATCGAGGTCTGGGGCTCAATCGAGCGAACCTTCGATCGATCGAAGCTCTGGGCTCGATCGATCGATTAAGCAGGTCTGCGAAATTTGCAGAATTGCAGTTACGGGTTTCATCTTCTAACTTACACCAAATCCATATTTTACAATCCCAAACGTCTCAAAATTTGTACTACTAACATCCTAACATGATATCATACATTTCCTACGTAAAGCATGTCAATGTACGTCCCTAAACATGGATTAATCATACCATAATTCATTTAAATATTCAAGAACCCTAGAAATCTCTAAATCATGGTTCCAATCTGTTTTTCCAGAAATTTCTTCTTATAAACATCATAATTTCGTGGGTAAATTCCTCTACATGGCAAGGGTTTCCAGAATTATCACTTAAACCATAACTACATGTGATTCCTATCTCAAATCTTAGGTTTTCTTCCATAAAACCCATCCTAAGCATTCCTACACTAATATGAAAGATGCATCAATGAAATAAGCAAGATAAACACTTGCCTGGGATTTTTGACGTTCTGGTTTACGGATGATTTTGGTGTGGTTGCGTTCCCCGTCGCGCGATCTACGCGTTGGTGGTGACGGCGGTGCAAACGGATGGATTTTGGGCCTTGAATTTGCCTTGAGAGCTCTCTCCTTCCTCTCCTATGGCCGTTCTTGTGTTTATGTTTTCTAACCCTAGTTCACTAACCTAAATGGCTGAAATAGATTACTGATTTTCGTGGGTTTAATTACCCAAAAATGTGAAATGTCCAAAATGCCCTCCCGGGGTACCACTTAGGCCTAAAAACTCCCCGAGACCCAAACTAAACCCCCGGGTACACTTTTATGACTATCTCGATCCTTTCATACGCGTTGGCGCACTCAAAACAACCATACGAACAACTTATAAAATATTCACTTTTATTAATCCACATTTAGTCCAGACACGACACAGGCGCGTCCTGACTTAAATTTCCACAATTGTCATTTTATTCACACGTGACAATATTATAAAAATAAATCTCATATATTACAATACTCATCCAGTAATATTCAACAAATAATATATTCCCAATAATTACTAACTCTTGTCACGCTAGTAAATATTTAAAACAACATTTCGGATTAAAATTAAATTAATTTATCTCAATTAAATTTAATAAATCCTTAAATTTAAAAGCCATGAAAAAATGGGGTATTACACACCAACAATTCAGTACTAAAGATACAACATGGGGCGAATGACATGCTTCTGTCAGGTTTTCGAGTCGAATCACTTCTACTCCCAGTAGGGGATAATTTAAAAAATCGAGTTTGTTCGGAGTATAACCCTCTTGCCAACATCTAAATGTTAAAAAACATACACTTCATGCCCGGACTGGGGCGAGGACGACGACAACAGGGAATACTGGAACCCATAGTGTTGAAGAAAGATTTTCCTCCTTGTGGCTTATGTTATCAACCCTCAGCTGAAGAACTCAGAATGCTCCGCCAACCTCGACTGAAGAGAGGTCTAGAAAGCGCCAAAACTATCTCGAGAGATTCCTTGAATGGGATATTCATCAAAGAGGGTGAAGATTTCCCTTTTTGCAGCTTTCCCAAATTGTGGTATGATCATATAGACTAGAAGATGAAATGAGGAATGGAGATATTTTTTCGAGATAATTACTCATGGGATGAAAATTCCCAGCATCATGTGCGACCACTAATTGAGAAGAGTATAGCTACTACCAGAGATCCCGAGGGAAGTGACTCTGAGGATTCATTCAACTTGCACACACTGAAGCTGACACTCTGCATGATACACTCAAGAGCTACATCATCGGATCCATCATGCCTGATCAAAGAGACTGATGCACCTCTCTTCAATTGGCATGATAAACTAGTTCCACCTATTAAAATACAACCCAACTCTATTAATTATCCCATTTCCTCTTTTTTTGTTGTTCCTCCCTATTCTGATGTAATCGAGACCTCCTTCGATGAGGTTCTCAACACTATATTTCCCAATAATGAAATAAATGAAGATTTTGAGTATCTTGCTATGCCTTACATTAATTATCTTAATTCTATTCGAACTCTTGATGATGATGGTTTTGCAAATGAACAATTCTTAACTGATCTCAATAAGGTTAATAACAAATAACATAACCATGTTCAAGTTAATGAAGATAAAATTATTGTTATTATCTCGGTTCTAGTAGCCAACTATACGAGATTAGGATAGGGTCCACCCTTTACGATCATGAGCGTACGCAACTCGAGGAGTTACTTAAAGAATTTGTGGACGTCTTCATATGGTCCTATGACGACATGCCCGACATTGATCTCGAGATCACTCAGCATGAGATTCCAACTCTCCTAAATGTAAACCGATCAAACAGAAACTGCGAAAGCTCTGAACCGAATGGTCGCTGAAGGTTAAGGAAGAAGTGGTTAAACAATTGAACATGGGTTTCATTTGTCTGATTGAATATCCTATATGGATAGCCAACATCATTCCCGTGCCGAAATCAGGAGGGAAGGTTCGTATATGCATTGACTACTGAGACTTGAACAAGGCCTCTCTAAAGGATGATTACCCGCTACCTAATATCGACATAATTGTGGATAGCACAACCAATCCTGCTCTTAAGTCGATGGGTTTTTCGGATATAACCAGATCAAGATGCACCCATATCATAAAAAAAATCGCATTCATCAACCCTTGGGGAACCTTTTGTTACACCGTCATACCATTCGGTCTAAAAATGCAGGGGCTACCTACCAAAGGTCCACCACAACCATATTACATGATCTGATATATAAAGAAGTCAAAGACTATGTGGATGATATAATTATCAAGTCGAAGACTAGGGAATGTCATGTTCCCGCTCTCCGAAAATTCTTCGAGCGACTACGAAAATATCAGATGCGGCTTAACCCACAGAAATGTGTTTTTGTCATTACCAAAGGAAAGCTCTTGGTATTCATGGTTAGTGAGAAACGAATAGAAGTAGATCCTGCCAAGCTGAAATCCATACTCGAAATGTCACCACCCCGAAAGGAGAAGGAAGTCCGAAGATTCATTAGAAAATTATAGTATATCAGTTGGTTCATCATCCAGTTGACTTCTATATGTGAACCCATCTTCAAACTTCTCTGAAAGTATTCCAATAAGGTTTGGAACGAAACTTGTCAATAAGCCTTTGACCGAATTAAACAATACTTAACCTAACGTCCGGTACTCATGTCGCTGCAGCCTGGTCTTCCCCTACTCCTATACCTGACCGTAAGAGATATTGTAGCCGGGGCTTTGCTATCCTAATACCTTAAAGAATCTCGTGAAGAGAGATCCATCTATTATGCTAGTCGCAAGTTGGATAGGTACGAAGTTAACAACATTACCTTGGAAAAAGCATGTGTCACTGTTGCCCGGGTCACCGAAAAACTACAACGCCACATACTCGCCTTTCCTAATCAAACTTGTGTCCTGAATGGATCCTATTAAATACCTACTTGAGAAACCAGACTTGTCTAGCTAAATGTCCCTATGGTTGAGGCTATTAGGTGAATTTTATGATGTTTATGTCACGCAGAAAGCCATAAAAGGAAGAGCCATCTCTAACTACCTAGCTGACTACCCTATGGAAGAAACCGATGTTTAGATTTCTGAGTTCGTGAATGAGAACATCCTTTGTACCTCCCAAGAAGACCTCTGGTGGAAAATATTCTTTGACACCGCCACCAACAAGAAAGCATATGGCTTTGGGATACTCCTAATTGCCCCCGATGACTATCACACTCCCATTACCATCAAACTGGATTTCCCATGCACCAACAACATGAACGAATACTAGGCATGCATGGTAGGCCTCAAAGTTGGTCTCAAGAAAGGAATTTGATACCTAGATGTCTATGGGGATTCAACCCTCATCATCGATCAAGTAATCAAAAAATGGAAAGTCAAGTACGAGAGGCTCTTACCCTTGCATGCCCACCTAGAAGAATTAGCCTCCCAATTCTAAGATATCACCTTCCATTACATGCCACGCGCATAGGACAACCTAGACTATGCCCTTGATACCTTAGCCTCCATGATTGACATACCCGAAGGAATAAAAATGTCTCCCTTCCTAGTCCAAAAGCAGGCTAAACTACCTATTGCTACCACATTGAGCTCATCATAAAAGAAGATCCTGATATAGAAGATTGTTGGTACTATGATATTTGGCACCTCCTCAAACATGGTAGATATCCCCTAGATTTTAACAAGAAAGACCAAGTAACCCTTCGCAGACTGGATGCCCAATACATTATTTGTAATAAAGCATTATTCAAAAGAAACTTTGATGGAATCCATTTACACTGTATCGTAGGGGCTGACATTTAAGAGATGATGCAAAAAATCCACAGCGGGGAATGCGAACCCCACATGAATGGACATATGCTCACCAAGAAAATCATCCGACAGGGTTACTACTGGACTACCATGGTTCAGGATTGCACTGCCTATGTTCGAAGATGCCTTAAATGCCAGTAGTTTTCCAATCTCCAACACTTGCCTCCGCGAGAATTGTACAACCTAACTTTTCCCTGGACATTTATACACGGGGCATTGACATCATTAGGAAAGTTACACTCAAAGACTCCAACGGTCATGAATTCATCTTCGTTGCCATTAACTACTTCACCAAATGGGTTGAAACCAAATCATACGCAGTGATAAATGCCAAGAAGGTGGTCAAGTTCATTCGAAAAATGCCATCTGTCGATATGGTATCTTGCACGAGCTAGTGTTAGATAATGGGTTATATTTGAGGTAGAAGTCACAGAAGTGGTCGACGAGTATGGGATTCAAACACAAAAATATTCTCCCTATCAACCTCAAACCAACGGTGGAGTCGAAGACGATAATAAAAATCTCAAAGCCATTATCAACAAAATGACTGAAAGGTGTCGATATTGGGTCAACCAGATCCCTTACGCCCTCTGGGGCTACCACACTTCAGTTCGAGCATCTACTAGGGCTACCCCTTACTCTCTGGTATACGACATGGAAGCAGTCCTACCCGTGGAGCTATAAATTCCCTTATTATGCGTCATGCTTAAAATTAAAGTCAGCGAGGAATATTGGCTTTAAATCCATCTTGGGGAGTTGTCATTCTTGGACGAAAGGAGACTGAAAACTCTATATCATATATAAGGATACCATCGCCGAATAACACATTCATTCAACAAGAGAGTCTAGGACCGTGGTGTCGAAGAAGGGGATTTAGCCCTTAAAGAAATTGTAGAACCCATTTGGGACCCCAAAGGGAAATTCAAGCCCAATTGGTGCGACCCCTACATTATAAAGAAGATCCTGTCCGGTGGCACCGCTATGCTCACTGACCTAGATGGGGAAGGGATGGATTATTCAGTAAACCTGAATCGTCTCAAGAAATTCTATACCTCATTCGAAACCTTGGCATGCTACGACTCTTCTCATCTCCCTTCTATTCTTAAAAAAAATCTTCATTTATGATCAGAACTAAGTGGGGCCTGATCCTCTAAAAATCTTTTTACTTTCAATGAAACTCAGAAAATTTCTAAAACCCCTAGAGGTACGTTGGCAGTTCATACGCCTCACATGAGCACGCCCCCCTTCTTTTTCACAAAGTGCTATTCTTATCTTATCTCTGAGAACGACGGTTCATTTTTATCATTTACATGAACAAAAGGATTATGTATGCCTTAGCAATTGGTATAGATAATTCAAATGCAAAACTCATCAAGGGGCACAATAATATAATTGATTTTTTTTAAAATTCTATTTGATGAAAATTTTTGTTACAATTACATCGGTATAGGGAGTCAAACAACTTCCCTAGCTAACCCAACCTTATTCTCCTAAAATTATTCCTACCAGAAAATAACCAGATACATGGCCAAAGACCATACCAAAATCTTCACAAATAAATTCCCCGACGATCCTACCCGTAGCTGCCAGAGGAACCGACCCCATCATCATCCATATCCTGGGGTCCCCAAACCTCCCTTGCCTGAATAGAATGCCGTAGATGCTCTATGAAGCGTTAATCCCGGACCAGCCTAGGGAAAATAACAACACCTCCTTTCATGGTGTCAGATATGGCGAACCACCTTTGCCCAATCTCCATAGCCAGCATCTTGGAAACCACTCTCCTCTGCAACCACTTCATGTAATCCCTGGAAATATGCTAGACTCTACCAACAGACTGGGAAAGGAGGATCGACGGTCGATGATTCTCCCACTGAGAGTCCATTTGCATGCACAGGCAATCTGTCAAATCCTCCACGGGAAAGAAATCTAGTGTCCGAGGTGGCACAATTTTCTCCCAGCCAAATTAGCGCAAGCGTCGCTAGGGAAAGTAGAAATAGGTTTGCCAGAGGCCAACCAACCTTACATACTGGTATTCCCCCAGTTCTATAATGGGCATTAATTGTTCTCACCAAGGCATTGACTAATCCAAACCTCGCGCCCCGTGCTCCACAAACCAGTTCTCCCAACTTTCGATGTCCAAGCTCACGCTGATAAAGTAGCGAGAAAAGAAGTTTGAAATAGCTACTAAGGGAAATGCAGGAGGGATTGCCATTCAAAATCTCTTCGACAACCACATAAACAGCATAACGGGGCTACCCCCAAGAAGTTAGAACGACCTTCCTTCCAGACATCCAGACCATTCAAAGTCTCCGCCAATATCACCGTCGCAGGATGGCTATGGTAAGACATCTATGAAGAAATGGCTGCGAGTTGTGGGTCCACCAGTAATTCCCAAGTCACTAATAATAATTTTAAAATCAAGAAAGGATAACAGATCCATTATAGTTCGCATCACCAATATCTTGTAAATGCACATAATGCCGCACAATATGAAGAGAGATCATTCCTCCTATAACCAATGACCGAGTCGTCGAGGGTGAAATATGGAGAAATCCTGCTAACAGCTCCCGAGAAGATCGGGAAAATTCAGGCATGGCCGTCGCAACACTAGGATTTACCCCAGCATAACAGAGAACTCTTCATAAGTCATAAATAATTCGTTCAAGCCAAAACTAAAGACATAGCCTTCAGGGTACAAGAATTCTATCGCCGCCATCAGTATGTTCCATTCAATAGGCTGGTTGCGTCATAATGAAACCCGACGCATGTTGAAAGCATCGTAGTCTATATTGTATGAGCACATAGCCTCTAAGTTTTTAAGGTAAGAGGCGAATTCAACAGTTTTGGGGAAAGACATATTGCAAAATAATGAGACTTGAATCAAGAAGTATGCAAAAGAAAAGAAATGTGGAGGGGTGAAGAAACTACTCCACCATTACCCCCTTTTTATACTTGGAAAACCTCAACCAAAGGCAAAGATCCTGCAAATCTAGGAGGAAAACCTGCCCCACCAAGTACCAAGTAATTGAAGAAAGTACAATCAAAGCCTTGGATAAATTAGACTGGTTTGACCAGCCGATAGGTAGGACAATGGGTGCTAAATAAGTATTTTTATTTCAGCCGGGAGTCGATATAGACTAATTTGGGTGCGAAATAAGTATTTTTATAAATTAATTTAAATGCTAATTCTGAGTGTACGGTTGAGTTCAGATGGTCCGAGATAGTCAGAAAAGTGTACCCGGGGTAGTAAACGGGTCACGAGACATTTTTAGTAAGGGTGGCAATTCGAGTTAGTCGTGTCAATTTCGAATCGTGTTGATTTTTATTTTAGTATAAGTTTTGGATACTCTTAAATCTATACAAGCTAATTGGGTCATGTTCGGGTCATTTTGGTTTATTACCATAAACGGGTTATCGGGTCAAAAACTGCCAGCTCTAGTTTTTAGACATAGTCGGGCCCACACGGGGACATTTGGGTCACTTGGGCTTGGCCCATTAGATAAAAAGTGGGATTAAGGTTAATTAAATAATTAAAAGAAATAAGGGAACAACTGAATTGATTTTAGAGAAGACTTAGAGGGTTAGGAAACCCTAACATCAGCCAAAGATAAATTTGGGGATCGTAGGAGAGCCAAAAAGAGTCATCTTCAACCTTGGGCACGCACAATTCCAAATTATGACTCTACGAACCCTAAGCAAGTGGTTAAACTTCTGTAGCATTTAAAGTATATTTAAATTCATATTCATGTGATGTGGATAATCAAAGAAATTCGTTTTGGGATTTAAAGGGGTATAAACATGGGTTTTGTAAATTATGAATCTGATTTCTAAAGTGAGTAGAAATTCATATTTAATCTGAGTTGTGTATTGTAATCTGGTAAGTTGGGTAAACCTGGAGGAACTAGAAACGAATTGGTGATATAAAATTGATGTTAATATGAATTAAAGACTGAGTTGAATTTTAAACCCAAACTCGTGAAAATAGTAGAGAAAAGAAATTCAATGATGTTTCTGGACTTTGGGAAGGTTCCATATAAGGTTTTTGATGTCTAACGACAATGGGAAAGCTTAGTTTCCAGTATAGAAGAAACTAGGGTTTGGAGGTCTGCGTTCATGGCTGAAACAGCCAACTCGGGGAAGACGAGGACCTGGTCGATCGATCGATCGAAGGTGGACCATCGATCGATCGATGGTCCGAAAACCTTGACAGTTCACCCAGTTTGTAATATATAGGGAAATTTAATAAGAATTCTTCCATGCATTAATTTTGAGTAATTAATACATGGGTTTAAATATAATTAATAGTGAATAAAATTAATTAGGATTTGAGGGAGGCTTGGTGTGACATCATAATTAAAATTAATTGGGATTTGGAGGAAATTAGATGTGACACACTAAGGTTAAATTTTGGAAGGTTGTTTCGAAATGATTAAATGGGGACGTAGTATACAAGTCCGGGAATAACGGTTGAGCGATACCAAGATGTAAATTTTATTTAGGTGAAGGCTAAATAATTTAGAGTCGGGAATTTAGACTCGGGTGATGTTATTTCAGGCCACGAGGGTAAGTCCAAACATATTGGTTGGGGTGATACCAAAAGGAATTAATGCGCAAATTAATTAATAATTAGAGTTGGGCCATAAACTCAAAATATAATGGAATGGGCTTATGTCACGGACTTAGTGTACGGTGTAGCCGGGATATTTTATATTTATATATATACAGTGTGTGATAGTATATATATGGTGTGTGCATTAATATCGGTGGATAGATATTATTATTATATACTCTAGTGCTATAGGGGGAGGTTGCCCGTAGTGGATGAATCCCCTAGCTTGAGGAGTAGGGCGAGTATAATCCCAGGTCATAGCATCCGTTATATGGGTGAGGGGCATCTCACTTTCAGGGAAGGAATACGACCACCTCCAACATTTATGTATTAACCAAGTTAGTGAGCGATTCTGACTTGGGGGTAACTGGGTTATGTGAACATACCTAGTGGGATAGCACTTTAGAGGATTTATACCCGGTGAGACTCTACTCGGGGGAAATACTATTATTAAATGTTATATTAGTATGTTTGTGAATACTGTAATATGATTGAGTATATAATTAGGTAAATAATTATATACGGGCTAATTAATACAAAGCATGAGTTGTATTATATGTATAACAGATGTGGAAGTTATATGAAATTAAAAATGGAAATGATTTAATTAAGTTGATGATGATAATAACTTAAAAATCATAATTAAGGCATACTCGGTTAGAGTAGGGTGTTTTGCAAGGGGTTTCATAATTTATCTAGTCATAAGATGAAGAACTAGGTGAATTTATTTAGGGCGTTAGTAGTGCACATTAGAGGAGGGGTGAGGATGTCCTCAAGGGAGGGCGACACTAAATAAAATATGGAGAGCATGCCTGTTTACTTATTACTGCAAGTTAATCATTTGCTAAATGTTTTTCAAATGTTTTTGGGTTCTAACCCTTGCTATAAAAAAATTCAAAAACGTTTTAAGTGTCCAGCCACAGGGACGCCAGGCTTAATTCATTCCAGGGATCCGTTGCTGCAGCATATGTGGATGTTGCGGGAGTTTGATAGATGCCTCACTCTTTCATTCTAGCATACAGACTTCTATCAGTTATTTCGAGCATGTCGCTCACAGTTCATTTAGTTTTTGTCAGACTTGTTGAGATTTATTACTTGTCTTTATTTTATATTTGTTGGAGTTTGGGTCGATGGTTTATTCGGTTAGTTAATTAATTGTGAATGGTTGTTTTAATTACTTGTGATTATTGTGTTATTTTATTTTTCGCATGAGTTTCATTTAAGTTAAAGAAAGATAAAACTTGGCACCAGTCTAATTTTCTCACTTAGGTGGTTAGTAATTAAAAAGGCGACAATGATGCTAAGAATGATCCAACTGAGGAACCTGTTCTAACTTAATTTAGGACTGATAACCCGGGGTTAATTAGGCGGGGTGTCACAGATGGTATCAGAGCATCAGGTTCTAGTGTTCTTAGGATCTGTGCGGCTTTCTACGTTTCAGCGTAGCCCTCGGTTGTTATAGAGCCCTATTATTAGGACTGTTGATTCATTTTCTGCTTGTGAGATATCGTATTTCTGCTGTGAATATTTTTCTGTAAATTGTGTACTTATATGATTCAATTTATTTCAGATGCCACCAAGGAGATTGATAGCGGAGAGGGCTGAGGCTAGGGATGAGGTCAGGGAGGCTCATCAGGAGCCACAGGTACTGCCACGCCCACCCGAGTTGATTTCCACTACTCAGGTGACAGTGATATGCGAGCTATGGAAGCTCACTTTCCACAGCCCCGGGCACCACCTCCAGTGGCACCAGCAGTTTAGGCTCCAGTGGGGCCACCATCTTGGCAGCGAGTTAGGGAGACCTTTCAGAAGGGTCACCCACCTGAGTTTCGGGGTAGCACAGATGTAGTAGAGGCTTGTGACTGGAAGAAGAACATTGAGCGCTATCTGCGCATGCTGGAGTGTACCGAGGTGCAGAAGATGCTTGCTACCTTTCGTCTGTCGGGGACAGCCTTACAATGGTGGGAGTCAATTACCATCGTTGAGGAGCGGGATTTAATATCGATAGCAGAGTTCTGGGTACGGTTCGACCGCAAATACTTTCCACCAGCGGTAGAGGCTGAGATGAGGAAAAAGTTCAGTGAATTAGTACAGGGTGACCGATCAGTGGCAGACTATGAGGAAGAGTTCACCCGTTTGGCAAACTTTATGCCAAATGAGGTGAGCGATGAGGAGTGGAAGAAATCGAGATTTATGGATGGCTTAGCCTGGCGGATCAGGCAACATTTGATTGGGAATCCGACGTTAGTGACTTATACAGATATCGTTAATGCCGCACTTGTACATTGACAGGATCATTGCTTCCATACGAAGGGGAGCAAGAGAATAGGGGAGCCGAGCCAACAGGGCAAGGCAGTTACTAGTGGTGACACGAGTGTTACTCAGCAACAGACTGGCAATCAGCAAGGGAATCAGGCTAAGAAGTCTAAGCCTGGTGGGTTCTGATAGGGAGGTCCGGGGTTCAGGCAGGGGCAGCCGGGCCCGAATCAGTAGTAACAGGTTCCTCAGGGCTGTCAGGGCCAAGGGAACAATGGGGGAGGCCAACGGGGCCAGCTACGTCAGGGCCAACAACAGGGGGATGGTCAGAGACGCTGTTTTGTCTGTGGCCAACCAGGACACTTCAAAAAGGAATTCCCACAGAGGGGCAGAGGTCATAAGTAGGAGGCCCATCAGGGGCAACAGGGGCAAATGCCGCCAGCAGCACCAGCCCCATCGCAGCTAGGGAAAATGCACTATGGACGTGTGTATAACGTCCGGGATGTTCCCAATCCTCCAGCGTAGCAAGCACCGCCAGCAGTTGAGAGTATGTTTCTCATTCATGGTTATGAGGGTAGTATTCTTTTTGATACGAGAGCATCGCATTCATTCATTAAATATAATTTTGCTAAACGGGCCGGGTTACTAGAGACCGCGAGTAGTCTTCGAATGTGTGTTGAGTCACCAGTAGGCAGCGGGGCTTTGATTCACTTGACTTATCAGGGGGTGAATATTTTGATTGGGAGGCTTAATTTAGCAGCGGACCTCTTGATGTTAGATATGGAGGGGTACGATGTCAACTTGGGTATGGATTGGTTGGCAGGTTATCGGGCGACAACGAATTGCTACAAGAGGATAATCGTGTTCTTCATTCCAGGACAGAAGATGTTTTTTATAGAAATGTCGTTACCTGAGGGAGGGTCACGCACGCACCTGTATTACATCGAGGAAGAGACCTCACAGGAGGTGGCGATTCCGTTGGACTCAATTCCGGTAGTGAGGGACTTTGAGGATGTGTTCTAGGAAATACCAGGGTTGCCACCTAGCAGGGAAATCGAATTTGTGATCGATTTAGCACCGGGGACGAGGTCGATCGCTCGGGCCCCATATCGTATGGCCCCTTCGGAGATGCGTGAGTTGAGGGAACAGATTCAACAGCTTCTGGGTCAAGGCTTCATTCGGCGGAGTACATCACCGTGGGGTGCACCGGTGTTGTTTGTAAAGAAGCAGAATGGCTCACTACGGTTATGCATGGACTATAGAAAGCTGAAAAAGGCGACGATATGGAATAAGTATCCGTTGCCTAGGGTTGATGATGTATTTGACCAGTTGAGAGGGGCGTCTTACTTCTCTAAGGTCGACTTGAGGTCAAGGTATCATCAACTACGTATCAGAGAGGAAGATGTTCCTAAGACCGCTTTCCTGTCGCGGTATGGATCTTATGAGTTCAGGGTGATGCCATTCGGGCTCACCAATGCACTAGAAGTGTTCATGGACCTCATGAACAGGGTTTTCAGGGAATTTCTTTATCAGTTTGTCATCATGTTCATTGATGACATCCTGATCTACTCGCGCATCGAGGAGGAGCACGTAGAGCATCTGCGTATAGTTTTACAAACATTACGGGATCACCAGCTCTATGCCAAATTCAAGAAGTGTGGATTTTGGATACGGGAGGTTCAGTTTCTTGGCCACTTGGTATCAGACCGGGGTATTACGGTGGATCCAAGTAAGGTGTCGACGGTAAGGGAGTGGGGGCATCCCACGACACCGATTGAGGTGTGCAATTTTTTGGGATTGGCCGGTTATTACAGGCGGTTCATCAAAGGATTCTCAAAGATTGCGGGCCCTTTGACAAATCTGACCCAGAAAGGGGTACCTTTCACTTGGAGTGATCATTGTCAATTAGCTTTCGACGAGCTAAAGGATAAGTTGACATCTGCACCCGTACTTGCGTTGACAAAGGGAGGATTAGAGTATCGCGTTTACACTGACGCATCCTTACAGGGACAAGGGGGTGTGCTTCAGCTGGAGGAAAGGGCTATTGCTTATGCGTCTAGAAAGCTAAAGCCCCACGAGAGGAATTACCCCACTCACTAGCAGTGATCATTTTTGCTTTGAGGATATGGAGACATTATCTTCTGGGAGAGCAGTTCACGTTATTCACGGATCACAAATCACTTCAGTATCTCTTCACACATAAGGATCTGAATATGAGGCAGAGGTGATGGCTAGAATTTGTGAAGGAATACCAGTTTGATATTCAGTATCATCCTGGTAAGGCTAATGTGGTAGCAGATGCATTGAGTCGAAGACCGACTGGGGAAATATCATAAGTTTGGAAAGTGAAGTGGAGAGAGCTTCGATATGAGGATGATGTAGCCAGCGCTTGCATGTCAGCATTATCCATCACACCTGAGATCATTATGCAGGTTGTGAGGGATCAGGCAGAGAATCAGATCCACCGGGATAGGGTGAGCCAGTTGCTAGCTGAGGGAGCAGAGGGTTACTCGGTCAGCTCGGAAGGAGGCTTACGCCTTAACGGGAGGTTAATTGTGCCAGAGGATGAGGAGTTGAGGCACGCTGTTATGGCAGAGTCCCATGGGTCGAGATTCGCGATACATCCCGATGGGGATAAGATGTTCCAGGATATGAGGAGGCAGTATTAATGGGCAGGAATGAAACGAGACATAGCAGAGTTTATTTCGAAATGTGCCACGTGTCAGCTTATTAAAGTTAACCATCAGAGACCATTAGGGATGCTATAGCCGCTGGAGATTCCCGTGTGGAAGTGGGAGAGAATCTCCATGGACTTTATTACAGGGTTACCTACATCGCAGAGGGGTCATGATTCCATATGGGTCATTGTGGATCGGTTGACCAAAGTAGCCCACTTCCTGCCGGTTCGCACAGACTTTGAGATGATGCGTTATGCGCAGCTATTCATAGCGAAGATCGTTAAGATGCACGGGGTACAGATAAATATTGTGTCTGACAGAGACAAGATCTTTGTGGCCCACTTTTGGCAGAATTTTTAGGAGGCCATGGGCACGGAGTTACGTTTGAGTACAACCTATCACCCACAGACTGACCAGCAGACTGAGAGAGTCAATTAGATGCTGGAAGATATGCTCATAATGTGCATATTAGACTTTGGGGAAGGTTGGGAGAAATATCTTCCTTTGGTAGAGTTCGCGTATAACAACTCTTACCAATTCACGATCGGTATGGCACCATTCGAGGCACTATACGGGAGACCTTGTCGTTTACCTGCTTGTTTGTTAGAGGTGGGGGAAAACAAACTATTGGGGTCGGAGATTATTCAGGAGACATTTTCCAAGATAGAGCTGATCCGAGGGAGGATTCGAATAGCTCAGGATAGGCAGAAGAGTTACGCTGATGCTTCACGGAGACATGTGGAGCTAGAGGTTGGGGATCGGGTATTGGTCCGGGTGTCCCCTATGAAAGGGGTAATGGGGTTCGATAAGAAGGGTAAGTTAGAACCGAGGTACGTGGGACCTTTCCCTATTATTGAGAGGGTGGGGCCAGTAGCTTATAGGCTGGGATTGCTAGAGCACCTTCAGCGAATACACGACGTGTTCCATGTGGCATCGCTGAAGAAATATCGTACGAGCGAGAGGGATTTCTGGCACATTCCACTCGAGGAAATCGATTTACATCCAGACATCTCATATGAGGAGAGACCGGTGTATATTCTGGACCGTAGTGAGCGGAAGTTACTTCCAAGGTTGTTCCATTAGTTAGAGTGCAGTGGGGTCATCACAACGTAAACAAGTCTACCTGGGAGCTGGAGGAGGATATGCGGGAATAATATCCAGAGCTGTTCAACACAAGTACGACCTAATTTTGGGGACGAAATTCCTTTGTAAGGGGGGGGGGGGGGGGGGGGAGAATGTAGCACCCCGTATTTTCATGCATTAAATATTTAATTAATTAATTCAGGAATTAAAAATTACTTGTGAGTCGTAATTTTAATTAAATTAATTATGGAAATTATATTTAAATATTAATCAGGAAGTGAATGGTTAATATTTAGGGAAATTTATTTACTAAGTGAATAGTAATAATGTAGTTACGTCATTTCGGGTATTAATGACAGGATATGTATTTATTTCAGCCGGGAGTCGGTATAGACTAATTTGGGTGCGAAATAAGTATTTTTATAAATTAATTCGAATGCCAATTCTGAGTGTACGGTTGAGTCCGGATGGGCCGAGATAGTCGAAAAAGTGTAGCCGGGGGTAGTAAACGGGTCACGGGACATTTTTAGACATAGTCGGGCCTACACGGGGGCATTTGGATTACTTAGGCTTGGCTCATTATACTAAAAATGGGATTAAGGTTAATTAAATAATTAAAAGAAACAAGGGAATGACTGAATTGATTTTAGAGAAGACTTAGAGGGTTAGGAAACCCTAACACCAGCCAAAGACAAATTTAGGGATCGCAGGAGAGCCAAAAAGAGTCATCTTCAACCTTGGGCACGAACAATTCCAAATTCAGACTCTACGAACCCTAAGGCAAGTGGTTAACTTGATGTAGCATTTAAAGTGTATTTTAATTCATATTCATGTGATGTGGATAATCAAAGAAATTCATTTTGGGATTTAAAGGGGTATAAACATGGGTTTTTGTAAATTATGAATCTGATTTCTAAAGTGAGTAGAAATTCATATTTAATCTGAGTTGTGCATTGTAATCTGGTAAGTTGGGTAAACCCAGAGGAACTAGAAACGAATTGGTGATATAGAATTGATGTTTATATGGGTTAAAGACTGAATTGAATTTTAAACCCTAACTCGTGAAAACAGTAGAGAAAAGAAATTAAGTGATGTTTCTGGACTTTGGGAAGGTTCCTTATAAGGTTTTTAATGTCAAACGACGATGGAAAAGCTTAGTTTCCCGTATAGAAGAAACTAGGGTTTGGAGGTGTGCGTCCATGGCTGAAACAACCAACTAGGGGAAGATGAGGACCTGATCGATCGATCGAAGGTGGACCATCGATCGATCGATGGTCCGAAAACCTTGACAGTTCACCCAGTTTGTAATATATAGGTAAATTTAATAAGAATTCTTCCATGCATTAATTTTAAGTAATTAATACATGGGTTTAAATCTAATTAATAGTGAATAAAATTAATTAGGATTTGAGGGCGACTTAGTGTGACATCATAATTAAAATTATTTGGGATTTGGAGGAAATTAGATGTGACACACTAAGGCTAAATTTTGGAAGGTTGTTTTGAAATGATTAAGTGGGTACGTAGTAAACAAGTCCGGGAATAACGGTTGAGCGATACCGAGATGTAAATTTTATTTAGGTGAAGGCTAAATTATTTAGAGTCGGGAATTTAGACTCGGGTGATGTTATTTCGGGCCACGAGAGTAAGTCTGAATATATTGGTTGGGGAGATACCAAAAGGAATTAATGCGCAAATTAATTAATAATTAGAGTTGGGCCATAAACTCAAAATATAATGGAATGGGCTTGTGTCACGGACTTAGTGTGCAGTGTAGCCGGGATATTTTATATTTATATATATATATACAGTGTGTGATAGTATATATATGGTGTGTGCATTAATATCGGTGGATAGATATTATTATTATATACTCTAGTGCTATAGGGGGAGGTTGCCCGTAGTGGATGAATCCCCTAGCTTGAGGAGTAGGGCGAGTATAATCCCAGGTCATAGCATCCGTTATATGGGTGAGGGGCATCTCACTTTCAGGGAAGGAATATGACCACCTCCAACATTTATTTATTAACCAAGTTAGTGAGCGATTCTGACTTGGGGGTAACTGGGTTATGTGAACATACCTAGTGGGTTAGCACTTTAGAGGATTTATACCCGGTGAGACTTTACTCGGGGGAAATACTATTATTAAATGTTATATTAGTATGTTTGTGAATACTGTAATATGATTGAGTATATAATTAGGTAAATAATTATATACGGGCTAATTAATACAAAGCATTAGTTGTATTATATGTATAACAGATGTGGAAGTTATTTGAAATTAAAAATGGAAATGATTTAATTAATTTGATGATGATAATAACTTAAAAATCATAATTAAGGCATACTCGGTTAGAGTAGGGTGTTTTGCAAGGGGTTTCATAATTTATCTAGTCATAAGATGAAGAACTAAGTGAATTTATTTAGGGCGTTAGTAGTGCACATTAGAGGAGGGGTGAGGATGTCCTGAAGGGAGTGCGGCACTAACTAAAATATGGAGAGCATGCGTATTTACTTATTACTGCAAGTTAATCATTTGCTAAATGTTTTTCAAATGTTTTTGGGTTCTAACCCTTGCTATAAAAATTTTCAAAAATCTTTTAGGTGTTCAGCCACAGGGACGCCAGGCTTAATTCATTCCAGGGATCCGTTGCTGCAGCATATGTGGATGTTGCGGGAGTTTAATAGACGCCTCACTCTTTCATTATAGCATAGAGACTTCTATCAGTTATTTCGAGCATGTCGTTCACAGTTCATTTAGTTTTTATCAGACTTGTTGAGATTTATTACTTGTCTTTATTTTATATTTGTTGGAGTTTAGGCTGATGGTTTATTCGGCCAGTTAATAAATTATGAATGGTTGTTTTAGTTAAATGTGATTATTGTGGTTATTAATTAAAAAGGCGACAGTGATGCTAAGAATGATCCAACTGAGGAACCTGTTCTAACTTAATTTAGGACTGATCACCAGGGGTTAATTAGGCGGGGTGTCACAGGTGTTGAGTAAGGAGGCGACAAATTCTGTGGGCCGGGGTTAGTTCTGAGGATCTAAATTATAACGACTAATTCTATGGGTCGAAGCCAATTCTGCGGGCTTAAAATAGAGATGACCACTTCTGCTGGTCAAAGCCAATTCTGAGGGCTTGTGTAGGAGTGAACAATTATGAGGGTCAACGCCAATTCTACGGGCTTATTTGGGGTGACCTATTCTACGGGTCAAAGCCAATTCTGCGGGTTTAAGTAGAGATGACCCTTCTGAGGGCTTATTTGGGGTGACCAATTCTGACGGTCGAAGCAAATTCTGTGGGCTTATTTAGGGGTGACCAATTCTGAGGGTGAAATCCAATTCTGAGGGCCTAAATAGAAGCGACCAATTCTGAGGGTCGAAGCCAATTCTGCGGGATTATTTGGGGGTGACCAATTCTACGGGTCAAAGCTAATTCTGCGGGCTTAAGTAGAAGGGAATAATTCTGTAGGTCGAAGGCAATTTTGATGGCTTAAGATAGAAGTGACCAATTTTGAGGGTCGAAGCCAATTCTGAGGGCTTATTTGGTGTGACCAATTATATGGGTCAAAAACAATTCTGCGAGATTAAGTAAAAGCGACCAATTCTGAGGGTCGAAGTCAATTCTGAGGGCTTAAAATAAGGGTGACCAATTCTGCAGGTCAAAGCCAATTTTGCGGGCTTATATAGAGGTGACCAATTCTGTGGGTCAAAGCCAATTCGTTGGGCTTAAGATAGAGGTGACCAATTCTGTGGGTCAAAGTCAATTAAGAGGGCTTATGTAGAAGCAACCAATTCTGTAAGTCGAAGCCAATTCTATGGGCTTAAGTAGAAGTGACCAATCCTTTGGGGAGGCATTTTATTTTAGGTTCCGCTGGGGAAGAGGGAATGATCCAAGGATTTTTAGTTGGGAAATTTTTTGGAATTTTGGAGCATCGTCTGGAGACATTACCGGGGAGAATTTTTTTCTGAAATTCTTCAGGGGATGTAAACAAATGTTTTTCTTGGTGAAAAGGTTCTAAAATTAATCTGGTGATTTTAGGAATTTTCTCGGGATTTTCTGGTATTTTTTTGGACTATTTGTATGAAATTTTAAAGGGGGTGCAGATCGGCATAGATGGAGGGGTTCCAAAAGATAGTGGCACGGTCTTTTGGGGTGCCTCTAGCAGGTGGAGGGACAATGCCAATCAGTGGTGACAGGAAGATGCCGATCGACATGCCCTTTGGCCTCCTATAAAAAGGGGGCGGGTTCTCCTCATTTTTCATAGTTTTTGGACTTGCCTTAATCTACAATTACCTTTTGCAAATCGTTTCGACGTTCCAAAGTCAAGAGATGGCTGAGTTCTCAAGCAGCGCTACTCACATGGCATGGCTTAATGCCGAAAATTAGGCAGGATTGGAGTGGAGGGCTAGGGTGCCACTTGCACTGGGTAAAGAGAATTCATTTGACTCATTTGAGCTGGTGGTGGATGATTGGATTCTTCTATGTGATCCCTCGCATCATCGTTCTTCTAGGGTAGTGAACTTTGGCGGCTATGTAAGTATTGCATGACCTTTGGTATTCTTCTCCTTTTTTCTTGACAAGATTGCTTTATTTTTTGAATTTGATACTGGTTTTCTTTGTTTCTTTGACAATCTGACGTCTCCATATCGACTATACGTGTCTGAGGGACGATGGGGATTGAGGATGTTTAGGATCACTTTCCATCTGTAGTGCGATGGATGGTGTCATGAGCCGGCTTTGGGAGACTAACGTCTGCTCTCGATGAGACGCCCCTTTCTACGTATGTTTTGTGTGCTCTGAGGGAGAGGTGGTGGGACACTAACCACACCTTCCATTTTGGTTACAGGGAGATGATAGTGACTCCCATTGATGTGCAACATCTACTGGGGCTGGACTGTGATGGGGCTCAGATTGAGGTGGACAGGACGTTGAGGGTGACGCCGGAGGCGGTGACGACGGAATTAGGTGATATGGAGAGGGTGGTTTCTGGGGACTCTCTTCGTTTATCTCTATTGAGGGAGCTATTTTTGAGGAGGAGGATCGATGAGAGCGACGGGCGACAGGTGTGTCTGATGGCCCGCTTGTTCATTCTGTTGGTTTTGGGAGGTTTTTTGGTGGCGATGAGTGGCGACGTCGTGCATTTGTGATTTTTTTCCATATTTGAGGGTGTTCTTGGACATCCGTCTTTATGATTGAGGGAACCTGACTTTGGCGACCCTTTATTATTCTCTTGATGCATTCAGCCAGTGCAACCGACAGTTTTTTATTGGATCCACGTATCTTCTGGAGGTATTCTTTATTTTTCGCATTTACCTTTATGCATTCACATTTTCCTTTATGCATTTTATTCTTGATATCTTAACTGCTGGTCGTTTCCCTTTACAGATGTGGTTTTATGAGGTGATTGGATTAAACACCTAGTTGATATCTCTGAAGGATGACTCTTTTGGGGACTTCTGCCGAATGTACAGTGGCGGAGGTCCAACCAACAATCGAAGAAGTCTCTCTCTCTGAAGGCGGTGCATCAGGTCTTCAATGGTATGACGAGGGAGAGGGTATGCCTTCTTTTATCTTGAGACTGTCCTTTCCTTTGATGGTTTTTTGTTGACATTGATCTTTTGCTCTTACTGGGGATTTTCCACCTTTTATCCTTGGGGGACGGCTATTCAGCACACTGGGGTGGCTGCGGATATGTGCAGATCCAGCATCTGCTGGCCAATTAGTTTGGATACTCTTGGTACCTCAGGGAGAGGTTAGTCTGATAGATCATGGAGGATGAGGTTGCGGTGCCATCGAATAAGCCCCCTATGTTCATGAGGTGAGTGCGGGAGATATCTGAGGATTCCCGGGTGGCGACGATGATGGGAGAGCCGTATTCATTGTATACCGACACGGTTGTGATGTATGACTATATGGATTTCTTGTCGAGTTGGTTGATTCCTCCCAGTATATACGATGTGATGCCTCTTCCTCATGCGAGTTCGAGTCAGCAGGTGGGGTCCTCCTATAGTGAGGCCGGTGCGATGACATCGGCCGCAACGACGACTTCAGAGGCTCCCTTTGTACGACTGTTTTTTCCTGGTTATAACATTCGACGAGCTGATGGAGGGTTAGTGCGTTTACAACGTCATCCCAATGCGATGGACCCGGAGGAGTTGGTCCTGACAGAGGAGGTCCTTCGACCTGTGGTACACTTTTGTGTTTCTTTGTCTTTTGATTTCCCGATTCCTTTCTTCTTCTTCTTCTTCTTCTTCTTCTTCTTCTTCTTCTTCTTTCAGACTTGACTAGTTTAATTTTTCTGTTTTCTTTTTGTAACACATCTGGGTCTCCACCATTTGGATGAGGGATATTAGGGATTGGATATCTTCGGCAACTGCCCATATCCATGAGGTGGTTCTGGTCCCTCCTTGCTTGGTTCCGTCTGCCTCGTTCGGGGAAGGGTTGATCTCTAGAAGTGGTGGCACATCCTCTCGCTGCATGGGGAAAAGGACGACGTGTCACAGGGATGGAGGGTCTTAGAGAGAGAGAAGAAGGAGAAAGAAGAGAGAGAAAGAGAGAGAGAATGTAGGTGAGAGAGGGAGAGAGGAAATTAGGTTCGGGCCGAGTCCCGTTTTTTTTTATGTTTTTCCTGCAAGACATCAATGTAACACAGAAAAATATATGCAAATAAAAATGAAGTTTTTATTAATTCCTTCTTCAGTGAGTAATGCACATGCTCTTTTTACTTTGCTGCTGAGAACGTAAAAAGAATTAAAATGATTTGAGAAGGATTTTATTTTAAAATAGGATACGTAAAAACATAAAGATAAGGAAATTCGGAATTCCCTTAAGATAAAAATTATTTTTATTAGTTTTTTTTTATTTTGACAAAAGAGGAAAAAGGGGATTGCACGACCCCTGTCCTGCCTATAAGCATATCAGTCCAGTCCAATCAATCCAAGGCTTTGATTGAACTTTCTTCAATTTCTTGGTAGTTGGTGGGGTAAATTTTCCTCCGATTCTGCAGGGTTTCTTGTCTTTGCTTGAGATTTTTCAAGTATAAATAGGAGCGTGGATGGAGCTTTTCTTCACACCTCCACATTATTTTTCCTTTACATCCTTCGTTGCTCACTTTATTCTTCTTTTGTGATATGGTTCTCCCTGGTAGTGTTCAGTTTGCGAACTACCTAAAAACCTTGGAAGTAATGTGTTCCTATAATGTTGACTACGATGCTTTCAACATGGGGCGAGTCTCTTTGTGGCGTAATCGGTCCATAGAGTGGAATATGTTTATGGGAGCCATTGAATTATAGTAACCTGAAGACTATGTCTTTTGCTTTGGGTTGGAAGAAATCTATTTGACCTATGAAGAGTTTTCTGCCATATTGAGGATAAATCCCAGTGTTGCAGCGGATATGCCCGAGTTTCCCCGGTACCCTAGGGAGCTGTTGGCGAGACTTTTCCACATTTCACCTTTGGCAGCCAGCCCACTGGTCACAGGATGAATAATTTCTCTTCCTGCAGTGCTGCATTCTGTGCATTTACGGGATGTCGGTGATGCTGGTCACGCTGAAACCGTCATTCTGGGCTTGGTTTTAAAACTGCTGTTGGTAACTGGGAAAGTACTGATGGACCCCCAACTTGCACCTATTTTTTCTTGGATATCGTACCGTCACAATACTACGATGGTGATAGTGGCGGAGACTTTGAATAGTCTGAATGCCTAGCGGGAAGGTCGTTTCGACTTTCTGAGGGGTAGCCCTGTAATGCTATTCATGTGGATGTCAAAGAGGTTTCGTATGGAAGTCCCACCTGAGTATACTTTGTCGACAGTGCCAAACTTCTTCTCACGTTATTTCATGAGTGTGGGCTTGGACATCAAAAGCTGGGAAAACTGGTTCGTAGAGCATGGGGATCGAGGCTTGTGTTGTTCAATGTCTTGGTAGGGGGAGCGACTGTCCATTCTGAAACTCGAGGAGTACCAATATGTCCGATTAGTAGGCCTCAGACACACCTCTTTCTTCTTTCCCTGGCGGTTTTTGTGCCAATTTGTTTGGGAACAAATTGTGCCACCACAAACACTAAACTTCTTTCCTGTGGAGGACCTGACAGGGCATATGTGCATGCGGCTTGGTTCTTTATGGAAGAAGTGTCATCCATTGACCCGTCCTTCCCAGTCTACTGGGCGAGTCTGGCATGTCTCCAGGGACTACATGAAGTGGTTGTGAAAGAAGGAAGTGGCCAAGATGCTGGCTGTAGAGACTGGGCAAAGGTGGTTTGCCATATCTGACACCAAGGAGGGAGGCATTGTGGTTTTCCCTAAGATAGTCCGGACTTATCGCTCTATGGAGCATCTACGATATTCCATTCAGTCAGGGGAGGTTTGGGGATCCCAGGATGAAGGTGACGATGCGGCTGGTTCCTCTGGCAGCTACGGGTAGGATTTTGTGAAGCTTTTATAACGGGTGTGGTTCTGTCTGTGGTTGTAATATGGGAATAATTTGAGGGTTATTTTGGGAGTAGTGGGACTTGCTTTAGGAAATTAGGAGTATACTGATAAGGGAAGTCGTTTGACTCCCTATGCTAATGTAATTGTACCCAAATTTTGAATAATGAAATGAAGGAGTTTTTTTATCATCTAGTTGTGCCTCTTGATGAGTTTTGCATTTTGAATTATCTATACCTATCACTAAGGCATACATAATCCTTTTGTTCATGTATATGTTAAAATGAACCATCGTTCTTGGGGATAAGAAAATAATAGCATTTTGTGAAAAAGAAGGGGGTCGTGCTCATGTAAGGCGGGTGAGCTGCCTACGTACCTCTGGGGTTTTTGAAAAAATTTTGAGATTAATTTTTTAAAAGAAAAAAGGTTTTTAGAGGATCAGGCCCCACGTAGTTCTGGGTAAATGGAAATGAAGACTTTTTTTTTAGAATAGAAGGGAGGTGAGAAAAGTCATAGTGCGTCGAGATTTCGGACTAGGGGTAGAATTTCTTGAGATGGTCCAGGTTAACTGGACACGCCATTTCTTCTCCATCAAGGTCGGTGAGCATAACGACGTCGCCTAACATGATCTTCTTCACGATGTAAAGGCCGCTCCAATTGGGCTTGAATTTACCTCTGGGGTCCCAAATGGGCTCTACTATTTTTTTGAGGGCTAAGTCCCCTTCTCGGACACCGCGGTCCTTGACTTTATTATTGAATGATCGTGTTATACAACGATGGTACCCTTGTATGTGATATAGATCTTTCAGCCTCCTTTCGTCCAAGAGGGATAGCTCGTCGAGGCGACTTTGTGTTAGTCTTTCTCGCTGACTTTGCTTTCAAGCATGACACGTAGCCAAGGGATTTCTAGCTCCATGGGGAGAAATGATTCCATGCCATAGACTAGAGTGTAAGGCATAGCCCCAGTAGAGGTTCAAACTAAAGTACGGTAAGGGATCCTGTCAGCCCAATCTCGACAACTCTCGATCATTTTGCTGATGATGGCTTTGAGCATCTTATTGGCTACTTTGACTACTCCGTTGGTTTGGGGTCGGTATGGAGAAGATTTGTGTCTCTAAATTCCATACTCGTCGACCACCTCTCTAACTTCTACCTCGAAGTGTAACCCGTTGTCTGGTACCAGCTCGTGCGGGACTCCATATCGGTAAATAATGTTTTTCTTGATGAACTTGGCCACTTTCTTGGCATTCAGGACTGCGTATGACTCAGCTTCAACCCATTTAGTGAAGTAGTCAATAGAGACTAGGATGAACTCATGCCCGTTGGACGCTTTTGGTGTAACTTTACCTATGATATCGATGCCCCATGTGGAGAACAGCGAGGGAGAGATCATGTTGTAGAATTCCCACAGGGGCAAGTGTTGTAGATTAGAAAACTGTTGGCATTTGGGGCATCTTCGAACGTAGGCTGTGCAATCCCGAACCATGGTAGTCCAATAGTATCCTTATCGGCTGATCTTCTTGGTGAGCATATGGCCATTCATGTGGGGTCTGCATTCCTCGCTGTGGATTTTTTGCATCATTTCTTTAATGTCAGCCCCTATGATGCAGTGCAAATGGGTTCCACCGAAGTTTCTCTTAAATAGTGCTTTATCTCAAATAATGTACTAGGCAACCAGTCTACAGAGGGTTGCTCGGTATTTTTTGTCAGAACCTTGGGGATACCTACCATGCTTCAGGAGGCGTCAAATATCATAGTACCAGCAATTGGTTATCTCAAGATCTTCCTCTGTGATGAGTTCGATGTGGTAGCAGTGGGTTGGTTTATCTTGATTTTGGATAAAAAGAAATGGGCCATGGTTATTCCTTCGGGTATGTTAATCATGGAGGCTAAGGTTTCAAGGGCATCGACTGGTTGTTCTTTGCCCGGGGTAGGTAATGGAAGGTGATTTCTTAGAAATGGGAAGCTAGCTCTTTAGGGTGGGCATGGAAGGGTAAGAGTTTCTCATCCTTAACTTTACATTTTATGAGTACCTAAACAATGATGAGGGGTGAATCCCACAGACATCGAGGTATCGAATTCCTTTCTTAAGGGCAACTTTGAGGCCTATTATGCATGCCTCATATTCACTCATGTTATTGGTGCAAGGAAAATCTATCTTGATGGCAATGGGAGTGTGAGAGTCATCAGGGTCAATTAGGAGTATCTCAATGTCATACCCTTTCTTATTGGTAGCGTCATCGAAGAACATTTTCCATCGAAGGTCTTCTTGGGAGGTACAGAGGATATTGTTATCTGGGAACTCAGAGATCCAAACATCGACCTATTCCATGGGGTAGTCAGCAAGGTAGTCAGATATGGATCTTCCCTTCATGGATTTTTATGTGACATATATAATATCAAATTTTGCAAGAAGCATCAACCAATGGACCATTCTGCTGGATAGGGAGGGCTTTTAGATTAGGTACTTGATTAGATCCATTCGAGATATAAGTTTGATAGGGAAGGCGAGCATATAGTGCCATAACTTTTGGGTAACCCAGACAAGAGCGACGTATACTTTCTCCAAGGAGGTGTAGTTAACTTCATAATCGGCCAACTTGCTACTGGAATAGTAGATGGCTCTCACTTTTGGGTTTCTTCAAGGTATTAGTCTAGTAAAGCCCCGACTGTAATATCGATTACGGTTATAATAGGAAAAAGAGAAGATCAGGCTGCAGTGGCATGAGTACCGGAGGTTGGGTTAGGTATTGCTTGATTCGATTAAAGGCTTCTTGGCAAGCTTCGTTCCAGACCTTGGTTGAATCCTTTCAGAGGAGTTTGAAGATGGGTTCACAGATGGAAGTGAATTGGCTGATGAACCAACTGATGTACTATAATTTTCCAAGGAACCCCCGAACTTCCTTCTCCATTCGAGGTGGTGGCATCTCAAGTATGGCTTTCAACTTGGAAGGATATGCTTCTATCCATTTCTCACTAACCATGAATCCCAAGAGTTTTCCTTTAGTAATGCTGAAGACACATTTATATTGGTTAAGTCGCATTTGATACTGTCGCTGTTGCTCGAAGAACTTTCGGAGAGTGAGATTATGACCCTCCCTAGTCTTGGACTTGATAATCATATTGCCTACTAGACCATAACTTCCTTATATATCAGATCATGCAAAATGGTTATGACAACCCTCTGGTAGGTAGCCTCTGTATTTTTTATACCTAATGGCATGACAATGTAGCAAAAGGTTCCCCAAAGGGTGATGAATGCGGTTTTCTCTTAGTGATCGGGGTGCATCTTGATCTAGTTATATCAGGAAAACCCATCAGCGAATGACCTGAGAGTGTGACTTAATGTATTGTCCACAATCATATCGATAAAATGTAGCGGGTAATCATCCTTTGAAGAGTCCTTATCCAAGTCTCGATAGTCGACACACATGCAAACCTTCCCTCCTGACTTTGGCATGGATAAAATATTGGCTATATATGTGGGATGTTCGATCACACAAATGAAACCCACATTCAACTATTTGACTACTTCTTCTTTAACTTTGAGTGACCATTCGGTACAGAGCTTTCACAGTTTCTCTTTAACCAATTTGCATTCGGGGAGAGTTAATCTTGTGCTGAGCTATCTCAGGGTCGATACCGGGAATGTCGTTTTAGGACCATGCGAAAACATCCATAAATTCCTTTAGTAATTCCTCGAGTTGTGTGCGTTCATGCTCATTAAGGGTGGCCGCTATCCTAATCTCGCACAGTTGGTTACTAGAACCGAGATTAATAACAACAGTTTCATCTTCATTAACTTGAACACGGTTATGTTATTTGTTACTAACCTTATTTAGATATGTTAAGAATTGTTCATTTGCAAAATCATCATCATCAAAAGTTTGATTAGAATTAGGATAATTAATATAAGGCACAATAAGATACTTAAAATCTTTGTTTATTTCATTGATAGGAAAAATAGCATTGAGAACCTCATCAAAGGAGGTTTTGATTACATCAGAGTTAGGAGGAACAACCAAAGAACGGGAAATGGGATAAACATAAGGGTTAGGTTGAATATCAGCAGGTGGCACTGGTATAGCATGCCCGTTGAGAAAAGGTGCATCAACATCTTTGATAAGGTAGGATGGATACGACGATGTAGCTCCTGAGTGGATTATGCAGAGTGTCAGCTTCAGTGTCTGTAAATTGAAAGAATCCTAGGAGTCACTTCCCTCAGAATCCTCGATATCAGCTATGGTATCTTTAGTGAGTGGTTATACACAGTGTTGGTAACTCTCGACCCATGGTTAGCTGTCTTGAAAGAAGATCTCCATTTATGGTTTCATCCTTTTATCTGCATGGTCATACCAAGGTTCAAGGATGTCGTAGAAGGGTAAATCTTCACCCTTTCTTATGAATCTTCCATTTAGGGAATCTCCCAAGATATCTTTGGCACATTCTAACATCCTCTTTAGTCGAGGCTGATGAATTAATCTGTGTTGTCTGACGGCTGATAGCCCAAGCCTCAGGGAGGAAAGTTCTCCTTTAACACAATAGGTTCAATTATCCCTTGTTGTCTTCGCCCTAGCCCCAGTCCGGGCGTGAAGTGTATATTCTTGAACATTTTTATTACATTGATGTTTCCATAGGGGTCATATTTTGGACAAACCCTATCTTTGAAGTCATCCCCTGCTAGGAATAGGAGTGGTCCGATTTGGAATCCTAACAAAATCATATCATTAACCCCATGTTATATTTCAAGTACTGGATTATTAGTGCTGGCATTCTCGGTGTTGTAGTCGTCATCTAATATGGTGATGACTTGCCTATTGGTGAAGAACTTTAATTTTTTATGAAGGGAAGAGGACATCCATTTGATGCTATGGATCTCTAGTCATCCGAGCAGCAAATTGAAACAGGCTGGGATGTCGATGACTTGGAATTCAACAACAGGATTTTAAGGCCAGGCCCTTTTGCCAACTTGATAGATCCCATTACTTCTCGGCGGGTTTTTTTGTAGGCACGTATGACAGAAGATGTGGGAGTAAGGTCGCTCGCTTTCAACCCCAAACAATTGAGGGTCCTTAACGGGAAAATATTAAGAGCGGATCCATTATCGATAAGAGAGAGTGGGATAATTTTCCCCATAACTTCGACAGAGATACTAAGGGAATGATTGTGGTTAGGACCGGTCTTGGGTATTTCTTCTTCAGAAAAAGGAGATCATTCGAGTAGAGGTCAAGGATCCAACTAGGTTCACCGCTTTTTCTTGCATGGTTGAGGGAGGAACTGTGGGCCCTGTGAGTAGCTTGATTAGGGCATTTCGGTAGAGTAGGGAAAACATAAAAATTCCACATAAAGTGATGCAGACTTGGGTTTTCTTAAACTGATAGAGGATCTTGCTTTCCTCGAGGGTTATTTTTAGCATAGGGAGATCCTCGTCACCCTTTCTTTTATCGCTCGCTGATGGTTGTAGGCTTGGGATTTGGTAGTGCCTTCCTGACCTAGTCATGTGATTTATAGAAGAAGGGAAAAATATAAATCCTATTTCCTCATCGATATCAGGTTGTTCATCCACCTTGTTGATTTCTCCCAGGAGCTCCTCGAATGATGTCATCTCGCATATGTTCATTATCAAACTAGTCTTTTTTGAATCTTGCCCTTCATTTGAATCTTCAAAATCATTCCCCCATTTGGTGGCAACGATATTGTCTTTCCATGCAAAGTCAATACGCTCCACAACTTCCACGGCCTCTTCGTATAATTCCTCCCATTCAACAGGGAAATGCAGGACTAAAGGGACTAGGCACCCTTGTAATTTCAAAGCATTGAGTAGCTCAAATACACTTCAAATATCACTAGTCTGCTGAAATAAATTTATCATGATCTGAACCATGTTATCTAGACTAACTTTATTGGTTGGCACCACCCAATTGTCTGACTCTCATCCCCATTTTCGAGCTTCTAAGAACAACCCACTAAATCTCTGACAGTCGATGGCCATCTAGGAGGGCAATTTTAGCCCAAACTCCAAGAGTTGGTCTAACACTTCTGAGAGTTCCATATCTTTAGCTCCAGAACGGGTGCGGACAGCGATGCATGCTCAGGTGAGAAGGGATAAGGTTTGATCGGAAAAGCTGGTAGGGTGTAAGAGGAAATATGGGCATGTTTGTAAAGGTTTAGGAGAGTATATGGGTATGACTGGTGATTTACTTGGCATAATTTGGGTGGATGGGTAAAATTCTGAGTCTTCTTCTGGGAAGATGGAAATTTGCATAATTCGAGAGTGGATTATAGGTAGTGTTTGGTTTGGGATTAGTTGGTGGAGCGATAATACCCTGGTCAATCAGGCCTTGGATCATATTTTTGAGATGGAAACATTAGTCGGTGGTATGGCTAACAGTTTGATAAAAGTCACAATGGGCATCAGGTTTGAAGTTTTTCGGAAGTGGGCTCCGTAATGGACGGGGGTCCAATGGTTTGATCATATTTTGAATCAAGAGGGCCTGATAGACTTTGGAGAGAGGAGTGTGAAGCTCGGTGTATTCCTTTCGGACTGGGTTTGGGTGACTTTCTGGTGCCATGAAGTGGCAGGCTGAGAGATGTTGTTAATGATAGAAACCGCAACACTAGTAGGTTTTTTAAATTTTTTAGGAGCAAATTATCCAGAGGTTTTCTTCTGTTCAACTTCTATCTTGGCAAGACTTTCTTCGATCTCCACTCCTGCTTCTCAGAGAAGTGAGGGTAATACTATCCTCCCATTGTTGCTCGGACAGAGGGTAGGAAGTTCTTCTTTACGATACTGGCCTGTTCTTCTTCGAAAGGCCAATTGGTTATGGTAGTTGTTTTCTCTATCCACCTTGCTATGAAGTTGCTGACTGATTACCCAGGGTTCTGCTTAAGTAGCTCTAAGTCACGATGAGTAACTTCTATCTCCTCGTTGTATTTGTATTGTGACATGAACTCGCAGGCAACATCTTCCCAACTACGAATCCTAGATTCCTTAAGGGATAAGAACCAATGTAGAGAGCTATCTTTCAAAGTCTACTGGAACATGTGGGCCATTATTTCTTCAGAAGCCCCTAAGAGATTCATGGCTCAGTGATAGCTACAGAGATGGACAATCGGGGTCCACTGACTTCGAACTTATCGATATTGGTCATCTTGAATTTTTTTGATAACCTGGCTTTAGGATAGGGAGACATGTGGGTATAGTCCATGTAGTTCCAAGAGACTCTAACTTGATCAAACTTCTTGGTCAACATCTTGAGGTCTTCAATGACCTTGTTCAATTCTTCCTCTTCCGGGTCAACGGTTGAGCATGTATTGGCATAGGTAGATGGGCTGGCGGTAACCCATTAGCAGGAGGAGCACAGGGAGCATGCTGGTATTCCTCGAAAACCCAATTAGGCTTGAGTGCGGGTGGAACCATAGTGCGAGGGAAGAGAAACTCAGGCTCTTCGAGGATAAGGACCCAGTTTCTTTGCATCTCATGAACCTTGGTTTGAAGGTTGTCGATTTTGGCAGTGAGCTGAGCTAGAACTGTCAACAAATCCGACTGTACATTCGGTACTTGATCTGTGTTCTTCATGGAAGGTAGGTGAATCTCGAACTCAAAAGAAGTAAGGGGATTGACAAAACTTCGGGGAAAATTGACTGAAGAGAGAAGACGATAGGGAGCCAGGACAAGGGTATGCGATCAACCTGATAAGGAGAAAACATGTGATTTATTTTTGAAAAAGAAAATAAGGGGAATTTGTTATTTTTAGAAGGAAGAAAATGTCTTTGACATTCTTGGAAGATATGAGGGAAAAGTGTTTTTTATTTTTTGGAGGAAAAGAAAATGTTTTTTTGGTATTTTTGATAAAAGAGGAAAAATATTTTTGGACACTTTTGGAAAGAGAGAGGAAAAGGAGAGAGACGGGTCTCAGCATGATTATTATGTTTATTAGGTTCTCACTTGTATTAAGTTTGCCTAGATGCAAAAAAAAGTCGAATGGGACCCGAGCCTAAAAAAATTAGGTTTGTAACATATGCAGGAACTAGGGTTGGACTTGTTACCAGGCTCACGTGCAGGGTCCCACTTTAAAAATTGCACGAAAATTTAGACGGTAGACCGACCTAAAATTTCAGTAGAGTTTCAGGTCAAAACCGACAATCTAATATGTGTATCCTAGTCTTGACACCTATATGTGGTTATGCAGTTATTGGGTTAATTGGAAGGTGTTCCCCCCTTTTGGCGTGACTTTCATGATATACGTCTTGCTTTTGAGGGTAATCGATACGTGTGGACAAGCCATTTGATATACCTGAGTGTACGTGAATTGCCTCACTATATACCTCGTTGGGAGGGTACGTGTGAGAGAGAATTCGATATACTCGAAGTACATGAACGAGTTCCCTACGATATACCTCTCGTCATGACTTTGGTCAAGCGGTACGATGCGGGGGAACCATTCGATATACGTCGAAGGTACTTGGCTAATGGAAGGTGAGAGTCATATCACTTAGGCTAACTGTGACCTACCGAACTAGCACCCATCACGAAGTAACTCTCCAGTTACGGGGCAAAATTTGGTCAATACCAATACTTTTTGGTGATGTTGTGTGTATCATGCATGAGTCTTTGATTAGTATCATGGAGAGAGTATCTTTCTTAATCATACCCAACCGAGAATAAGGTACAAGTATAAACAGTAGAATAAGGATAAAAAGTGAGAGTGGGTGGTGTGTAATAAGTGTAAGTGATCATGGATATATACAAGTGGATGTGTGTGTTAGTGACACCTAAGCATGGATTTCTAAGTGGTGTATGTGATCCTAAGTGCACGTGGTGTGAAGTGCACATGGAAAATTTCTACAAGTGTGTGAACAGTGGCATAAGCATGAGGTACATATGTACAGGGAATAATAAAGGGGAATATATAAGAAAATGAAACACCCATGCAAACCGAGTCTATCCCTCTTAAAAATAGTCCCCAGCGGAGTCGCCACTATGGCCATCCCGGGCGGCGACGGGGGGAGAGAGATAAATTTCGGGGTTGTTTTACATGAACAAATTAATGATACCAAATACTTATAACTTGTATTCTTTGGGTTGTGTCGGTGTAGTCGACTTTTCTATGGGCATGTGCATGTAGAGGAGCCCTTTTAAAAGTAAATTTTGATATTTCATGTGAAAACCCTAGTTTAATTTAATTTCTTGTGTTGAAAAATAAGGATCATGATAGGACTTGCATGTAGAGATTATTCTGAAAATCATAATATTTAGGTGTCTTTGATTTCCACTTTTTAAATTGAATTATTTAAATGGGAATTTAATGTTCTTATGAATGTTGTTATAATTTGGAATTTTGTTACTCTAGGGAAATATGATAATATTTCGGAAAGGTTGGGTATGGTAGATAATTGGTTTTCACCCTCGTTATAGTACACTTGTTAGGTATGAGACTAGTAAGTGGGCCTTAATTACGATTTATGCTAATTAGGTATGGGACTAGTTAGTGTAAGTCTATGCGGGTTATATAATTGGGGTGGGGGCTGATTTTCTATTTTATACCTTTATTGTGATGGCCTAGGATTGATATCTAGGTGGAGTGAAATTTTATAATCATTCTTTGCTTAGGATAGGACGATATTGTGTTTTGGGAACCCTTAGTTGGCACTAAAGGTTATTTTGAGGATTTTCACATCGCTTTTAAGGGTGGGGGAAATTAATGTGATTAACAAAAACAAGGAATGTGGAATTTAATATCGCAGGACTAAAAGGGATATTAAAAATTTATTGACGACATAATGTGTTATTGGTTTGAGAAGCATTTAAATTCATGATATCTGGTATGAGTAGAGTCAATTTCACTTTGTTAACTATTTTTTTACCAAAGGTTGAATTGAGTTATTTATTTCGGAGTGTTTCTTTGACATCATGCACCATCATTACGTATGCCTATGTTGACTTTCTCATGCCTTAAGGTCACACACATTCATTCCATATTCATGATTCAGATATTTTCATGCTACTCCATGGTGTGATTGTTTGTATTTGTACTTGTATCTATATTTATATACTCAAAAATTTCAAAAAGTTTCAAAAATAGTTTGTTGGTTTGTTGAAGTTTCATCGCCTATGATTAATTTCCTATTATTTTTTATGATATTTCATATTTGGACTCTCAGGATGCTAACTTTTCAGGTTTAGCTTCTAACCTTTTATCCATTTCGGACAAAAAGGGGGAAAACATACTGAGGGAGAGTGTCATATTGAGGGGGAGCTTCCTTGTTTTAAACTTCGTGCGCCGCGATATTTCTTTGTTTCATATGTGCAGTTTTTTTCAGCATTGATGATATCATGGACTACACAATGAAGATTTTTGGCATAGATAATTTCACAAGTGTCTTTTTCTTTTCGGGGTTGGAAGGGACATTAGTTGAACTTGTCTTTGGGTTTATTTTTTAGGTTTTATGTTTTGTACCGGAATAGAAAAGGGGGAGATTTGTAAGAGCTTAAGATTTCTCATTAGGTTTTAGCTTGGCATTTTTTGTTACACCCCACGTACATTCTCAAGTCTTTAAGCAAAGATAAGTTAATGATCGAATGCAACAATTAAAGATAGATCATCACTACATTTATCGAGAAGGTATATGAGGTTTATTTTGTGTAAAAATTTATTTAGGGGTTTTCTAAAAATGTTTCAAGGTCGTTTTTAAAAGGTTTTCAAAGAAAAATATTTTTTATTTTAAGTCATTCGAACGACTTTATAGTCTTTGTTCGAACGGGCTATAGTCATTCGTTCAAATGATCTTCAAACGAACACAGGGCGAGATTTCTCTATTAGCAGAACAAATATCGTTTGAAGCTCGTTATATGTTAGTTCAAACGAGATGCAATTTTTGTTCAAATGAGTTTTTTTTGTTCAAACGAGTTATACAATTTCGTTCAAACGAACTCCTATTTTCATTCGAACAAGTTATCTAAAAAAATGTTTCGTCTAGAAAATTATGTTTTCTATGAATGGAGTGTTGGCATCAATTTTTGGTAGGACTTTAGGCAAAAATCATTTTCCTATACATATCCAAAAATTCTCCAAACCCTTATCTTTCCAAAGACTTTGTTTCTCCAAATCCAAACCCCTTGGATGCTTTTGTGAAACACTTTATGAAACATATAAGCAAACATACCATGTTCATATCCCTGTGGGGTTTATTTTCCATTGTTAAAGATAGGATAATAGTTTCCTGAGATTGATCGGTGGACACCGAGGCAAGTGGAGCTTGTCGTGGAGTGTTGTTGGATCTGCATCACTTCCTATCAACAACGAAGAAGGAAGACATAACTTCAATACTTAGTGGAGTCTGAGTCTGTAAGTGTGTCCGTGTCATTCTATAATACCTAATTTTAACAGTGTTGAAAAATATTTTTACCCGAAAGGGTTTTTTCTTCATATCTTGTCATGTGGTTTGTTTTTATTTGATTTAAATTTATATATTAAGTAATTAATCAAGGTAAAATTTATTTAAATTGAATTTGGCTTGTGTGTGACCTAATCTACAAACTCTACATTTGACCATATAAGCGAACCACTCGATAAAGCATTTTCAAATGGTATCATAGCTTATTTTTACAAGTTATTTAGATGAATTTTTGTGGTTATATGGAGAATTAATACAATAGAAAACCTTTGTTTGATGTCTCAAATTATGCATATTGGAAAGCCCAAATGAGATCGTCTCTAAAATCGATCGACGAGCATGTTTGGCTTGCTATTGAAAGGGCGTGGACTCCTCCTATTGTGACTAATGAAAATATTAATAAAGACTTAGTTCGTAGCTTACCATCACTTGGAGAACCAAGTTCCTTGGTTTGTGGTCCTTGCCAACAAGGGAAACAAATCAATATTCCACATAAGAAGCTAAATGCCATTACCCCCTCCCATGTTTTAGAGTTAATACACACGGATCTTGTGGGTCCCATGAGTACGGAGAGAATTAGTGGTAAGAAGTATATTCTAGTGATGGTTGATGACGTTTGAGATATTCCATCATTGGATTTCTTAGAGAAAAGTTCTATGTTATTGAGTTTCTAACAATAAAGTTTCGTGTTCTTCAAAATCAACATGGTGTCACTATAAATAATATTCGTAGTGACAAGGGCACTGAATTTAAAGAAGCTGGTGTTGATGATTTTTATGGTGAAGTTGGCATCAAACATTAATTTTTGGTCGTTTGTACTCCTCAGTAAAATGGTATTGTTCAGAGGAAGAATAAAACAATTTAAGAGATGTCTAGTTCCATGCTCCTTGGTAATAATGTGTCTAGACGATTTTGGGCAGAGTTGGTTAACACCACATGCCATAGGGTTTATCTTTATCCACATACACTTCACACTCTGTATGAATTATAAATAGGTGAGAAACCCAACCTATCATATTTCTGAGTTTTTGGGAGTCCTTGCTATATCCTTAGAGATATAGATCATTTAGGGAAATTAGACTCTAGAAGCGACGAGAGAATATTTGTAGGATATTCATCGACTAGTAGAGCCTATTAGGTGTATAACCTTAAAAGATCTAAGGTCATGGAATTAATAAACGTCACGATTAGAGATGATGCACCTACTATGTTTATTGATCACGGTCTTGCGTGCGATAACAATGCACTCCCCGGTGACAATCTCATTATTTCCCATACCACTACGGTGGACCCCACTCTTGACATAGAGTATCCACCATCTTGGGTTCGAAAGAGTCATGACCCTACCGACACATTTGGTAATCCCACATTAAGTGTTAAGACTCGCGTTCAACTAGAGAATGAGGTTAGTTTCTTTTGCTACATTTCCACAGTAGAGCCCAAGAATCTGAAGGAAGCATTCAAAGATGAGTAGTGGATAAGTGTTATATAAGATGAGTTGCTTCAATTTCAAAAGAACGATGTTTGGGAATTAGTCCCCCGACCTAGAGAGACTAATAGGATTGGTACCAAGTGGGTTTACAAAAATAATGTGGATGAGAATGGTACCATAATTCGTAATAAGGCAAGGTTGGTCACTCAAGGTTACACACAAATTGAGGGTGTAGACAATGATGAGACATTTGCTCATGTTGCTAGGCTTGAGTCCGTCTGCTTACTACTCGCCATAGCATGTCATCTACGCTTTAAGATTTTCCAAATGGATATTAAGAGTTCCTTTCTTAATTTCATTCTTTAGAAGGAGGTTTATGTGGAACAACCAAAGGGGTTCGAAGACCCAAAGTACTCGGAACACGTCTTTTATCTATAGAATGCCTTGTATGGTTTGAAGCAAGAACCACGTGCTTGTTACGAAAGGATAACTTTTTATCTCATATCTCGTGGATTTAAGAGAGGGGAGTTGATATGACATTGTTTGTTCTGACAGAGGGTGGTGCTATCTTGGTTGCCCAAGTCTATGTGAAATACATAGTATTTGGATTCACGTATTCCTAATATGCTCACACTATTGAATATGGTATGAAGATTGAATTTGAGATGAGCATGGTTGGTGAACTTACTTTCTTCCTATGTCTCCAAGAGAGTCAACTCGAGAATGGGATATTTATATCTCAATCTAAATATGTTAGGGATATAGTGAATAAGTTTAGTTTAGACGTTGCTAAGCACTCTCGCACACATATGAGTTCCTCGATAAAGCTTAGCAAAGACATTTTAGGTAAGGACGTAGGACAAACACTCTATAGGAGTATGATAGGTCGTCTCCTATACTTGACCGCTAGTCGTCCCAATATAGCCTTTAGTGTTGGAGTTTTAGCACGTTACCAAACATCCCAAAAATAGTCACACTTGCTTGCACTTTAACATATCATCAAATATGTGAGTGACACTCTTTCTTATGGCATTTAGTATTCTTTTGATACCGATGAACGTCTGTTGACTTATTCGGATGCCGATTGGTCCGGGGATATTGATAGTTGTAAATATGCTTTTTCTTTGGGAGTGATCTTGTCTCTTGGTTGAGCAAGAAGTAAACTCAATTTCTTTGTCCATGAAGGAGTTCGAGTACATAGACATCGGGAGTTGTTGCACACATCTATTATAGATGAAGCAAATGTTGGAGGATTCTGGAATTACTCAAGGCACTATGACTAGTTATACGAGTGAAATCCAAATTTCTTATAATCCAGTTCAATATTCTCATGCGAAGAGCATTAGGATTTGTGAGGACTTTATTCGTGATCTTGTTGAGGACAAGATCATTTCCTTGAGCTTCATGATAACCGAATGCCAATTTGCCAAAATTTTCATTAAACCTTTAGATTCACTTAGATTTGAGGATCTTAGGAAGTCTTTGGGCATTTGTTCCATTGATTGAGTTCGGGTATTGGTTCTAGTTAAGGGTGATTTTCATGTTTCTATCGTTTATGCCTACAAATATATTGTATTCGTATGTGTATATCTTAAAAAATCAAAAAGGATTTTCTTTTCTTTTAGAAAATATTTCCAAATTTTTCAAAAAAAATTATTTTTGTTAAAACATTTCAAAAATTCAAAAAAATTTATATTTTGTTTTACACAATATATGGATATGCATTTAAGATGTTTAATTCACAATTAGATTCCATCCATTCACGTGACTTAATCATGGTGTTTGTTGACTTGGCTACATTTTTTGTGAGTTCTTAATTATGCATGTTTAGCATTGTGTCGTTCATTGTTGGTTAATTACTTCATGATAGACTCATTATATCGCCTTGATTGCACATATGCATGAACTTTTGAACATTGTACTTGTCATATGTTGAATATGATGTTCTCATCTCAATCGTGCTTAATAACAAACCAAATATACTAGGACCTAATTGTGCATGTAAAAACCATTCCCGAATTTTTTTCCCTCAAAAATTAATTTATGTTTAAGCAATGGAAAGGGGCTACTAAAAAAACAGTCTTCTTTGCATGAAAGGCCACCATTGGTCAGAGCCTAAAAGATGATTTCGTCACATAAAAACGGAAGTGCCAAGGCCAATTTTAATTCAATGATGCTTCATTAAAACTGAGAAATATTATTTGTTCAAAAAATTGAGAGTTTATGCTTAAATTGTGTGATCTTGAGGGTGTTGTAAGTTCAACGTCAATGGGTTTGAACAATAAAATTCATTCAAAAACATTAAATAGTTTGGCGTTATTGATATGAGAAGTATTGAAATTCATGATATTTGGAATGAGTAGAGTAAATTTCACTTTGTTAACTATTTTTTTTTACCAAAGGTTGAATTGAGTTATTTCTTTAAGAGTGTTTCTTCGACTTCGTGCACCATCGTTACATATGCCTATGTTGACTTTCCCATGCATTAAGTTCACACACATTCATTCCATATTCATGATTCAAATATTTTCATGCTACTCCATGGTGTGATTTTTGTATTTGTACTTGTATGTATATTTATTTATTCAAAATTTTCAAAAAGTTCCAAAAATAGTTTGTTGGTTTGTTGAAGTTTCATCGCCTATGATTACTTTCCTATTCTTTTTTTATGATATTTCATATTTGGACTCTGGTGATGCTAACTTTTCGGGTTTAGCCTCTAACCCTTTATCTGTTTCGGATAAAAAGGGGGAAACATATTGAGGGGGAATTTCATTGTTTTAAACTCCACGCGACACGATATTTCTTTGTTTCATATGTATTGGTATTTTTTTGCATTGATGATATCATGGACTACATGGTGAATATTTGTGGCATATGCAATTTCACAAGTGTCCTTCTTTTCGGATTTGGGAGGGACATTAGTTGAACTTGTCTTAGGTGTTATTTTTTAGGTTTTGTGTTTTGTATTGGAATAGCAAAATGGGGAGATTTGTAAGAGCTTATGATTTCTCATTAGATTTTAGTTTGTCATTTTTCATTACACCCCACTTCATTATCTTGTACATTCTTAAGGCTTCAAGTGATGATAAGTTAGTGAACAAATTCAACAATCGACGATTGACCATCACTACATTTATCGGAGAATGTATATGAGGTTTATTTTGTGTAAAAAAATTATTCAGTTTTTTTTAAATGTTTAAAGGTTGTTTTTAAAAGGTTTTCAAAAAAATATTTTTTATTTTTAAGTCATTCGAACGAATTTATAGTCTTCGTTCAAACGAGATATAGTTGTTCGTTCAAACGATCTTCAAACGAACATCGAACGATATTCTCTATTAGGAGAACAATTATCGTTTGAAGCTCGTTAAATTTTAGTTCAAACGAGATGAGTTGTTCGTTCAAACGAGTTTATGTTTTTGTTCAAACGAGTTACACAGTTTCGTTCGAACGAACTCCTATTTTCGTTCGAATGAGTTGTCTAAAAAATGTGTCTCCTCAAAAATTATGTTTTCTATAAATAAGAGTGTTGGCATCAATTTTTGGTAGGACTTTTGGCGAAAATCGTTTTCCTATACATATCCAAAAGGTCTCCAAACCCTAGCTTTTTCAAACACTTTGTTTCTCCAAATCCAATCTCCTTGGATGTTTTTGTGAAACAGTTGTTAAACCTATAAGAACACATACCATGTTCATATCTATGTGGAGTTGATTCTCCATTGCTAAAGATATGAAAAGAGTTTCCCAATGCTGATCGGTGGATACCTAGGCAAGTGGATCTTATTATGGAGCATTACTCGATCTGAATTGCTTTTGGTTAACAACAAGGAAGGAAGACATACTTGCAATACTCAGTGGAGTCTAAGTCCGTAAGTCTATCTGTGTTATTTTATAATACCTAGTTGTAACAGTGTTAAAAAATGGTTATATTCATATATCTTGCATGTTTAGGTTCAAAATTTTATTTGTGTGTGACCTAATTTATGGACTTTACATTTGACCATATAATTAGACCACTCTATAAAGCATTTTCACACATTGATAGACTTATAAGTTTTGATTTTACTAATCAACTTGGTCAGTGGATTTATATCCAGTAGAGTGTCAAATAAGTTACGTCTAAGATCATGGAATATTTAACTAGTTGGTTAAAATCGATTAGCGATAAATTTATTTGACCAATCATGATTCGAATGATTAACATGGAGAACCTTATTATGTATCATTACAACTTTTCAAATAAGACCTCATCATTCGATTAATTTTGAGATAATTAAATTGAAGAGTAATCGTAATCATTTAATGAAATTAATTACGATTTAAATTGAAAAAAATGAAATAAACTATGGGGCTGTAATTTGGGATTTTCGAGTACCTATTTGGAATTCAACTTAATTATTTAATCTCGGGTCCTTAATATAGTCTATTTACCCAATTAGAAAGCCCAGACTCCCTAGACACCCAATTTAGCCCAAGCCCACCTCCTATAACTATATATATAAAGGTATAAGCTAGGGTTTTAATCTATAAGATACATAATTAATAGTTAAAGAGGGAGATGAAAAATACTATTCATGTTTTTATGAAGGTCTTGGAAAGATAAAATGTAATATCCCAAATTTATAAAATTAATTATTAATTATTTAATTAATAAGTTAATTGTTTATTGAGAATATTTGAATCGAGTTGGTTATATTGGAAGAAATTTTACAAAAGGATAAAAGATTGAATTTATAGAATTTTCATAATTCTGTGAGAAATAAAATTTGTTTAAAACGTCCCTCTTAATTAATGAATTACTTGTTTGGAGTTAACATCTTTGGAGAAGGATAGTTTCTCTTTTGGCCTAATCTTAGTGGCTAAGTTAGGGTTATGTTTTTTAGGTGTGAATTGGAGAGAAAAAGAACATAAGTAAGAGAGATTGGATGAATGAGATCAAGGGGACCCTGCGATTGCGGATTAACCTTTCCCTGACCATGGCTAAGGGGCCCGTGACTACAAGAAAAGGAGGTGCGACCATGGCTAACAATGGTCTGTGGCCTCTCACGGCATAGAGTGCATGTCTTATAATTTAGGACTTTGGTTATTTCTATACATACGAGGTTTCACTTGAAAAATTGATTTCCCTCTCAAATCAAACCCCAAATCCTTTTTCTCTTCATCCATAACCTCTCAAACTCAAGATACCATTAAAGTACAACCTTAAAACGACCGTTTGAGGACCTTAAGCTTATTTTTAGGAGAAGTTAAACATGCAAAGTTGCTCAGATTTTCGAGGAGATTAAGGAAATCAAGTCAAATTTCATAAATGGGTTAAGGCAAGAGAATACTCTACTTTTCCCCTTTGGTACTTTGTGATTTCGATATTGTCTAAACATGTTTTTTGATTAATTTAAGGATGATTCTAATTCTAAACAGATATTTAAACTTGAGAAATCGGTATCTTAACTTGTGAAACCCTATTTAACGAATATGCCTAGTAAATATTTATATGAGTAAAATAATGTTGTAGAGATGATAAAATTATTTTATTCAATTAGCAAGAGTTGGAAAAAGCGCCTATGAACTTTGAGACTTTTAGTTTGAATATGAGCATCCTTTTCCCATTCAACTTTTAATATGAACTACCTATGTGTATAAATTGTTAAGTTACCGGATTGAAATTTAAATCCCGGGAGTTTGGGTTATCCTATTTGTGTATTGAAAGTAATAAATGTTAGGTGATAATTGGGGGTAGTATTTGAGATTATTGAGTTATATGTATTTATCGATAGGATTATCGTTTTTGTCCTTCGTAGTTGGATTTTGGTAACTTGAGGTTAACTAATTGATGTTGTTGGAGATAATTTGTTACGAGTTATTGACTTTTTTTTATAGGGGATATGAGTGGTTGGTTCTTTCATATATGCAGGCATTGTGGAGACATTAGTATAATATTGTGGAGATTGGGATGTTTGGGGACTATTATATGAATGATGTGTATTGTTGGTCTGTTATTCTTGTTATTAATAATTATCATATGTATATTAATTGTGAATCTTTTCCTTCCATTGAGCGTCGATGGATTATTGGTAATGTTAAAATGATAAAAATGGGTTGTCGGGTAAAAATTATTTCATATGGAATGTGTCCGTGATTATTATTTGGCGATGAGACTGGGGTGATCGGATAATAGTTGTCCATGGTGAAATTTTCCATTTACAGTCCATGTGATGTGTATATAGTGTATTGTGAGGACAACGGTCTTTGGGATTATTTATGGTTGAGATTTGGGGTTATGGGACTTGGGTTATGTACATATGGAGTTTGTTATGAAATAGATGGTGGTTAAGAGTTTGTGTGTTAGAATAAAGAGGTGATTTAAGGCATATTAGTTGATATTTATGGGGATAAAGTATGTGTAATTAAGTGATTGGATATTTTTAGTGTTACGGGCCTCGAGTGAGTTGGCACTGTTCCTCAAAGGGGCTCTCTTCTGTAATGATGGATGCGAGAGCGCTTGTCCCCTGTCCCTCCGCATTCCCACGGGATCGGGTTATTGGTTAGACATTTGGTAATATATTCAAAGGATGAGAAATTTAAAAGATTCCATTTGGATTCGGGTGAACAGGGGTGAGCTCTCGTATTTTGGAACAAGAAGCGAGGAAATAATAAACTGAGGTCTATTATTTTCTCAAAGTAAAATATGGTTAGGGGAATTTAACATATGGGAATTTTTTTTGCGATGATTTAAGGATTCATGTTGTTTATCTTTCTCATATAAGGGGAAGACATTCGGCCTGGAATCTGAGGGATTTTGGACCAGCCTCCTAGCGTTGGAAAATTATTGAGAAATTTCATCAGAGCGATTGACCCGTAACTATATTGTTCTTTTTAGCAATAAGGTGTGTTCCTAGAGGTTTTTATAATATTCAAAGTGGTGATGTGACTCGGTGATCAGTGGATCGTTATTTATTGCCATGGATCATGATATACCGAGCCAGTCGAACTAAGAAACCTTTAAGGTACGTGTGACACCACTTTACCCAGGTACTGAATAGTTGTGAAAGCCTATTTGATATATAATAGTACTAAACAAACTCCAAACGTTCTCTATCATCGAGACCTTGGGATCAAGAGAGAAATTATTCGATATATCTTACGAGTGGGCAAAAAGAGTGAGGACACTCATTGGCGACTAGACTTTACAAAAGTACAAGATATATCCAGGAAAGTGACTTCTCATAAGTATGAACCTTTCTTTAGGGAGAGGTGACTTTTCCTGAAGTACGAACTTTTGTTTGAGTAAAGTGAATTTCCTAAAGTACGAAGTTCTTTCAACTAGTTTATTTTGAGGGACCTCGAGGGTATTAGGTTTAAACAATATGAAAACAAGGCCATACAGTGTGTGATGCAAACATGTAATCTTTAATTTTTACATACTTTGATGTTCATTTTATCGCGAGGACCTTCACGCGTACCTATATATTTGGGAAAATGTATAATCTTGTACATGGGGATCTAAGCATGTATCTATATTATGAGAAACTCTAAAACTAAGGTTGTTAAACCGTTCTAAAAATTACATAAAGTAGTCATGTGGTAGAAAAATATTAAGCGTAGTATAAAGGAAGCATATAGATAGTTCAAGTCTCTTGATTTATCCCCAGAGGATTCGCCACTACGACATAGCTGGAAATACAGTTATGACATGCAATACAATTTTTTTATGGTAGAAGATTTCTCCTAAGTGGAGTCGCCACTATGGTGTTTGGGCCCTGAGAGAGGTGGCATAGCGCCCTCTTGTGTAACACTGGATGTAGGAGTGCTAGTTTTCCCTCCCGCCGCGTCTCCTGGAGGTCGGGTTATGTAAGGACATAAATTTCCATTTGAGTCCTTGTATTGTTTTGACTTAATTCCGTGAACAAAACTGTGTTTGTAATATGTCATAGGGAGATTTTATTTTGGTCATGATCCCACTTGGTCTATGACGTATTGAAGAAATTGAAGACGTTACGGCAAAACTTCAAAGAAATAATCATGCCGAAGTTTAATTGGTGCTAGTTTATTCGTCTTCAAAGTTAATTACATTCTGAGATCACTCCGGTATGAATGCGTATAATTAATGGTGCTCGGAATTGTTTTTATAAAAGATAAGGATGTAATTTTATGAAGAAAAATGTTTTTAAAAGTGTTTTAAATGTTTATACTACGTTTTTATTCTGATAAGCTCGAAATAGAGTTTAACTAATTTAGATCTCTTTTGGAAGAGACGTTTTAAACAAAAAGTCAAACTGACACGCGAGCTCGTTCAAACGAAAAGCAATCTCGTTCAAACGAGATGCTTATGTCGCGCGAATGACAAGGCTCTGTCGTTCGAATGATACAATTTTTGAGGCGGCGTTTAAATCTTATTTTAAGAATGTTTTCGTTAGAGTTTCGTAAGTGTGAATTCTGGAAAAATAGTATACATTCCAGTACGAGTTTTGCACATGTTTTCTAAGGTTTAAAAAGATTAAACACATCCTTAGAGTTTGCAAAGATCCGAGTTATCATTCTTATATGTTTACTTGATCTTGTTGCACGAAGAAGTTTGTTTTACCATTGAACATCAGGGTTTTGCGATGAAGAAAAGAGAAGGACATCTTGTTCGACATCGTAGACGAATCAAAGCCAATCGGTGGACACCGAGACATTCGTGGAGTCGAGTGTTGTGGACAAGTATCGTGGAAGACAGAATTTCTGCGTGGTCACCATGGAAGAACGATAGAATATCAGAAGGAGCGTCAAGACCCATGGGGATCGAGTCATTGAGTAAGGCTAATCTTTCTTTGTAAAAGCTTTGTTCATAGTGATTGTCTGGCTTGGGACGTCCGAGGTTATTTTCCCATTTTGGGTTTTTTCCTCGTACATCCGGAATTGTGAGTAGTCTTTAATTTACTTTACTTGCTTTAATCACTAGATGCATGTTTAGTATTAATTAAGATAAAAATGGTTTAAAGTAAGAATTGGGTTTTCACAACTTGGTTTGGTGCAAATTAAAAGTTGGATAATTTTGGTAAAAAATTGGTCTGATTTGAAACACACATAAGGGACCACCCCTGTTGGTTTTTCAAATTGGTATCAGAGCTAAAAAAACATATTTTATTTATTTTGTGATCTCGTGTGTTTTCAAAGATGAATTTTGGATATAACGAATTTTTCGAACTCCTGTTTTTTATGGAACTAATTACACTTATTGGAAGATGAGAATGAGATGTGCATTAAAATCTATTGATGAGTTTAGCAGTTGAGAAAGGATGGACACCCCTTGTCACTATTGTAGGTGAGGTCACTAGTTTAAAGCCTGTTGAGTCATGGACCGAAAATGAACAAAGACTTGCACAATATAATTCTAAGGGTCTGCACGTTATTTCTTCACATGTCACAGATGAAGAATATAATAGAATTATGACTTGTGAAACATAAAAAAAGTCTTGGGATATCAAAATGGTCTGCACTATCATTATTTTCGTTACTTGGTACTCATGTTTCCTCACCTTATTACTTCCTCCTTACGAGATGATGGAACATGGGAGTGGTTATAACTTTGGGATCCCATATGTCCCTTTTCTTTTATCTTTGTCCAAGAGTCTTCCCAAATGCACACGAGCTTTTTTGTTCGTACCGCTCACTCCAGTAATCGCGAAGGACATGATATCAATCTCGTTGGGCCATGTTACCCCCTCCCCTTCCAGAGTGGGTCTTTGTACACTTCCTGCCTTGCCATCGGCATTTACGATGGTTTTTCAAGGTGAGGACCAGTTCGTCCATATTCGCCAGCGGGATGCGGATTTCAGCATATTGTCATCGGCTTTAGATCTCGCCTTCCTTCTGAATGATGTGAGTTTTCTTTTATTGTTTATTTTATGTGTGTTTTAGCGTCCCTTTATTTTGCATGTTTGACTGATTTTTTTATCTTTTGTAGGCTTTTTCTGCAGGTATTGGTTGACACTATCATGCTAAGAGAAATCTTGATGCATTGGTCGTCCGCTCATCTAGCTTTACGACATCTGACTTATGAGGTCTCATGGGATGCGGAGACTGACTATTTGTATTTGTCTACGGGCCTTGATCAGTGTCCAACCAACTTTGTAACTATGGTTGGTCCCTCCTCTTCATAGGAAGGTTTTAGGTTGACACACCCGAGGATTGAGGGTGGAAGTTATGTCGGCAGTCGGCCGGGGAAGAGGCCCAGGATATGTTGGTTTAGTGGGACAGTGTTTTTTAGTGGGTCTTTTGGGTGGGATTTGATTTAGGCTGCCCAAAAGATATATTTTTGGTTTTTTTGACATACTAACATATATAGGTAGTGATATGCTCCAAGTGTCACCTCGGCCTAGAGACACCAACCTCGGCCAAGCACATGGCCGACGTTGGAAATTCCTTGGATCTGTGACAACAGTCCTCGGCCATAGCAAGGTCGGCCCTGGCCGACACTACCTCCAACCCCGCCAAGGAGACACTATAGGCATCGTAAGGGTCAGTAGCACTTCAGTTCACCTGGGGACGACAACCTAAGCCAGGGGTGGGCCGAGGTCTCAAGAAGCCTTCTACCAAGGCCAACATCATCAAGATATCAGTTAATGCTCCAAGCACATGCCAGCTTAACCTCGGCCCAGGCCGACCCCTATCCATTATCTCGGCTGAACCTAAGTAGAGACCTTCATGGCTCATCTCAGATTGAACGAGAAACTAGACTTATCAACCTCGGTTTCTCCCAGGCCGAGGTCATGACTAAGCACGATAGTCGAGAACCTACTGACATGAATAAGGACGCGTGGACACAAATCAGTTATAACAGATTATTCCCCACACGTGAGGAAAATATTTCATCATCATTCTCTACATGTGACAGTGACATATGTCTTCTCCATATTGGCTAGATCAACACACGCATGCTCATTGCATGCATGGGGGGTATATTACACCCCCTAGGTACTATATATAGAGGTCATCCTCTACCTTGTAAAGGGGCCCCAAAAATTAGCAACCCTAGCTGAAACTCTGTTCAAATACACAGTAGAGAGAGAAAGCTTGAGAGATTGTATCTATGGCCATTAGAGCCCTTACATATTGATACACATCATACACTTGCACAGTGGACGTAGGCCTAATTGGCTGAACCACTTACATTCCGGTGTGAATATTCTTCTCCTCATCTCCTTCTACTATATACTTATACCTTCTATATGCCTTGTGCTGCCATTGTTGACATTGAATTGAGCTCACAAACACCTTGAAGGGTGGTGCAGTTTCCTGTATCATCATTTTGGCACCGTCTGTGGGAAGAGAAGCTATTTCTTCCTCTTCTTCATCTTAACCTCACCGGAGACTCTGGTGGTGAACCAGGCACCACCCCACGCGTGGAGCTGTTTCACCATTGAAAGAGGTCCTTTAAGGTATTAAGCTCACCTGATACTTAAGCTCTTCACTAAGAAACACATGGCACCAGAGTTGCCACCGCCTCTTCCGCCACCTGGTGGTGGGGGGCCTAGTTCCAGTCAGGCACCGCCCCAGTCCAAAATGGCGGAGGTAGCTACAGCCTTGAGGTCTTTGGCTGCAACATAACAAGCTTTCCAGGAACAATTCGCGCAGCTCAACCAAACTACGATGAGGCCACCAGGAGTCTCACCGGATATGATCACTCCGATGGTTGTCCAGCCTCATCCTGATGCCAGGGGACCACCCCAGGCACCAATAAAGGACCAGCCTGCACCCCAGCGGAGAAGGGACGTTGCTGACCCTAGGCGCTTACGCCTAGGGAGGCAAGGAGACCCTTTTCTGTAGGACAGGTATGACGATCTAGAGGCGGAAGAGGCCCCAGATGATTGTTGGGAGCCATATGAGGTTTCGAACAATACGGTTTGTCCTCTTCAGCAGAGCCGAGGATGTGCTGGTCGAAGAGCTGAAGAGGCCCAACAACGAGGATTAACTTTTAATCGATTGAGGAGAGGGTCAGCCTTTGAGAGGTTGGGTCCAGTGAATGACCTAAGACAGAGGTTATCCAGGTCAAGAAGTGCTGCCGGTTCGGAAAGAGGGGACAGATAAGGTCGGCCTGATCAAGGCCGACCCCGTGAAAGAAGGGGCAGAGACCAGGAAGAGGTCAACAGTCGATGCTATGCTCCAGTAGGGGAACCCTAAGTCCACCCCTTGGAGGTGGCTGGGGATAACCTCGTCCAGGCTGATGGTAGGAGACCATGGAATGACTCTATCCAGCGTCTTGAGGAAAAGATAGGAGACCTCATTAAAAGTAGGGACCCATTGCAAAGGGGTTACTCAGAGGGCTCTCTATTTGTGAGTAAGAGAGTGAGCTTCCCGACTCCGGCTAAGTTCAAACCTCCTGTGGTGTCTCCTAAGTATGATGGCAGCACCAAACCTGTACATCACATCGAGATGTATTAGTCGGCAGCAGATATCTACTCAATACCTGATGAAATGAAGTGTAGGGCCTTCTCTGGGACCTTGACAGGAGCAACACACAGCTGGTTTACTTCTCTTCCGAAGAGCTCAATTGAGAACTTCAAAGACTTGGCTGAACGATTTATCCACAACTTCTGCTTTGGGGTGAGACCTCAAAAGAAGACCACTCACCTGCTGTATGTCAAGCAGGGCAAGAATGAGAGCCTAAGAGACTACATCGCCAGGTTCAACAAAGAGAAGCTGGAGGTCGAAGATTATGAAGAAAATATAGCTATAACCGCCCTCATAGGAGGTCTTCAGAAAGGAAAGTTGTTGTGGAAACTCGCGGAAGACCCTCCTAGGTCTATGGCGGAGCTACTGGCAACCGCGGGGAAAGTTATGAATGCGGAAGAGGCAATGGCCGCCAAGTATGAGGATGAGAATCGCGGTAGTAGTGGTAAGTCCCAAAGAAAGAAAGATGGAAGGAAGAGGTCAGCCGATGACAAGTTCGCTCACTATAATACTCTCAATGTGAGCTGTGAGAATATCCTTAATGAGATCAAGAATGACCGGACTCTGAGATGGCCAGAGAAACTGAAGGCCCCACCACATAAAAGGAACAAAAACTTGTGGTGCGAGTTCCACCAGGACCATGGCCACGTAACAGACAGATGCTTCGCCTTGAAGGATGAGATTGAAAAGATGTTAAGATCCAGAAAGTTAAGGAAGTACGTGGACGATAAGGCTCCTAAAGGGGGAAGAGATGACCCTAAGAAAAGGAGAAACAACAGATGCCGTGACAATGCCCCATCCAGAAGAAATAATGATTCAGAAGGTGATGATGAAGACGATCCGGATCTTTCGTCGAAAGATGACAACACCCCAGTGAAGAGGGTTGGTATGATCTCGTTTGGTGTTGACACCATATGCGGAGGATTTGCAGTATGTGGCTCTGAAGTAGCTGATAGGAAGGCTCACGCGGCAGAGGCCAAGTCAGTGGCTAAGCTTGAAGTTATAAATCTAACGTCTTCCGATACAGTGCAGAAGAGGAAGAAAGTGGACGTGGACACCCTTGTAGTTGGGTTCTCTAGACTCGACTTCAAAGGTATCTTAGCCCCCCATAATGACCCTTTGGTAATAACGACAAGGGTGCATGGGTGCGAGGTGCAGAGGATCCTCGTAGACGAGGGGAACTCGGCAGACGTGATGTTTTGGCCTTGCTTCAAGAGCCTAGGTCTTAGTAGAGCAAGGTTGGTACCCTATCATCACCTCTTGATAGGCTTCAGTGGCGAAAAGGTCCACCCCTTGGGCATGTATGATATGGACGTACGGATGGGTGACGAGTGGCCTAAGAGGTTGACCAAGAAGATAAATTTTTTCGTAATGGATGAGAACGTCTTTTCGGCCTATAACCTCATCATAGGAAGAGTGGCCCTTAAAGAGTTTGAAGCTATGCAGTCGACGGTCCATCAAATGTTAAAATTCTCGACTCCCTATGGGGTAGGGGAAGTGCAAGGTGACCAGACCATAGCGCGAGAATGTTACTTCAACTCGGTCGAAGAGAGAGAGGCCCATAAGAGGTTAACCACCACTTATAGCATTGATACGCTTGACCCAAGAGATGAGACAAAGTTTAAGAAGGGAGAGGCCGTAGAAGAGGTAGAATCCATCGTCCTCAATGAGGACGAACCGGAAAAAACCATCAAGGTCGGCAAAGCCCTAAAGTCAGAAATCAAGGAAGAGCTGATAAACCTCCTCAGAAGGAGGCAAAGTGTCTTCGCTTGGAGCCACGCAAACATGCCAGGCATCAACCCTGAGGTCATGAGTCACAAACTCAACGTGATAAAAGATCCCCGGCCTATCAAATAAAGATGAAGAATCTATTCTAGGGAGAAGTACGACGTCATCCGAGAGGAGGTCAAAAAATTGGAAGAGGCTGAGTTTATAAGAGAAGTCACATATCCGGAGTGGTTATCGAATACAGTCATCGTGCCCAAGGCCAATGGGAAGTGGAGAATGTGTGTTGATTTCACTGACCTGAACAGGTCTTGTCCAAAAGATAGCTATCCCTTACCTCAGATAGATCAGATGGTGGATACTACAGCAGGACATGAGCTCATGAGCTTCATGGACGCGTATTCAGGCTACAACCAGATCTTCATGGATGATGAAGACTCATAGAAGACAGCCTTCATTACCGATAAAGGGACGTACTGCTACAAAGTGATGCCCTTCGGTCTAAAAAATGCAGTGGCAACATACCAACATCTTATGAATAAGATGTTCGAAGAGCAAATAGGTAAGACTATGGAAGTGTATGTAGACGATATGCTAATGAAGAGCTTGAAAGCTTGCACTCATGTAGTAGATCTCGAGAAGACCTTTGATATTATGGACTCATACAGAATGAAACTCAACCCCGTGAAGTGTGTCTTCAGAGTAGGAGCTGGGAAGTTCCTAGGATTTATCGTCAACCAGAGAGGGATTGAAGCGAACCCTGAGAAAATCAAGGCTTTGCTTGACATGAAGACACCAATGAGTATCAAAGATGTCCAAAGACTTACGGGGAGAGTGGCTGCACTTAACAAATTTGTTTCTAGGGCAACGGACAAGTGCCTTCCATTCTTTAAGGTGCTGAGAAAGGCCTTCCAGTGGGATGAAGAGTGCGAAAAAGCTTTCAACCAGCTCAAGTCTTACTTGGGGTCTCCCTTATTACTATCTCACCCTGTAGCAGGAGAAAAATTATACGTGTATCTGGCAGTCTCCGAATCATCCATCAGCGCAGCCATAATACGGGAAGATGCTGGGATCCAAAGGCCTGTGTATTTCAACAGTAAGGCCCTTCAAGGGGATGAACAAAATTATCCTCGTATGGAAAAGTTGACTTATGCCCTGATACATTCTTCAAGGAAGATGAAGCCTTACTTCCAAGCCCACTCCATGGTTGTCCTCAGCGACTCCCCACTAAGACAGGTCCTACATAAACCTGAGAAGTCCGAGAGATTGATGACCTGGGCCATTGAGTTGGAGGAGTATGATCTTACCTACCAACCTAGGGCAGCCATCAAAGGGCAAGCCCTCGCAGACTTTGTTGCTGAGTTCACATGGGAAGAGGCCGAAGCAGAGAATGGCCTAGAGGGTGTTGAAAAGACAAACCGTGGTGTCTTTCGAAGTCAGGAAGAGACGACACCAAACGTCTTCCAAGATCAGGAAGAGGTCGCATCTAACAAGGTCAGGTGCAGAGTAGCGGAGAACGAGGAGGACCGATACCTCTTCAAACAAGGAATCATGTCGGAAGGGGTCTTCTCATCGGATACAGGCATTTGGATCCTCTTCGTTGATGGCTCTTCCTGCGACAGTGGAAGCGGTGCAGGGTTGATACTTTCAGCCCCTGATGGTGCTAACATCGAATACGCTTTGAGATTTAACTTTAAGTCCTCTAACAACGAGTCAGAATATGAAGCCATGATAGCCGGCCTCTCATTGGCAAAGACTCTGGGTGTAAAGAGACTCTTACTCCACAGCGACTCAAGGTTAATTGTCAATCAAGTATTGAGAGTCTATGAGGCCAAAGATAAAAGGATGACCAAGTATCTGAAGAGGGTGAGAACGATGTTAGAATATTTCAAAGAGATAAAACTGAAAAGAGTACCTCGACAAAGCAATAGCCACGCAGACGCATTGGCAAGGTTGGCCTCGGCGACGAAGACAGACGTCAGAACGACAGTTTCGGTCGAGGCCTTAGGAAAAGCAACCATCGAGGAAGAAGAGGTATATAACCCGTGTCATAATTTGAATTTAGGAGAATTATAGATGGACCCCCTCGTCAGATATATCAGAGAGGGAGAGCTACCTGAGTCCAAGCTAAAGAGGAGGAAATTGAGATATAGGGCTGCCAAGTTCTCAATGATAGGAAACGTCTTGTACAAGAAGGAATTTCTATTACCTCTCCTCAGATGTGTGCACCCCGCGGAAGTTCCCCGGGTCTTACAGGAAGTTCATGAGGGTTCTTGCTCTAGTCACATAGGGGGAAGTCCCTTGACCAAAAGAATCATCACACAGGGGTACTGGTGGCCAACCTTGTCCAAAGACGCTGCAGCCTACGTGAGGAGGTGTGATAAATGTCAAAGATTCACCACTATTCCTCACCAACCTCATCAACCTATGACGTCAATCACCTATCCATGGCCATTCACAGTATAAGGGATTGACTTAGTAGGACCCCTACCAAGAGCTGCCAATAATTATCGATTCTTGATAGTTGCCATTGACTACTTCTCAAAGTGGGTGGAGGCAGAGCCGATGATAACAATCACAGAGTAAAAGACCTTCCAATTTATTTGGAGGAACATCATATGCAGATACGGCCTCCCAAACACTCTTATCTCGGACAATGGGACCCAGTTTAAGAACTCCTCTTTAGAAAAGTACTGCCTAAGAGTTGGGATAAAACAATTCTTCTCATCTACTGGCCGACCTCAGGCAAATGGACAGACCGAGGTCACGAGCAGAACAAATATCGATGGAATCAAGAAGAGGTTAGAAAATGCGAAGGGAAGATGGACTGAAGAGGTCTACGCTATGTTATGGGCCTACAGGACCACGGTAAGGACACCTACAGGAGAAACCCCGTTCATGCTTGCACATGTCTCAGAGGCCGTCATACCAACAGAGGTGGGGCTACCTACTCACAGGGTTCAGACCTATGACCCTGATAAAAATGGGGAGGAGAGGAGGCTAGACCTAGATCTGATTGAAGAAAGAAGAGAAGACGCAGAGGTCAGGCAAGCAACCCACCAACAGAGGGCAGCGAAATTGTACAACCAGAGGGTGAAGTCAAGACCCATCGCAGTGGGAGACTTAGTGCTAAAGAAGACCTTACAGAAAACAAACAAGCTCCATCCAAATTGGCACGGTCCCTACAAAGTGACAGAAGAAGTTGTGCCCGGCACTTACAGGCTAGAAAATCTAAAAGGGGAACCTTTCGCTAACCCATGGAATGCTGATCACTTAAAGAAGTATTACATATGATGTTGCAAAGAGTTTTATGTAAATGTACCATCTTATAATGAAGAGGTTATTAATAAAAGATCAGTTCCCATGACGATTCTTGCTACATTGTGCACTTATGTCAGAAATTATGAGGATAACATCTTAGGTGATGACCTCAGACCCTTATAAAATCATTCAGTGGTGATGAGGTCTGAGGTCAGACACCATAATTGGATGACCTCAGACCCTTAACATCATTAATTTGGTGAGATTAATTATGAGGATAACATCTTAGGTGATGACCTCAGATCCTTATAACATCATTCAGTGGTGACGAGGTCTGAGGTCAGACACCATAATTGGATGACCTCAGACCCTTAACATCATTAATTTGGTGAGATTAATTATGAGGATAACATCTTAGGTGATGACCTCAGATCCTTATAGCATCATTCAGTGGTGACGAGGTCTGAGGTCAGACACCATAATTGGATGACCTCAGACCCTTAACATCATTAATTTGGTGAGATTAATTGTGAAGATAACATCTTAGGTGATGACCTCAGACCCTTATAAAATCATTCAGTGGTGACGATGTCTGACCTCAGAAGGTGATGACCTCAGATCCTTATAACATCATTCAGTGGTGACGAGGTCTGAGGTCAGACACCATAATTGGATGACCTCAGACCCTTAACATCATTAATTTGGTGAGATTAATTATGAGGATAACATCTTAGGTGATGACCTCAAATCCTTATAACATCATTCAGTAGTGACGAGGTCTGAGGTCGGACTACTAATTTGGTTTAAGCAGACACCATTGCATAAGCTTCAGAGCCAAAACATCATATGACATACATTTAACAGAGTAAATAAAGAAAATGATCGCCCTTAGAGATTACAAGTATTCAGAAATTACAAATATTCAGGGAGTACAAATATCCAAGAGTTACAGAGTAAAGCTTCACAAATTAAATCTAAGAGCTAGAGGGGAGAATGTTGGTTTCTTCGGCCTGATCCTGTTGGACGACATGGGCCACCTTAGTAATGTCTTCTCTATGGTCGTCCCCTCCAATCTCAGTGTCGTCCAATGTTTTCATCTCTGCAGACGTAGCAACCTCCTCCTCAACCTCTTGAAGGGCTCGGGCAAGCTGAGGGTTGGCAAAGCCGAGGCCTAAGAAATCGGAGGCCTTCAAACTCCCAGACTCCCTCTCCTTGACATCGGCCCACTTGATAGTGGCTTTGATACCTATTTCAAGGTACTCAAAGACGAAGCTCATAAACTCATCAGAGGTTTTGTAATCAGCTATTATCCCCTCAGAGGCATCATCGAGGGCTGCCTTCATAACCGAGTTGACCTTCTACTGCAAAACGTCATCCTTGGCCTTCAAAGCCACAGCATGGTCCTTCTTAAGCTGAGAGATCTCCTTCTCCAACCCCTTCACCTTCTTCTCAGACTCACCCAGCTCAGACTTCAAGCGGTTAAATTCTGCGTTTAGAGTGATTTGCACCTTCTCAGCCTCTTGACCCTTCTGGATGAGGGGCAACTTCCTCAGAGTCCAGTTGGAGAGGTGGTGCATAGCTGCCAAGCCCTGCAGATTTTGTGACCATGAATAAGTTGGAGACAAATAAGAGGTTACACTTAGAAATTACAAGGAAATATGAGGTCATACCTGAATGGATCTATGGATGTCGAACTCAATCAGCAAGGGAGTATCCAGTGATCGGAAGAAACGCTTATCAGCCTCGATCATTGTAGAGCCGAAGGCATCCATGGCCTGCAGACTGTGGCCGATGATGCTGTCAGTAATCTTCAATTGCTCTAGACGAGCCGATAGAGCGTCTGCTGAAGAGATTAGGATGGCAGAATCAACACTCTTTTTCTTCTGCCTCTGATCCTCAATGGCATGTTCAGTAGGAGCCCTCTTCTTTGTGGCCTGGAGCTTCGAGGCAGAGGGAGTTGGAGGGGGAGCATTAAGACCTGCCTTCTTTACGATCCTCGTCAAGCTAGGCGCAGCCATTTCCCAAAGCTCATCTGAGATATCCTTTGGATGCTCTGTAAAATTGAAAGGTTTGAGTTAGAGGATCAGACATGAATAAACTCAGAGGTTCAACTTGGAATAAAAAATGCTTACCAAGCTCAGCAAGGGGACTTCCACCTAGACCTGTCTCAGAGAGGTAGTGGGGGGTCATCAAGTGTTCGAACTTAATGAGAAGACCATGTATCCCCTGATCTTGAAGGGCTTTCACCTTCTGAAGGTTTTGCAGGCTTAGGCCAGGGTCGGCCCTTGCAGATATTATGACCTTACCCCATCTCATGGGAATCCTCGGCTCTAGCAAGGACGAGGGAACACATGGACCAAATTCCCATGGCCCAAAAGCAAAAAAGTATCGAGGCTTCCAGTTGTGGTTGGAAGTCTGAGTTATTTGGAGCATCTTTTTCTCAGGCTTCCGCACTACAAAATAATAGTAGCTCGGATGATTTTTGACAGACGAGGGAACATAACAACCAACAAAGACCTGAAATGGAAGGTATGAGCGGTGGACAACCCTCCACAAGACTATGGCCCCTATTATGACCCTCCAAGCGTTAGGGGACAGTTGGGAAGGGGACAAATTGATGAAGGCAAGGATAAACCTAATAATGGGATGAATGGGAAAACGAAACCCTAACTTGAACATCTGCTCGTACAAGCAGATCTCACCATCTCGGCCATTGTTGGCCCTCTATTCTCTCAGAGGTATCTTAAGCTTTATGGAGGGGCTGATGGAGTACAGATATATGAAGCAAAGAAGGTCTACCTCAGTAACAGTACTCTCGATCTCGGTCGCCTCAGAGACGTCGACATCTCTCTCAGCGTCATCATCGTCGACATTATCTTGCTCAACGTCGGCCAGAGCAGATGTTGATGGATTACTAGGGAACCTCTGAGCGAACTCCGCCCCGGTGACGACCGACAAAAGAATGGCATCAAGTATGGGTGGAATAGCCACACTCAGCTCGACAATCTCAACCTCTGAGGAGGAGGACGAGGTGCTCGAATTATTATGGGACGAGACCCGACTAGAGACCTCGGCCTGATCAGGGGCTCGATCTTTCCGAGTTGTGAAGTCCATGGCCTCCTGAAAGGAATCCACAGACATGGGGTCTGAGGTGGAAGACTCAGACTCGGACATCGGTCCTGGTTCGGCAGGAACCACTGCCTGGTTAAAAGGTTCCAAGGGATCTAAGAGGGAATTCTTGTGACCTACGAGCCTCCTCCTGTGCCCTCTCTATTTGTCTAATTTTTTCTAAAGTTTTCTCTCTGAGAGAAGGGAATTCCTCAAGAAGTTGGTAAAGGGGTCTGAGCATCAGAGGCAGACACTACACTTTAAAGATCAAACGACAAACAAGATTGGCTAAGGAAATAAAGAAATTTAAAGATCAAACTGCCCAAACTTAGCAAGAACAGTTCGCCTGAAACTATGGAGGCCTCACCGAAAAACTCAGAAACTCGTCGGAAAACACAAATAGAAGGGAAAAAGTAGAGAAAATGAAGACAAATGAGAGGAAGAAGATACCTGAAGATGAAACAATAAAGGAAAGTGAAGAAAATGTGAGGAAATCACCACCAAGGACTTTTGAAGCGAAATCGTGAAGAAAATGTCCTTTAGAGAGAGAAACTGCTGAAGTGAAAGCGTGCCAGGAAAGAGAATTGAGGAAGAAGGAGGGAAAAATGAAGATTTAAACCCTTAAATATGCAGGCACGTTTCCCAAGGCCCATCATTGCCTTGGGATCCCCAAAGGGCGGCTGACAACACATGCTTGCCAAGCAAGCCACACTTCAGCATTGGACAAGTGTCAAATGAACATTGGCTCATAGGAGAAAGGCCTCGGAGGTGTAGAGATCCCACAGTCACCTGCACTCACATGTAACTAAGGGCTGGGGGTGATTGATATGCCCCAAGTGTCACCTCGGCCCAGAGACACCAACCTCGGCCAAGCACATGGACGACGTTGGAAATTCCTTGGATCTGTGACAACAGGCCTCGCCCATAGCAAGGTCGGCCCTGGCCGACACTACCTCCAACCCCGCTAAGGAGACACTGCAGGCATCGTAAGGGTCAGCAGCACTTCAGTTCACCTGGGGACGACAACCTCGGCCAGGGTGGGCCGAGGTTTTAAGAAGCCTTCTGCTAAGGCCAACATCATCAAGATATCAGTTAATGCTCCAAGCACATGCCAGCTTAACCTCGGCCCAGGCCGACCCCTATCCATTGTTTCGGCTGAACCTAAGTAGAGACCTTCATGGCTCATCTCAGATTGAACGAGCAACTAAAATTATCAACCTCGGCTTCTCCTAGGCCGAGGTCATGACCAAGCACGATAGTCGAGAACCTACTGATATGAATAAGGACACGTGGACACAAATCAGTTATAATAGATTATTCCCCACACGTGAGGAAAATATTTCATCATCATTCTCTACATGTGACAGTGACATATGTCTTCTCCATATTGGCTAGATCAACACACGCATGCTCATTGCATGCATGGGGGGTATATTACACCCCCTAGGTACTATATATAGAGGTCATCCTCTACCTTGTAAAGGGGCCCCAAAAATTAGCAACCCTAGCTGAAACTCTGTTCAAATACACAGTAGAGAGAGAAAGCTTGAGAGATTGTATCTATGGCCATTAGAGCCCTTACATATTGATACACATCATACACTTTCACAGTGGACGTAGGCCTAATTGGCTGAACCACTTACATTCCGGTGTGAATCTTCTTCTCCTCATCTCCTTCTACTATATACTTATACCTTGTATATGCCTTGTGCTGCCATTGTTGACATTGAATTGAGCTCACAAACACCTTGAAGAGTGGTTCAGTTTCCTGCATCATCAGGTAGTATGTTCCAATAGGAACACGAGGAATCCTCAATACATTTTTATTTTGTATGGGGATTCTCATTCTATGAATTTATTTATATAAATAAGAATATCCCCTCTTTTGAGGTTTTGTTTCAGCATATAATGTTTTTGGTTTTTCTTTGTTCTCTGCATGAACGATGTATATATGGACATAATTGGGCCGAAGCTCTTTTATGGAAAATGGTGATAAAATAAATTACAGATAACAAAATAACATGCTGTGAAATAGAGTGAGCCTAAGTTATTTATATTATAATAATGACAACGCACTTACATACAGGTTTTTTTTGCCATGGTAATAAAATTAAAGATAAAAAGGTGTAAATAATAAAATAAAGAAAGGATATGTGGAAACATAGGTGCCATGTCTTTTTTATACTTTCTTTTAGAAGAGATATAACTTTATCTGCTATGGTGAGACATTTGTTTGAATGCGCGCCAGAGTAGGAGAAAGAAGTTTCCTTTCCTATTGCTTTTGTCTGTGATGTGGCAAGGGCTTTTTGATGTAGCTTTGGAATTGGAATGCCATCTTTCCACTAAAAATAGGGTGCCATTTTGCGGGGAGCCCTTAGTGATTCTGCCAATTGATGATCTTTGTCCCGGGATGCGGGGTAATTTTGAGAGAATGGTATTGGTCTTGGAATACTGACTTTTTACTTAGAGTAGGGTGGATTTTTGCGAGGAGCCTTTAGGGATTTTTCCTGTTTCGATGATCCTTATCCCAGGATGCGGGGTGATCTGAGGGGAAAGGAGCGTTTTGTTATTTCTTTTTTTGGGGAGAAGTGTATAGGGGTAATCTATTTTACCTTTTAAGGATTTTTTTGTTTTTCTTGGTATTAGCCTTTTTGTGTAGCTTAAATAACGATGACCATGCGTAGTCTTTATACTGACTTAGATCATATTTATTATTACTGACATTTAGCCTATTTAGATTGTGTCAACTCTTTGGGAGTGAAGGCATAATGACCATATACAGGGTTTTTCAGTAACAAGTTTTTTTTTTTTTTAGATCGAGCCCAAAGTGATATTTCAGGTTGTCGATGTATATCCAATCCAAAGAGAATTGGTTGTCTTTATATGAATGTCTACGATAAAAATATAGCAGAGAATCAGGTCTTCATAGTTCTCTCTAAATAAAAAAAGGTTGGGGTCTTAATGTGTTTAGTTGACATCAAGCGAAAGGTTGGTGGCTCAAGCGCGCTTTTTGTTGTAGGGCTGGGAATGTTTATGGGATTGCATGGGTTTCCCTTGATGAGAGATTGTTCGACCCTTTTCCCTTTTTTTACCATAATCAGGTTCCAAGGAAATAATTTCTCCAATCGGTCAAGATTGAAGGGTTCGAAAAACATGAATCCGCCAAGATAAGCTAAGGTAACTGCCCCGGTAGAGTTTTTTTTTATGACTAGGTAGGGGCTCCCCAGCTGGGTGAAAATTTACCTCTGAGAGTTATGATTGGGTTGAGATTTTCTTTTAGGATGAGAGTGTCCTCTTAAATGTTTCTCTTCTTGACTTGTTTATTGAATTCCCGGGCAATACGTTATTGGTAGCCCTGGTTGTAGTAAACGTATTTTAGTCTCCTCTTATCAAAGAGAGGTATCTCATCGTAATGGTATTGGACCCAGTCGGCTTCCAATACTTAGCTTTCGATCATGACCCCTAGCGAGAGTATCTCGAGTTCGATGCATAGGATTGCATCCATAACATAAACTAGTGAGTTGGGGTGGCCTCGATAGAGCTCTGTTACGTCGTATGGTAGCCCCAGAGGGCGTATGGGAGTTTGTCTGACCAGCCGTTGTAGGTTTTGATAATCTTGATGAAAATGTTTTTGAAATTTTTATTAGAAGCTTCGATCGCTCCATTGGTTTGAGGTCAGTAGGAGAATGATTTGCGACGAGTGATACCATACTTATGAAGTATGTTTAAAACCTCTTTCTCAAAGTGAGACCCATTGTCCGACACTAACTCATGAGGTACGCCGAAGCAGTAGATAATATTTTTACATATAAATTTGGCCACTTTTTTAGAATTCAGAACTATGTAAGATCTGGCCTCGACCCATTTGGTGAAGGAGACAATGGTGACTCGGATAAATTTGTGCTCGGTAGAGGCCTTAGGTTTACCTTCCCTATGATGTCTATCCCTCAAGTGGAGAAAGGCCTAAGTGAGGTCATGTAGTAGATCTCTCAAGGAGGTAAATGTTTCTAGGGTTCTTAGAGTTGGCATTTGAGGAACCTCTTGACGTAGACTATACAGTCCTTTTGCATGGTGGTCCAGTAGTACGACTGTCAGAATACTTTCTAGAGAAGATATGTCCACTCATGTACGGGCCACATTTGCCACTATGGATTTCGTTCATAATTTCGAAGGTCTCATCCTCTGTGACACATCATAACTATATTTCGTCGAACCCTCTTTTGTATAGGTATCTGATGATGCTGGAAACAACACCACCCTTCAAGGTGTTTGCGAGCTCAATTTAATGTTAACAATGGCAACATAAGAGTATATGTATATATAGTAGAAGGAGGTGAGGAGAAGAGGATTCACACCGGATTGTAAGTGGTTCATCCAATCAAGCCTACGTCCACTGTGTAAGTGTATGATGTGTCATTGTATGAGGGCTCTAATGGCCATAGATACAAACTCTCAAGCTTTCTCTCTCTACTGTGTATTTGAACAGAGTTTCAACTAGGGTTGCTAATTTCGGATCCTTTCTAAGAAGGAGAAGGCAGGTATATATAGTACCTGGGGGGTGTGGTGTACCCCCCATTCATGCAATGAGCATGTGTGTGTTGATCTAGCCAATATGATGAAGACATCTGTCCCTGTCACATGTAGAGAATGATGATGAAATATTCCCCCCACGTGGGGGGAATGATTTGTTATAACTGATTTGTGTCCACGTGTCCTTGTCCACACATATGTCAATAAGTGCTCGGCCTCCGTGCTTGGTTATGACCTCGGCCTGAGAGAGTCCGAGGTTGATAAGGTCTAGCTGCTCATTCAATCCGATATGACCCATGAAGGTCTCGGCTTAAGTTAAGCCGAGGTAAGGAATTAGGGTAGGCCTGGGCCGAGGTTAAGCTAGCATGTGCCTGGGATATCGGCTGATTTACTAATGAGGTTGACCTTGGTAGATGTATGGCTCCTCGTAACCTCGGCCTACCCCCGACCGAGGTTGTCATTCCTGGGTGATCTGACGAACTGTTGGCCTCCTGATTCATGCAGTCTCCCCCTGAAGAGGTTGGTAGTGATGTCGTCCAGGGCCGACCCTTCTATGGCCGAGAGTGTTGATCGCTGACCCAAGGCTTTTCCAGCGTCGGCCATGTCCTCGGCCGAGGTTGGTGTCTTTGAGCCGAGGTGACACTTGGGGAATATCAATCACCCCCCAGCCCTTAGTTACATGTGAGAGCAGGTGACTGTGGGGTCTCTACATCTCCGAGGTCTCTCTTGTGCCAATGTCCATTTGACACTTGTCCATTACTGAAGTGTAAGGCGTGCTTGGAAAGCGTGTGATGTCAGTCATCCTTTGGGGCTCCCAAGGCAATGATGGGCCTTGGTAAGCGTGCAATCATTTTAAGGGTTTAAACCCTACTTTCCCTCTTTTCTTCATTTCTCTCTTTTTTAGCTCGACTCGTTTCTGCATCTTTCTCTCTCTAGAAACAGCCCTGGCTTAAAGCTTTTGGTGGTGATTCCTCGCACTTTCTTCCTTCTCCCTCACCATTTCATCTTCAGGTATCCTCCTCCATTCCTTATTCTTCATTTTTCCTGTGAGTTTTCTTACTTTTGCATATTCCGGTGAGCTTTTGGAGATTTTCGGCGTGGTTTCCATTTTTTCCGGCGAACTGTTCTTTGTGTTCTTCATAGTAATTGTTTAAATTTTGATAGTTTGATCCTTAGTTGAATCATTCCATTAGCCAGTCCTGTTTGTCATTTAGGAGAGTTATAAGTTTAGGGTCTACCTCTTATGCTCAGACCCCTTTACTAACTCCTAGAGGAGTTCCCTTCTCTCAGAGAGAAGACTTTAGAGAAAATTAGGCAAACAGAAAGAGCACAGGAGGAGGCTCGTAGGTCAGAGGAATTCCCCCTCAGACCTATCTTTCCTCCACCTCCGAAGGTAGTATACCCTGAACCATCAGAACCAGCTAGCCAAGCCGAGGTACCTGCTGAACCCTCACCAATGTCTGAGTCTGAATCTTCCACCTCAGACCTTATGTCTGTGGATTCTTTCCAATAGGCTATGGACTTCTCAAATCAGCAAGATCAGGTCCCTGATCAAGCAGAGGTCTCCAGTCGGGCCTCTTCCCATAAAAATTCAAGCACATCGTCCTCTTCGTCAGAGGTTGAGATTATTGAACCAAGCGTGGCTATTCCACCAATACTTGACGCCATTACCCTGTCGGCCGTCACAGGGACTGAGTTCGCTCAGAGGTTCCTAAGAAATCCCCCAATGTCTTCTTAAGCCGACGTTGAGTTAGATAATAACGATGATGATGATGTTGAGAGTGATGTCGACGTCTCTGAGGCGGCCGAGATCAAGAGTACTGTTAGTGAGGTCGACCTTCTTTGCTTCAGATACTTATACTCCATCAGTCCCTCCATAAAGCTCAGGAGACCTCTAAGAAAATAGAGGGCCTACCACGACCGAGATGGTGAGATCTGTTTGTACGAGCAGATGTTCAAATTGGGCTTTCATTTGCCCATCCATCCCATCATTAGGTCTATACTAGCCTACATCAACTTGGCCCCTTCCCAGTTGTCACCCAATGCTTGGAGGGTAATAATTGGGGCTATAGTCCTATGAAGGGTTATTCATCATTCAGACCTTCCAGTCCAGGTCTTTGTAGGTTGCTATGTCCCTTCGTCTGCCAAAAACCATCCGAGCTATTACCATTTTGTAGCTCAAAAACCTGAGAAGAAGATGCTCTAAATAACTCAGACTTCTAATCATAACCGGAAGCCTCTTTATTTCTTTGCCTCAGGGCCATGGAAATTTGGCCCATGTGCTCCCTCTTCCACACTAGAGCCGCGAATGCCTATAATATGGGGTAAGGTCACAATGTCTGCCAAGGTTGACCCTGGTCTAAGCCTGCAAAATCTTCAGAAGGTCAAAGACCTTCAGGATCAGGGGATGTATGGTCTGCTCGTAAACTTTGAAAACCTGATGACCCCCCACTACCTCTCTGAGACTGGTTTGGGGAGAAGTCCTCTTACAGAGCTTGGTAAGTGTTTTTCATTCAAGTCATACCTCTGAGTTTATGCATGCCTGACTCTCTAACTCAGACCTTTCTATTTTGTAGAGCGCCCGAAGGGAATATCGGACGAGATTTGGGAGATGGTAGTACCGAGCTTGACAAAGCTTGTCAAGAAGGCTGGTTTGAATGCTCCTCCTCCCCCTCCCTCAACCTCGAAGGCTCAGGCCACAAGGAAGAGGAATGTTACTGCCCCTGCCCCTGAGGATCAGAGGCAGAAGAAGAAGGGTGGGGATTCTGCCATCCCTATATCATCTGCAGATGCATTGGCTGCTCGTATAGAGCAACTGAAAATCAATGACAGCATAATAGGTCACAGTCTGCAGGCACTAGATGCCATCGGCTCTGCCATGATCGAGGCTGATAAACGTTTTTGTCGGTCAGTGGACACACCTTTGCTGGTTGAATTTGGTCTCCACGGGTCTATTCAGGTATGATTTCATACTTCAGTATAGTCTTCAAAGTGTGGCCTCTGATTTGATTTTCAATTCATATACACGATCACATAATTTGCAGGGCCTAGCTACTATGCATCATCTCGTCAACTGGACTCTGAGGAAGTTACCCCTCATTCAGAAGGGTCAAGAGGCCGAGAAGGTGCAAAATTCTCTGAATGCAGAGGTAGACCGTCTGAAGTCTGCTTTTGATGGGTCTGAGAAGAAGGTGAAGGGGATGGAGAAAGAGCTCTCCAAACTTAAAAAGGACCATGCAGTGGCTCTAAAGGCAAAGGACGATGTTCTCCAGCAAAAGGTCGACTATGTGGTGAAGTCAGCCCTTGAAGACGCTTCTGAGGGGATATTGGCTGATTATAAAGCCTCTGATGAATTCATAAGCTTCGGCTTCGAGTACCTCGAAAGAGGTATTAAGGCTACTATCAAATGGGCGGCTGCTAAGGAGAAGGAGGCTAGGAGTTTGAAGGCCTCTAACTTCGTAGGTCTGGGTTTTGCAAACCCTAAGCTTGCTCAAGCCCTTCAGGTGGTAGAAGAGGAGGTCGCTGCCCCTGCAGAGACTGCGCCACTTGACGGTACAGAGATAGAGGGAACTGACCTCAGAGAAGATGGGGACGTGGTGACTAACATCGTCCAAGAGAATCAGGCCGAGGACACCAACACTCTCCCTCCAAACCCATAGGCTATTCTGTGAATCTTTTTGTACTTTTGTAACCCCTTAGTTGTAATCTCTGAATAACATTGTCAGCTTGTGTTTTTGAATTTTTACAACTGGATGGCAACCTCTGAGGAGGGTTTTTACTTCATTTGTTTTGTTTGTTGAATGCTTCCTTGCCATGCGATATTTTAGCTCTGAAGTCTTGTTGCAATGATGTCTGTTTAAACGAATTAATAGCCTTACCTCAAACCTTGTCACCGCTTAATGATGTTATAAGGTCTGAGGCCATCAACTAAGATGTTATCCTTATAATTAATCTTACCAAATTAATGATGTTAAGGGTCTGAGGTCATCCGATTATGGTGTCTGACCTCAGACCTTGTCACCACTTAATGATGTTATTAGGGTCTGAGGTCATCACCTGAGATGTTATCCTCATAATTAATCTCACCAAATTAATGATGTTAAGGGTCTGAGGTCATCCAATTATGGTGTCTGACCTCAGACCTCGTCACCACTGAATGATGTTATAAGGATCTGAGGTCATCACCTAAGATGTTATCCTCATAATTAATCTCACTAAATTAATGATGTTATAAGGGTCTGAGGTCATCCAATTATGGTGTCTGACCTCAGACCTTGTCACCAATTAATGATGTTATAAGGGTCTAAGGTCATCACCTAAGATGTTATCCTCATAATTAATCTCACCAAATTAATGATGTTAAGGGTCTGAGGTCATACAATTATGGTGTCTGACCTCAGACCTTGTCACCACTTAATGATGCTATAAGGGTCTGAGGTCATCCAATTATGGTGTCTGACCTCAGACCTTGTCACCACTTAATGATGCTATAAGGATCTGAGGTCATCCAATTATGGTGTCTGGCCTCAGACATTGTCACCACTTAATGATGTTATAAGGGTCTGAGGTCATCTAATTATGGTGTCTGACCTTAGACCTTGTCACCACTTAATGATGTTATAAGGGTCTGAGGTCATCACCTAAGATGTTATCCTCATAATTAATCTCACAAAATTAATGATGTTAAGGGTCTGAGGTCATCCAATTATGGTGTCTGACCTCAGACCTTGTCACCACTTAATGATGTTATAAGGGTCTGAGGTCATCACCTAAGATGTTATCCTCACATTTTCTACCATTAGAGCACAATAAAGCAAGAATCGACATGGAAACTGATCTCTTATTAATAATCTCTTCATAAGATGGTACATTTACATAACTTTCTGCAACATCATATGTAATACTTCTTCAGATGATCAGCATTTCAGGGATTGGCAAAAGGTTCCCCTTCTAGGTTTTCTAGCCTGTAGGTCCCGGGTACAACCTCTTTTGTCACTTTATAGGGACCATGCCAGTTTGGGTGGAGTTTATTTATTTTCTGTAAGGTCTTTTTCAGTACCAAGTTTCCCACGGTAATGGGTCTTGACTTTACCCTCTGATTGTAGAATTTTGTTGCTCTCTGCTGGTAAGCTGCTTGTCTGATTTCTGTGTCTTCCCTTCTCTCTTCAATCAGATCTAGGTCTAGTCTCTTCTCTTCCCCATTTTTATCAGGGTCATAGGTCTGAACCCTATGAGTTGGGAGTCCCACTTCTGTTGGTATGACGGCCTTTGAGCCGTGTGCTAGCATGAACGGGGTTTCTTATGTTGGTGTCCTTGTCGTGGTTCTGTAGGCCCATAACACAGTGTAAACCTCTTCAGTCCATCTTCCCTTCGCCTATTCTAACCTCTTCTTGATTCCATCGAGGATTATTCTGTTCGTGACTTTGGTCTGACCGTTTGCCTGAGGTCGGCCAGGAGATGAGAAGAACTACTTTATCCCAACTCTTATGCAATACTTTTCTAAAGAGGAGTTCTTGAACTGGGTTCCATTATCTAAGATGAGAGTGTTTGGGAGGCCATGTCTGCATATGATGTTCCTCCAAATAAATTGGAAGGTCTTATGTTCTGTGATCGTTATCATCGGCTCTACCTCCACCCACTTTGAGAAATAGTCAATGGCTACTATCAAGAACCGGTAACTGTTGCCAGCTCTTGGTAGGGGTCCTACTAAGTCAATTCCCCATACTGAAAACGGCCATGGAGAGGTGATTGACGTCATATGTTGATGAGGTTGATGAGGAATAGTGGAGAATCTTTGACATTTATTGCACCTCTTCACGTAAGCTGCAACATCTTTAGCCAAGGTTGGCCACCAGTTTCCCTGGGTAATAATTCTCTTGGCCAAGGGTATTTCTCCTATGTGACTGGAGAAAGAGCCCTCGTGAACTTCCTGTAAAATGCGGGGAACTTCGGTGGGATGCACACATCTGAGGAGAGGTAACAGAAATCCCTTATTGTACAGGACGTCTCCTACTATGGAGAACTTGGCAGCCCTATACCTCAATTTCCTCCTCTCTAACTTAGATTCGGGTAGATCTCCCTCTTTGATATATCTGATGAGGGGGTCCATCCATGAGTCTCCTAGATTTAAATTGAGACAAGGGTTGCATACCTCTTCTTCCTCAATGGTCGCTTTTCCTAAGACCTCGACCGGAACTGTCCTTCTGGCATTTTTCTTCGTCGTCGAGGCCAACCTTGTCAATGCATCTGTGTGGCTGTTACTTTGTCGAGTTACTCTCTTCAATTTTTTCTCTTCGAAATATTCTAACATCTCTCTCACCCTCTTAAGATACTTATCCATCCTTTCATCTTTGGCTTCATAGACTCACAATACTTAATTGACAACTAACCTTGAGTCGCTATGAAGTAGGAGTCGTCTGACACCCAGAGTCTTTGCCAATGAGAGACCTGCTATCATGGTTTCATATTCTGACTCGTTGTTAGATGCCTTGAAGTTGAACCTCAAAGCGTATTCGATGTTGGCACCATTTGGAGATAAAAGTATCAACCCTGCATCGCTTCCACTGTCACAGGAAGAACCATCAATGAAGAGGTTCCAAATGTTTGTATCCGATGAGAAGGCCCCTTCTGACATGATTCCTTATTTGAAGAGATACCGATCCTACTCGTTCTTTGCTACTCTGCTCCTAATCATTTTGGATACGACCTCTTCCTGGCCTCGGAAGACGTTCGGTGTTACCTTTTCCTGCTCTCGGAAGACGTTTAGCGCCATCTCTTCCTACTCTCGGAAGACACTGCTTTTTGACCCTTCAGCACCCTCTAGGTCATTTTATGCCTCAGCCTCTTCCCATGTGAACTCAGTAACAAAGTCTGTGAGGGCTTGCCCTTTAATGGTTATCCTAGGTTGGTAGGTAAGGTCATACTCCCCCAACTCAATGGCCCAAGTCATCAATCTTCTAGACTTCTCAGGTTTATAGGACCTGTCTTAGTGGGGAATCGGTGAGGACGACCATGGAATGGGCTTGGAAGTAGGGCTTCATCTTCCTTGAAGCATGTATCAGGGTGTAGGCTAACTTTTCCATACGAGGGTAAGTTTGTTCAGACCCTTGAAGGGCTTTACTATTGAAATACACAGGCCTTTGGATTCCAACGTCTTCCCGTACTATGGCTGTACTGATAGCCGATTCAGAGACTGCTAGATACACATACAATTTCTCTCCTACTATGGGCCGAGATAACAACAAGGGAGACCCAAGGTAAGACTTGAGCTGGTTGAAAGCTTTTTTGCACTCTTCGTCCCACTGAAAGGACTTTCTAAGCACTTTAAAGAACGTAAGACACTTTTCCATTGCTCTGGAAACAAATCTGTTGAGTGCGGTCACTCTCCCTGTGAGTCTTTGGACGTCCTTGATGCTCCTTGGTGTCTTCATGTCAAGCAAAGCCTTGATTTTCTCAGGGTTTGCTTTGATTCCTCTCTGATTGGCGATAAATCCAAGGAACTTCCCAGCTCCTACCATGAAGACACACTTCGCGGGGTTGAGTTTCATTCTGTACAAGTCCATAGTATCGAAGGTCTTTTCGAGGTCTGCCACATAAGTGCAGGCTTTTAAGCTCTTCATCAACATATCGTCTACATACACCTCCATAGTTTCGCCTATTTGATCTTTGAACATCTTATTCACAAGACGTTGGTATGTTACCCCCGCATTTTTCAGACAGAAGAGCATCACTTTGTAGCAGTACGTCCCTTTGTCGGTAATGAAGGTTGTCTTCTCTGAGTCTTCCACATCCATGAAGATCTGATTGTAGAGTGAATACGCGTCTATGAAGCTCATGAGCTCATGCCCTGCAGTAGCATCTACCATCTGATCTATTCGAGGTAAGGGATGGCTGTCTTTTGGGCAAGACTTGTTCAGGTCGGTGAAATCAACGCACATTCTCCACTTCCCATTGGCTTTGGGCACGATGATTGCATTTGATAACCACTCCGGATATATGACTTCTCTTATAAACTCAGCCTCTTCTAATTTTTTAACCTCTTTCCGGATGACATCGTACTTCTCCCTGGAGTAAACTCTTCGTCTTTGTTTGATAGGCCTGGCATCTTTGGTCACGTTGAGCTTGTGACTCATAACCTCAGGGTTGATGCCGGGCATGTCTGCGTGACTCCAAGCGAAGACACTCTGCCTCTTCCTCAGGAAGTTTATCAGCTCTTCCTTGATTTCTGCCTTTAGGGCTTTGCCGACCTGGATGGTTTTTTTCGGTTCTTCCGCGGCCTCTCCCTTCTTCAACTTTATTTCATCTTTTGGGTCAAGTGTATCAATGCTATAAGTGGTGGTTGCCCTCTTATGGGCCTCTCTCTCTTCGGACGAGTTGAAGTAACATTCTCGTGCTATGGTCTGGTCACCTTGCACTTCCCCTACCCCATAGGGGGGCGGGAATTTTAGCATCTGGTGGACCGTCGATGGCACAGCTTCAAATTCCTTAAGGGCCACTTTTCCAATGATAAGGTTATAGGCCGAGAAGACGTTTTCGTCCATCACCAAAAAATTTATCTTCCGGGTCAACCTCTTAGGCCACTCGTCTCCCATCCGTACGTCCATCTCGTACATTCCCAATAGGTGGACCTTTTCGCTGCTGAAGCCCATTAAAGGATGATGATAGGGTACCAGCCTAGCTCTGCTAAGACCTAGGCTCTTGAAGCAGGGCCAAAACATCACGTCTGCTGAACTCCCTCCGTCCACGAGGATCCAATGCACCTCGCATCCATGTACCCTCATTGTTATTACCAAAGGGTCATCATGTGGGGCTAAGATACCTTTGAAGTCGAGTCGGTAGAACCCAACTATAAGGGTGTCCATGTCCACCTTCTTTCTCTTTTGCGCTGCATCGGAAGACGTTAGATTTATAACTTCAAGTTTGGCCATTGACTTGGCCTCTGCCACATGATCTTTCCTGTCAGCCACTTCAGAGCAACCTCCCGCGAGTCCTCTGCATATGGTGTTAACACCAAAGGAGATCATGCCAACCCTCTTCACCACGGTGTTATCATCTTTCGGCGAAAGGTCCGGATCGTCTTCATCATCACCTTCTGAATCATTGTCTCTTCTAGCTGGGGCATCGTCACGGCATCTGTCGTTTCTCCTTTTCCTAGGGTCATCTCTTCCCCCTTTAGGAGCCTTACCATCAACATACTTCCTCAACTTTTTGGACTTTAACATCTTTTCAATCTCATCCTTCAAGCCGAAGCATCTGTCCGTAATATGGCCATGGTCCTGGTGGAACTCACACCATAAGTTTTTGGTCCTCTTATGTGGAGGGGCCTTCAGTTTCTCTGGCCATATTAGAGTCCTGTCATTCTTGATCTCGTTGAGGATATGCTCACAGCTCACGGTTAGAGGAGTATAGTGAGAGAACTTGTCATCGGCTGACCTCTTCTTTCCATATTTCTTTCTTCGAGGCTTCTCGCTACTACCGTGATTCTCATCCTCATACTTGGCGGCCATTACCTCCTCGGCATTCATGACTTTTCCCGTAGTCGCCAGCAGCTCTGCCATAGACCTGGGAGGGTCTTCCATGAATTTCCACAACAACTTCCCTTTCTGAAGGACTCCTATGAGGGCGGTCATGGCTATATTCTCTTCGTAGTCTTCAACTTCATGTTTTTCTTTGTTGAGCCTGGCGATGTAGTCTCTTAGGCTCTCGTCCTTACCTTGCTTGACATACAGTAGATGAGTTCTTTTGAGGTCTTACCCCAAAGCAGAAGTTGTGGATGAATCGTTCAGCCAAGCCCTTGAAGCTCTCAATTGAATTCTTCGAAAGAGAAGTAAACCAGCTGTGTGCTACTCCTATCAATGTCCCAGAGAAGGCCCTACACTTCATCTCATCAGGTATCGAGTAGATGTCCGTCGCCGACTGATACATCTCAATGTGGTGTACAGGGTTGGTGCTACCATCATACTTGGGAGACACCACTGCTGGTTTGAACTTAGCAGGGGTCGGGAAGCTCACTATCTTAGCTACGAATGGAGAGCCTTCTGAGTAACCCCTCTGCAATGGATCCCTACTTTTAATGAGGTCTCATATCTTTTCCTCAAGACGTTGGATAGAGTCATTCCATGGTCTCCTACCATCGGCCTGGCCAAGGTTGTCCCCAGCCACCTCCAAGGGATGGACTGAGGGTTCCCCTGCCGCAGCACAACGTCGGCTGCTGACCTCTTCCTGTTCTCTACCCCTTCCTTCACGGGGTCGGCCTTGGTCAGGCCGACCTTGTCTGTCTCCTCTTTGAGAGCCGGCTGCACTTCTCGACCTTGATGACCTCTGTCTTAGGTCATTCACTAGGCCCAACCTCTCAAAGGCTGACCCTTTGCTCAATCGATTAAAAGCTGATCCTCGTTGTTGGGCCTCTTCACCTCTTCGGTAGACACAACCTCGGCTCTGCTGAAGAGGACTTACTGTATTATTCAAAACCTCATACGGCTCCCAACAACCTTCCGGGACCTCTTCCGCCTCTAGATCGTCATACCTATCCTCCGGGCAAGGGTTTCCTTGCCTCCCCAAGCATAAGCGCCTAGGGTCAGCAATGTCCCTCCTTTGCTGGAATGCAGGTTGGTCTTTCATTGGTACCTGGGGTTGTCCCCTGGCATCAGGATGAGGCTGGACAACTGCTGGCGTGATCATTTCCGGTAAAACTCCAGGTGGCCTCATCATAGTTTGGCTGAGCTGTGCAAACTGCTCCTGCATAGCTTGTTGCATTACAGCCAAAGACCTCAAGGCTGCAGCTACCTCCGCCATTTCGGGTTGAGGCGGTGCCTGGCTGAAACTAGGCCCTCCCCCCACCAGGCGGTGGAAGAGGAGGTGGTAACTCTGGTGCCATATGTTAATACTAAAGAGCTTGAGTAGTAGATGAGCTTAATACCTTAGAGGACCTCTTTTAATGGCAAAACAGCTCCACGCAAGGGGTGGTGCCTGGTTCACCACCAGAGTCTCCGGTGAGATTAAACTGAAGAAGAGGAAGAGACAGCTTCTCGTTTCCACAGACGGCGCCAAAATGATGATGATGGAAACAGCACCATCCTTCAATGTGTTTGCGAGCTCAATTTAATGTTAACAATGGCAGCATAAGAGTATATGTATATATAGTAGAAGGAGGTGAGGAGAAGAGGATTCACACCGGAATGTAAGTGGTTCAGCCAATCAGGCCTACGTCCACTATGTAAGTGTATGATGTGTCACTGTATGAGGGCTCTAATGGCCATAGATACAAACTCTCAAGCTTTCTCTCTCTACTGTGTATTTGAACAGAGTTTCAACTAGGGTTGGTAATTTCGAATCCTTTTTAAGAAGGAGAAGACAGGTATATATAGTTCTTGGGGGGTATAGTGTACCCCCCATGCATGCAATGAGCATGTGTGTGTTGATCTAGCCAATATGATGAAGACATCTGTTCCTGTCACATGTAGAGAATGATGATGAAATATTCCCCCCATGTGGGGGGAATGATTTGTTATAACTGATTTGTGTCCACGTGTCCTTGTCCACACATATGTCAATAAGTGCTCGACCTCCGTGTTTGGTTATGACCTCGACCTGGGAGAGTCCGAGGTTGATAAGTTCTAGCTGCTCATTCAATCCGAGATGAGCCATGAAGGTCTCGGCTTAAGTGAAGTCGAGGTAAGTAATTAGGGTAAGCCTGGGCCGAGGTTAAGCTGGCATGTGCCTAGGACATCGGTTGATTTACTGATGAGGTCGACCTTGGTAGAAGTATGGCTCCTCATAACCTCGACCTACCCCCGGCCGAGGTTGTCTTTCTCGGGAGATCTGACGAACTGTTGGCCTCCTGATTCATGCAGTCTCCCCCTGAAGAGGTTGGTAGTGATGTCGGCCAGGGCCGACCCTTCTATGGCCGAGAGTGCTGATCGCTGACCCAAGGCTTTTCCAGCGTCGGCCATGTCCTCGGCCGAGGTTGGTGTCTCTGAGCCGAGGTGACACTTGGGGCATATCAGTGTCCCCCATAGATGATGAATTGGGATGCCAATCATCTCAGGATAAGTGAGTCATTGGAAGAGGCATCTGTTAGGTAATGGTTTCTATCGAGTAGGTTCCATATGTCATAGTACCAGACTGAGGGTCCTATGGTTGTTTCTTCGATGACATTGATCTCAAAGAAATATGAAGGGTTATTTTGGTTGGTTACGGTGAATGTGATTTTTGTAGTGCCCTTCGATATGTCTATCATAGAGGAAATGAGTGTCAAGTGCATCTATGATGTTATTTTTAGCCCTCTGTAAGAAGTTGAATTCAAGTTGTTCGAATTGAGCGGTTACCTCTTCTAAGTAGGCAGGGTATGGTTAGAGCTTGTCGTCTTGAATCCTATATTTTCCTAGTATTTTACTGATAATTAGGTTGGAATCTCCATAGGCCTTGAGGTTGGTGATCTTCATTTCCAATGTGATTTCGAGTTTCGTGATGCAAGCCTCGTACTCGCACTACACCAAAAATAGGAAACTGTCACGGTTTAAAACAGAGTCAGACCCAATCTGGCACGGTTAAAAACCGTGCCAGAATCAGGGGTGCTAGATTTTCTGGCGCGGTTTAAAATCGTGCCAGATTTCCCAAACTGGCACGCTTTTAAACTGTGCCAGTTTTTTATCTGGCACGCTTTTGGCACCCTTTTAAACAGTGCTAGATGTTAAATCTGGCATGCTTTTGACACATGTTGGAACCGTGCCAAATTGTCTATTTTCTGGCACGCTTTTGGCACGGTTATAAAGCATGCCAGATTGTTTTATAAGTGTGCTTATCTTTATAAATTGTTACAATTTTGGCAGGGTTTAAAACCGTGCCAAATTTTTCAATTAATAAAAAAAATAAAAAGAGGAAACAAATCTGGAAAATATGCAAATTCCAAATCTGGTAGGAAAAATATTTATTATTTGCAAAAAAAAAGTCAGAAATTATGAATATCGCAGGTTGTTGATAAACTAGTGTGCATATAAACTTCAAAAAATTACAAGAGTTAATACCAATATAAAGCCCGCACGACCACAAAAATCGACAATAACTTCAAAAAATTACAAGAGTTAATAGGTCCCGGATAAAAAAAAAAATTGGGCAGAGTTTTCTCTATTTTTTTAGCATTCCAAAATCTGCTAACATAAAATCTGTCAATATAAAGCCCGCACGGCCATAAAAGTTGACAATAAAACTACTATAGCCAGCACGATCATAAAAGTAAACAATAAAACTACTAAAGCCTGCTCGGCCATAACACAAAAAATAGAATCCTAAAAATTAACGACACTTAATAAATAATCCCCCTATTGTAAAGCATTTAATTCTTCGTGAGTTCCAAGTGGATAAAAGCTAGCGATTGAATGTCATCCTCCAAAGAAATAAGACACAAAAAAGATACGATATTAGTAACTAAGTCATTTTAAAAAAATCGTATTCAAGCTAAAAAATTGCATATACGAGTTACAATGATTATTATATTTTCAAACTGAAAGTCTCATGAGTACGTGGTTAGTTCATACAAGTTACATTAATCTCATACGATGTGTTAGTACCTCTTACTAGGGCTGTAAAATGAACCAAGCTACTCGAGCTCGGATCGTGTTCGTTCGGAAAAAAGCTCGTTTGAGACTAGCTCGTAAAATAAATGAGCAAAGCTTGAACAAAAATTTAAGCTCGTTATCTTATTGAGCTCGGGTCGGATTCGGCTCGATCATCGATATCCATATTAAACTAGTGTAAAATAACCAAGCTACTCGAGCTCGGCTCGTATTCGCTTGCTTAGAAGATCGTTCGAGCTTGGATCGTAGGATAAATAAAACGATCTTGAACCATACTTTTAGGCTCGTTTACATTTACAAACCAAGCTTGAGCATTCTTAAGCTCGGCTCGGCTCGCCTCATATTCACCCCTACCTCTTACGGGGCCGATTGGGGGCTGGTTTGGATTTTCACCCTTTAACGGCTTGTTTTTAAGCCTAATCTAGAAAATTTCAAATTATCATCATATGCTCAAACCGGGAGACCCGTGACTACGTGGTCAGTTCCTACGCGTTATATTGGTCCCGTGCAAGGTATTCATGCCTCTTACGGGGCCGTTTGGCGGCTGAATTGGGTTTTCACCCTTTAACGGCGTGTTTTAAGCCTAATCTAGAAAATTTCAAATTATCGTCATATGCTCAAATTGGGAGACCTGTGACTACGCGATTATTTCGTATAAGCTACATTGGTCCCGTGCGAGGTGTTCATGCCTCTTAGGGGGGGCGTTTGGGGGCAGAATTGGGTTTTCACCCTTTAACGACTTGTTTTTAAGCCTAATCTAGAAATTTTCAAATTATCATCATATGCTCAAACCGGTAGACCCGTGACTATGCGATCAGTTCCTACGAGTTACATTGGTCCCGTGCGAGGTGTTAGTACCTTTTACGGGGCCGTTTGGGGGTTAGTTGGGGTTTTCACCCTTTAACGCCCTTTTTAAGCCTAATAAAATATTTTCAAATTATCGTCATATTCTCAAATGGTGAGTCCCATTATTATGCGGTCAGTTCCTACGAGTTACATTAGTCTCGTGGAAGGTGTTCATGCCTCTTACAGCGCCGTTTGGGGGTTGGTTTGGGTTTTCACCCTTTAACGGCTTGTTTTTAAGCCTAATCTATAAATTTTCAAAGTATCATCATATGCTCAAATCGGGAGACCCGTGACTACGCGGTTATTTCGTATAAGTTACATTGGTCCCGTGCAAGGTGTTCATGCCTCTTACGGGGCCGAATTGGGTTTTCACCCTTTAACAGCTTGTTTTTAAGCCTAATCTAGAAATTTTCAAATTATCAACATATGCTCAAATCGGGAGACCCATGACTACGCGATCAGTTCCTATGAGTTACATTGGTCCCGTGTGAGGTGTTAATACCTTTTACGGGGCCGTTTGGAGGTTGGTTTGGATTTTCACCCTTTAACAACCTTTTAAAGCCTAATATAGATATTTTCAAATTATCGTCATATTCTCAAACCGGGAGGCCCGTTACTATGCGGTTAGTTCCTACGAGTTACATTGCTCCCGTGGGAGGTATTCATGCCTCTTACGGTGCCGTTTGGGGGTTGGTTTGGCTTTTTACCCTTTAACGACTTATTTTTAAGCCTAATCTAGATATTTTCAAATTATCATCGTATGCTCAAATCGGGAGACCCGTGACTACGGAGTTATTTTGTATAAGTTACATTGGTCCCGTGCGAGGTGTTCATGCCTCTTACGGGGCCGTTTGGGGGCCGAATTGGGTTTTCACCCTTTAACGACTTATTTTTAAGTCTGATCTAGAAATTTTCAAATTATCATCATATGCTCAAACTGGGAGACCCGTGACTACGAGGTTAGTTCCTACGAGTTACATTGGTCCCGTGCGAGGTGTTAGTGCCTCTTACGGGGACGTTTGGGGGCTGGTTTGGGTTTTTACCCTTTAACGGCTTGTTTTTAAGCCTAATCTAGATATTTTCAAATTATGATCATATTCATAAACTGGTAGACCCCTGACTACGCGACTAGTTCCTATGAGTTAAATATGTATCATGTGAGGTGTTAGTGCCTCTAACGGGGCCGTTTGGGGGTTGATTTGGGTTTACACCCTTTAACGGCTTATTTTTAAGCCTAATCTAGAAATTTTCAAATTGTCATCATATGCTCAAACTGGGAGACCTGTGACTATGCGATCAGTTCCTACGAGTTGCATTGGTCCCGTGTGAGGTGTTAGTGCCTCTTACGGGGACGTTTGGGGGATGGTTTGGATTTTCACCCTTTAATGGCTTATTTTTTAGCCTAATCCAGATATTTTCAAATTATCGTCATATTCGTAAACCGGGAGACCCGTGACTAAGCGATCAGTTCCTACGAGTTACATTGGTCCCGTGCGAGGTGTTAGTACCTCTTACGGGGCCATTTGGGGGTTATTTTGGATTTTGACCCTTTAACGGCCTGTTTAAGCCTAATATAAATATTTTCAAATTATCGTCATATTCTCAAACCGGGAGACCAGTGACTATGTTGTTATTTCGTATAAGTTACATTGGTCCCGTGCGAGGTGTTCATGCCTCTTATGGGGACGTTTTGGGTTGGTTTGGGTTTTCACCCTTTAATCTATATTAACGATGTTAAAAGCAAGACAGTTTTAACAATAGGGAACTAAAATATATTTTAAGCATCAAATAAAGAGGAATCTAAAATATATATTAAGCATGAGAGAGCATGAAAACTCAAATAAATATTACCTTTATCATTCGTTGGTGTCATCAATGGGAGGGAGGAAGTCATCGTGCCAATACAAAAATCCATTGTTACCCACATCTCCCAATGTCTCACAAGATCCTTGTTTTCCACCCCAAACTGGATATTCAGGGACTTTTATGAGGTCGAGTACGATCTTCACTGCTCTCTTTCCTAACTCATGGAAGTGAACTGAAGATACAGCTCCTGGCGGCAACTTCCTACCATAACCGACGACTTGACCAGTGTGAGATAGTATTTTGCATTCCACCATTGAGCTAAAACTTGAAACTTGGGATGTGGGGGGAGTAAAAGGACTGGAAGGAGTTGCAGTGCTTGGATATGGTAATGCATGAGTATTATGTCCAACACATGTGAACTTTTCATTCTCAAAATTCTTTACGAAATCTGAGAGTGTAGACTTCACACCTTCCATTTCTTCTCTAAGGTTATCCACATGATCCTTCCAACTTTTGTTGTTCGCATTTACCTCTTGAAGCATTTCTCGAGCAAATGCAGATGCCAATATAGCTGTTCTAGAAATCGTGAACCCAACGCAACGAACACGTCCTCGCGTGTCTTTCCCAAATACATCAAAAATTGGCCCAGCATCCAAGGTCTCCTCTTGACCACTCGCTTGGTATACATCTAGAAGCATTTTAACCTTATCCTCTAGATAAAGACATTAAAGTTGTCATTTGAATTACATATTGGGTAAAAGAAGCAAAAAGGAAAACATTAAAACTAAATTACTGCAAATGCTTTATCATTAGGCCCATAATCTCCGCTTTTTACTTTATGAGCTGACAACCACAATTCATCACGGGTTGGTTCACGCCCATGCTCCTTTTTCCAATTCTCTGCAGCTCGGGCATAACCGTAACGACCCGTGTTATGAGTAGTCATTTTCGCACAATTTTGTTTTATCTCTTTATTTTTTCTTCGCAAATCCTTTTGGGCCTGTACAGCTTCATTGTCACAAAATACCTCCCAATCCTCAGGTTTAACATTTTTAGGAACATTCTCCCTCCAGTTTGCAACATCGTCACCCTTCAAATTTACCCTTATCTTGGCCTTGAACTTCTTCCAAGACTCGTTAGCTTTTTTCATAAACATGTTTTTTTTATTATCTTTCACATCGGGAAAATATTTCTACAATATTTGAAAGAAACAAAATTCATCATTATGTAATTAAATTTAGTAACTATTACAATTGTAGCCAAAGAGAAAAAATATTATACCTTGAACATTGTCCAAATTTGATTCTTATATCGCACGTCTACATGTTTCCATGTTGTATAAGAAACCGGTACATGCATCCTAGTGAGGTCTCCCCATCTAGTAAAGGGTGTAGCTGAATTATCCCCCACTGGAAGGCCATGCTCGTTAAATTTTAATCTCTTTATGGAAAGTGCATCACCCATTGTCGAAGAAATCGAAGCAACCTTCGAGCGGGAGTTTGATCCTGGTGTCTCACCACTTGGTGACGGATTTGAATTATCACCCACCCGAGACATTATTTATCTGACAAGAGATTGTTTGGCACAAAAATAATCAGAATAACATTTTGAGTGTTCTGACATATATGAATTAAACATTTTCATATTCATAAAACAGCCATATACCATCTAATCCTCAAATCCCAATGAGGATATTATTACTCTTTCAAAATACACTACAAGAAAGCCATATATGTGTGTGTGGTTATAGACATATGGGGTATATATATATATAGCTAGTTGGTATATATATTCTGTAAAAACAAAATATATATACAGAATATATATATATATATATATATATATATATATATATATCTGTATATATATTCTGTTTTTACAGTAAAAATAAAAACAGAATATATTTCTGTAATATATTATGTATATATATTCTGTTTTTACAGTAAATATATAAAAATAAAAATAAATATATATATATAGAGAATATTACAGAATATATTATGTATATATATTCTGCTTTTACAGTAAATATATACAAAATATATACATATACATACATATATATATATATATATAGCTGCGAGTGAAGAAAATGAGCCATCCTCACCAGATTTCACTATTTTACTTGTGTATATATATATATATATATATATATATATTATGTTTTACTTCTATATATAATTGAGTTCTCACAAATCCCAGTTGAATTTGATAACATATTTTATCCCCATAGTGACATAAAAAGCAGGTTTATGACCAATATTACCACATAATTCTCCTCCAAAAAAGCCTCTGGAGGTTCTGAACACATCGCCAATCGCAGCTGTTTTAGATTATGAGGATAACCCATCCGTATTGAGTTTAATCCATCCTATAATAGGAGGGGACCGTCTAACTTCAGATATTTTGGGACTACTCTTTGCTCCGTTTAAGATTAGAGAAGTGGAGTATTCGTAAATCATCAACAATGTTAAACATATGATCTTTACTAAATGAATGAACAGGTACTGCAGTTGCGATACTCGTACTGTTGCTGCTGCGATAAGATTTGAAGACAATACTAACATTGCCCCAATTGAGCAGGTTGTTCTCTCAACCTTTAGTGAAGATGGAATTGGTAAATCTAGATACATAAAGCAGATCACTCCGGATACATAATTCCTAGATCATGGAAATGCATGTATTGTGATTACTATGGGTCGAGCACTGAAAAGTGTTGAGAAATTCAAAATGATAGAGCAATATGTAGAGAAACTTGGTTTTACTCGTGTTGATATTGATGTCGGATATGTTCCTAATGATCTCCAAGTTGGCCAAACTAGAAAAATTGTGGCCCCAGAGTTGTACATGGCTTTTGCTGTTTCGGGAGTTATTCAACACATGACAGGCATGAAAGATTCTAAGGTTATTGTTGGTGTAAACAAAGATGATGATGCACCCAGTAAAAAAAATGATATCAAAGTTCATTAGATTCAATAGATTAACAATAACTAAATACCCAAGTTCAATATATTCAATAGATTGACAATAACTAAATACCAAAGTTTAAATAGTAAAAAAGTGATATCAGGTTCGAACATGAAGCCATTACATTATATGAATTCGGTGTCTAAAAGTTCCAACAACTTCTCATTTTCCTCGAGAATGGAGTCATACATCGTACGATCAATCTCAATCGCATCTATTTCTTTTGTCAATCTCTTGGGAGAGTGCAAAACAATCGACCACCCCTTGAACTTGGTGCCTTTACAATAAAACACCTGAATTGCTTGAGATATAAGGATGAACGGATCGTCGTGTATTGAATTTTTACTCGTGAGCTTACTATGGTTCACCATCACCAATTTTAATGTCGGTTCAACTTTGCAAGCATTCTTATCATCTACGTCCACCCAATCACAATAAAAGACTGTATGCGTGAACTCAATATAATTTAAGTCGAGTATTTGTCTAATAACTCCATAAAAAGTTGTGAGGACCCCCTTCTTATTAAATGCCATCATGGATACACCACTACTCTGATAGCTGTGATTCTCTTCATATGCATAAGTACGAAAGGTATAGCCATTGCATTGGAACTTATCATAGCTAGTAACCCTATAGAGTGGGACATCGGCATGGGGCAAAATTTCGATATCATTAGATTTTAAGGCCTACAATGAAATGAACAATTTTTTAATATTTTTATAGAAATAAGGTTATGATAAAAAGAACAATTACCTATATAATTAAAGACTTGCCTTGTTCCTTAGCCAAGGGATGAAATCATCAATTCTATGCATCGATGTAGTCCCAGTTAACCCAAATTTGCTACAAGTAACGAATTTTGACATTAAGAAATTTTCAATTACAATAAAATAATATGAATTAGTAATGGGTTACATGTTTACCTTCTCCACTCATCAATGCCATGGTATTGAAATATGAGCCATCTTCGTACTTGTTCATACTGCACAGTATTTAAGGTTAACTCCTTACCTTTACCCAACGCTTGTTGACATATTGAGTCATCAAACTCATCATCAAGAAAATTCTCAACTTTCCTCTTATGAGTTCCTTCACCTCTAATCGACACATATTCCATGGCATACAAAGAAGCTTCATGTAATAAATATGCATTAGCAATGCTTCCTTTGATGTACCTCTTGTTCTGTGACCACCTTTTGTATCTTCCCATTTCTCTTTCAAACAACCACATTGCACGATATCTAGGTGGCCCATCTGTCAATGCTTCATTGCCTAAATAGTGCATGAGGTGGATCATGACCACAAAAAAGGCAGGTGGAAAATAAATTTCGAGGACACAAAGAGCCTCTACCAATGCTTGTTTTGCCTTCAAAAGATGTTCCCTGAAAATCACTTTCGCAAAAACAACATTAAAGAATATGCTTATCCGTTAGATAGCTTTAAACAAAGGCTTATGATCAAGAAATGAATGCATAAGCAACGCAGGAAGCAATCATTGCATAATGACGTGATAATCATGAGACTTGAGATCGGTTAATCCGGGAAGGTCAAGGTTAACATTATTACTGAAATTTGATGAAAAGCCAATCAGTACCTTCAATATTTTCAAGGTGAAATAAAAGGCTTCTTTCTCTTGCTTTCCTAATGCAAAAGGTGCTAATGGCATTCGCATTTTATTACTACCTTCAACATCTTGCATCCATAATTTTCTCTTAAGATTCAACGGGACCTTCAACTCTTCCCGGGCTCTAACTGTATCTTTATTTGACGATCCTTTCCTTGAGAGAATGGTACCTAAAAGAGTCTCTATTATGTTATTTTCAACATGCATAATGTCTAAATTATGTTGAATATCATGATCCTTCCAGTACTCCAAGTCAAATAAAATGGATCTCCTCGAAAAACCCTCAGTTCCTGTGAGATCCTCGTCGTCACCTTCACGTGATTGATCATCATTATCTACATCATCTTCCAATACTATTGCCTTTTTTTCTTTCCCCTTCCCTTTCCCCTTCCCTTTCCCCTTCCCTTTCCCCTTCCCCTTCCCTTTCCCCTTCCCCTTCCCCTTCCCTTTAGCCTTCCCCTTCCCCACTCCATCTCCCTCTCCCTCTTTTCGAGCACCTTCTCGAGCAATAAAAGACATAATTTTCTCAACCTCTACACTTCTTAACTTTCATGGAGCCATAGCAGTCTCTATTTTACCATTAAATGTTTGCTTTGATGTGTCGTACCTGTAAGGATGGTTTTTGGGAAGGAACATGCGAGATCGTTGATGGAAACATTTTGTTAACTTGTAAAGATATTCAGAAGGTGTGTTTGTAGAGCAAACATGACACCCATAATAACCTTGAGTTGAACAACCTGCTAACATCCCATAAGCAGGAAAATCATGAATAGCCCACATCAACATGGATTTTAACTGAAAATGTTCATTTTTATTTGCATCCCAAGCCTCGACTCCAGACCATAAGATCTTCAGCTCGTCGACTAAGGGTTGGAGGAAGACATCAATATTACTTGATGGTGACTTTGGCTCGGGAATCAATACAGTCAACATTGAAAACTCACTATTCATACACATTGATGGGGGAGGATTGAGAGGCTGAATAATCACTGGCCAACAACTATAGTTATGGCCAAACATGTTATTAGGGTTAAAATCGTCAGTTGCTATTGCAAGTCAAAGATTTCACGGATCCTTAGAAAATTTTCTCGACATAATGTTTGCATTTACCCACTCTGCTGAATCTCGGGGATGATGCATAAATTCCATACAAGAGCTTGCTCGAGCGTGCCAAGTCATTTTCTCAACTATCCATTTAATGGTATACAACCGCTTTAGCCTAGGGATTAACGGAAAATGTCGCATTACCTTCTTAGGAACCTTATGAAACTTCTTTTGTCCCTTGCGATATATAATTTCCTCCCCATCATCATCTCTTGAAGTATACTTGTATCACAAAGAACCACATTTTAGACATTTATTACAGTTTTCATGCTCTTTCCAAAATAACATGCAATTGTTAATGCACACATCATACTTAACATAGTCCATACCAAGATCTCTAACTGTGTTCTTCATTTCGGTATAACTAGTTGTCAAGTTGTTCCCTTTGAGGAGTAACTCATTCAATAATATAAGAATTCCACCTGTGGCGCCATCTGACAAATTAAATTACGTTTTTATATCATTTAACTTCACAAGAGCATACATGGTCGTATGGTGTGATGAACCAGTAGGAGGGTGCAGTGGCTCCATTGCGAGTTGATGTAAACGCTCATACTTCTTGCCTTTGCCTGTATGTGTGTGAGAATCATTCAAAATATCAAAAGTTTAGGGCCCTTCCTCACCACCTTCACAAATAGGCGCACTAGGACACGCTTCAGTCGTGAGCATCTCACAAGAATCATTCACAAGGTCATCCAAAGTTGTAATATTAGACACATCAATGTGTTATCCAACATTAGTCTGAGTCGCGGGTTGTGTTGGTCGCTGGACTGGATTAAGAATTGACGTCTCCCCATAAAAATGCCAAAAGGTGTAATTTATATCCATACCATAGTCCATCAAATGGATAAAGATTTCATCTAAAGAAACATGTCCTTTCCCATTATGACAACACCTACACGGACATGAATGTATATCCTCGGGAATAGTGTTACGCACATACTGCAAAAACTCTAACACCCCATCTCTATACGAATCGGTCTCAAAGTTTTTCTCCTTTATCCACTCTTTATTGATCATCAACGACATCCTGATAAACATGTGGATGCAGAATGTGTTAATAAGATTACATCACATAAAATAGCATTTCAAAATTTCAACCAGAGGAACTGTGGAGAATTACTAAATTACATAAATCACATATAATACATTCTAATTATCCAAATTGTCCCATATGTATTCTTTAACCCCTAATTTGATATCTATTGGTGGGCTCTCTCTCCAACAGGAGTAATAGTTTCGAGGAACTGTGGATCCTTTCTGCATCTTGACACATTGAGTAAATCAGAGAAACCTAGAGAAATATAAAGGTGGACTAAGATCTAACATCCATTCTTACATTTCAGTTATTAGACAGAAATAAAACCTCCAAACCTTAGTTTTTTAGTCAAGAACACATCACGAGCAACAACTCGTGTGATTGGACAAAACCAACCTAAATCGTTTTAAAAACTTCATATTTTAGCCTAAAAACACAACCAAATAATCTACCCTGCTTCTATAAACCCACGCCAATGATAATCAAGCCACATGACCTCATCAAACAATAATTATTTGACCTAAGAAAATAAAAAACCGAAGATGCTCTTCACCGTCCAAATACCATATCAAAAGAAAACCCAAATCCATAATCGAGATCAATTTTCATGGTTATAATTCAACGATTTATCATTTCATGGTCACACTATAGTTATGATTTGCATTTACATGTATAGTAATTCAAGTTAACAAGTGAGTGTATTACCATTATAATACATAATCAGCACCAATAGAAATTAAACTAACGTCTATAATTATGACACAATTGGAAAAATAATAACCACCAATTTTAGTTCAATGGGGTATTGTAATCCCAATATACCACATCCCAAATGGAAAAAAGAAATACATATTGGTAATACATTTGCATTAGTGGCAAAATAAAAAACATAAAAACCCTAGTTGGAGATTTCTAAACTACTCAGTATGAATCCATGTAAAGAATGATGAATCGATGTGCCAAAAATATGAGAAATGACAATAAAGAGTTAAACTAGAAAAGAAATAAATAAATAAATAAATTACAGAAATTACAATCTATGGGCAAAAATCCCTCTTGAACTCACCGAGAGAAGCGCCGACGGGAGCAGCGCCGGGAGACAGCAACGATGGGAGGTAGCAGCGACGGGAGGCAGTGCCGACGGGAGCAGCGCCGATGGCAACAGCGCAGACGGGGCTTTGTTTTGGGGTTTGTGTGGAGATGAAGCGCCGACGGGGCTTTGTTTTGGGGGTAGCATGGAGAGAGGGAGAGAGTTAGGTCAATTCTTGAAATTTGCTCCCTCTTGAATTTTTGGTCCCCCCTTGAAATTTTTGGGGCGTTATATTTTTAATGAAAAGTACTCATATTTGGCACGGTTTAAAACCGTGCCAGATTTTGCCACTGTTTTAATCAGTGCCAAATTAGGATAAATCAGCGCCAGATTCTGGCACGGTTTTAAACCATGCCAGAATTTCCTTGCCTCAGCGTGCCAGATTAGCATTTTTGGTGTAGTGTCGACCAAGTTGTTGGTTCACTCAATGTAATTTTAATATCAGTGGGAAGTCGTTGTGAGCCTGGGGATATAAGGGGCATTCCTATGTCAAATCCATTTTTTTTAGATGCCCCATCCAAGTACAGTTCCCACGTTTCTCTATCATTTAAGGAGAATAGGTCCTCATCCGGGAATTCTGCCTCGTATTGTTCTTCATCCGACAGGGATTGCCATACAAGGATGTCAAATATGAATTATCCTTTAGTGGCCTTTTGTGTGACGTACGCCGTCTCAAACTCGGAAACATCGGTGTCCATTTGTCCATCCTGCTAGAGAGGGAGGGCTTTTCAAATAGATATTTCAGGGGGTCCATTCTCGACATGAGTCTTATACTAAAAGACATCATGTAGTGGCGCGGTCTGTGAGTAATCCACATGAGGGATACACAAGCCTTTTCCAAGTTTGCGTATTTGATCTCATAGGATATTATCTTTTTATTGATATAGTCGATGGCTCATTCCCATCAGGAACTCTCCATATATTGTTCCAGCATAACTCTGGCAGTAGTGTCAGTTATGGCTATGTAGAGCGGGAGAGGTTATCCTGGTAGGGGATGTACTAGCACATGTGGTTGAGCAAGATATTCTTATATTTTCTCAAATTCTTCCCGGCATTGAGCGTTACACTATTTTGGTGAGTCTTTCTTGAGTAGTTGGAAGATGAGTACACAAATGGTAGTTAGTTAGTTGATGAACCGGCGTATAAACTATATTTGTCCTAGGAGGCCCGAACTTCCTTTTCTGCTCTGGGTGGGGGAATTTCCGATATGACTTTGACTTTGGAAAGGTCTACCTTGATTATGTCCTTGCTAAATTTTAATTTAAGCACTTTTACTTTAGTGACTCCAAAGATTCATTTCTACGAGTTTAGCCTTATTTTGAAGAGGCATACCTTTAGAATAATTTCTGGAGTGTCGGGATGTGTCCTTCTCGGTATTTGGATTTAATGATCATATTGTCTATGTAAACCTCCACTTCCTTGTGTATAAGGTCGTGTAGGATGGATGTGGGTTCTATCTAGTAAATTACACCGACATTTTTTAGATCGAAAGGCAAAATTATATAGTAGTACGTCCCCTTGGGGGTAATGAACCCAATTTTCTCCTGATGGTCATGGTGCATTATGATATGATTATAGCATGTGAATTCATCTACGAAGCATTTGAGCGCATTGTTAGTTGTACTAACTAACAATAAGTCAATGTGTGGTAGAGGAAAATCATCATTTGGTCAGGCCTGATTGGGATCCCTATAGTCAGCGCACATCTGAACTTTATCATTTATTTTAGGTACAGGTACGATGTTGGCAAGGCAAGTGGGGTACTCCACCACTCGGATGAACCTGATGTTGGATTATTTTTCCACTTCCTCCTTTAATTTTAAGGACCATTCGGGTATGATCTTGTGGAGCCTCTATTTTATAGGTTTGGCATCATGGGGAGTGGGTATCTCATGCATGATGATAATGGGGTCTATGTTGGTCATGTCAGCATAGGACCAAGTGAACATGTCTAGAAACTTGGTGAGGAGATCGATGAGTTTTTCCTGTTCATTCTCATCTTGAGGAGACCCTATTTATAATTGTTTATAGTTTTAGGGAGTGACCAAGTTTATGGTTATTGTGTCATCCTTGTTAGGATACATGAGTTTATTTTGACCTTGATCAAGTTTTTGTAAGTGTTTTGAGTATTTTATGTTCGTAGGGTTATCTTTATTAAGTGTGAATTATAATCCATCATTGGATTCATAATCATCATATGTAACACACACAGGCAAATACTGGAAATCACTAGTTATTATGCCATCAAAGGGAGGAAAGAAAACACTGATAATAGTATAGAAATCTTCTTTTAGAGATATACATTAGGATAGGTGATAAGGGGGGATCTTTAGCTAATAAAAAGACTCAAAGGGCCTCAGTATAATGGGAAGTGGGATACATCCAGTACAGGTCTAGTTTTCAGTACTATGGTTCCTTTGATGTTGGTGATGAGGTGAGCAGGGCTTTGCAGAGGTACTGTAGGAGGGACCTTCGGGTGATATGCAACTTTGGTACTAACTACCGATTGGGGTAGGCGATGTTACTTGAGCTGGGCACTCTTTCCCTTAGGATGGCCTTTAATTTCTGGTCGGGCATATAACAGGGTCACTATAAGGGAGTGCTTCGAAGAGGGCTTTCAGTAAGATCTGATGACTTTTACATTACACTGATAATCCCATGGGGGTTCGTCATTAATGTATTAAGATAGAGGTTGATCTCAGGGATACTGACCAGTCATCCTTTCTCTGTAATGGGGCCTCGGGTAGCTGAGGTATCGAAGCATTCAGTGGGGGTTAAGTTAGTGAACTCAACATGGCTATTAGAGCGGTCTCATTAGGAAATAGCATGGGTAATCCCAATTCTGGCTCTATCTTGGAATTCCCTCTGTCTTCTACAGTGATCCATGATACATTGAGTTCACACTGATTGACTTTGGGTATTTATTCTTATTCCACGTATAACCCTCCATCGTAGAGGATTTCCATTTCGGGTTATAGATATATTTTTATTTCTTCCCATTATGGCTCAGGGAGATCGTATAGGGGAAATCTTCTCCCTAAAGATGGAAGTGTATATTATATCCTTGATGGGGTCCTTTGAGGTTACTGGTTATGGCTTTTTCATTGGGGATGTACCTAACCAACTTTTCCCTTATTTTCTGTAGTGGTGATAGCTTTGAGGGTTCCCTGTTGATTCTTTTCGAGTCTGAACCTGGGCATGTATCCCATATTTTGGATAATTCGGGCAGCTACATTACGAATAACCATCTCTTAATCTATCATGTGAGCGGGTGGGATGGGTGTCTAGGAGAGGTTCAGTGCTAGTATTAGCTATAGTGGCCCAACCTTCGTCCCCTTAGATGGTAATAACCTCGATGTCGAACGAGAATATGGCCTTAATGTGAAGTGATGAGGGTAATGCTCCCATGGGTGTATACATTCCCTCCCGAGAAAGAGTTTGAAGCTAGCCGGAACATCGAGTCCTTGAAATTCGATACTGCATTTGATAGGCCCTATTATAAGAGTGAGAGTGATGCCCCCAAGGACCTTTCGGTGAGTGTTATCATAGTCCTGGGTGTCCGTGAAAGATGGTGTAAATTCTAAGGCAGTTTATCCCAGATCGATAGCAGTGCGAAGGGGGCATACGTTGATGGTTTAACCATTATCCACTAGTATCATGGGTATAATCTATTCGCGGGCGGCCTCAGTATTAATGTGTAATGCAAATTAGCAGTTACGTCCTTACATAGGAAGGTCTTTTAGAGAAGTCGATTTGTTTTTACATAGTGATGAACCGATTGTGGCTGACATCTCAATCGGGGTTAGATTCGTAGGCAAAGAATCTTGGGATAACAGACGGACAAAGGAGGATCGGTGTTCTCGGGATGTAGTGAGAAACTCCTAGATGGTAATGTTAACCAAGGTTTGTCGGATTTTCTCTTTGATCTTATTATTCTCCCAAGGAGGTGGTATGGTGGTTACAATGAGGGAACCTCCCTCTTTGTCAATAAGGTTCGGAGGAGCGGAGTGTCGACCTAACTTGGTGAGGAAGTTGACCTATCTATCCGAGGTAAGTATGGTTTTTTCTCAGGTTTCTCGTTAAGATTTATTTAGGCATGGTAGGAGATCAGTTAAGGATGAGGGGTCGGAGGCAGGTGGTGTTAGATTTGGAGCCATAATTTTTTTCCAATCTAAGATAGGGTTTTGCTTCGAGCTCTTGGGAGCTTCAAATCTAGATCTTTGAGAGGGATTGATACATAGAGTTGTATATCCATCATACAGCTACATCTGAGTTTAGGGTAGGGTGGGGATTTCTGCCATCGTGGTCGGTACTTGGTCGTCTATCTGGTTAGATTTCTCGGCTGAGGATTCAATGGAAATTGAGGATCCTAACCAGATGTCATCATTCGAGGCAATTTATTAGTATTCTTTATCATCGAACGAGGTCTATCCGAGATAGCTCTTGCTCTGTTTTAGGAAAAGGGATATTATTCTCCTAGGTACATTTCTTTCATGATGCTAGAAGCTTCGTAGAAGATGTCCCCGTAGTAGTATTGATACTTGGCATATTACGGCCCCCATGGTGAGATTTCATAAACAAACTGGGCAAGAGTTAGTGCAGATATCGCGTATTGCGGGCTATCGAATTTTCCTTAAGCATGATCATAGGTAATAGGATATAGCAGTTCCATTTTGGTTGTGTACAAGAACCTTCATGAGGGGGACCTTCTAGTGGGGGACGACCTTGATGGGTCATTTCATCTTGAAGTTCAATAATAGTAACTATGTGGGTCGTGTTTAGGTATGTGTTTTCATAACTACGTCTCGTGTCAGTTTAATGGTGGGTTAGGGGGGATATGTCTAGGATGAAGATGTTATAAGCTAGTTGTGAGATGACCATATCTATCTCACTTTTGGGATCGGCGGGGTCTTCCTCTGGTAAAAGGATCTCACAGTTGTTATCTACTGTCATGGAGTTACACATGATATCTCGTGTTTTTAAGGGTAAATCGTCCTATCCAGTAGCTCAGATGCTTTGATAAATGTTGGTGTTGGGATGTCGGAGTTTTCCCCAACTACTGAAGAACTGTAGAAGTGTCCCTCTGTATTGGAGGTTGAGTTTTATATTATATATATTGTCAACTCGATTCTTCATGTAATAAATCTAGTGTTTATATTGCTTGAGATGATGTAGTTGCTCCGTACCCAATCCTGAATTTATAATCTTGAATACTAGGGGCATCGAAGGACGTGGGTCGTTGCTCATGTAGCTCGATACCTTTTCCTGGGGGTAGTCTCAACGTGTCATCATTTACCAAACATCAGTATTGAGGGTGAATTCTTCTCTAGGACCTAGGGATGCATTTCCTTCGGTGACAAGGATATGGTAGAAATAATTGGTAATCCCTTGTTTAGGTATGTTAGTATAGTACACATGGTTGGTAATGGATGTTGGAGATCTCGAAATGTGTTCTGGTCGGCTGAAGGTTGTGTTTCTTGTAGATAGATAGAGTATTAATTTCGAGCCTATCAGTCGCGAAGGGTTAATGTCATTCCCAGTGTTTATCCGTATCATGTGGATGGTTCCCAAGAGGTAGAGTTGTGCCTAGAGTTCTTGGTAAGGGGCTCGGGTGAGTGCTTCATGTTGTAGGTCTTACTCATAGTGAAATAAGACTTGGGTGACTATGACCCTTTGGTTCTCGCGAAGTCGATTACACCTTTGTTTCAAGAGACTCAGGTGAGGGTGTAAATTTTTTAGGTTCTAGATTGTCTCTTAGCTTGGCCTCCCAAGCGGTGTCTCTTCGGATGAAGTGGGATCTTAACCTTTCTTATTCATCGTATAACGACTAATGACGAGCTTGGTATCTTTAAGTGACATGATCGTTGGCCCGAAGCGAGAGGTCTCTCTCACACATCTGTACTAGAGGACTCAGATATCGGGGTTGCTAAATCGCAAGTTCTTTTTCCGGAAGCCTGGTAGCCATAGTGCTTCTGTTATTTTTCGAAGAGTGGATAAATGGTGATTCAGGAGTGAGGAACAAGTGGGTACTAATGTTACTTTTTAAATCTGAGAGGGTGAACAGGTGCACCTCTGGGGTGGGTCTTTCCCACTCAGTGGGCTGAATAGATTCTGCAAACATTATGTGCTCTGCTGCCAGGAGGGATTCATCATATATTTCTTCCCATTCGGTCGAGTGATCGGTCTCTGCTGAGAAGGAGGAACGAGTCCTTGATCTTTGGAGAGCATAAATTCTTTAACTAGGAGGAAGTTTGGGCTATAATGGTTTGTTTTCAGGAAATGTATGGACATGATGAAGAAGTTCAAGTGGTCAATGGTGGGTTGGCCTTCAGTGATGATTTATATGGAAGGTGATGGTATGCCCAAAGGTGTAGTTGTTTGGAAAGGTGCCTGTGTCCTCATCCTTGGTTTGCAATGGATGGGGACTATGAGGGTAGAGTGGTCGGTGTTTGGGATGGGAGGTATTGGTAAAGGTGTGCAAAAAAATTGACTGGCCTAAATCCTGAACCGAATCATCCCGAACTGAATCGAAACTGACATTTTTTTAGCTTGGTTCGTTCTACGATTTAAGGATTTAAAAAATCCATCATCGGTTCGATTGAAGGTTTAGAGAAGGAAAAAACTGATTTGATCCGAACCGAGCCAACATCAATATTTATATTAAAAAAAACTTAAATAATCTCTATTTTTATATCAAAAAATCATTAACCGGCCTCCGAAACCGACCAAAACTGAAACTCGACCAAAATTGACCCAAAACCGAATCGAAACGAAATCAATTTGAATCGAAACCGATGGTTTCTTCATCGTCAGTTTGGTTTCGGTCTGACTTTTTCCAAAACTGAATCGATCGGTTCGATTTGAATTACGGTCCAAAACCGAACTGAACCGAACCGAACCGATCCATGAACACCTCTAGGTATTGGTACCAAGATGATATAGTAGGGGATTGTTAGAGAGGGATAAGGATCTCGACGTCAATGAGGTCTTGGATGACATATATTAAGGTCCAAAAGTTATCTGTGATATGACCGAGTCCCTAATGAAATTATAATTGCGAGCCGAATTTCCAATTTTTATCCATGGTGGTCAGGGGCGGTCTAGGGTTGAGAGGTTTGAGGTGACCATCCAACTTTAGGTCGACGAATACCCAACTGAAGGGGTCTTGTAAGTTAGTAAAGTTTATTTTCGAGGCACAAAATTCTTTAAGGGGAGGCATGTCCGGATAATTTATGGGTGGGAGACTTAGTTGGAAGGGTGAGGTAGTAGCTACCATGGCTGGGGAAGTATTGGGAACTGGGCATGAAGATTAGGCATAAATTTTTTCGATTTATCCCCGTAATTTAGAAACTTTTATTGCCCTAGGTAGTGTAATTGGTATTGATTTATCTCGTATACTTGCTACTGAGATCTTCCATCGAGTGCATCGAGTTTCGTGTATTTCTCATACATTTTGCAGATATTTTATGTAAGTGAAGAAAAAAGAAAATTCAATATCAAGAGAGAAAGAAAAGAAGAAAAGTCAAGGGAAAAATAGTAATTTTACACCAGGAATCCGGACATGAAACCTAAAGGAAAGTTGAAGATCTCAAGTCCATAAGCATATAGGATGAAACGACATCCAAATTCGAATCCCGGGGGAAAAGTTATAAAACTTTGAAGTTGAGAAGAAATCAAGGAAAAAAAGGAAGAAAAATATAAAGTCACCGAACCGAACCGATGAAATCATCACCGAACCGGTTCGCGACACTGTCAGCACCAAACTGAACCAATGAATAAGAAGTAGAACCGGTTCACCCCAGTAAAGAAGAAGAACCGAACCGGTTCGCCTGGACGGATTGTTAATTCTTTATTCCTCAAAAATAGAGTTGTCCATGGTGCAAACACTTAAAATAACGTGGTGTATTTATTATTTTATCATACCAGACATTAGGAGGCTTCTTTTTAGTTAGTTTTGAGAGGTTTTTGAAGCCAAAAACTTTATGATTCATCTTGTTCAACATTTTGTTAATCTTTTTGGATTAATTCAAGGTTCTTCTTCATTCCAAGTATTATTTTCTTCATTGATTTCAATTGCTTTCATATTTTCAGTTGATGGTTAATTATTTGTTAGTTAAAATTATTTTTTTCATGTTTCATTACACTTTTCACATAATTATGAGTTTCAATGCAGGCAACTTTAATATTTTTGCTATTTCTCACGTAACCATGTCTGGCTAGATTTCTAAAGATTGGAATGCATGAACCCAACCCGATGTGGTTTGCATGGATATAAAAGTAATTCTCTGAATTAAATAAATAATTGAATCGTGTTGATTAGTAATTACAACCATCGTAGGACTTTTAACCTCGTTTGCCCTAGGTAACCGGGGTATTTAAGAGTGCGACGCGTGTGTCATCTATTCCGACACCGCTTTATTTTTATTCTTGATTATGTATGATGCGGGCTTGTACCCTTATATATGTAATGCTTGAGATTAATAAATACTGTGGTTTAATTAATTATCTAATTCACAATTAATTTTTATATCCGATATAAATACTAGGGTTCGGGGGATTGTAGTCCAACCTAAACTTCTCCTTCATATTCCTTAGTTCATAGTTAGTTTAATTCTGCATACGCAGTTTCATTACTCGCACAATTAGTTTTCATTAAGTTCATATATAAAACTCAAAATTCATCACCTTTTCCCTTCTTTTTCCGAGTCAGTTGAGGGTTAAGCATCTTTCCAATCTGTCGTTACGTTTATGTCCTATTTCCCTGAGGATTCGACCCCGTCTTACCAGGTTTATTACTTACACGATCGATTTGCACTTGAACCATAATTAGCACGCACTAGAGACACATTTTGAGTCGCTTAAAGTTTTTGGCGCCGTTGTCGGGGATCTAGGTAGACTTTTAGGTTAGGTTGAGTTAATTTAAAATTTGACTCCAATTCTTAAAAAGCCAGAAAAATCATAAAATCCAAAACATTCAGAATATTAAAAAGAAAAAAATATAGCATCTCTCAAAAACCTTTTATGAAAAGTCTTCAATAAACCCCTCAATCAAATCCCACTCATATTCATGAAAATCCAATAGTTGAATACGACCCCGATAGCCCACACACTCCTAACGCACCTCAGTTTTGGGTTCCACCTCCTACACCGCCAAATTCCATTACAAGTCACACTTCTAGGGCACCAAGTGATGATTTTGAGCCATTTGGAGAGAGAGTCATGTCGGATAACGCAAGCTTTGGTACGGGTGAGGGAGATATACCATATTGTCCCATGAGAGAGCTTTTATATCCTGAGCGAACTGTTACCCTTGGATGCATTCTAGTTCTATCTAATGCAAGACAGTTCCACTTTCATAATGGGATTATCCAGATTCTTCCCAATTTTCACAGTATGGATTCGAAAAAACCTTACCTCCACGTTCGGGAGTTTGAAGAGGCATGCGATACCTTTACTGATCAAGCTTGCACACAAGATGTTGTTCGCCTCAAACTCTTTCCCTTCTTCTTGAAGGTTAAAGCAAAGACTTGGCTATGGTCTTTATCACTGAACTCAATCAGATCATGAAGATGCGAGCCAAGTTTCTTTTAAAATTATACCCCCTACACAAAATAAATCCCATCATGGATCAAATTCAAACTTTTAAACAATAAGAAAATGTGCCATTCGATCGATGTTGGGAACATTTTCAAGAGTTTCTTATCACTTGCCCACACCATGGTTTTGAAAAGTATCGCCTTATCTCTTTCTTCCACCAGGGGCTAAGTATAGCGTCTAAACAACTCGTTGAAGCTATATGTGAGAGACCATTTTGGGAGTTAGATGCGGACGATGCTGAGGCCCATCTCAAGTATATCGTCGAGACAACTCAAGCATGGGGCACATTCGATCCTAACGCCCGAAACCGGGTTAGAAAAATGTCTAATGCTCCTTTCGCATCCGGTCTTTCTATCCATTTCAAGAATATCCAAACAACCATGATTTTATGAGCAAATAATAACCACACCACGTCGATTGAATTCAAGATAGGTAGCAAAAAATATTCATCAATTCGATTACTTCCATGGATTGGCTTTAGTATTACTTAATCATATCCAAACTCTCTAGAACATCGATGAGGGTTGTAAGCCTAATTTTCGACGTACCATTTCATGTGCATGGAAAAACAATTGGGTGTGAGTATAAGAACCACTGCCAAAGACATGTCCTTAGAGATATCATTCTCTGACCAGATAACCTTCACCGTGGAAGCTTCGGACTTGAAGAGAGGTCAAATTTGGCAGTTAGTTTTTTGATAAGGATGATTCTCGAAGCAGCTACAATCATCAATCAATGGTAGAATAGATTCCTTGCTCTGCCTTTTATGCCAGTGCATTATACGTGGACATCTTAGAGGATAAGCTCTAATAGGTTTAGATTTGGGGGCAATATCGGAGAACCTTTCATAGAGGAACCCCATCAAAAAGATGGTGTTAGAAAAACTAGACACATCATAGTGACCCACAAATCACACCATATCAAAATAGGTCTTTATCTTACCAAGTGTATATATATATATATATATATATATATATATATATATATATATATATATATATATATATAGAGAGAGAGAGAGCTACGAGTTATGAAAGCAAGTGGGATATTGAATCCACGAGCTAATCTCATGGACAATTTCGTTAAGTCCCAACGAGGTTGGTCGTTTAGCTTCCCAGGGATTAAAAAATGAGGCAGAAGGCCCAAGATATAAGAAGATAATTATAGGGGATGACCATAACCTAGGACAAATGACGTGTCTGGTTGAATGTTATGGTCCCTCTACTCTTTAGTAATAAAAGTACTAAATAAACTCGCCAAAAGTAGCCTTTGTCGATTCACCTACCGATTCTTGAACCATCTCGCGTAACTCGGTTCTTTTGGCTATCTCATCCTCATTTAAAGGTGTTTCATCGTATGGAAGTGCACCATAGGTCTCCAAACCCAACAACTCACATGAATATTCAAGGGAAATGATAAACTCTCCCCAAGTTACAATAAAAATATGTGTCAACGAGAAATTAATGGTTGGAGGGTATAGTTATTTTTAGACAGAGTGAACTCTCCAAACTAAGTGGCTGCTCGTGATAGACCGACCTTGAGCAACTCATCCTTGTATTTATCTTTGATGTAGACCGACTATTGATGTAAAAAAATAGATTTGATCTAATTAATTAATCACAGATAAATATGAAATACAAAATAAGACAAAGGGTTTTTAAAGTGGTTCAGCCTTATGAAAATGGCCTACGTCCACTGTTTTGTATTGCTGGATGTTTTTGCCTTAATCTTGATCACAATTGTTAGTGATCAATTACCCCGTTATGGAGGGTGTTACAATGTATTTATAATCTTAGGGCTGTCAGTATGAATAGACGACATGCCGTTATTTAATAGACATATACATCTGTACAATAAGAATGTTCTTTAAATCCGATATTCATTGAATGTGCAATTGTCGCTTGATCTTCCTGGCCAGATGCTCTGAACGTTGAGTAGCTCATCACGTTAAGTTGCTCGGTACGCTAAATAGCTCGAGGTGATGAGTAGCTCGATACTACGACTTATTCAGTGAGTATAAGCATTTGCCAGGTAAGATGACACATGTCTTCATATAATTAGTCCACGTCAGCTGACTAATTTTCATATCAACAGAAGCCCCCAATGTTTCACAGTTGAGTTTTAATATGAGAGAGTGGAACATTTTACCCTAAAGTTGCTTGGGAACCTTTTTACGTCTTGATTAATTACAGATCTCCAACATTTAGGACTCCCTTTAATCTTGTCATTTGAGCGCGAAATGGCAAACTTATAAATATTTTGAATCTACGATAGATGCTTAGATATTTGCGTCTTTTTCATCATTTAACCGCCGAAAACGTAATCGTCTTTTCTAATAATCATTTATTTTCCTACTTCCCAATGCAAGGCATTCAAAGCGATAGATACGGATCGTCATCTACTTTTCACCTCCAGATTTCTAAACTCTTTATCTTCTCGTTCTATCTTTGTATTGTCATTCTTTCTGTCATCCTCTTTAGCAGATTTCTCAATCTCTCTGTAAGAACTTCTTCTTTCTTCTTTCTTCTTTCTTCTTTCTTCTTTCTTCTTTCTTCTTTCTTCTTTCTTTGCTTTAGCCGCCATGGTTTATCTTATAGAATCGTTGGATAAGTTTCGAGCTGATTTTGCAATTCCCACTTGGGTTATTCTAGAAGAACCTCCTTGCCCTTCTGATTTATTTTCTTTAGCTGAGGGACACTGGTTTTCTTCCCTTTTTGTAGCGGAATGTGGCTTTTTTTTTCGCCTAATCCCTTGTGTTTGGAGTTCTGCCAATATTTCGATATTTTTCCTACAAGAGTAGCTCCAAATACATGGAGGGTAGTTAATGTGTACATAGGTTAAACCAAATTCATGGGACTCATTTAGGGATCCCTCAGATCATGTTTTGTTATAAATAGGTTACCGGTGATACCACATTTTATTTAAAAACTAGGTTTTCTAATAGAGCTTTAGTGTTCAATCTTCTTGATGCTAATAGGGACTATTTTGATTATGGAGTTGTGATGAAAAATTGGCAACACCCCCCATTAAAAGGAAATTATGTTTACCAAGGTCCCAGCTATCCACTATATGGCAATGGGATAGGTTGTTTTTAATTTTTCGATTTAGCTCTGTTTATATTTGATGAAATGCGCCATTGATATATTTTATTTATTTATTTGCAGTTGATAACAAAAGAAAGCCTCCAAAAGAGAGTGACACTAATATAAAATCTTTAAAACCCATCTGGTGTTTTCATCAATCAGTTGCTAGGGAGCACGTTAGAGCTGCTTCTTATTTGTTGAGATACAAAAATACTACTTCCTCTTTTATTGCTCATCCTCTTGCCCCCTGTGATAATTGATCTTGATCAAGTTCCTTCATCTCAAGACGGCATAGAAGAATATTCTTCTGATTTGGTACCTCTATTATTGATTTGATGACGAAGAAGAGGAGAATGCCTAAATTCTTTGCCAATGATGCTCCTGGCACCGATGGGGTAAAAAAGAGCAAAGGGGATGTCTCAGCTGAAGGGATGAAAAAAATGGATAGTACTCCATCCAAATGAATAATTCCACCTGTTAAGGAGGTCGGTAGGAATCCACCCGCTGTCCTAAAAGAGGCAGCACCTTTGATTAAAGGTGTTGTTATTACGCAAGAAGAGGCAGCACCTTTGATTTAAGGTGCTCCTTTAAGGAGATTGAGGAGAGGTCTTGCGAAAAGACCTATAGAAACTGCTGCTCAGCCTTCTGACGTTGAGGATCCTTCTTTGAGAGTGAAGACTCCATCCCTCATTGCTCCGAGCTCGGCCAAAGGCTTGATCAAGTCTTGGACCATTCCCGAATATCGAGCTGTTGAGGGTTCCTTTTCTTGGGAGAAGGTTACTGACTTAGCAGCCCAACATATCGCGTCTGTAAGTATCACCATCCTTGCTACTTTACCTCCATATACCGTATTAAAATTCTTATTTGAGCTTCTTTTCTTTTTCAGTTTATGACGTGTTTTAATAGTATCCTAGGGAAAGATGAGGCTATTAAGGCTTCAACTTCCTCCAGTGGGTGGAAGAAGCTTTTTCTGGGTTACTGTAATCTCTGAAAAACTCCCATCGAAAGTATAAGGAAGATAAAGCTGCTTGGGAGAAGAAACTTCTATCTGTAGAGACAACTCGCCAACAAGCTGCTACAGCTCAGGACTAAGCTGAAGGTCGCTATTTCCAGAAAGAAAAAATCTGATGGCAAGCTTGAAGAGGCTGAACGACGTAATAAAGACCTGGAGGAGAAAGTAAAGCTTGTTGAGGGACATGCTTCTTCTGAGAAGGCGAAGAGAAAAGTTATTATGAAGAAGTCCTTCAGCTCTGGCTGGAACAAGTGATGGAATAAAGCCCTAACTGTTATTACTTGTCAGATGGAGTATGCAAGTTTGAAGTACTTCAGAGATGGATGGGTCACAACATTGAAAGAGTTGAGTGTTGCATACGATTCTGAATTATTTCATAAACACACTCATGGACCTTCTCCTACTATTGACGAAGAAGAAGTGGATGAAGATGCATCTGATGAATCTTCTATAGTTATATTAGAACAAGTACCTGCAGTTACAATTCCTCAGCACTCCGACCAAATTCAGCAGGCGACAACTTCTATCGAGCAACACAAACTGTCCTTCGAGCAGCCAACTTCTTCGTCTAAAATAGTTGATGACGTTGTAGGGAATAAGGAGAAGGTGTAGAGTTGGTTGTCTCTTTAATTATGTTATTCTTTTGCTTTTCCCTTCGTTGTACCTTTGGTTGTACTTGCTTCTCTCATTGATTAATAAAAAGGACTTTGTTATTTATTCTGAGTTTTTCCTTTAATTTCACTATTTGTATCGTTGTTGTTTCATTTTTGTTTTTCCTTACTAGTTTATTGCCATGATGGAACACTTATCAGCTCATGATACAGAGTTGATGAAAAAATGTAATGATTATTTCAAAGATGGTCACACAGACTTTACTAAATCTCAAATAATTGATATCCTAGGACTTGATGCTTCTGAGCGAGCAGTGGATGCATACGAATATTTAAAAAATTTACTTGTTCGTGTTATAGCCAACAATGTGGCTTATTATGAAATGATTGAAGACCTCCAAGGAGTGATCGAGGAGCTCCAAATTCAACACAAAGAAACCATTGCACTCCTACATGAAGGTTAAAAGAAAAAGTACCAATAGTTGAGTGTTGATCAGAGGTATGACAAATATATCTCGGCCCATGAAAAGAGGGAAACTGTGCTGAAACTTGAGATCGAGGAACATAGGAATATTGCCAAGCAATTGGAGTAAGAGAATATTGCCTTATAAGAAGAAATGAAACAACTCAAATCTGCTGTCGCGACCTCTTCGGGAGCTTTAGTCCTCGTTAATGGTGAAGGTTTTTCCTTTTTGGAAATGGAAAATACTGCCTTGAAAGAAGATTTGGAGACTTTGAAACAAACCAGACCTACTTTGTCTGCTCGTGGTAGAGCAAGGCCTTCTACTCGTGGTCGAGCAATGATTGGTCGGATTATTATTGAAGATACGAGGACCCAAATGGCTTTAGAAAATCAAGTCGCTCAATTGACGGCAAAAAATCAAGCCCTGGCAGAAATGTCTAGAAAAATTCAAAGTCTTTTCGATAAACTTTCCAAGCAAACCTCTACCTTGGAGAGTAAAGCGAATTTTGTGAAGAAACTTCATCAAAATATTGAGAGATTGACATATCAATTCCACAAATAGCCTAGGGAGATTTGGAATGCGAGATACAATGAGGCTCTGTGCCATCTCGATGCTCGGTTGAAATAATAAAACAATGAAGGGTACAAGCAAGGATGGCTGAATACTCTTGGTGTTATGCGTCTTGAGGAAGGAAATTCTCTATGGGATTGGTCTGAACCTGGGTTTCTCGACTTACCAGTACCTCCTTTTAACTTAGAAATTAGTTGGATTCCAGCTCGTGCCATACCTCAATGTTTGATCTCCAAGTACCTTGGTGATATCAATCTTCATGGAGATTATAAGTTATCCCGACCTCCCCATCTTCTTGAGCGACCAGGTTCGAGCAACAATAGGATGCTATGAGATATTAATTTTATCAATTCTCCTTATGCTTTAGATGACCCTGCTGCTGGAATGGAACCTGTGCCCAAATCAAAAGGAAAAAAGCCAATAGAATGGGAAATTTGTATTGAATGAAGAAAACTTCATCTTTTGTAATTTGTTTTCCTGTGTTTAATGATGAAAAATATTATCTTTATATACTCTTCATTCCTTGGAAATGATGTTTAATATGTATTTCTTATGCATATATATCTATATAGGGACGATTTGTCCTATTTTGTTTTATTTGCCTAGAGAATGGAGCTTGCCCCACCTGCTGCCTAGTTGTAGTGACTTATCACCCATAAATGCCTAAGCAATGGAATGATTTTCATCTCATTGTCCTGCTTAGTTGTAGTAATATTTTTAGGATTACCTTGGTGCCTAGACAGTGGATGCCATGTGAGGTCACCCATCTTCTTACCTAGTTTGGGATGCCTCTTGAGTTCACCCATGATCAAACAGGCTTTGCCTTGTATGATCGTTATACCAACATTGTTGGTTAAATTTATTGATGCCGACCAATCATAGTTGATGGTTGATGGTTGTTGATATGCCGACCAACCGTAGTTGGTGGTTTCTGATATGCTGACCAATCGTAGTTGGCGGTTTCTGATATGCCGACCAACCGTAGTTGGTGGTTTAGTGCGTAGCACGAGTACTCCAAAAAATTGAACAAAAGGAATATGAAGAAAATCTTATCTTTATTCATACTGAAAAAACTGCATGTGAATCTGTGTTACTGGTAATATTTGCGCACATGCTCTGCATTCCATGTATTTTTTAATTTTTCTCCCTCCAAGGTTGCAATACCCCGCAATTTTGAGGGCTTTATTTATGAATATGGTATATAATTTTGATAATATTATTATTTTATTAATCGGGATATTGATATTATATTTATTTTTATTTGAAATGAATCGGATATTTAAGTTCCAATTTAATTGGCTTTTGGACATTTTGTAATGGTTAAAATATGTAAAGTTGACACTTTTGAATTAAAGGGCAGTATAGTAATATGCATTAGCTTAGGCACCAAGCTAGGATTTGAGAGAGAGACTATATAAGGAATATTATGGGTGATTATAAGGAAAGGGAGATGAAAAAGATAGGCCAAAAACGAGTGGAATGAGAAGAGCCAATTTGGAATGTTTAGATCTTCTTTTTGAGTGCATTCGAATGAGATTTGTGAAAAACTCAAAACATATACCTGACTCAATTTTTCGTGTAGAATCCAAATCTGAAGTCGGATTGATGATTTGAATAATTTTTGGGATCTGATTTTTCTGAGTATTTAAAATATGAGAATTCATGATGTTGTTTCTTTTTAATGTTGGTTCTTATCCCAAAACTTTTGTAGATCTTCGGTGATTATTAATTGGATATTATGGGACTTAGAGAAGATCAGTAAGCCCTAGTTAAGATTTGAATTAATTTGATTGGGATTTAATTGATTAGAATTATGATAATTAAAGTTAAAGAGATTTCGGTTGCTAGATTCATGTGTTGGATTCTAATCTGTTTGTATGAGGATTAAGGATAGTTCAAGTAGGGGAGATTTAATATAACACTTGGGTAGCCTTAGGGTTACAATTTAAACATCAAGGACTGAGTTTAAGCTCATTATTGATTGTGCAAGGACTAAGTGAAATACGAGCGCTTAGCAGTATGACTCCTGGATAGAGATGGGAGTTTAGAACACATTTGGTTGAAAGAGGGTATGAGGTTATCCCAATCACGTATTTAAAGCTGACGGACCTCCTCGATCGACAAAGTTAAGTAGTAGTGTATTGGAGGGGTTCCTTATTTGGATTTCGCTTTGCGAGACGCTCCGCGCATGAACCTTAACGACGTCGGGAGTGGAGATATGTTATAGGATGCGAGGATAATTAAATTATGAAGTAAAGATATGATATTTTAATACGTGGAATTTAAAAGAGATATAATGCTACGTATGGGAATTATCTTAGGGTAGTGATATTACCTTATTGATATTATATTACAGGTATGATAATACCTATTTGATTGATTGATGATTTATGTGTATGACATACCTAGCTTACTTGCTATCGGTGGGAGGTTTGCGCGTGAGGGCAGTCATATCCTGATGAATCCATGGGATCTTTGATTTGTCGCTCGAGAACATAGGTCTATGAAAGACTTATCGGGGAGTTGATAAGTCCGCTGACTATGGGTACGTAGGTATGTGCGTGACCCATGGGTATGATAACTATGTTCGCCTCCAATGATTGTGTTGTTGTTAATGGTTCGAGGTATCCTCACCGAACCTTTTGTCCACTATTCGGCGACCAGCGATGATGGGACATGATAGCAGAGTAATGCATTGCACCACAGCTGTGACTCGGGGTGCCGTATTATATATGAATATATATATATATATATATATATATATATATATATATATATATATATATATAATGGATTAAATGAATGAATGGATATTTATTATGGTTAAATCTATCTACGGTGATAATTGTAGATAACGGTGAATAGAGAAAGATAATTGAATTAAGTTAATGAATGTTTATTGAAAAACGGTGTTACAAATGGTATCAGAGCTTAGGTATACGACAACCCTCGGGTCTTGGGTATTGGGTCTAGCATGCGAGTTAGATATGTTTTCTTTGGAGATAGAAAATTTTGAGGATGTGTTAGGCATAATGGTGAGGATGTTTATAGTTAGTTTGAGGACTTTAGTGTGTGATTTTGGGAAATAGAACGAGTAGCATTTTATTTTGAGTGTTAGGTTTCGTCGGATTTCGAGGACGAAATTCCTTTTCAAGGGGGGAAGTATGCAATACCCCACAATTTTGAGGGCTTTATTTATGAATATGGTATATAATTTTGATAATATTATTATTTTATTAATCGGGATATTGATATTATATTTATTTTTATTTGAAATGAATCGGATATTTAAGTTCCAGTTTAATTGGCTTTTGGACATTTTGTAATGGTTGAAATATGTAAAGTTGACAATTTTGAATTAAAGGGCAGTATAGTAATATGCATTAGCTTAGGCACCAAGCTAGGATTTGAGAGAGAGACTATATAAGGAATATTATGGGTGATTATAAGGAAAGGGAGATGAAAAAGAGAGGCCAAAAACGAGTGGAATGAGAAGAGCCAATTTGGAATGTTTAGATCTTCTTTTTGAGTGCATTCGAATGAGATTTGAGAAAAACTCAAAACATATACCTGACTCAATTTTTCGTGTAGAATCCAAATCTAAAGTCAGATTGGCAAATCGAATAATTTTTGGATCTGATTTTTCTGAGTTTTGAAAATAGGACTATTTGGGGTTATCTTGTGTTGGGGCAAGAACATGATTTGATTATTTTCGCGAGAGGAACGTAATGGTGCGATAAGATTTTGAGGCTGAATTTATGTGGTGATTCATGCAATGATTTTAAGGTATGGGGTTTTACACAATATGATCTTTAAATCTCTCGAGAGTTATTCCCTTTGAATTCTTGCAATTATTGAACTCATATTCGAATTGTTAAATTCATTGAAATCTGAAAAATAATTGTTGAATTATTTTGATTCATGTGGTATCATTATATTGTTGTTGAGAACGTTGTCATGAGATTTTAATATGGCACGGATGTTGGCCACCCGCCAAAATTCCTGCTTCCCGGGCTATGGCTTGATAAAGCATATATGGATGGGGTGAGGCCTGGTGACCCATTGATGTGTTGTTGAGGAATTTATTGATAAATGCTATTGAGATTCGCATTTGATTTGAATATTCGTACTCGTGTTGTTACGCTTTATTCACCGCTAATATTTATTGAGCATCTTTCCTATCGTATTGTGTACTTCCCCATATTTTCTTTTAGTTGGCAAGTTAGCGTGGATTTGAGCGCTATGGACCAATTGGGATGATTTTAGCATGAATTATTTTGGAAAGAATAATTTTTTGGAAGATTTGTATTATTTTATTGTGTCGTATAGAGCATTGGTGATTTATATTATTCGAGAGACTTTGTTGTATTGATTTGAAGAATTGAGATTAGTGGTTTCGTTTATATTGTGGGATTTATTTAGATGCTCTATACCTTTTTATTTGTGGATTTAATTAATTTTATCGATAGTGGCGCTCCGTTCGCTCTCTCCGGGCGGGAGGGGTGTTACAAAGGTCTCTATTTTGTAGGTTCCAGGTCGAACAACTGTAGTTACTCGGTAGGTCCCATGCTAGTTGGCCTCTAACTTGTTATGCTTCTGAATCACCTTCTTGAGAACATAATCTCCCTTTTTGAGATCACATTTCTTGACTCTTTTGTTGTAGAACATGGCAGTTCATTACTGGTAAGCTGTGTTCCTAAGTGCCGCATCTTCTCTTACTTCTTCCAGCATATCCAAGTCTAAACGTCTCATCAAATCACTTACAGGAGAGTTAAAATTAAGCATTTTTTGTGTGGGTAATCCCAGTTCAGCTGGTATGTTTGCTTCACTTCCAAAGGCTAGCATGTAGGGAGATTCCTCAGTTGCTATTCGGGGTGTTATGCGATAAGCCCATAATACATAATGTAGCTCGTTAATCCAATTGCCTTTTGCACCATCCAGACGTTTCTTCAACCCGTTTAGCAGAGTTATATCTGTTACTTCAGTTTGTCCATTTCTCTAGGGATGACCTGGTGCAGAATGGATTTTCTGGACATTGGATTGATGACAATATGTTGCGAACTCCTTATTATCAAATTGGGTACCATGATCAGTAATAAAAGCATGTGGCTGACCATATCTGCAGATAATATTCTTCCAAATAAACTGGTAAACTCTTTCATAGGACATGTCAATGAGAGGCTCTACTTCAACCAACCTGGTGAAATAATCAACAGCGACTACTAAATACCTGAACCTCCATTCGGTAGTCGGCAGAGGCCCGACCAAATATATGCCCCACATGGCAAATGGCCAAGGGGAAGTAATGGGTGTTAACAATGCCTGGGGAGTTCTTTGAATGGAAGAGAAACGTTGGCACTTATCACACTTCTTAGCGTAAGCTATACAATCAGCTCTCATAGTTGGCCAATAGTATCCCTGCATCGTTATTCTCTGTAGGAGAGTCTGACCTACTACATGAGATCCATAAGAGCCTTCGTGAATTTCTTCTATCAAATCTTTAACTTCGAAAGGATGCACACATCTCTGTAGACCTGCTATGATACCCCTTCTATATAAAATTCCATGGTTCAGTATATATCGAGCAGCTTTAAACTTCAGGCTCTTGGCTGCAAGGTGATCAGATGGTATAACTCCTTCTTCGATATATGCCCTGATGGGGTCCATCCAAGATGGTCCCATATCCAGGGTGATAAATCTCACCATTAAATCTTCATCTATGCTCCGGTCTGTCAGGATCTCAATAGGAATCGTTCTTCGTAGTTCGGTACGAGTACCTGAGGGTAACTGAGCTAGTGCGTCAGCTCTCGTATTTTCTAATCTTGGCATTCTGATCAACTGAACTGCAAAAAGAGTGGACATAATCTCCATAGCCTTAGAGTGATACCTTGACATCAAGTCTTCATTCGCTGCATATAATCCAAGAATCTGATTTACGATTAACTATGAGTCACTAAACACAACAACTTGCTTTGCATTTAGTGTTTTGGCTAAACTAAGGCCCACGATCATAGCTTCATATTCAGCTTCATTATTAGAAGCTTTGAACTGTAAATGCAACGCATATTCCACATCCAATCCATCTGGGGTGTGAAGAATTATACCGACTTCGCTGCCTGTGGCACACGAAGAGCCACCGACAAACAAATTCCATATAGGGATGCTATTGTCAAATTCTTAATCTGACAAAATTCCCTGATGGAACATTCGACACTGCCTTTTATCATCTCCTGACACTAGGCCATTTTCTCATGGTCCTTTTTGCTCGACGTTTGTTCCTTTCATTGCCTATGTTGATAGGAGTTGATCAAGGGTGGTATCTAATGATTACCTAACATTCATAAGCTGCTCTGCATTAGACCCTTTTTGGTTGGCAGTATCTGGGCAAGTGAATTATGCAATGAAATCTGCTACCGCCTTCCCTTTGAGTGAGGTCCTTGGCTCACAAGCAATATCATACTCTCCTAGCTTGACTTCCCAATACATCAGTCTTCCAGATTTTTCTGGCTTGTGCAAAGCTTGTCTGAGTGGCATATCAGTGTACACCACTATGGTATGGGTTTGGAAATAAGGTTTCATCCTCCTACTTGCCTCTATCAATGCTAAGGCTAGCTTTTCCAATATGGGATATCTTACCTCTGCTCCTAAAAAAGCTTTGCTCATATAACACACAGGTTTTTATACTCCATCTTCAACTCTTATCAATGTTGAACTGACTGCGCTCTCAGAGATAGCCATATATAAGTATAATCTTTCTCCCATCACCGTCCTGGAAAGCATGGGTGGCATCCCCAAGTATTTCTGCAAAGCTAGAAATGCCTGCTCGCACTCGTCATTACACTCAAAAGTCTTTCTAAGCACCGTGAAGAATGGGAGGCATTTATCCGTCGCTCTGGAAACGAACCTATTTAGAGATGCAACACTCCCGGTAAGGCTTTGCACTTCCTTCTTAGTGGTTGGAGGTTTCTCAGTTCTAACAAAGCCTTGATTTTATTAGGATTTGCCTCAATTCCGTGCTGATTCATAATGTATCCGAGGAACATGCCTTCTCGTACACCAAAAACACACTTAGTGGGGTTTAGCCTCATCTGATATTTCTCCAGTTGATCAAAAGTTTAACTCGGATCAGCTATGTGGTCTACGGCTTTCTTACTCTTCATCAGCAGATCATCGACATAAACCTCCATGTTGTTGCGAATTTGTTCTGCGAACACCTTATTCATCAATCGATGGTACGTTGCACCTTTATTTTTTAGACCAAATGGCATAACATTATAACAGTATGTATCCCTTGGGGTGATAAAAGAAGTACTTTCCCTGTATTCTGGTTTCATCTTAATCTGGTTGTAGCCAGAATAAGCATCCATAAAGCTTAGCAATTCATGCCCCGAAGTAGCATCCACCAACTGATCAATTCGAGGGAAGGGAAAATGATCTTTTGGGCAGGCTTTATTGAGATCTATGAAAAATCTACGCACATTCTCCATTTGTTATTCTTCTTTTTTACCATCACCACATTAGCTAGCCAATCAGGATATTTGACATCATCAATAAAGGAAGCCTTTTGTAGCTTCTCAACCTCCTCCTGGATAGCTTGGTTCTTTTTAGGGCTAAATACCCTTCTTTGTTGTTTCACTGGCTTGGTCTCTTTATTAACATTTATCTCGTGGCACAAGAAGGCTGGATCTATCCCTGGTATATCTTCATGACTCCACGTAAAAGCTTGCTTTCTATGCTTGAAAAATGCCACTAATTCATGCTTTATTGACGAGTCCAGTGAGGCGCCAATTTGCGTTGTTTGCTCTGGACGTTCATCATCCAGAATGATGTTATCCGTGGTCTCCATAACCTGACCCTTCATAAGCTCGGACTCATCTATGGGATCCACAGTCTCGATCTTTGCATCTTCAGACTCCTCCACTTGGTACATGGTGGTCTATTTCTTAGCTTCCTATAATTCTTCCTGTTCAGCAAATGAATAGTAATATTCCCGAGCTACTTTCCGGTCACCCTTCATAACTCCAACTCTGAAATTGGTCGGAAACTTTAGGCATTGATGTACCATGGATGGCACTGCCTCGAACTTTTTCTAGCCTACCCTCCCCATAATTATGTTGTAAGTTGATTGGACATTTTTATCCGTTACGAAAAAGTGTATTTTTTTTATTCAGCAAGCAGGCCAGGTACCAATTAGCATATCCAACTTTATCATCCCAAGTGGAAAGACTTTCTCGCCGGTGAAGCCAAGGAGGGGCCTGTGATATGGCTCTAATTGGGCTAACTTCAAATTCAAGTTGTCAAAGCATGGGTAGAACATGATATCTACAGAGCTACCATTATCTACTAATACTCGTGAGATCACCACATCCTTCGTCCTCATCTTGACAACCAAGAGATCATCGTGAGGATATAAGACACCTTTTAGGTCATTTTTGGAAAAAACAATGACCATTTTATCCTTGTTCCTTCCTCGGGCGATCATCTTCAGTCAGATTTATGCGTTGTATATAAGAACAAGCTTGGGCCTTATTGAGGTAAGCTTTCCTTTCAGCCTTGTGATCCCCACCTCCTGCTTCTCCACTTGTAATCACATTACATTCAAATAATCCAAAATGGATTACAAATACCTCGCATTCGGGTTACCTTGGCCTTTTAGGAAGGTCGAGGTCATCTTCTGGATCATCTTCATGGTCCCTTTTCTTATCATCTTGTGCTCGACGAGGAGATTTGGACCTTTGCCCTTTTTTTTGTTAGCCCTTTCATCATTTTGACGATCAATGAACCTGCTCAATTTTCCCCATCGAATAAGTGCTTCAATAACATTCTGGAGAGATATACAACGCTTGGTCATATGGCCATGATCTCTATGGAACTCACAATATTTGGACTTATCCCTCTTGTTTGGGGCCGTCCTTATTTTCTCCGGCCAATTTAATTTCTCACTATTTTTTATCCCCTCCAGAATGTGGTTGATATCCATTTTTAAGGGAGTATAATTCCCATACTTCAGTTTCCTTGCCTTTCGGCTGCTTGCTGCCCCCATTATGCTTTTGGTTTTTCCTCTCAGTTTTAACTGTAGCTTTCGTCTCTACTTTAGCATCAGTATTCTTCTTCGCATCCATGGCCTCTTCGGCGTTCATGATCTAAGTTGCCTTTGCCATCAGTTCTGCCATGGCCTTGAGGGGATCTTTGGCCAGTGTATAGTACAACTTATATGGTAATAGACCACTCATCAGAGTTGTAATGGTTGTCTTCTCCTCGTAGTCGATTACCTCAAGTTTCTCGTTATTAAAATGAGTGATATAATCCCTGGTGCTCTCTTCTATTTTCTGCCTTACACTCAGTAGATGTGCTACTCTCTTTAGTGGCTTTGCTCCAAAACAGAATTTCCCTATGAAGAGCTCTGCCAACTAATGGAATGTAGCAATATTCCAATATTCCCCCGAGGAAGGTTGTTATACCATATTTGGGCTGACCCGGTGATAGTTCCCAAAAATGCTCTGCACCGTATCTCATCAGGAATGGGGTAGATATCAGCAGCATCTTGGTACTGCTCTATGCGAAGGACAGGATCAGTTTTTCCATCGTACTTAGGCGTTACTACAGGAGCTTTATATTTTGATGGTGTGGGAAAATCCACAATTGCCTGGACAAAGGGTGATCCCTTGACAAAAGTTCTTTGGAGAGGGTTCTTGGCCTTAGCCATTTCCCCTAACATGTACTCCAACCTTTGAATGGAGCCCTTCCATGCGTTGTTTCCAGCCTCAGACCTATTCTTCCTAGCAATAGATCGCGCTGAATTCTCCTCTTGGGACCTTTCATTACGAGTTGATGGTCGTGATTGGGCAGAACCTTCCGGTAGATCATCTAGTCATTGAGAATTTCTCGATGCAATCCTAGGAGGGTTTCTATTCCTCCTAGGGTCCAAACGGTCAAAAGGAGAGGCTCTGATCAACCTCTCTAGAGCGCTTGTTCGTTCTGGGGCTAGAGTAACATTTCGTTAAGAATCTGTAGCTCTTATAGAAGAGGTCTAGCCAGGCTGATAAGAGGAATCATCAGTCCCCTCAGTATGATAAGACTTGATACGTCGGGACTGAGAAGCATTTGGAAATAGAGTACATCTGGTTCTTAAAGACGACAAATGGTCGGATCTCTAGACTCTTCATTGACCTGACTAGGCAGGTGCGCCATTACTAACGGTTTGAATGATTTGACGCATGGTTTCTTACATATATGTTTGCCCCTGGGATAAATTGGCTACCATGCCAGTGATATCCTGAAGAGTTGGGGGAGCAGATGGATTGGGGGAACTCGGTCATTATTCGTATTACTGGATTCTGTGATTTCAGCCATTTGCGATGAATATGTTAGTGAAAACGCTACGTATAGTCGTTTCCCACAAACGGCGCCAATCTGTTGATGTAAAAAACTAGATTTGATCTAATTAATTAATCACAGATAAATATGAAATAAAAAATAAGACAAAGGGTTTTTAAAGTGGTTCAGCCTTATGAAAATGGCCTACGTCCACTGTTTTGTATTGTTGGATGTTTTTACCTTAATCTTGATCACAATTGCTAGTGATCAATTACCCCATTATGGAGGGTGTTACAATGTATTTTTAGCCTTGGGGCTTTCAGTATGAATAGACGACATGTCGTTATTTAATAGACATATACATCTGTACCATAATAATGTTCATTAAATTCGATATTCATTGAATGTGCATTGTCGCTTGATCTTCCTGGCCAGATGCTCTGCATGTTGACAAGCTCGGCACGTTAAGTTTCTTGGCACGCTAAATATCTCGAGGTGATGAGTAGCTCAGTTCTACGAGTTGTTCGGTGAGTATAAGCATTTGCTACATAAGATAACACATGTCTTCATATAATTAGTCCACGTCAGCAGACTAATTTTCGTATCAACACCGACCAATCAGTAAACCCATAATGGGAACCACTAGCTCCTTTAAATTCAATATTGGAATAAAGAAAATCTCGTTGATCGTACCTAAAACTTATAATGGCGTAAGAAGATAGGTAGCCAACTTGGGAGTTATCAAAGGGCTCCATAGTCATTAACAAGTGTACAGAAAAAGGGGTCTCCCTTACAAAAAAAAGGATCATAATGGTGAAAGGCATACATCACCCATCTTTCTGCCTCCTCCGTAAAAGGAGATTTGTTGGAGATTTTTGTGTTCTCAGAAGATGAGCATCCATGTCTATTTGAGGGATTCTAACGGTGGAAACACTACAAAAATACAAGAGAAAAATGGCGGCAGAAAAGCGACTCATAAAGGAGGAACAAGGTAGTGTTTGAGTAAAGAAAACACAACAATGGCAACTTTATCTCTCTAGAAGCAAAGCTATAGACTCTCTCTCAGATGGATAAATTATTAAAAAGTTTGAAATGAGAAGATAATATAGTGTTTGTAAAAATAGGAAAATAACCGTTAGGCTACACGACACTTGCTTCACCCAATTAGTATTTTTAAAATTAGGGGGGAGTGATTATCGCGTAAATCGAAGTCAATATAGAGTTACGTGTATCTGGGAAACACATATAATAGTTGATAGGACTTTAGAATTTATTGCTAGAGATACATAAAGATTTGTCTAGCACACGCACAAATAAGGTTTCTTGATTTGTGATGAATTAACTAGAGTTATATCATATAAAAACTTACTGTTGAGACAAATTTCTTTACGAGGGGGGAAATTTGTAGGATCTTAATGATAAACCTCCTCATTTAATGATAAACTTACCCATTAATTGATTAACAAAAGATCGAACAAAATGGAGCTTATCGGATCATAATGAAGTCCTCCAGAAGAAGCAAGATGATCCAACATGTATTTTATCTTATTTTTTATGATTATGCTTCATATTGTAATATATATGTAGTTACTTGGTACTAGTTCTGTCCATACGGGGCCTCAAGAAAAAAATATATCCCCGCTCACGTGGGTCGCGGACTAAACAGTCATCAAGGGCGATATATGGTGTGTGAATGTGAAAAGATCAGATTCGTTAGTCTATTTTATTCAAATTAGCCAAAAAAAGTATCCATACCCAAAGAGACACCCTAAAAAGACTACTAGTGTATGCAAAACTGAAAAAATGTGGACTCGGAGACTATGTTACGGAATAGGAAGGTGTTACGCACTCATTCCTCCCTTTCGGTCTTTAATGTCCAATAAAATATTATCCTTCTCCTAAAATGTATGCACATGTGTATAACAAAAGAAATGTGTTATGTGTGCCAAGTGTACAAAGTGAAAATATGCATGAATGTGTGCATGTGAGGGTGTTATGAGGAGTGATATTGTCTTATCCATATCATGGAAAAGATATAAACGAGTTATTATAAGGAGATAAACTAACTATAAGTGTGTGAAAATAACTAAAATATGAGCGGTACACCAGATCATAGCGTTATTATAAAAAGGTGAGTATGAGTGTCATGAGGCCACTAAAAAATTATAAATATGAAGAAGCTAGCTATATTAGCAGGGTAAACTAAACATATGAGTGAAATACTAATACATAAATATGAATAAACAATGAGATGGATAAAGGAGTACTCGAATACCAAAAGTGATTTCGGAATGTATCCAGAAACATCATCAAAGTCCACGTAGTTCATAAGGAAAATTTGGTGGGGTCCAACCTCTAGTCGGAATTTAGAGTATATCCCTTATTTTTATAAAATAACCTTAAATTGGGAACTAAGGTATAAACTCTTTTTTGGGGTTTTTTTGATTTATAAAGAAGGTACAATTAATGACAAAACTAACTAAGAATATGCTAAACTACCAAAATATGTAAAAAGGAAAATGGTAGGCAAAATGGAATGAAAAGGGTTTAGACCTTCAAAACTCTTTGAATTTTATTTTCAGGACTTTTGTAGGCTGATTTTAGAGGATAGGAAGTGGTATAATGGTGTCTAAAGGTGTGGTAAGGATGATGATGTAATACCCCGTATTTTTATGCTATATTATTTTGGGGATTTATTAATATTAATGTGAATTAATTATTAAATAAAAATCCAGAAATTAATTATGTTATAATTATTAACGTGATGAGAGTTAGTAATTATGGGAAAATTTGTTGAATATTACTAATGAGCAAAGTAATATATAATAGTGGCCATATTAAATGTCACGAGTGAATAAAATGACAATTTTAAAAATTTGAGTCGGGACGCGCCCGTGTCGCGTCGGGATTAAATATTGATAAATAAAAGTAAATATTTTATAAGTTGTTCGTATGGTCGTTTTGAGTGCGCCAACGCGTCCGGAAGGGTCGATATAGTCAGAAAAGTATACCCGGGAGTTTGATTTGGGTCTCGGGGCGTTTTTAGGCCTAATTAGTACCCCGTGAGGGCATTTTAGTCATTTTGTATTTTTGGGTAATTAAACTCACGAAAATTAAAGGGGTTATATCAGATGTTTAGGTTATCTCCTAGGGTTAGATAACTCAAAACACTAGAACGGCCATTGGAGAGGAGAGGAGAGAGCTCTCAAGGCATTCCAAGGCTCAAAACTCACCCGTTTGCACCGCTGTCACCGCCAACGCGTAGATCGAGAGACGGGGAACGCAACCACACCAAATTCAGCACCAAACCAGATTTCTGAAAATCTCTGGAAAGTGTTTATCTTTCTTATTTCGTTGATGCATCATCCATATTAGTTTAGGAGTTATTAGGATGAGATTTATGGAAAAAAAACCCAATTTGAGATGGGAAATTTTCATGTAGTGATGATTTATATGATATTCTGGAAACCCTTTGTCATGTAAAGGATTAAGAGTTTGATTAAGAAAAGAGTTCTAATCAGATACAAACACTAAAAAAAAATTATTCCGGACGATCGGACCGTTGGAATTGGACGAAATTTTACAGAGAATTAGCCGAAGACGAGAGGAAGCTACAGAAAAAAATTCAGCTCGATCGGACGTTCAATATTTTTTAATATTTTTTTTTGCTAGAAAGTTTAATGTTTTGAGGACTCTTAGAGATGATAAAAATTCAATTAAAACTCCATTCTAATTCCAATTTCGAAACCGTTTGAAATTCTCATCTTTGAAAATAAAATTCAAAATCCTTTAATGTAAGGCGAAATCTATATTTTTGGGATATTTTGCATAAGGGATAATGTAAGTATATATTAAAGGGGAGAGACACGTAAGTGAGAGTTACGTTGGAACATAAATGGATATCTACTGAATTGTACATTTGGAAGAATAGAGTCCATGAGGGTTACGTAGTAAGTTGGAAAAACCCTTCGAATTAAAGTTAGAAACGAACCATTATACTTGATAAATAATAATGGGAAAATAAGGATAAATGTTGTGAATGTGGGTTATTGGATAAACCTAAATTGATATAATAAAAGTGGTATGTTTATATGATTGTGTATGCATATATTATATACTTGTGAAAATCATGCCCGCGCTACTTGCTATCCCTTAGGTTTTCGCGCTGGGACGATCTTATCTCGTGTGCTTTATGGGGGATATTGACTCGTACCCTAGAAGATAGAAATCCTAGGTACAGGCTATCGAATCGGTAGTCACGGTCCTAAGAGACGTGAGGGTATGTACTGACCTCTTGGACTTGTAAACTATGCTTCGCCTCAATATTGTTTGTGTATGTATTTATACAGCTCGAGAGTGATTCCGAACTTGTATTCCCTTTAGTACGATTGATACGGGGATTGGATAGCAGAGTATGCCCGCACCATAAAATTTTATGTGGGGTGCTGTTAGAATATATATTATACGAGTATTTAATATATATATGAACTTCTGAAATATGGGAAACCGCCTACTGTGTTATGGTAAGTAAGACATGTATAATGACTCAAATTGGAAATACTTGTTTTGAAAAGTATAATATGATATTGAAAAAAACTTTATGAATCAATAAAGTTAAAATGAGCGTTTTGTACTAAATGAAATTATCCTTTTTAAACCATGATGTTGTTAAATCTTAAATTTTGAGAGTCACCTAAGATAAGTTAAATCCTTGGGGAAGGATAGTGTGATATATGATGAGATAAACCATTGGGAAGGTTAGTGCGATAGGAGTGCACATTAGAAGAGAGGCGAGAATTTCTCAAGAGAGTGTCGCACTAATATGTTGTTGCATTGGCTTGTATCAATTTAAATACTTGCTAAACGAATTTTTAAATCATATACACTATCGGGATCTGACCCGTTTCTATTCCTCTTTCTCTCTTGTATATATATGTATATATTACAGGTGCCCAGCCACAGGGGCGTCTTGTTTAGGATTCCTTGGAAGGAACCTGCTGCAGCTTAGGTGGGAGTTGCAGGCCACTTGCTTAGACGATTTCATTTACTTTATTCCACTTCTATCATTCTCCTTATTGGGCATGTGTCGCCCTTTCCACTATTTATCTGTTTTATTGGGACATTTGTATTTCAGTTATTTCTAGTACTATTACTTTGGGATTTATTCAGCATGTATGTTTTACTTTAAGTTTTAAATGCTGGGATTGGGTTGTTAAATGTTAAATTATTGGATTGATTGTTTAATAAAATAAATAAATAAAATTGGAAAGTAATGTTTAAAAAATGGTTTTGACACTTAGCTAAATTAAATAGGGTGTTAAATTTGGAAAAGTTATTTTTACGACAGTGATGCTAAGAATGAACCAACTGTTCACCTTGATTTTAATTTAATAAAGGAGTGATTGCCCGGTATTTAATTAGGCGGGGTGTCACAGGTGGTATCCGAGCATCAGGTTCTAGTGTCCATAGGATTTGTACGGCTTATTTTCGCTTTCAGCTTAACGTTTTTGCTATAGAGCCCTATTTTTAGGATTGTTGTATTCCTGCTTTTACGTTTACGTCTCCAGCCATTTGGGATTTGATAATGACTGGAGACTATTAAACTTCTTCACGTTTCAGATGCCTTCGAGACGTGCACAGAAGGATAGGCGTGCCCAGGCCGAGCAGCCAGCAGCTCCGGCACAAGGCACTATGAATGCTAATGAAGTAGCCGCCATTGTTGCTCAGGCGGTGAATGCCGCGCTAGCGGTGGTTCAGCAGGCTCCACCCCAGATTCAGGTAGTGGCGCCAGTACCAGCACAGCTTCCATCTGCATGGGAGAGGATTAGGGATGCTTTTCAGAAGGCGCATCCCCCTGAGTTCTCTGGTAGCTCAGATATCGTCACAGTCAGCCAATGAAAGAAAGACATCCAGCGGCATCTTCGTATGTATGAGTGCACTGACGTGCAAAGGCAGTTATTGGCTTCCTTTAAGCTGGTGGGGGCCGATTTGTAGTGGTGGGAGTCCACTACCACCTTGGAGGAGAGGGACACGGTCCCTATTCAGTCGTTTTGGGAGCGGTTTGACCGCAAGTACTTTCCACCCGCCGTGAAGACTGAGATGAGGCGGAAATTACTGAATTTGAAACAGGAGAACTCTACCGTTGCTGAGTATGAGGAGGAGTTCACGAGACTTCTCACCATAGTACCAGATGAGGCACCTACTGATAGTAAGAAGATAATGTTGTTTGTGGACGGGTTAGCTTGGAGGATCCGTCAGTATCTTATAGGGAATCTATCTCTGAGTACTTTCACTGATGTACTCAATGCTGCGTTACTACATTGCCAGGATCACCGCTTCCATCTACAGGGAAGCAGGAGAGCAGGAGAGCAGGAGAGTCCAGCCAGCAGGGCAGGACCGGGGGTAGTAGTGCTAGTGGGGCACCATCTCATGGACAGACTCGTCAACACGAGCAGAGTTCCCATCAGGGGGACCCTGCTAAGCGATTCCGTTCAGGTGATTCCAGGCAGGATTTGGGGGGTTATAGGCAGGGCCAGCCTAATCAACAGGGCCAACAGGACCAACAGCGTGCTAATCAGGGACAACAGGGCCAGTGGCGGGGAGGTAACGGCCAGCAGGGACGTGGTCAACAGGGTCAGAGGGGAGGTAACTTCAGAGGCCGGTGTTTTGTATGCGGCAAGCATGGTCATAAGCGCTAGGATTGCCCAGAGGGTAATAGGGCCCCACAACAGCAGGGTGCCCGTAATGAGCCACAGAGACCACTTTTTCCAGCTTCCCTCCCAGCTCCAGGCCAGGTGCCAGCCCTACCAGCCATTCCAGCAGCTCCAGTGCAGCAGGGGCAGTTACAGTACGTACGTGTCTATAACGTCCACCAGGCAGCAGCTCTACAGGCACCACCCGCGATTGAGGGTATGTTTCCTATCCATGGTACTATAGGTCGGTTTTTGTTGGATACTGGGGCGACGCATTTTTTTATAGCTACGCATTTTGCGAAGGACTTAGGGTTGTTAGCCATAGCAGAGAGCACAGTGACGTGTGTAGACTCACCACTGGGGAGTGGGTCGTTTATCTTATTTATATGTCGAGGAGTGGGGGTAGAGATTGGTAATTTGGTATTACCTACAGACATGTTAGTCTTAGATATGCATGAGCATGATGTTATTATCGGCATGGATTGGCTCGCAGCTTATAGAGCCACGATTGATTGCTTCGGTGGGAGCATTGTTTTTGCCATTCCGGGGCAAGAGATGTTTGTAGTGGCGATGCCTCTCCCAGAGGGAGGTTCGACCGCTCATTTGTATTATATAGAGGATGATGCCTCTAAGGAGGTTTTGATTCCTTTAGACTCGATCCCAGTCGTTCGTGAGTATTCCGATGTATTCCAGGAGATACCAGGCCTACCCCTCAGTCGAGAGATAGACTTTGTCATAGATTTATTGCCAGATACGAGACCTTTAGAAAGCGCTCCATATCGTATGGCTCCGACGGAGATGCGAGAGTTACGAGATCAGATAGAGCAGTTGTTAGGTCATGGCTTCATTCGCAGGAGTACCTCACCTTGGGGCGCTCCAGTCTTGTTTGTGAAGAAGAGAGATGGTTCACTGAGGTTATGTGTGGACTACCGGGAGTTGAACAAGGTCAAGATACGGAATAAGTATCCGTTGTCTCGAATCGATGATCTGTTCGACCAGCTGAGGGGAGCAACTTTCTTTTCGAAGATAGATCTGAGGTCGGGGTACCATCAGCTACGTATTAGAGAGAAGGACGTTTCAAAGACTGCCTTCTTGACGAGATATGGGTCTTACGAGTTCAAAGTGATGCCATTTGGTCTCAAAAATGCTCCAGCCGTATTCATGGACTTAATGAACCGAGTATTCAGAGAGTTCTTGGATCAGTTTGTCATCGTCTTCATAGATGACATTTTGATATATTCACACTCCGAGGAGGAGCATGCCGAGCACTTGAGGCAGGTTCTTCAGACTTTACAAGAGCATCAGTTGTATGCTAAGTACGAGAAGTGTGGATTCTGGTTGCAAGAGGTACAGTTCTTGGGGCATGTTGTTTCTGAACAGGGGATAGCCGTTGACCCGAGTAAAGTGTCAGCGGTGAGGGAGTGGGGACAGCCCACGACACCGACGGAAGTGCGTATTTTCTTGGGGTTAGCCGGATACTACAGGAGATTCATTCGGGGATTCTCCAAAATAGCGGGTCCATTGACGAACCTGACTCGCAAAGGGGTACCATATGTTTGGGATGATGCTTGTCAATTAGCTTTCGACGAGCTGAAAGACAAGCTTACTTCAGCACCAGTCCTTGCTTTACCGAAGCCGGGTGTGGAGTACCTGGTTTACACTGATGCCTCTTTACGGGGACTTAGGGAAGTACTTTAGCAAGAAGAGAAGGCTATAGCTTTTGCCTCCCGTAAGCTTAAGCCGCATGAGAAGAATTACTCCACCCACAACCTGGAGTTAGCAGCGGTCATTTTTGCACTGTGGATATGGAGACACTATTTATTGGGGAAGAAGTTACGTTTGTTCACAGACCACAAGTCACTGCAGTATCTGTTCACTCAACGAGAGCTGAATATGCGTCAGCGCAGATGGTTAGAGTTTGTGAAGGACTATCAGTTCGACATACAGTATCATCCGGGGAAAGCCAACGTAGTTGCTAATGCGTTGAGCCGTAGACCGGTAAATGAGGTAGCACACGTCTGGAAAGCGAAGTGGAAGGAGTTGGGTCACCAGGACGCAGTAGCCCGTTCCTTCATATCTGTTATGACAGTCACACTCGAGATTGTTAAGAGGGTAATACAGGCCCAAACCACAGACCCGTTTTGCCAGGAACAGATTGTACGACTTTTAGCCGAGGGTGCTGAGTCCTATTCTGTTAGTTCTGATGGGGGTTTAAGGTTTAATGGGAGGTTAGTGGTTCCAAAAGGGGCAGAATTGCGTCATGCAGTGATGACCCAATCTCACGGGTCCCGATTTGCGGTACATCCTGGAGGAGATATGATGTACCAGGATATGAGGAGGCAAGAGTGGGATGAAGAAGGACATTGCTGAGTTCGTGTCCAAGTGTTCTACCTGCTAGCTGGTGAAGGTGGACCATCAGAAACCGTCAGGATTACTTCAGCCATTGAAAGTACCCGCGTGGAAGTGGGAGAGTATTTCCATGGATTTTATTACAGGGTTGCCTACATCACAGCGGGGCCACGACTATATCTGGGTGATTGTAGACCGTTTGACCAAGGTGGCTCATTTTCTGTCGGTGCGGACAGATTATACCACAGGTCAGTATGCTTAGTTATTCATTTCTGAGATTGTCAGATTACATGGGGTGCCCCTGAATATTGTGTCAGATAGAGACAAGATTTTCGTGTCACGTTTCTGAGAAAGCTTTCAGGAGGCTATGAGTACTGAGTTGAGGCTGAGTTCAGCTTATCACCCACAGACAGATGGACAGACAGAGCATACTAATCAGATGTTAAAGGATATGCTACGCATGTGTGTTCTTGATTTTGGAGGAGGTTGGGAACCACATCTTCCACTGGTAGAGTTTGCTTATAATAACTCTTATCAGTTTATGATTGGTATGGCTCCATTTGAGGCTTTCTATGGCCGGCCTTGTTGTTCTCCAATTTGTTGGCTCGAGGTGGGAGATAACAAGTTGCTAGGACCATAGGTAATTTAGGAAACCTCTGCGAGGATTGAGATGATCAGGAGTCGCATTCGAGTAGCCCAGGACAGGCAGAAGAGCTACGCCGATGCGCAACGGTTCTTCCGGGAGTTTAATGTGGGGGACCAAGTGTTACTGCGTGTATCTCCTATGAAGGGAGTGATGAGGTTCGGGAAAAAAAGGAAATTAGCCCCGAGGTACGTGAGACCATTTCCCATTATCGAGAGGATTGGGCCGGTAGCATACAGATTGAGACTACCAGAGCATTTACATCTCATTCACAATGTATTCCACATCTCGTCGTTAAGACGGTATCTTCGGGATGATATGTCCCATACTCACATCACGATAGATGAGATATACTTGCATCCTGACAGCTCTTACGAGGAGAGACCGGTGGCTATCCTAGACTATAGTGAGAGGAGATTGAGGTCGAAGATAGTTCCACTTGTAAGGGTCCAGTGGGTGCATCATAATGTGGAGGAATCCACTTGGGAGCGCGAGACCGATATGCGCAAGAGATATCCGAATTTGTTCTTACCAGGTATGCCTTATTTTCCGAATTTCGGGACGAAATTCCGTTATTAGGGGGGAAGTATGTAATACCCCGTATTTTTCTGCTATATTAATTTGGGAATTTATTAATATTAATGTGAATTAATTATTAAATAAAAATCCGAAAATTAATTATGTTATAATTATTAACGTGATGAGAGTTAGTAATTATGGGAAAATTTGTTGAATATTACTAACGAGCAAAGTAATAGATAATAGTGGCCATATTAAATGTCACGAGTGAATAAAATGACAATTTTAGAAATTTGAGTCGGGACACGCCCGTGTCGCGTCGGGACTAAATATTGATAAATAAAAGTAAATATTTTATAAGTTGTTCGTATGGTCGTTTTGAGTGCGACAACGCGTCTGGAAGGGTCGATATAGTCAGAAAAGTATACCCGGGAGTTTGATTTGGGTCTCGGGGCGTTTTTAGGCCTAATTAGTACCCCGGGAGGGCATTTTAGTCATTTTGTATTTTTGGGTAATTAAACTCACGAAAATTAAAGGGGTTATATCAGATGTTTAGGTTATCTCCTAGGGTTAGATAACTCAAAACACTAGAACGGCCATTGGAGAGGAGAGGAGAGAGCTCTCAAGGCATTCCAAGGCTCAAAACTCACCCGTTTGCACCGCCGCCACCGCCAACGCGTAGATCGCGAGACGGGGAACGCAACCACACCAAATTCAACACCAAACCAGATTTCTGAAAATCCCAGGCAAGTGTTTATCTTGCTTATTTCGTTGATGCATCATCCATATTAGTTTAGGAGTTATTAGGATGAGATTTATGGAAGAAAAACCCAATTTGAGATGGGAAATTTTCATGTAGTGATGATTTATATGATATTCTGGAAACCTTTGTCATGTAAAGGATTAAGAGTTTGATTAAGAAAAGAGTTCTAATCAGATACAAATACTAAAAAAAAATTATTCCGGACGATCGAACCGTTGGAATTGGGTGAAATTTTACATAAAATTAGCTGAAGACGAGAGGAAGCTATAGAAAAAAGTTCAACTCGATCGGACCGTTCAATATTTTTTAATATTTTTTTTTGCTAGACAGTTTTATGTTTTGAGGACTCTTAGAGATGATAAAAATTCAATTAAAACTCCATTTTAATTCCGATTTCGAAACCGTTTGAAATTCTCATCTTTGAAAATAAAATTCAAAATCCTTTAATGTAAGGAAAAATCTATATTTTTGGGATATTTTGAATAAGGGATAATGTAAGTATATATTAAAGGGGAGAGACGCGTAAGTGAGAGTTACGTTGGAACATAAATGGATATCTACTGAATTGTACATTTGGAAGAATAGAGTCCATGAGGGTTACGTAGTAAGTTGGAAAAACCCTTCGAATTAAAGTTAGAAACGAACCATTATACTTGATAAATAATAATGGGAAAATAAGGATAAATGTTGTGAATGTGGGTTATTGGATAAACCTAAATTGATATAATAAAAGTGGTATATTTATATGATTGTGTATGCATATATTATATACTTGTGAAAATCATGCCCGCGCTACTTGCTATCCCTTAGGTTTTCGCGCTGGGACGATCTTATCTCGTGTGCTTTATTGGGGATATTGACTCGTACCCTAGAAGATAGAAATCCTAGGTACAGGCTATCGAATCGGTAGTCACGGTCCTAAGAGACGTGAGGGTATGTACTGACCTCTTGGACTTGGAAACTATGCTTCGCCTCAATATTGTTTGTGTATGTATTTATACAGCTCGAGAGTGATTCCGAACTTGTATTCCCTTTAGTACGATTGATACGGGGATTGGATAGCAGAGTATGCCCGCACCATAAAATTTTATGTGGGGTGCTGTTAGAATATATATTATACGAGTATTTAATATATATATGAACTTCTGAAATATGGGAAACTGCCTACTGTGTTATGGTAAGTAAGACATGTATAATGACTCAAATTGGAAATACTTGTTTTGAAAAGTATAATATGATATTGAAAAAAACTTTATGAATCAATAAAGTTAAAATGAGCGTTTTGTACTTATCCTTTTTAAACCATGATGTTGTTAAATCTTAAATTTTGAGAGTCACCTAAGATAAATTAAATCCTTCGGGAAGGATAGTGTGATATATGATGAGATAAACCATTGGGAAGGTTAGTGCGATAGGAGTGTACATTAGAAGAGAGGCGAGAATTTCTCAAGAGAGTGTCGCACTAATATGTTGTTGCATTGGCCTGTATCAATTTAAATACTTGCTAAACGAATTTTTAAATCATATACACTATCGGGATCTGACCCGTTTCTATTCCTCTTTCTCTCTTGTATATATATTTATATATTACAGGTGCCCAGACACAGGGGCGTCTTGTTTAGGATCCCTTGGAAGGAACCTACTGCAGCTTAGGTGGGAGTTGCAGGCCACTTGCTTAGACGATTTCATTTACTTAATTCCACTTCTATCATTCTCCTTATTGGTCATGTGTCGCCCTTTTCACTATTTATCTGTTTTATTGGGACATTTGTATTTCAGTTATTTCTAGTACTATTACTTTGGGATTTATTCAGCATGTATGTTTTACTTGAAGTTTTAAATGCTGGGATTGGGTTGTTAAATGTTAAATTATTGGATTGATTGTTAAATAAAATAAATAAATAAAATTGGAAAGTAATGTTTAAAAAATGGTTTTGACACTTAGCTAAATTAAATAGGGTGTTAAATTTGGAAAAGTTATTTTTACGACAGTGATGCTAAGAATGAACCAACTGTTCACCTTGATTTTAATTTAATAAAGGAGTGATCGCCCGGTATTTAATTAGGCGGGGTGTCACAGATGCAAGGGAATTTTGGAAGGAAGTGGTGAAAGTGGTATGTGTTGAATTTGAAAAAAGTTGTCACACTGATTTCAAGGTTCCATATTACTCTCAATGAGGTTAGGGTTTCTGTAAATAGGAGAGACCTAAAGTGACAAAATGAATAATATGCCCTAAGGGGTATTCTGACCTGCATACTCCTTGTCCTACCTACCGATCTGGTGGAAAGACTTGGTGGCCAGGGAAACTCTCACCTGCCTATAAGCAGGTTAAGGTTTTTTTATGATAAGCAGGTCCGGGTTTCCTTAAATACTATAAGCCTAAAGGAAAAACTGACCAAGTTTACCTAAGGGGTATGCTGGATGACATAAGCCTTGTCTTGCCCATTGATAGGGTGGACAGACTTGGTGGCTAAGGAAACTCCCACCTGCCTGCGAGAAAATAAAGTGTCATGTCGATAAGCAGGCATAATTTGTTTTTCATCCATAAAATGTGATCTGTAGGTTGGATTTGTGCACAAAAACGATTGTTGAAAACATGATTCAAATATATATAAAGTGTGTTGAGTTAGTTCTAGGTTTAGGAGTTGAATAAAGTCAAATGGGGATCGTAAATGTGTAGTTGATCTCTGATCAGGGTTTGGAGGAGGACTGAGGGTCTAGGACTCTAAGGGAATTTATTTGGACCAAGTAGAAGAATGTGGGGTATTGGAATGGGAAGTCTGTAAAGAACCTATATGGGAGATATTAGGACAAATGAAGGTCCATCGAAAGATTGACACCTAGGTAGAGGATGTGAGTGTTGAGTTCCTATGTATCGAAACTCTAGTGGGAATCGAAGGCTTGATTATGAGGAACTAGGTACTGTATGTGAGGATTATAGCATGATTCTAATATCTGAAGGTATATAAAGCATGATTCTGAGGTCTAAGGTCAAATTTGAGGACCTAAAGAGTGTACCGACTAATACGGGGATCGTGGCCTAATTATGAGGGCTTTGAGCTAATTTCGATGACATTAAGGAGTGCATGCAAACATACGAGGATCAAGGCCTAAGTTTGAGGGGCTAGGTATAATTATGCATAACTAAAGAGTGTATGCGACCAATACGTGTATTACCAACTTGATTCTGAGGGCCTTGGTCAGATTTTGAGGACCTAATGAGTGTTTGTGAATGATACTGGGAATGCGACCTAATTTTTAGGGCATAGGTCTGATTTTGAGGACCTAAAGAGTGTATGCAATCAATACGTGGATCACGGCCTAATTTTAAGGGCATGGGTCTAATTATGAGGGCCTAAAGAGTGTATGCGACCAATACTGGGATCGTGGCCTGATTCAAAGGGCGTAGGTCTAATTCTGAGTACAAAAAGGGTATATGCGTTCAATACGGGGATTGCAGCCTGATTATGTGGGCCTAGGTCTGATTATAAGGACCTAAAGAGTGTATGATAGTTTTGGAAATTATAAGTGATGATGTCGAAATTTTTTGAACAGTTTTGGATTTTTTTTTAAGGATTTCGTTATTTTTGTTGATTTTTGAATGTTTATGTAATGTCGAATTTTTATGATTTTTTGAAAATGTGTATTTTTGTGAATTTTGATCTTTTATGATTTTTGGGTAATTTTTTAAAAAAAAATTGGGAGCATTTTTGGAACAAAAGTTGGAGGGATGCCTATTGGTAGTAGGAGACGCATGAGTACCTACTAGTAGGCAGACATCAGGGGATGTCGGTCAGCAAGCCCCTCACCCTTATATAAAGTTTGTGAGAGCAATCCTTAATTATCACCTCAAACTCGAATTCTCTCTTTCCATCTCTAGAGAAAAGGTTATTTTAAGGGTATTTTTATCAGCTTCTCAAAGAAAATGGATAATCTTACGAATGTAGATGATTGGGATGATATTGAGTAAGAGTACGACGAGGGAATGCCCGTGGGAGCGGGAGCGAATAATGTTTACCACGATGTTAAACCGGTGGTAGATGAGCAGATTCTCATGATGGAGCCTTAGACACATCGTTCTCCTACGGTGAAGAGCCCTAGCAGTTATGTAAGTGTGTTTATTAATTTTATTATTTTTTCTTTGTCATTTTATTTTCTATTTTCCCGGAACACTATCCCAAACAGGGGGGGAACGAGGGCCTTCCAGCTCTAACTCACCTCCGGGTAGAGATAACAGCTGTTTGTTTTTGATGTGGTTTATCCGGATATCTCTACCCGGACACAGCGCCTATTCGGAGGAGAAAGTATCTCGTTGAGTTACTGAGTTCAGATAAGAAAGAGAACAAGAAGAGAACCAAGGGCAAGGGAAGGATCAGCGATAGCGTCAGAGCCTTCCCGATATTCTTGTATCTTTCTTCTTGTTTGTCTTGTTCTATTTCTTGTTCTTGTTCCTTATCTCAGCTGTTGTTGTTGTTTCCTTGTTTGACATGCTAGAATAAAGAGTAGATAAAGTCAAAAAGGAAAACAATAAAGCCAACAGGACTATAACTCTCAAGTAGTAAAAGCCTACACTGTAGTAATACAGTGTAGCCATCCCAACACTCTCAACCCCATCAAGCATTGAATTTATTATTATTATTTGTTTTAGATTTGTTTAGAAACATTTTGGACATATTTCTAGGGCTGATGTTGCAGACGGGGGCATCGAAGATTATTCACACTCGGAGATCGATCGGGGTGATGTCCGTTTGGGACCACAACTGTAAGGCCCCGACCCGAATTCAGACCGTTGGGTCAACCCGCTCCCGAGTTAAAGGTGTTAAAGGGGGAAGGGGAAGTCAATTTTAATTATTTAAGAAAATCCTTTAATTTGCACCGTTTTATAAGGAACGGAATGTAATTAAATGGAATAAATAGGTTACTGCTTTAAGTAATTAAGTTAATTAGCCAGATTTATTTAGGAAAATTTAGTTAAATCCAAAAATGCCAATAATAAGCAAAATAAACCATAAAACTCTTGCATTATTACAACAGATGGCCCAAGGCCCAAATAAAAGATTATTATAGTACCATGAATTCAAATGTACCGAAACAAAATTTTTGAAAATGCCAAGGTAGAGCTCTAACGTTGACTAGTACCCTCAGAAGCCTTAACAACGTCCTTGCCAAATATCCCTATCAGAGGTACCTAGGGGTGGGGGTTTAAACGTAAAAGTAAGGGGTGAGCAAAACGCTCAGCAGGGTAGGGAGTACTAAGCTATACATTTTTCATAAGAAAATTTTAAATAACATACTAGAAAATAACTTGGCAAGATTATCTACATTCTAGCATGCAGTCTAACATGTAGCTTAGGTTTTAAACTTAAAAACATAGTGAGGGAAATCCTACCTTGAGTTTGAAGAGGAGAACCTAGGAAACGATGACTTGAAAGCTCATAAAACTCCAAGAACAATTCTTCAACCCAACTTCTTCCTTGAACAAGGCTTGAAATGGGTCTTACAAGCTTGAAAATGGCTAGAATAAGGATTGGAATGGGGATATAAACCTTGGATATGGGTGGAGGAAGGTCGAAAGTGGATGGAGGGATTGGAGAAAGAGAGAGGGAGCTTGAAAATCTGATGGAGAGGTGTTGGAATGACCCTCAACACTCTCCTCTCTCTTATTTATATCCAAAATACCCCTATGCTTTTACCCATTGGTCCATCAAAACCCCTAACCCCATGCGATCTACTCTATTGAGATCTTGACAGATCAAACAATCTAATGATTCTCATCATGGCAGCACATTTGGATCTTTAAAAATCTAATATTTTGCAGTCTCCTTCGAATGAGACTATGTAAGGACATTTTTCTCATGTCCAATATGTTATATTTGTGTATGTCATACGCCGATACATTTGGCACGTCACTTCACGATCTCACATGACGGCTTCTATTCGAATTTTAAGAATTAATCATTCAACATCTTCATCAAGTGTCCCACATCTGCCACAACGACTTCACGTTCCCCGATTTTATGGATTTTATGCAAGTGATACGCTAAAGAAGTCAAAACAATGAAATAAAGGCAAGATAGGAAAGTTCAAGGGTATTTTGGTAATTTTATAGCCATAGTTCGGAGTTCTGGTCAACTATAAAGTTGAAAAGCTCGACGCCACAAAGATATTGGAAAAAATGGCACCTCAATCCGAGTTACGGTGAAGAAGTTATGCACGTTTGAAGAAGAAGGAAAAAACTGCATAAAAAATAGGGGTGAACCGAAACTTTTTATTTTAAAGGGTCCGGACCGCCTAAGATAAGAAGGATCTATTCGAAATAAGCAGGAGATCCGGACCGCCCTGGGAACTCAGTTCAGACCGCTTTGAATATTTTCAAAAGATCGCATCTGATTTTGTTTGCCTATAAATACCTATTTCGGTGGTGTATTTGTTTAAGACTTAGAGAGACGTTTTTAAGAGTTCTATTAGCTCAAGTATTCATATTTTTTAGTTCCAAAACTCATGTTTTGATTCACGCATCATTCCCATACTTTTGTAAATCCTTTTGAATCCCAAGAACACTTTACTCTTGTTAATTATTGTGGAGTGCATCTCTACACCGTCTAGCTGCGTGTCATTGAGGATTTTACGTGAGAAGATTCTTTATTGAAGATTGGGCTGCGAGACCTTGGAGGGTGTTGCGTACATTCTCTTGTTGAGTTCAATACTGCGAGTCTTTGTGGGTTGGCTGCGCGTTGATCCATTACTGATTTCTCTATGTAATTGTAAGTTGCGATTTATTGAATTCATATTGAAATAAAGGTTTACCTGAAAGGGTTTTTTTCCTGAAATATGTGTCTCAGCATATTTATTGTGATACATGCATGATGTATTTGATGAATTGAATGTTTATGTCTCGTATATGCATGTTTAAGGGTTGTTTTAATTTGATTTGTGATTTGTGAAAATTTAGACACCTAATTAAATAAGTAATCCGATAAATTGGAAATTTGCGAACTTGGATCGATATTACACATTCTCAGACTAGATCTCGTTTGAATAACAGTACAAATCTTGCTCGAACGGGGTTCCAACATGGATCTAACTAGACTAGTCAAAAGTGGATAGAACATGGTCGTTCGATGGTCGTTTGAAGCAGTTGTTTGAACAACGGAGGCTTCGAGTTTGAATGTGCCAACCTCTAACGAGATTTGAATCTTGTTTGAATGACCCAGAACTTTTCTTACTTGAATTTTAGTCCATTCAATCCCATTATAATAGCACAATGGCCATATAGACAACCATTCATTAGATTAAGTCCAAGGCCAATAGGCATGAAAATTATAGGGGAAGGCGGTACAATTTTGGGCACCGGTGTCATAACCTCCCTAGTCAGGTAAGGAGCTCTATGCAGATCGCAGGCTTTGGCGATTTAGCAATTTGGTATTTTGATGACACATCGCGATCTTCGGTGGTGTTGTTCGCTCTTGGCGAGAGATGGTGGGATAACACCTTCACCTTTCACTTTGGTGTGGGTGAGACGATAATGATGCCAGTGGACGTGCACCAGATTATGGGATTAACGTATGAGGGGACACGGATTATGGTGGAACGATCTCTTCGCTTGACGAATGCGACGATTTAGGCGCCTTTAGGGCCAATACTAAGGGAAGTTTAGGGACAGTCGGGGAAGGTGGCTCTACTGAAGAACACCTTGTTGGGGAGGGTGATAAATATGGATTGTGGTGAGAAGGTGAGGCTTGAGGCATGCCCCTTTATCTTTTTACTAGTGTAGAGTACGCTGCTAGGGAAGAGCAATGATGATGTTCATATTTGTTTCCTCCCTAATCTGTGGGATTTAATGCGGATAACTACTTTTGACTGGATAAGTCTGACATTGGCGTCATTGTACACTTCTCTATAAACATTTTATCACCATTATCGACCGACTTTTATGGGAGCAAAGTACCTTTTGGAGGTAATATTATTTTTATACTTTTTTGGTCTCATTTTTACCTTCTTTTTGTGATCTTTTTTCTGAATATTTTTGAACTTTTTTTGTTGTTTTTCAAGTATGGTTCTATGAGGTAATTGAGTATAGCACCCAATATATGTAGTTGAAGCAAGAGGAGGACAACACATAGCCTAGGATAAGGATATGGAGGAAAGATAATCGGATCTCCAAGTATTTGCCAACTTTTAAGGACGTGAGGGTTGTCCTAGACACCCTGACGAGCAACCAGGTTAGCCTTTATTTTTACTATTTTTGGATTTTCTTTTTTATTTTTATTTAATTTTTAATTATCTTTTTATGACTAAATTAATTTGTACAAGTGGCGTTCTACCCTCGAGTCCATCATCAGATCATATGGCAGTTATCAACTTCTATGGTCAGATGTGGAAACTGTTGTCGTATGAGTTTGGGTAAAAAAGGTATCTAGGGGAGCACGTGGTGCTACAGGTTTTAGAGGGAGAGGTAACAGTCCCTCCAGAGAAAACTACATTTTTATACGAGACCCGGAGAGTATGCCGAAGAGGAAGAAGTTTGTGGCAATGACAGGGGAGCATTACTCAACCTATACAGATATGGTGGAGATGCACGACTACCTGAAATTTATGACTAGTTGGTTGATGTTGGCGTCTATCTATGAAGTGGAGGGAGCTCAGCCTCTATCGGCAAGGACAGGGGGTAGCACAGCGCCGGGGTCATCGTCTTAGGCTTAGAGGAGTAGCGTAGGGACAACAAAGGCTCCTCTACTTCAGGAATAATGGGTTTCCTTACTATTATGTGAGGATGTAGGGGAGACGCAATACTAATTCCTCATCAACCCCATGCATTTTTAAAAGGCCTTCCTCTTATGCCCGCGAATGACTTCCGGTTAGCAGCTAGTATTCTTACCTCCTCTGTTGATTTCTGTATTTTTGCTTTTTACTGAGTTTGATATTCTTCTTTCTATCTTTTGGAGACGGTATTTGTGCGGACTTCATGGTTATGAGATGTTCGAGGATGGATATCTTCTATAACTGAGAAGATTTGGGGGATGGCCCGTTCATGCCCTACTCCTCTTGGGATGGATGATTATGTTCCGTCTTCAAGCTCCAGGAGTGGGCCTCTACCTCTCGTCATCATGGGAAGCTCCCTCAATGCGATCGCTAGTGTCGCTAGAAGTTTAGATTTTTATGATAGAAGTTCGGGATGTGCCCCGATAAGTTTGTTTCTTTTTATTCTTTTCTATTTTTTCCTTGACATGTACCTGAAAGAAAAAAATATATAAATTGATGCATTTTCTTTTAATTATATTGATTTATTCTACGTGCACTTTAATTTTTCACTAAGGGATTTATTAAGATACATTGCATTTTTGAATATTTTGAATATAATTTTTTAATGTTTAAGTAAAGAAATGCTCAGGACACTATGTTGTATAAACTCGGCCATTGAAGGGGCTTATTTGGAAAAGCGGGCAACAAAGAAGGAAAAATGGGGATTTCCAAAATAGGGTGTGTCGGTCGACTTAGCCCCTGGCCTTTCTGCCACCATGTCAGTTGAGGTACATTGGTTATTCAGCCTTTGGCACTCTATTCTTGCATCTTTAGTCCTTTTATTCTTGCATAAATGTTGATGACTCAACTCCTTTATCATTTTGTGTAGCTCTTTTGGTATAAAAGGAGCTTCAAGATGGTGTTTTGAATCACCCATGATTCGTTCTCTTCTCTCTTGTATCCTATTTCATCTTTTCTAATGGTTATCCCCAAGACCGAAACATTATTCACTTATCTCGATGGCTTAGATGATATGAGCTTGTACAACGTTAACTATGCTGCATTTAACTTGCTCCCGGTCACTTTCTGGCATAACTAATCAGTCACGATTATTGCACTTAAAACCCCGTATTTTTTCTCATTATAGCATTCCCGTGCACATTATTCTCGAAACTTATGCTCATTTATCGGATAAACCTTATTTTCATCATATATATGTTGTGCGTGGTTTATTTGATCTTTTATAGGTCTTGGGAATATAAGACGTGAAGTTTATTTGAATCTCGGGAAAGTTCCATCGATAATAGCAATGTCAGGGGCATTTTAGTAATTTTAGAACTCGAGTTTTGATCCCAAAATCTCCACGGAAGATGAAAATCTTTGACTCATCTTCGCGTGGCCTCCGACGGTGCGTGAATCCAAGCTATAACGAGAAGTTATGGAAGTTTCTTTGGAGAGAGGGCCTAAATGTTCCATACCAGCTCTTCCCTCATCTTACAAGCAAGTCTGAATTTATTCATTTTAAACCAGTTCGAAGAAAATTTTATGCAAATCGATTTAGGTCTTAGACCGAATCGATTCTCCACTTTTCATTGTAATTACAAGTTTGCCATTTCGTGAATATTGGGTTATATCCCTTTGTTTTGCCTCTTGTAAGAGAATCATAGTTTATATTTAAAAAAATTCCTAGTTTATAAACTCTCTCTTCTCTCTCCTAGGTTAAAGTCATTCATGGTTTCTTCTTACATGTAAAACATTGATTACATTAAGTTAGTTGCTTTTAATGCAATATTTGTTCACCTACTTCTTCCTTGCTTATTTTATTTGCTTTAACTTGTATTTATTGTTATCTCTTGTGTTGGTTTATGCTTAAATAGATGACTTGCCTAGTTATGATGTTCATTTGCATGCTTAGCTTAGTTTATACTATGAGTGGCTAGACTTTAGGTTGGGGATTATAATCCCACCATGGATGATTGATCTTTAAAGTTAAGTTTGGGTTTATAATTGTTCTAATGGAACTTCATGTGTTGGTATTGGATTATCCTAGTTTCTTAACCTTCGTTGTCACACAAGGGTAGTGTTTGATGCTTCACTACAACCCCAACCCATCTAGCACCATAACTAATTAACCCTTAATCTTCCATTGATGAGTTTGGTCTCTACATGGTTGATGTTCGGACTTAATAAGTTATGATCTATTATAATTAATTTGAATCAAATCCCGTCATCTTCTTAGCGAATCTAAGGTGGGAGAATGATCCTCAATCCCTTTTATCTTTCAAACTCAAGCTTTCCTTAGATTGTTTAATTGTATCTTCATTGTTTACTCTTTCACTATTAATTAAATGCATGTTAGGATATAGATTAATTAAACTTCACCGCTTCAAACAAAATCATCTTTTACATTTGTGACATTTAGAGAATATCATATAACCTATTTTAGTTCTCTTAGGAGCGATCAATCGTTGCGGAATACGATTCTGGACTTACCCGGATACTACTTGCTGCGAAAGATTTACACTTGAATCACACACTTTATTTAAATCACTAATAACCGTCTGATCAATAAGATCTATTAGAGGTGTCCATTCAATCCTGAAGATCACATGTTTATTTTCGGGTTATACGAGGTGTGTCCGACCTACGAGTAATTTTCTATTATTCTGAGTATTCACCCTCAAGTTCTTGTTATTATGCTTGATTTTTCTCATTCTTCGCAGCAAGTGTTGGGCGCTTGTAGCACATTTATCCATATTTGGCTCGACCAATGGTGCACGGGGGAGCTATACGTCTCCATACAGTGATTGAATTCGTATGTCAATGGGATTTTATAAATAACGGATTTACTAGGGATGTGGATCCAGGCTTGATTGCAAAGACACTTCTAGTTATGGGTGGCTTGAGTGCGAACACCCAAGTATCTTCCATAATTATGTGGATGCATTATCGTTGTAATTCGGATGCCACTATTTTAGCAGAGACGTCAAATGACCTTTTGTGATGTTGTACATGTGTCTAGTAGAGAGGTACATTTGGATGTACCTCCTCTATTTCCTTCGGATAGTACCCCTAATTTCTTCCTCCGGCATTGCATGTACTTTGGTTTATCAACGAACGAGTGGTATGACTGGTTGCTAGAAAATAGGGCAAGTTATCTTTGTTTATTCGTGTCATAGTGGAGTCTGTTAACACTTATCTTGCAACTAAATGATTATCGGTATGTCTGACTTATAGGAATTTATGGAACCTCCTTTTATCTCTGATGGAGACTTTAAAACCAGGAGGGCTAGGACTAGATTTTCCTACCGTGTATAAGTAATTTCTTCCCTTTAGAGGACCCGGCTGAATGCCTAAGGATGTCATTGAGGATTTTATGGCAGTGTCGTAGGCCAGCTTGCATCCGACCCTATTTTTAGGACAAGATTCGATGGTATCTGTTGATTACCTAAAGTGGTTATGGAAGGATTTAGTGACGAAGGTTTATGCTGAGGATTCTATCCAACGATGTCTTACGGCGGCTAAGGTTATGGAAGATGTTGAAGTGGTTTTGTGCAGGCTTTTCAAGATGTACCGCCTAATTGAACGTATGCAGATACGAATTGAGAACGATGATTATTGGGGACCTCAAAAAGGTGTTGATGGTGATAATTATGGTGATGATGAAGTGGTCCCCTCTCATAGTTGAGGAAGGTTTTGTGAAGCTTTTTAAGTAAATGGTTGGTCTGGTTATTAGGTGACGAATTTTGGTAGTTTTATATGGTGTAGTTTCCAATTTTGGTTTTAGTGAAGGTGTTGGCATATCTTTTAATGAAGGTTTATGGGTATTGTTTATTTGGGTATGGTTATGGGTGAAGGATTACTTATCTTAGTTGTATGGGTATTGTAGGTGTTTAGAAAGATTACTGCTAATGTGACATGTAAAATGTTGTATTTTGAACAAAAAGTATTGAAATAAATTTTAATTTTTCCATATCTCATTAAGCCTTTGTATAAGAATCATTAATGTTTAAACGGTTTATACTAATCGTTAATGCATAGATAATCCTTTTGTCTAATTGAAAATGATGAGAGAGAGTTATGTCTCTTGATTGAAGAAAAGAAAAGAATTTTGTGAAAGAGAAAGGACTAGGCTCGAAGTTACTTTATGTGTTGCCTACCTATCCCAGTGGAGATAGAAAATATTTGTATTTTTTGAAAATATTTTGAGAGGATCAGTTCCTACGTAGTTCTGATAAAGGGAGAATGGAAGACTTTTTTTTAGAATAGAATAGAGGTAAGAATTACGTAGCGCGATAAGAGTTGGGTAAATGATAGAACTTTTTTAGAAGGTTTAAGTTAACTGGGGATGCCATCTTTTCTTCGCCGATATCAGTGATCATAGTGGCACCACCTAATAAGATCTTTTTCACAAGGTAAGGCTCACTCCAATTGGGTTCAAATTTCCCTCTGGGTTTCCAAATAGGTTCTACGATTTCTTTGAGATCAAGGTCGCTTTCTCACACACTGCAATCCTTAAATTTCTTATTGAATGACCATGCAAGGCGACGATGATACCCTTGTATGTGGTAAGAAGCATTTAATCTTTTTTCATCCAAGAGTGTTATCTCGTTGTTACGTCTTTGGTGCCAATTAATTTCTCCTACTTACCTTTTGATCATGACTCACAGCGAAGGTATCTCAAGTTCGAGAGGCAAGACTACTTCCATGACATAAACTAATGAGTAGGGGTATCCCTAATTGGCGTCTTGATAGGCTTCTGGTATCCACAAATGGCATAAGGAATCCCTGTCTGTCGAATCTCTATAACCTTCTATCATCTAACCGATTATGGACTTGAGGCTCTCATTAACAATTTTAATAACCCCATTAGTTTTTCGTATGTAAGGTGAAGAATTATGTCTCTTAATTCTATACTCTTCGACCACTTCTATGACTTTTCCTTCAAAAGGGAGTCCATTATCTGATATGAAGTCGTGAGGGACCCCGTAACGACAGATGATATTTCGAATGAACTTTGACACTTTATTGGCATAAAACACGGCGTACGACTCGCCTCAACCCATTTAGTGAAATAATCAATGGCGACTAAGGTGAACTCGTTCCCATTAGCTACTTTGGGAGTGACTTTACCAAAGATGTCGATGCCCTGAGTTGATAAGAGCCATAAAGAAGTCGTGTTTTTACACTCACGGGGAGGTATGTATTAGAGATTGGACAAATTCTAGCATTTGAGGCCTCTCCTGACGTATGATGCGCAGTCTTGGACCATAGTAGTCCAATAATATCCTTATCAGATGATTTTCTTGGCAAGAATATGGTCGTTCATATTGGTTCCACATTACCCACCATTGATTTTTTGCATGCTCTCTTCAGTGTCAGCTTGTGCTATACATTGAAAATGGGTGCCATCAAATTTTCTTTTGAACATAATTTTTTCATAAATGAGGGTATCGATCATGCTTGAGGAGACACCAAATTTTATAATGCCATAATCTGGCCTTGTTCGAGTCTTCTTTGTTGGCAAGCTCGATGTGGTAGCAGTGAGTTCGTCTAAATTATTTATAGACTTCCAAAGGAGTAATTTTTATTCCCTCGGGCATATCGATCATAGAGGCCAAGGTTTCCAATGCATCAACAAAGTTGTTCCTTGACCGAGAGAGGTAATGGAAAGTAACATCCTTGAATTGGGAAGTGGTCTCTTCAAGATGAGTGTAGAAGGGCAGGATTTTCGCATCCTTGATTTTCCATTTTAGTAGGACTTATCCTATTTTAAGGGTCGAGAATCCATAAACATTAAGGTATTATATTCCCTTCTCGAGAGCGATCTTAAGGCCCATAGTGCATGCCTCATATTCTGTCATGTTATTGATGAAAGGAAAGTCTAGCTTGATAAAGATGGGAGTATGCGATTCATCGGGTGTGATTAAGAGTATCCCAATAATTTATCCCTTTTTGTTGGTAGCTCCATCAAAGAATATTTTTCACCAGAGTTACTTACGAGTTGCAGAGATAATTTATTTGTCCGAGAATTTAGAGTTCCACGTGTTGACTTCTTTTATGGTATGGTTGTCTAATAATAGAGATGACTCTCCATTTGACGACCTTTTACATCACATAGGTGATGTCGAACTCGGCTAGTAAAAACAACCATTGAGACACACAGCTTAACAAAGAAGTATTCTCCAGTAAGTACTTCATGGGATTCATACGGCATATGGAAAGCAAGCATGCAGTGTTGGAGTTTATAGGTGACCTAAACTAAGGCGATGCATGCCTTTTCCAATGTTGTATAGTTCACCTCATAGCCTACCATCTTTCCACTGAAGTAGTATATGGCTATATCTTTGTGTGACTCCTCAATATATTGAGATAGCATATCCCCAACAGCAGTATTTGTTTCAGTTAGGTACAGGAGGAGGGGTAGACCAGGTAGCGGTGGCATGATCATCGGTATTTGAGTAAGAAAATTGATTTTTTTGAAGGCTTATTGGCATGCCTCATTCCAAAGTTTAGTTGCATCCTTCCGAAGGAGTTTGAATATGGTTTCACAAGTGGAAGTGATAATGTTAATGCACTTGCTAATGTATTAGATTTTCCCAAGAAATTGTTTACATTATTCCCATTCTGAGGCAATGATATTTCAAGGATTGCTTTGAGCTTGGAAGGGTCCACTTCAATTCCCTTCTCACTAACCATGAAGACCAGGAGTTTAACTTTCATTACACTAAAGACACATTTTTATGGATTAGGGCACATATGTTATTGTCCTAATCATTTAAAGAATTTCCTCATAGTAGGGATGTGACCTTCCCTAGTTTTGGACTTGATGATCATGTCATCAACATAGACCTCGATCTCCTTGTGGATGAGATCATGCCTTTACATTTTTGAGACTGTAAGGCATGACAATATAATAAAAGGTTTCCCAAATGGTGGTGAAAATAGTCTTTTCTTGGTAATCGGGATACATTTTGATCTGATTATACCCTGTAAATCCATTGACGAATGACTTGGGTGATGATTGGTAATGTTGTCGATCATATTAATGTTGGGAAAAGGATAGTCGTCTTTTAGAGAGGCCTTGTTTAGATCCCAATAGTCAACGCACATGAAGACCTTTCCTCTGGTTTTCGGTACAGGAACTATGTTAGCGAGCCAAGTTGAGTATTCGACTACGCGGATGAAGTCCACATGCAATTGCTTGACCACTGCATCTCTTATTTTGAGAGACCATTCACGTCAAAGCCTCCTCAGTTTTTGCTTGACGTGTTTGAATTCAGGGTATGTAGGGATCTTGTGTTGCACAATTTATGGGTCAATACCGGGCATATCGCTGTAAGACCATGTAAATACATATATGGACTCCTTCAGAAGATCTTCGAATTATGACCTCCCTCACTGGTCGAGTGTTGATCCTATCCAAATCTCGTGCATAGTGCAACTAGAACTAAGATTAATGACAATGGTCTCCTCATCATTAGTTTGAATGCTATTATGTTGTTTTGTTTTTCCTTATTGGGATCATTAAAGAATTGTTCATTCATTAAGCCGTATTTTTCAATTCGTTGATTATTTTTATTATAATAAATGCAATTATAAGGCATAACAAGATACTTAAAATATTCATTCAATTAATTGATATCATTTTTGGGGAAAACATTGGTGAGGATCTTTTTTAAAGGTGCCTCGTTTACATTAACATCATAAAAAAAGTAGTTACATGTTTAGTCTAGAGGTGATAAATAGCAGGGTATTTGGTTGCCAGGGTTGGATGCCGAGATGCTCCACCAATTAAGAAGAGATTTGACAGCATGAGAGATCCTCTTGATAAGATCAGATGACTCGGATTCAACACGGATCATGCATATGTCCATTCCCAATTCGACAAGGATGAAATATTTGTTGTTGTCAGGCCTTTCAGTATCAGAGGAACTTGAATCAAATGACATGATAGTCAGTGGCTTTACTTTATTATTGGATCCATCAATCCAATTGATCTTATCCTTGGAGAATATTTTGAAACATGGTTTCATTTTCTTTTCAGACACGTCATACCATGGTTCATGAAATCCATAATAGGGGAAATCTTCGCCTTCTTTGATAAAGTGACCATTCAGAGAATCTCCAAAATTACTTCCTTTCTTCTGAGTACTTTCTTTCTGTACGATTGTCAGAGAGCCATAAGTTCTATTGAGGATGGTTAATACCCCAGATCGTGCAGTGGATAAGGTTCCTTCAAGATAGTTGGTTTGAGGATCCCTTATTATCTACTGCATATCCTAATTTCAGGAAAAAAATATTATTTTTGAACATTTTAGTTACACTAACATTTCCATGTGGGTTTTATTAGAGACCCACCCTTTCTTTGAATTTGTCTCCAGTCGGGAAAGGGGTGGATCAGTTTTGAAGCCTGAGAGGAACATGTCATTGGTTTGTACTGGATTTTAAGAATTCGATTGTTAGTTTCGAAACCAACTGAATTGTCCTCATATCCTATAATAGTGAGGACCTGGTTATATGCAAAGAAATTCATTTTTTGATGAAGAGGAGAAAAAAATCCTCTCATGTTGTTAATCCACGGGCACTCGAGGAGCATATTGAAACATTCTGTGATTTCAATCACTTGGAATTATACTTGAGGGAAAATTGAACCAATGAGTGTTGTCAGAAAAAAGTACCGCAAAGGATGTAGGGGTGAGATCAGTGGCTTGTATCCCCAAGCATCGGAGGATTTAGAGTAGGCATATATTTAGGGTAGAGACATTATCAATAAGTATCAATAAGACTATTTTCAGTATAACCTCGACTGACATGTTAAGAGCATTGTTGTGATCATAGCCAAACTAAGGGTTTTCCTCATCAATAAAAGAGATTAGCCTCTTAGCGATTAATGTTCTGATTATATGAATTGACTCGTCGAGGGAGGTGGAAGGAGGAACCATAGTTTGCGTGAACAACTTGATGAGGGAATTCCTGTGAAGTAAAGAGAACATGAAAAGTCCCCATAAGGTGATATTGTCTTGGGTCTTCTTTAATTATTAGAGAATGTTGCTTTATTCGAGGGTCATTTTAGGCATCGACTGTTCTTCAGTAATTTTTTCCCTTTTTCTACAGGCATGCTTTCTGTGAGAGGGATTAGATCCTTATAGTATCGTCCCAATCGGGTCATGTGGTTAATTGATGATGGTAAAAAGAGAAAGTCAATTTTTTCATCTATATCAAGGGTGGTAGAAACTTTATTGATCTCGGATAGAAGTTATTTGAAATAAATTACTCCACAAAATGAGGCAAATACATTAGGAGATTAATTGTCTGAATCATATGAGGGGTCTGAGTGGTCACCCCATCCGGTGGAAATTATTCGGTTGTTCCAAGAGAAGTAAAAGAATTCAATTCTTCAAATGCTTCGAAGTATAAATCTTCCCATACTATAAATAAATGATTTTAAAAGGGGACCAAGTACCCCTTTATCTTCATGACAATGAATAGATCGAAAGTTTCACATATTTTCCCTTTTTGATGATTTCCATTGTCGGGATTTAAATAATGTTATCTGAACAAAATTCTTCAAAGGATACAAACCAGTCTTGGAATTGGCGAGCCCACTTTAGAGCTTCCATATAAGATTACTAATGATTGCACACTCTTCTTCCTCTGGTGTCAGCTTTGGTGGGAATTTGATCCCAAACTTTTTCAAATATTCAAGCATAGTGAGAAGGTCATTCTCTATAATTTTAATTTGGTGCGGGCATCCATACAAGATCTTGTTATTAGGGAGAAAGCTCATCTATGAGCAGTTTCAGGGTACAACGGGTTGGATGGAAAATTTGGAGAGGAACCCTGGATTTATTTGGGTTTATGGATGAAGTGGGATTATTTATGGGTTTGATTCTGGTTGAGGGGTCAAAATCAGAATCTTTATTAATGAGTATGGCATTCACGCCGACCTTATACATTAATAAAGAATTTTGGGCAGAGTTTGGTTTTGTACCTGTATGGGGAACAATAATGCCTTTTCTCAATGAGTCCTTATACAACATTTTTAAGATGGTGATATTGGTCAGTGGTATGTCCAACAGTTTAGTAAAAGTCATAACGGGAATCATGTTTGAAATATCTGGGAATATGGTTAGGTGGTGGATGAGGGTCCAGGGGTTTGATAAGATTACGGGATAAAAGGACCTGAATACACTTTAAAGAGGGGAGCATGGATTTTAGTGTACTCTTTTCTGATGGAAGTGGGGCGAGCTTTTGATGCCCATAAGGTGGTAGGTTAAGAGGAAATGTTATGTATGGCATCAATATCGGGTTTCTCATACTTTTGGGAGTAAAATAACCGACTGATTTCTTCGCTTATGATTTTGTCTTCACATTCAAACTAGAGACATGCTCTTCCATCTCCACCCCAGCTTACCGGGGGCTTTGAAGTGGGGGTAATACTTTCTATTCATGGTGCTTCATATATATGGAAGAAAATTCTTCTTCACTATACTTACTTGCTCATCCTCAGATGGGCGATTGGTCATAGTGGCATCTTTCTCCCTCCACCTGGTTGTAAAGTGGTTAACAGGTTCCATAAGTCCTTTTTTAGTAGCTCAAGGTCACAGTGGGTTTCTTCCAGTTCTTCATTGCATTTGTACTGAGTCATGAATTCTTTTGATACATCTTCCCAACTTTGGATTTGGGACTTTTCTAGTGATAAAAATAACAGAGGGCACTTTATTTTAGGGTTTACTGGAACATCTAGGCCATAATCCCTTATGTATCCCCTAGCAGACTCATGGTGCGGTGGTAGTTCCAAAGATGCATAATGGGAGGCCCACTCCCTTAAAATTTCTCATTGTTAGGCATTTTAAATTTATCGAACAATAAATATTTTGGATAGGGTAGATGTGTGGTTGTAATCTACATAATTTCTCTAAGGATTCACGTGGCCAAAGTTTTGGGAGAGCATCTTGAAGTCTTCTTTCACCTAGTTAAGTTCTTCTTCTTTTGGGTCTACGGGAATAGTCATGGGAAAGTTATCCCCTGGATAAGGGAGGTTTGTCATAAGAAGAGTAAAATAAGGTGGACCACTGACGGGAGGGACACATGGACGCTTTCTGATGTGTGGAGCATGTTGGTATTCTTTCGGGGGCCATGTGGATTCGGGCATCTATGGTCCCATGACATGAGGAAAGGAGGAAATTGGATTAGGCGTGATCTTTAGTTCATGAATTTGGGGGATTTAAGCCCTACTTCTCAACAACTCATGCACATCGGATGCATGCTATTAATTTTAGCAGTAAGTTGATCAAGCATGATCATCAAATCGGGTTGAGCATTGACATCTTAATCAGGATTCTCCATGAGACAAGATCATTATGTTCCTGATGTAGTGGGTAAAGATGAAATAGAACTCTAAAGTTTTATGATAGCGGATCTTAGCCAATAGGGAGCCAGGTTAAGCAAGGGGAATGTGGCACCTGAGAGGGAAAAGGTAGTTTTATTTTTATAGGACAAAATAATAATTTTGGTATTTTTTTTATAAAGGAGGGTAGTTATTATTATTAGGTAACTCTTGTATTATCTTTCGCCTAGGGTTCAAGTGAGATGTCGGACAAGACCCGAGTATGAGAAAGAACAGGGCGCATAATGCAAAACATGATTTAACTTATTTTCAGACTCATGGACAGGTCATGATTTAAAAATTAGAGAAACAGCGCAAAATTAGGCGATAAGACGACCCAAAATTTTGACAGATTTTCGCATTAAAATCGACAATTTAGGTTTGAATGTCCTAGGGCAAACATCTATATGAGGGATATATGTGGGATATTAAATAAGGGTTCCCCCTTTAGCATAACTTCCATAATATAACGCTTTCCTATTAAGGAAATCATTTATCAGTGCATGTGGATAAGCCATTTGATATACCCTAGTGTACGTGAATTGCCTCACGATATACCTCATGGTGATTGTATGTGCGATAATGAATTCAATATACTCGACGTACGTGAATGAGTGCCTTCTATATACCTCTCATCGTGAGTTTGGTAAAGCGGTATTATGCGGGGTAACCATTAGATGTACATCGAGGTTACTTGGCCAAAAAGAAGGTGGGAGCCAATTCCTTAGGTTAACTGCGCCCTATAGAACCGATAACCCATTACTAAGTGACTCCTTTGTACGAGAAAAATATAAGGTTTATACTCATTTCTCCTGCGATGTAGTGTGTTGTAATACCCCGTGTAATTAAACACTTAGGTTGATCAAGTCTAAATATAAAATCATACGGGATAATAAAATAAAATTATATCATTCTCATCATGAAGTGATTAAATGAAATAATAGACAAGTATTTAGGAAACGATATGGAAATCCTCAAATATTACTCATAATGTCTAGGAACCAAATCTATAAACAATGTTGTCTCAACCGTAATATATAAATACAATCCCAAAGAGTCTATGAATATTACAAACCATTTAAGTCTCAACATAAAACTAGACATCTCAATATAAGCTAGACTGAGAAGATAAATGATATCATAAGGAGGTAGAGAACTACAATATTTCTGGAGCTGATACCCTGAGCGATGTATATCACGTGCTAACTGGATCGAAAGGCAATCTAAGTGTGAGGTCCAGCCTTAGCACCTAGTTTCCACAAAAAAGGGTTAAAAACCTAGCAAGTAACTTAGCTACCCAACTCAAAGCAGTTATATGTATAGATGATAAAGTCACAGTTTATAAATTTAATGAATGACCTAACCCATAAATGTAGTCTCACAATATATTAGAATTATCTCAGTTTATACCATTATTTAATCATTATCATTAACTAATCAGTAAGTAACCGACATGCTCAATAATTCAGTAACACGTAACCGACATGCGCCCCTTCCTCTCAGCCATCTCAAATACATACGGTACGCCAAGTTTAAGTAATCACATGCATTAATCTTAATTACTCTCATTAATCAATTATGCTCATTAATTAATTACCACGTAACCGACATGTGCCCCTTCATCTCGTCCATTTCATAAACAAGCAGTATGCTAAATTTAAATAATTATATTTAACGCCCTGGTGCCACCTGGTATTCGCATGACCACCACCTGGTATTCGCATGGTCGGGAATTAACATATCATAATAAACCAAAAACATCACGTTTTATGCCATGGCGCCACCTGGTATTCGCATGGCTAGGAATTTACATATCATAATATCGGGGTGTTCTCCCACGGTACCCACCCATTCATTTCCATTTAACAAGTTCAACTTACATTTCAACTGACATTCAATATAAGGGAGAATAGTGGATACCAAAAACTCAATCCCACTCTTATGTAGAGCCAAAACTGGATTCGAAGTCAACTTCTCCTTAAGAGTGTCAAAGGCATGCAGATTCACCCCTTTCCCAATTAATTGAATCCGTTAGGAGTCAACTGTGCCAAAGGTCTTGCAATCTTTAAAAATTCCTTAAAAAACTTCCTATAATACCTGTCCAACCCCAAAATGCTACGAACCTATGTAAGTATCATGGGTTATCCCTAATCCAAACGACCAAAAACTTCTTTAGATATACTGATAATACTAACTCCGAAACTACATTGCCCAAAAAATTTAACCCTAATTTCCAAAATTCACATTTATAGAATTTGGCATAAAAAAATTTCTCCCGCCACATATTAAGTGAAACCCTCAAATATTAGGCTTTATCTCCTTGGCCCCGAACAAATCAAGATGTCACCAATGAAGATAATGATAAATCGATCTAAATACAACCAAAACATCCGGTTCATCATATTCATGAACATGACGGGGGCATTGGTCAACCCAAATGTCATGACCCTAAATTCATAAGAACCATAATGAGTTAAAAATACACTCTTTCGTACATCCAACTCACATAACCTCAACTGGTAATACTCCAAACACAAACAAATCTTCAAGAAGGATGAAGCACCATGAAGTTAATCAACTAGATCGTCAATTCTCGATATAAAATACTTATTCCTCACCGACACCTTATTCAACTCCAAATAATTAATGCCCAAACATAGTGAACCATCTTGCCTTTCCACAAAAGAACTAGATCTTCTCACCATGACTACGTCGATTGAAATCTTGTTATAAGAGCTTATTGATTGTCTCTCTTAACTCCTTTATTTCCATATAAGCAATTTTATATGGTTCCTTGGCAATTGGCATCTCACCAAAAGTAAAATAGATCCCAAAAATTAATATGTCTGGTTATTGGCAGCCTTAACACCTCTTCAAACACATCGAAAAGAATATTGAACAATAAAATTCGAATCTAGTGAAATGATAGTCACCTTTAACATATTCTCATCAATAAAATTACAAATGCGTAATGGTGACACTTTCTGGCCTAAGCATAGGCACGATATACTTCTCCTAACCCGATATCATGAAAAGTATAATTCGACCCCTACCATATATATGAACATGTACTTCACATATTTTTCTATACTCAATATTACATCATAAGAGTGGTGTCGAAACCTAATAAATCAGCCTCAGAACACAATATACCAATATAAACCTCCACTTCATCATAATTCTCGAAATACGAGTAAATACGCGTGACAGGGTAGCTATCGATAAAGATCCATCACAATGTCTAGGAAGCAAACTAGTAATCCCCATAAAATAAATTGATAAGAACGAGAGTGTGGCATCAATGTCCCATAAATCTTTATATAAAGTGCCCATGTCATAAAATGTATTGTACACTGCTAGGATCTGCCCCTCGTCATCCTGCTGGGGTTGATCCATCTAATAAATTTCTCTATATTAAAGTTAGGGTTGCTAATACGCAATCGGTGATGCTAGAAGCACTTTCAACGGATGTGGCTTCATTATTGAATATCGATATTATTGTGGCTTGAGGACATGTTAGAAATATCATTGAAGCTACCTATAATGGACCTGCTCCTTCCCAAAATGGCCCTAATACTGTTGCCTCTGAATTTTAACATTTGGGACAACCCCAAAATTCATTCCGCTTTCTCCATATATAAAACATACTACCTCAAATTGTGTTATATGCATCCCGTATTATCTCTATTATTAGCACATCTCCAGCCCATGTCCAAAGTTCCCTCTCTTAACCTTTGTCCCCCACCGATTGATCAGGGATGTAGGCAGAGTAACTGCGGGTGGTATCTTATGCCTGGGTGTAACTAAGCATGCTTGAACCGCCTAGGTTGTCAACTCTAACAAACAGTATTTCCCTAAGGTAATACCGCCCTTGGGCATCAGGGTTGTAATACTAGGTAATGCGAGTGCCTATGGTGCGGGGCTGCAAAATCGGGCTACTTCATTGGCTCGGGATAAACAAAAATTTCCTACAAAGCAACGTATAAAGTTTAAGATGGACATCCTATCGAGAATGAAACGCATGTGAGAGTACGAGGAAGGATACATATGAAATAACACTGCGCAGAAGTATAAGAGAACTTATAACCCCCAAGGCCTAAAACCATGCTCTGACACCAACTGTAATACCCCGTGTAATTAAACACTTAGGTTGATCAAGTCTAAATATAAAATCATACGGGATAATAAAATAAAATTATATCATTCTCAGCATGAAGTGATTAAATGAAACAATAGACAAGTATTTAGGAAACGATATGGAAATCCTCAAATATTACTCATAATGTCTAGGAACCAAATGTATAAACAATGCTGTCTCAACCGTAATATATAAATACAATCCCAAAGAGTCTATGAATATTATAAACCATCTAAGTCTCAATATACAACTAGACATCTCAATATAAGCTAGACTGAGAAGATAAATGATATCATAAGAAGGTAGAGAACTACAATATTTCTGGAGCTGATACCCTGAGCGATGTATATCACGCGCTGACTGGATCGAAAGGCAATCTAAGTGTGAGGTCCAGCCTTAGCACCTAGTTTCCACAAAAAAGGGGTTAAAAACCTAGCAAGTAACTTAGCTACGCAACTCAAAGCAGTTATATGCATAGATGATAAAGTCACAGTTTATAAATTTAATGAACGACCCAACCCATAAATGTAATATCACAATATATTAGAATTATATCAGTTTATACCATTATTTAATCATTCTCATTAACTAATCAGTAAGTAACCGACATGCTCAATAATTCAATAGCACGTAACCGACATGCGCCCCTTCCTCTCGGCCATCTCAAATACATACGGTACGCCAAGTTTAAGTAATCACATGCATTAATCTTAATTACTCTCATTAATCAATTATGCTCATTAATTAATTACCACGTAACCGACATGCGCCCCTTCATCTCGACCATCTCATAAACATGTGGTACGCCAAATTTAAATAATTACATTTTACGCCCTGACGCCACCTGGTATTTGCATGGCTTCCACCTAGTATTCACATGGTCGATAATTAACATATCATAATAAACCGTAAACATCATGTTTTATGCCCTAATGCCACCTGGTATTCGTATGACTGGGAATTTACATATCATCATATCGCGGTGTTCTCCCATGGTACCCACCCATTCATTTTCATTTAACATGTTCAATTAATATTTACATTTTAACATGTAATTATTCACACCGAAAAAACTACTCATAACTGAATTACTCCAATTACCCCGACTCGGTTGTGCCATTTAGGATTCATTATACATTTTTAAACAATTTTGTAAATAGAAAAGGGGGATAAACATCATGCAAGTGATTCTTCGTAACGCAAAGCATAAGGTTGAGAGTTTATGATTTTATTAATGATTTAAGCCTTCATGACAATTCGTCTCTAAACTCCGTGTGTGGGACATCTCACCGAAGTGAAATCCAAACAAGGAACCCTCTCGATACACTTAAGTTTAGGTTTTGTAGTTGCTAAAACAATTTATTTAAGGTTCATTATGCGAGAGTAGGACAAGAATTTAAATGTCTACGGGAGAAATCTTCGAATTAATCCACACTACTATTCAACAACCAACCAATCACAATAATTTCTCGTACTCCTTTTAACATCTACATAACAGAACACACATCAACAATATCATGGTTTCAAATATGGGTTCATATCGAGATCTTACATAAAAGGTATGGGAGGTATGGGTTCAAGACTACTTACACCAAAACGTGCTTTGGGGAATCTTTGAATTTTACATTCAAATATCCTTTGTAAGTAGTCTTGAAATACCCCTTGAAAAGTATTAAAATTCCATTGAAAATAGTTTAGGGTTTGATTTGAAAATTGGATTAAATTTGGGGTGGAAGCTGAAATTAATAAGTTAGATAAAGGTATGGGAGGTGCCGAAATTCTTGACCAAAAAGGCTATAGCCTTAAGCTGCCGAAACTATAGCAGTGGGTTGCTAATAATTGAAGCAATGATTGGAGAAATATCTTAAGAGAGAGATGTAGACTAATGGGTCGCTGACATTATAGGGACGGGGAACTGCTCCCTGTCGTCCCCTTGTATTGAAATCACCCATACAAAACCCCAAATTCCCATCCTTGATTTATACAGCGGCAACAGTTGGCTCGCGATCGCATTTATAATTGGAGAGAGAGCCAAGGCTTAAATTCAACCAGCAAAAGGGGGAAAACTCCTCCCATTTTCCTCGATTTCAGCACCTGATCTCCACTGTTTTAACGTCGATTTTGCAGAAAACATCCCCCTAGTTGTTCTTATTACTAAGGCTTATTTAATACCCTACGGCCCAATTTGTTCTGCTCTTGCTAATAAGGTTTATTTAAGTCATATTCTTTCTTAAAAAAGTAAATTCAATTAAAGCTTGTAAAATAAATAATTAACACCTTAGAATTTGATGTTTAAGTTTAAGTTGACTAAATTGGTATGAAGAATAATACTTCACTTCACTTAATTGATTGAACCAAATATAGATGAAATTATATATTTTTTTACCCCTATAAACTATAAACTCGTCATATGGGTTTACTTTGTCATAAAGGCATATAAATTTATTTGATTTATCCAAATTAAATTTGGTTACTATTAATTAATCAAATCCTCATAAGTAACGGGTATGAAATGTACAAGTTTTAATTATTATATTTATGCAAAGAATTATGTATGCTAAGATGGATATATACAACTAATAAGCATGGAGAAGAAAAATATACACAAGTGACACGTGATAAAGAGCTAACCACACAAATGAGCATGTGAATATATAAGTAGCACGGGGAAAATGTACGAGTGAGGAGGAACATGGACGTAATGTACAAGTAATGTGAAACGTATGATATATACAAGTGGGATAAATCATGGATATATGTACAAGTGAGTAAAACATGGATATATTTAAGTGTCATAGAGCATGTGATTGAAAAAAGAAAAATAGGAGATACGTGTGATAAAAATCAAGTATGTACATGAGATGGAGAGAAATTTACATGGGTAGTGTAACATGGGTATGGCATATAAAATATTTGAGTACGAGAGAAAAAGAAGAATATACAAGTGAGAGAATATATATGCATATGTAGAAAGTAATGTAGGATAAGGAAAGGAAAAACCATGTAAATAGAGTCTAGTCCTCGAAAAAACATCCCCAACAGATTCGCCACTGCGGCCATCCCAGGACCCGAGAAAAATAAAATATCCTCGCTCGTGCGGTTCGTGGGCTCCGAAGGATATACAAATGGTAGAGATAAGAGTCGTCAGTCTATTTTCCTCAAAACAGATAAAAGAAGTAGACATACCCACAGAGACAACAAAAAAGGCTACTAGTGCGTGTAAAATCGAATAAGATGTGGACTCAAAGACTATGTTATGGAATGAAAAGGTGTTAGGCACCCATTCTACCCTTTCAGTCTCTCATGGGCAACAAAATATTTTTCTTCTCCTAAAATGTGTGAACATGTGTATAATACGTGAAATGTGATCTGTGTGCCAAGTGTACAAAGTGAAAATGTGCATGAATGTATAATTGTGAGAGTGTTACGAGGAGTGAAATTGTCATATCCATATCATGGAAAAGATAGGAACGAGTAATTCTAAGGAGATAAACTGACTAAAAGTGTGTGAAAATAACTAAAATGTCAACGGTACACCGGATCGTAGTGTCACTATTAAAAAGTGAGTATGCTTGTCGTGGGTCCACTAAGAAATGACAAATGTGAAGAAACTCGCTATATAAGGAGGTCAAGCTAAAATATGAGTGAAGGAGTTTGACGTGTACATAAATAAACAATGAGATGGATAAAAGAGGAATCAAATCCCAAAAGTGATTTCAGATGCCTACGTAGCCAAAAATGACATCAAACTCCACATAGCTCATAGGGAAAATAAGGTGGAGTCCAAACCATAGTCCGAATTTAAAGTATATCCCTTATTTTTTTTTAAAGTGTGCAAACTGTGGTGACAGTATAATAAAAAGTGAGATAACATTAAATTTGGAACTAACTGTATTTTTTTGGGTTTTTTATTTATAAAAATAATTTTGAGGCTATATATAATAAAAATGCTAAGATTAATGACAAAAACTAACTAACAATATGCTAAAAGTGCCAAAATATGTAAAAATGGAATAAGTAGGCAAAATGAAATGAAAAGATTTTAGATCTTCAAAGCTCTTTGAATTATGTTTTTGGGACTTTTGTAGGATGATTTTCAAGGATATGAAGTGGTGGTAGAGTGGTGGCTAAAGGTGTAGTAAAGATTATGTAAGAAAATGTTGGAAGGATATGGTGAAAGTGATATGTGTTGAATTTGAGGAAATTTACCGTGCTAATTTTGAGGTTCTAAGTTGCTCCCAATTAGGTCAAGGATTCCTTAAATATCAGAACTCTGAAGGAACAAAGTGACCAAGATGCCTTAGGGGTTATGTCGATCGGCATACTACCTTTATTTCCTGCCAACGGGGTGGTAAGACTTAGTGGCCAAGGAAACTCCCGTTGGCTTCCAGGCCGGTGAGGTGTTGTGCTAATAGGCAGGTAAAATAAGTTTTTTCAGCCCTAAAATGCGAATCGTAGGTCCGATTCACGCACGGCCACGACCGTTGGAAAGAGGATTTAGGGATCTATGAAACTATGTTAACATACTTTCGAGTTCGGGAAATGACCAAAGTCAAATAGGGCTTGAATAGTGTGCAGTTGTTCTATGATTATGGTTTGGAGGAAGACCGAGGGTCCAAGAGTTAAAGAGACTTTGTTTGGACCCTATATAGGAGTGTGAGGTTTTGGAATGGGGTGTCTAGACTGACGGTGGATCAGGTCTGGTAGGACCTGGGAGATCTTGCATGATCTATCAAGGAAGACCACTCATGGACCTTTTAAGGGAATTGGTTTGGATGATTGAGAGCAAGGCATTCTTAATGTGTGATACTTAACCATCTTAAATGCATCAGGTAAAGCACCAAAAACGTCTGAAAGAGCATTACTCGAGCAACCTTGTCCAAACTTATTATCAACCACATATATGTTGTAGCACAAAAAAATAGTATATTTCCTAAAGGATTTGAATGATTTCATACCATAATTAATCGTGTTAAATCAAAAACACCTCAAAACTAATGATTTGGTAAAGTGGTAGCTGAAAAGGCTCTGATGTCATAATGAGCCACCTAACACCGCTGACTGGTCAATTAATATTTTACTCGTCATTTAGTGTAATTGATAAGATAGGTATGGTAGTCTAACCCAACATTCAATGTGCACTGAGGTCCCTCGTGACAAAGCTCAGCCTATAAATACCCCAATTATCATTTGATAAGCCATCGGATCTTCAAGCCATAAGTTAATCAATTGTTCAAGCCATAGAACTTGAACCTAGAGGAAGATCCTCTCGTCATTAATACCTTTGCTCATACGTCATTAAGAACTTGAGAATTTATTATTCTCAAACACTATTCCATCCATTCATTAGTGTTTACCTGCTTACCTTGGTGTATTTAGAGTGCTTGTTTCTCTCTCCCTCTAGATTAATATCCATCAAATGATCATTTATCACCCAAACATTTTGTATCTATTACCCATTATTGTGATATCTATATTTTTTCTCTCTCATCATTACAAGTGCATTTATTATTATTCTTTCACCATTAAACGGGTTATACTCTCTTATTCATAAAATATCCCATATCAAACTATAATCTCTCAAAAAGTTTTTAAGAAGTATTTGGAGGTGGAAGAAAATTGGCCACATCTTCTTCTACATCAAATATGTCACCGATCTTAGATCACCTATAAGATCAGCAAATGTATCATGATATGAACCCTGGATCTATTCTTTAGAACTAGTTAATTCTATTTACTTTCTTAAACATATTCAGTCGAAGTTCTTCGAGCGAGGAAGTTTTTTATTATGTAAATTCCCAGCACAATGATTTTTTCAAGGTTTATAAATAATCATAGAATTATGTCTAAATGGTTCTGAGTCACGTATAATATGAGTGACCAAACTTAAGTTTAGTGTTAAGAATTATCAAAAATGCATTGATAGGCCTATGGAACAATAATAAGTATACCATTGAGTGTTGAACTAATGGAAGTATAGAAACATATTAGATTATAAATTTAATCTTCCTTGCATGTGTTTCGGGCCAAGTAAACATTAATGTAGCGTCACATGATTTTATGTGCTAAAGTAATTTAGTCTGGCAAAATTATTTGACCAAAATTGTTCTCTAATGAAAAAAGATAAAGCCTTGGACATGATTGAGGTTAAGAATATATTTAGCAAATAGAATTCACTTTTGAATATAATTTTAAATTTATGTTTGAAATTGTTAGGGGGGGGGGGGGGATATCATTCTATGAGTTATATTCCCAATGCAATGACGCACGACAAGTTCTTATGGGATATTAAAAAGGTCTGAAATCTTAGTATGAATTATTATAAAATTGGGGATGTTATTAAAGGTGGAGATTTTTATTTAAAAGAGATATTGAATGTATATTCATTAGCTATGTAAGTAAATTTAATATGTTGTAATATTTGTAATGTGCATTTGTCTTGAGAAGTGTAATCATTGAACAACAATTAATACTTAATTATTTTGATTGTATTCTAAGGTCGAAAAAAGAGTTAGCGTGTACATGAATCTTTAAAAGTAAGACAACGAATCAAAGACTCTAAAGTATAATAGTAAAGAATGACATAAGCATTGGAAGAATCGTACATAGCTCTTAAACGATATATATAATTCTAAAATCTCATAGTACCGAGTGGATATGGTATCACTCTTAGAGATGCTAGTGTTTGGAAATTGTCTTAATAAGTGTTTGAGATAAATTAATTATGCAGTATTATTGCTTGGAAAAATCAAGGAAGAAGTAGGGTGCCTTCGACGTTTTGAAATAGAATATTTCTATTTCACCATCCTAATGCCTATTATTGTGGTCGATAATCATTGTTTGAAAATGCATATGGTATAATGTCATGTCATGAATTATTAGCTATTGACATCACCATAAATAATTCTCTCTCTTTTCAGTGATAATATTAGGCCGAATGATAAAACCGTGGATCATATAATGAGAGAGCAAAGAAGGTCATCAAGGGGAATGGGATTAAGCCTATAAAAATACTCATAAGAGACATAACAGATACCAAAAATAATGACTAGAGATCCCAAAGAAAATGATCATTGGGATAACCTAATTATGTTTGACTCGGTTATCATTGAGAAAAGCTTATTCCCATTCCTTTTTTTAAGCAACGCACATATATGACGCATGTAAAATAATAAACTTTTATTTTTAATGATTTCTATAACTTGAATGTAATGGTTAAGTTGGGTATTAAAAGTGTGAAATGTAAAGTATTTCAAGAAAATGATTTGCTATGATAACAACACAAATGATATGTGATCATACTTCTCTATGTTCTCTCTAATGTACTTAGGATAAAAATAATCACTCAATACATGATGAGATATAACAAAAGGATCATATCATCCATGCAACCAAAATCTCAAGATCAAAAGCATTGTAAATGAAGATCCATGCCATAAATCCAATCAAAAGAATAAATGTTACCCAATACCAAACCATGAACAAACAAGTCACTCGAGAATTAAATCATACAAGAAAGTTCATCTCATATCAAACCATACATGTTCAAGCAAGCCTAAGCCATGACCAACATATTCCCTTTCATAAAGAAGAAGTATTGATCCGAGCCAAGCCATGAATTTAATAAAGTATTAAGAAGCCTTGCACAATATGTTCCCAATCAATGAAGATCCATTATTCAACCTCAAAGACAAGTTATTCAAAATATCATCAAAATGTTCATCTACGACATGAATTCACAATCAAAAGAAAAGAAAGCCCAGTCCATAAAGAGAACAAAGTAGAGAACTCCATGTTCTAAATAATCAAGTCAACCAAGAAACAGAACATTGTTTAACCAAAGCAAGATCAAGTAAGCAATCTCACAAAAACAAGTACAAATCCCCCAAAACTTCCCTAAACTTTCTCAAATCTTTACTAGGTCCAAACCCAGAAAATAATAATGTCCCACTAATAGAGTATACTCCCAGATGGCATAGAATCGACTCCACTTGGTGATTGAGTCGACTCCATCACACGGTATTTTAAGCCAATACATTATGACTTTTATAGAATCGCTACAGTGGAATAATGCGAATTCTAAAAAAATCTAATTTGAGTTAAACCCTAAAACATGCATCTAAGTGATTGAATTAAATATGAAAATCAAACCATCACAAGGTCAAATATTAGGAACACCAAATTCAGGAAAAATCCCCGAAGGGCAAAACCTTTTATTTCTAGAACTTTGAAAAGTTTACAAGACCATTGACTTACATATAACTTGATCGCCTACAAGAGTAATGCACGGTGCCTTCGTCAAACCTTCAAAGTAACGGCTAGAAATTAGCAGTGGCTCACACGCAGCTATACCACAAGGACACGCAGTCTTCACGGTGTAGGTTGTCCTCCCCACAAGAGTAACTTCATAAAGACTCCCTCCACAATAGCACGCAGCTCTCCAGTTGTAGAGTTCTCCCTACAAAGGTAAAGTTTCAACAAACTTGAATCTAGGGTTCCAAAACAATCCACTAAAAGATTGGGATGTTTTGTGAATTGAAAAATAAGGTTTTAAACCCTAAAATTGAAGAAGACGAAGTGTTCTGCTGTTAGCAGATTACTGGTATCAAAAATCGCCAGGCCTCCTTAACGAAAGATGCCTCGTTTAAGGCGTTTTATTTCAAAAATTCTTCTTTTAATCTTGGAAAATTCATTTTGACGAAAAATAACGCCTCAACACTTCGAAAATATTTTAGAAAAATATTCAAACCTCTTTTAAAAATTATCCCAACACTTTTAAGTGAACCATATAGGGACTTAAATACTTTGTCACCGAAATTAACCTTGCAGAGGCTTGAATGTTGAAGATCTTGATATTCGGATCCGTCTTTGATGCTTGAATGCTCTTCGACAGAGTAGCGGTATACGACATACTAAATTGATAACGGACTTATAAAATAATGTCCTTGCAACTTTTACAATTGAGCTAAACATAAAAAAGAAAAGTTTTCAAAGGATCCCCTTCATATAGAGTCAACTCTATATGTGAGAAAATGACTCCAATGGTAGTTTGGACAAATATTTTTAGCAAATCAATTTTGAATTTCAAAATACCCAAGTTCCCTCATATTACCAAACTACCCTCCAACAATTAGTTTTTGAAATGCCTATAAAAGGAACCCCTTGTTTATTTTCTAAATTACACAAGCCATTACAACATTATCTCATTAGTGAGAGTTCTGTCGTCAAGTTTGTGTAATCCCATTCATTAATTTTGTAAAAAGAAAAATTAAGAAAACCCATTTGAGAGTTTTAGTCCCAAAAACTCCAATAAAGCCAAAGCTTCAAGATACCCAACTTGAAGCAAAAGTTTCCAACTCAATCCACTTTTTAGTAAAGTTCCAAACCTATAACCCACTTGTGATAAATAAATCAAACCAATACCCATTTGAGTTTATAGAGAGAGAAACCAAGAAAAAACCCATTTGAACGATTTAGTCCCAAAAACTCTATTAAAGCAAAATCTTCAAGAAAACCCATTTGAGCAAAAGTTCCAACCCAGAACTCTTTTATCCAAGTTCCTAATCCCTTACCCACTTATGTTACAGATCTAAAATCTTAACCTTCAAACATTGTACTTGTGATTATTTGGAAGTGTACTTTCCAGAGAGAGAAAATAAAACCCCTTTCACCATTGTTTCTTATTTAAGAAATATTTGTTTTACACTTTGGTTACAATAATTTCTATTGATACTATGGTTGAACTTCATTGTATCTTCATGGCCGGTAGTGCTGAGGTGTGATAAATCCTATAAGGTGTGATAAATATTAACAGGTGCGATAAATCTGGTGAGGTGTGATAAATCCTGGTGAGGTCGTTGGTTCTACCTTAGTGAACCGGAGATAGTGAAGTTTCTCGAGTACCATGTCGAGTGTGGATGTATGGTAAGGTCTAACCATGTTAAAATCTCGACTTGAAATATCTCTCTTAACTCTCTCTTTAATATTGCTATTAATTGTCCAACCTTATTAATTATTGATTAATTAAGTGCATCATTAATTCAATCATCTTATTGCAATTAATCTTTACAAAATGAGCTTAAACAGTTTTAAATAACTATTTAATTTAAAATACCCAATTCACACCTCCTAGATATATTTATAGGATAACAAAAAGGATACTCTTAATAGAAATAACCTATGTGAGTGCAAAGGACCCACTTTTATGGCAATGAGGAAAGGCTAAATTCTTTACTCAACTCATGAATCCACGAGGTATTTAAGACTAAAATGAACACAATAATGAGAACTAATAAGGTTCAAAGAAGGAATGTGTAAATTTTATTATCTCGATTTACACAAATGATTGGAAAATTCAAGACATCGCGTTCATTTATTGGTTAAAAACCTGATAATCGCTCACTATGGAGGATTTAAGATCAGTATATATCTTTACAGATGCATCACAATTCTTCCATTACCATATTTAAGTTTGTCTACATGTGCATTCAATTATTTTCTCCAAAATTTCATTCATGTCAGGGATTGTTGGAAGATTTGTGTTTTTACACAATTAATATTTTGACCAAATTAATATTTTTGGTAAACTTAGAGACTTAATTAATATGGAACCCACACTTCAAATGTGATCGGTCAAAGTAACTACATGTTCCTCTCCGCAAGGTGATTGTGTGGTTTTAAAGTGACCCATTTGTTTATGAAATTATTGGAAATTTATATAATTTTTTGGACTATTTTTCTAACCTTCACTAAAATTGTGACCATTTGCTAAATATCGCAATCGTTTTTTTAAACCATCGCTAAAGGTCAAGACTGTTCACCATTAGTTGTGATTGTTCGTGAGAAATGCCCCTAAACTAACTATTTATAAAAAGACATCATTTCATAAAAAATCACATCGTATCCACTAAATAGAAGACTTTTGTATGCATTTGAAGACACATAATTTTTTTAAAATACATTCCATTTTAATGATGTCTTAGAGAGTATAAAACATATATAGGTCATGGGACACACTTTAAAATGATTCTTACGCTTATCGAAGATAATTTTATCTTGGGAGGTAGACTCCCACTCGACTTGATCTATTTGATCTTCTTGGTTTGTAATTTTTATTGGTTTTCATTGTTTTAATATGATTTTGTTTCATATTTTAAATTAATAAAAACACAAAATCAAATCATTTTATTTGACGCATAACACCTCCTATAAATGTGTGAAACTAGGTCTTAGAGCTAAAATCATATCTTTCTAATAATTTTCTCTAAGGGTTGTGACTTTCCTATCATAGGCGATGTTAAGAAATATTTTTACCTCTATGAGTTAGACGAAAGTTTACCATGTTCAACCGAGGTGGGTAAATTAGAACCTCATCCTATGATCATTGGAGACAATGGGGGTGATCTTCATCCTAGTGTGAGTGCACCACTAGATTCTCCAAATCTTAAGGTTTGCCATCAAAAATGAAGAAACATTCCACACCACCATTTGAGATCATGGGGAATGCCCTTTTATGTGCTACACGGGTTGAGGAGGAGCCTACTTACGATGAAGAAGAATTTTACTCTAATATAGATGGTTGTGGATGCTACTATGCACAAAGATATGAGCTCCATGTCTAGCAATAAGGTCTGGTAGTTAGTTGATATCCTGTTAGATCACACGACCATTGGAAACAATTAGGTCTTGGAGATAAAACGTGGCATATGTGGATTAACTAAAAACTATAATACATGTCTTGTGGTGAAAAGATAAACTTAAATTTAGGTTATCGACTAGGAGGACACATTCTGCGTAGTTTGTGTGATTTGCCTCCTATTAATGTTGGCTATTGGCGCATATTTGGATTTAGACTTTTTTCGAGATGGATGATAAGATGGCATTTCTTATAGAGAACTAAATGAAGATATCTATATGGCTCAACCTGTAGGTTTTAAGTTATAAGTACGAGAGTGAAAAGTTTTTTGCCTAAAATATTCCATTTATCTCCTTAAGCAATCGTTTAGGCACTACTATTTTGATTTCATCACGCCATTACCTTTAGGAGGATCATTTGATAAGGTCGTGGTTTAAACTTATTTCAAACTCAACAAGTGTTTTTACTCTGTTGGTAATAACATATGGGTTCTTTAAATGAACGTCGTAGATTGTGAAGTATAGAACAACCTTTAAGTTTAAGATTTGCAATGTTAAAGACAAAATTGAGATGATGGATGAATATCATTACATATATCTTAAAAGATTCAAGAAAAATATTTGTATCCTCTCGTTTTATGTTGGTGGCACCTTATTAGTTGGGAATGGTATGTATTCCATTGCCGATACTAAAAAGCGGTTGTCTTCTACTTTGAGACGAAGGACATGGGTGAAGCAATTTATGTACTATGGGTTAAGATGGTGAGAGATCGTTCGACAAAGCTTCTATGTTTGTCTTAAGAGACTTGTATTGAGGAGATTTTCAAGCGTTTTCATATGCATAACTCCAAACCCATTTACAAGATTAAATTTTTATTAGGCTATGATATTTACCAGAGAAAGGAAGTGATGTTGTTTATATAATGTTGTTGGCCTCCTAATAACTATAAATTTCTTCAGTTTGAATAATTTAATTGATCGGGGTGGTATACAAAGGGTGCAATTATCTTTTTAAATACTTAACCATCTAAACTACAAAGTAGAACATTTTAGTGAGCTTGATAAATAAGTCATATTTACATAAGACTTTTCATAATAGATCTTATCAAAACATTATTTTCTCAATAGGTCTTATTTATACATGTAGTGAATTTACAAATACAACCTATTCGACTAAAAAAATCATAGGCCCTACTTGGTAAAACTAACTAATTGGTAAAAAGTCCAAAATTTTAACCATTGGTCGAGTTTACAAAATATCTAGTTAAATACTATTGGGAAAAATGCAAATTTAATCTTGAAGTTTGGAGTGATTTTTAATTTTAGACTTGAAGCTTGAAAAGTTACAAAATTAACCCCGAAGTGCAATTAGTATTGCAATCTAACCCATAATTATCATTCCATAAAAAAATGACACGTAATGTCGATTGAGTTTCTACGTGGCTTTCTTCTCATTTTTCATTTTTCCTCTCACCACCCTCTCTTACCTCCGTATCTCTTCACACACATACACACACAATTCCCTCTCTCTCTCTCTCTCTCTATATATATATATATATATATATATATATATATATGATAGAAATAACTTTTCGGTATATTTTTCGTCGTTGCTTGAAAATCTCCTCTAATCAAAACCTCAATTACCTACAAAATATAATAAACTCAAGTGTAGAGGTAAGTAAGGGTGTCAATCCACGTCCAAGGGGGTAAAGCAAAGGGAACACAATTGTAATTCACTTTTTATTTTCTTCTTGTGCTTTTCACTTTTCTATTTTTTTTTAGCTTTTCAAATATTAAAACAATTGGGTGAGGTGAGGATTTAAACTAAAATAAACTAAAATGTGATATGATAACAACTAACTAACAAGTTACTAAAATGAAAAATAAAGTCTAAACTAAGATAAGAGATAAAGTGAGGTAAATAATTGTGAGAACAATCAAGGAATGGGATTAAACCACAAATTTTAGCTATTCTAATTAATTAATTTAATTAATTGAATTCTCCCAAATTAATATCAACATTACAAATCAACTCTTTTTGCAAATGTAATCTTAATAGTAATCTTTTAAAAAATGAAGTTTAACACCCCACAACTCTAGAAAAATAGATCTACACTCCTTTTAATTAATCACACGCTAGGATCGATCAATTAAAATTTATATAAATCTTAGAAAATAAATTTAGAGTTGAAATTCAAGTTATAATACCCCATTTAAGAAATCCCTATTTCTAGTTCGAATCTAAAATGGGTATTATAACTAGAATTTCGATTTTCTCTCGAAAATCATTTACCCTCTCTCGAGGCGTAAATTTAAGGGTGAGGGATCAAAATTAATATTCAAAGGTAATTTTCAAGTAATCAAACTAATTAAATTAAAATAACATCAAATAAGGGTTTCCCACCACCCCTTGAAAGGGGATTTAGGCTAACATGATATTAAACATGATGAACAAATAATCAAAGGCATATACAATAAAAGAGTCGAGAAAGAGAACAAATCTTCAACAAGTCTCCTTGAAATTGGCAATTTGAACTCTATCATCTTCCATACAATTCAATTAACCACAATTAAATCTCATCAACTCTCTAAAAAAATAAAAACAAAAACTATTTACAAAATGGTAATTATCTCTCTACAACTCTCTCTCTAAAAATTCCTATCTAAAAAAAACTCTCTCAAACGGGGTCTTGAGTCTTCATTTTATAATAGGTATTGAGCTAGGGGTATTTTTGGGAATGGACTTGAGTGTGCATGGAGATGGTGAGAGGAGTGTGAGGTCATGTGGGTGAGGGCATTTGGGAATAAAATTAGATTTGGTATAAGGGTTATTTTTGGAAAAGGGAAATTAAGTTAGTTGGGGGTATTTTTGGGTAAAAGGGGTTTTTATTTGGCACATGGGTTTTAATGAGTTTATTGTTTGGCTTGTCTTTGGAACTTTGCAGGTGATAAAATCGTGTTGGTGACAATTTGGAAAATGGGTTTTGGAAGATGGATGGGTATAGGTTATTGGACACGGGTTTGGAATTCGGGTTAGGGCACACCGGAGGTGGGCAGCGGTTGGGTCACCGCCGGAGGGGCTGGTTGGAGGTCCGAACGGCGGAGGTGAGTTGAAGGTCGCCGGGTATGTGTCGTGATGTAGAGAGCTGGATTGGTGGGACGCTACCTGCACCGGGGTAGCTCAGGACACTAGCGAGGGCAGGTTTGGGTTTGGCTCGCCAACGGGTAGGAGGCTAGAGGTCGGCCGGAGGCAGGTGGGAAATGGCTGGGGCACTGCCGGAGGGGGTGAGTCAAGGGGAGACGCGTCGAGGCTCCGGGTTAAATGGGTATGGGTTTCGGTATTGGGTCGAGAGTTGCAAGGGGAGAGGTGTATGCTCTAGATTTAGGGTTGTTATGGGATGGTTGGTAATGGAGGTGAGAGAGTGGAGAGATGGGGATGATGATGAATAGTGGGTGGGGGGTACTTTGGTGTGGTGAGGGTGTAGGATAGGTTGGTCTGGATGAGGGGTTTGGTTTGTGTGTATTAGTGTGTTTGGGTGTGTGTGTACATTAGTTTGTGTGTGTGGAAGATTATGTGTGTGTGTTTAATTTGTACCCAACTAAAATAATAACAAGACTCAACTAAAATAAAAAAATAAAATCTAACTAAAAATAAAACAAACTAAAAATAATAATAATAAAAATAATAAAACTAACAAATACTAAGCTATATAAAAACTAAAATAAAACAAAAGAAATAAAAATTTAAAATCTAAATGAAAACTAAAGTCCTAAATAATATAAAATCTAATAAACTAAAATAAACTCCTAAAACTAATCCAAATAAAACTAAAAACTAATCAAAATAAAATAAAATTACACTAATAAAATAAAAATAGAAAATAAATCTTAGAAATTCTAAAAAAATAATAAATCCTAAAAACAAAAATGACTCGAACTAAAAATCTAAACAATATTAAAAAGGGACAAACAAAATACACACAGGGTTTGGGGTAGGTTTGGGGTAGGTTTAGGGTAGGCTAGGGTTACGGAATTGGTAATTAGCTCCATAAAATGTGCATTTGCCTCGATATATAGCTTTTGACACCGCAAACGGATGTTTGACCTACAAGATAAACATTTAAGCACATAAGACCCATATTGCCGAGAATTAGCAACTACAGTACGTCTATTCGGGGTATAAAATGTACAGTTATGGGTGCTTATCACACCACCCCCAAACAGAGCTTTGCTAGTCCTCGAGCAATAAGATAGAGAGAAAGAGAAGGATAAGAAACTAAAAGTGCACCACTTTCGCGGGTACTTGTGATTGCACTTAGTATGTGCAACAAGCCTTTAAACCTATAGGTTGCCCTACAGGACGAGTTGTGTCTCGTGAGGGTTTGCAGGGAATATACCCACAAAACTCTTATTTACAAAAATTTATTGAAAGGCAGTCAATCTCTTATTAGACGTAGAATAATCGCACAATCTATCACAAGAGAAAATATTTTGAGAAATACAAGCTAGAAGTACATAAAAAGTTTAGATAAGTAAATACTCTCAAGGCACATCCTTCCTAGAACTCAATGTGTGTAGTGTGAATCAGTCAAAATGGGTCGAGCATCACAAGAGTAATTCCTAGATTGCCTTATCGGAATCAACGCTTCAACTTCAAATCTCACTAGGTATAACTCTCTCAAACGAACTCTCGAGATTAGGGTTAGTGTATCGCTCGTGTGTGTGAGGAGGTGAGTAAATGTAAGCAAGTTCAAACGTATCACACACATATAAGAAAGAACGAACAAATAGAAAGAAAAGTGATCTCATGAAAGAATGTTAATCACTATAATGAGAACGTCGAGTTATTCACCACGTTGACTTTCATTTGCCAAAACACCTAGGGGAATATATGGATGATTATGGGTGAGGGGAAATGAAATGAGAAGGATGGGATATGAGATTGAATGGTGATATGATGGATGTAAAATGGATAGATATGCGATAAGATTGAGAAGAGTGTACTATGAAGAACAAATGTCTTTATTACACAAGAACTAACTACAAACTCTTTTTTTTTTCTCTCTCTTTTTTTTTCTTTTCTTTTTTTTTTCTCTTCTTTTCTATATTTTTTTTTTCTATTTTTGCTATTTTTATGTTTTTCTTTTTTTTCTTTTTTCTTTTTTTTTTTGTTTTTCTCTCACTTTCCAAACCAACAATGAAGACATTTAACATTTGGAATCAACACTCTTTTTCTCAAAAAATGATGGATGAAACATAAATGGAGATGATAGGTGAGGTATATATGATGTGGGGAATATGGAAAAGCATGGGAATGTAATGGGTGAAGTGAATGGGTAGTGTATGGGGGAAAAGTGGTAAGTGTTTGGATGAAAACCTAGTGATCGGGACAAACTTAAAGACACGTGTTTCTTACAACTTGAAAGTGATGTCATTCTCAGTGATTAAGCCAAATTTTTTTATGAAGAATAATGAGATCATACAACAATTAAAGTGCGGACCCAAACGAAGTTGAATCAACTTATGACTCAGAGATTGCGTAAAACTCTCTGAAAGGTTGAAAGGCACAAATCTAACAAGCTAAAGTCTCTACTGCTGATCCTTAAGGTTCTCCTTACAATTGTATTACTCCTCAACTCTAACCATAGTGACGTGATAAGTGCGTAAATTTTGTTGAGTCTAGAAATTCATGGTGAAAAATGCCTTGATACATATTACATAAGCTATTAGAAAAAATATTCTCTAGCTTGATTCCTAGACTTTGAAAGATGGATGATTGAAAATTCACATTAATAAATGAGATGAAAGAAACTGCATGAAATTTTAAAAATCAGGTTCAAAAATCAAAAAAATTCAAAAGAGGTACGATTTTGATAAAATTCCCCACCCCCAAATAAAAAAGAACATCGTCCTCGATGTTAGATAAAATAATTTTTAAAATTGAGAGCATAAGGTAGGAAATAGTTTACCAGAATCAACCGTTGATGAAGTGAACAGATGTAGCCATGAATAAACCTGAATAAATGATAAGAGAAAAAATGTGTACAAGTCTATAAAGCATGTAAAGTATTGGGTGATGTGAAACACCACCCCCAAACAGGATAAGACTCATACAAGAAACACGAGCTACCTCCCGGTAGCGCTAAGTTTAATGTCTTCATCCAGACCGATGGAATCTCACCCTAAAGCGCGCGGGGCGACAGAAAAATTAGGGTGATGAGAATCACCCCCAAACAAGACTGAAGCGTCAGTCTTGTTGGATGAAGGCTAACATGGTCATTGAACCTGTATGGCAAAGTGAATCGCACGATGTAAAGCATCGGTGGACCATGGGCGGGTGGGAAAAAGGGCTAAGGTGAGAGTGGAAAGGTATCGGTCACGGGCCTTGTTGAGCTTAAAGGTGAGGACAACTAGGGCCTTATACGCATGGTGCTCAAGTTGGTGAGGGAGGCAAAATGGTACAGAAAGTGGAATGGGGTGAGGCTCATAGAAATCACACGACCGTTCCATAAATGGGCGATGATAATGGTCACGCCGTGACACGCCAGGGAGCTGTTGAGAAAAATCAACACCATAAGAGAGTGGCGGGTATAGAGTAACATGCTCGGTGTCACGGTGGAGAGTAGCTAATGTTGTGGATCCAGCTCATGCACACTCGTTTCCTTCTACCTGGGAGTGAGTTAGAAACATCTTTCAGAAGGCTCATCCTCTCGAGTTTCAGGGGAGCTCCGACGTAGTTACGGCATGCCAATGGAAGAAGGATATCCAGAGGAATTTGAGGATGTATGAGTGCATTGATGTACAGAGACAGATACTAGCTACCTTTAAGCTAGTGGGGGAAGGCTTGTAGTGGTGGGAGTTCGTTACCACCGCACATGAGAGAGAGACCTTGACAATTCAGGAGTTCTAGAAGCAATTCGACCACAAATACTTCCCATCTGCCGTTCAGACTGAGATGAGGCGAAAATTCTTAGATATTTCACAGGAGGGGACGACTGTAGTGGAGTATGAGGAGGAATTCACTAGGTTGGCAAACTTTGTTCCCGAGGAGGTGAGCACAGAAGATAAGAGGATACTGTTATTTGTGGATGGTCTTGCCTGGAGGATCCGACAGCATTTGTTGGGTAACCCAACTTTGAAGACATATACAGATATGTTGAATGCTACTCTACTACACTGCTAGGACCGCCGCTTCCATGTTAAGGTAAGCAAGCGCTTAAGAGAGTCCAGTCAGCAGGGTAGGACTGGGGGTAGCAGTGTCATTGGGGCACAATTGACTCATAGTCAGATGAGGCAGAGTGAACAGGGTTCCCACCAGAGGGATGCTGCTAAGCGTTTCCATTAGGGAGATTACAATCAGGGACATGGTGGGATTTAGCCAGGGTCAGCCGATCCAATAACGTTTTCAGCAAAGTCAAGGAGGAGGTGGTAGTGGCCAGCAGGGCCGAGGCCAGTAGGGCCGTGTAATACCCCGTATTTTTATGCTATATTAATTTGGGGATTTATTAAATTTAATGTGAGTTAATTATTTAATAAAAATCCGGAAATTAATTATGTTATAATTATTAACGTGACGAGAGTTAGTAATTATCAGAAATTAATTATGTTATAATTATTAACGTGACGAGAGTTAGTAATTATGGGAAATTTGTTGAATATTACTAATGAGAAAAGTAATATGTAATATTGGTTATATTGAATGTCACGAGTGAATAAAATGACAATTTTGGAAATTTGAGTCGGGACGCGCCCGTGTCGCGTCGGGACTAAACTTTGATAAATAAAAGTGAATATTTTATAAGTCATTTGTATGGTCATTTTGAGTACGCCAACGCGTCCGGAAGGGTCGAAATAGTCAGAAAAGTGTACCCGGGGGTTTAGTTTGGGTCTCGGGACGTTTTTAGGCCTAATTAGTACCCCGGGACGGCGTTTTGGACATTTCGCAATTATGGGTAATTAAACCCACGAAAATCAGTAACCTATATCAGCCATTTAGGTTAGTCAGCTAGGGTTAGAAAACACAAACACAAGAACGGCCATAGGAGAGGAAGGAGAGAGCTCTCAAGGCAAATTCAAGGCCCAAAATCCATCCGTTTGCACCGCCACCACCACCAACGCGTAGATCGCGCGACGGGCTACGCAACCACACCAAAATCATCTGCAAATCAGAACACCAAAAATCCCAAGCAAGTGTTTATCTTGCTTATTTCCTTGGTGCATCTTTCATATTAGTGTAGGAGTAATTAGAATGAGTTTTTATGGAAGAAACCTAAGACATGAGTTAGGAAATTGCATGTAGTGATGAATAAATTGATAATTCTGGAAACCCTTGCCATGTAGAGAAATTACCCACGAAATTATGATGTTTACAAGAAGGAAATTTCTGGAAATACTAGTTAGAACCATGTTTAAGAGAATTCTAGGGTTCTTGATAATTATAATAATTTTTGGTTGGTTAATCCATGTATAATGATATAATTCCTCATGCTTCACGTTGGAAATACCTAGTAGGGTGATACAATGTTGGTAGTACAATTTTTGAGACGTTTGGGATCGAAAAATATGGATTTGGATGAAGAAATGTGTTAGAACTCGTAACTGCAATTCTGCAGAAATCGCAATACCTGCTTGATCGATCGATCGAGCCCAGAGCTTCGATCGATCGAAGGTTCGATCAATCGAGCTCCAGACCTCGATCGATCGACCCCTCCTGGCAGACTCCTATTTCCTTTTAAATGAGTTAAATTTAATTTATTGTGAGATAACTCTTGGGCATCCTTAATAAAATGTTTTGGGAGATAGGGAAGACCAGTAGGACATGTGAATAGATTTTGGGACCCTTGATGCCAGGCAAAGATTGTATTTTGGGATAATTACATAAGGGTCGGTGAATTTATGATTTAAAGAGAGAGACGCGTAAGAGAGTTACTTTGGGACAAATGAGTATACCTACTGAATTTTATACTTAATATACCCATTATTGATATGGTAATATTGGAATAGTTATATAATTGTGTATGCATATACTATCTATGTGTGAAAATCATGCCCCCGCTACTTGCTATCCCTGAGGTTTTCTCGCTGGGACAGTCTTATCTCGATGGGACCTTTATGGGGGATATTGACTTGTACCCTAGAAGATAGATATCCTTGGTACAGGCTATCGGAATGATAGTTCGGACGGTCCTAAGAGACGCGGGTATGTGCTTTCCTCTTAGAGACTTGGAATTTATGCTTCGCCTCATATTTTTTGTGTGTAGATATCCTTGGTACAGGCTATCGCAGTGATAGTTCAGACGGTCCTAAGAGACGCAGACATATGCCATCCTCTTAGAGACTTGGAATCTATGCTTCGCCTCAATATTGTTTGAGTATGTGTTAATACAGTTCGAGAGTGATTCCGAATTTGTATTCCCTTAGTACGAGTGATACGGGGATTGGATAGTAGAGTATTCCCGCACCATAGTTTTATTTTGGGGTGCTGTTATGATATATATATATTTTACGAGTAGTTAATATATATATAAAATTCTGAAATCTAGAACTGCCTACTGTGATTGGATATGTAGGACATGGTTGATGACTCAAATTGTAAATACTTGTTTTGAGAAAGTATAATATGACACTGGAAAAACTTTATTGATTAATAAAGTTAAAATGAGAACTTTGGTTACTAATTGAAATATTCTTTTCAAACAATTGAATCGTTTAATTTTGAATCCTGCGAATAACCTAAGATAAGTTAAACCATTGTGAAAGGGTAGCGTGATATATGATGAGATAGACCACTGGGAAGGTTAGTGCGATAGGTGTGCACATTACAAGAGAAGTGAGAATTTCTCAAGAGAGTGTCGCACTAATATGTTGTTGCATTGGCCTGTATCAATTTAAATACTTGTTAAACAATTTTTAAATCATATACACTATCGGGCTCTGACCCGTTGCTCTCTCTCTCTCTCTCTCTCTCTCTCTCTTTTATATATATATATGTACTACAGGTGCCCAGCCACAGGGGCGTCTTGCTTAGGATCCCTTGGAAGGAACGTATTGCAGCTTAGGTGGGAGTTGCAGGCCACTTGCTTAGACGATTTCATTTACTTGATTCCACTCCTATGATTCTCAGTTATTGGGGCATGTGTCGCCCTTTCCACTATTTATCTGTTTTGTTGGTACTTTTGTATTTCAGTTATTTCTCGTATTGTTACTTTGGGATTTATTCAGCATGTATGTTTTACATTAAGTTTTAAATGTTGGGATTCTGGATGTTGAATGTTTAAAGTAATTGGATTATGTTCCAGGATAATTGTTGTATGATTCTTACTTATTGAAAAGGTGGTTAATAATTAAATAAATAAGTTTTTCTTTAAAATACAATTTGGTTAGAAAGGTTAAAATGGTTTTGACACTTAGCTTAATTAATTAGGGTGTTAATTTGGAAAAGTTTATTTTTACGACAGTGATGCTAACAATGAACCAACTGTTCACCTTGATTTTAATTTAATAAAGGAGTGATCTCCCGGTATTTAATTAGGCGGGGTGTCACAGGTGGTATCAGAGCATCAGGATCTAGTGTCCATAGGATCTGTACGGCTTATTTTCGCTTTCAGCTTAACGTTTTTTTGCTATAGAGCCCTATTTTTAGGATTGTCGTATTTCTGCTTTAACGTTATATCTTCAGCTATTTGAGATTTGTTAATAACTATAGACTAATAAACTCCTTCACATTTCAGATGCCTCCGAGACGTGCACCGAAGGATAGGCGTGCCCAGGCCGAGCAGCCAGCAGCTCCGGCGCCAGGCACTATGAATGCTAATGAAGTAGCCGCCATTGTTGCTCAGGCGGTGAATGCCGCGCTAGCGGTGGTTCAGCAGGCTCCACCCCAGATTCAGGCAGTGGCGCCAGTACCAGCACAACTTCCATCTGCATGGGAGACGGTTAGGGATGCTTTTCAGAAGGCACATCCCCCTGAGTTCTCTGGTAGCTCAGATATCATCACAGTCAGCCAATGGAAGAAAGACATCCAGCGGCATCTTCGTATGTATGAGTGCACCGACGTGCAAAAGCAGTTGGTGGATTCCTTTAAGCTAGTGGGGGACGCTTTACAGTGGTGGGAGTCCACTACCACATTGGAGGAGAGGGACACGATCCCTATTCAGTTGTTCTGGGAACGGTTTGACCACAAGTATTTTCCACCCACCGTGCAGACTGAGATGAGGCAGAAATTACTGAATTTGAAACAGGAGAATTCTACCGTAGCTGAGTATGAGGAGGAGTTCACGAGACTTCTCACCATCGTGCCAGATGAGGCACCCACTGAGGGCAAGAAGATTATGTTGTTTGTGGACGGGTTAGCTTGGAGGATCCGTCAGCATCTTATTGGGAATCTATCTCTGAGTACTTTTACTGATGTACTCAATGCTGTGTTACTACATTGCCAGGATCACCGCTTCCATCTGCAGGGAAGCAAGAGAGCAGGAGAGTCCAGCCAGCAGGGCAAGACAGGGGGTGGTAGTGCTAGTGGGGCACCATCTCATGGACAGACTCGTCAGTACGAGCAGAGTTCCCATCACGGGGACCCCGCTAAGCGATTCCGTTCAGGTGATTCCAGGCAGGGATTTGGGGGTTATAGGCAGGGTCATCAGGGCCAGCAAGGCCAACACCGACAGCAGGGTCAGCAGCAGGGCCAACAGCGTGTTCATCAGGGCCAGTGGCGTAATGGTAACGGACAGCAGGGCCGTGGTCAACCGGGTCAGAGGGGAGGCAACTTCAAAGGCCGATGTTTTGGGTGTGGTAGACACGGCCATAGGCGTCAGGATTGTCCGGAGGGAGATAGGGCCCCACAGCAGCAGAGTGCCCGTAATGAGCCACAGAGGCCACTTTTTCCACCTGCCCTCCCAGCTCCAGCCCAGGTGCCAGCCCTACCAGCCGTTCCAGCAGCTCCAGTGCAGTAGGGGCAGTTACAGTACGGACGTAGCTGATGGTACCCCGACCTCAGATCTATTTTCGAAAAGAAAGTTGCTCCCCTCAGTTGGTCGAACAGATCATCGATTCGAGGAAACGGATACTTATTCCGTATCGTGACCTTATTCAACTCCCGGTAGTCCACACACAACCTCAGTGAACCATCTCTCTTCTTCACAAATAGAACTGGAGCGCCCCAAGGTGAGGTACTCCTGCGAATGAAGCCCTGACCTAATAGCTGCTCTATCTGATCTCGTAACTCTCGCATCTCCACCGGAGCCATACGGTATGGAGTGCGTGCTATAGGTCTAGTATCTGGCAATAAATCTATAACAAAGTCTAATTCTCGACTGAGGGGTAGGCCTGGTATTTCCTGAAACACATCGGAATACTCACGAACAACTGGAATCGAGTCTAACGGAATCATAACCTCCTTAGAGGTATCCTCCTCTATAAAATACAAATGAGCGGTCGAACCTCCCTCTGGGCGAGGCATCGCCACTATAAACATCTCTTGCCCCGGAATGGCAAAAACAATGCTCCCACCAAAGTAATCAATCATGGCTCTATAAGCTGTGAGCCAATCCATACCAATAATAACATCATGCTCATGCATATCTAAGACTAACATGTCTGCAGGTAATACCAAACTACCAATCTCTACCCCCACTCCTCGGCATATAAAGAAGATAAGCGACCCACTCCCCAGTGGTGACTCTACACACGTCACTGTGCTCTCTGCTATGGATAACAACCCTAAGGCCTTCGCAAAATGCGTAGCTATAAAATAATGAGTCGCCCCAGTATCAAACAAAACCCGACCCATAGTACCATTGATAGGAAACATACCCTCAATCGCGGGTGGTGCCTGTGGAGCTGTTGCCTGGTGGACGTTATAGACGTATTAGAGAGAAGGATGTTTCAAAGACTGCCTTCTTGACGAGATATGGGTCTTACGAGTTCAGAGTGATGCCATTTGGTCTCACAAATGCTCTAGCCGTATTCATGGACTTAATGAACCGAGTATTCAGAGAGTTCTTGGACCAGTTTGTCATCATCTTCATAGATGACATTTTGATATATTCACACTCCGAGGAGGAGCAGGCCGAGCACTTGAGGCAGGTTCTTCAGACTTTACGAGAGCATCAGTTGTATGCTAAGTACGAGAAGTGTGGATTCTGGTTGCGAGAAGTACAATTCTTGGGGCATGTTGTTTCTGAGCAGGGGATAGCAGTCGACCCGAGTAAAGTGTCAGCAGTGAGGGAATGGGGACAGCCCACGACACCGACGGAAGTGCGTAGTTTCTTGGGGTTAGTCGGATACTACAGGAGATTCATTCGGGGATTCTCCAAAATAGCGGGTCCATTGACGAACCTGACTCGCAAAGGGGTACCATATGTTTGGGATGACGCTTGTCAGTTGGCTTTCGACGAGCTGAAAGACAAGCTTACTTCAGCGCCAGTCCTTGCTTTACCGAAGCCGAGTGCGGAGTACCTGGTTTACACCGATGCCTCTTTACGGGGACTTGGGGGAGTACTTCAGCAGGAGGAGAAGGCTATAGCTTTTGCCTCTCGCAAGCTTAAGCCGCATGAGAAGAATTAACCCACCCACGACCTAGAGTTAGCAGCGGTCGTTTTTGCAATGAGGATATGGAGGCACTACTTATTGGGGGAGAAATTCCGCTTGTTCACAGACCACAAGTCACTGCAGTACCTATTCACTCAGCGAGAGCTGAATATGCGACAGCGCAGATGGTTAGAGTTTGTGAAGGACTATCAGTTTGACATACAGTATCATCCGGGGAAAGCCAACGTAGTCGCTGATGCGTTGAGCCGTAGACCGGTAAATGAGGTAGCGAACGTCTGGAAATCAAAGTGGAAGGAGTTAGGCCACCAGGACGCAGTAGCCCGTTCCTTCATATCTGCTATGACAGTCACACTCGAGATTGTCATGAGGGTAATACAGGCCCAAACCACAGACCCGTTTTGCCAGGAGCAGATTGTACGACTCTTAGCTGAGGGTGCTGAGTCCTACTCTGTTAGTTCTGATGGGGGTTTGAGGTTTAATGGGAGATTGGCGGTTCCAGAAGGAGCAGAATTACGTCATGCAGTGATGACTCAGTCTCACGGGTCCCGATTTGCAGTACATCCGGGAGGAGATAAGATGTACAAGGATATGAAGAGGCAATACTGGTGGAGTGGGATGAAGAAGGACATTGCTGAGTTCGTGTCCAAATGTTCTACCTGCCAGTTAGTGAAGGTGGACCATCAGAAACCGTCAGGATTTCTTCAGCCATTGGAAGTACCCGCATGGAAATGGGAGAGTATTTCCATGGATTTTATTATAGGTTTGCCTACATCACAGCGGGGCCACGATTCTATCTGGGTGATTGTAAACCGTTTGACCAAGGTGGCTCATTTTCTACCGGTGCGGACAGACTATACCACGGGTCAGTATGCTCAGTTGTTCATTGCTGAGGTTGTCAGATTATATGGGGTACCCCTGAATATTGTGTCAGATAGAGATATGATTTTTGTCTCACGTTTCTGGGAAAGCTTTCAGGAGGCTATGGGTACTGAGTTGAGGTTGAGTTCAGCTTATCACCCACAGACAGATGGATAGACATAGCGTACTAATCAGATGCTAGAGGATATGCTACGCATGTGTGTTCTTGATTTTGGAGGACGTTGGGAGCCACATCTTCCACTGATAGAGTTTGCTTATAATAACTCTTATCAGTTTACGATTGGTATGGCTCCATTTGAGGCTTTGTATGGCAGGCCTTGTCGTTCTCCAACTTGTTGGCTCGAGGTGGGGGATAACAAGTTGCTAGGACCAGAGGTGATTCAGGAAACCTCCGCGAGGATTGAGATGATTAGGAGTCGCATTCGAGTATCCCAGGACAGGCAGAAGAGCTACGTCGATGCGAAACGGTTCTTCCGGGAGTTTAATGTGGGGGACCAAGTGTTACTGCGTGTATCTCCTATGAAAGGAGTGATGAGGTTCGGGAAGAAAGAGAAATTGGCCCCGAGGTACGTGGGACCATTTCCCATCATCGAGAGGATTGGGCCGGTAGCATACAGATTGGGACTACCAGAGCATTTACATCGCATTCACGATGTATTCCACATCTCGTCGTTGAGATGGTATCTTCGGGATGATATGGCCCATACTCACATAGCGATAGATGAGATAGACTTACAGCCTGACATCTCTTACGAGGAGAGACCGGTGGCTATCCTAGACTATAGTGAGAGGAGTTTGAGGTCGAAGATAGTTCCACTTGTGCGAGTCCAGTGGGAGCATCATAATATGGAGGAATCCACTTGGGAGCGCGAGGCCGATATGCGCGAGAGATATTCAGATTTGTTCTTACCAGGTATGCCTTGTTTTCCGAATTTCGGGACGAAATTCCGTTATTAGGGGGGAAGTATGTAATACCCCGTATTTTTATGCTATATTAATTTGGGGATTTATTAAATTTAATGTGAGTTAATTATTTAATAAAAATCCGGAAATTAATTATGTTATAATTATTAACGTAACGAGAGTTAGTAATTATCGAAAATTAATTATGTTATAATTATTAACGTGACGAGAGTTAGTAATTATGGGAAATTTGTTGAATATTACTAATGAGCAAAGTAATATGTAATATTGGTTATATTGAATGTCACGAGTGAATAAAATGACAATTTTGAAAATTTGAGTCGGGACGCGCCCGTGTCGCGTCGGGACTAAACTTTGATAAATAAAAGTGAATATTTTATAAGTCGTTCGTATGGTCGTTTTGAGTGCGCCAACGCGTCCGGAAGGGTCGAAATAGTCAGAAAAGTGTACCCGGGGGTTTAGTTTGGGTCTCGGGACGTTTTTAGGCCTAATTAGTACCCCGGGAGGGTGTTTTGGACATTTCGCAATTATGGGTAATTAAACCCACGAAAATCAGTAACCTATATCAGCCATTTAGGTTAGTCAGCTAGGGTTAGAAAACACAAACACAAGAACGGCCATAGGAGAGGAAGGAGAGAGCTCTCAAGGCAAATTCAAGGCCCAAAATCCATCCGTTTGCACCGCCACCACCACCAACGCGTAGATCGCGCGACGGGCTACGCAACCACACCAAAATCATCTGTAAATCAGAACACCAAAAATACCAGGCAAGTGTTTATCTTGCTTATTTCCTTGGTGCATCTTTCATATTAGTGTAGGAGTAATTAGAATGAGTTTTTATGGAAGAAACCTAAGACATGAGTTAGGAAATTGCATGTAGTGATGAATAAATTGATAATTCTGGAAACCCTTGCCATGTAGAGGAATTACCCACGAAATTATGATGTTTACAAGAAGGAAATTTCTGGAAATACTTGTTAGAACCATGTTTAAGAGAATTCTAGGGTTCTTGATAATTATAATAATTTTTGGTTGGTTAATCCGTGTATAATGATATAATTCCTCATGCTTCACGTTGGAAATACCTAGTAGGGTGATACAATGTTGGTAGTACAATTTTTGAGATGTTTGAGATTGAAAAATATGGATTTGGATGAAGAAATGTGTTAGAACCCGTAACTGCAATTCTGCAGAAATCGCAATACCTGCTTGATCGATCGATCGAGCCCAGAGCTTCGATCGATCGACCCCTCCTGGCAGACTCCTATTTCCTTTTAAATGAGTTAAATTCAATTTATTGTGAGATAACTCTTGGGCATCCTTAATAAAATGTTTTGGGAGATAGGGAAGACCAGTAGGACATGTGAATAGATTTTGGGACCCTTGATGTCGGGCAAAGATTGTATTTTGGGATAATTACATAAGGGTCGGTGAATTTATGATTTAAAGAGAGAGACACGTAAGAGAGTTACTTTGGGACAAATGAGTATACCTACTGAATTTTATGTAATACCCCGCATTTTTATCGATATTTATTTATGGGATTAATTGAATTAAATGTGAATTAATTGAGAATTAATCCGGATAAAATACTAACGAGATGTGAGTTGGTATTTGATTATAATGTGTATATATGGCAATATATGAATATTGAGAATATTAAATTGTCGCGAGATAGAAATACGGCAATTTGGAAATTTTGTTGGGACGCGTGTGACAGTCGCGTAAGGAAAATATTTAATTTAATTAAAAAGTGAATTTTATTTTTATTAACCGTATGGTCGTTTTGAGTGCGCCAATGTGTCCGGAATGGTCGAAATAGTCAGGAAACACTAGCCGGGGTTTAGTTTGGGTCCCGGGGCATTTTTGAGCGATACCGGCAACCCAAAAGGGTAATTTGGTAATTTCATAATTTTGGTAATTAAAACCCACGAAAATTAGAGTTTAATTATGATTTATCATTAAACCCACAAACCCATTATCAGCACTAAACTAAGTAGTGGGCTACGGGAGAAGTTAAGGAAAGATTAAAACTTACCAAAAACCAACCCCCACCTCCATTGTCATCTTGTGAGAAGAACTAGTAGAGAGAGAGAGAGGAAGGAGGATTCTGCAGAGAAAGAGAGAGAGTGAGACCAACCTTCATCAATTCAACATCAAATTCAGAGAGAGATCAGAGGCAAGTGGTTTAATTACATTAATTGCAACGAATGTTTCTTCCATGCGTAGGAATTTATGAAAATTTCATTTGTTTTGGGAGATTGATAAAAACCCATTGAATTGGATTTAGAAATTTACTTTTTGATAAAGAGATTGCATGTAGAATTTTGTTTGGGTGATTATTCTGATAGAATTACATCTTTTATACCACAAAAACGGATTTATATATGGAAATTGATGACTTTAAATTCTAGGGTTCATACTAATAAGGTTTGGGGAAAACTTTGGGAGATTTAAATAATTAGGTGTTGTATAGGAGGATTTGATCCCATGAATGTGCTAGATTACGAGATAAGAATGTTTAGGAATGTTGAGGAACCTTAAAATATTGTTGGAATAATTTTTGGAGGAGTTTTGAGGTGAGAAAATTGGTGAAAAACGTAATAGGAAAATTCTGGGCTTGAAACTGTCACCTCGTTAGAAGACCTGCCCAGGTCGTTCGAACGAGCTCGTTCGAACGAGCTTCTAACGAGTTGACAGATTGACTTCTAACGAGTGGGATGTTCGTTCGATGCCTTTCGTTCGAACGAGATCTCTTTAGATGCCCATTTCGTTCGAACGAACTCTCGTTCGAACGAGACTTCTAACGAGTTGACAGAATGGCCTTTTTGGCCTGGTTTGATTTCTAGTGTTCCGTAACCTTGTTTAATGGCAGAGATAACATTACCTTGATGACTAATTGAGATAGTTGGGATATTCGGAATATATTGGGGAGTAGAATATAGAAGAATGATTTGAACCAAATGGTAATCGTGGATTAGGACGCGAATAACTAATTACGACGTGAGGATAATGGATGATGTGTATATATAAACCAGGGACACGTGTATTGGTATAAGAATAAGAAGTATACCACTAATAAATTATGGTAATTACTAAGATGTGTGCATGCTTAGTATATGTATATGATTTTATGTGTATGACATACCTACCATACTTGCTATCACGGGAGGTTTACGTTCGCTTAGGGCCAACTAATCCTTGTGTGCCCGGATTTAGATTGGTACCTAGAGGACATAGTTCAAGGGAATGACTTAATTGTGAGTTATTAAGTCAGCTGACTATGGAGCGTAGGTATGTACGTGACCCATGAATATGTTGAATTATGTTCGCCTCCATTTTCGTGTGTTGTGCTTATTCTAACAATTCCTGAGAGATTTGGAATTTGTAATCCTTATGTACGTGATGTACCGGGATGGATAGCAGAGTATGTGTGCACCGCAGCTTAGCCTCGGGGTGCTTGTATTGTATATTTAGGATGTGAATGATATACGGTTAAATGAACAGAATTGTTATGTTTAATTATGAGAATAATTTATAGTAACTCCTTGAGAAGATAAATAAGGGGATAACCTCCAGTAAATGGTAATGCTAATAATTGAGAATCCGAGTTTAAGTAAAGCTATCTATTTAAGTGATAACATTGGGAATTCATAGTGTGAATTGAGTAGGAAGGTTAGAACTTATGTCGGTTTAACTAGATATGAGAATTCACTTGAATGGGTACGGTACGTTAGGAGTGCACAATTAGTCGAGAGGTGAGTATTTCATGTGAGAGTACGTCCTAACATGTATTTTGCATTCATTGTTTTAATGTTATTAAAACACTTGCTATTTTTAAAATACTCTCCACTTTCGGGCTCTGACCCGTTTGCTTTCAAATCTACTTTTTGTAAAAACCTTTTTAGGTGCCCAGCCACAAGGACACCATGCATAGTATTTCCTGTCAGGTGACGAGCTGTAGCTGTTGTGGAAGTTACAGGGCCTTGCTAGTAAACGCTTCATTTACCTTGACTCTATATTCAGATTTCATCAGTTGTAGGGCATGTCGCCCATTTCTTTTAGAGACATTTCATTTCTTTCAGTTATTCAGACTTTTGGTTTGTAATTAATTTAGGATGCAGACTTGTTTTATTTCTTTCCATATTGGGATTGTTGTGAGGAGTATTTCTTCTAGACTCATTTTTACTTGTTGATTTACTATAGTTGGACTTTATTGTGAATGGTTATGTTATCCTTTACATTTCACTTATTGCATGTTAATCAGAGTTAACTTAAAATTTGGCAACTCACTTTTTAAATACTAGGTGGTTAGTAATCATTAAAATGTTTTCGACAGTGATGCTATTAACTGAACTAAGTTGGCATTTTGAATTAATTTAATAAAGGAGTAGCTACCCGGTATTTAATTAGTCGGGGTTTCACATTTTATACTTGGGAGGATAGAATCCATGAGCGTTATGTAGTAAGTGGAAAGGTTCCTCAAATTAAAGTAAGATGTGAATGGTTATACGTGATAACTAAATAATGAGAAATAAATACAAATGTCGTAATTATGGGAATTGAGAATATACCCATTATTGATATGGTAATATTGGTATAGTTATATGATTGTGTATGCATATACTATCTATGTGTGAAAATCATGCCCACGCTACTTGCTATCCCTGAGGTTTCCGCGCTGGGACAGTCTTATCTCGATGGGACCTCTATCGGGGATATTGACTTGTACACTAGAAGATAGATATCCTTGGTACAGGCTATCGGAATGATAGTTCGGACGGTCCTAAGAGACGCGGGTATGTGCTTTCCTCTTAGAGACTTGGAATCTATGCTTCGCCTCATATTGTTTGTGTGTAGATATCCTTGGTACAGGCTATCGCAGTGATAGTTCAGACGGTCCTAAGAGACGCAGACATATGCCATCCTCTTAGAGACTTGGAATCTATGCTTCGCCTCAATATTGTTTGAGTATGTGTTAATACAGTTCGAAAGTGATTCCGAATTTGTATTCCCTTAGTACGAGTGATACGGGGATTGGATAGTAGAGTATACCCGCACCATAGTTTTATTTTGGGGTGCTGTTATGATATATATATATTTTACGAGTAGTTAATATATATATGAAATTCTGAAATCTAGAACTGCCTACTGTGATTGGATATGTAGGACATGGTTGATGACTCAAATTGTAAATACTTGTTTTGAGAAAGTATAATATGACACTGGAAAAACTTTATTGATTAATAAAGTTAAAATGAGAACTTTGGTTACTAATTGTAATATTCTTTTCAAACAATTGAATCGTTTAATTTTGAATCCTGCGAATAACCTAAGATAAGTTAAACCATTGGGAAAGGATAGCGTGATATATAATGAGATAGACCACTGGGAAGGTTAGTGCGATAGGTGTGCACATTACAAGAGAGGTGAGAATTTCTCAAGAGAGTGTCGCACTAATATGTTGTTGCATTGGCCTGTATCAGTTTAAATACTTGCTAAACAATTTTTAAATCATATACACTGTCGGGATCTGACCCGTTTATCTCTCTCTCTCTCTCTCTCTCACTCTCTCTCTCTCTCTCTTGTATATATATGTATGTACTACAGGTGCCCAGCCACAGGGGCGTCTTGCTTAGGATCCCTTGGAAGGAACGTATTGCAGCTTAGGTGGGAGTTGCAGGCCACTTGCTTAGACGATTTCATTTACTTGATTCCACTCCTATGATTCTCAGTTATTGGGGCATGTGTCGCCCTTTCCACTATTTATCTGTTTTGTTGGGACATTTGTATTTCAGTTATTTCTCGTACTGTTACTTTGGGATTTATTCAGCATGTATGTTTTACATTAAGTTTTAAATGTTGGGATTCTGGATGTTGAATGTTTAAAGTAATTGGATTATGTTCCAGGATAATTGTTGTATTATTCTTACTTATTGAAAAGGTGGTTAATATTTAAATAAATAAGTTTTTCTTTAAAAATACAATTTGGTTAGAAAGGTTAAAAATGGTTTTGACACTTAGCTTAATTAATTAGGGTGTTAATTTGGAAAAGTTTATTTTTACGACAGTGATGCTAAGAATGAACCAACTGTTCACCTTGATTTTAATTTAATAAAGGAGTGATCGCCCGGTATTTAATTAGGCGGGGTGTCACAGGCCGGAGGGGAGGAAATTTCACTGACACGTGTTTTATATATGGCAAGAATGGCCACAAGCTTCAGGATTACCCTGATAAGGGCAGAGTTCATCAGTAGCAGGGCGCTCGTCAGGAGCCCTAGAGGCTTATTTCCCCACCTCCCTCCCAGCATCAGCACCCGTGCCAGCATTACCTGCAACACCAATCATTCCAACAGCCCCACCTCAACAGGGGAGTTATAGTACATGCGTATATATAACATCCACCAGACCGTAGTTCTACAAGTTCTACCTGTATTAGAGCGTATATTTCTTATACATTGGACTTCGAGGTACATTTTATTTGACACTGAGGCTTCACACTCATTCATAGCCATTAGATTTGCACGAGTCACGGGGGTCGATAGTACAGTCACGTGTGTAGACTCACCACTGGGTAGCGGGACACTTATATTCTTTATCTGTCGGGGTGTGAGTATAGATATTGGGAGACTTATTTTGCCCGTCAATAAGCTTGTGTTAGATATGTCGGAGTATAATGCCATTATTGATATGGATTGGCTAGCAGCGTATAGGGACATGATTGACTGTTATAGTGGGAGCATAGTGTTTGCGATTCCTGGCTAGGATATGCTCTTAGTGGCGATGCCTCGTCTTGAAAGAGGATTATCAACTCATTTGTATTATATAGAGAAAGATACCTCTTAGGGAGTAGTTATTTCCCTAGATTCGATCCCAATTATGTGTAAGCTCGCAGACGTATTTGACGAGATACTGAGATTATCGCCTAGCAGAGAGATTAAATTCGTTATTGATTTAGCGTCCGGGCGCCTTATCGTACGGCCTCTATAGAGATGAGGGAGCTACAGGATCGGATTGAGCAGCTGTTGGGGCAGGGCTTTATTCATACGATTACTTCGCCTTGGGGTGCTCCAGTGCTGTTTGTGAAGAAGAGGGATGGATCTTTACGACTATTTGTTGATTACCGAGAGTTGAATAAAGTCACGATACCGAATAAGTTTATGTTGCCCAGAATCAATGACTTATTTGACCAGTTGAAATGATTCGCCTACTTCTATAAGATAGACTTGAGGTCGGGATATCACCAGTTACGCATTCGGGAGAAGGATGTATCTGAGACTACATTTCTAACGAGATATGGGTCTTAAGAGTTTCGAGTTATGCCATTTGGGCTAATTAATGCGCCATCTATAGTTATGGACTTGATGAATAGAGTGTTCAGAGAGTTCTTCGATCAGTTTGTCATTGTCTTTATTAATGACATCTTGATTTATTCCTGGACTAAGGAGGAGCATGCCGAGCATCTGCGTCGGGTTTTACAGACTTTGCGTGAGCATCAGTTGTATGCTAAGTTTGAAAAATGTGGATTTTAGCTACGTGAGGTACAATTCTTGGGGCATATAGTTTCTGACTTGGGGATATTAGTGGACACAAGTAAGTGTCAGCGGTGAGGGAGTGGGGACAGCCCATGACACCGACAGAGGTGTGCAGTTTCTTGGGATTAATCGTGTACTACAAATGATTTATTCGGGGATTTTTAAAGATTGCGAGCCCGTTGACTAACTTGACTCACAAAGGTATACCGTTTATCTTGGATGACACTTGTCAGTTAGCATTTAATGAGACAAAGGATAAGTTGACTTTAAAACCCGTACTCGCATTTCCCAGGGCAGGAGTGGAGTATCTTATTTTTACTGATGCGTCCTTACAAGAACTTGGGGGGTGCTATAGCAGGAGGATCAGGCTATAGCTTATTCTTCCCGTAATCTTAAGCATCATAAGAGGAATTACCCCACCTATTTGCGTTGCGGATTTAGAGACATTATCAGCTGGGGGAGAGGTTTCTCCTACTCACATATCATAAGTCATGACAGTGCTTGTTTGTTTAAAGAGAGTTGAATATGTGTCCGCGTAGGTGGCTTCAATTTGTGAAAAATTATAAGTTTGACATCTAGTATCACTCGGGAAAAGCTAACGTAGTGGCAGACGCATTGAGTCGCAGGCTAGTGGGGGATCTAGCTGAAGTATGGAAGGTAAAATGGAAGGAGCTGGGACAATAGGATTCAGTTGTCAGGTCATTTATATCGGTTATGGCCGTCCCCGCCCCCCCCCCCCCCCCCCACACACACACAGATTTTCACGAGGGTGGTGCAGGCCCAGGCAACGAATTCATTTTGTTAAGATCGAATTCGAAATCTTTTATCTAAGGGAAGAGATTCATACTCCGTGAGTTCAGAGGCAGGCTTACGCTTTAACAGGAGATTGATTGTCCCGGAGGGGGAGGACTTGTGACACGCGGTGATGGCAGGGTCGCACGGGTCATGATTTGGGGTATATCCTGGAGGGATAAGATGTAAAAAGATATGAGATGGAAGTATTGATGAAGTGGGATTGAGAAAGACATTGCGGAGTTTGTCTCGAGATGTACCACTTGTCAGCTAGTGAAGGTGGACCATCAGAAGCTAGCTGGGGCTCTACAACCGTTAAAGATTCCAATATGGAAATGGGAGAGAAATTCTATGGATTTTATAACTAGGTTGCCTACTTCACAGAGGGGTCACGATTCCATTTGGGTGATTATGGATCGGTTGAATAAGGTGGCCCACTTTCTGCTAGTTTGGACGGATTATACTAAGGGACAATACGCCGAGATTTTTATCACTGAGATAGTGACATTGCATGGGTTGCCACTCGATATTGTGTCCGATAGGGACAAGATTTTTGTGTCTCAATTTTGGGAGAGTTTTCAGGAGGCCATGGGTACCGAGTTTCGATTGAGTACGGCCTATCACCTACAGATGGACGGGTATACGGAGAGGACGAATCAGATGTTGGAAGATATGCTATGGATGTGTATCCTTGATTTTAGAGGGGGTTGGGAGCAGTATCTACCACTGGTGGAGTTTGCATATAATAACTCATATTAGTTTATGATTGGTATGGAACCATTCGAGGCGTTGTACGGTAGACCTTATTGTTCTAACACTTGTTGGTTAGAGGTGGGGACAACAAGCTACTTGGGCCAGAGTTTATTCAGGATATGTTTGTCAAAATCGAGTTGATTCGGAGTCGTATACAAATAGCCTAGGACAGACAGAAGAGTTATGCCGATGCCAAGCGATTCTTCCTGGATTGTAATGTGGGGGACCATGTATTACTACGTGTATTTCCCATGAAGGGGATAATTAGGTTCGAAAAGAAAGGAAAGTTGGCACCAATGTATGTGGGGCCATTCCCTATCATTGAGCGGATTGGGTCAGTTGCATATTGACCCGAGTTGTCGGAGCACTTGCATCGAATTTATGATGTATTTCACATTTATTCACTTAGACGATATCTCCGAGACGAGTTATCTCACACTCACATTGCATTGGAGGAGATTAATTTGCAACCCAATATTTCATATGAGGAGAGGCCATTGTCTATCCTAGCCCGTAGTTGTGACACTCCGCCCAATGAAATATAGGGTGATTAGTCCTTTACCAAATTTTAAAAAAGGATATATGGTCGGTTCATCCTTAGCATCACTGTCGAAAATAATGTATTCCATATTAATCACCTGTAATATAATTAAGCTAAGTGTCAAAACATTTTCCCTTTTTAATAAAACCATTTAACCACAACATTCCAAAAGTAAATTATAAACCATTCAACATACATAGGAATAATAAGTACTGAACAAGAATTTAATACTCAAATTAAATAAGACTGGGTAAAACCTCCAGCTCAAAACTCCAAACCATAAAAGAAACTAAATACAATATCTCTAATAAAAGACTAGAAGCAGGCGACACTTGCCCTAAATATGAAGTCTAAGAGAAAATGAATGAAAAGAATAGATAGCGTCTAATGCAAGGACCTACAGCTTCCACAATAGTTACAGCACGTCTAACAACCCAATCTCTAATTCTGGTACCCCTGCGGATGAGCACCTAGAATAATATATATATATATATATATATATATATATATATATAGCAAAAGAGAGAAAAGATGCCATAAACGGGTCAGGTCCCGAGGTTTAAAAATGATTTAGCAAGTATTTAAAACTGGTTCTTAAAACAAGTCTTGTACGCATGTTAGTTATCGAATTCTCACATGAGCTTCTCACCTCTCATCAATAGTGCATGCCTAACGTACATCTAATCTTCCCCCTAGTTATACCACCCAGTCTAACTAATTTGAAGTCATTATAATAGTACATATACTCACCACTAGTATACCCGTATCGTCCATACAATACACTTTCAAATTAGCCTATGTCAAACAGCTAATTAATATATTTTCTCGTTTTCGTAATAAATCAATTATACTCCTAGGATTTATTTTATATATCAACATTTTTAGCTCTACTAACTATACACAGTAGAATGATTCTCCCGTTTACGTATATATACATATAGTCACATCTTCCCTATATATATATATATATATATATATATATATATATATATATATATATATATATATATATAATACTACACCCCCGGGCTAAGACCCATTAGCGCAACTAACCATAATAATACTGCACCCCCGGATTATCATCCATTAGTGCACCTATAACAATAATCTTGTACCCCCGGGTTATCACCCATTAGTACACTTAACAATGGAATCCCTGCACTCTCGAGTTATCACTCATTAGTGCACCTAACAATAAGATTCTTGCACCCCCGGGTTATCACACATTAGTGTTCTTAATAATTATATCACATAATAGGCATACACACATCCTATTATAATTTATGGGTATTTCTCCAACCTACATATATACTTCTCATACGTATTTTAAATCTCAACATTACGTATAGTATAAATATTTAGATTACTATCTCTCTCGTAATCTCCAAGGTGCATTCTCTCTATACCGAAATAATTAAAGTATTAAGTCTCACATACTTTTTTCGAAATTCTGTTTTGTTTTAGTTTACTATCGGTCATTTTCTCTCACTCCAAGAAACCCGGTAAACCCAAATTTGGACTCGAAGAAAAATCCCAGAAATTCCCTATGTCGCTCGAACCAGATGGCATGTCGTTTGAACAACTGCCACATGTCATTCGAGCGACTTCGCACGATATGCCATCTCGCTAGAACGACTTCGCGCGAGATTGCGCTGTTCGTCTTCCTGCCCAGATTTAAAGCGTTTCTCACCATTTTAGAACCTAAAAACCTCTAAAATTCAATTCCCAACACCTCATCATCAATACTCATAAACACATATCAGATTATAAGTCATTCCTAACATCCTAGGATCCTTAATTCGTCATTAATCATCATTATTATACAAACATGAACCCTAGTTTCCAGAATTTCAATTAAAGAACCTAATCAACTCAGATTCATTCATCAATACATGATTCAATTTTGTAGTTTAACCTCTACATACATGAAGGAATATCATCAACTAATTAACACAACCTCGATTCATCATTTAAACTCTAATTTTCACCCAATTAACATGTAAATCAGTGGTTAATTACACCTACTCTAACATGAGTATGATTATTGCTAAAAAAGCAAGTAATAAACACTTGCATTATATCGAAGGTCTGAATTCTTTGGTGATGTTGGTATAGACGCGTTCCTCTCTTCTCGATCTACGCGTCGGTAGTCACGGTTGTGCAAGGTGGTGTTAATTGAGCCTTCCCTCTTGGAAATTGGTTCTCCCTCACACCCTCTGTGGCCGTTCTTGACTTTTGTATATCTTAACCCTAATGGAACTCCCGTAGATGATATAATTATTCTCTAATTTTTGTCCATTTATTTTTCTCAAAAGTCCAAATTTCAAAACTACCCCTACGGGGTGCCGATTTGGCCTAAAATCTCCCAGAGTCCAAATAAAATACTCGGGTAGAGTTTTCTGATAATTTTGATCCTTTCGGACTCAACGGTGCACTCGAAATCACCATACGAGTTACATAAAAATAATTTATCTTTATATTCCATTCAATTAGTCCTGACACGACTCACACGCGTATCAAACTTAAATTACCAAATTGTAGTATTATTCCCTCTCGATAATTTATTAAAGTGTATAGTTCCATATTACATATCACGCGGTAATATTAACTCAATAAGTATTAACCCTTGCCACGCTAGTTAATATTTATTTTTAAATTCGAATTAATTAAAAATTAAATTCTCACATTTTAATTCAATTAATCCCACTATAATAATTACTCCCATAATTATTTAAATCATAAAAAATATGTGGTATTACATACTTCCCCCCAATAACGAAATTTCGTCCTGAAATTCGAAAAATAAGGCATACCTGGTACGAATAAATCTGGATATTTCTCACGGTTATCCGCCTCACGCTCCCAAGTAGACTCCTCCACATTGTGATGCTGCCACTGCACCCGAACAAGTGGAACTACCTTTGACCTCAGCCTCCTCTCACTATAATCTAGGATAGCCACCGGTCTCTCCTCATATGAACTGTCGGGATGTAACTCAATCTCCTCAATCGAGATGTGAGTGTGTGCCAACTCATCCCGAAGATACTGCCTGAGTGACAAAATATGGAACACATCATGGATACGATGAAAGTGTTTCGGCAACCCAAGCCTATATGCCACTAGTTCGATCCTCTCGATAATAGGAAACGGTCCTACATATCTCGGAGCCAATTTCCCCTTTTTCCCAAATCTCATTACCCCCTTCATCGGAGATACTCTCAAGAAAACCTGGTCCCCTATGGAGAACTCTTTGAAGGACCGCTTAGCATCGACATAGCTTTTCTGCTTGTCCTGCGCTACCCGTATATGACCTCAAATCATCTCGATTCTGCTCGATGTGTCCTGAATCACCTCTGGCCCGAGTAGTTTGTTATCCCCCACCTTTAGCCAATAAGTCGGAGAACGATAAGGTCTACCGTACAATGCCTCGAACAGGGCCATGCCAATCGTAAACTGATAGGAGTTGTTATAAGCAAACTCCATCAGTGGAAGGTACTGCTACCATCCTCCACCAAAATCAAGGACAAACATGCGCAACATATCCTCGAGCATCTGATTAGTGCGCTCGGTCTACCCATCGGTCTGCGGGTGATACGCCGGACTCAATCGCAACTCGGTGCCCATAGCCTCCTAGAAGCTCTCACAAAAGCGAGATACAAATGTCTTATCTCTATCCGACACGATATTAAGAGGCACACCATGCAGCCTCACTATCTCTGCAATAAATAGCTGAGCATACTGTCCCGCTGTGTAGTTTGTCTTGACGGAAAAAAATTGGGCTACTTTTATCAACCGATCCACAATAACCCATATAGAATCGTGTCCCCTCTGCGAAGTGGGAAGCCCGGTAATAAAATCCATGGAAATATCTTACCATTTCCACGTAAGAATCTCCAACGGTTGAAGCAATCCTGGTGGTCCACTTTCACTAACTGGCAAGTGGTACACTTAGATACGAACTCTGCGATATCCTTTTTCATTTCTCTCCACCAATACTGTCGCCTCATATCCTGGTACATTTTGTCCCCACCGGGATGTACCGCAAATCGAGACCCATGCGACTCTGTCATCACTGCATGTCGAAGGTCCTCCTTCTCTGGAACAATGAGTCTCCCATTGAAGTACAAACCGCCCTCGAAGCTTACCGAATACAACTCGGCTCCAACGGCTAAAAGATATCTAATCCTTTCCTGGCAAAAAGGATCTGTCACCTGTGCCTGAACCACCTTTGTCACTATTTGCGATGTGACGGTCATAGCTGACATGAAGGACCTGGCAACTGCATCCTGATGCCCCAATTCCTTCCATTTTGCTTTCCACACCTCGGTTGTCTCATCTACTGGCCTATGGCTCAACGTATCTGCAACTACATTAGCCTTCCCCGGGTGATAATGTATCTCTAACTGATAATCTTTTACAAACTCAAGCCACCTGCGTTGACACATATTCAACTCTTTCTGCGTGGACAAGTACTGCAGTGACTTGTGATCTGTAAATAAGCGAAACTGTTCCCCCAATAAATAATGCCTCCAAATTTGAAGCGCAAACACGACTGCTGCCAGCTCTAAGTCGTGGGTGGGGTAATTCTTCTCGTGATGCTTAAGCTTCCAGGAAGCAAAAGCTATAGCCTGTTCCTCCTGCTAGAGTACTCCCCAAGCCCCTATTAGGAGGCGTCCGTATAAACTAGTTACTCAACCCCTGCCCTAGGAAGTGCTAGTACCGGTGCTGAAGTCAGCTTATCCTTCAGTTCATCTAACGCCAACTAACATGTATCATCCCAAACAAACGACACACCCTTACGAGTCAGATTCTTCATCGGACCCGAAATCTTTGAGAATCCCCGAATAAACTATCTGTAGTACCTGACTAATCCCAGAAAACTCCACACCTCCATCAGTGTCGTGGGTTGTCCCCACTCCCTCACCGGTGACACTTTACTAGGATCCACAGATATCCCTATGATACAATGTGTCCCAAAAATTATACCTCCCTCTGCCAAAATTCATACTTCTCATACTTGGCGTACAACTAATGCTCTCGTAAGGTCTGTAGAACCATACGTAAGTGCTCGGCATGCTCCTCTTCGGTGTGGGAATAAATCAGTATGTCATCTATGAAGACAATGACAAACTGATCTAGGAACTCTCTGAATACTCTGTTCATCAAGTCCATAAATATCGCTGGGGCGTTGGTTAGCCCAAATGGCATAACCCTGAATTCATACGACCCATACCTCGTCAGAAAAACAGTCTTAGCCACGTCCTACTCCCTGATGCGTAGCTGATGGTACCCGAATCTCAAGTCTATCTTCGAGAAGTGGGTTGCTCCTCTCAGCTGGTCAAACAAGTCATCAATGCGAGGCAATGGATACTTATTCTGTATCGTGACTTTGTTAAGCTCCCAATAATCAATAAAAAGTCGTAGGGACCCATCCCTCTTTTTCACAAACAGAACTAGGGCACCCCAAGGCGAGGTACTCCTATGGATGAAACCCTATCCCAACAACGGTTCTACTCCCTCATCTCTGCCGGAGCCATACAATAAGGCGCGCGTGCTATCGGACGAGTGCCCAGTATTAAATCTATCACAAACTCGATCTCCCTCGGAGGCAACCCCGGTGTATCCTGAAATACATCAGCAAACTCGCAGACGAATAGAATTGAATCGAGTGGAACCACTACTGCAGAGGTCTCATCCTCTATATAAAATAAGTGGGTGGACGACCCTCCCTCGGAACGAGGCATCGCCACTAAGAACATTTCCTGGCCCAGAATGGCGAACACAATACTCCTACTAAAGCAATCAATCATAGCCCTATACTCGACAAGCCAATCCATGCCAATAATGGCGTCGTACCCAGACATATCTAACACTAGCATATCATTCGGTAAAATCAAACTGTCAATCTCTATGCCTACTCCCCGCCATATGAAGAAAATCAGCGACCCACTACCCAGCGGTGAGTCTACACATGTCACTGTACTCTCTGTCGTACCTAACAACCCAGTGGCCCGTGCAAAGCTAGTGGCTATAAAGGAGTATGATGCCCCCGTGTCAAATAAGATACGACCCAAGGTACCATGGATAAAAAACTTACCCTCCACTGTGGGTGGTGCCTGCGAAACTGTGACCTGGTGGATGTTATAAACACGTATATACTGCAACTGCCCCTACTGTATCGAAACTGGGGGAAAGCTGGAACTGGAGCTGGTGCTGGTAGGGCGGGGGGAAAAATAGGTCTCTAGGGCTCCTGGTGATCACCCTACTGCCGAGGAACTCTGTCCTTATCGGGGCACTCCTGTTTCTTATGGCCAGTCTTCCCACAAGTATAACATTTCCCAATGAAGTTTCCTCCCCTCTGTCCCTAATAATATCGGTCGTGCTAGCCATTACCACCCCTACCTTGGCCCTGCTGGCCCTACTATCCTCCCTGCTATTGGCCCTGTAGTTGGCCCTGCTTCCAACCCCCATGACCATGCTTGAAACCTCCAGAATGAAACCTTTTAGCAGACTCTCCCTGCTGGGAACCCTGCCTCTGCCTCTGCCTCTGCCTCTGCCTCTGCTCAACTGGTGCCCCACTGGAACTACCTCCCCCTGTCTTGCCCAACTGGTTGGGCTCTCCCCCTCGCTTTCTTCCCTTAGCATGGAAGCGGTTGTCCTGACAATGCAACAAGGCTACATTTAGAACGTCTGTATATGAGTGTAGGTAAAGGTTACCCAAGAGATGTGGGCGTATCCTCCAAGTCAAGCCATCCATGAACATCTAAATGCGCTTCTCCTCAGTAGGCAACTCATCTGGTACCATGTTTGTTAATCGTGTGAACTCCTCCTCGTATTCCGCAATTGTTCTCCCTTCCTGGGTGAGGTCCAAAAGTTTTCGCCTCATCTCAGTCTTGACGGCGAAAGGAAAGTACTTGCGGTCGAACCGCACTCAGAAGTCACTGATCAATATCAACTCTCGCTCCTTAGTAGTAGTAGTGGACTCCCACCACTGTAAAGCTGTCCCTATCAGCTTAAAGGTAGCCAAGACTTGCCTCTGAACCACAGTGCACTCATATATACGAAGGTGTCGATGTATGTCTTTCTTCTACTGACTAGCAATAACCAAATCCGAACTGCCCATGAACTCTGGGGGACATGCCCTCTGAAAGGACTCTTTCACTCTTTCCCATGCAGTGGGAAACGAATGCACTGGAACTGGTGCTACATCCTGAACCTGGGGTGGGGCCTGCTGCACCACCGCTAAGGCTGCATTTACCGCTTGTGCAACTATCGCGGCAACCTCTAATGCGTTCATTATCCCCTAAGATTGTACTGCCAGTTGCTCTGGCTGGGCCTGTCTGTATCTTGGCACACGTCGAGGAGGCATCTGAGATGAGAAATTTTTTTATTAGTCCATAGTTATTACTAAATCTCAAATAGCTGAAGACATAATCGCAAAATTAAGATCACAACGGTCCTAAAAATAGGGCTCTATATCAAAAGACGCAAAGCTGAAAACATAGTAAGTCGTACAGATCCTAATTGACTCTAGAACCTGATGCTCTGATACCACCTGTGATACCCCGCCCAATTAAATATAGGGTGATCAGTCCTTTACCAAATTTTAAAACAGGATATACGGTCGGTTCATTCTTAGCATCACTGTCGAAAATAATATAATCCATATTAATCACCTATAATATAATTAAGCTAAGTGTCAAAACATTTCCCCTTTTTAATAAAACCATTTAACCATGACATTCCAAAAGTAAATTATAAACCATTCACCATACATAGGAATAATAAGTACTGAACAAGAATTTAATACTGAAATTAAATAAGACTGGGTAAAACCTCCAGTTCAAAACTCCAAACCATAAAAGAAACTAAATACAATATCTCTGATAAAAGACTAAAAGCGGCCGACACTTGCCCTAAATAGGAAGTCTAACAGAAACTGAATGAAAAGAATAGATTGCGTCTACTGCAAGGACCTACAGCTTCCACAATAGCTGCAGCACGTCTAAAAACCCAATCTCTAATTCTGGTACCCCTCCGGCTGAGCACCTGGAATAATATATATATATATATATATATATATATATATATATATATATATATATATATATATATATATATATATATATATATATATATATATATATATATATATATAGCAAAAGAGAGAAAAGATGCAATAAACATGTCAGGGCCCGAGGTTTAAAAATGATTTAGCAAGTATTTAAACTGGTTCTTAAATCAAGTCTTATACTCATGTTAGTTATCGAATTCTCACATGAGCTTCTCACCTCTCATCTATAGTGCACGCCTAACTTACATCTAATCTTCCCCCTAGTTATACCACCCAGTCTAACTAGTCTGAAGTCATTCTAATAGTACCTATACTCACCAGTAGTATACCCATATCGCCCATACAATACGCTTTTAAATTAGCCTATGTTAAACAGCTAATTAATATATTTTCTGGTTTTCATAATAAATCAATTATACTCTTAGGATTTATTTTATATATCAACATTTTCAGCTCTACTAACTATACACAGTAGAATGATTCTCCAGTTTACGTATATATACATATAGTCACATCTTCCCTATATATATATATATATATATATATATATTCTAATACTACACCCCCGGGCTAAGACCCATTAGCGCAACTAACCATAATAATACTGCACCCCCGGATTATCATCCATTAGTGCACCTATAAAAATAATCTTGTACCCCCGGGTTATCACCCATTAGTACACTTATTACAATATTCTTGTACCCCCGAGTTATCACCCATTAATACACTTAACAATGGAGTCCCTGCACCCACGAGTTATCACTCATTAGTGCACCTAACAATAAGATTCTTGCACCCCTGGGTTATCACCCATTAGTGCTCTTAATAATTATATCACATAATAGGCATACACACGTCCTATTATAATTTATAGGTATTTCTCCAACCTACATATATACTTCTCATACATATTTTAAATCTCAACATTACGTATAGTATAAATATTTAGATTACTATCTCTCTTGTTATCTCCAAGGTACATTCTCTCTATACCGAAATAATTAAAGTATTAAGTCTCACATACTTTTTCTGAAATTCTGTTTTGTTTTAGTTTACTATCGGTCATTTTCTCTCACTCCAAGAAACCCGGTAAACCCGAATTTGGACTCGAAGAAAAATCCCAGAATTTCCTTTATTGCTCGAACCAGATGGCATGTCACGACTGCCACGTGTCGTTCGAGCGACTTCGCGTGAGATGCCATCTCGCTCGAACGACTTCACACGACTTCGCGCGAGATTGCACTGTTCGTCTTCCTGCCTAGATTTAAAGCGTTTCTCACCATTTTAGAACCTAAAAACCTCTAAAATTCAATTCCCAACACCTCTTCATCAATACTCATAAACACATATCAGATTATAAGTCATTCCTAACATCCTAGGATCCTTAATTCGTCATTAATCATCATTATTATACAAACATGAACGTTTCCAGAATTTCAATTAAAGAACTTAATCAACTCAGATTCATTCATCAATATATGATTCAATTTCGTAGTTTAACCTCTACATACATGAAGGAATATCAGCAACTAATTAACCCAACCTCGATTCATCATTTAAACTCTAATTTTCACCCAATTAACATGTAAATCAATGGTTAATTGCACCTACTCTAACACGAGTATGATTATTGCTAAAGAAAGCAAGTAATGAACACTTGCCTTAAATTGAAGGTCTGAATTCTTTGGTGATGTTGGTATAGACGCGTTTCTCTCTTCTCGATCTACGCGTTGGTAGTCACGGTTGTGTAAGGTGGTGCTAATTGAGACTTTCCTCTTGGAAATTGGTTATCTCTCACACCCTCTATAGCCATTCTTGATTTTTGTATATCTTAACCCTAATGGAACTCCCGTAGCTGATATAATTATTCTCTAATTTTCGTCCATTTAATTTTTCCAAAAGTCCAAATTTCAAAACTACCCCTACGGGGTGCCGGTTTGGCCTAAAATCTCTCGGAGTCCAAATAAAATACTCGGGTAAAGTTTTCTGACTATTTCGACCCTCTCGGACTTAACGGAGCACTCGAAATCACCATACGAGTTATATAAAAATAATTTGTCTTTATATTCCATTCAATTAGTCCCGACACGACTCACACGCGTGTCAGACTTAAATTACCAAACTGTTGTATTATTCCCTCTCGACAATTTATTAAAGTGTATAGTTCCATATTACATATCACATGGTAATATTAACTCAATAAGTATTAACCCTTGGCATGCTAGTTAATATTTATTTTTAAATCCGAATTAATTAAAAATTAAATTCTCACATTTTAATTCAATTAATTCCACTATAATAATTACTCCCATAATGATTTAAATCATAAAAATATGGGGTATTACAGTAATGAAAGGATATTAAGGTCAAAGGTAGTTTTACTTGTACATGTTTAGTGGGGGAATCGTAATGCCGACGAGTCCACTAGGGTACGCGAGGATGAGATGTGCGATAAATATCTAGTGTTATTCATACCAGGTATTTATTTTTTCGAATTTTAGGACGAAATTTCGTTATTGGGGGAAGTATGTAACTCCTCGTAATTTTAATGATTTTTATATTGGGATTAATTGAAATTAATTAAATTAAAATGAGAAATTAATCCGGATTAAAATAAATATTAATTAGCGAAACAAGGGTTAATATTTTTTTGTATTGAATATTACTTTGTGAATAAGTAATGAATTGATAAGAATATATGATAATTGTCGTGAGTGAGAAATACGATTGTTACAGTAAATTTAGTCAGGACGCACATGTCAGTCATGTCGGGACTTAATTTTATGAGATAAATGTAATTTCATTTTAGATAATTCAAATGGTCATTTTGAGTGCACCAGTGTGTCCGTAAGGGTGGAAATAGTCAGTAAAGTGTACTCGGGAGTTTAGTCTGGGTCCCGGGGCATTTTTAGGCCAAACCGGCACCCCAGAGGGGTATTTTAGTCTTTTGAAATTTTGGGGAAAAGAAACCTACGAATTTTAGAGTGTATATCTGCATTTACGTTGAGGGAAATAGGGTAAAAGTTACATAACAATACACATAGGCCACTAGAGGAGGAAGAGAGGGAGTTTCAAGGCCATCCCAAACCATTCTTGCACCACCACCGCCGCTGCATAGATCGGGAGGAAAGGAAACCAACCACACAACAATTCTACGGAAAATCAAACCGTGGAATTGAGACAAGTGTTTATCCTACTAAATTGTGAATAGATATATTTTTCATATTAGAATAGGATTTTATAATACCCATGAATATATGAATTTGGCTTTGAATTGGTGAATTAATTTATGATTTTGGGTTGGAATTGCATATAGACAGAATTCTTATGTAATTAGAACACGAAATCGGATCATGTGGAAATAATAATTGAAGAAATCCGGGTTTTGATGATGTTCTTAAATAAAATGAATAACCTAGTGTTTAGGGGTCCAATTGAGGATTAACATGATTTAAATGATCCTATTTGATATTTTGATGTTCTGGTTACATTAAAAATACTTCATACATGTTAGTTGAGGGATTGGAATGTTTGTTTGGGAGTTTAGGATAGAATTAGGAAGGTTTGAAGGGTTAACAATGGTGAAACCCGTAGCAGTGGTGAAGATAAACTGCCAGGTACCCCGAACCGAATCGGCTTATATCTCAAATCGGTTCGGTGTACACCTCAACTCGGTTCGGATGTACCCTCAAATTGGTTCAGATGACCTGTTAGTCTGGGCCTTGATTTGTCTTATTTTTTTAAAGGATAGTATTGGAACCTTCCCCTAATGATGAGAAATGTGTCACGAGAATTACGAGTGAACCTTACACCGGGACAGTAAAAGCGAGACATTATAATTATTGAGATAATTTAATGGGCATCTAGGACCCTTTGAGTAGTGGGGAATACTCGGGAATATACGCTGAGAAGTATAATCGAAATTTAATAATACGTAGGATATTTGGGAGTTGTATATACAACGTATGGGACACATATTATAGGTTACGTATATCCTTAATATATGTGTATATATAGGTGGTGTGAATACATATTGTTTGATTTACTATGTGTGAACATACCTAGGCTACTTGAAATCACGGGAGGTTCCACGTCGTGGACAGTTTTATCTTGATGAGCCCATTGGGGGGGATTTTGACTTGTACATCAGAACATAGAACTTAGGGATTGAGCATCACTTGTGTGAATAAGGGTGTGATCGATCATTTGGGTGTGTTAGGTGTGTGCGTATCCCAAAGGCTTAGAACTATGTTCACCTCCAACTTTATATGAATTTTTGAATATATGGTTTGAGAGTGATTCTGAACCCGATGTCCTTACTTAGTACATGATGTACCAGGACTTGATAGCCGAGTATGCCCGCATCAATGGTCTCCACCTAGGGATGTCGTATAAGTATATATATTAGAATAGTGATGTAAAAATATATACGTGTGATTGATTCTACTACGGCTGTAATAATAGATAAAATAAATAGTGATACCTAAATTGCTAAGTGCGTGTGAACTTAATCATTAGTTGGTGACTCTCAATAAATAAAAGGGATTGGACATTCAGTAACGTATTATATGGGCAATACGGGTGAGCACAATGAATTATTAGGCGAAAATAGATTTAAGTCAACTAGTTAGGTGGGGTAGCGTAATTAGATGGGTTTAGAAGAGTACGTTAGGCATGCACAATAGATGAGAGCTGAGAATCTCAAGTGAGAGCACGTGAAACTAACATGTATATAATAGGTACTCTTTAATGCATTTTAAATACTTTCTAAAATGTTTTCAAACCGTTTTACTTGGGCTTTGACCCGTTTCAAATCCATTTTTGTAAAAATATTTTAGGTGCCCAGACACAGGGACGCCAGGCTTAGGAGTTCCTCTATTCGACATGCTACAGCTGCTGTGAAAGTTGCAGGATCGTGGTAGTAGACGCGTCCACATCTTTCGGTTCCTATTTAACATTTATCCATCTCAGTCGGGCATAACGACCATCTTTAGCCAGTGTTTAGTTTCAGAGATTTTGTACTTTTATTTGTTTTCAGTATTGGAGTTGGATTATCATTATGGATGATTGTATTTGGATTTTTTCCTTGAGTGTTATTCTAGGTCTATTTATTTATCTCATTGTATTATCATTATTACTATGTTTATTGGAATGGTGAATGTAAATTATTTAGTTTAAACTGCTTGCATGTTTATAATAAGAATTAAAATTTTGACACCGCGCCATTAGGATATTAGTAATCTATATTATACCTCTAATACGATAGTATTAGAGGTTTCAATATGATTTCATGCAGTTTTAACGAGAAAAGTTATAGAACGAAACGTCTTGGTAATTTAAGGAAATATGAAAGGGTTCTGTGAATATCAAGGGTTCAGCAAAAGCTATTACGTTATTGTTGCAAGAATAACACAAGAGTTACGAATCCAACCGTTGTTAAATAGTGATTCATTCCTCTGTTTTCACACATTCCAAAATATAAATGAAATAGTTTGGAGGTGAGAGAGATTTAGCCCTTGAAATTGAGGTAGCACGCATGAAACTTCAAGCCCCTAAGATAAATCTGGATCTGATATAGTTTATATCATACTACACTTTGAGTTTCTCTATTTAGTTGTGAACTTTTGATTTTTTTTTGGGGGGGGGGGAGGTGAAAGAACTGAAATTTTGATTGGGGAGAGAGAGTGAGATAAAGAGAAATTTATCTATTTTTATTCAACATGGTAAGCTAACATACAAAATGAGTTCAACCAACCCTGATAAAGCACTAAGTTATATACATATGGTAATTGACTAAGCTTCCTCTCTTATTATTTCTACGTAACACCCATCTTAACTTATGGAATGATGCAACAAGTAAAGCAAAGAAAATTAGCATCAACAAATGTTACAAGCGCAAACATATCAAATTAGAATACACAAGCAGTTTCAACAAGACTTACCTCTTGTAGTTGGTGGAAGGAGAGATGGGGATATTGACTACAACACCACACTTCCTTGGCAGATCAGAGGGAGCATCTGGCTTAAGGTTGGGGTACTTAGCAGCCGCGGCTTTCACACATTCATGGATATAACAATGCCCTTTATCTTTTCTAGATAACTATTTTTTTAATGGGTGATTGTTTGTTGCTGATCTCTTGCTTTTGTAGTGAATGCTAAAGATGGGAGGACATAAGGGTTTATATAGTGGGTTTTATGGGTGGTCACATCAGAGGTGGTTGTCGTGTTCTTTTACTTTTGAGTTGGGTCTTGCAGTTTTGCATGGCATCTGTAACAAATCCAATCGGTTTCTGGAAAACGAGCTCATGGTGATGCCAAATTTTGTAAACACGTGAAGAATGTGTGCAGGAATCATGAGTTTTTTATGTCATCCTTTCATTAATTATAGAATGAAAATTTTATATATTAATCCTGCTGTGCAAAATCAGAACGTGAATGAATCATGATAAACTGAGAACCAAGTGAATCGTCCGACTTCGTTAACCTTATCAACAACTCTTAACTGCTCCAGCGGAATTCGCTCTTAACGAAAAACCCTCTGAGGGGGTACAGGAGGCTCAAGGTAGCTCAAATCGATCAGATCAGACTCTGAGTTGGCATTTTCAAAAGCATATGCACTAATAGATGAAAGTCTGGGTCTCCAGACTTCGCAGCCAATCTCAACGTCAAAGATGTTAATAAATCATAAATGTACTTATGACAGACTCGCAATTCAAAATTCGAAGGTCATACAAGACCGAATGAATGATGAGGATTCTATAAATGAGAATCAGGTTCTTAAGGTAAGACATGAAACAATATGCATCAAAGATTTGGAAACAACGGAAGCTAGATCACACTGTGTATTAATTAGTGAGTAATTTTTTTTAATTTTATTTGTTGATGTTCACTGATTTTGCTATCTTTTTGTTAGTCAATTGTAGTAACTTTTAGTGATATTATCAATTTTTATTCTTGGATTGAGGGAAGAATGAAAAAATGTTCAAAAAACGATTGCGTGTAAAAAGTATTTTGTACGATAAAGAAAAGAGGTGATTGACTTATCCACTCCGGTCCTCATTCTACAAATTTTTTGTATTTGTAATGGGGTTGAGTTGAGACTTGAAGAGTCTTTCTGTTATATTTAGGTTTAATTAATTTTTTGTTCATGATTTTTTTTATTGTATAAACAAATATAGTTCTTAATGGATCTTTGGTGCTTCATATGTATCACCGTGGGCAAGAGAATGTCGAGTCTATGTTGTATTTGAAGGGTTTGGGTCCTTTGGGACCGTCATTATGAGCTCAAAGATGAAAATGTGTTTGTTCACATTGAGTTTGGCAAATATTTGTCTCCAAATTTTGTAGGAATTTATTTTTAATTTTTGTTTCTATCTAAACGTATATCTCTCGAATCAAAAGTAATTTTGAGTTAATAGGTCGTGTTTGTGCTTAACATCATATGACAAGTAGTATTGAGGTACGAACATGATACAAAATGAAATTGTTTTTTCTTTTTTACCTCAAACGAAAAATGACGATTAAAAAGACGACACGAATAGTGTGATTAATATTTTTAACACGAAATTAAACATGATAATACCAAAAAATAAGAGTAAAAGCATGAATGAGATGACACTATTTATGACTAACATTCATAATTTTCACGTGAACATGACATGAACAAGATATATCGTTTTCGCTTTAAGTCAATCTTGGATCATTTTTGTTGTACCGTGCCCTTAATTATGACCTTATTTTGCATCCATTATTTTCAAGTGACTCACCATAAATATTAAGCATAATATTGTATACAAGTGTTTATTTTTATCGCGTATGATTATTTTATCAAAAGCCCGTGCATCGCGCGGGTTACATGTTAGTTAATAGAATTTCGACAGTAATGCTAAGAATGGAAACATTAATGATTCCTGTTTAATTTAATAATGGACTGATCACCCAAATTAGAATAGGCGGGATATCACACCAACATCCTTCAATGGGGATGCATATAAGCTTGTCAATAAATATCCAAACGTTGAAACTATAAGCATGACAATACTTTGATGATGTGGATTGATTACGTGATGTCAATTTTTCATGTTCCTGGTAATGATTCAGAAAGTTAAGACAATAGAAACTTCACACAAACTCTCTATTCAATAAGACCAAGCAACATGACCGTTTTTAAATTATAACATTTTTTATTATAAACTAAAAATTCTAAACTGCTTAATTGTCAAAAATCAAATCTTAAGTAAAATAAAGAAATAGGGTCATCTTAAGTAAAAAGTGTTCAAAAAAATAACTTAAAATAAATTTTACATGTTATTACCAAACAATAACCTAAAAGAGAAGAGAAAAAAAATCAACAAACACTTTAAATCAAATCATGTAAGTTTACCAATTTTTTATGCTAAGCGGAAAATATACTAAAAATCTTAAATTATAGGGTCATTTAAGATTTGGCCCCCATTTAATTCCCTATGCTGAGTCTAACCCCCGCAAATTGACTTTCTTAAGGTTTGACCCCCATTTTTAACATTCCGTCCAAACTACCGTTAACCCATATGATTTTTTAACTTTTATCCCCAAATTACCCCTCTTTATTGTTAGGCCATTTTCAACCTGCATTTCCTTTTGTTACCAAAATGGGGACATTTTCACACAAGAAAAAAAAATTCAGTTAAAAAAATTGTTTATAATGTTTAAAAAGTGTTTATAATTTTTAAAAATGATTTTCAGTTAAAAAAATTGTTTATAAAATGATTTTAGAAATTTTTTAAAAAGGATTTAAGTTAAAAACATATATCCCAAAGAAAAAATCCCAACAAAAGAGTTGATTATAAATTTCAGCTATAAAAAAACGATTTCCAATAAAAGAAAATATAATTAAAAAAACGCTTTCCGACAAAAAAAAATGACCAAAAGAAACATGTTTTCCACCTAAAAAAAATTTGGCCATAAAAGAAAATATGTTTTTAACCTACTAATATGTTTTCCAAAAAATGTTTTCCATTAACAAAAAAATAAATTTCAGCATAAAAATAAAAGAATAAAACTAATTTAAGTCAAAAACGTTTTTCACTTAATAAAATGATTTTTTAAAATAGCTCCGGCAAAAAAAAATTGTCCATAAAAAAAAGCACCTGCCAAAAATTCCATCCATGAAAAAAGCACCCAAACTTCAGCCATGCAAAAACCACCCAAGCACCCAAATTTTTTGCCATAAAAAAAAAGCATCAGTCACCAAACCCAAATTCTAGCCAAAAAATGAATCGAACCCGGCCAAGAAAATCAAAACTCAAACCTCTAACCCAATTAGTGTAGCAGGTCTCGTACTCAATCCTATATATATATACATAGGTATATATAAAAAATAAAACAAAAATTAAAATAAATTAGAGTAGCAAGTCTCGTACAATTCTAACCCAAAATGGGTTTTGATCGCCAGCCATGGCTATAAAAAGTCGGTGCTCTGATTGCACACACACACGTATGTCTATACACACACAGCTCAAAGCTCAAAGCTTTATTTTAATGGCATAAATGGAGAGAGGGAGAAGAATAAATGAAATAGGAAAAGGGGATAAGGGTAAACCCATTTTGGCTGGAGGAAGTCGGAGTCTTGGTTGGGAAAGAGGGAGAGAATGAGAGCATTTGCTGGGTTTCCTCAAGAAATACATCAAGAAATACAAGATGTAATAACTCGAAACCGTTAAGGGTATAATCGATAATAAACACATGGGTTAACGACAGTTTGGATGGAATGTTAAAAATGGGAGTCAAACCTTAAGAAAGTAAATTTGCGGGGGTTAGACTCAGTATAGGGAATTAAATGGGGGTCAAACCTTAAATGACCCTAAACTATATCCATAAACATATTATCATACCTTGAATAAACCCCATTACAAAGTCACCATGGTAAAATTTACCCATTGTTAGTAGTTTTCACGGGGTTTATAAGGCATTAACTCAAACCAAGATAAACCAAAATCAAATAAAAAATTGTTAGATTTGAACACATACGTACATTCTTCCCAAATAAACAAAGTACTAAAAAATTTAGGGTCTTGCACAATAAAAATCCAAATATATCAACAAAAAACTTCTTAGACTCAAGTATAAATTTTCTAAACCAAATTCTACCTCTTTCCACATCACCATACTCCTATTAACACCACCTTAGACAAAACAACCAACACCCCAAAACTACATAATTTCAGCATGTGTGACTATAAAAATTATTACTTAAAGAACATATATTCATGAAAATAAACTACATACAACATCGAAAAAAATATTTGTCAATGAAAAGACATGACCTTAACTATAATAAATCTAAATATAACTGATCTTCCAAGTAAAAAACACATGAAATGTATAAATCCTTAAAGCACACTATATATGACTCACTTGAGTCTAAAATATATGAGTTTATCTAGTTTGGAAATAAAGTCAAAATTTGTATCATCCTTATTTTTACCCAAGCCTCCTTGCCTCTTCACGATCTTCAAATACAATCAAAGATTCTCGACCAGGTAGAAAACTAATGCACAATCACTCTAGGATTTTATTTTCATTGCATATAGCATTTTTGAGGGGGGTGTGTGTATTTAATTTGGCTTAAAATATTTTTTTACTCTTTTTAATATTTTTTAGGAATTTTTTAAATATTTAAAATCTTTTTTTAATAAATTAAAATTAGGTTTTAAAATTATTTTGGGCTTAATTGAAATTTTTGAAACTTTCTAAAAACCTTGTTGTGTAAAATTCGAAAGCGCTAGAGAATGTTGGGGATGAAAATGGAATTTTTTATAAAACCAAAAACACGCGTCGAAGAGTCCATCACACCCCTACACGTGTTGCATATTTATGAACTGGATTTGTGTTTCTTTACTCTCACAGCCTTGAGACTCAATCTCGATCGTTCGATCTTTTTTAATCAATGGTCTGCATGTAATTGAGTTAATCCTTGTGACGCCTGAGTGGTCCAATCAGAGACGTTTTAAAAGCGGTGCGTTGTGAGACACACGATTCATCATTCGAAGGGTTAAGTTAATCCCGATCGTTCATTTCAAACTCACATTCCAGATCCTTCCTCACTAACTATAAATAGATCCTTTCGTCCCCTCATTTACCCTCTTTGGGAGAGTTGAGTTTTGAGAGAAAAAGAAAATATGAGAGAAAATTTTCAAACCCTAACCAAACATCGTCCTATTTTCTTCAAGAAAATAATTTTTGAGTGTGAGAGTTTCTGTTCGTTAGTGATTCAAACCTCTTAGGTTTTTATCTCTCTCCTAACACCTTTCACAAAAATTAGAACTCGTTTCTAATAAATATAAACTTGTAGGTCTGATTTTCTAAATGAAAACAGTCACGTAGTTAGGTTGATTTCTTTATTAAGAAATCCTTGTTTCTCTTTGTTGGATCTGTTTTAAAATAAAACGTTTTTATAAATTCTTTGTGAATCCAACAAATCTCTTTTACAAAATTGAAAATTGTGTTTTCGTATTTTCAAATCTAAGTTTTTCATTTTGAAAAACTTATACCTAAATAAGATTCGAAGAATCTGGTATTAAAGAGATTTTTAAAGAACTCCGATCTGAAAATTTATAAAGCTCAAGATTTAAACATGATTTCAGTGTTGTGAAAAACCCTACATATCATTCTTAGAATATTTGTAAATTATAAAAAAACTATTTGTATACATGTGTGTGTGTGTGTGTGTGTGTGTTTAGGCACAACACCCACTAATACCATCACATTACTTCACTTGTGTTAATTGAGAGATTCAAACTGTCGAGACGTCGTAAAGAGTAAAAGGAGAAAGAGGAGTCAAATAGAGGAACAACAAGGACAACATCAAGAGCCTCAAGAAGTCAGATCTGCTATAGCATTCTGGTATATTTCTTGACTTAAACTAGGTCTTTTTGTGTGTATAATTCATTGCCTGTTTGTAACCTAAAATTTTATTTTAGTGGATTTCTTATTTTGTGGCGTAGAGATCACCGTGGATGTTTTCCTTATTTTAGGGTTTTACCACGTTAAAAATCTTGTGTACTGTGCATGATTCATAATTCTCTCATCCCTACTGCTATACTAATACTTTAACTAAATTAGTTTTGGTTTTAAAAACTTGTTCACTAATATCTGATATAACTCGTTCATAACTTTTTGTAAAACACACCTTGTGTTATTTTGTTTGTTTTCTAACAGAGTTTTTCCAAAAAGACTGATCGAACCCTTCTTAATAGCTTTAACTTTTTTTTAAATAAACTAGTAAGGGATTTTCAATTGGCATCAGAGTAAGGCTTTTGGTTTTCACAAAATCTTTTTAGATCCTGTGTTTTTGAAACTGTTTTTTAAAACAAACATGGACGAGAAATATGAGAGATTAGGGAATCTGTCCAGGACTCCCCTCTTTGATAGGACTAACTTCCCTTACTAGAAAGAAAGGATGATAGCCTTCATCCAAGGGAACTTGGGAGATGAAGTCTGGGATGCTATTGAAAATGGATATGTTCATCCTACTAAACTTGTAGCAAAAGGTAGTAATGAAAAAGTTAAGAAACTGCTCAGTGAGTTCACAAAAGAAGAAAAATTGACCTCTTATAATAACAATAAAGGAAAGCATGTTATTTTTATGTCGATTAAAGAACATGGATTTAAGAGAATATCTTGTTGTTCAACCTCTAAGGAAGCCTGGGACACGTTGGTCACAACATATGAAGGTGACACACGTGTTAAAGCTGCCAAGACCCAAATGTTGATCCAACAGTACAACACCTTAATTATGGAAGACACTGATACCTTTGACGATTTCAATATCAAACTGACCGATGTCATTACTAAGTTGCATGCCAATGGATTCATATATGACAGAAGAGAAATTATCTCTAAAATACTGCGATCCCTCCCACATAAATTTGACAATAAAAGATATGTAATGAGTGCATTATTTTGCATGAATTATGTCCAAATCTAGACCTTATTAGGCCCTTTGTATTATAAATAATGAGCTTTTAGAGTCATTTTCGTAAAATAAAATAAAAATGCAAGTTTGAATAAATTTCGAGTTAAAAATATAATTTTAGTAACCTGAAGGGGTGAAATCATAATTACAAACTTTATAAGCCTGGAAATAATTTTTAAATGTTTATATAGGCAAAATAAAGTTATCCCTGAAATTTGGTTGAATTTGGAGTTAAAACGAAAAAGTTATGAATTTTAGGGTCGAAATTACAAATAAGGATAAATTAGTAAATTCCTAAAAATTTTGGGGCTGGATTTAAATTAATATAATTTATTTTATATTTTTCCAGGTACCTCTGAAATTTGGTGAAGATCCGAGGTCATTGGGTGGAGATATGAAGATTGTGGGAATAAGTTAAAGAATAAAAAGTCTTGGGGTCAAAACTTAAAAAAATGAATTTCAGAGATTTGTTTGGTATATAATTTACTGAAGCCATCTATATCATAAGAATGCTTCCTAGCCTGGTGGTTGCGCGAGTGCTCCATTATATAGGAGGTCTGGGGTTCAATTCCCCGTGCCTCTACTTACATTTTTTAGGAGATGAACCAACACAGCAAGCCACATCAGCAGCCCAGTCAAGTCGGTAGCTCTGCTTGGCAGTCAACTACCACATCATTAATCCAAGTCCTTCAAAGATGAATCATTCAAAACCAACTGTTATCTCCATTGATTGATCCGGAAAAAAAAATTCAGATAACTCCAAATTCAAAGAACCACCAATCATAAAGGAAGTTTTTTATTTTTTATTTCGTAAACCCTTTTTAAATTGGTTTTTGAATTTTATAATTCATAGAAATCAATTAAAAAGAAATTTTACACCCATCCAAATACCCTACCCCTAAGCCTATAAATAGGACCCTTGGGTTCATTATTTTTTACAGAAAGCTTTAGAGATAGTTGTTGGTTCCTTATTTTGAGAGTATATTTTTATTGACGGCCAATAATTATTTTGTGGGAGGAATTCGATCAAGAATATTTGTGACACACTATTTGTAAGTTTGTTCCTTTAATGCAAATTAGTATTCATTCTTGCAAATTTATTATGTCTACAATTATGGTAGCTTAATTTCCTTACTAGGACTAGGTGAAATTTATCACGTGTGATTAATATTGTGTGTGATTTAAATTTGTCTTAATTCCCGATATGTGCTAAAGGTTCTAAAAACAATCGATATTCATTTAAAACGACACGAGAGTGCGTTTTAAACCTTTGGCATTGTTTGAAAAAAATCATTTTTTTTATTGTAAGTATGAGTACTTTTTGATGGCTTATACTTTTATTAAATTGATTGATAGCCCATGCTTAAAGACTATATTTTGAAATTTAAAAGTGAACTTTTTAAGGGAATAGGGATTTTAGGCGTTTGAATTTAGAGACGTTAAATTTTATTTTGGACTTCTAACGTGTTATTTTTCCGAGTTAAATACGACGAGAGTCAGTTTAATTCGAGTTATAAAATCGGGAATGACGAATTTAAATTAGTGCACAGTGTTAGTTTAACATGATAAATGGATCCAACGTCCTAGTTTTTACGCACACTTGATTATATCTCTCGTACTCCTATTTTTTTGTTTGTGTTGCTTAGTTTAATATTACGTCTCATCTTTAAACCCTTTTCGTCTAGTTGGACAATCACAATAATTTTTAACCAAAAAATTGATAAATCCTCGTGGGTTCGACCCGAACTTACACTCGTTATTCTGTAATAGCCCGTGCACTTGCGGTATATGATAAAATTGACAAACAATATGCTATTGAGGAAATGGAAGATCTAAATCTTACCCCTGAACTCCTCCGTAAAACATTAAGAACTGTGGAGATGAAATTGGAGTATAAGAAATAACTTCTCAATAATTAAAAGAGACACAGCAGTCCCAATGTTGTCTTTCAATCTAAGTGATAAAGAAGACTTTTGCGTGTATTTCTTGTCGTTGCTTGAAAAGTCCTTCTAATCAAAACCTCAAATACCTACAAATAATAACAATCTAAAGTGTAGAGGTAAGTAAGGGTATCAATCCACTTTCTAGGGAGTAAGCTAGAGACAAATTCAAATGTAATTCACTTTTTATTTTCTTTTTGTTCTTTTTCACTTTACTAATTTTTTTTTTAGCTTTTTCAATATTAAAACAATAGGGTGAGGTGAGATCTAAACTAAACTAAACTGAATGAAAATAACTAACTAGAAATTTACTAAAATGAAAAATAAAGTCTAACACTAAAATAAAAGATAAAGTGAGGAAAATAATTGTGAGAACAATCAAGGAGTGGGATTACACCACAAATTTTAATTATTCTAATTAATTAATTTAATTATTTGAGTTCTCCCAAATTAATATTAAAATTACAAACCAACTCTCGTTGCAAGTGTAATTAGAATAGTAATCTTTTAGAAAGTTAAAATTAACACCCCACAACTCTAGAAAATTAGATCTACACTCCTTTTAATTAATCACCCGCTAGGATCGATCAATTAGAATTTATGTCAATCTTAGAAATTAAATTTAGAGTTGAAATTCAAATGATAATACCCCACTTAAGAAACCCCTATCTCTAGTTCGAATCTAAAATGGGTATTATCACTAGAATTTCGATTTTCTCTCGAAAATCATTTACCCTCTCTCGAGGCGTAAATCTAAGGGTGAGGGATCAAAATTAACATTCAAAGGGATATTTCAAGTAAGCAAACTAATTAAACTAAAATAATATCAAATAAGGGTTTCACCCCACCCCTTGAAAGGGGTTTTAGCCTAACATGGTATAAAATATGACAAATTAATATTCAAAGGCATAAAATAATAAAAGAAGGGAAGAGAACAATCAAACCAAATCTCTTTGATTATGTTGAACTCCAATCCTTGAAATTGAAGCATATACCTCTTAATTGATCTTCCAAATGATATGAAATCAACTATCCACTCAATTAATTCTCTAACAATATTTAATCTCACAAATATCTAAAAATAAAAAATGAAAAACTATTTACAAAAATTTATTTTCTAAACTAAACTATCTCTCTCTAGAATTTTCTCTCTACAAAGCTTCTTTAATCTCGAATGATTCTTCAAATGAGTCTTCCTCTTCATTTTATATGCAATGGAGCAAAGGGGCATAATGGTAAAAAGGTAGGGAGAGCATGTGGAAATAGTGTGAGGTAATGAAGGTGAGGGTAATATGGAGAGAGTGCACAATTGTGCATGGATTGTGTGAGGTGTGGGAACAAGTGGGAAAATGGGGGAATAAATCTGATTTGGTTATAAGGGTAGTTTTGGGTATTAGGTAAAGAAGGTTGTTGGGGGGTAATTGGGTAAATAGGTTAAATGGGTTTAATGGCATGTGGGGTTAATTATGTGTATTGGCTTTTGGTTGTATTTTTGGCAGGTACAAATGGCCACGATTTTGTTTTCTTTGGAGAAGTGGATGAAATGGGAAATGGGTATTTGGGTCTTGGCTTAAAAAATGGATTTGGGTTTATGGGTTTGGGTTCTTTGGATAAGGGGCTGGATATGGGAGGTGAGAGATAAAGGGCGGAGGTGGGTCGCCGGCCGGAGTAGGGGCGCCGGGTCAGTGGGGTTTGGACGCTGGTGGCTGCCAGGTGCTGGCCGACGCGAGGTCGCCGGGATGAGAGTGGGAGAGGGCCGCCGCGACGGCAGGGGGGTTAAGGGGAGGTGGCTGCCGGCGATTAGGGTCTCGGTTTTGACGGTGGAAGGAGGGTCGGAGACAGGTAGCAGGAAGGAGAGATGGGACCGGGGCTCAGGTCGCTGGGTTCAGGCTGTCCGGCGAGGGTGAATGGCTGGCCGACGGCTGTGGGAGTGAGGCGCCGGAGAAGGGGAGGTTGGATCGCAGGAGAGAGAGAGTGCAGGTGGGTTTTTAGTTTGTTAATGGTGGGTGAGGAGAGAGGAGAGAGAAGGTTGGGAGGTAGAAGAAGAAGTGGGGGTGATAGGGTGTATGTGGGTGTAGGGTTAGTTTGTGAGGGTAAGGGTGTATGGTATTAGTTTAGGGTGTAGGATAAGTGTGTTGTGTGTGTATTAGTTTGGACCTTAAAATAATACTAACTAAAATAAAATTAATAAAAATAAACTAAAAACCTAAAAATAAAATTATATTCTAAAAATAAAATAAAGAATCAAATAAAAATAAAACAAAAATCCTAAAATATAAAATCTAATAAACTAAACTAAACTCCTAAAATTAATCCTAATAAAATAGAATAAAATAAAACTAAAAATTAATAAAAATCAAAATAAAATAAAACTAATCCTAATAAAATAAAATAAAACTAAAAATAATCAAAATCAAAATAAAATAAAATTATATTAATAAAAATAAAATAGAAAATAAAATTTAAAAATTCTAAAATAAATCCTAAAAATAGAAAAGACTCAAACTAAAAATCTAAAAAATAATAAAATGACACAAATAAAACACACACAGGCTTAGGGTAAGTTTGGGCTAAGTTTAGGGTAGGCTAGGGTACGGGAATTTGGTATTTAGCTCCGTAAAATGCACAATTGCCTTGAAATACGCGTTTGAACACCGCAACGTACATTAAACCTGCATATTAAACATTTAAGCGCATAAGACCCATATTGTCGAGAAATAGCAACTAAAATACAACTATTCGGGGTATAAAATGTACAGTTTTGGGTGCTTATCACACCACCCCCAAACAGAGCGTTGCTAGTCCTCGAGCAATAAGATAGAGAGAAAGAGAAAGATAAGTAACCAAAAGTGTACCACTTTCGTGGGCACTTGCGATTGCACTTAGCATGTGCAACAAGCCTTTAAACATATAGGTTGCCCTACAGGACGAGTTGTGTCTCGTGAGGGTTTGCAGGGAATATACCCACAAAATTCTTATTTGCAAAAATTTATTGAAGGGCAGTCAATCTCTTATTAGACATAGAATAATCGCACAATCCATCACATGAGAAATATTTTGAGAAATACAAGCTAGAATTTGTAAAAAGTTAGCTAAGTAAATACTCAAGGCACATCCTTCCTAGAACTCAACGTGTGTAGTGTGAATCAGTGAAAATGGGTCGAGAATCATAAGAGTAATTCCTAGATTGCCTTGTCGGAATCAACGCTTCAACTTCAAATCTCACTAGATATATCACTCTCAAACGAACTCTCGAGATATGGGTAAGTGTATCGCTCTTGTGTGTGAGGAGGTGAGTAAATGTAAGCAAGTTCAAACGTCTCACACACATATATGAAAGAACGAACAATAAGAAAGAAAAATTGATCTCATGAAAGAATGCTAATCACTATAGTGAGAATGTCGAGTTATTCACCACGTTGACTTTCATTTGCCCGAACACCTAGGGATAAATGGATGATAATGGGTGAGGGGAAAATGAAATGGGAAGGATGTATGAGGTGAAGTGTGATATGATGGTGATGGATAGGTGATGGATGTATGATATGATGGATGGATGGTGGATAAAAGATGGAGGATATAATGGTGATATGAGGGACAGTGATGGATATATGATGGATGGATGGTGGATATGCGGTGTGAAATGGATGAAAAATGGATGCGAAAGAAGAGTGTATACACTTTAGGCACAAATGTCTTTATTTCAACAAAAATTAACTACAACTCTCTTTCTTTTCTTTTCTCTCTTTTTTTTCGATTTTTCTTTTCTTTTTCTTTTTTCTTTTCTTCTATTTTTGCTATTTTTATGTTTTTTCTCTTTTTCTCTTTTTTTTTTATTTTTTATTTTCTTTTACTTTTCAAACTAACACTGAAGACATTTATATTTTGAAATCACACTCTTTTATTTGAAATGATGATGGATGATATAAATGGAGGTGATAGGTGGGTGTGTATGATGTGGGAAAATATGTAGGAAGGGTTGGATATGGTAATGTAATTGGTGAAGTGAATGGGTAATGTATGGGGGGAATGTAATGGGTGAAGTGAATGGAAAATGATGTATGGAAAGGTGGTAAGTGTATGGATGAAGATCTAGTATTCGGGATAAATTTCAAGACACGTGCTTCTTACAACTCGAAAAAAAATGTCATTCTCAGTGATCAAGCCAAATAAACGAAGAATAATGAGATCATACAACAATTTAAAGTGCGAACCCAAACGAAGTTGAATCAACTTGTGACTCGGAGATTGCGTAAAACACTCTAAAAGGGTGAAAGGCACAAATCTCACGGGCTAAAGTCTCTACTAGTGATCCTTAAGATTCTCTTTAGAATTATAGTACTCTTCAACTCTAAACGTAATGACGTGATAAGTGCGCAAATTTTGTTGAGTCTAGAAATTCATGGTGCAAAATGCCTTGTTACGTATTACATAAGCTATTTATAAAAGATATTCTAGCTTGATTCCTAGACTTGAAAAGATGGATGATTGAAAATTCACATCAATGATTGAGATGAAAGAAACTGCACGAAATTTTAAAAATCAGGTTCAACAATCAAATTTTTTCAAAAGAGGTACGATTTTGATAAAATTCCCTACCCCCAAACAAAAAGGAACATCGTCCTCGATGTTAAGTAAAATGATTTTTAAAATTGAGAGCATAAGGTAGGAAAGAGATTACCAGAATGAACCGCTAATGAAGTGGACATGTGAATCCAAGCATAAACCTGAGTAAAAGATAAGAGAAAAAATGTGTACAAGTCCATAAGCATGATAAAGCATAGGGTGATGTGAAACACCACCCCCAAACAGGATGAGACTAGTACAAGAAACGCGGGCTGCCTCCCGGTAGCGCTAAGTTTAACGTCTTCAGCCAGACCGATGAAATCTCACCCTAAAGATAGGATCTATGAAAGCGCAGGGCGGCAGAAGAATGGGTGATGAAAATCACCCCCAAACAAGACTGAAGCGCGAGTCTTGTTGGAAACAGGCTAAAATGGTCAATGCACTTGTATAGCAAAATGCATCACGCGATGCAAAGCATCGGTGGACCAAGGGCGGGTGGGAAAAAGGGTAAAGGTGAAGAGGCATCGGTCTCGAGCCTTGTTGAGCGTAAATGTGAGGGCAACTAGGGCCCTATAAGCATGGTGCTCAAGTTGGTGAGGAAGGAAATATGGTTTGGACATAGGAATTGGATGGGGCTCATATAAATGACACGACTGTTCTATGAATGGGCGATGGTAATGGTCGCGCCGTGACACGCCAGGGAGTTGTTGAGAAAAATCAACACCACAAGGAAGTGGTGTGCATGGAGGAACAAACTCGGTGTCACGGAAGTGGAGAGTATCACCAAAAATACTCTCGTGGGTGGTGGATGGCTTCAGGTGAGGATCTAAATATGTAGATGGAAATATGAAATGTGCAAAATCATGATCCAAACCAGGTGGTGGGGTGGAAAAGATAATGGGTGGGACGGGTGGGATAAATGGTGGAGGAAGATGAGCCAACTTAAGCGTGGGAGACACACACTCATTGGGAGGAGTAAAGGAATACTCACAAGGGAGTGTGGTTTCTAAAGATGGAGTTGTCAACTTCTCCACAAGAGTAGCGTCGGTAAATGGGGTGGGTGGGTAAAACGAGGCACCAAGATCGGAGATAGAGGAATCACTAAAAATATCAGGCTCAATGGGAGCCATGCATGGAGGAACATCATCCGTATCCGGATAGTTAGGAACTATCACGGATTCTATCTCGAAAAAATGGTGAGCACTCGTAGCCGGAGCGAACCTAAAAGATATGGTCATGTCAGAGACATAGGCAGTTGGGGCATAAGGTAAAAGCTCGGGCATATTTTTGGATATTTCGGGAGTGGAAAGGTGAATGGGAACCTCAAGGTGGGGTTCATTGGGACAAGGTGGGGTTGAATCAGGTTCACTAATGAAAGGTATGTCAACACAATTGTCGACTTGGGACCCGGACCATGGAATGGTCTCAACTTCAAGATTCTCGGGGTGGTAGGGTTGGTCACACTCGAAATTTGTGCCACAAGGGGACACATCATCGTCACACTCGGTGGCAACGATGGGTGGGGTCAATGGAATATCCGACTCTCGCACATACACCAATTCATTTAACCTTTGTTCAAGCCTTTGGAGAGCTTGAGTTTGAATTGCTTGCTCTTGCTCAAGTATGAACTTTTGCAAGAGGGTTTCGAGAGTGGATGTGGATGAAGGTGTTGGTGGAATGGTGGGTGGTGGTGGTGGGTGAGGTGGACACAACTCGCTATAATCGTGAGTGTATGGAGAATAATCATATGAAGTGTGTGGGGTGGGACCAAGTGCATCATACACGAAAGGATCGCTTTCGTGATGGACAAATGGTTGATGCGCATGGGGTGCGTAGTGAGGAAACTGATCATGACTAGGTGCACAAGGTTGCCATGACGACTGTTGGAACGTGTGAGGATCCACAACATCGGGTTGGGATACGTATTGCATGGAAGGGTGATCAGGCCTCCACGAATAACTGGGGTACTCACACAACTCGGGAGTAGGCATAGCAGGGTAGTAGGCCGAGGTGGGTTCCGAAACAGTGTCATATGGATACACATGTTCCATGGTGGGTTTGTAGGGATATGAAGAGTATGGGCACTCATGGGACATGTGATCGGCATTAGAACAGTGGGTGTACAACAAGGGAGGAGGCACAGTGACACTTGACACCGAGGGTGATGGAATAGGAGGTGAGTGCATAGATGGGTCAAGAGTACCAACAGTACTCGTGAGAGAGGTGAAATCATGAAGAATATCATAAAGAGACCGCTCGGAATTACTCTCACACGTGTCACGTGTCAATGGAAAATGACCAAAGTAGTCCCGTAAAGGACGTTCTTCGGCCATGAGGTGAGAAATATTTTTTTTTTTTTTTTGAAATTTTTTCAAAAGGAAAGAAAATATTTTTGGGATTTTCTAAAAATTAAAGAAAGAAAAATATTTTTGGATTTTTTATAAAAAATAAAGGAAGAAAAATATTTTTGGATTTTTGGATTTTTTTTTTTTTGGAAGAAAAGGTGGGGAAAAAAATATGGACTCTATGAATTTGACACGAACCAACTAAAACCGACTACCGAAAGACGAATTGGACACACACACAAGTCAAGAAAATTTCCTAACTAGCACATAGCCAATTTTTTATCTTGAAAATTTAGTGAAAGGGTAGTCAAATTTTAATTAAGTCCGCGGGCGATAAAAATTCACGGAAATATCTTAGTGATCGCCTTTGCAAAAATATTCTCCTATTGGGCTACCTAGTTGATTGATTTTAAATTTAGTGATGGCTAGGGTAGCACACAATGATAAGCGAGTGAGTCGGGTGATGAAATCCCTTCTCGTGAGTGACCGGGTGTAGGTCTTAGTAATTTAATTCATCACACCATTCAAAAAATAAATGCGAGAATAAAATCACACAAGAGCACACAAGTACACACAAAAGAATTGACTCGCTAACAGGAGAGGCGCGAGGGTGTAAGAAATGTACCTCCCACGGTTTTTAGGCCGTGGGGTGCCGAAAAATGTTGAGTCGACCGGGGGGAGATCACGCCTATCTCAGTCGTCCCCGGGAGTCCTACCGACCCAAGGTAGAGAGGCTTCTAAATCCTCGCCTTTGGACGCCCTCTCTCTACCTTGTCCGGTTTCCCTATCACGCTTGTCTTGAATTATTACAAATTTAAATGAAAAATAAATGGTGTCTCTATGCACCGCAATACAAGCCAAATAATAAAGTCCTAATACAATCCTTCCAAAAAAAAAAAATGGTACTTAAAAAAAATAAAAAGTGCAATACAAATGAATCACAAAATGGAATCCGCTCCGAGCTTCACAATCCCAAGAATGGCAACGGCGCCATTTGATAAAGAAGACTTTTGCGTGTATTTCTTGTCGTTGCTTGAAAAGTCCTTCTAATCAAAACCTCAAATACCTACAAATAATAACAATCTAAAGTGTAGAGGTAAGTAAGGGTATCAATCCACTTTCTAGGGAGTAAGCTAGAGATAAATTCAAATGTAATTCACTTTTTATTTTCTTTTTGTTCTTTTTCACTTTTCTAATTTTTTTTTAGCTTTTTCAATATTAAAACAATAGGGTGAGGTGAGATCTAAACTAAACTAAACTGAATGAAAATAACTAACTAGAAATTTACTAAAATGAAAAATAAAGTCTAACACTAAAATAAAAGATAAAGTGAGGAAAATAATTGTGAGAACAATCAAGGAGTGGGATTACACCACAAATTTTAATTATTCTAATTAATTAATTTAATTATTTGAGTTCTCCCAAATTAATATTAAAATTACAAACCAACTCTCGTTGCAAGTGTAATTAGAATAGTAATCTTTTAGAAAGTTAAAATTAACACCCCACAACTCTAGAAAATTAGATCTACACTCCTTTTAATTAATCACCCGCTAGGATCGATCAATTAGAATTTATGTCAATCTTAGAAATTAAATTTAGAGTTGAAATTCAAATGATAATACCCCACTTAAGAAACCCCTATCTCTAGTTCGAATCTAAAATGGGTATTATCACTAGAATTTCGATTTTCTCTCGAAAATCATTTACCCTCTCTCGAGGCGTAAATCTAAGGGTGAGGGATCAAAATTAACATTCAAAGGGATATTTCAAGTAAGCAAACTAATTAAACTAAAATAATATCAAATAAAGGTTTCACCCCACCCCTTGAAAGGGGTTTTAGCCTAACATGGTATAAAATATGACAAATTAATATTCAAAGGCATAAAATAATAAAAGAAGGGAAGAGAACAATCAAACCAAATCTCTTTGATTATGTTGAACTCCAATCCTTGAAATTGAAGCATATACCTCTTAATTGATCTTCCAAATGATATGAAATCAACTATCCACTCAATTAATTCTCTAACAATATTTAATCTCACAAATATCTAAAAATAAAAAATGAAAAACTATTTACAAAAATTTATTTTCTAAACTAAACTATCTCTCTCTAGAATTTTCTCTCTACAAAGCTTCTTTAATCTCGAATGATTCTTCAAATGAGTCTTCCTCTTCATTTTATATGCAATGGAGCAAAGGGGCATAATGGTAAAAAGGTAGGGAGAGCATGTGGAAATAGTGTGAGGTAATGAAGGTGAGGGTAATATGGAGAGAGTGCACAATTGTGCATGGATTGTGTGAGGTGTGGGAACAAGTGGGAAAATGGGGGAATAAATCTGATTTGGTTATAAGGGTAGTTTTGGGTATTAGGTAAAGAAGGTTGTTGGGGGGTAATTGGGTAAATAGGTTAAATGGGTTTAATGGCATGTGGGGTTAATTATGTGTATTGGCTTTTGGTTGTATTTTTGGCAGGTACAAATGGCCACGATTTTGTTTTCTTTGGAGAAGTGGATGAAATGGGAAATGGGTATTTGGGTCTTGGCTTAAAAAATGGATTTGGGTTTATGGGTTTGGGTTCTTTGGATAAGGGGCTGGATATGGGAGGTGAGAGATAAAGGGCGGAGGTGGGTCGCCGGCCGGAGTAGGGGCGCCGGGTCAGTGGGGTTTGGACGCTGGTGGCTGCCAGGTGCTGGCCGACGCGAGGTCGCCGGGATGAGAGTGGGAGAGGGCCGCCGCGACGGCAGGGGGGTTAAGGGGAGGTGGCTGCCGGCGATTAGGGTCTCGGTTTTGACGGTGGAAGGAGGGTCGGAGACAGGTAGCAGGAAGGAGAGATGGGACCGGGGCTCAGGTCGCTGGGTTCAGGCTGTCCGGCGAGGGTGAATGGCTGGCCGACGGCTGTGGGAGTGAGGCGCCGGAGAAGGGGAGGTTGGATCGCAGGAGAGAGAGAGTGCAGGTGGGTTTTTAGTTTGTTAATGGTGGGTGAGGAGAGAGGAGAGAGAAGGTTGGGAGGTAGAAGAAGAAGTGGGGGTGATAGGGTGTATGTGGGTGTAGGGTTAGTTTGTGAGGGTAAGGGTGTATGGTATTAGTTTAGGGTGTAGGATAAGTGTGTTGTGTGTGTATTAGTTTGGACCTTAAAATAATACTAACTAAAATAAAATTAATAAAAATAAACTAAAAACCTAAAAATAAAATTATATTCTAAAAATAAAATAAAGAATCAAATAAAAATAAAACAAAAATCCTAAAATATAAAATCTAATAAACTAAACTAAACTCCTAAAATTAATCCTAATAAAATAGAATAAAATAAAACTAAAAATTAATAAAAATCAAAATAAAATAAAACTAATCCTAATAAAATAAAATAAAACTAAAAATAATCAAAATCAAAATAAAATAAAATTATATTAATAAAAATAAAATAGAAAATAAAATTTAAAAATTCTAAAATAAATCCTAAAAATAGAAAAGACTCAAACTAAAAATCTAAAAAATAATAAAATGACACAAATAAAACACACACAGGCTTGGGGTAAGTTTGGGCTAAGTTTAGGGTAGGTTAGGGTACGGGAATTTGGTATTTAGCTCCGTAAAATGCACAATTGCCTTGAAATACGCGTTTGAACACCGCAACGTACATTAAACCTGCATATTAAACATTTAAGCGCATAAGACCCATATTGTCGAGAAATAGCAACTAAAATACAACTATTCGGGGTATAAAATGTACAGTTTTGGGTGCTTATCACTAAGATGACAAATCCTCAGGTTTTAGTGCCCAATATTGACCTTGACTCATATGAGGACTGTGTTTAGATGATTTGGATAATCAAATAGCGTTGATGTCTAAACAGTTTAAGAAAATACCGAAGTTTAGAAATAATGTTGCTTCTAAACAAGGAAAGGCTATTTATCCAAATCAGTCTAATAACAGACCCCGTGAGAGAAAGACAGACAAACACAACAATGAGTGTGATGGTAGACCTGACAGAGACCATAAGAAGACTGAATGCTTTAGATGTGGGAAAATAGGTCACATTGACATTAACTATAGGGCCAAGCTGAATAACAAATTTAATAAGGCTAATTTGTGCAAGACCTGGGATAATTCTAGAGAATCAGATGATGATGAGTCTGAATCATCCAATATTTCTGACCCATGTATGTCATTTTTCATAAAGATAGTTTATTCTGATGATGCACCTGCTAGTAGTGATTTTGTTGATGATAACATATCTAATAATGTCATGACCAGTGATACAATACATGTTCTTGGTTTATCTGATTATTTCCTAGAGAATGTAAATCATATTAATGTTGATAGCAGTAGTTTAGACGCAGTGTGTGTGAGTCAAAAGGATCGTATCAAAGACAAATTGAACGGATGTGTGAGTAATGAAGCGATAGTGAACACATCACTAAATAATTCACACACCGCATTAGACGAATTTGATAATGCGATATGCCCGACGTTCACATACTGTATACCAAGACCCTTAGGAGAAGCACTAAGCTTGAGAAAACAGTTAAGGACCTCACAAAAAAATTAGAAGCCCTAAGTCTGGTTGTGAAACAAAGTGCTGAGGATTACACTAATCAATGTCTGGAGTATGAAAAAAGGCTAAGTATTTTGTTGATAAAATTAAAGACTTATCATAATCAAATGGAAATTCTGGAAAAGAAATATAAGGCCACGTTGTTAGAATTGGAACAAACAAAAGAAAGAGCTTCAACAGTCTTCAAAAAGTTTTCCAAATTTAAAAATAACTATAATTTCTTTGATGGTTTTATAGCATCAAGTAAAACCAATTCTGAGGATAAAACTGGCATAGGTTTTTGCCCTGACACTAAAGCACAAACCAAAAAATTTGAAACTATAAAGTTTGTGTCTGGTGGAAAAAGGCCTGTTGAAACTTGTCAAGATTTTCAAATTTTGAAAAAATGAGTTTGATAAAAAACAGAAAGACCCAGACATTGCTTCAACCAGTAATCCCCAAAACATTGTTAATCAAAAGACTAAATATGTCTGTCCTCCTATAAGAAAAAGTAATGCCTCGTTTCAACCTGTAGCCCCTATGCGTAAGACTAAAGTCCAACACTTAAACAAACCTATTTCTGATGGTCTACAAAATGTTAAGAAACCAACGCGTCATCTCTATTGTTCCTACTGTGACGTCTATGGTCACTCTTTCGACGAATGCTTTCAAAAGCGTCTATATAAGCCCATTTTTATCTCTCTTGTATACCAAAACTACGACTACTCTAGAAAGAGCAGAAATAACTGTGTTCTCCCTAAGCAGCCCACTCGTAACTCTAACTATAGGAATAGAAAGAGGAGATCTAACTTTAAAAAGGAAGTCCAAGAGAAATAAACCTCAATCTAAGTCTAAACCAAATGCTCATAAACTTTTGAAAACCAGAGCAATTTGGGTTAGAAAGGATGAGTTAATACCCCATATGAGATGTAATATTGTAATCAGTGCCTTAAAAGCTGAACATACTGCCTCTGGTTGGTATTTAGACTCAGGTTGTTCTAAACACATGACTGGAGATAATACCAAACTTTTAGACAAAACTAACTTCTTAGGAGGGAAAGTTCTATTTGGAGATGGTGTATTGGCTCAGATCATTGGTAAAGGGACACTTCATGAAAAAGGGTTGCCTATTCTCGAAGACGTTCTCTTAGTGAAAGGTCTAAAAGACAATTTGCTAAGCATATCACAATTTTATGAATCCAACCATACTGTCACATTTTCAAAAAACAATTGTAAAATTTTAAATAAAAATGGTGACTGTATCATTACAAGCCTTCGAACACCAGATAACGGTTACACAGTCAATCCGGGTACTGAGGTTTGTAACACTGTTAGAATGGATGATAATAAAATCTAGCACAATAGGTTGGGACATATAAACTATAATAATCTGGGTAGACTGAGCTCTCAAAAAATAGTTAGAGGTCTCCCTATAATAAAACCTATTTTTAACATTATTTATGGGCCTTGCTAAGAAGGGAAGATAGTTAAGTCTGCTCATAAAAGAGTTAAGAACATCCTTACATCTAAACCTCTGGAGCTTATTTATATGGACCTAATGGGTCCCTCTCAAACTGTAAGCCTATGTGGGAACAGTTATACCTTATTAATGGTTGATGATTTTACTCTTTTCACATAGGTAGCCTTCCTTAAACAAAAATTCGATACCTTTAAAAAAAATTGTAAATTTCTGTTACGTATAGAAAACGAAAAGGATACCCAAGTTAATCGTATTCGAAATGACAGAGGAGGTGAGTTTAAGGAGTTAGGAGTAACCGAATATTGTGAAGTAAATGGTTACCAACCCCACAACAGAATGAAATAGTTGAACGTAAGAATCGTACCATTCAAGAAATGGCTAGGGTGATGATTCATGCCAAGAACCTCCCCAAGTGCTTTTAGGTTAAAGCTATTCAAATGGCATGTCATATCATAAACAGAGTTTACTGTATGAAGAATACCAAATAGACTCCTTACAAACTTTGGTATGGGAAAAAGCTAACCTGAAATACTTTAGAACCTTTGGTAGTACATGTTATATGTGTAATTATAAAGAACATCTGTCTAAATTCGAAACATAAGGTGAGAAACCCATATTTTTAGGATATTGCCCTAATGGTAGAGCTTACCGTATCTACAACCTTCGTACTAAAGCCATAATGGAGTGTATCAATGTGATAGTTAGTGACACCAATGTTGAGAGTAAGACTGTAGAACCAACTATAGTAGAAGAGGTCGAAAACAATTTTAATCATGATCCTCCTGTTATAGATGATTCTTTACCTATTGAGGACCCTGAAGTGCCCAACTGGGTTTCTAAGGATCATCCCTTAATAAATATAGTCGGTAACCCAGATGAGCCTATTCGAACAAGATCCTAGGTACGTAATACCGCTCATTTCGCATATTTTATTTCACTTGTAGAGCCAAAAAATGTGAATGGAGCTTTAAATGCACGAAGAACTCATTCAGTTTAAAACTCATGGCGTATGGTATCTTGTTCGCAGACCTAAAAATAAAAAGGTTATTGGCACTAGATGGATTTTTAAAATAAAACTGATGAAACAGGGATGATTGTTAGAAATAAGGCTAGACTTGTGGCCCAGGGATACTCCCAAATTAAAGGGATAGATTTCGAAGAAACCTTTGCTCCCATAACCCGTTTGTCTTCTCTTAGCTATAGTTTGTCATTTAAGATTTTCTCTCTATTAAATGGATGTAAAGTCTGCATCCCTTAATGGTATTCTAACTGAAGAAACTTATGTAGAATAGCCTAAAGGATTCATAGATCCACAATACCCCAACTACGTTTATCGTTTAAAAAAGGCCCTAGAGCCTGGTATAATCGACTTTAACCTTTCTCATCGAAAAAGGATTTCTTCGTGGTGGCAATGACCAAACTCTCTTTGTTAAAATTTTGGCAAAAATGTCTTAATAGCTCAAGTTTATGTAGACGATATCATTTTTGGATTAACTTCCCCATCAGAGGTTAAAATGTTTTTTGATGTAATGCATGGGGAGTTCCAAATGTCCTTAATGGGAGAAATTCAATACTTTTTAGGACTCCAAGTTACACAGAAGTATGATGGATTATTCATTTCGCAATTCAGTCTAGACAATGCCAAAATCATTAAGACACCCATGATTACGTCAATTAAACTCTCTAAAGATGAACACGGGACACCTATAGACCCTACCCTCTATAAAAGTATGATAGTTAGCCTCCTCTATCTTACAGCCTCGCGTCCAGATATAATGTACGCAGTTTGTGTTTTTGTACACTATCAAAGCAATCTCAAGGAAAGTCACCTTTAGTGTGTCAAACGTATTATTAAATATGTTAAAGGGACTTTAAACCTAGGAATATGGTACACTAAGGACACATCCAGTGTTATTGTCGGATACAGAGACGCCGACTGGGCTGGTTGTTCTGATGACAGCAAAAGTACACCAGGTGCTTGTCATTACGTAGGAAATAATTTGGTAGAATGGACAAGTAAGAAACAAAATTGCACATAGCTCTCCACAGCCGAATCTGAATATATAGCAGCAGGTAGTTACTATGCCCAATTAATATAGATTAAGAAGACGTTGAGTGATTACGACATTGCAGAGAATAAACTAACTTTATATTGCGATAATCAAAGTGACATAAATAGCTCGAAAAATCCCGTTCAACACTCTCGTACCAAACACATAAAAATCATACTTCATTTTATTCGAGAGTTAGTAGAATCAAAAGAATTGGAGATAAACTATTTGGCCACATAATTCCAATTGGCTGATTTATTTACCAAACCTTTGATAATTTGAGATTTGAATCTTTAAGAAAATCTATTGGCATGATATTTTTAGAATAATTCTCTATCAACTTTCAATTATATATTTCGGTGATATATCCCATTGATTGATAGTTTTTTGATATCTCTTTGTACATTAATCATATATATATCTATTATGAATTATGCATTTGAGACAAAATATGGGAGAAATATTTGAGTCTTTTATTGATATTGGTTTACCTAATTCAACTAAAAAGCTTGATCTTAGTTATCTATTTTCAGGAATCAGTCCCGTCTGCTTTCATTGCATACATTTTTATAGTATTGGTTTGTAATTAGTTGAGTTATGTACTTTTTCATTTTCTTGAATTTGGGGGGTAGTTAGAAATTTGTATATGAATAATTTTTTCTTATTTTATTTATTATCCCTACGAGTCCTAGATGAATCAAAGGAGATTTTATCTCATATTTCCAAAGGGGGAGATTGAAGCACGCTATATATATGACTTACTTGAGTAAAAAATATAGGAGTTTGTCTAGTTTGGAAATAGAGTCAAAATTTGTGTCATCCTTATTTTTACCCAAGCCTCCTTGCCTCTTCATGATCTTCAAATACAATCAAAGATGCTTGATCAGGTAGAGAACCAATACACAATCACTCTAGGATTTTATTTTCATTGCATATAGCATTTTTTAGGCGTGTGTTTGTATTTAATTTGGCTTAAAATATTTTATACTGTTTTTAATGTTTTTTAGGAGTTTTTTAAAACATTTAAACTATTTTTTTAAGAAATTAAAATTAGGGTTTTAAATTGTTTTGGGCTTAATTGGAATTTTTGAAACTTTCTAAAAACCTTATTGGGTAGAATCCGAAAGCGCTAGAGAATGTTGGGGATGAAAATGGATTTTTTTATAAAACTAAAAACACACGTCTGAGAGTCCATCACAGTCCTACACGTGTTGCATATTTATGGAGTGGATTTGTGTTTATTTACTCTCACAACCTTGAGACTCAATCTTAATCGTTCGATCCTTTTTAATTAATGGCCTACATGTAATCGAGTTAATCCTTGTGACGCCTGAGTGGTCCAATCAGAGACAATTTTAAAAGCGGTGCTTTGTGAGCCACACGATTGATCATTTTAAGGGTCAAGTTAATCCTGATCGTTCATTTCAAACTCACATTCCAGATCTTTCATCACTCACTATAAATAGAGCCTTTCGTCCCCTCATTTACAATCTTTGGGAGAGTTGAGTTTTGAGAGAAAAAAAAAAGAGAGAAAATAAAATATGAGAGAAAATTTTCAAATCCTAACCAAACACCGTCCTATTTTTCTTCAAGAAAATAATTTTTGAGTGTGAGGGTTTTTGTTCGTTAGTAATTCAAACCTCTTAGGTTTTTATCTCTCTCCTAACACCTTTCACAAAAATCAGACTCGTTTCTAATAAATAGAAACTTGTAGGTCTGATTTTCTAAACGAAAACAGTCACATAGTTAGGTTGATTTCTTTATTAAGAAATCCTTACCTCTCTTTGTTGGATCTGTTTTAAAATAAAATGTTTTTATACATTCTTTGTGAATCCAACAAATCTCTTTTACAAAACTGAAAACTATGTTTTCATATTTTCAGATCTAAGTTTTTCATTTTGAAAAACTTGTACCTAAATAAGATTCGAAGAATCTGGTTTTAAAGAGATTTTTAAAGAACTCGGATCTAAAACTTTATAAACCTCAAGATTTAAACACGATTTCAGTGTTGTGAAAAACCCTACATATCATTCTTAGAATATTTGTAAGTTGTAGGAAACTGTGTGTATAAGTGTGTGTGTGTGTGTGTGTGTGTGTGTGTGTGTATGTGTGTGTGTGTGTGTGTGTGTGTGTGTGTGTGTGTGCATGCATGTGTTTAGGCACAACACCCACTAACACCATCACGCTACTTCACTTGTGTTGGTTGAGAGATTCAAACTGTTGAGATGTTATAAAGACTAAAAGGAGCACCAGGAGCCAAACAGAGGAACGACAAGGACAACATCAAGAGCCTGAATAAGTCAGATCTGTTTGAGTGTGCTGGTATATTTCTTAACTCAGACTAGGTCTTTTTGTGTGTATAATTCGTCGTTAGTTTGTAACCTAAAACTTTATTTTAGTGGATTTTTATTTTGTGGCATAGAGGTCACCGTGGATGTTTTCCCTGTTTTAGGGTTTTACCACGTTAAAAATCTTGTGTACTATGCATGTTTCATAATTCTCTCATCCCTAATGCTATACTTCTACTTTAACTAAATTAGTTTTGGTTTTCAAAAGTTGTTCACTAATATCTGATATAACTCGTTCATAACTTTTTGTAAAACACACCTTGTGTTATTTTGTTTGTTTTCTAAAAGAGTTTCTCCAAAAAGACAGACCCGACCCTTCTTAACAGCTTTAACTTTTGTTAAACAAACTAGTAAGGTATTTTCAAGCGTATCAAATGAAAGTAATTACTAAAAATCAACAAAATAACAAAATAATTTCAAGTAAAAAACACGTGAAATATATAAAGGGTGTCAAATGAAAGTAATTACTATATGTGAGCGGGTAAATCTTGAGGACCTCCATGATTAAGGTTTAATATGCAAAAAAATAATACCCATGTTGGAAACGACAAAGACCAAATATTGAAACCAAAACCAAAACATAAAAAAAAAATTAGAAACCTAAAAAGATTACATGGAGGGAACGTTGTGAGATGGAACCCGATTTCAAAACCTAAAAACTGATTCCAAAGTGAAAGTCACAAAAAAATGATTCAATTAAAACCTTAACATTTGAAGAACCGAAGAGCCCCAATCTGACCCTAAAAATGAATTTAAATAAGCATATAGAGACTGGATATTATACCTGATTTTGCCATGCTAGATATCTAACCTCCGAAGAAGAGAATTAGAGTTTTGTTTGAAAAGAGGAAAGAAAATAGATTTGTGTGAGAGAAGCGAGAGAAAGGAAAAGGGCAATGTGTTTACCGATGTGTTTGGGCGGGGTAATGAAAGTTGGGCGGGATAATGAAAGTTAGGAGAGTTCATCCAGGACACTTATTTTCTCCAAACGAATCATAGCCCTTATTGTGCTTTTATATTTTACAATTTCAAAAGCCCTGATATCTTGTTATATGGATATTATGGGGACATATTTTGAGCGCAATCATTTAGCCGACCAGCCCAGTGCACAAGACGGACTGCCCGACCCAATTAAAAGATGATTATTTTACCCGTGTATTTAACATGTGCTTAAATATATGGAGATATGCACGAATCAATTCCCAATAATCTCGGTGAGATATTCAGGGACACTTACGAGCTATCCAAATAAGGTGGCTGAGTTACTTTTATAATTCAACCACTTAATCTCACTTCAATAAATTATGAACCGTGACCTGGGGTAAAGGGATGTAGCCATGAACTCTTAAGAGATATCAATAAGAAACATAACCTCTCCGTGAACGTAGGCATATATCCGAACCACGTATATTCAATGTCGTGTGTGTATGTGATTGATTGATTTCTATTTAGTATTGCTTTCTAGTTATTTTATTCTGATAATTCTTGCACTCGCAATTGGCGCCGTCAGTGGGAACGATTTATTCTTCCTACAAAAGAATTCATCAATAGAAAGCCTCGATGTCTCACCATAGTAGCAACCTCCCTCAAGTTGGCGATGTGCTGGATGACCCAACCCCACCTAGGGTCAGGTTTGAGATTTACCAGACACAAAATCCTAAGTTTTGCCATGAGAGGCAACCTTCTAAAGAGAGTCATGGACCACCTAGATCCACTCAAATCTCCAGATTTGTCGACGCTTACGAAGTCCGCCTTTAAGAGCAAGAGGAGGTAACACACCTCCATATACTCACCTCCATAGGCGAATTAAAAATATAGAGAGGGATCTCCATAGAGGTACTAGACAACATTGCAACAGGTCTCCTAGTCCTCGCACGAACAATACTCGCAGCTGAAAAAGGAGTCCTATACACACCCAGGATCGATCCGAGCATGGCAGGTAAGAGCGTGCTGTTTCAGAACGTGGCCAACCAGAGAGGCACTACAAAGATGATGGCCGCTAGGACGAGGACATCAGAAATTTGGTTCGCAAAGAGATGGACCAGCAACCAGCCCACCGTTGAGCCAGATCCACTAAAGAGCTAGCCATAAGATCTCTCAATACTCAAATGGAATCCCCATTTTCAAGGGTAATTGAAGAGGAACCTCCGAAGAAGCTTGTCATCCCCAGGTTCAAAACTTACGACGGTAAGACTGACCCTATAGACCATATTCGGCAGTACGGGCATGCCATGACCTTGTGGAGCCACAATGATGCTCTCATGTGTTGAATTATCCCTTCTAGCCTACATGACGTAGCATAGAAGTGGTTGGAGGTGCTACTACATAAGTCGATCAAAAGATTTTAAGCCCTCACAGAGGCCTTTATAGTTTGCTTCATTACTAGCAGTACTTGCCCCAAGAGAATGAACACATTGCTCACATTGAAGAAGAAACCATAGGAGAACCTATGCGATTACACCAAGCGGTACTGGGAGGTCTTTAACAAAGTAGAGGATCGCTCGGAGCATGTCATCGTGGCATCCTTTGAGATTGGTCTGATAACCACATCTCTGTTGCACCAGTTCCTGACAAATAAAGAGGCAAACACCATTAACGACCTCCTGACGCGTATTGAAAAATACGCCAAGGTTGAGGACATGGTTCACTCCATTTGAGGGGATAATGGTTGAGTAAAAACAACTAGGGGACAAGAGCGACACCCCGAAGAAGGGAGGCAAGAATGGGGGAAAGATTGGATCCAAAAATGAGAGGAAGGCATATCCTTTGAAGGATTTCCAAGATATTAACACAGTCTTTAAAGAACTGATTTACAAAATGTTGAACAAAATTAAGGACCAATCATTTATCAAGTGGCCCAAGAAGATGGGCGGTGACCCAACGAAGAGGAATGATGCACTGAGATGCGCATTCCATATGGAAAGTGGACACGAGACAGACAGTTGTAAAGCGCTGAAGTCAGACTTAAAGGAGTTAGCCCAAGTTGGGCACCTGAACGAGTGTATGGAAAAGAAGGGTGACAAGGTCGTAACCAATGGCGACCAGAAGCCGAACAATGTCCTTGATGATGACATGGGACATAAGTTTGCAGTAATTCATGGAGCATCCAACCTAAAGTAGATCTAAGGGAACACTATTCGAATGGAGCTGAACAAGGATACAACTGTCATGGAAGCATTCTAGATTGACCCTATAAAGAGCTAGGCTGGTAAGCATCGACGACCAAAAGATGTCAACTATACCAACCATATCATCTTTATAGAAAAGGACCTGGTTGGAGTAAGAACCCCACACCACGATGCACTCGTGATCTCTTTGAGGATCGCGAACTCGGATGTCGACAAGTTCCTAGTGAATCGGGAAATCTCATCGGAGGGGATGTACCTAGAGTTGTTCCACAAGTTGAAACTCAATCTAGCCAATCTGAAATAGGCAACCGTTCCAGTGGGAGATTTCGTAGGGAAGATGATAATGACAATAAGAAAAATAGTCTTACCAGTAAGGGCAGGGAATATCTCTAAAATGATTAAATTCTTGGTGATAGACATTGACTCACCATACCATGCCATCCTGGGCAGGGGTTGGCTGCATGCCATGAAATCCATCCCGTCTACATACTACCCCAAACTCAAGTGTGTTATCGATCAGGGTGTGGTCGAGATTCGTGGCGACCAAGCAATCACTATGAAATGCTTTATTGCTGCCATTCGCCTTAGAAAATAGAAGAAAGAGGAACCAAAAGTCCTTAAGAGGAAGCTCAGGATGGGGCTACAGCCTACACCCTCTAAATAACAACTACGGTACGGCCGACCAGGGGTGGAGGAAACTAGGGTCCTCCCCATTTATAGGGTCGTTGAAAGCCTGTAAGAGGTTGATGCCAATGATAACTTGCCGGACAAAAGTTTCGGATCAAAACCACTCTTGCCGATCATGAAATGAAAGAATTGATTGCTTTCTTGAGAAGCAATCTCGATGTTTTTTCTTCGTAACCCTACGATCTTCCTGGAATTGATCCCAGCATAGACTGTAACCACCTCTACATTGATCCAACCTTCAAGTCGATCATTCATAAGGCACGCCAAATAACCCCCAAAAAGGCTAAAGAGGTGGAGAATGAAGTCGAGAAGCTTCTAGATGCAGGCTCCATTAGGTAAGTTCAGTTCCCTAAATGGTTGTCCAACCTAGTGGTAGTACGAAAAAGCAACGGCAACTGTAGGGCCTGCATTGTTTTCATAGATCTTTATGAGGCATGCCCAAGGATAGTTTCCCCTACCTAAGATCGACCAACTAATTGATGCTACGATAACTCATGAAATAATGAGTTTTCTGGATGCCTATTTGGGGTACCACCAAATCCCGTTATTTGGCCCCGACCAAGATAAAACATCATTTATAACCCCAGTGGGTCTGTATTATTATAAGGTCATGTCGTTCGAACTAAAAAAATGTAGGGGAAGCCTATCAGAGGTTGGTCATGAAGATATTCAAGCAAAAAATATGGAACACTATGGAAGTCTACATCGACAATATGCTAGTCAATAGTAAAGATAAAAATAATCACCTCCAAGACCTAACCAAGACCTTTAAAATCCTCAGGAATTACCGGATGAAACTTAACGTAAGTAAGTGCTCATTCAGAGTCCAGTCAGGAAAATTCTTGGGTTACTTGGTCAGTAAAAGAGGAATTGAGGCCAATCCAGACCAGATCGATGCGATTAATAAGGTTCAGCCACCGAGGACGTTACGAGACATTTAAAAGCTCACTGGGATGCTCGCAACTCTCAATCGCTTAATCTCTAAGTCCTCAGAACATTATTGACCATTCTTTCGGCTACTAAAAAGGATAAGGGCCTCATGTGGAATGATGATTGCTCAAGAGATTTAGAGAAGATCAAGTCCTACCTTAACAAACCACCTCTACTGGTAATTCCCGATAACGGAGATCCCCTATACCTCTACCTCACCGTATCAAACCACACTCTTAGCTCGACCTTGGTAAATCTAAGAAAGTAAGTGGATATTTAAATGCAAAATATGACAGGATAGCAGCCTACCTCATCGTTGTGCGTAAACTCATAGCTGGATTCGAGTAAGTCAACATTCAACAGTTCCCTAGGGGCCAAAACAGTTATATTGATGCCTTAACAACCCTATGATCAGCGATGCACTCTGACCTCGGAAGGACTATCCATGTGGAGTTCCTCAACCAGCCTAGCATTAACAAGACATTGATCTCCGAATAGATCATCTCTATAGAGAGGGCTCCCAACTAGATGGATCCAATAGCCGCTTACTTATAGGATGAAATGTTGCCCGACGATAGGAAAATAGCTCACCAGATAAGGGTAAAGGAAACTCGATTCCATCTTGACCCAGGAGGAAAGATTTACAAGAGGTCTTTTATAGATCCCTACCTCCAATGCGTTCACTCGCAAGACACCGAGAAAGTTCTCATTGAACTTCATGATGGTATATGCGGGAGTCACGCGGGGGGTAGATCCTTAGTGTTCCAAGCAATCAAAGAGGGATATTGGTGGCCTCATATGTAAAGAGATGCAAGCGTTTATGCTCGAAAATGTGAAAAGTGTAAAAAATTCTTCCCTATGGTTCATCAACCAACCAACGACCTAAAGGCTTTGACCAGCCCTTGGTAATTTGCACAATGGGTACTAAATATAGTGGGACCACTACCTATCGGACCCGAGAATTACAAGTATCTGTTAGTCGGTGCAGATTACTTCACCAAGCGGGTAGAGGCAAAACCATTAATGAACATCCGAGATGTCGATACGATAAGGTTCATCTGGAAGAACACCTTAACATGTTTTGGGGTACCAAAAGCTATCATTACTAATAATGGTACACAGTTTGAGAGTGGTTTGTTTCAGAATTTTTGTGACGAACATGGTATAAAACACCATTTCAGCTCTGTAGCATACCCCTAAATCAACAATCAAGCGAAAGCCTGCAACAAAACTATGCTCGACGGACTAAAGAAGAGTCTAGAAAGAGAAAAATGTGCTTAGGTGGATGAACTCCCTCACGTCCTTTGGGCCTATCACACTATACCGAGAAGATCAACTGGGGAAACGCCTTTCGCATTGGCGTACGGTATTGAAGCCATCATCCCACTTGAAGCAGGTCTCCCCACTATGAGAACCAACTTGGTCGACTTAGGGTTAAACGATGGTGCCTTATGCACTGAACTCGACTTAGCAGATGAACGAAGAGAGCAAGACATAATCAAGCTAGCTTCCTATCGATAACAACTGGCCAGGTAATACAACAAAAAAGTCAACCCAAGGATATTCTAGGTAGGAGACTATGTTCTAAGGAAAGTCCTCGACAGTGCAGTATGACCATCAGATGGAAAACTGAGACCAAACGTGGAAGAACCTTTCGAGGTAATCAGAGATGACCTTCAAGGAACTTACCATTTAGAAACACGGGGGGCAGGGAGATGCCTAGAGCATGGAATGCGACCAATCTCAAGAAATTTTATTTTTAGTCTTTTCTTAACGCACATTTAGTTTATGCAAATTTTCATTTCAAACTTATGTTGATCTTTAATTATTACTTAATGAATAAAGGTTCATTCACTCTCATTGTTTATAACACCTCGGTGTTATATTGTGTATCTCAGCTTTAATGCATAATTTCTAAGCAAGAGCTCACTTAGGTATAGTGAGGAGTTCAGCGTGCTTAAAATAAAAGAACTTTCTTGCGCATAATGAATTCCTTTGGAGCACGATGAGTTATTCAACTTATTTCAGCTAATGAATCACCTCGTGATCAAAATCACTTCTCATCAAGCTAAGTTCATACTGATCAAAATGAATTATTCAACTTATATTAGTCAAGGAATTACCTCGCGTCGAACATGATTCTTATTAATTTTGATAAACTGTTGAGTTCATTTTAATTCACCAGAATCCTCAGGTCTTTCTCATATTAAACACAAAGATCCTCAAAAGTTACCCCGATAATAATAAAATCCCTATAGGGGATCCTTAGGCAGAAAAGCCAACTTAGGTTAATCGCAAACCATGTTGGTCGAATAAAAGCCTGATCGGGCGGATGGCATTAACCAGGTGAATTCTTGCCATCATCTCTCCTAGGCTTAAGGAAGTGTGATGGCATAACCTATTGGGTAAGGCAGATGGAATGATATTGCTAAAGGCATATTGGACTGGAAGAATTACTAACTATATTTATTTATTCAGTTGGTAGGCAAAGGCCCCAAATGATTGCTATTAGTTAATTAACTCATTTAGTCGGCAGAAAGCCCAAAATTATTAAACAACACTTTGGTTGGCTAAAGTCCTAAGTACTTATTAACTATATTTAGTCGGCAAATGCCTAAAACTCATCTCAATTGGTAAATAAACTTTGCTCATTTCATATATCATGAATAAAGTTACAGAATTACAAAGGCAAATAAGAAATTCTATAAATAATCAAACCAGCTAAGGATTGCGAACAAGGTAGTCGGCCACTCATGCCCTCCGACCATCGTCTGGGTTAGGAAAAAATGTATCTCCATCATCTTTAAGTCAATGATTCAAAAGTTAAGCAGGAATGGCATTAATTGGGATCCATTTATCGTTCTATGAGAAATGGGGATGACGATAGGCTGAGCAATCCACTTGGGTCTTATGCCACAGGGCTGAATCCTTTGGGATCCTGAGCTCTTTAAGAGCAGACATCCAACCACGCGCATAGGACACTTCTTAGACTTCCTTCAGTCTGGCTAGTGCATCAGTCAAACCTTCGTCATAACCAGCCACCCACGTTTCCCTTAGGCCCATTCTGAATAGATGTCTCAGTCGGGTAACATCCCTCTAAAGGACAACTAAGATAACATAGGCTCATTGGACATCCTCTTTTATCTCGTCAACCTCTTTCTTCAGAGCATAGTTTTCATCCCGGACTGTCCCAATATATACTAAAGTGGACCCTCGTGGGATGTTCGCCTTCAGCTTAGCAACTTCCCTCTCCAAGGCATCATTTTCCTTCTGAATCAGCTCACCCAATTTGCACACATTGCTGTTCGCTGACAGTTGGGCCCTAAGATCATTCATTTCTTCTTGCACTGAAGTACCAATTTCCTCCATATATTGGAGATCATCCTTGAGCTTTTCAACAACCTTAGACTATTTTTTATATTGCTCTGTCCTTGCCTTCATTTTCTTGTCACACTTCAAAAACACCTGGTGAACTGGCTTACTCGCGTTTGTGCCTAGAATTTTCCCCAAGTTCGAAGTAAGGGAGATATAGTCATCTAAGTTGATAAACTACAAGCAAAAGCACAAATAATAGATACAACAAACTTCAACAAAAAGCAAGTAGAAACATCAATAAAAGGGAAGAAGTTTTTTCAGTGATAACTCAAGGAGGCAAAAGCCAGTACAACGAAATAAGAGAGGATTACAATAGACGATCCGTAAAAAATAAAAAGTCTTAAAACTAAAAGGCTTTACTCCACTTATTTAGATGACTCCGGGGATTTTCCTTTGTCGGTAACCTTCGTAGCCTGATTGGTAATAACCACGATCGCAGTAGAATCCTTCTCACTCTGGTCGGCGGGCTGGTCGGTCAAAGGCTCTTCAGTAGCAAGAGGCTTGTACAACTCAGATTTTGCAGGGACCCCAGTAGCTCCCAAGGCCTGGTTCCAACCTTTCTTGAAGGCCAGCTTCTTGGTATAGCCAATTTGACGCTCGGTGTCATCATAGACTGCATGCCAGCCTTCGGTATATCCACTATCCCTGACGGTCGTGGCCTCTCCTTCCAATTTCTAGACCTTACCTACCAGGCCCTAGTTTTTTTCAGCAATCCTCAACTTGTCAGCAATTATCAGATTATAAGCCGCTTTAAGGTCGGCTAAATCCTTTGTCGACTTCTCCTTCTCCTGATCGATAGCAGCCTGAAGGTCGACCAAGGATTTTTTCTTCTCCAAGTCAAAAGTAGCCTGAGCATGAACCAAGTTCTGGTTGGACTTCGTCAAAGCCGCTTCTAACCAAAAGTTCTTCTTTGATTGGTCAGCTCGACCATTCAATAGTGTCATAGAATCAGACAAAAATTACAAGAACATAAGAATTAAAGTTAGTCTAGAGAAATGCAGACGAAGAGAATCAGTAAAGCAAAGAGAAAAGGCTACCTACCAGAGCAAGTCCTTGTATGAACCTCAGTGCCAGCTGGTCTGGCCCTAGCTTTAATGAACGCTCGTGGTCGGCCGTGAGTACTGCCCCCTTTAGTATTCTAGGGCCAAATATGCGGGTGTGGGCTATATTGGCTCCTTCAGCATGGAGAGAGAGGAAGGATTCAGCAGGGGACTTTAAGGACTATTTATTTTTTCTCTCCTCTTCCCTTTTCCTATTCTCTTCTTCCTCCTTCTTTTTCTTCTCTGTCTCTTTCTCATTGGTTCCCTAACTGGAACCACTAACCCTACGGGAATCCCCCTCAATTCTCTTCAAGGATTAACTCGATCATACAAAGGGACTAAATCATCATCCTTTGTAATTAAAATTATTCTCTTCACAGGGGGCATGTCCTCCTATTCACTTTCTTGTTCTTGTTGTTGTTGTTGTTGTTGTTGTTGTTGTTCTTCTTCTTCTTCTTCTTCTTCTTCTTCTTCTTCTTCTTCTTCTTCTTCTTCTTCTTCTTCTTCTTCTTCTTCTTCTTCTTATTATTATTATTATTATTATTATTATTATTATTATTATTATTATTATTATTATTATTATTATTATTATTATTATTATTATTATTATTATTATTATTATTATTATTATTATTATTATTATTATTATTATTATATTTCAATTGACTCTGATGAACCACCAATCTCCCTCTCTGGAAATTCTAAAACAGGGATCTTATCAACTAGTCGAGCAATAAAACTGTTAGTGGTGTTTTTATACTCCAGTAAGTAGGCTGTTGAACGAGGATGCTCGTCGTTAGGAAGCCTATCCCTAATCTTTCAAGCCTTTAAGAGATTAGTAACTCTCAGCTCGTGAAGAGCAGGCTCTTGGTTCTTATCGCGAGCTACAAAACAGAAGGAAAAGATGAAATCAGAAACAGCAGGTAAAGAGACAACATGTAAATAAGCAACATAAAATAATTCAACAATCAAATGGAGAAAAGAAAGAATCATCGACCTATATGATCCTCCCCATAGACAGTGATCTGAGGGCCTTAGTACCTTACGCCCTCAGGTTGGGGAGAATATTGTCAATTCTTAGCAACAAAGCATTGGACTCAGTAGTCTTTATGGGAGTCAGACAGGTTCACAATAAATACCCTATCAGCCTTCCTTGTTTTTAAATACACAATAGCCTTACTGGTGCGCGACCAGACATAACAGTAGTATATCTCAGGGATCCCCAAGTTGGTCCCATACAATTCATTTATCCTATTTACTCCATTTACTATCTTCCAAATATTTAGGGCACATTGACCTGGTACCACATCAAAATATTTGAAGAACCTAAAAAAAAAGGATTTGGAGGGAAATTAAAACCTCCATGGACTACGAGAAGAGTATTAATCCAATGTCCATTCTCTGCATCCCTAACATCTTTGGGAATGGGGACACATTCAATTTCTAACCAATCTGGTATATTGTAAGTTTTTCTAAACTCTACAACTGTTTTCCTATTAAGAAGAGCCACGAAAAAAGAAAAGCCTTTGAACAAAAGAAGAAGATCAAAAGAACTTACAAGTGAAAACGACTAAAGAAAAGCTATGAATATGAAGTACGGGAATGGATGCTTAAAGACGAAGGTCGCATACAAAAACGTTTAGAAACACTGAACTGACGATTGCTTACACCTGAGTGAAGTTTGAAATGTCGCAAATGATGAGGAACAATTTCCCAGGAAGATATCGACACTTTGCATCTCTTCTAAGGAAAAGCATGCCCTCGACAATCCTCAGAATTTACAAAAATGCCATACCGGTCTTAATGCAGCTCCAAGCCTTGGGCCTTAGACTTATTTAAAATTTATTGGCCCAAAGATTTTAGGGGCAATTGTGGGGACATATTTTGAGCCCAATCATTTAGCCAACCAACCCAGTACACAAGACGGAAGACCCGACCCAATTAAAAGATGATTATTTTACCCGTGTATTTAACACGTGCTTAAATATATGGAGACATGCACTAATCAGTTCCCAACAATCTTGGAGAGATATTCAAGGACACTTACGAGCTATCCAAACAAGCTGGCTGAGTTACTTTTACAATTCAATCACTTAATCTCACTTTTATAAATTGTGAACCCTGACCCGGGGCAAATGGGTGTTACATCGAACTCTTAAGAGAGATTAATAAGAACAATAACCTCTCCGTTGATGTAGGTATATTGCCGAACCACGTATATTCGTTGTTATGTGTGTGTGATTGATTGATTTCTATTTGGTATTGCTTTCTAGTTCTTTTATTATGATAATTCTTGCACTCACAAATATGTATATATATATACACACTCAACTATATATAAATACACACACAGTTATATATATGTATACACACACAATTTTTTTTTACCAATTGTTATCGATTATTTCTACTTGCACCTTATTGAACGTTGACATAAAGTTAGTGAGTGAAATTTGTATTCCCACTGCGAAATGTAGACATGTTGCTTACTTGGAACACACATAGAGAGAAGGTGGGTTCCAAAACAATCTTTGTGATAATATAGTTGTGTGTGTGTATATATATAGCAAACCTTCCCCAAAATGACTTGTTTTTTGTGCCTTGGCGGGACCCGCACCACATGACAATAGATGACATGACAGTGGAAGAATGATGTGGCGTCCACGCAAGATTTGGGAGAGTTGTTTGGGACTCAGAGCATTTTCCATATATATATATATATATATATATATATATATGTAATTCTGTGTGTGTATGTATGAGGAGAGATATATCTAGATTTAGGGGAGAATGGCACGACAGGAAAGAGAAAGAGGGGTTCAGGGGAGAAAAAAGTCACGTGTGCAAATCGAGTCAACATTCTGTATGATCTACGGACGAAATAATAATGGTGGGTTGATTGGAATACTAATTGTACTTCACTATTAACTTTACAACTTTTCAAACTTTGAATCTAAAATTAAAAATCACCCCAAACTTAATGATTAAATTTGTATTAGCCCAATACTTTTTTTCTCTTTACTTCGATTGTGATTTTGCAATAAACTATTCAAACTCTAATGATACAAAAACTTTTACACAAGACAGCCCCTCCTCCGATCAGCAATTTATTAAACACGGAACATAAACCCTATCTCCTTCAATCACCCGAGCAACTCAAATTCTGGCGATTAATTACTTAGCAGGCCTGTCCATTCCAGTAATTTTTACATTTCATTTCATGTTGTATTTGTCATATATTGCTTCGTTAAATTCGTGTTTTCATATTATATCATTTATTGGGGTAATTAGTCTCAAAATCTCCGCTGCATTTCGAAATTTTAGAGGTTTATTACTTGTTACTCGAATAGTCGTAGCAGTAGAATTGTGTAAGCTAATTTCGGTACGTATATGTATGAATTTGTTATTGCTTTAATATAGTCCTCTCAGTAAACCTCACAATTTGGTCAAGACTAGAAATTTGATGTCCTTTTTATTTTTAAAATTTAATTGAGCCTGGTCGAGTTAACTTGTGCCGGTCTAGTAAACACAATTTGCATATTTAACAGTTTTGTTTGCGAAGAATGAAAATAATATTCAGTACGTTTTTTTTAATCACAAACAAGATTTTTTCATTAATTAACAGCAAAAAAGCCTAGTCTAGAGGTTATAGATCTCCTCTTACACAATGCTATCATCCCAACTCAACATTAACATAGAAAATGGATAATTAGCAAAAACTTTAGATGGATAACCCCATGAGGTGGCTATAAATTTCAAGCTATCCTAAACCCTTTCTTTCTAGGATCCAAAGGATGGCCAAAGATGTGGACACTTCCACAAGCAACTTCTTTTCTTTTCTTAACCATGCTTCGCCATTTCCAATACAAACAATTGTTTTGCTCTTCTCGGAAGAGTCCCTTTAATACCGAATTAAACCAAGTTCTTCTGCCAAAGAAAATTTGCGAAGGAACAATGAATTAAAAGATGATCGATGTCTTCCTCTAATTTGTGGCATAGCACACACCAATTCGGTGAGAGGCAAAAAGAGTTTGCATCCAAGCACAAGTATTGACTTTCCCACGAGTCACTTGCCAAGAAAAAAACCTTGCACTTTTGAGGGAATACATGTTGTCAATATTAATTTAAATGGTGCAAAAGTATTCAAAAAGGAGAGTTTTGTAAGAACATGAATTAAGAATTACAAGAGAACCCTTCTCCTCTCGGTTTCCATCCCCCAAATACATTAGCCCCCGGGATAGTTTTTTACGTGGAAATTTCCACAACCATATGCCTAAAAGAGCTTTATTTTTTAATATTACCAATTCCCCACCCTCCGCATTTTTCTCCTCGAGACAACTTTCCATTTGACAAAGATAATTCTTCTTGTCTTCCTCAATTCAATCCAAGATAACTTTGTCATTTGGTCTTTAAAAGCTTGGCCACCTTACTCAATAATCTAAAGATGGAAAGAAAGTTAGATGGGCACGTTACTTAACATTTCTTGAATAAGAGTCAATTTATCTTCTTTAGATAGACAACTCTTTTTCCATTCATTTAATCTCTTATTTACCTTATTTAGGAGTGAGTTCCAAAATTTAAGACACAAAGGGGTTTAAGACACAAAGGGGTTGCCTCCCAAAGGAGGACCAAGATATAAAAAAGGCTAGTGCACCTTCTTAGCTTTGTCATCTAACCACTCATCCTCCACGTTAATAGCCGCCATTATAGATTTTGAAGATTATTTTTAACCCGAAATTGAGCAAATTAGGTTAATTGTTGTCATTAAGTTCTCAGATTAATTTTAATCTGAAATTGAGCAAAATATGTTAATTGTTGTCATTAAGATCTTAGATTAATTTTAACCCTAAATTGAGCAAAATGGGTTAATTGTGGTCATTAAGTCCTCAAGCCTATGTTTTTTCCCCGATAAATACGAATAAAATTACAACCTCCCCGTATATTGGAAGTATACAAAAAGAGAAAAAGCCCCATGGGCACTGGTGCCTCCCAGTATAGGGGACACCAAAAAACTCAATCCCTTATCCATAACTCATCCAATAGCTCTGCATAGGATAACAAAAAACGATGGTAATTATCACCATACCATACATACAAAGATGACAATTGCGTGCATCGAAGATTCCTTGTCCTCAAAACATTTAATATTATGCTCTCCACACTGTCCCCATAAGAGAAAGGCGCTACGGTCCAAGCAACACACTTGGATTCCCTCACAAGAACTGCCCCGTGACTTCAAGATCTCATCCACCACACCGACATCATCCACTCCACTCCAAAAAGTGTGAACAACACTCCACACAGTTTATTTAGGAAATGTGCAATGAAGAAGAATATGGTCTGTCGCTATCACTTACACATTTGACAATAACAACCATCACCTTCCTCTTCCTCCTCAAATTGTTAATGGTTAGGATGGCTTCTCAAGGCTATCAATTATACTTTACATAAAAAGACCATGTCATCCGCAAATTGAAAATGGGATACTTCCACCTTCTCTCTTCCCACTCAACATGATTTAAACGCAGCGGAATACTCAAATCACACCCACAATCTGTAAAGCCTCAAATATATTAATAAAGCTGAATCATTACAAGAGGGGGGGTTATTCTTTATTTATATGCAAAAGGAAGACTTGATAAGCAAGGTTCCTAACTTATTAAGAAACTAATAGATAATTCCTAAGATAACTACTACCTAAAAAATAGGATAAGAAGTGTTGGGATTAAAATAAAAAAGGAAACAAAATATTTTTTTTTATCCTCTTGTGTAGCTAGGGTCGGCTGCCCCTTGTACCCACTCGTCACATCACTCTCCCCTCCTTTGAAAAAGCTCGACCCGAGCTTTCAAAGGGGAATACCTTCCGTCTCCGGTGGAACTCGGACACGAGTGATCAAAACTTGTTGCTCCTCCACTTCTTCAACTTCATTCGGCTCTTCTTCTGCAATTAGCAGAAATTGCTTCCTCTTGGGACACTCTGCCATGTGATGACACGGTAATCCACATGAGAAACATTGATTGGTAATCCAACGGTGTTAGAGGTGCTGTTTGGGGCAGCCATGTTTGGTGACGTAGTGTTTGTCATCTTTAAAAATGCTTCCACCTTCTTTGTGTACTCAATAGCTTTATCTAATGCGGATATCTCTCGCAAGTATAATTCAGATTTGAGGCGAAGTTGAAGGCCCCCAATGTACCGGCTGATTTTCTGCTCCTCCGATTCATACAAGTTGGCATGGGTGTACAAAATGTAAAATTGTTCCATATATTCGTCCACCGATAATAAATTCTACTTTTACACGTGTAAATAGATCATGTTCATAAGATGGGGGGACAAATGTCACTTCTAATGTTTTCCCGCTAATTTCCTTCGCTTGCACAATCCATTCCACCAAAATTTAGCACATCCTATTAGTTTAGCGGCTGCTAAATGATCACACTTGATTCCCCGGTAGTGCTTGCACCGGAACACCTTTTCAACGGTGTCCAACCAATCAATGAACATGTTCAGGTCCATCTTACCCTCAAACTATGGCACCTCTAAACATAAATCCGCATGCATGGTCTTTCAGTGATCCGAATCGGTCGGGACATGTCGTTTGCTCCATATCCTCGGCTGCAAAGGGGTCCACTTCGTCATCATCGGATGAAGCCGGGTCGGGGTTGTTTGGGTGGGCTGTTTTGGAGGGTTATGGGGTCGGGGAGGAGGTTGGGGCTGTTTTGGTGGGTGCCCGGGACAAGCTACAACTATGTGGCCTTTGGTTCCACATCTAATGCACGTCCTCTCGTCATTAAATACCTACCTCCCCGGGTGCGGTTTCTTGGGGTCATACCATTCATCCGCGGTGGCCATTGACGGAGAAGCCCTTTGTCCTTGGATCATTCCTTCAACCTCACCAAGCCCAAATTGGCCAAAGCGTAGTGGCTTCCGTTTGTGGAGCCACTCACCTTTTTGCTTACCCGTATCCCTTCCAACCACTTGCCAATCACCCGAGGTTGAATATATGGACCTTGGGTCAAACGAGGGATGTTTGACATGGTGGAGAGCCATCCCTGTAATGGGTCATCAACCTCGGCATCCGGGACATCCTCCACACTCTCCTTGACCTCGCCAAGATCATCAAAGGGATGGGGCTACTTCTCGACTGCTCGGACAGCCCTTGCGGCTGTCGTTTTGCTTCCTTCCGCCACTATCGTGATGTGTGGTGGTGTCGTGGACCCCAAGGCAGCTCTGTAGGAGACGACGAGGGCGGGGGCAGAGGCACATGGAAGAGAGGGAGGGCAATGTGAAGTTTGGCTTGAATTTTGCGTTGGAACTGTTCATACGTGGGGTATTATTCATACGCGGGGTATCATTCATACGTGGGGTATTGTTCATTTTTTCTCTATATTTAAGGAGGGTTTCAACCATGGTTCATAACACACCAACACCAACACAACACAAAGCTAGAGAGTCTTCTTCCAAAGGTGAGGGTTCTGAGGTGAGAGGAGAAGGATTTTCCCTCTCGCCCATGGGTATTGCTCAAAAGTGGAAAAATGGTATGGGTGTGAATGTTTCATGTTTCATGTATGGTAAGTGTGCTTTGTAAGGACAAATTTCCAATCGAGTCAATTTGTATGTAATTGGCGTTATTCCGGTCAAAACGTTTATGTTATAGGATAGTCTTTGTTGAGTTGATTCCATAAACCTATGACGTTGTTTGATGAAGACGTAGCGGCCAAGCTTCAAAGAATGATGAATATTGCGAAAGCCGTGTTTATCGTGCCATGACTGTCTTCACGTATGCCGAGGATCTCGCAGGTATTAACGCGTATAAGTTATGAGTCCTTGGAATTTTTCGTTAAGCGTATTTATTTTTATAAAAATGTTGGAACATTTTTACTTATTTTTTTCAGAGAAATATTTTTTCGTCTTTCCTAGTTCAAACGAAATATGGATTTCGTTCTAACGAAATTTGGTTCTCATTAGAAGCGAAGTGCATAAGTCGTTCGAACAACGGAAATGTGTCGTTTGAAGCTATTTATCAAACGAACATCGAACGACCCGCACTGTTTCAGCTTGTTAGAAACGAGATAGCTTTCGTTCAAACAAGATCTGATTCTCTTTCGAACGAGATCCATTTATCGTTTTAACGAGGCCGCCGACTTAAAATTTTATATATTGCTGTTTAGATCAATTTGGCGTTGTGCGTTTTGAGAACTCTTTTGCGAACACGTTTTTGCAATTATTTACAAGAGTTTCAACTCCCAAAAGTTTACCCTTTTGTTTACATGATCCAAGATTCATAGTACATATGCTTTGAGATCGTGTTTGGCACCTAGTTTGATTCTTCTATCCTAAGGATAACTTGTTTTCTTCCGGTGGATTCCGTTTGTGTTATTTTGAAGAAATGGTGATTCCGTGTTCCTTATCTGAGCTGCATCGGTGGACACCGAGGTGCGCGTGGATTCGTGTACTGTGGACCTGGTGTGGGTGGACTCATGCGTTGCTATTGTGGAGGAGCGGTTGAACAGAAGAAGAGGCGTCAAGGCTTGTGGAGTCGAATCGTTGTGTAAGACTAAATTCTATCTTTGTAATTACCGTATTATAGTGGATTGTCTAGCTAGGCCGTCCGAGATTTTTACTCTTAGTGGTTTCCTCGTACATCGCCGTCTTATGGTTTGTTGATTTATTTATTTTATCTGCTTAATCATCTAGATGCATGTTTAGGATTAAGCAAGATAAAATTTGGTAAATCAGAATTGGTTTTCACAAGATTAGTTTAATTGGTGCTAAGTTTAATTTGGAGAATTTTGTTCAATCATTAAAATTGGAAAATTGATAAAAATTGAACTTGTGTTTATTTGAACCATTCTGTCCTATAGGATACATAGTGTAGGGGCATTCTCATGCTTAAGATGTCATGTGTGGGGGATTTTTCATCGGTTTACTTGGGAGCGGGATTCACCAGATTGGGTAGATAGGAAACACTTGAGGGCAAGAGATTGAGAGGGTTCTTGGTTTAAAACTTGGATTCACTTGGGTGAAGAGTTATTATACAATGGCTATCCGAGATTTTGGGTAGGAGAGTAAAGGGTATGTCAAATATAGTGAAATCGGGTCTCTCCGTGAATGTAGTCAAGTTGGTGAACCACATATATCTTGATGTTGTCTCTCTTGTTTACATCTTTGTTGTGCTTGCCATTATTTCCATTTTATCTCGATTATATCCGGAGGTTGTGGTTGACTAGAGGGTGCCCTTAACAAATTGGGTGTCGGGACACAACAATTGGTATCAGAGCTCTTGGTGTGCATTAGGTGTTTGTCAAAAATCCGGAATGAGATTTTGGTGTCAACCTACTAGTGCTTGGATTTCTTGGGAGTGTTGATTCAATCACGATAAGGGATATTGCTTCACAAGTTTAGGTGGAGGGATTTGATGGTAATGGGTGCTTCGCTATTGGTGATTAGAGTCAAGGTCATTCTTGTTCAACATAGGTCGTGTACCGGGGTTGATGGAAGAATGGAGGCCGAAGAAAGATGGAGGGTGTGATCGCTTGCTCAAAATGCAATTGGAGAGGGTGTGATTGCTAGCCCGGATGTAATTGGCAATGGTGTGATAACCACCCGTACGGTCTATTGATATGGTTTGATTTTTACCCGGAAGAAAATTGATTGTCGGGGATGTTGTCATAGCTAGTCTACATCCAAGGAAAATGAGCATTGCTAGGTGTGGGGGAAAATGCTTCGTTTCTTGGTTCGGTATTTGAAACAAGGATGGTGGTGGCTTGAGAAATACCTCAAGGCTGTTAACGGTATATGTTAGACTTTTGGGGATAATCTTACAATCTCCAAAAGTGATGAATTCCAAGAAAAAATGTGCTCGATTATAGGCGGAGTTCATAAATCGCACGATGTTGTATGGTTTGTGTGATTGGTTGATGCCAACTGGATTGATCTCGATGATGGCATATTTTTGGGAATAAGGTGCATAAGTGAGGAAGGCCTTCCAAATGCTCTTGTTCACAACCGATGAGCGAGGGGTATGTTCCGGCAGACGATGGTGAGAGGAATCTTGCTAGTGAAGGGGTATGATCGAGGTCCCTCTTCGGAGTCGATGGGTATATTCGATTGGTTACAGCTACATTTAGGCATTGACCCGTGTGTTCAACTTCAGAAGATGTCCAAGAAGAGTAGTTGAAAATTGCAAGGGTGTATTTACAAGAGGAGAAGTATCATCTGAGGGCAATTTTCACAGATTAATTTGGATCTTTGAAGATGCATTGAACGGTATACGAATATGTGTAGTTGGTACACTGAAGCTCAATGGTGGTTCTTTTGGTGGCGTGGCAAATGGGGAGATTTGGAATGGGGGAATTCTCATCAGGTGGAGTCTCGGTCATGGTTTGTGGTATTTCTCGCCAAGGTGGAGATTTGTGAAGTTTGGCTTGAATTTTGCGCGGGTACTGTTCATACGCGGGTTACTGTTCACTTTTTCTCCTTATTTAAGGAGGATGTTAGTGATGGTTTAGAACACACCAACACCAACACAACACAAAGCTAGAGAGAGTTTTCTTCCAAAGATGAGGGTTTTGGGGTGAGAGGTGAGGAATTTTCCCACACACCCATGGGTATTGCTCAAAGGTGGAAGAAGGATATGGGTGTGACTGTGAGTGTGAGTGTTTCATGTATGGTAGGTGTGATTAAGATGTAATGTGTTGGGGATTTCTCACTAGTTTACATGGGAGCAGGATACACCAGGGTACATGGGAAACACTTGAGGGCAAGAGATTGAGAGGGTTCGTGGCTTAGATTGGATTCATTTGGGTGGCGAGTTGGTGTACAATGGCTATCCGGGATTTGGGTAAGAGAGTAAAGGGTATGTGATTTATCCTTGTATATTCTCAGTTGTACTTGTAATTTCTTCAAATATAGTGGAATTGGGGCTCTCCGTGGATGTAGCCAAGTTGGTGAACCATATATATCTTGGTGTTATCTCTCTTGTTTACATCTTTACTGTGCTTGCCATTATTATCATTTTATCTCGATCATATTCGGGGGTCGCGGTTGACTGGAGGGTGCCTTTAACAAATTGCGCGTTGGGGCACAACAGGCAAGTGGCCCACCCCCATTCTGATTTTCTACTGTGACATTTTTTTTTAAAAGTGCCCCACTTTAAAAGTGCCCACCTGTGAAATAGAATTCGACCCACTTTCATCCAAGCACCCCCTTTTTATATTACTTTATTATTACTTTGTCTTAGAAGTTAGAAACTCATTGCCCCACCAACAATAAAAATACACACACTTCTAAGCAAAAGGTACCTATTCATTTATTTCTTTTGTCTCCTCGTTACAAAACATTGTGAGGGTTCTTTGTGCGGCGGGGTGGAAATTTCTGCCAACCGAAACCAACCAACCCAAACAAATTCTTTGTTTTGTTCAGATTGGAGGTAACTCTATTTACTCTCTCTCAATAATTGTGTGTGCGCATTTAGGGCTAAATCCCACATTCTTTATTCAGATTTGACGATTCTTGCATTATTATTTCATTCCTCTCGTTTGACCTTTTTTTTGTTAAATTAATTTAGGGTTTAATTTAGGGCTAATTTTTTTTTTAAATAATTTTATCAGGATGTTATATTTATTTTTTAATATATATGTTTGTTTTTATTGTTTATGCTTCTAGTTTATTTTTAATTCCATATCTTTCAAAAAATATTAAAACATTCACTTAATTTTTTTTTCATTTATGGAATTTTTTTTATAAAAGAACTCTAAAAGAAGTTTATGATTCGGTGCCTCATATTCGAAACACTAATGTTGAAGTGGAAGAACCTATACGCAAAAAAGGTGAATCTAAGTCGTATTGAGGTTGATTTGTCTTCCTTCGGATCCTTTTTTACGACCTTGAATTTCTGATTATGATCCCAACGATCAAGATGATGTTCGAAGAGCTTCTTTGCAAAGGGGTCCTTGTCAACCTTTAAATTACACATTTCCACAAAAAAAAAAATAGGTGATAAATTTCGTTGGTTTAACCTAATGTGGTTCGCTAAGTATGGGAGTTGGTTGAATTATAGCATAAAAGAAGATGCTGTTTTTTGTTTGTATTGTTATCAATTCGTCCGGAGTTGGGTAAAAATGACACTTTTGTGAATGGTGGATTTAAGAATTGGAAAAGTAGCAAAAGACTTGAAGATCATGTTGGGAACCCCAAAAGTAATCACAATGAAGCGTATAGAATAAGTCAAGATTTAATGAATTAAAATCGTTACATTGAGACATTAGTTGCAAAAAATTCGAAGCAAGATAGGATTGACTGCTAAATTCGTTTAAATGCAACTATTGATGTCATTCGATTTCTTGTGCGTCAAGGGTTATCTTTTCATCGTCATGACGAATCGGAAAACTCATTCAACAAGGAGAACTTTCTTGAACTTTTGCGGTGGTTAGCGAATCACAATGAAGTCAATCATGTAGTTCTTAAAAATTCTCCCGACAATCATAAACTAATAATAACTGAGATTCAGAAGGATACTGTAAATGAAATTGGTGTTGAAACGGTTAATGCTATCCTAAAAGATCTCGACGGATAATTATTTGCAATTTTAATTGATGAAGCTCGTGATTCATCAGTCAAAGAGTAAATAGCCATTGTTTTGCGATATGTAGAAAAGAAAGGTTGTGTAATGGAAAGATTTGTATCCATGATACATGTTTGTGAGACTACGACACTTTCGCTCAAAACAACACTTGAAGAATTTTTACGCAATCACAAGTTAAGTATAACGAGATTGCGTGGCTATGATGGGCTAGTAATATGCAAGGCGAGTTCACTGGCCTTAAATCATTCATATTGAAAGAGAACAAGTATGCATTTTATGTACATTGTTTTGCACACCAACTTCAATTGGCACTTGCTCATGTCGCAAAAGATCTTCCATATATTTCTGCATTTTTTAACTCTGTCACAAATTTAGTGAATATTGCTGGGGCATTGTGTAAGCTTCGAGACATTCTTCAAACTACGAACCCGAACTAAAAAAGCTGGGAGGGTGTTTGAGCTACTTGAAAGTGGTGAATTGTCAAGTGGTAGTAGGTTAAATCAAGAGACTAGTCTCAAATGACCTGGTAAAACACGTTGGGGATCACATTATGATACATTGGTAAATTTGATTACTATGTTTCCATCTGTGTCGGAAGTTGTTGAGGATGTGATGTTTGATGGCTCTGGGAACCAAAAGAGTCAAGCTTGCTCTTTATTAAAATTGATGCGATCTTTTGATTTTATCTTCACGTTGCATTTAATGAAGAATGTGCTTAAAATCACCAATGATCTAACAAAAGCATTGCAACGAAAAGACCAAGATATAGTGAATGCTATAACCTTCATTAGATTTTCTAAAGAGTGTATGCAGAAACTGAGCGTTAGTGGTTGGGATTCTCTTTTTACCAACGTTTCTTCATTTTGCATGCGACATAATGTAACCATTCCTCAAATGGAAGACAATTCATGCTTATAGGAAAGCCTAAACGTAGAGCTGAAGTAATAAAAAATGAGATCTCGTACGGGGCAATTATAAATTGTAATTTGGGAGTTTGTTAATTTTGTGGAACGAGATCATTAGTTAAATATCTTTTTTTTGTAATGAAGTGACATGTGCCAAATATTTATGCCACTGCTTGTAGGTGGAGCCCATGGCCTCGCGGTAGTTCGGTGGTGACGGGTGGGGCTGTTGTCCTTCCGTTCCCTGAGTTCGTTCATATGTTCTTGTTGGATTCTAGCGTTTCCTTTCATCATGGCCATTAGTGCAGCTATTTTTGCCGCCATGGTCTCCATCTTCTTCTCGGATTCACTCATGTTACGTGTATTTGTCGTATCTCACTCACTCACAACAATGGTTTTCTCACCCACTCGCCAAGAGCTAACCTGGCTTTGATACCAATTGATGTGTAAAACCTCAAATATATTATTAAAACTGAATCATTACATGGGACGGGGTGGGGGTGGGGGGTAGCCTTTATTTATACGCAGAAGGAAGACTTGATAAGCAAGACTCCTAACTAATTAAGAAACTAATAGATAATTCCTAAGATAAATACTACCTGAAAAATAGGGAAAGAAGTGCTGGGATTAAAATAAAAAAGGAAACAAAATATTTTTCTCTCCCCTCTTGTGCAGCTAGCCCCTTAATAACCCTACAAGAAGTTCCTTACTCAACCAATCTACTTAGAACATCCACTATGATAGTGAGGGGGTGGGGTGGAGGTAGCTTTTATTTATATGCAAAAGGAAGACTTGATAAGCAAGACTCCTAACTAATTAAGAAACTAATAGATAATTCCTAAGATAACTACTACCTGAAAAATAGGAAAAGAAGTGCTGGGATTAAAATAAAAAAGGAAACAAAATATTTTTCTCTCTCCTCTTGTATAGCTAGCCCCTTAATAACCCTACAAAAAGTTCCTTTCTCAACCAATCTACTTAGCACATCCATTATGATAGTGAATAGAAAAGGTGATTCGGGTTGGGATCCAAACCTTCCATTTTTTCGAAAAGCCTTTATATTCTAAGACATAGCCTAGGAAATATAATCCACATGATCATCGACTTTCTCAAATCCCTTTTAAAAATGACTCCCCCTTTCTTTTTATTTCTATACACCTCCACTACTTTATTAGCTATAAAACCAAATCTAGAATTTGTCTATTTCTCACAAAAGTCCCCTGAAATGTGGAGATGGTATCGCTCAAGATTTCTCTAAGTCTCATAGACGACACCTTTACCAAAACCTTATACAAGCTAGAAATCAAAATCTCATTAGCTTGAAATCCTTGAGTTTAAAGAGTGGCGTTTTTAGGGATCAACCAAAAATAATTTTCATTAGCACATGCATTAACCACAACACTTTATGAAACTAGTCAAAAAAGCTAATCACATCCCCTCCCGCCACCTCCCAAACTTTCTTTGAAAAAGGCCATTGTAAAACCGTCTGAGCGCGGATATTTTTCTCATTGCATTCCGATTTTTTTTTTGATTTCCTCTTCTTCAAGCTTTCTTTCAAGTCACCTAGCTTTTTGCCTCTCTATTGGGCCCCATTCCGCGCCTATATTCCCACCCAATCTCTGTTATCATTTTTTTTGGAGTGTCTGAAATGACTCCACAATCTCTCTAACAAATCATGTTCTTCTTCAATTATTACTCCATCTTTCTTTTCAGTTTTATTGTTTATTTTGTTCTTTTTTTTTGCACCGACAATTTTATGAAATAATTTTGAGTTATCCCAATCTTTGGCCCATTTAACCTTTAGCCTTTTGTTTCCAAGATATTTCCTCTTTTGGATTTATATCTTGATTTTTTTTAGTTTTGTCTTTCTGACCTTTTGTCCTCCTCCAAAGGAGACCCCTCTCCTCTAATTCAATTATTTCCCAAATTTTGCTCAACACAATTTTTTTTTCCCATTCTCACGTCCCCAAACACTTCTCTATTCCACTTTTTCAAATGACCTATAATGCTTTTTTATTTCTTCGTAAATTTAAAGCTCTCCCTCCCATAAGCATTGCTCTCCCACCACCATCTTGGATGTTCTCTTTAAAATCTGTGCGCTTTAACCACATGTTCTCAAACCGAGAAGGTGGACCCCACCTCATTGGATTCGAATCCAAGATGATAGGGCAATGAAGTGACGCCAATTTATATGAAGTCTATTGTCCACGTTAGAGAACATCTCCTCCCATCACGGAGAGAATAGATGCCTTTCATCCTGGCATTAATACTCCCTTTGGTCCAAGTAAAAGACCGTTCCTCATCTTCGTATCAATTAACCCCGTCTCGCGTATGAAGCTGTCAAAATCTTTCATGCTTGTTGTAGTTACCTTATCTCGCCCTCCTCTTTCAGCTGCCAATTTAATCCCCCTAACACCCCCCTCCCCCTAAAACTCAGTATACATATAATAGTTTGGTTTGTGAGACTTAAATATGTGTCTATACAATTGACAATCTGAGTTTTACGTACCAAAAAAAAGACGGTCTGAGTTTTACCACTGTATTGAACGATGACCCCTTTTATATAGTTATATAATCATTACAAATATTAAATCATATCCGCCACTCCCTTTAGTCCACAAATTACAACGACAAGACAATTGTGGTCAATGCATTTATTTGCAAACTCTAAAATAGAAATTAAGATAGGAAGTTCGTCACAGATTGAAGATTATGGACATGCCAATGAACTTAATTATGAGATTGAGGATAGAGGATATTACATATATATGCTTGGTTTTCACAAAATGAAAAATTATTAATAGACAATATTTTGTGACAGTGGACATAGATTTTGGAGCTGGGGCTGTGGACAGTTCTGCTGGTAGGGAATCAGATGCATGTGAGGAAAATGCAATGCAGGAACCATGTGTTGGTATGGAGTTTGACTCCGAGGATGCTGCTAAGGAGTTTTATGACGAGTATGCAAGGCGTGTAGGGTTTGTAATGCGTATTGATCAGTGTCGTCGTTCTGAAGTTGACAAGAGAATTCTTTCCCGACGACTTTCATGTAATAAGCAGGGTCATTACGTCAAAACGAGAGACCAATTTGGTCCGATCAAGAAACCACGCCCTAGTAAGCGAGAAGGTTGCAAGGCAATGATGTTGGTGAAAATAAGTAAGTCTGGAAAATGGGTAGTAACTAGATTTGTGAAGGACCACACTCATCCAATGGCCGTTTCTGGTTGTCCTTCTCGGAATACAACGGTGAGTTGTCATTTCATGCAAGTGCAAAACTTGATCTAATATTTTCTCACTGCATTTATGTTACTTTGTAAATCAACCTATTCAAATTTCATGCATAGTTACTGGGATCTCTACACCCATGCATACTGCTATCTGGATTTTATGATCTGAAATATGCTGGATTCGCATTCTGATTCTCCATAATTGGGTCTCCAATTTTAGTTCTTACTCTTTTAGCTATTGACAGTAGTAATGCAATTTATTTTTCAATATACAACAAAATGGGTGAAAAACTGACCTCAACGACAAAACAACTTGCACTCGTTATATCTTCCTATTAATATGCTTGTACTGTATAGATTATACTTTATATATATATTAGTTACTCATTCCTTATATGTGTAGTTTATATTCACTTAAAAATACACATGTAGTACCAAAGCAACTCTAGCAAGAGTTCTAAAGTGTCTCGTGACCCAAAATAGAACCAAGTCTATCCCCACCGTACCTCGTATCAACTAGAGAAACATACCGCATAACCGTATCGCGTATCGAAGCAACCCACCTTCCTAGAAACATCTATTTTATGTTTGTTACTTAAGCAAAAAAGTTACAACATAGTATTAATTTCTTTTGTATTTTCTAACTTGAGTTTTACATCTTTTTGCTAAACTACTTAATATCCACACGATTTTATATCAAGGGGAAACTTGTTTAATTTTTCTGACATGATATATTGAAACAAACACATTAATGTTTAAGGTATACAATGAATTCTAACCGTAGATATATCATATAGGGAAAAATCATCTTTAACCCCAAAGATTAAGGTCACTGAAATTCAATTTCAGACTAATTGTTCTTATTTTTCCAATATAAACCCCAAAGTATTTTAAGTGTGCAATTTTAACCATCCCTTAAGTTGCCATTAAAGGACACGACGAAAGTCCATTTTGAAAGTTGATGTGGCATCCTACATACCAAGTTTTTAAATTTATTTAATGAATAGGTGCCATGTGTCTCAAAATCTAGCTTACTAAAAAGCGTGATTGTACTCCCTTCTCTCTCTCTCTCTCTCTCTCTGAAATCCTTCCCATTATCACCGCCTCCCTCCCTCCCACTTTCTCTTCCCTCGACGTCATCTTCCTTTATTGCTCCCTTTCCCTCTCGCCTCCTCCCACCCTCCGGATATTGCAGTTCACAAACCATTTGTATGGGTTCACAATACCCTTTGTATAGCGCCATGGTTGAGGTGGGTGAGATTGTTAATCTCCAGCGGATTCACACAACTCTCTGGTATGTTGTTGATCCCCTGGCGGCAGAAGTGTTCGATGTAATGCCCCGTACTTTTGAGCATTTATTTTTATATTAAATTGCCATGTGGGTTAGTTATATAAAATAAAGGAAATTTAAGTAAATATTAATTTCAGTAATTTAAGAGTTAATATTTATGAGTATTGCATATTTACCTTTACGCGAATGCAAATAGTGTAATATTATGTTATGTTAAGTCGTTGGGCTGTAAAACGACGATTATGATTTATATTCCATTCGAGTTATTATTAAAATGTTAATATGACGTTGGAATAGAAATTTATGAACAATATCCCGGATGCCAATTTAGAGGGCATGGTTAGTCCGGGAACGGGTGAGATAGTCAAAATAAGTGCCAAGGTTGTTTTTGGGTTCCGGGGTACTTTTATCTAATTATGGCTTAAATATGATGTTACGCGTCATTTTAAGTATGTAGTAGCATTTAATGTTGGACTTAATGTCTTTGAGTTATATTTAGGTATTTAGTCTTGCAGGAGTGTTTATACCTCATTTGTGTATTTTCTAAACCTAGAAGTTAGAGAGAAGTGAGAGCTTGAGAGAAAGAAGAGAAAGAGAAGAGATTGTCCATTTGAGCTTGGAATCGTTGCTACGAAGAAGAATCCGAGACTCCAACAACAAGGCAAGTATTACACTTGCAATACCTTATGATTATGTTGAATAAATTGTGTGATTAGTTGTTCTTAAAATTTAAGATTGAGTTTGTTGTTCAAAGATTCACCTATATAAGTTAGATATGATTTGAGGTCGTATATTGGTAGGTGATCATATAGAAACGATTTGTTGTTAATATGGGTTGATGATAGTTGGTGTAGAGGGAAGAAGAGTTGTAAGATTTAGGTTTTGTAAGAAAAATGGGGGTTGGCTGAATCATCTGGTGCGACCGGTCGACCGCGTCCAAGACGCCGTTCGACTGGGCCTAAGGGGAAAAGCCCACTGGTTGGCTCGCAAGGCAAATTTCATTTACGCGGTCGACCGGGGGTTAGGGGCCGGTCGACCGGTAACAAGAATTGGACTTTCTTTCTACTCCTTTTCTTTTGGGTTTAAGGCTTATGAACCTTCTCTTAGGATGTATTGAGAAGTAATATGACCTCATATAAGGAGAGTGGTACTCTAGGATAGTATGGGAGTGTCCAGGCTTATTTCGAGGACTATTTATAAAGGTATAATGTCTCATTTCGTCTAGTAAACGAGAGTAGGACTAATGTAGAATCGGGTAGTGTGTGATGGACCTTCGAGGGCTAGAATGATAATAATTATCTCTTGTAGCCAAAATTTTATGTACCTATGGTTTCGGAATTTAAGGACCGTATGTTTAACTTAATATAGTTTGTAACTATGGCACATTTATACATACCTCTCTAAATACTATCATTGGGAAAGTACGCGTTAGAGGTGAATCCCCTGGCTAATGATGCAGGGAGAGTATTGTCCTCAGGCCAGGATACCGGTTGTTACGTTGTATGATTGTATGGTTCGAAGTGAGGTAATTTCAGGTATGGTTATGATTCATTGTCGAAGGTATATGGCCACTTCCCACGCGTTGCGATTTAGGATACCCAAGTGGTCTTGGTTATAGGCCCTGGAAGATGATAGTATTTAGGGGCGCATCCAGTGGGGTGACTCTCGAAAGGATTGGCTTTGAACCGTTATTATTATGATTGTAACTGTTCTCATTGAAATGGTATTTCACCCAATTGATTAATTGACTGAAGTAAACTGTGAATCTACTTTAATGGCTTATGGTCCCTAATGATTTTTGACTTGTGAATATGTTTCCAACTGATAAACTTGGCATGTGGAATATAGTTAGGTTACTCCTATTAAGTAGATGGGTAGTTTAACTTAGAATGAATTGTACGCGTTAGGATGTGCACTTAGAAGAGAGGTGAGAGTGATTTCTTGAATGAAGAGCGAATTGTATTATTTATGATAGTAGTATTCATACTGTCATGCATTTATTCACATGTATATCATATCAAACCGGGCCCTGACCCGTTTATATTTCTCCTTCTTGTGTGGTTCTTATATACGTTCAGGTGCTCTGCCGCATGGGCCCCCGATGTGACTTCCCTTCCCAGTGTTAAGGAGCTACGACATTTTGCGGATGTTGTAGAACTTTTGTAGTAGACGCATCATTTCTTTTGATACTCTAGCTATGATCTGTCTGTATATTCGGGTGTGATGCCCACCCAAGTTTAGTATTCGTATATACTGTCATACTTGGTGTAATCTTTTGTATTCACTCTGTTAAACGACAACTTATTCGGTTATATTTTGTAGAAATGTTGTTAAACTGTTATGTGTATATAAATATCAACCTTTTGTCATAAACTGATTTATGGAAATTGCTTTTATCAAATTTGCAAAATTATATGACATCCGTTTTCAAAATATTTGGTGGTTGTCTTGTATTATTATTTTTGCGACGATGCTAAGAATGGACCATTTAAGATTCTTCTTTTATTGGATTGATTGGCTGACCACCTCTTATTTTAATAAGCGGGGTGTCACAAATGGTATCGGAGCATCAGATTCAAGCGTCCTTAGTATCTATGCGAACTTTTTACGTTCTACCGTAGTGTTATTTGATATAAAGCCCTATTATTAGGACTGTTTTGCTTATCTGCGTTTACGATTTTCCCGTAAGGATAAATTGCTTTAACTGTATATTGATTCAGTTGCTTTTTATCTCAGATGCCTCCTAGACGAGGTCGCCCGACAAGGGTAAATCGAGTAGTAGATGATGTTGAGCCCCCACCACCGCACGACACTATAAATGCGAGGTGGCTAATATTGTGGCCTAGGCGCTAAACGCTGCAATGACCGCTATGGGGCAACAATTTCCCCAAGATCGATAACCGGTAGCACCGTTATCTCAAGCCTATACGGGACCTTCCGCATGGGAAAGAGTTAGAGAATCCTTCATGAAAGCCATCTTCGCATGGTGGAATGTAGCGAAGAGCGGAAACAGATTCTCGCCACTTTTAAACTCGTGGGATCAGCTCTCAAACGGTGGGAGTCGGTGACCACGCCAGAACAGAGGGATACGATGACGGTCTCAGCATTCTGGACTTTGTTTGATCGAAAGTACTTTCCTCCAGCAGTCTATAAAGAGATGAGGAAGCTACTGGATGTGATTCAAGGGGAGCGAACTGTGGCGGAATATGAAGAAAAATTTACTCGCTTGGCAAACTTTGTGCCGGACGAGGTAAATCCAGAAGAAAGGAGGATTTCAAAATTTGTTGAAGGTTTGAGTTGGAGGATAAGGCAGCATGTGTTGGGAACCTGGATTTGCAAACTTTCGGTGATGTGATGAATGCAACTTTACTCCATTGCCAGGATCGCCGCCTTCGTTTGAAGGTGAGTAAGAAGATAGGGGATTCTGGTCAATCTAGTAAACAAGGAGGGAATGGTGCCGGTGGAGCACTACCACCACCACAGCAGGCTGGGAATAAACAGAAGGAACGGGACCTCCAGTAGGGGGCTCGGCTAAGAAATAACGCTTTGGGGGTTTCAACTTTAGCACAGGTGGTTTTAGGCACGGTCAGGGTGCTCAGTAACAATAGCAGTTGGGCCAACCGGGCCAAGCTGGCAGAGGGAATAATGGGGGTCGAGGCCAGCAGGGCCAAGGTGGGGCAATTTCGAAACAACAATCGAGGGTGCCATCTGGAGGGTTTTGCGGGTCGTTGGTTTTCAGTGCGGGGAGGCAGGTCACATGAAGAGAGCTTGTGAACTGGGGGCAATTGCTAGGAGGCCCTCAGAATCCGCAGGCACAACAACAACCTCCAGCACCTATTCCAGCTGCCCCATTGCAACAGGGACAACTTCAGTTTGGACGCATGTACAACATCCAAGACGCTTTGTTTCCTCCAGCACCGTTAGCACTGCCAGCTATTGAGGGTAAATTTCCCATCCAGGTGTTTGTGGGTCGGGTATTATTTGACATCGGCGCCACACACTCATTTATTGCTAGACAATTTGCTCTCTCGACGGGATTGTTTCTGTCGAAAGTACTTTTAGTAGTGTGGAGTCTTCTATGGGAGATGGCTCACTTATACTTTTTATTTGTAAGGGGGTGGGAATAGACTTTGGTAGGTTGCATTTCGAGGCCAACTTACTCGTCCTGGATATGGTTGGGTATGATGTATTTTGGGAATGGATTGGTTAGTGAAGTACCAGACCATGGTAAATTGTTATGGGAGGAGTATAGTTTTTGCCATTCCGGGGTAAGAAATGTTTTTGGTGGCAATGCCTCTTTCGGAGGGAGGTTCAAGCACCCACTTGTATTGTATGAAGGAGGAGACTTTACAAGAAATCGTAATTTCCTTAGACTTGATTCCAGTTGTCAGGGAATTTGAAGATGTCTTTCAGGAGATCCCGGGCTTACCTCCTAGTCGTGAGATTGAATTCGTAATTGACCTAGCACCGAGAACCAGGCCGATTGCGCGAGCTCCGTACCGTATGGCTCCTTTAGAAATGAGGGAGTTAAAGGATCAAATTTAGCAACTGTTGGGGCAGGGGTTCATTCGGCGTTGTACGTCACCATGGGGTGCCCCTGTATTATTCGTGAGGAAGCGAGATGGTTCCCTCCAGTTATGTGTCGACTACCTCGAATTGAATAAGGTGACCATCAGAAATAAATATCAGAATAGAAGATTTGTTTGATCAATTAAGAGGAGCGTCGTACTTCTCCAAAATAGATTTGAGGACTGGTTATCACCAGTTGCGAATCCGAGAGCAAGACGCGTCGAAAACCGCATTCTCGACCAGGTATGGGTCCTATGAGTTTGTTGTTATGCCTTTTGGACTAATCAATGCTCCTGCAGTATTTATGGACCTTATGAATTGAGTATTTCGGGACGGTCTAGACCAGTTTGTGATCGTGTTTATCGACGACATTCTAGTCTATTCTCGGACTGAAGCTGATCATGCCGAACATTTGCGATTGATCCTGCAGACACTATGGGATCATCAACTTTATGCCAAGTTCGAGAAATGTGGCTTTGGGTTGCAGGAAGTGCAATTTTTGGGGCATATCGTGATGATTGAAGGTGTTTCCGTGGACCCGAGCAAGGTTGCAGCGGTGAGGGAATGGGATTAGCCCACAACGCCAACGGATATCCGTAGCTTTCTGCGTTTGGCGGGATACTATCGCCGTTTCATTAAGGGTTTCTCCAAAATTGCGGGCCCTTTAACAAACTTGACTCGGAAGGGAGTACGATTTGTTTGGGATGACTCCTGTCAGCTAGCTTTTGAAGAGCTGGAGGATAAGTTGACCTTTGCTCCTGTACTCGCGTTACCAAAATCGGGAGTGAATTATTTGGTCTTCACAGACGCTTCTTTACAAGGATTGGGAGGTGTGCTACAACAGGAGCATAGAGCCATTGCATACGCGTCTCGCAAGCTTAATCCCCATGAAAAGAACTATCCCACGCATGATTTAGAGCTTGCCGCAGTGGTGTTTGCCTTGAAGATATGGACGCACTACCTCCTGGGTGAGAAATTTAGTCTTTTCACGGACCACAAGTCGTTACAATATTTGTTCTCGCAAAAAGATCTAAATATGTGGCAACGACGGTGGCTGGAGTTCGTAAAGGACTATCAATTCGATATTCACTATCACCCAGGCAAAGCAAATGTGGTAGTTGACGCGCTAAGTCGAAGCCCTGTGGGACAGCTAGCGGAAGTGTGGAAAGCTAAGTGGAAAGAACTTGGCCAGGATGATGATGTAGCTAGAGCATGCATGTCAATTTTAACCGTTACGCCTGCTATTGTGATGCGAGTGGTAAAAGCGCGAGGGGATAAAGACTGTCAGGACCGGGTACGCCAATTGCTGACCGAGGGAGCGGAGTCCTACTCTATTAGTTCTGAGGGTGGGTTGCGTTTCCACGGAAGACTTATAGTCCCGGACGAAGGAGATTCGAGACGTGCTGTCATGACGGAATCCCATGGTTCAAGATTTGCAGTGCATCCAGGCGAGGACAAAATGTACCAAGACATGCACCGTCAGTATTGGTGGGTGGGAATGAAAATGGACGTTTCTGAATTTCTCTCTCAATGCGCCACTTGTCAATTAGTGAAGGTGGACCACCAACGGCCGACTGGGTTGTTGAAACCGTTGGAAATACCGGTGTGGAAATGGGAAAGTATCTCAATGGATTTTATCACGGGATTGCCAACGTCGCAAAGAGGCCATGATTCTGTTCCGGTAATTATCGATCGCTTAACTAAATCGGCACACTTCCTACTGGTATGGACGGATTACAATGCGGCGCGTTATGCCCAGCTCTTTATTGCAGAAATTGTGAAACTTCATGGGGTACTTATCAATATAATTTCGGATCGAGACAAAGTTTTTGTATCCCATTTTTGGCGAGGTTTTCAGGAGGCAATGGGGACCGAATTGCGGTTGAGTGCGTCATACCATCCGCAAACCGATGGGCAAACGGAGAGGGTCAACCAAATATTGGAGGATATGCTTCGCATGTGCATACTTGATTTCAAAGGAGGATGGGAGCAATACCTTCCGTTGGTCGAATTTGCATATAATAATTCGTACCAATTCCCGATAGGTATGGCGCCGTATGAGGCATTGTATGGCCGACCATGTCGATCACCTGCTTGTTGGTTGGAAGTAGGAGACAATAAGCTCCTTGAACCTGAAATGATCCAAGACACCTCTTCGAAGATTGAACTCATTCGAAATCGCATACGAATTGCGCAAGATCGCCAAAAGAGCTATGCCGACGCAAATCGGAGGCACGTGGAATTGGAAGTGGGGGATTAAGTTTTAGTGAGGGTGTCCCCGATGAAGGGTGTGATGCGATTCGGGAAGAAGGGCAAACTTGCGCCACGTTATTTAGGTCCTTTTCCCATTATTGCAAAGGTAGGCCCCGTAGCATATCAACTTGCTTTGCCGGAACAGCTACGGCAAATTTACGATGTATTCCATATTTCATCTTTAAAGAAGTATTAAAGATGTGAGGGAGCCCATTGGCATGTTCCATTAGACGATATTGAGTTGCAACTCGATATTTCGTATAAGGAACAACCGATTACCATTTTAGACCACGGTGAGCATAGACCAAGATCGAAAGTGGTGCCCTTGGTCCAAGTCCAGTGGGGTCACCACAATGCCGAAGAATCAACTTGGGAACGAGAGGACGACATCAGAGAAGTACCCACCCCTCTTTTTACCAGGTACGCCTAGTTTTGAGGGCAAAATTCCCTTGTAAGGGGGGGAGTATGTAATACCTCTTACTTTTGAACATTTATTTTTATATTAAATTGCCATGTGGGTTAGTTATATAAAATAAAGGAAATTTAAGTAAATATTAATTTCAGTAATTTAAGAGTTAATATTTATGAGTATTGCATATTTACCTTTACGCGAATGTAAATAGTGTAATATTATGTTATGTTAAGTTGTTGGGCTGTAAAACGATGATTATGATTTATATTCCATTCGAGTAATTATTAAAATGTTAATATGACGTTGGAATAGAAATTTATGAACAATATCCCGGATGTCAATTTAGAGGGCACGGTTAGTCCGGGAACGGGTGTGATAGTCAAAATAAGTGCCAAGGTTGTTTTTAAGTTCCGGGGTACTTTTATCTAGTTATGGCTTAAATATGATGTTACGAGTCATTTGAAGTATGTAGTAGCATTTAATGTTGGACTTAATGTATTTCAGTTATATTTAGGTATTTAGTCTTGCTAGAGTGTTTATACCTCATTTGTGTATTTTCTAAACCTAGAAGTTAGAGAGAAGTGAGAGCTTGAGAGAAAGAAGAGAAAGAGAAGAGATTGTCCATTTGAGCTTGGAATCGTTGCTATGAAGAAGAATCCGAAACTCCAACAACAAGGCAAGTATTACACTTGCAATACCTTATGATTATGCTGAATAAATTGTGTGAAGTTGTTGTTCTTAAAATTTAAGATTGAGTTTGTTGTTCAAACCTTCACCTATATAAGTTAGATATGATTTGAGGTTGTATATTGGTAGGTGATCATATAGAAACGATTTGTTGTTAATATGGGTTGATGATAGTTGGTGTAGAGGGAAGAAGAGTTGTAAGATTTAGGTTTTGTAAGAAAAATGGGGGTTGGCCGAATTATCTGGTGCGACCGGTCGACCGCGTCCAAGACGCCGTTCGACCGGGCCTAAGGGGAAAAGCCCACTGGTTGGCTCGCAAGGCAAATTTCATTTACGCGGTCGACCGGGGGTCAGGGGCCGGTCGACCGGTACTCTATTTTCAGCCCAAGAATTGGACTTTCTTTCTACTCCTTTTCTTTTGGGTTTAAGGCTTAGGAACCTTCTCTTAGGATGTATTGAGAAGTAATATGGCCTCATATAAGGAGAGTGGTACTCTAGGATAGTATGGGAGTGTCCGGGCTTATTTCGAGGACTATTTATAAAGGTATAATGTCTCATTTCGTCTAGTAAACGAGAGTAGGACTAGTGTAGAATCGGGTAGTGTGTGATGGACCTTCGAGGGCTAGAATGATAATAATTATCTCTTGTAGCCAAAATTGTATGTACCTATGTTTTCGGAATTTAAGGACCGTATGTGTAACTTAATATAGTTTGTAACTATGGCACATTTATACATACCTCTCTAAATACTATCATAGGGAAAGTACGCGTTAAAGGTGAATCCCCTGGCTAATGATGCAGGGAGAGTATAGTCCTCAAGCCATGATACTGGTTGTTACGTTGTATGATTGTATGGTTCGAAGTGAGGTAATTTCGGGTATGGTTATGACTCATTGTCGAAGGTATATGACCGCTTCCCACGCGTTGCGATTTAGGATACCCAGCTGGTCTTGGTTATAGGCCCTGGAAGATGATAGTATTTAGGGGCGCATCCAGTGGGGTGACTCCCGGAAGGATGGGCTTAGAAACGTTATTATTATGATTGTAACTATTCTCATTGAAATGATATTTCACCCAATTGATTAATTGACTAAAGTAAAGTGTGAATTGACTTTAATGGTCTATGGTCCCTAATGATTTTTGACTTGTGAATATGTTTGCAACTGATAAACTTGGCATGTGGAATATAGTTAGGTTACTCCTATAAAGTAGATTGGTAGTTTAACTTAGAATGAATTGTACCCATTAGGATGTGCACTTAGAAGAGAGGTGAGGATGATTTCTTGAATGAAGAGCGAATTGTATTATTTATGATAGTAGTATTCATACTGTCATGCATTTATTCACATGTATATCATATCAAACCGGGCCCTGACCCGTTTATATTCTCCTTCTTGTGTTGTTCTTATATACGTTCAGGTATGCGCCCGATGTGACTTCCCTTCCCAGTGTTAAGGAGCTACGACATTTTGCGGATGTTGCAGGACTTTTGTAGTAGATGCGTCATTTCTTTTGATACTCTAGCTATGATGTGTCTGTATATTCGGGTGTGTTGCCCAAGTTTAGTATTCGTATATACTGACGTACTTGGTGTAATCTTTTGTATTCAGTTTGTTAACCGACAGCTTATTCGGCTATATTTTGTAGAAATGTTGTTAAACTGTTATGTATATATAAATATCAACCTTTTGTCATAAACTGATTTATGGAAATTGCTTTTATCAAATTTGCAAAATTATATATGACATCTGTTTTCAAAATATTTGGTGGTTGTCTCGTATTATTATTTTTGCGACAGTGATGCTAAGAATTGACCATTTAAGATTCCTGTTCTATTGGATTGATTGGCTGGCCACCTCTTATTTTAATAAGCGGGTTGTCACATTCGACTCCTCTCTCTCTCAAAATTTCGTTAGTGAGCCATGGTGGTGGTGGTGGTGGTGGTGTAATGTAACTGGGGAAAATGATCATAGGTAGAAGGAGAAGAAGACGGTTCATAGGGATAATTTTTTACGGCCTTCTCTTGTTTTTTTTTTGGTAAGGTATTTTTCATACCACGAGGTGTCCGGGCCAGCTTACGCGCACCTCGACTAATCTCCGCTCGCGGTTCGTGGCTTCCTCTAGCCAAGCATTATTTTGACACTGCCAGGGATCGTCCTTTTCTAATTTCATATTGGGAAAAGTAGAACAATCACACAATACAAGGATGTTTACGAGGAACCTTTACAGGAAAAAACTTGGGTGAAACTAACAACTTGCACTAAAATAAGTAAAGATTTACACGATGGGTTTTGCAACCTCGACTGAATTGTAGAATGAAACACATAACTATCGCGGCTTGCTTTTTCTGCCTTGTAGTAACAAAAGCGTGAATCAAATCCACCCACCCACAACGTCTCAATCTTGGTCTCGATTGATTTTTTCAACTTAGAACCTCCAAACTTTTCTTCTTTAATGATGATAAATCTTGTTCTGGACTTTCGGAACTAAAGAACACACAAGCTAAAGAAACTCTTTTCAGGATGTGAAAATCTAAGTTTTGAGATGTGACAATACAAACCCAAGTGACACAAAACAAACTTAGCAAACATAAAAAAAAAATAGAAAACACATATGACAACACATAAACCAAGCTAAAGACATGTCATAAGAATAGAACTTAGTAAAATGTAAAATAAAAAATCAGAAGATTATTTGATGAATGAATGCAAAAGATCTTTTGAAACCTGTAAGATGTCACATTCGAGCAAGATTTGTTAAAACGCATGTGAACAAAGTAGTGCGACAGATAAACATATGTGAGGACCATGGTTCAAAGTATCGGCCGAGTTGACTCGGTATCGGAGGGCACCGATCCGATACCGAGAGACGTTTCAAAAAAAAACACTGAATCGGCCGAGACAGCCGCGATATCACCCGAGATAACCGATTCCGAGACGCCTCGCCGCGATATCGGCCGAGACAGCCGCGATATCGGCCGAGACAACCGATTCAAACGATATTGTCATATTTTGTTTTATTTTTTGATAGAACTTTTATCTTTTACCATATTTCTTCGTTGTTGAAAATATATTGTAACATTTACAAAATGGTATTACTTTTTCAAAAGTATTAACATTAATTTTTTAAAACATAAAACTCTTTTTTTTTAAATGACTCTACTAAAAAAATATATAAATCTTTTAAAAAGTAGTACTCTTTTAAAAAAAAAAAATGACTACTAAAACTCTTTTTTCAAAGAAATGTTATTTTTTTACAAAAAATATTCAAATCCTTTACAAAAAATATATAATGTACATTTATGTTTGTAAAAAATGTACATTTCTGTACAAATATTATTTTGTACGTTTTTTGTAAAAATGTAAAAAAATGTACATTTTTGTTAAAAAAAAATGTACATATTTGTAAAAAAATATATATTTGTACATATTTGTAAAAAAAGTGTACATATTTGTAAAAAAATATATATTTTTGTTAAAAAAAATTTACATTTTTGTAAAAATGTCCTTTTGTACGTTTTTGTAATGTACATTTTTGAAAATTTTTGTAAAAAATGTTCTTTTGTACGTTTTTATAAAAATGTAAAAAACAATATACATATTTGTTAAAAAAATGTACATGTTTGTAAAAATGTACATTTTTGTAAAAATGTTCTTTTGTACGTTTTTGTAAAAATGTAAAAAAATGTACATTGTTGTTAAAAAATGTACATTTTTGTAACAATGTTCTTTTGTACGTTTTTGTAAAAATGTAAAAAAATATACATTGTTGTTAAAACAAAATTTATATTTTTGTTTTTCAATATTATTATTGGTTTACTATGCAATATTGAATCTGACAACTCTACCGCGCTTCAGTATAACCAATTCTACAATGCAATGCATATTGAATGATGGGTTTGAATGTATCTCATTGGTCCACATTGTTAATCTTATTTTTTTAAAATTTTCTATATTTTTTCCGAAATTTTTTGCGCTCTCTAAATAGCGTATCTTTGCGTATCGCCCGATACCGCGACCGAGTTGAAAATCGGGTGTCCGATACCGGGACCGATACCGAGACTTTGAACCATGGTGAGGACATAATGTAAATCAATGCTAACTCCCCCGCACATGAATCATACGCTCAAGGTAAAAACATGTATAACAAGAACCGTTAAAGAAAATAAGGTAGAGAGAATATTAGAGAGGGATGGAACTTCTTATTAATTGGTGTGAAGAATTGTGTGTGTGTGTGTGTGGGGGGGGTCACCCCTATAAATAGGGCAAAGGGGTCTTCTAAAAGGGCAAAGGGGTCTTCTAAAAGGCTCCTTTTTCAAATGGAACGAGGTTACAGTATTAGAGTCCTAACCATATGTGGACATACAATACTCCCCTTTGGATGTACACCATTTTTACCATTCAATGACCATTGCCTTATTATAACGTTATTAAGGAAGACCCTGTAAGCATGGTTCAAAGTCAAGGCCGATACCGCGACGATACGGCCGAGTTGACTAGGTATCGGTGCCCACCGATCCGATTCCGAATTACGAGTTGAGTTTTCAATTATTGATGTGAATCGACCCTATATCGGTAATTTCTCGGTAGTATCGGTGATATAGCGGTATAATCGGCCCATATCGACGATATCGCAGTAGAATCGCCCCATATCGCCGATATCGCGATGGAATCGCCCATATCGGCGATATCACAATAGTCGACCCATATCGGCGATATATCAGCCGATATGGTATAAGTTACTAAGCATCAATCTCTCTCTCTCTCTCTCTCTCTCTCTCTCTCTCTCTCTCTCTCCAGTGTTATGTTGGTAAGCGTAGTTTTTTGGGGGGGTTACGAAATGCTAATTGTTTTTATAATTTAGTGTGCTGTGTGTGGGTTATTTGGTCATCGTGTGAGTTTAATTTAGTGCGTTGCATATGTGCCAGGTATTTTTTGTTAAAGAATGCAAATGATCCAAATGTTATTTGTTATTATTTTTTATAATAATGTTCCCAATGTTATTTTTTAATATGTTATTATTTATAAAAAAATGTAAATGTTATTCTTTTACAAACAAATATACAATTGTAATTATTGTAAAAATTATATTTGTATTCCCTAAACATTTGTAAAAATAATATTTGCATCCTTTATGTAAAAATAACATTTGCAACACAAGTAAAAAAAAAAATATTTGCATCCTCTTTGTAAAACAATAACACTTCCATTAATTTAAAAAAAAACATTTGCAACCCAACAATAAAAAAAAAATAACATTTACATTTCTTTTATAAAAAAATAACTTTTGCATCATTTTTGGTAAGAAAATAACATTTGCATCCTTTTTGTAAAAAACGATTGTAAAAAAAATGTAGTGTTTTGTCAAAATCACTATTTGTATCCTCTTTGTAAAAAAATAACAATATTAAAAAAAACATTTCTATCCTTTTTAGAAAAATATAACATATTTAAAAAACACATTTGTATTCTCTTACTAAAAATAATACTAAGAATATAATAGTTGTATCCTCTTTGTAAAAAAAAATTTATCCTCTTACTAAAAAAGTAATATTTGTTTTTCTTCGTAAAAACATAATATTTGTATCCTCCGTGAAAAAAAACATTGATTTATTATGGAACATTGAATCTGGCAAGTTCGCAGCACGTCAATATAATCAATTGTACAATGTTATGCATATTAAAGGATAGTTTTAAACTTATCTGATTGGTCCACATTGTTAATCGTATTTTTTTAAAGTTTTCTAGATTTTTTTCGGAATTTTTTGCGCTATCGAAATAGTGTATCTTTGCGTATCGCCCGATACCGTGACCGATACCGCGATCGAGTTAAAAATCCAGTGGCCGATACCGGGACCGATACCGAGGCTTTGAACCATGCCTGTAAGAAAAAACCAAAGTGAAAGAAAAGGAGTACAACTATTGTAATTATTGAATCAGTGTTGGACGCGTTTGATGTTGTCCGATGGGAAAAATCGAGTTAAAGGAAAAAGAGCAAAACGCGCATATGTCACGAATATTTGTACTTGTATTCTCCCCTGATTGGCATGTCTTAGTTTGTTTATACCTGGGATTCCGCAAAGATATTTTAGGATATGCTTATACCAATCAAATGCTATTTATTTGGTTCAGAACTATATCTGACAAGCAAAGAATGAAATATCCGCTCTAGTAAATTGTGCCAAGTATAACAACGCACCAATTTCACTTAAATATGGTACTTTTGGATCCAATATTTTCTCATCTTCATCTTTAGGGCGGTGTGGATCCTTCGTTATTTGTAAAGATCGGACCATGGGAGTATTAAGTGGGTGTGATTTGTCGATATCAAAGTGTTGCAAGACCTTTTCGTTATATTATTAGACTGATGTACTAAAATCCCACTATTATTTCTGTTGATCTGTAGGCCGAGACAAGTTTTTTTTAAGGTCTTTCATCTCAAATTTCTTCTTTAAATAACTAGCATTTTTCTCGAGCTCTTCTAGAGTTCCTATTAAATTTATATTATCCACATAAATTGATACCATTAAAAAGTCGTGATGAGGATTTCTTTATAAAAACACATGGACAAATTGGATTGTTTTCATTCCCTTCTATAAACAAGTATTCGCTAAGATAGTTGTACCATATTCTTCCAGACTGCTTTAAATCGTACGACAAACGCCCTAGTCCAATTGAGTACTTACTCCTTAGCTTTGCTTTAGGTGAAGCAAATCCTTCTAGGATTTTCATATAGATATAACACCCCGTATTTTTTTTGGAGAAAATGGAAATTAATTAAATTGATGACCGAAGAATTTATTTAATTGGGAGAAATTATTTAACTTGATGATTCAGATTTAATTAATTTAGTCTAAGCTTAATTTCACACGTGGTGTATTTGGAGGTAAAATAAGAGGATTTTATAAAGTGACTTGGATGGTGATTTTGAGGTCACGATTGGTTCCGGAAGGGTCAAAATAGTAAAAAAAGTGTACTCGGGTGTATAATTTGGGTCCCGGGACGATTTTAGACCATCCTGGTACCGTTTAAGGGCATTTCGATCATTTGGGAGTTTGGGATTTAGAAAACTTAGAAAATTGTAAGTGTATATCTGCCCATTAGAGAGAGGGGCAAGGGTTAACACAAATCAAAAGGGATAGAAGCTATAGGAGAGGAAGAGGCGGGGATAACCAAGCTTCCTACACAGTTTTTTGCCCCGAACGCAACAGAATCGAGAACAGAGCGAGGGGAGAACCACCACACCATCTTATCAACGAATTTCAGACCTGCTATTGAGAGACAAGTATTTAAATGGCAATTTATATCAATCATGTTATAATACCCATGTGGGATAGGGTTTGATTTCTTGTTTTTAGAAGTTTTTTATGAATTTGGGAGGGTTTAATTCATAAACTAAAGTAGGAACGCATGTAGACATGTTCCTTAATTATGATAATACGAAATTAGTGGGTTTGGGTTGATTAATAAGATAGAAATCTCACTTCTTGATTTATAAAGTTGATGAACATGAGAAAATTAGGGTTTTATGTTAAATAAAGGACAATTTGATTCTTGCGTTGAATCTTTGATGTTTTTGTGTAAACTTTTCATTGGAAATTCATCTCTATGTGAAGATAAAATGATATTAGAATATATTTGATGATTAAGATTTAATCTTGATGGGTTCTTGATTGAAGAACATGAATCTTGAATGACTTAGGGTTTAATTGATGAACACAAGATGTCAATCTGCCAGAATTCTTAATGTAACTTTAAACGTATGCCAATTGTACTTTGAATTAGAGTGAGATCCATACATGCTGGAAAGGTCTATGTCTTAGATTTCCAATTAACTTTGAATCAAGTCAATCGGAGTTCTGTAGAGGGAGTAATCGATGTTTTACTATAGGGGTGTTTGATCTGCCAGCATAGTAATTTGCCAGAATTTTTTACGTAACTTTAAACGTATGCCATTCCCATTGTACTTAGAATTAGAGTGAGATCCGTACATTCCTGGAAAGCTCTATGTCTTAGCTTTAAAATGAGCTTTGAATCAGGGAGTAATTGATATTTTACTACAGGGAGTTTAATCTGCCAGAAAATTTTCTAATCGATTCGGTTGCCCAGTTTTCGCCAATAATTTCCTTTTTGTTTAGGACCTTTGGAAATCATTCGGAATTCATTTGTGGGATTTATTTTCTAATATAAGGGAATTATATTGCAATACCAGTAGGCCTAGTTTGGGTTTTAGGCGTGGCGTGGCCTACGAGGGAAGTTTAGGGGCTAAATTAATTTGGATTAATAGAGAGGAAAAATCTAAATTGAAGGATAATTCGAGTTAAGAGAATTCGAGAGGAACGAGGATTTAGACCAGTAGGGGGTAGAGAGTTTAACTTCTGATATTATATGTGGAATAAAGGATACCCTTTGAGTGACGAGAAATACTCGGGAACGTACGGTAATAAACGGAGTTATAAATTATGGAATACGTAGACGGGATATAAATATACTACGTATGAGGCTTGTGATATGGGATGTGTGTATGCCCTATTGTTGTTATATATATATAGGTTGAGTGAATACCTATAATATGATTGAAGTAATAATACATTAATACGTGGGATATTCAGGATATAAATATACTATGTATGAGATTTGTGATATGTGATGTGTGTATATGCCCTATTGATATTATTGATATATACGTGGAGAAAATATCTATAATTTGATTTATTGTGTGTATGACATACATACGCTACTTGCTATCAAGTGGAGGTTGCGCGTTGTGGACGATCATATCTTGAGGAGCCTTCGGGGGGATTTTGATTCGCACCACTAGAACATAGAACCTAGGTACGGGCTATCAGTGAGCACGATAGTGTTGATGATCATATGGGTGCGTAGGTATGTGCGTAACCCATTGACTTGGAACTATGTTCGCCTCTAATATGTGATTTGATATATATGGTTCGTGAGAGAAGCCGAACCAATAGTCCCTTGTACAGTGAGAGATGTATCAGGACATGATAGCAGAGTATGCATGCACTGCAGCTATGCCTATGGGTGCCGTACTAGTATATATATAATGGATGATAAATATATATACCTTTGATATGTTTTACAGTATGCACCGCAGCTGAGTCTAGGAGGTGCCGTGTTATATATATATATTATAAAGTGTGAATATGTATATACTTGTGATATTATCTATTGTGTGAAATTAGTAGACGAGAAAGATAGTGAAATCTTAGTTGACTTAAGTATGTGAACACTTGATCCTAAAATTTGAAAAGCCTTGCCCATCTTAAAGAAAAATGGATTTTTATATAATAAATGTATTGCGTGAAAATACGGGTGGATGCTATGAGTTATGGGTAGCAGACTTATGATTTCAAACTAGTTAGTTGTGCGTATCTAAACTAAAATTAATCTGAATATTGGGGTCGAGGTAACATTCCGAACCAATGTATATGGAACAACTATTGGTGTCGGGTAACATTACGAACCAATAGCCCTTAATTTGTGATACAGGGATATAATAGCAGAGTGTGTACTTATAGTATATATTGTGTGTAAAATATATACATCACGAATAATCTACTTATGTGTGCTAGTAGAGAAACGAGATAGTATGTAGCTAAAGAACGATTAATCAACTAAAGAGTAATTAGTAGGGAGCTTAGATAGTGTATATCTATATAATGATGAAGCTACTAATGTTTGAATAGTAGGAAGATAGTTAGTGAATATCTAAAATAAAGTTTAAGTAGGGAAAATTAAATGGTAAAGCTTGAACAATAACCTACGTAGAAAGGGTAACTGAGGTTTAATAATAACATAAGGGAGATGTTAATTATTAAGGGTATTCGAGAGCGTACTGTATGGGTGGTACGAAGGAGCTAGATTGATTTGGGTTTATTAGATACTGGCTGCCTAGTTAGATTGGCTAGAATTGACTAGGTGGGGTTGAGTAGCAAACGTTAGGTGCGCATTATAGATGAGAGATGAGGAACTCAAAGGAGTGTTCGCAACCTAACATGTATATCTAATAACTGTTCATTTAAACTATTATTTAAGTGCTTGCTAAATGTTTTTAAATGATTTTTACTTGGGCTCTGACCCATACTTGCAAAACCTTTTTCCAAAATGTATTAGGTGCCCAGCCACAAGGACGCCAAACAGGATCTATTCCAGGGATGCGTAGCTACAGCACTTGTGGATGCTTGCAGGATTTGGACTTAGACGATTCAGTTACTTCACTCCTAGTGTAGGGTGCAGGGCAGTGTTTTATTCGAGCATGTTGCCCATAGTTATTTCATTTATGACAGTCAGACCTTGTATTCAGACTTTTATTCAGGTTAGACTTTACATTGGATTTTGTAACCGATGGTTTATTCGGTATTATTTCATTTTAGTCTTTTATATTGTGGATGGATTTATATTACTATTGCATGGGATTTTTTTTATGTAATAATGTCCTGTTGTTGTTGATTGTTAAATAAAAAGATTAAAATTTTGACATCGGCTTTTTGAATACTAGGTGGTTAGTAATGTTTTAAAAAGTTTTCGACAGTGATGCTAAGAATGAACCAAATGAGAAACCTGTTATAATTGGATATAGGACTGATCACCTGGTATTTAATTAGGCAAGGTGTCATAATAGATTTATGTGTTTAACTCCTCGTATAAAAAAGTGGCCACAACATTCACGAGTCCCATATTTAGATTTCAATAAGCTAAGCTAATCAGATAACATTCATAAAGATGGAGTATTTTTCCTCATAATCAATCCCAGATTTTTGCATAAAATCTCGTATCACAAGTCATGCCTTATATCGAGTGATATCATTTTTCTCTTCTCTCTTACTCTCTGTTGTCAGTATCGCCCGATTCACGATACGTAACGACCGATTCAGTTCAATACACAACGAAAATGATACATATCGCTGGCATGAATCGAAATCGTCAATTTATCGTGAGAATCGGGTGCGTATCGCGATTCGATCTGTGAATCGTATTAATCACGAGTCACTCGCGATACAGTGACGTCGGGTTATGGGTCGGGTATTTCGGAATCGGGAGTTAAAAAACTGAAAAAAAATGCTTTTTTTTTTCCTGACCGAAAATTAGTATAATAATATTTAATGACTTTTTAACCCATAAAGGAACAAAACCCTGGGTTTTAAAGGTCGCTTTCTCATTTTTCTCATTATTGTTCTGTCCACTTCTTTCCAACAACACTTTCTCGTCTTTTTCCTCAAGTTTTTGCAAAGAGAAGCTTCCAACCTATTTAATATCCTTTGTTTTGGTGATTTGGTTAAGTAATCTAGTTTATTTATTTATTGTTTCTCACTTTCTCAACCTATTTAATATCTTCCTACTCATTTATTAAGATGTCTTTATTTATTTATTGTTTTGGTAGCCTTGGTTTTTGATATTGTCTCTTTATTTATTTAATAAATGACTAAAAAAAGAGAAATGTTGTGGTTGACCCCACATGGGATTATTGTGAAAAGGTGAATGATAATAGATTGCATTTAAGATGTAATTTTTGTAAGGATGCAAAATGGGTGGTATTTTTAGAATGAAGCACCATCTTGCCGGTACGGGGAAAGATATAAAAAAGTGTATGCAATGCCCCGAAGATGTTAGAAAAAAGTTTGCAAACATTTTAGGAGTAAATGAGGATGATTATAATGAAGAAGCTGGGCAACAAAAAGAGGGTGAAGAGGAGTTTGATGTTGAGCAAAATTTGAAAAAAGCGAAAGGAACTATGGATGCATATTAACAAAAGTAACTGGTAAACTAACAAGATGAAATAATTAATGTATATTGTTCCATGTTTTTTCATATAGGACCAAGGAATTTGAATGCTAGGAGGAAAGGAAAATCAGTTCGTGTTGATGAAGATAATATTGAAGTTATTGATGATGATGATGATGATGAGGAGGAGGCGGAGGAGGAGGCCGAAAAAGAAGAGAGAATCGTTATAGAAGATGATGACGAAGACGATGATGATAATAAACTAAACATTGATGATGATGAATAGGATTTAGGTTTTAATTAGAGGAGTGATCAAGATGATGATTTTTATGGATATATTTTGGATTTTGGTTATTATTTTTTGGATACTCATAGTTGAGGATGACACCATGAAGATTCTTTAATAGTTACTTATTAATCTAAATATGACTAGTGGATTCTGTTTTTGATGACTTGTGAAGAAGTTTAAATCATATTATGTTATATAATTTATTGTAAAGTGTTCTCTATATTTTTATTTAATTTTCATAATTTTATTTGTTTTTTGTGCCGTATCTTACGAGACATATCGCGATACAATATACGATACATAGGGTTTTCGATACACGATATGTATCACGATTCAACAATACTCCTTGTCAACATTCATTTATATTACGTGGTTTTCAATCATTATAATCATTGCCCTTTGAAATTTGTGTAGTTACTGCACTGATAACATGTTAAAGAAGATAAGGGTGGAGAGAGAATATTAGTGAGGGATGAAACTTTTCATGAATTGATGTGAAGAATGAAGGGAGGTCACTCCCTATATAGTGCAAGGAATGCCTCTCAAAAGACTACTTGTTCTAATGGGACAATGTTACAATACGAGGTATTTTGACTTTACCACCTCGTTAGTTTTCAAAATTAGACTTTGCACACTATTTTGTTTTGCTTTATACTTTACGTCCAAAAAGGATGGAAACCATTGGTTGACTAGTCAAACCATTATCTTTCTATCACAAAACCCAAATTACCCTTAATGTACATCATGAAATGCCCAATCCACTATTTATTTTCGTTACTTAATACCCTTTATCAAGTTAATATATTAATTAAATAAGACGCTTTATTAAACCAGCTTTTTAATTACAATTTTTTTTGTTTTGTTTTCTCAAGAGCAAAAATATTAAAAAGAACGATTTTTTTTAATAAACAACAGTATTTTAAAACAATTTATTAAATGATTTTTTTTTTTTTTTTCGTTTTCTGTTTCTGTTAAAAGCTAAAAAAAATATCAGAGAATAGTTTTAACGTAAACTACCCGTCAAAAGGCTCCTAAAATTATCTAGACACCACGTTAGAGAGAAATACTCTTTTCCATTTCAAAATTCAAGTTTACCTCAAATGAGGCTTACAAGTGGGTATTTAAAGGGGACGAGTAACTTAGGTTCCAAGCTAAGACCCTAGTTACAAAAATGCCATTACTACTCCTTATCTCTAAATACAATAACAAAAATAAAGGAAAATACAAAAGAAAATAAAATTACTAATAAACCCTAAAATAAGGACCCATTTCCATCACTCTCTCCGCCTTCGAAAAACTCGTCCTCGAGCGTAGGAGATGAACGGTAAGAAAGCAAGGTAACCATCAAAAAGCTCCTCACTAGGAAGAAGATCCGTCATCGAAAACGCCCCTTGTACCGGCTTGCAATAACTCCTGGGAGAATAGGAACACAATCCAAACGTGGCCCGGCCAACAAAATCGCGACCCGAGATTCGTGTGATGAACCTCCTTAATGGTACGCCACGGAAAATTTCCTCTGAGCGCATATCAAAAGCTATCATAAATGGGTCCACATACCCACCACCTAAAACACCACCTCCCATCTCCAAATCAACCCCAAGAGAGATAACCTCCGGTCCAACCTCATCAAAAATGTCAAAAAAATCCCCAATACACAACCCAATTTTGTCGCTTCGGTCTTTCTTGCAATCAACCGGCTTGGGAGGGGAGTTTTTATCGTTGATTTGACCCGCTTGGGTGAGTGAGGGAGGAAGAATGATTAGGTGGAGTAACTAATCTTGGACTAGTCGTCGGTAATCTTGAATGAAGCCTCGAGAGTTAATGAGGGCAGAAACGTAGTTTTTTTGATGTTTGGGGTTTGAAGAATGGGTGGGTGGGTTGGAGTGTTTGGAGTTGAGAGGGGTTAGGGTTTAAGTTGGGTTGGGGGTTTTTGGGTCGAGGGTTGGGGTCGGAGGGTCGGTTTACGGCCTCATGTTGGGTCGGCCGGCAGGGACTCCGATCGGAACAGGGGCGGGGTTCCAAGGGGAGCAGTCGGATGGGGGGGGGGGGGGGGCTTACCCGGGTCAGAAATGGGTTTGCCCAGGTGTTTTTTTTTTGGTTTTGGATTGGGTCGAGTAGCTTGGGATTTGGGGCCTGGGCTAGGGCAGTCGGGGTGCGCTGGATTGTTTGTTCGGAAGGCTGGGAGGGGCAACCGAAGGTAGGCAGCCAGGGGTAGGGTGGGTTTTGGAGGGGGGGAATGGAGGTGGTGGGTGGTAGGCAGGGGTTGGAGTGGGATGAAGGGGAGGAAAGGTATGTCAGTTGGGGTAATGTGGGTTTAGGGCAGCGGGGTTGACATGGCAGGGGTGTTGAGAAGAGGGGGCGGAAGCAGGGGGTGGGGTAGAAGGTGTGGAGGGCAGGGGAGGGGTTGTAGGTAGGGATTTCTAAGGTTAGGGTAGAGTTTTGAAAATGGGTGTAGATTTGTTGTGATTGTACCCACTCTCCCGTTCGTTTTTTAATCTCTTCGTATAGTGTTCGGATCTTCTTGGAGCCATTGATTGTAGCGTACGATTTTGATAATAAAAATACACCAATACACCAATACACCAACACCAATGTGGAGCGATATTCGCTCTGATACCAATTTGACGTAACCCACCCGACAAAAGGCTCCGAAAATTATCGAAATACCACATTAGAGAGAGAAATACTCTTTTCAATTTCAAAATTCAAGTCTACCTCAAATGAGTCTTACAAGTGGGTATTTAAAGGGGAGGAGTAGCTTAGGCTCCAAGCTAAGGCCATAATTACAGAAATGCCATTACTACTCCTTACCTCTAAATACAGTAACAAAAATAAAGGAAAATACAAAAGAAAAGAAAATGACTAATAAACGCTAAAATAAGGATCCATTTCCATCAAGTTTTCTATCCATAAACATACGCCCCGTTTGGTTGTCCCGTAATTGTAAATTGGATAATTAAATTTACAAATTGGCCCATTAATTGTGTTTGGTTTCATTAATGAAATGATTCATTAATTGTCCCATTTTAGCTCATGTGTAAAATCTGAAATTAGATCATTTCACAAAAAACGTGAAATGAATCCATTTGAGATAGGAGTGACATAAAGTGCATGTCCCCTCTCCCCCTCCCCTCCCCCCCCCCTCCCCCCTCTATTTTCCCTCTCTCTCTCTCTCTCTCTCTTGATTTGTTTTTACCTTTTTTTCATAGAACCTTAATATTAATTTCAAATTACCAAACATAGTGTAAAATTGGATTTAACTCATTTCAAATTCACTCATTTACAATTCACTAATTCACAATGAACCAATTTACATAATCAAACAATTTGCGCAACCAAACTGGGCCATAGTAAACACAATTTTTTTTTTTAATTAGTATTTTTTTATAGATAGTCATATCAGTTTTTCGTATTAAAAAAGTGTTTTTATTCTCCCATGTAGAATGGAAAATGAGAATCCATGTGTCCGACCCCATATTGATGGGATTAAGGCAAGGATGATGATGATTCTCCCTGTTTTCATCTTCTCAAATAAAGAAACTCTTTACTTTCTTTTTTGCTTTCATTTTCTCTATTAAAAAAATAAAAAATACGAAAAATTGGAAGAAAAAAAAAGAGAACAACCAGTTTTTTCTTTCTACATATAAAGAGTTTTTTGCATTTTAAATTTAAAATATTTTTAAAGACAACTTATTTTTTTATTTATCTATTTTTTATTTATAAAAAACAGTTTTTTTTTATATTAAATAACATACATTTTTTTTAAAACAAATAAAAAATAGTTAAAAATACGTACATTAAAAAAAGAAGTTAAAAATAACAGTGTTTCTATCTATAAAAAAACTGTTTTTCATAAATACCGTACAATCATTTTTCATAAAAGCTTAAAAATAACTGTTTTTAAATAACTTACAGTTTTTTTTTTTATTATATACAGTTAAAAAATAATGTAGTTTTTTAATTAAAAAAAAGAACATACAGTTATTTATTTATTTATTTAAAAATAACGTACTTTTTTTATAAAATTTAATAACGTACTTTTTTCAAAATAAAAAATTGTGTTTTGTAAAACAGTTTTTTTCTCACTTTCTATTTAAAAAAAATTAAAAACAGTTTAGAAAGAATGGGAAAAAACTAGGATTGTGCATTTAATAATGTACAATAAGGGTAATTTAGGCTTATTGTAGGAAAGATAATGGTTCAACTAGTCAACTATCAATTAGTCAGCTAACGGTTTTCATCCGTTTTAGTGGCAAAGTCTAAAGCAAAACAAAATAGTTTACAAAATCTAATTATGGAAACTAAATGGGTGGTAAACTCAAAATGTCCCTTGTAGATTATTAGAGTCCAAACTAAATTTGAACATCCAAATTAAATATATATTATTATAACGTGAACAAAGATGTGATGGTTTTGTTAAATGGAATAACGACAAATATAAAACACATGTTCTTACATTATGAGCTATAAACGAAGAACAATATACACTATGTTAGTGGGATGACACACGGAATTTCAACTCCGTTGTAGGACTGTAAGCTAGTGAAGTGAGTTGAGCCAACTTTATACTTTAGGTACCTTAGCCTAGCTCGAGATACAAATGGTCACAAGTAAGCTTTTACTTAAGTATAGGGCTATATGGGTGTATGTGAACAAGGCTCTAGCCAAAATATATTGCTTTTAAGCTTACTTTGAGAGTGACGATTCTGTCATGATGGTTTTGTGCGATTCAAGCTGAGTATTGGAACATTCAACCTTGTCTTGGCAAAAATCAAATGCTTGTCATGCCCTCTGCCCTCATCGGGTTGCGACGTGAGGCACTACCGTGGGTCATGTACTAAAATAAATCAAGGTCAAGCCTAAGCTCATATGGCCAAAACGCGACCTACAATAAGACCTTCGCTCAATTCACCATATGGATAAGTATTTCTTAAGAAGATAACTACATAAATGGGCTCACAACCTCGAAGATACAATAAAGTCCACAGTCTAATAATAAGTAAGCCTCATCTATAATATTGTCTTTATCACATACAGTGAAGTACTTAGTATCCATGACCTATATGAACATCTTAGCCTCAAATATAGAAAGGCAAACAACTATTGAACACTACATTTAAGGCCTCGACTCTAACTGGTCCACAACCTCCACTCACTCCTCAACTCGCTAACCCGAGGAAACAAAGGTTAAAAAGAATATGTCCATTCAAATGACTCAACAAGGGACATTTTGTTTTGTAAAATCTTCACCCTGGGCATCTCATGTCCGCGGTGAACAAACCGCGATAACCATTCCCTTGCTCACGTCAAGGAAACTCACCTGCCCAATAGTTGTAGTACAAAGAGTAATACTCCTTGAAAGCTAGTTATTCTTCCCAACGTCAAGCATGTAATAGGAAATGAGTCAAAACTAATTCGTTATCTCAATGCCTTAACATTAAGCACGAAGCAAAAGGTCAGAGCTAAGCCCACACAGATGAGTGGCCCACATGAGGCACCTCGTGCCTCAGCCATGACTCTATAAGAGGTCATGAAAGAATGATGCAGACGCCCAAGGAGATGACCCCATAGTCCGCGGTCAACTTCGAAGGAGTTAGAAGTCACTATCTATGAAATGGAAATGGTAGTTTTGCAATATGATAGTTCTTGCACAAGCATTTATAAAGTCTAAATTTAAAGATTAAAGCCCCAAATCCTAACCCAAAATCTCAAGAACATGAAGAGCTTGTTATGAACTCCAAATGATCCAACCACAACCAACTTCAAATACGAGGAAGAGAGAAAGATAATCAATTAATAGACTTAAGCTATCAAATGCAAGTTAAATGAATGATAAAAAACCTTGGCCATGGTTCGAGTTAGAAACTTGATTCCAAAATGGAAAGGTTAGTTATGTAAAATGGTAGTTCTCAGTCTTGTGACAAACATTTTAAAATTTGGATCTAAATATTAAAACCCCAAACCCTAATCCAAATTTTCAAGAACATGAAGAGCTTATTATGAACTCCAAATGGATCGAACCTGAATCAACATCAAATACTATGAAGAGAGAGATAATCAATTAGATAGCCCTAAGCTATCTAATGTAAGTTAAGTGGACGATAAATGGCCTTGGGCATGGTTTTAGAGTTGGAGCAAATTTCATCAACTTAACCAGGGCTCGTCTCAGGAGGAAGAAACATAGAAACGAGGGTTTTGAAGAAGAATCAACAAAGAGGATCCATTACCTTAGTGTACTTTTGTATGACAATCACCTCATTCGGCCTTCTGCCCTCCGCATGTGCCCCTCCATGGCCGCGGTTTCACGCAGTCACCAGGATCTCCCTCACTCTTTCTCTAGCGTCTCTCTCAATTCTCTAGTAGCCTCCAAACGCCAAGACTACTATTTAATGAATTAGGGTTGAACCTAGGGTTCCCCAGTATATGACTCCTTCTCCTAAAGTGTTCTCGACCTAGAATCTTCTAGAAGATCCTATTCTTGCTCACCAAGTGATAATTTGTTTGGTCCACCTAATTGGTCTTCATCTTTTACTTAAGAATGAAAAGCCCGTGGACTCAATCAAGGCCTCGGTCGTCTCCAAAGTCGTCTGGCATCTCCAAAACGTACCAAGTCCATATCCCAGTGTAAAAATGGACAAATACGGAGCGGATACTATGCTGTCCATTATCCGTATCCATTTACAAGTGCACTATTTGTATCCTTATCCACTCAGATAGTATGCACAATTATCCTTATCCGTATCCTTTTGGATATCCCGGATTCGAATAATATATACGTATCCTTTATATTATTTAATATACATTCATTGTGCTTATCAAGCATTGATTTGAAAATTTTCTAAATATTAATAAAAAATAGTTTTTTACACAACATTCTAAATAAGATCAAATATATTATTAAATATGACTTGAAAAATTGAGAATCAAATTTTAGGAGACTTTAAAACAAGTGCTAACATTTAATGTGTAAGTCACCCTTCGTTGACCTAATAACAGGTCATCTCGGGTCAATAAGAGTTTGAAAAATCATTTTAGTGAATACATAAAGGAAGAAAAATTAGGTTTCAACTACTTTACATTGGCACGACCATTATATATGAGTTGTTGTGAATATGTCAACCAAATGGGACAATATCCAAAGTTATAGTAACGTTAGATAACAAGATGATCAATGCAAAATAAATACAGTGTGTAAGATGGTATTAAAGACGAGACAAAGGGATAAAGATTTATCGTGTTCAAACCTTAAATAGTTGATTGTTTAAATTGTTTCCAAAAAATCATCCAGATAATAACTTTACAAATATATATATATATATAAATAAAATAATCGATAATATTACATGTAAGGATATCTAGAACGGATAACCGTAAATAGAGATAGTCCGTTTCAGATACGGATTATCCAAAGCGGATACCTTAGTATCTGTATCCGTTTTTCTTGGATATTAAAAACTGGTATCCAAATCCCCTCTACCGGATTTCTATTTGTATAAATAACTGCAAAAAACGGATTCGAATACCGGACCGATTCAGATTTTAGAATATCCGTTTACACCCCTACTCCCAACCCGGCCTTTAAGAGACCTCAACTTAAACCTACACATTTCGCGGCCTAGAGACTGCGGCGCCACTGGATCCTGCAATGGTACTACTTCCTGGCAGCGAGTTATACTTATAATACTCTTAGAGATTGGATCTCAGCCTTCCACATAACATTGTCGTTTTGTGGCGTCTCAAACTTAAAGTGTAATTGCTTCAAAGTAATGTTTCCACCCTCAAGGCCGCGACCACATCCAAAGTCGGCCTAACTTCTTATAAGAAGTAGTTCCATCCCATGCTCGCAACTCCTCGGCATTCATGTCTCTTGACATGTAGGCTATGTAGGCCTGAGTTCTCAGACTCCAAGGTCAGACTTCCAAGTGGCATTTTGAACCCAATGGTCGTGGCCCCCCTTCAATGCCTCGGCACTTAAACCTCGGAGTTGGCATTCCTCTACCACAATGGCCAAGGACTCTGCCTTGGGCATTCAACATTCCTCTCACTTGAAAAAGTTCGACAGTCTGGGTTCCGGGTGTTGCATTGGTGCTCGTACTTGAAGCGTATTCATGTCTTGACTGTTTTGTTTAAGTTCTGATCACTGCTGTTCTGCCAAGCTTGAACCAGGCTCTTGTGATTGCAATTTCATTAATGATGGTGGGTAAAAAGTGTAAGAGGCATCTCTAGGTCAAATGATAGCCTGATACCAAGGACAATTTTTTGAATCGTATCATCTTACATTAAAAAAAATGTTGTACGCTTATTTCCTAAATTGAAAACATAACTTTAGAAGGCAAAAACAGAAAAATCATCCATGGATTGGTAAGAACTGGATTTCAGACCCCCCAAAAAAGAAATATTAAGAAAGAAAATAAAATGAAAGAGAAAACAAAAAAAAAGGGGAATGAGAATAATTAGAAGTTCAGGACGGTATTGCTTGAGGTTGAGCACAGGAAGAGACAAGCTCTCCAATATATTTGTCTCTTTGTCTTTGAATGCAAATATTATGTGCAAAAACTCCATCCATAGCGTGTCCCACAGAGGATTGACCATTCTAAACGTACTATTGAGGATTATTTAAGTGCTCTAGGAGACCTGGATACCCCGATTCATAAAAATAGTTTTGATTACAATGTTTTACATTATTATCCAAAATAAGATCCAGAGTTGATAAAAGGATAACCAGTTCACATGGTCAAGCAAAGCCCTTTCCTGCATAATGAACCGCACCTCGACTTTGCACATGGTTAGATTTTTACTCCGCAGGAATGAAAATTATGCTCAAACATGGCTTGTCTTCTAAAATGTATGAACTTAGACAAGCGATTAAATGAGACAAGCCTGATTTGTTTGAGAGCAACTCGAATCTTTCAGTCTTGAGCTCGCCAATTCTAAACTCAAGTACTTTTCTTTTTGTAAGCATCAACTAACATATGTTGTTGAGTTCAACCTTCAGTATATGGTTGAGCTGGCTCGTTGATCTATGCAATCTTTTAACTTAGCTGATCATCCTAGCACAAGGAGCTTAGCATCTTGTAACCTCTCCTGCTAGGTGCTCTCCTTGAGATGTTGTCAATTAATATTAGATGCACTTAGAAATCATGGCACAATCAATGCTTGTGCAATTTTAGAATGAATATGCTATACAATAAATGTGTATTTGAAGATTTTGTATAGTTTCTAAACTATTGGGTAGCATTCATATAATTGGTAACAAAATATAAATTTAAGAGGTCATTGTGTAATTATCACTATATTGAGGGTTCTCCTTGTATTTGGATAATATATATTGATAGATATTTTTAAGTGATTACCTAGTTACTTTACTAAATGAGGTTATAGACATTGTATGGACATAGTCTTTCTCTCCCTCTCCTTATCCCCTACTATATATATATATATATATATATATATATATATCCAACATACCTTCTAACAACATACCTATGAACATATCCATTTTTAAAAATAGTAAAAAATATATTTTTCAACCACATTTGGTATTCATGATCTCCATAATGAGGAGATCATCTAAAAATAATTTCATCCAAAAATACTTGGAAAGTGGGTCTGATGACAATCACAAGTTTCAACGCTTAAAAATGCACGCATTCATCCAATTTTCAAACCACCCACTTCCAAGTTGTATTTTTGGATGAATTTTTGTAGATGATCTTCTCATTAAGGAGATCATGTATATTAAATTTGGTTGAAACATATATTTTTTAACTATCTAAAAAAATGGGTACGTCATAGGTATGTTGTTAGGAGGTATGTTGGAGAGCTTGTAGATATATATATATAGTAATAAATGATGTTTTTAGTTAAAAGGAATTTGTTTTTTAGGGGATTGACTCAACTAAAATTGTAGTGTTGGTTTAACGCCAAACATGAAAGGATCAATCCATAAATCAACCACCATGAAGCTGGATGAGAAAGCTTATAATTACTAAACTTCTGAACCTGGCAGTGGAAATCACCAAACTTTAGTTTGTAGATTACACATGGATTAACCTGCCAACATGCATAATAATTGAATTTAATGTATAGTAAAATCGTATATCTAACTGTATATATGCAATTTTGTTGGGTCTGCATGTAGAAAGCTTGTAACATAAGACTAACAGATACTCAGAATTATAGATTTCTCATACTCAACCCAACACCATCAGATGTGGGAAAATGATTTCAGCATAGGTGTCTACTCGACTCTTACTCTATTTGATACTGTCCTTATCACGAATTATGAATCAAGTTTGTCGAGCAGGTTTTCCCCTCTCCTTATCCTAGACTGGGAATTGAGAAATTATGACATAATCTTACAAAAAATTTATACATGTATGCATTCATATATACAGCATGCTTTCTATCAACCATACGTTAATGAAAAAGACGTATCTATTTATTTATCGCTAAGGTGGTGAAAACCATTGATTAAAAAGAAAACACATGGAATAGTAAGGTGGGGAAAATCCCTTACCAAAATCTCATATTACTCGTGCTCACCGTCTTAATCTATTCTAACTAAGTTGTAAATTATCTGGTATTACCCCAAATTATTTTCTCTCAATGTAGTTAATTTGTATTTTCGTTTTGAGCATAAATACATGTTTCCTTCTCTCCTCGAATTCATGTTACATTCTGATTCCATGTAAAAGAACATATATTACTGCCAGTGGCGAAGCCACCCTTTCACTAAAGGGGATATTGCCCTCTTTAATCTTGGGAAAATTAGCTCTAAGACGCTTACTTGATTTGTGAATAAAAATATATATTAATTAAATTTGTCCCCCATGATTTGGGAAAAATGTTAATACCAAAAATTCCTGGCTCCTCCCCGGTTACTGCAGCATGGAAATGATTGTTTTTTAGCATGTGCATAGTTGGTTTTGGATGCAACACAGTCCCACTGATGTGCAATAGTTCATCATCTTGCTCTTTAAAGAAGTCAGTTCTAGGTAAATGCATTTTTCAAGGAGGACGATAAGCGTTGCTAGAGGCCACTTTTGATTTAAAAAAAATAATTCACTGCACTGGTACCTGGGACAATTTTCTTTGTGGGTCATTTCACTGACCTTTATAATTAAAAAGAAAAGATAGCAGCAAATCAGAGAAGTGGTGATGAAATGTAATTATGTTCCTATAAATTTTACCTTTTTTTTAGACCACCAGTGTCATATAAGGTTCTTCAACATCCGCAAAGCAAATAAACTCTTAACAGCTGAAAAGGGGCTCGCAACAGCCAAGAAACTCTTATACATTAAGTTGGCCCCAGAATGTTTCAAATTCACCCTCAGCGGCTAGCTATACCACTTCAACTCTTTTGTGTTTGTTCCTGCTTCTAGCATAATTGTTTAAAAAAAAAAATCAAATTTCTAGCCTATTCTTGTTTGGCAAAAGATGTAGTTCAGCAGAAAAGTAATGGAGTTACTTGTCACGCAAGCCTTAGAAAATATACTTTTCAGTTCGTGGATCATTAAGTACTACGAGTTTATAAATACACAAGGCTGTATATAGGTTCCCTGGTTGTCTGGGTGATACAAATACTCTCTCAATCAATCTCTCTCTCTCTCCCTCTAATGTAAGTGTGCGGAAACGAATGTAAACAACCACCACCAAAACCCTAAGGAGTTTAGGGCTGGAAGACTCTAATTTTCATTGACGTAAATCACCCGTCAAAAGGCTCCTACAATTATCTCAACATCAATTTAGAGAGAGAGACACTCTTTTCTATTGTCAAAATTCAAGTCTACCTCAAATGAGGCTTACATGGGGGTATTTAAAGGAGAGGAGTAGCTTAGGCTCCAAGCTAAGGCCGTAATTTACAAAAATGCCATTACTACTCCTTACCTCCAAATACAATAACAAAAATAAAGGAAAATACAAATAAAATAAATAAAGAAAATACAAAAATAAAATAAAATGCGATAAAACCCTAAAATAGGGCCCATTTCCATCACTCTCCCCTCTTAAAACCAAGCTCGTCCTCGAGCGCTAAAAAAATTGGGGACTCGTGAGGAAATTCCAAAAAAATTGATGCAAAAAACTTGTGGGGACTAAAAATTAATTTCTGAAACTTGAGGGGGCACATCCCACAAATCTTGGTCTTCATTTCTTCATCTTCTCTCTTCTTCTCCACTTTCTTCACCCAAGTAAACCCTACAAAATTCCACTCGAGTAAAAAACCAACGTTTGGAAGCGGGTAGAAGGGTTTGGGGTTGGGTAGGGCAGCCCAGGGGGTTCAGATCAGGCCTAGGGAAAAAACCTAGGTTTTCGGGAGCAATTTGGGGGTGGGGGGCCTGCGCGACCACCAGGGGTGGTCGGCGACCAGGAAGGGAGGGGAGTGACTGGGTTTGTCAGTGATGGGGCGAGAAGGCAGGGGTGGGCTGGGACTGCTGTTGGCAGTGATTTTTTTGCTATTGGGGTGGTCGGCGGGTGGGCAGGGAGTGACCGAGGGGGTTTGGGAGTTGCGGCGGCCTCGGTTAGGGTCGCGGTTGTTATTTTTTTGGTTGGGGCAGCAGGTAGGTTTTTTGGGGTGGAGTAGAGGGTTTTTGGGCTCCGATGGTGGCGGGGTAAGGCTGAGGCAGCGGAATGGAAGCTAGGGTTAGGGTTTGAAATGGGGGTCTAGGGTTTGTGGTTCTTCTTGGGTTGGGGCAGCCATGGGGGTTGGAAGGTTAGGTTTTAGCCCTAGGTTAGCAAAGAGTTGGCCATTTATTGTTGCAATTCCGCCATTTGTTATTTCAACTCTAGAATCTCATCTTCCTGTTGTTTGGATCTTTTGGGAGCCATTGAAGAGTAGTGAACGATTTTGATAAAAAAAATACACCGAGATACACTAACACCACTATGGAGCTTCATCCGCTCTGATAACAATTTGACGTAAACCACCCGTTAAAAGGCTCCTACAATTATCTAAACCAATGTATAGAGAGAAACACTATTTTCTATTGTCAAAATTCAAGTCTGCCTCAAATGAGGCTTACATGGGGTAATTAAAGGAGAGGAGTAGCTTAGGCTCCAAGCTAAGTCCTTAATTTACAAAAATGCCATTACTTCTCCTTACCTTACAATAATAAAAATAAAGGAAAATACAAAGAAAGAAAATAAAGAAAATGCAAAAATAAAATAAAATAAAATGCGATAAAACCCTAAAATAGAGCCCATTTCCATCACTCATACTCTCAAAAGTGGTAATGTATTACAAGCTAAGGGTCCCCTTTTAACCAAGTGGAGAAAATGAACAAAAACAAGAATGCCCTCACTTGATAAAGATACAGGACATGAAGTTATAGACTTATAGCTATGCTCCTGCATCATTCCCCCTTTGTAGTGGGAGAATCAGGCATAGAATTTTAGGTCAACATGTTGCTGCAAAGTAGCTCCAATGGTCTAGGAGCTCTAAGAAACAGGATGTCCGACCCAACTGACAAGGAATTGTGTCGTCCGTCCAGTCGGGTAGGTGAATGTCCTGAATGCCCTCAACACGGTTAAGATGTGCACAAATGGAAATGTGTGCTTAATGCAGAACTTGGGTGAGAGGTCTGACAACGCAGAATGAGAAATGGCCTAAAATGGCGCTTTTATTGTTTGTGTTCCTTAACCTTGCCGTCTCTCCTTATGTAGGTAGACCATAACCAATCGTAAGTAAACCATAACCAAGTCTGGCTGAAATTACAACCTTGTGCGCAAACGCTCTTGTACGTCCGTGTGTGTAGATACTATTCAAATGGTGAATTCAGCGGTCTTGAGCCTAACCGAAACTGTGGAGAGTTCTATCAAGTCAACGGGCATATGAGGACAGGGGCCCAAGACAATCTGTAAAGGTGAAATGATGGTGGACCGGTTAACGGCGTAGTTGAAGGAAAACTCGACACATAAAAAACAATGTCCGACGTCTGCGGCTATCAATGGCAAGGCATCGTAGTAGCTCTCCAACGCTACGGTGGACACGTCTACTGAAAACTGGGGGGAACACCTCAAAAGTTGCTGCACCTAAAATGCCTGTTGAAACAAACTTTCCTGTCGTAAGTGATTCTGCAAGGAACACAGAATAACCGGACGATCTCTATGAAATACAGGTTGGCTACATGGGATGCGTTGGTTGTTGGTGCATGAAATGAAATGCGCAATCTTCGAAAACCTGTCCACTATCCACGCTACGAAGATGGGATCATGTCCCTTGGTTGTTCAAGAGAGGTTCACCATGAAATCCATAGCATTGTCTTGCAACCACCTCTTTGGGATAGGGAGGAGGGTGTACATGCCAGCATTGGAGTGTTGGCCGTTCGGCATGTGAAAAACATAGCATTTCTGAATATTAATGATGGTGTATCGAACAGGGATGACGAGGGGTCTAGAACTCTGAAATCGTGGCAGTAGTCTTGTTTGCCGCCAGTTGTCGGTGATGAGGGGGTTAATGGGGCAAACTTGAAACCTCCTTAGGTTAATGGAGAGGCCACTTGGCTTGGATCACTAGGAACCCTCCTTCATTCCATTCACTCGAAATCTCCTCCATAGATGAAATCAACCACGTTGTGCTACCAATTTTGATGTAAATGTGTGGAAGCCAATGTAAACAACCATCACCAAAACCCTAAGGAATTGTGGGCTGAAATCTCTTAAGTCTCATTTATAGTAATGAGTTACAAGCTAATGGTCCACTTTTATACTAACGGGTGGAAATGAATAAAGACAAGAATATCCTCACTTAATAAAGATACAAGAAAGACAATAATGGCTATGGCTATGCTCTCTCTCTCTCTCTCTCTCTCTCTCGTTTGTTAGAGTCCTAATTTCTTTTCGTCCATAATACTAAAGAAATCTGCTTCAATTACCCACTGGGCTAGGAACCATCATGTTACTTAACTGTATTTATGTACATTCGTGAGGTTGCATGCATCCATTATTAATTTAATGTCTATACAGTTTCTATATTAATATGGAATTAAATCTTCTCAGTAATTTCATTTTGTAGGATAGTAAGGACAGGAGGATACAAGAACTCACCATGGAGTTGGAGCGTCAGGATTGGCTATGTGATCTTTATCGAGAGCAGCTAATCACAATTTTGAAAAACATTGAAGATCAAACTGAGCTTATGTCAACAAAAATCCAGTTAGTTGTTAAAAATGTGAAAGAATTTGAAACAGAAGCACTAGCTCCCAAACAATAGATAGCCCGAGGATATAAAGGGTATGTATTTTACTTTATCTTTTAACGTCCGTTTGTTTTGACAGCCAAGTATTCTTCTTTCATATACTCTGGTGATGTAAAGTGATAATTTTTGTATTTCGAGTTGTGGTAAATTTAAGAACTAATTAGCACAGGTGCGGATGCGACACAATGCGAGTGCGGCGATTCGAAATATATTAAAAAAGTAGGATTCAGGTTCGCTGGGAAATATAATAAAAATATAAAATATATTATAATATGTGACACCCTGCCTACTAAAATATCCGGTGGCCAGCCTGTGATCAAAATAAAAACGTTGGTCTCATATGGCTCATCCTTAGCATCATTTTCGAACACATTTTAAAGTTACTAACCACTTAGTAATTTAAATAGATTGGTGCCAAATCTTATCTTTCATTAATTAACAATATGCGGAAATAAATAATAATAAAAAGCATCCACACAAACTGGTAACTGAATCCAACATAGATGAATAATATAAATAAGATGACCGAATCAACTTTCGGTTCAACAATAAAATACAGCAGTAAACTGAAACCATAACCTGGATACACAAGGTTAACTAAATAACTGAATAACAAATCTGAGGGCGACATGCCCAAATGAGTACTGAAGTAAAGATCCTACACTAGGAATAAATAAACGAAGCGTCTATAGCAAAGTCTTGCAACTTCCACATGAGCTGCAGTTACGCATCTTTGGATCAAATCCTTAAGCTGGCATCCCTGTGACTGGACACCTAAAAGGTGTTGAAAAAGATTTTGACACGGGTCAGAGCCCAAGTAAAACATTTTGAAATTTTTTAGCAAGCTGCAATAATTAAATATGCATGCTCACTCTTCATATTTAAGCTAGTGTCGCACTCTCTTGAGGTATAGCTCACCCCTCATCTATATGCACACCTAACACTTGTCTGCTATCCTTCCTAGTTAAGCGACCCCACTTAACTAGCCGTATCACACTTCTTTTTACCGCACTACTCTAATCCGAGTATTCTTACTTTGATTATTGAGTATCTTTTCATTATCTTATTAATCGGTTCAACTATATTAAATCATATAACGTTCACACTAGTTTAATAGGAAACCCATTTTTAAATCATATAACTTTCACATTAGTTATGTAAGAAACTCCTTTTTAATTCATATAACTTTCACACTAGTTATATAAGAAATACATTCACACTTATGTATTAATCCTGTATATAATTACGTGCTTATATTATATACATATTAGTATGCTACAACATTCACATGTATGTCGTATATATCCATCCTCCCGAGTAACGACTCATCGGATGTTTTCTCTAAAATGCTATCACCCTAGGTATACTCAATCCACCAGAATACCACGAGACGGTTAACTCACCGAATCAGAAAAATAAAAATAAGCGTAGCGGAGGCGGTCATAGTTCCCCGGGTGTGAGACTGAATCATATCCAAGACGGCTCACCCCGAAAATAATCACAACATATAAATACTGGAGGCTATGACCTGGGGATTATACTCTCCCTGCTCCTCAAACCAGGGGATTCACTCACACCGCGCACTAGAGGAGTATGGATTCCTATAATTATCATTCACATCGATATCTATAAAGCACACAAATATATATATACTATCACACTACCGTATACATATATTTAATAAAAGTCCGGCTAACCCGTGCCTAACACTCGTAGCACTAGCCCAAATGCCAAAGTCTATATCCCGACTTGTAATTTAATTAATCACACATTAATTATTTTGTCATTCAAGTTGTGTCACCAACTACAATATCCCGACTCACTCATTCGGTCCGTATCTTCATCTCTTATAATTTATAATACGAAATTCCACTATTAAAGTTAACATCCCTCGTTAAATTTTATATTCGATAATTTATTATACAAACCTATAATAAAATAAACCGGCTACCCCGTGCCTAACTCCTGTCGCACTAGCCTGGAAAAATATCCTAGTCAAACCTCCGACCCTTAGTTAAATTGATTTTCACCTCAATTAATTTTTATCCAAGTGGTGTCACTCAACCATAAACCCGGACTCCCTAACTTGGTCCGTATGTTAACCCTTTATAGAATTTAGCACTCTGAGTCCGTAAATAAATTTTACATCTTTATCTTCCTTCACAATCATTTATTATTCACCCCTTAAGTCCTTAAGTATGAGAGAAATACAACTTTCACTACTGTTAACTCTTTAGCTCACAAAAGGATCTTAGGCCAAAAATAAAAATAGGCCGAACTGGTAAGGATTTCCTCGCGTCGCTCGAACGACTCCCCAGGTCGTTTGAACGACCAGTGTACGTCGCCCAGGGTCGCTGGAACGATCGACTGCGTTTTGTCACCTTCATTTCCTGCTGTGATTTCCGCCATGGACGAGTTCTTTCAAGCTTATAATTCCAACCAGAATTTACCCAAACATATCTAACATTCACCCTTCCACCAACAGATTTGAGTCACGAATCACATCTTCAAACCTTATTAAAAAACAATAAATTTTCTACCTTCAATAATTTATTTACGTTTTGGGTTTTTCCCCAATTCAATCATTCTTCCATCTCAATCCGATTCTACACATATTTGTAGATGTAATTACTACTGACTTCCGAATTAGAACCCTATTTCAAGCAGTAGAATATGATTCCTCATCATCTATTCCGTGTTAATTCTACACATCACATATAAATCCTCAAAACTCATTTTCGATGTAATAACCCACCCCAAAATGAATATGGTTTACACCCACCATGATATGAATCGCAATACCGCAATTTAAATGAAAGCAAGTTTAACTACTTGCTTGGATAAATTCGTAGGGTCAGATTTCCTTTGAAGTAGACGAAGCTTTGACGAAGAATACACCCCTCTTCTTGGTTTGGCTCCCAAATTCTCCCTCTTTTCTCTATGCAAAACTAGAGTTTTCTATCTGAGTTATGTCAGCCACAAACTCCCTAATGTAGGTTTTATATTGCTAATCCCGAAATTAAGCCTACAGGCCAAATTAAAATGACTCAAACATCCCGTGTGAGCCCGGTTATGCCTAAAAATGCCCCGAGACCCAATTACTACCCTCGTGTACTCTTTTTCGACTATCTCGACCTATTCGGAATCAACCGTGCACTCGGAATTGCCATCCGAGTCACTTTACTAAAATCTTTAACCTCGACCTCAAATTACGACACATGTTATTAAAAAAAAAATAGCTCGAATTAATTAAATCTCAATTCACTAATTTAATTAAATCCTCTAGATAATTTAAATCCTAAATCACCAAATTAATTAAATTATATATCCTCATATATACGGGGTATTACATATTTCTTAATTTAATGTAGATAGTACATTAGGTTTTATACAAATTAATAACTACTTTTATAAATCTCCAACATAAAAACATGGACCATAACGAAAAAAATTTAAGTGATAATATCATTCTTGAAAAATATCTATTCTCAAACAACTTTCCACTACTTAATTTTTGCTTTCGTAAAATCTAGCCATGTGTAACTTTCGAACACCACTTGTGTAAATCATTATGGAACTATTATCCAGTGGCACCACTCAAGGTCGAAAAATGTTGAAAGTTGATTTGCAATAAGACGATAATGTTATGCTTGAAGATCCACATCAATAACATCCACGCCAATGATTTTCAATTCAATATGGATCTTTCTAACTCTCGAATCTCTCTGTCTTTGGCCAACTCTCAACCTCTCTCCTTCTCAAAGTTCCATCCAATCTAGACTATATATCCTTATAGCTTCACAAGGACGTTGATAAATAAAAATACCAGAAATATTGGTTGACCTTAGTATTTTTCACGAGAAAAAACAGGGTTCTTAAAGAATCCATGAAGAATCCGTAATTAAATTTAATTAAAATAATTGGGAGGAGATTCGCACCCGATTCGGGTGTGATTCGGATTCGTTTACCATTTTGAAGAATCCGTGCTTCATAGCATAAGAATCACCTTCTCTTAAGATGATTAGTGTTTTCCGTGGTAGCATGCTCAAATGCGTTAGTTGAAGGATTGCTTTGTAGAATTGAATCTTTACTAGAATCCTGTTTGTTTCAATTATTTATCTTCTCTCTTAAATGCAGCTGGAGCTAACAACATGCATTTCTGCAAGAGAGCACGTGTAGCATTCAGCGTCATCAGTGTTCATATGACAGGTTTTTCATCATGAAGTTACTTCCTGTGTTATTAAAGGTAGATAGAGGTTTTAGGCTCATAATGTGGAGTGAAAATGGATTTATGACCTCAATTATGATATCGAGGCTACGGAAAGGTAAAAAGAAAATTGGATCTGTTGTTCCAACATATGTAAGTATCATAATAGCTGCAGTCTAGGATGTATTCACAATATGTGTGTGTGTATATATATATATTCATTTTATTTAGCGATCTGATGGAAAATAATTACATTTTAAATTATTATTTAGGTGAGTGTTTGAGGTTTTGAATAGCTAGTGGTTTACTAGAATTTGAACTTGCTGCCAATATTATGGCCGAATTTTTTCCAGCCTCATGCTGGCATTTGGCACAATACCAAAGCTTACGGCTACGAGGGATTAGTTAATATGGGTTAATACTTATTATATATCGACAATTTATGTTTAAATGTATTCCTTTTACTACCTAGTGATCTGATGAAAAATCATTATTTTTTTTAACTAACATTTAGGTTAGTCTGCAGCTTCTGGTGGTAGATCTGAATCTGAGCTTGCTGCCAGTCTTGTGACATAATTTTTTTTTCCAACCTTGTATTGGCGTCGGGCACAATTCAAAAGCTTATGGTTGTGCGGGACTAGTCGACATGCGTTAATACTTTTATATATTAATAACAACAACACAACCGACAAGCCTTTTCGCAATTGTTTGGAATCGGTCATGAATCCTATTTCTTACTCTGTTTTGTTTAGCAGAATGTCCTCGGTTAAACATATCATTTATTTCTTTACAATTTTCCACCAAGTCAGTTTAGATCTTATCTCTGCCCTAATGTTACCATCAATATTAACTAAATCAATATTTCTTACAAGGGCACTTATTGCTCTATGTTTGACGTGTTTAAATCATCGAAGTCGATTTTCTCCCAATTTATCTTTTATAGAATCTATTTCTACTAGACGTATATGATAATTTATAATTTTATCTTTTCGAGTTCTACCGCACATCCATCTTAGTATCCGCATCTCTACGATGCTCATTTTTTGCATATGTTTCTTTGTTGGCCCAACACTCCGTCTCATATAACATGTAACATGGCAAGACTAATGCTCATCCTATAGACGTTCCCCTTAACTTTAGTACTATTGGCCTATCAAATAATAAGACGGTAGCATTTCTCTATTTGACCTGACATGTTTTAATCTTATGGGTAACACACCACTAATATCTCTATTTCTTTAGATTCTCAAGACCAATCAATGAAAATAATCACTTCAGGTATCTTTTGACCATCAAGCTTCACATCTTCCCCACGTGTTCTTCTAGTGTACTCCATATACTTGTTTAGTCTTAATTCTTTTGAACCCTCTTGTTTATAGGGTTTTTGATGGAAATTCGGGCTATTTTAGTATTTTCTTGCATTTTAATTTCGTTGTATTTTTCTTTTATTAGTTGTCGTTTATTTTGTTATTTTCCTTAGTTGTATTATAGGGCTATTAGGTGGAGGCTTCTAGAACGCGACATCACATGGGCCTAGGCCTACTTCCTTATTTAGGGTTATGAGTGCCCCTTTCTAGATCCTTCCCTACTCTATAAATATCCTCTTATGTCATTAATGTAAATCTTTCTACACTTATTTTAATTGAGTATTTACTCTCTCGCGTCCGTGTCTTTCTCTATTGCCGTTGGCGATTCATTTTACGTCAATTGTTATCAGAGCGAGAACGCTCCACCCTTTATTGTTGTTGTTGGTGGTGTTGTATAATCAAATTGTAAAACAAAACAATCAATGGCGCCTAGGAAACCCACCAATGCTGAAAGAAGAAACGCCCGATTAGAAGAAGCGGTAGCAATGTTGGCCCAAAAAGTTGACTTACTCCTCCACGAGCCCCATCACCCCAGCTCCATCCATCACCCGCCACCCACAGACTTATCCCCCACCAAATTTCAGCACCCCACCCTCTGCTGCCACAGATACCCCAACCCACCGCCCGAGCAAGGCCTCGATTAAGCCCGCCCCTGACTGTTTCCCCTTCTGGTCATCCCACCGACCCAGTCACTACCCTACCTGCCGCAAAACAACCTTGGGAGCCCCGACCACCCCAATCGATAGGGACTCCTGACCGTCACCGCCCTTGAACCCCCTGACCCGCCTTTAGCCGCACGACCCACCCCTGACCCAAGACGAAACCCATAACCCTCTTTCCTCCTGAGCACCCTGACCCAATTATCTCCGGGGTCCTACGCCCTCCACCACAACCCAACCCGACCCATTTTCAGCCAGAACGACCCGCCCTACACCTACTGCCTGCTACGACTCGAGGACATCCATATCCACTTGCCTGCCATCACCCTTGCTCCTCCTGCCCGGATTCGAACCCGTGCCCCCCACTCTCGAGCAGATCAGCCCACCCCGACCCTTTTTCTCTGACCCCACCTGCTCAAATCCCTACCTGATTTGCCACCAACGGAACCCTTATCCGATTGGAACCCCTCCCAACACTTAAAAATTACATATCAATCCTTGAGTTTTTGAAAATTTCAAAACTGCTACTGAATTTTCTGAAAATTATTTTTCAACCCCCAACGTTTCAAAAATTCCATTTCCACCCCGATTGACTCTCGCAGCTTCATCCATGATTATCGGACGCAAGTCCAAGATTGATTGCTCCACTCAATCATTCTCCCTCACTCACGCACCCAATCGGGTCAAACTGAGGATAAAAGATCCCCTCTCAACCCAGTTTCTTGCAAGGAAGATCGTGTAACACCCCGCCTAATTAAATACCGGGTGATCAGTCATTTATTAAATTAAACCGAAGTGATCGGTTGGTTCATTCTTAGTATCACTGTCGAAAACCAATTTTTCTTTATTAATCACCTAATAAATAATTAAGTTAAGTGTCAAAACCTTTTCCCATTTAATTATACCCAACTAATACATTAATAAATTTTCCATTCTTGAAAACGTGAACTATATACATTCCTCAAGAATAAGATCAATACTAAATAAGGAACAAGTACTGAAATAAATGAGACTGGATGAAACACTCCAGTTCAAAGTCACAATCCAACAAACCATAATATCCTCGAGCGTAACAGAAATAAAGTATTAAAAGGAATTGAGTACAATCTTTAATAAATGATGGGGAAAGGGCGAAACATGCCCCAAATGGAATATCTGAACAGAGTAGAGAGAAATGATAGAAGCGTCTAAGTGCAAGGGCCTGCAACTCCCACAATCGCTGCAGCTCGCTAAACGATCCATGCGTCTAAGTCTGATGGCAACCCTGTGGCTGGGCACTATATATATATATATATATATATATATATATATATATATATATATATATATAGAGAGAGAGAGAGAGAGAGAGAGAGAGAGAGAGAGAGAGCGGAAGGTTCACTTACATCATGCACTATACATCACACCGTACATCACACCTAATTATAGGCCCTAGAAAACTTTTTTTTCAAATTTTATATTTTTTCCTTGAAATTAACCTTCCAATCAGCCCATATGCAAAAAATTAGGTCAAAATACATTTTGTAGCTATTTTTAAAAAAATTCACAAAAAACTGCTGGCGCAAACCCTTATAAATAAGGTATTTTTAGCAGTTTTTTGTGAATTTTTTAAAAATAGCTACAAAATGTATTTTGACCTAATTTTTTGCATATGGGTTGATTGGAAGGTTAATTTCAAGGGAAAAATATAAAATTTGAAAAAAAAAGTTTTTTAGGGCCTAAAATTAGGTGTGATGCACGGGTGATGTATAGAGTATGATATACTATAGCCTCTCTCTCTCTCTCTCTCTCTCTCTATATATATATATATATATATATATATATATATATATATATATATATATATATATATATATATATATATCAAAAGAGGGAGATAGCAAGAAACGGGTCAGAGGCCGAGTTGTAAAAATATTGGTTTTAGCAAGTATTTAAAACTGCAATGAAGCAAGTATTAAGTGCATGTTAGTTTCGAACACTCACATGAGATTCTCACGTCTCCATTATTGTGCACGCCTAACGTACATCTAACCCAACCTGGTTATCTATATCACTCCCAACTAGGCCATAACCTTATAGTTCTAACTATATCTCAAATGAGTATTCCGTATCGCCTATCCAATACGTTATTGAAATAGTTTATCCCCCATAACTAAATTCCATTATATTCTCCGTTCGAATGGGTAAACTTTTATTCACGGAAATCATTCTATTTCTCATTATTATAATATCTACTAATTTCACACAGTAGAATTTTCCCCAAGTAGAAATATCAACAAGCACATATGTACATATAGTCACAACAACCCTATATATATATATATATATATATAATCCTGCACCCTTAGGTTAAGACCACTTGGCGCAAATGCATACTCTGCTATCATGTCCTGGTGCATCGCTCGCTGCATATTGACAATTGGTTCGGCGTCTCCCACGAACCATGAATCTCATAACACAAATATTGGAGGCGAGCATACTCACCTGCCAAATGGGTCACGCACATACCTACGCTCCCATTCAGCCGTTGAAACTATCCTACGTCTCAGATAGCACGTATCCAAGTTCATATGCTCTGGGCACAAGTCAAATATCCCCCCATTGGGTCACCCAGGATAAGACTGTCCACTGCGCAAAACCGCCTCTCGATAGCAAGCAACGTAGGTATGCTATACACACAAATACAATCATATAATAGGCATTCTCACATCCTATTAAAAATCAAGGTATTCACCCAACCCTTACATGTATTTCCCATACGCAGTATTCTCTCATTACTACTTATAATATTATTATCTCGATTATTCTCTCTCGAAATTTCCACGGTTGACTCACTTTTCCAAAATATATAAGGTATTTCTCTACGAATATCCCCTAGCAATACTGCACTATGCTAAAATCATCAAATGATAGTTTTCCTCACTCAAAATAACTGTGCAAATCGAATTGAACTAAAATTGGATTTTCCAGATTTTGAAACTGTCGTTCGAACCATAACGACATCCATTCTCGTTCGAACCAGACTCAATCTCGTTCGAACGAGATTCAGCAAAATTCACCCCTATCAGACCTGTTACGTTTTTCGTCTATTACAGTTCGTCTTCTTCAGTTTTCAGTCCTAAAAACCTCTACTGTTCAAACCCAACACCAAAACATCAACTTAATTGATAACTTAACGGGCGTAGATGATTTATAGCAACCTAGAATCATCAAATCTTTACAATACATCAATTAAATATGGCATCCCCAAATTTAACCATTAAAACCCTAGTTTTTCAACTTTCCATTTAAGACCCATTAAAACCCAGATTCGTTTCTCAATCACAACATATAATTTCGGGATTTCTATTCTAGATACATAGGGATTCAATTCTTCATCAAGATAACTTTTAATCTATGGATCAAATTCTCTAAATTCACCCAATTCAAATCTAAATCATGTATTTGATACCTATGCTAACATGAGCACAATTATTACTAATATAAAGCAAGTAATAAACACTTGCCTCAATTTTGATGGTCTGATCCGTTGATGAAATTGGTATGGTTGTTTTTGTCGCTCTCCGATCTACATGTTGGTGGGATTTGTGGTGTGAGGGCTTGAGTTTTGCACCAAGAACACCCATGGAGCTCTTTTTCTTCCTCTGTGGTTCTCCGTCTCTCTCTCTTAGGTTTAGAAACTGACAAACTCCCTCTCACCCACGTACACTCATTTTTAATTATCTTATTTTCGTCATTAATTAAACCTCAAAAATGCAATTTACCAAAACGCCCTCCCGGGACGTCGGTTAGGGCTAAAATTGTCCCGGGACCCAAACTAAACCATCGGGTACACTATTCTGACTATTTCGACCCTTTCGGACTCAATAGTGTACTTGAAATGGTCATACAAGTTACTTAAAAATAATTTACTTCTTCAATCCATTAAATTAGTTCCGACACGACTCACGCGCGCCCCGACATAATATGCCAAACTGTCACGTTTCACATTCACGACAATTTCTAAAATTCTATAATTCCATATTACATAATCACACAGTAATATTCAATAATTTTCATCAATAAGTATTAACCCTTGGCACGCTAGTTAATAATTATTTTAAGGGGATCTTCCTATTAAGTCCTATTTGAAGGGGATATTTCCTATTAGGTCCTATCACAACATTTTTTCCTTAATAGGTCCCATTTGTGCATACAGTGAATATTCACGGTATGTTTACAAATGGGACCTATTGGAACAAAAATCTTATTTCATGGGACCTGATAGAACAAAAAAAAGATGTTAGGACCTATTGAACTACATTCTTAGTAAAACGGGACTAATTGGTAAAAAAACCTTATTTTAATCTGGATTAATTAACTAACAAATTAATTTCTCACCTCTTTAATTTAATTAATCCAACAATAATTGTTGATGTAAAAAATTAGATCACTCTAATAATTCAATCACAGATAAATAAATGAGACAAAAGATTTTAAAGTGGTTCAGCCTTATAAGAATGGCCTACGTCCACTGTTGTTTTATTGCTGAGTATTGGGAATTCTCAACTACAAGAAATTCAGTTTTGAATCCCAAAGTTTGGATTCAGGATTCCGTCCCCTTACAATGAGGATTGTACAATGTATTTATAGCCCTGAGGCTGTAATGTAAAAGGGTAATACATTTAATGATATACATATGAAGGGGTAATACATTTAATGCCCTCTTTGCGTGTGCGTCTGAATGATAAGCATTTAATGAACCAGTTGAACTGTTGGTTATCCAGCTATTAATGCTTTGTTCGAGATGCAGCTCGGACCGCTTGAGTAGCTCGGACCGCCTGAGCTTATCGGTGCTAATGAGTTCCTCGGAGAGTGTAATACCCCGTACTTTTGACTATATTTATTTTTGGGACTAATTAATTAAATGCGTATTAATTGGAAATTAATTCGGGTTATAAATACTAATGTGATGCGAGTTGGTATTTGATTATGTGCATATATGATTATATATGAACTTGGTATTATAAAACTTATCGTGAGATTTATATACGGCATTTTAGAAATTTTGTTGAGACGCGTGGGACCGCCGCGTCACGGTATAATATTTTGATAATAAAAGTGAATTTAAAATCTATAACCCGTATGGTCGTTTTGAGTGCGCCAACGCGTCCGGAAGGGTCGAGATAGTCAGAAAACACTAGCCGGGGGTATGGTTTGGGTCCCGGGGTATTTTTAGGACATACCGGCAACTTAAAGGGTATTTTGGTAATTTTACATTTTTAGGAATTAAAAATGACGAAAATTAGAGATGTAAATCTGATGTGGATTAAACCCACAAAGCCCACTAACCATCCCATATTAAACCATTAGGCTACGTAGGTTATCCTTTAGGTTTTTCCAACTTTCCCCAAAACAAACCCTAGCCACCTTAAGCCACCATTGGGAAGGAGCTTGGAGAATGAGAGAAAGAGAGAAAATTCTGCAGAGATTCTTCACCAAATCAACATCAAACCCGGAAACAAACAAGGCAAGTGGTTTAATTATGTTTAATTTCAGCAAATGTTCTTTCCATGTTAGAAAATTGAAGATTTATAATTGTTATTGGAAGATGAATGAAAACCCATGATTAATTGGACTTAGGTTCTGAATATTGAGGATAAATTGCATGTAGAATAGTTTGGAGACGATTAACCTGATGTTAATACATGATTGGAAAGAAAATTAAACGGATTTTGTTGGGATAATTCATGATTCAAAATGTTAGGGTTCATGTTCTTGAGATAATTGGGGAAAAGTGTAGAAATTCATAATTTGATTGATGATTAATGAGATTTAATCCTTGAAAACATGTTAGGAGTTGACTTGAATATGTTTAGGATCAATTAGAGACCATAAAACGTTGTTGGGATGGACTTTGGAGGAGATTAGAGGTGTTAAAATGGTGAAAAACGAATTGGGGAAAAATCTGGGCCGAATCTGGCATCTCGTTAGAAGCCCCTACCCAGGTCGTTCGAACGAACTCGTTCGAACGAGCTTCTAACGAGTTGACCAGTCGCTGCTAACGAGAATGGATTTCGTTCGATATCTCGTTCGAACGAGATATCGTTAGAAGGTACAGTTCGTTCGAACGAACTGGAACCTCGTTCGAACAGCCTCGTTCGAACGAGACTTCTAACGAGTTGGCAGAGGAATCTCGTTCGAACAGTCTCGTTCGAACGAGACTTCTAACGAGCTGACAGTTTGGGCTATTTTGAGCTGTTTTGAATTTTGGAGTCCCGTAAACTTGTTCGAGGATATAGTTAACCTTCCATTGATGATGTAGTGATAGGTTTGGGACATTTGGGTATTTATGAGAAGGAAATTATATATAAGTGAGTTAAATTAGAATGAACCGTTTGGGTTGAGACGTGAGTGCCTTCTACGACGTGAGGATGAATTATGGCGCGTATAATTACAAACCGGAATAGTATGAATTGTGACAATTATATGTTAGTACGAGAATGCGATATGTACTACGATTAAACTACGGTATTACTAAGACGTGTGTTTACTTAGTATTGGTATATGATTGTGTGTATGACATACCTACCATACTTGCTATCACGGGAGGTTGCGTTCGCTTAGGACCCTCTAATCCTTGTGTGCCTACGGGGGGGATATAGACTGGTACCTCGATGAACATAGGTCATAGAAAGACTTATTGGGATATTAATAAGTCCGCTGATCGTGGGAGCGTAGGTATGTGCGTGACCCATGTGATGTGACTGTGTTCGCCTCCACTATTTGTGATTTGTGTTATCTGAACTATTTCTGAGAGATTCGGAATATGTGATCCTTATGTACGTGATGTACCGGGATGGATAGCAGAGTATGTGTGCACCGCAGCTTAGTTCTCGGGGTGCTTGTATTGTATAATTATGATGTGAATATATACACTTAATTAACGGGAATCTTCATGTTAAGGTTGTGAATATAATTACGCTATTGTTCCGAGAATAATTATAACGAGTTAACTGATAGTGATATTTATTGCATATTGAGCATCCGAGTTTACATCAAATCCCTATCTAATTACGAGCGTTGTATGTTAATAGAACCGGGTAATAAGGGTAGGAACTATTACAGTCTAGCTAGTTATGATGTCACTTAGCTAATGGTTTATATCGTTGTAGATGGGTAATTACGTTAGGAGTGTACAGTTAGACGAGAGGTGAGAATATCATGTGAGTGTACGTCCTAACATGTACTTTGCATTTAATGTTTTAAATGTTTTTAAAGCACTTGCAGGTTTTTAAAATATAACTCCACATTCGGGCTCTGACCCGTTTGCTTTTCAAATCTTTTTCTTGTAAAACCATTTTAGGTGCCCAGCCACAAGGACACCAAGCATAGGATTCTCATTCAGGTGACGAGCTGTAGCTGTTTGTGGAAGCTACAGGGACTTGCATTTAGACGCTTCTATCTTTTGGATTCCAGAGTCACTATCTATCAGTTGTAGGGCATGTTGCCCATTTCTATTTTGAGCATCTGTTACATTTCAGTTTTCAGACTTTAGCATGTATTGTTTCATTATTCAGTTTACTTTTCAGTTATGGGATTGTAGTGAGGAGTTTTTTCTCCAGACTTTATTTACTCTTTTGTGATGGTTATTCGTTTTACTTCAGTATGGTGAATGGTGTTATTTATTCTTTATTACACTTGTTGCATGTTAATCAGACTTAAATTAAAATTTGGCAACTTACTTTTTAAATACTAGGTGGTTAGTAATAATAAAATGTTTTCGACAGTGATGCTATCAACTGAGCCAACTTGGCATTTTGAATTAATTTAATAAAGGAGTAGCTACCCCGTATTTAATTAGTCGGGGTGTCACAGAGAGGTCTTGTTCCTCGGAGCATAAGAGTTCCTCGGAGAGGTCTTGTTCCTCGGAGTATAAGAGTTCCTCGGAGCGTATGATCATCTCGGAAGTGTTTTGTTGTTGCCATGTAGATAGCCACGTGTCTTCATATGGTTGGTCCAAGTCAGCAGATTAAATTTGGTATCAACAGAAGCCCCCAATGTTTCATAGTTCGAAATTTGAGGAGTATGGAACATTCTTTCTCGGAATATGGTAGCTTTAAATAGTTCTTCCTGATTTTTAGGATCATCTCCCTTGTATTTATTTCTCCATCTCAATTCGTAGAATCATGCTTTTTGGACTTTTCTGTTCGCTTCGTTTCCCGCGTCACTTTTCGCCTTTTTAGCCGTTGTTGTTCGCTTTGATTCCCGCGCCAATATTTAATGCCTTTTTAGCCGCCGGTAACGTAATCATCTTTTTTATAATCATTACTTCGCCAGTTTCCAAGGCAAGGTATTTAAACTTCACGGAGATTCCCATCGTCTTCTATCTTTTCAAATTTTCATCTTCGAGTTTTTCATTGTCTTCTACTCTCTTGTGCGTTCATCTCTTCCGTCGTTCATTGTCAACAGCTTCAGTCTTTTTTCTGTAAGATCTTCTTTCTTCTTCTTCTTCATTTCTTTTAATTCATCACCATGGTTAACCCTGTTGAGTCTCTTGACAAATTTCGATCTGATTTTTCCATTCCTTCTTGGGTTGTATTGGAAGAGCTTTCTGGGCCTTCTAATTATTTCAATTTGGCTGAGGGACATTGGTTCCCCAGTCTCTTTTTTGCTGAGTTTGGATTTTCTTTTCCACCAAATCCTCTGTGTCTGGCATTTTGTCAGTACTTTGATGTTGTTCCTGCACGAATAGCCCCCAACACATGGAGAATAGTTAATGGGGTATATAAATTAAATCAAGTGCATGGAACTCGTATAGGAATTCCAGAAATCATATACTGTTATAGATGGGCAGTTAATGATAATATTTATTATTTGAAAACTAGGTTTATAAATAGAGCCTTAGTAGTCAATCTCCCTGATGCCAACAGGGATTATTTTGAACATGGAGTCGTTGAAAAAAATTGGCAACACCCTCCTTTAACCGGAGATGAGGTTTACCAGGGTCCCAGATGCCCTCCTTATGGCAATGGGATAGGTTATTTTTATTTTATTTTATTTATCTTGAAATCATGTTTGTTTTATGTTTGATAAAATGTGTTACTGATAACAATGTATGTTTATTTGCAGTTGATAGCAAGAGAAAGTGCCCAAAAGAAACAGATGTCAATCTAAGGCATTTGGGACTTATCTGGGGTCTACATCAAAAGGTTGCTGAGGAGCACATTCGATCAGCCTCCTATCTGCTCCAATACAAGAGCTATACAACTTCTTTCACTGCTCGTCCAGTGATCAGTGAAGCAGAGCCAGTACCACCCTCTGCAAGTTCTTCGCCAGAATCTCACGTTCCGTTGAGCGAAAGGATGAAGAAGAGAAGGACTCCTGCTCTGTTTGAGAAAACTGCCTCCGGCTCTGGGGAGGTAAAAAGGATTAAGATTGATCCCCCAAAGGAGGGGACAAAGAAGACTGGTGCAGATCCTCCAGCTGCTCCTTCTAAAATCTCCGAGAAGGTTGCTGATAAGCCCGCAGTGGCTCCGAGTAGCTCTGCTGTTCCTGGAAAGGTGATTGTGATATCACCGACCAAGGATTCTTCCTTGGTTGTACCTGTTCCCCCGAGGAGGCTGAAGAAGAGCTCCTCGGTCAATTTAACTGACACCACCATTCAGCCCCCTGCTGCTGGGACTAAGGTTCCCACATCTTTTCCCCCGAGCTCTGACATGAGCTCGGTAAAGTCCTTGACCATTCCCGAGGTGCAAGGTAATGAAGATAACCTTACTCGGGATATGGTTACTTCTTTGGCTGCTCGTCATCTTGCTTCAGTAAGTACCTTTACATTGAACTTTTCATATTTTCCTTTGTCATTTGTCATTTTTGTTTCTTACTTTGCTTTCTTTTACTGTTTACAGTTGACGAGCTGTCTCAATATAATCCTTAAGAAGGATGAAGCAATCAAAGCTTCTTGCTCCTCGTCCAGTGTGGAGGGAGCTCTGGAAGAAGCTACCAAGTCGTTGGAGGAATCTCGCCAGAGGTACGATACTGATAAAGCAGTCTGGGAGAAGAAACTTGCTTCCTTCGATCAGGAGAAAACTCGGGTTGCTGAGGCCTCAAGGGATTTGGAGAGGAAAGTGAATGCCTTGGAGAAGGCTAATAAAGAGCTCGATGTGAAGCTCAAGACTGCTGGGAAATTTGAAAATAAACTCAAGGCTGCTGAGGAGAGGTTGGTCCAACTCCAAGAAATAACTCGGCAGAAGGAGGAAGCTGAACAAAAACTAAAGGCTGCTGATGTTTTGCTGTCCGAGAAGCTTGCCTTGGAGAAGGCCAAAAGGAAAGCTGCCATTAAGAAGTCCTTCAGCTCTGGCTGGGACAAAGGTTGGGATAAGGGATGTGCTGCCATGGTCTCTCAAGTGGATTATGGCAGTGTAAAATATTTCAGGGACGGATGGGTTGCTGCCCTTCAGGAATTGAAGGTCGACGAGTCATCCGAGCTCTTCCAGAGACACATCCCTGGTCCCCCTCCTACTCCAGAAGAATTAGAAGAGGACGAAGCTACCTCCGAGGAGTCTTCAATGATAGTGGGAGAAAATGCCCTAACCAGTCAGCATGCTGTCGAGCAAGGAGTTTTTTCTTCCGAGCAACAGCTGGTGCTCTCCGAACAAGTCACAGTTCCCTCCGAGCAACCTGCCTCCTCTTCCCAACCTCCCGAGAAGACATTTAACGAATCTAATTGTTAAATTGCTTGGTATGCTATGTGTTGTCATCTACAGTATAAATGTACATTAATGCTTATTAAATGCATAGTCATCTTCATTAATGCACATTAAATGCATAGTTATCTCTTGATCTTCCTGGTTGGTATGCCGACCAACTCTCCTCGGGTGCCGACTAACTCTCCTCGGGGGCCTACCAACTCTCTTCGGGTGCCGACTAATTCTCCTCGGGTACCGACCAACTCTCCTCGGGGGCCGACCAACACTCCTCGAGTGCCGACCAACTCTCCTCGGATGCCGACCAACTCTCCTCGGGTGCCGACTAATTCTCCTCGGGTGTCGAATATTGCCACGTAGGATGACATGTGTCCTTTTCTGATTGGTCCTCGTAGATGGAGAATTTTTACGTTAACAGAAGCCCCCAATGCTCCATGCTTGATGGTTTACTTGAAAGGATGGAGTATTTATTCTGCAGTGTTGCTCGGTGCTCGTGAAATTCTTGATCTACCTTCTTGATTTGTTCAACATAAAGTGCATTATCTCCTGGACGACATATGATGCAGGCTGATCGATGGTTACTAATCTTTCTTTTTAGGAACTCCGTGTGCTATGTATCACCCCTGGGAATTTGGATGCAACCATGCCATAGTATGCAGCTTGTAGCTTGTCATAATCTTCAAGTATGTTGATTGGTTCGCTAGCCGACCAACTGCCTCCTGAACTTCTGAATGCACCTCCGTGTGAGTTTGTGAAGTTGAATTTGGTGCTCAACTGCATGATGTTATAAGAATGTGCCACCAAATGAACAAATATATCTGTAATAGAAGCCCCCAAATGAACAAATACTTTATCGAGCACCTCCTAAATCGACCATCCATGATGAATATCAGGATGCTCAAAGATCTTAACTTCATAAATTCTCCTCTTGCTTTAAATGATCCACCTGTTGGCAAGGAACCTGTTTCAAAATCAGAGGGGAAGAAACCAATAGAATGGGAATATTGATATAATAAATTTGTATTTCATTCCTGATGTATTTTGTTTTTGATTTTAATGAAAGACTTTCATTTTTGTTCGCAATCTTAATTGCTATTGTCTTGTAAAATACTTTACATTTGTGCATATGTATCTGTTAAAAAGATAACAATATTGTATTGTTTGTCGATCAGCTTATTGAAAAAAGTTACGAGTATCAAAAATGTTGCTCGATCACTTTCTCGTTTTCATAAAATGTTTCCGACCGACCAAGGTCGGTAAACTCTACTCGTCGACCAACTACAGTTAGTGGGCTTTTATCCCCGACCAACCATACTTGGTACAGTTTGGAATATTTTCTCCTCGTCGACCAACTACAGTTAGTGGGTTTGGAATATTTTCTCCTCGTCGACCAACTAAGTTGGTACAGTTTGGAATATTTTCTCCTCGTCGACCAACTAAGTTGGTACAGTTTGGAATTTTTTTGTATATTTTGTTGAGTAGTCTGCCTTTGCTTTGCCGAGTAGTGCATAACACTAGTATTCCCCGAAAAATTTTCAATAAACAAAGAGACTTGCAGAATATTTTCATTTTATTCATACTGATGGAAACTGCGTTACATATACATCACTGATAATACTTGCGCAGGTGCTCTGCATTCCATGCATTCTTAAACTCCTCGCCTTCTAGAGTTGCTATTCGGTAAGTTCCTGGTCGAACAACTTCTGTAACTCGGTATGGTCCATGCCAGTTTGCCTCTAGTTTATTATGCTTTTGAATTACTTTCTTGAGCACATAGTCTCCTTCTTTCAGGTCGCACTTCTTCACCCTCTTATTGTAGAACAAAGTTGTTCGCTGCTGGTAAGCAGCATTTCTAATGGCTGCTTCTTCTCTAACTTCCTCGAGCATGTTTAAATCCAGTCTTCTCATTAAGTCGCTCACAGGGGAATTGAAATTCAGTACCCTGTATGTTGGGAGGCCCAACTCGGCAGGTATGACAGCTTCACTTCCGAACGCCAGCATGTATGGTGATTCTCCAGTTGCTACTCGGGGAGTAGTTCGGTAAGCCCAAAGTACTGATTATAGCTCGTTGATCCAGTTTGCTTTCGTATCATCCAATCTTTTCTTCAAACCGTTCAGCAGCGTTCTGTTTGTCACCTCAGTTTGACCATTGCTTTGAGGATGGCCTGGTGCTGAGTGGACCTTCAAAATATTTGACTGATGACAATAGGCGGCAAACTCCTCGTTATCAAATTGTGTCCCATGGTCTGTGATGAAGGCATGAGGGAGACCATATCGGCAAATGATGTTCTTCCAAACAAATTGGTACACCTTCTCGTATGTCATATCAATGAGTGGCTCAGCTTCTACCCACTTAGTAAAATAATCCACTGCGACGACAAGGTACTTGAACCTTCCTCGGGTCGTTGGCAGTGGTGCAACCAAATCAATTCCCCACATGGAAAATGGCCAAGGGGAAGTTATGGGTGTCAACAATGCTTGTGGAGTTTTTCGGATGGAGGAAAAGCGCTGGCACTTGTCACATTTCTTGGCATAGGCTATACAATCTGCCCTCATTGTCCACAAGACCCTTCATGGATCTCTTCAATCAAATCTTTCACCTCGGTGGGATGTACACATCTCTGCAATCCTGCCATAATTCCTCGTCTATATAAAACACCATTAGTTAGTACATACCGAGCAGCTTTGAAATTTAATTTCTTGGCTGCAAGCTTGTCAACTGGAAATTCTCCCTCCTCGATATATACCCTGATGGGATCCATCCAAGATGGTCCTAAATCAAGGGTGATAAAGTTTATCTTCAGATCTTCATCTATACTCCGACCAGCTAACACTTCAATTGGGATTGTTCGTCGTAGCTCGGTGCGAGTAGCTGATGCTAGTCGAGCTAAGGCGTCTGCTCTCGCATTCTCCATTCTTGGTATTCTGACCAGCTGAATAGCGGCAAATTCTGACACTAGCTCCTTTGCCTTTGCATGATATCTGATCATTAACTCTCCTCTAACTGCATATACTCCCATCATCTGGTTTACAATCAGTTGAGAGTCACTGAAGATCATAACTTGCCGTGCCTCCATAACTTTTGCCAAATCTAATCCTGCAATCATGGCCTCATATTCAGCCTCATTGTTAGAAGCTTTGAATTGGAAACGCAAGGTGTATTCCATATCGACCTCGTCCGGAGTGCTTAAAACTATCCCCGCGCCACATCCTGTATTGCAAGATGAGCCATCTACATATAGCCTCCATATAGGTAACTCGTCTTCAAATGTCGAATCAGTCAGAGTTCCTCGGTGAAATATTTGCTGCTTCTTTTCATCTTCCCCAGACTTTTCTCGCTCCCCGTCGATCATTTTTTCTTGCACTTTTACCAACCGGAGTTGGTCTGAGCTCGAATTTAATGACCTTGTAACATCCACTTTCCCTTTTACCAACCGGAGTTGGTCTGAGCCAGTGTTTGTTGATCCTGTAACATCCACAGGTTGATCAGCGAACAAGTCTTGTTCCTCGTCCGGAGTCCTCCCAACTATCTCTGCATTATATCCTGTAACATCCACACGCCCTTTTACCAATCGGAATTGGTCTGGGCTTGTGTTTGTTGATCCTGTAACATCCACAGGTTGATCAGCGAGTAACTTTTGCTCCTCGGGGGTATCAGGGTAGGTGAACTCCGCTATGAAATCTGCTACAGCCTGCCCTTTTAGTGATGATCTGGGTTCATAAATTATATCATATTCACCGAGCTCTATTGCCCAGTACATCAATCTCCCTGATTTCTCTGGCTTATGAAGGGCTTGTCTTAATGGCACATCGGTGTATACTACTATAGTATGAGCCTGGAAGTATGGCCTCATTCTTCTACTCGCCTCAATCAGCGCTAGTGCCAATTTCCCCAGTCTAGGATATCTGATCTCTGCTCCTCGGAAGACCTTACTTATGTAATAAATTGGCTTTTGTACTCCATTCTCCACTCTGATCAACGCCGAGCTAACTGCATTCTCGGACACAGCAAGCTATAAATACAATTTTTCTCCCATCACCGGCCTGAACAACAGTGGAGGTGCTCCCAAGTATTTCTTCAAGTCTTGAAAAGCCTTCTCACATTCATCATTCCACTCAAAAGTTTTTCTGAGTGTTTTGAAGAATGGGAGACATCTATCAGTTGCTCGTGATACAAATCTGTTGAGTGCTGCTACTCGTCCTGTGAGACTCTGTACTTCCTTCTTCGTTGTTGGAGATCGCAGCCCTAATAGAGCTTTGATCTTTTCGGGATTTGTTTCAATGCCTCGTTGATTGACAATGTACCCGAGAAACATGCCTTCTCGTACTCCAAAGACGCACTTCGTCGGGTTCAGCTTCATTTGATATTTATCTAGTTGATCAAAAGTTTGACTTAAGTCAACTAGAAATAGCATCCATGTTATCTTATCGGCATCAACAACAGATAAAAATGAAGGTATGAAGATGATGATTGAAGATGAAATGGTGATCACATCAAACACATAAGAGACAAAGGTTTTTTAAAGTGGTTCGGCTATGAATAAAGCTTACGTCCACTGTTATTTTATTCCCAGGGGTTTACAATAGCATAATATGGTGTAGAGAGAGAAAGGTTGCGTATCTTGTGAATGGTGTCTCTCAATTGTCGGATCTCCTCCCCCTCCCCTCTTTTGGCTAAGGGAATACTTGTATTTATAGTGATGGGAGATAAAGAGATTCATTGTATGTAGACATTTATACATTATGTCTACATTCAACGAATCTAATTGTTGAATTTCTTGGTATGCTATGTGTTGTCATCTACAGTATAAATGTACATTAATGCTTATTAAATGCATAGTCATCTTCATTAATGCACATTAAATGCATAGTTATCCCTTGATCTTCCTGGTTGGTATGCCGACCAACTCTCCTCGGGTGCCGACTAACTCTCCTCGGGGGCCTACCAATTCTCCTCGGGTGCCGACTAACACTCATCGAGTGCCGACCAACTCTCCTCGGATGCCGACCAACTCTCCTCGGGTGCCAACTAATTCTCCTCGGGTGTCGAATATTGCCACGTAGGATGACATGTGTCCTTTTCTGATTGGTCCTCGTAGATGGAGAATTTTTACGTTAACAATAATAATGAATCTTATAATTATTTAATATCATAAAAATACGGGATGTTATATACTTCCCCCTACAACGGAATTTCGTCCCGAAATTCGAAAAAAGTATACCAGGTATAAACAACGTTGTATATATATTGCGCATCGCATCGTTGCGCTCCCAAGTAAACTACTCCGTATTACCCATATAGTACGCTATTGAATACCTTTAATAATGAACACTTCACATATGTTCGTTTTAAACTCCAGGTTACCCTGTCACGTAGGTGCTTGCCCAAGTCTTACTGTTTAAGTTTAGATATTCACTATCTAGCCTTCTACTATTTGCACCCTAGTAGATTAATCATTTTTTAGATACATTCGGTCTCGTCTCGCGACGATCGCACACAAGTAGGTTATTTATGCAGTATATATTTTTGCGCACATAATGTACTATAAGTATTAACTCATCTCCGATCTTCGCAATAGCACCTGGTCCCCCACCTTTAACTAACAAGCAGGAGAACAACAAGACTTACTGTGCCATACCTCAACTTGCACAATGCCCAAAAGTGAGCTTATATGAGTTATTGTACACAAACTCCACTAGTGGAAGGGACTGCTCTCGTCCTCCCTTGAGACTCAAGGGTACACATATAATTTATTCTCCAACATTTGACTAGTCCGCTTGTTCTGCCCATTCGTCTGCGGATGATAGGTCGTACTCAATCACGACTTGGTACTCAAAGCCTCGTGAACTCTTTTCCACAATCAAAAGACAGAGATCTTGTCCCAATCGGACACGATATCCAGCGGTACCCCATATAACCTCACTATCTTGTTTAATAAGATCTGCTTATTTTGTCCCGTAGTATGAGCAGTCCTAACTGGCGTAACATGAGCAACTTCGGACAACCGATCCATTATCACCCATATAGGATCGTAACCCCCTTCTTAATAAAATCCTTGGGAATATTCTCCCATTATTACTTCAGAATCCCTAACGGTTAAAGAAACCTTTACTGGTTTTGGATGGTCCACCCTTTTTCAATGGATAGGTGACCCATTGCACAACGAATTTAGCCATATTTCTCCTCATTAAATCCCATCACCACTGTCATTTATAACATGATGCATCTGATATTCTTCTCAAATGTACCTACCTTGATCCATGTGACTTTGCCTCACCGCGTGTCACAGGTCCTTTCCCCGCTCTAAAAATCAGTTTCTCAAGAAACGTACGCCTCTGATAAATCTTAAGGAATAAACTTAGACTCCTCGGGCTAAATGTTGTCGAATTCACATGACAATCACAATCGAATGCTTAATACCATACCATTTTCGTTAGCGTACAATCAAGTCCTGATATCTCCACTTCTATCTTCATTTACCTTATCCTATATGTCCCGAGCGATAACAAAATCAAGATTCAATTACCTAGGGCGCCCATACACTCTATGCCTTGCGCATTATTGTATCAAGAAAATATATTCTCACATCATAGTGGAATTATCAACTCTCAATTATACTCTAAAAAATGTACGATTACTAAGGTACGAATCCCATGTACTATCATCCAAACTTCTTTCCAACTCTCGACGTTCGTTAGTTTCATGCGTGGGATGTCTCGCAAAGCGAAATCAAAACAACCCTCCCGATACACTACTACCTAACATTATCGGTCGTCGAGATCCGTAAGGCCCCTAGTCCATAACACGTATCTTCCCACAATCTCCGTATATTGACATATTAATCTACGTATGTCCGTAAAAATAACATGAAACATAGCGCTCTCACTATCCCAAGTTTCGGCGCTATATATAACAAGTTATCTCTCGCTGCTTGATAAAGAACACAATGTATTCTGAGTCACATCTGTAAATAAATTCCTACACATCGGGGTCATATATAACTAGGTGACATACTCACTGGAGTCTACGATATCATGAAATTTCCATATATATATATATATATATATATATATATAGGCCCATCCTAATTTCAGGTGGCACCACACCTAAGTAATTTTACTCACCCGGAGTATCCAACACGATAGTCTTATCACTCAATCTACTATCGTTCAAACATTCATTAATTATCACTACACATTACCATAATAAGCTCTATTTTGCTAACTCAGTCAATAGTAAATTATAACAATAAAATATGCTTTTAGGCCCACCCGGCTCACTCATGGGCGACATCAAAAAGTCCCGTTCCCCATGATAAATATACTTGTAACCAAACTGTTAAAACTAACGTACCCACTAAACTCGACTCGCACGTGAACTTTAGTGTTAACATTTCATATATGTATTGTGACACACCTATGTCACTTGACCTAATCCTTCTCTCGCAAGGATGAAGCACGTAGTTGCAAAAACGACCCATGAGCATCTGCAATCTTTATACATCTAGTATTTCACCCAATAGTTGCCCCCTCCTCGCCGTGAGAAAAATATTTTGTTCTTTGCCTTACATGCCCATCATTGAAACATTAGCTTAAATCTCGAGACCTCAATTATGACCTTATTGGCCACCCTATTTCCTCCTGGGCCTCGTCGACCCTAAATACGGTATACTGCTGTTACCGAGGACTCTACTAGTCCTACCCGAACCCACCACTTTCGGGTTGTAACTTATTGGGCTCAATTCTTTAAACCAATTCCCCCTCTGAAAATCTCACTCCTCCAGTTGTTATGCCTAATTTGCATGGTTTACCATTCTCAATCTTATCGGTCTCACTTATCAACGTGGACACAATCAACACTAGTAGTCCCACTCTCTACACCCCAGCCACTTCTCGTCACTGGTCCCATTGACCATTTTGGAATGTCCTTCCATCGGACTGGCAGTCTTAGCTCCCAATTATTCTCACGTTGTCCCTTTAGCTATGCGGGCCTTTCGGAACTATTATTGGCCTCTACAGCCTTGATTGACTTCATCGTCACTTGGTAGGAAGTTAATCAATCAAGATTATCTAAATGAGTTCCCTATTGGACATACTCTCATGTGGTGTTTCACTAACACCGTTAAGTTCAGTTTTGCTTTTCGGCCAAATCCTCTAACCCTCCCGGCTCACTTCTTCTAGAAGTGCTGAAATAACTCGTAAACGTATAACTTTGATGAGATCAACATCAGTCATTCTAGTTGGATTTCTCATCCAACCTCGTATTCTACAGACGACCCTTTATAATTATAAACCCTTTATATTCTATCCCCCTTTTCGAGGCACGAAATTCGTTAGGCAATTCAACCTATCTCTCACGATCGGTCTCTAGCCACCCATTGTGCTAAGTTTCAAAATTTCACTAGTATCTCTGTTATAACATCGAATGGAAGACCTCACGGTCACATCATACCGAAATGTCTCTTTAAATTTCAAATACACTACTTTATATGTGGTGATTGAATCTAATCACTTTATGTCGCTCCTAAGAGCTACAAATTTAATCCCAATTTTAATTTTGGGTGTCGCTGCACTCCATTCTCTACACAATTGCCTTCGGATTTTCTACCTCCATTGGCATGTTACACTTTCTTTCTTTCTTCAACGCATTTTCACCGATGACTTTTCAAAAGATTCCCTTTGATTTCCCCTTGTCGACTACGTTAGATAATCCTGAAATCGCTCCATCATTACCTAAGACTGTGCCTGGGGAACCCTTTTGTTCCCGAGTGATGATTCTACTTGCTTAAATAATACTCATCATGACTTTTGTCACATCCACCATTCTCAAATTACTCTGTCTTCTGTCGGGCTTCTTCTCCTGCCGTCCTTCTTACGACCCTCGTTGGTCGTCCTATAATGTTCGGTGCTCGATGACAAATGATTTCGTATAACGAGTCACATCAATTATAATTCATAGCAGAAGAACGTAAGTCGTATACGTAAGGGAAGACAACAATCCTATAATAAGGTTCTACACCAAAGAACGCTGCGCTGAAACGTAGAAAGTCGTACAGATCCTAAGGACACTAGTATCTGATGCTCTGATACCACCTATAACACCTCGCCTAATTAAATACCGGGTGATCAGTCTTTTATTAAATTAAACCGAAGTGACCAGTTGGTTCATTCTTAGCATCACTGTCGAAAATTAATTTTTCTTTATTAATCACCTAATAAATAATTAAGCCAAGTGTCAAAACCTTTTCCCATTTAATTATATCCAGCTAATCCATTAATAAATTTTCCATTCTTGAAAACGTGAACTATCTACATTCCACAAGAATAAGATAAATACCGAACAAGGAACAATTACCGAAATAAATGAGACTGGATGAAACATTCCAGTTCAAAGTCACAATCCAACAAACCATAATATCCTCAAGTGTAACAGAAATAAAATACTAAAAGGAATTGAGTACAATCTCTAATAAATGACGGGGAAAGGGCGAAACATGCCCCAAATGGAATATCTGAATAGAGTAGAGAGAAGTGATAGAAGCGTCTAAGTGCAAGGGCCTGCAACTACCACAAACGCTGCAGCTCGCTAAACGATCCACGCGTTTAAGTCTGATGGTAACCCTGTGGCTGGGCACCTGATAAAATATATATGTAGCAAAAGAGAGAAAGATAGCAAGAAACGGGTCAGAACCCGAGTTGTAAAAATATTGGTTTTAGCAAGTATTTAAAATTGCAATGAAGCAAGTATTATGTGCATGTTAGTTTCGAACCCTCACTTGAGATTCTCACCTCTCCACTATTGTGCACGTCTAACGTACATCTAACCCAACCTAGTTATCTATATCACTCCCAACTAGGCCATAACCTTATAGTTCTAACTATATCTCAAAGGAGTATTCCCTATCGCCCATACAATACGTTATTAAAATAGTTTATCCCCCATAACTAAATTCCATTATATTCCCCGTTCGAATGGGTAAACTTTTATTCACTGAAATCATTCTATTTCACATTATTATAATATCTACTAATTTCACACAGTAGAATTTTACCCAAGTATATTCATATATGTATAGTCACAACATCCCTATATATATATACTAATCAGGCACCCCTTGGTTACAACCACTTGGCGCAAAGCATTTATTATTATTATCGTATCTACTAGTTTCACAAAGTAGAAATATCCACAAGCACATATGTACATATGGTAACAACATCCATATATATATATATATAATAATCCTGCACCCTTAGGTTAAGACCACTTGGCGCAAATGCATACTTTGCTATCATGTCCTGGTGCATCGCTCGCTGCATATTGACAATTGGTTCGGCGTCTCCCACGAACCATGAATCTCATAACACAAATATTGGAGGCGAGCATACTCACAAGCCAAATGGGTCACGCACATACGTACGCTCCCATTCAGCCGTCGAAACTATCCTACGTCTCAGATAACATGTATCCAAGTTCATTTGCTCTGGGTACAAGTCAAATATCCCCCATTGGGTCACCCAGGATAAGACTGTCCACTGCACGAAACCTCCTCCCGATAGCAAGTAGCGTAGGTATGCTATACACAAAAATACAATCATATAATAGGCATTCTCACATCCTATTAAAAATAAAGGTATTCACCTAACCCATACATATATTTTTCATACGCAATATTCTCTCCTTACTTCTACTTATAATATTATTATCTCGATTATTCTCTCTCTCGAAATTTCCACGATTGACTCACTTTTCCAAAATATATAAGGTATTACTCTACGAATATCCCCTAGAAATACTGCACTATGCTAAAATCATCAAATGATAGTTTTCCTCACTCAAAATAACTGTGGAAATCGAATTGAACTAAAATAGGATTTTCCTCGTTCGAACCAGAATGGATGTCGTTCGAACGACATGTATTCTCGTTCGAATCAGACTCAATCTCATTCGAATGAGATTGAGCAAAATCCACCCCTATCAGACCTGTTGCGTTTTTCATCTGTTACAGTTCGTCTTCTTCAATTTTCAGTCTTAAAAACCTCTATTGTTCGAACCCAACACCAAAACAACTTAATGGATAACCTAACGTGCGTAGATGATTTATAGCAATCTGGAATCATCAAATCTTTACAATACATCAATTAAATATGAAATCCCCAAATTTAACGACTAAAACCCTAGTTCTTTAATTTTCCATTTAAGACCCCAGATTCGTTTCTCAATCACAACATATAATTTTGGGATTTCTATTCTACATACATAGGGATTCAATTCTTCATGAAGATAACTTTTAATCTATGGATCAAATTCTCTAAATTCATGGAATTCAAATCTAAATCATGTATTTGATACCTATGCTAACATGAACACAATTATTGCTAATAGAAAGCAAGTAATAAACACTTGCCTCGATTTTGATGGTCTGATCCGGTGATGAAATTGGTATGGTTGTTTTTCTCGCTCTCCGATCTACACGTTGGTGGGATTTGTGGTGTGAGGGCTTGAGTCTTGCACCAAGAACACCTATGGAGCTCTTCTTCTTCCTCTGTGGTTCTCCCTCTCTCTCTCTTAGGTTTAGAAACTGACAGACTCCCTCTCACCCACGTACACTCATTTTTAATTATCTAATTTTCGTCATTAATTAAACCTCAAAAATGCAATTTACGAAAACACCCTTCCGGGACGCCGGTTAGGCCTAAAATTGTCCCGGGACCCAAACTCACTATTCTGACTATCTCGACCCTCCCGGACTCAATAGCGCACTTGAAATGGCCATACGATTTACTTAAAAATAATTTACTTCTTTAATCCATTAAATTAGTCCCGACACGACTCACACGGGCGTTCCGACATAATATACCAAACTATCACGTTTCACATTCACGACAATTTATAAAATTCTACAATTCCATATTACATAACCACACAGTAATATTCAATAATTTTCATCAATAAGTATTAATCCTTGACACGCTAGTTAATAATTATTTTAATCCGGATTAATTAACTAACAAATTAATTTTCTCACCTCTTTAATTTAATTAATCCAACAATATTAATTAATCTCATAATTATTTAATATCATAAAAATACGGAGTGTTACATAGCAGAGACGAAATTGGGTTGTGTATTGGGGATTTTTTTTACATTTTTGTCGAGAATGGTTGAGTGACTCGCACACATTTTCGTGAGCCGACGACGTTTGATTTGGAATATTTCTTCCCAATCTTTGGGAAAGGAGATGTTGATTTTGTTGGTTGGGATTGATGATTATCATTCCCGAGGATGAGGTAGTGATCTTGGGTGATGTGATTGATGGTGGGTATGTGGAAGCATTTTTGGTGACAATTGATATGCGCTCGGTGGATGTTTTTCACGGCTTAGTGTTGAGGAGGCTCGTCACGGGACCTTGGGACCGAGATTTTGTTGGTCGACCGTGGTTGGGTTGTATGCCTATTCTCCGTGGACTTTTCGGTAGTCAGTACGAGGGACGTTTCCGAGGACGACTCCCCTTTCAAGTGGGGGAGCCCATTGATGGTTGCTTTGCCTTGTTGCCATTCACCTCCTACGCTCGGGACGAGCTTGATTCTAAGTGGAGGAGAGTGATGCAAATTAGGGCTATTTAGTATTTTCTTGCATTTTTAATTTCGTTGTATTTTTCTTTTATTAGTTGTCGTTTATTTTGTTATTTTCCTTAGTTGTATTATAGGGCTGGTAGGTGGAGGCTTCTAGAAGGGACAACTTAGGGATATTTTGTAAAAGGATGTGTCTTGGTCATGTGACATCACATGGGCCTAGGCCCACTTCCTTATTTACGATTATGAGTGCCCCCTTTTAAATCCTTCCCTACTCCCCTATAATATCCTCTCATGTCATTAATGCAAATCATTCTACACTTCTTTTAATTGAGTTCATGTGCGTGTCTTTCTGTATTACCGTTGACGGTTCATTTTACGTTAGTTTCTCTCTAAACTTTCAGTCTAGCATTTATCTCTAGCTCAAATCCATCAACTAAAACAATATTATATGCAAATAATGTGCAAGCGCCACCTCATCTTGTATTTTTGTCTAGTCAATCCATCAATAACAACAACAAATAATAACAACGAAAAGATAAGAATTCAGGGCAAAACCTTTATGCAAACCTATAAAGTTTTTATAAATTAATATAATAAATGTTTGTATATATTCAATTTATCATCTGATGGTAAAGGCTAAAGAATTGCGTTTGAACTATCGTTTAGGTGAATCTTAAGCGTATGAATATCTGATGGTTGACCTGAATATGAACCTGCTTCCAATTCTATGGCCTAATTGTTTTTTCCAACCTCAAATTGGCACAATTACAAAGCTTATGGGTGTGTAGAATTAGTCAACATAGTTTAATACTGTTGGGGGGGGGGGGGGGGGTCCGGGCCTTTATAAACTTCAACTTTGGTGGAAAGTGGGTTGGGTGACAGGATAGCATGCTTCTTCTGATACCATTGCAGGGGCAGCATATTTTATGTTACTTTACTGAAATCTTGACTAAAGTTCAGAATATGTAAATAATGGGAAAAGGTGAAAACTTCGTCACTTTATTATGCCATTTATATTAAATAGGACCAATATTTGTTTATTGGGTCAATTATTAAATAGTCCCTACTATAAATGTATATTTTTTAAAAAGGACACATATTTTTAATTTAACCCATTTAGTCCCTCAAGCACTCAATATTCTCTTATTTTTAGAGGTCCGCGCCAGCGGCACTCCTTCTTCAAAATATGTGGCAAAGGACTTTTTGAGGCAAAATAAAAAAGCTTGGACTAAATGAGTATTAAAAAATGTTCGAAGGACTATTTGGTATATGTCCCTTGTTTATTTATACTTTACAGTTGTTGAGGAATTCCAACTGAAAATAGAAATTAAAGAGAGTATGAAATAAATGAGAAAGATCCCAAACTTTCTAAACTTTTTTAATCAGTTTACATCTATATAAGATGCTCCACCTCAAATAAGCAATTAGGGCAACGAGGGATAGGGCTGCACTTTCTATAGAATAAATAGGGTAGTACGTGATTTGATTAACTTCCTAGGTTTGAAACAAAGACTTAACAAGATGTTTTGAGAGATGGAATCACTATCAATGATATCATACACTTTAATCGAATAAAGGCTATTTCATGGCCAGAGCCCTCACCTCCACAAAAACTCCTTCTAAAAATAAGGCTATTTCATAGTATGAACATGAAATGTAATGATGCGAACACTGGCCATTAGGCACTATCACCTCCCTCAACCAGCCATTAAGCCCTCAATTTTAAGATGTTTACGGCTTTATCAGCATTAAATTGACCAGATACACGTATTTGAAAGGTTTAAATTGTTGATAGTTCTCTCATCTCAAACTCCTATTTCTTCTAATTTATGCGTGTTAGCATCGATGAAAAGGTATATAATGTATGATATGTCATCTGCCAATGTGTTCCAATAGTGGCAATGTGATAATAGATACAGTCATAAATTGTTAGGACTGTAGCATCAGTGACATGGATCAAGCTCCTCTAGAATTTTGAAATAACCCTACATGGTAAAGAAATTATCCCAAACCTTCTTTTCAAAATAAAGAATTGAGACCAAGCCACATTATCTCCTTATCTTTTAAAACAGAAAATGACATTAAATTACAACAATTTAATATCAACAATTCTCGGTCACATAAATGTATTTCCTTGAAGTAATCCACGATCACATTATGGTCTTACTTGAACCAACCATGACAAATATTACTACATATCTTAGCAGGTTGATTCAGCTGGAAACAAGTAAAATACATATTGAGTTACAGAACATCGACCAGAGTCCATTGTTCTAAAATGATTGCAACTTCAGTCCGAAAAGAAAATGTACAACACTCGTTAAACTTGAAAAATCATATGCACTCATGAAGGGATGGACAGATAAATGACCGAATCACAAAATCAAAATCACCAAAACCCAAAGACATAAAAATTGATAAGAATATCAAAACCCACAGATATAACTGGCTAAAAACATGCATGCTTGGTACGCAGTAACACGAGAAATCTCCCCCACAAAATCAAGGGCTCTCTACCCTTCCATTTTCTCATCTCCCTGCTATATGTTCCAAAAGTCAAATTTACAAATCTTTATTTTTTCTTTTCAATCAATTTTCATCAATCATATAGTATTAGCTCGTGGTACTCAAGGCCGCAAACCCACCACCTTTCATCATCTGCTTAAACTCGTTGTAGTCCACCATTCCATCCCCATCTACGTCCACCTTCATTATCATCCGTTTGCAGTCGTCCACAGTCCTGCCTTGAGTCAATCCCAGTGACGATAGCACCGATCTCAGCTCCTCTACGGTTATAAATCCGTCATCGTTTTGATCAAACACTTTGAAGGCCTCCCTGATATCCTCCTCCTCATCTCTCTCCTCCATCACTGTTCGGTACAGCGCTCCAAACTCCTCGATATCCACGCACCCATCCCCGCTCTCGTCTATCTTCTCGATCATCTGTGCAATCTCTTTATCAGGAATGTATATACCCAAATTCTGCAATGAGTCACTCAGCTCCTTTTTCGTAATTTTGCCGTCGCCATTCTTGTCAAACATCTGAAAAACTCGACGAAGCTCCGCCGGATCCATTGCCGGCTTCAGATGAAAACTTGAACAAACACCGAGAGGAAATGGGTGTACGTTGCATGCAGGCAAGAAAATAAAAAAAAAAAATTAAAAAACAAACAAAAAGAGGGGTCAAGGAAATGAATACATGTAGGAATTACATTAGATGGTATAGCAAAGAAGATATGCAGAGGATATGGAGTTTGAGAAGAATTGCAAAAGTGGGAAAGCCTAAGAAGAACGGTTGGCAGATGGGAGAACTGAAGGAAGGGAGATGTGTGGTGTGGGAGTGAAAAGGGGAGGAATATATGGGGGGTTGAATTAGTATTAGTATTAGAGGACACCCACTAAATCCGTTGGATTTTGGTTTTACATTTTTGACTTTTGTTGAGGTTTACTTTCGTAGCCGGCTTATCTTTATTTTTGAATTTATCTGACCGTTGTTGACTCCTTGTTAATTGGAGAGAACTCAGTATCTAAGAAAATGGTGATGCAGACACGTTCTTTAGCTGGAGAAGTTCTCCTTGTCACTCACAGATAAGAGAGAAAACAAAAGAACAAAAATGTTCATGTTTAAGTTTGAACCCGAGGCATGAATAACTTGAAATTGTCAATCGGGCTTGGTCTCCCTTAACCACTGGTCCCATTTCTTTTAAATGTTTAATGAATGATTCTCAATAATTCATTTTATGTAATAATATGTCATTACACTTTACGCCATTCCGAAAATTTAGTATTGGTTAAGATCGTATCATGTGGCAATCAATCTTAACTGTTGAGATCAGGGGCACTTTGAAACTTATACATTCATTCCTTGGGACACTTCCATATCTTAGAGCCTCTCTCTATTTTTTTTTAGGTTCTTTTTTGAGATTGAGAGAGAGTATATCTTAGAGCATCTCTATTGGTGCTGTTATTACAGATGTGTTGCTAACATAGATTTACTCAAATTTCATCCTATATTTTGAACCAATTTAGTCCGACCCATGTCAATTCACAACTCACAAATTTAACTTGGGAGCGATATTGTAACACCCGTATATTTTCCTATTAAGGGTGATTAGGGCCCGATACCAAGATGTGCCAATTGTTATAATTAATATACCATTTTTAGCATGTGATAGGTATATGAGACTTTTAAATCTTTTCCCCACAACATATATGATAAGGGATTTTCCAATAATAAATAAACCATCCACCACAATAAGATCCATCACAATGTTAAAACTTCAATAATATAAAATGCAATTGATATAATGGCATCAACAATAATCTCTCCAAATAAAAATCATAAACTACTTTGGAGTCTAAGGCCCACTAAATTCAAATACAACTGTCTCATCGATAAAAGACTGAAATGGAAAACTAAACTATGTAATAAAAAAAATTTCCAGTTGCACGTCCCGCTACTTCAAATAATGCAACTAACAATAACCTACCCTGAATATTAGTCAGCAGTAATGGGTCAGGGCCCACTTCAAGAATACCAGCTACAACCCATTCATAAGCATTAAATGAGATAAATTTTACAATAGAATATTTTAATTAACGTTAACCAATTTGAATAATGGTGCGAGTACAAGCTAAACCAACTATCCGTATTTTTAATTATGTTTCTTTCAACATTTATTATCTTTCTCAGTATTAATTAATGGCAATTGCAATGTCACTATAGATAGTTTGTCTTACATACACCTACACATACCATGGTGCGCCACCGTCTCATATCATAAATAATCAATACATCACCATAGCCTGACCGCCCATATTGTCACCCGCACATACTGTAATGTATCTCCACACAATACCCATTATTATAGCCGAATTTGTTTAGGTCCCGCAGATACGATAATAGTCAGTCAACCCTAGACATTGCACATACCATGACGTACACATAAAAGCATACTATAGCCTGTTTGCCTAGGTCCCACACATATTATTATAGTCAACCATATACCCTACACATACCGTAAGGCCCACATAAATCCCGTCAAGGTAGCGAAGCCAGTGTAAGTTCCGCACATACAATATAGCTAGTCAACGCCCACCCACACATACAATGACTCTACAATCCATCAACCTCTATACCCATTATTGTCAAAGGTATTATATTTTCATTTAATTCAGGGTAAATTACACCAAATTCCCACGAATTATCTCAGATTTACAGGTCACTCCTTGAATTATTTTACCTGACACACTCACCCCCTAAACTCGTTACGAATAAACCCAGATGTCAGGTTTCGGGATTCTTTGAGCTCAAATTGACTAAAATACCTGTGGAAAAAACACGAACCAAAAAAAGAATGTAAAAATAATGGGAACCAAAACCAAGCGAAACCATCCCAACACCAAACTCGGTTGCTCCATATCTCCTCCACTCCTCACACCTCCACCTGACACCACCTCACACTCCAGCAACCATCAAACTACCCCTCCTTTTCTCCCACCTCCACCCGAACCACCCACATCCATCCAACCACTCCACACTAACCACCCACCACTGCAACCATAACCCACCACCTCGCACCCCCTAGCCTAACGAACCTCATCAGAAACCCCATCGCTACAACCACAATCCCAATAGATCTCTTTATAATGAAAAAGGTTCAAATCTGGAGCCATTCCCCTAACTGTTAAAAAACAAAAACCATTTTTTTCTTTTTGTTCTTTCCTTTTCATTAGATCTCGATAAAAATCTTAGGTTAGATATGTACCAAGGTTTCAAACAAAAAGGAAACAAGATTTTTATCTGAATACTGTCTGTTAACCAATTTTTTGGAAACTTCAGATCAAATTTGAAATGGTTTCTGGAGAGAGAGAGAGAGAGAGAGAGAGAGAGAGAGAGAGAGAGAGAGGTTGCCATTTTTGGTGTTTTAGTTGATTTTTTAACCCAATTTTTTTCACATTTTTTTTATTTTTTTTGAAGGTTCTAAAAGGCGTGAGGCGTGGTCAAGACGTAGACCTCAAACCTCAAACCTTTGGAGCCTAGACGAAAAAAGGCATTTTTTCTTTTTTTATTATTTTAATTATTCTAAGACTAGTAATATAATAAAATAATACATACCTTGAATTTTGAAAATATATCCATATGTTTTGTAGCCATCTTTCTCATATTCATGCTCCGTAATCAATATATAAAATGTATTTCTCTACATTTAATAAGTAATATACAAAATATATTTTTCATAATTCAATAATCAATAACAATAATCATTCAATAATCAATAATCAATGCAAAATGATTCAATATAAGAAATGTATTTTTCACCCTTCAAATGAATTATATAGACTTTTTGTCGGAAGTTGGTTGATAAAGTTAGGCCTTTTTTGGATGATAAGCAGAGAAGCTTGGGATACTGTTTGTCTTTTGATTGTTTTTGACGAGATATTGATCCAATTTGTAAAAAAAAGTCTTTAAAATGCAATATCGTTTCACTAAGGCATCTTTGTTTTAAAAAAAATTGCATCTTAAGTTTTTTACCAAAAATAAGGTGTAATAAGGCGTAGGCAAGACATTTCTCTCAAGCCTCAAGCCTAGGCGGAGTTTGGGCGCGCCGTTTAGAATACAGGGTTTTTTGTATGTCTTTTTTTCAGGGGTATTTTAGTCAATGTGCACTCAAAAGATCCAGAAACCTGATTTTCGGGTTCGTTTGTAATGGGTTGATAATTTAGGGGATGAGTTTGTCGGATAAAATAATTCAATGGGGCGGCCCGTAAACCCGAGATAGTTAAGGGGGTTTGATGTAATTTACCCTTTACTTGATCACATTCTCATTATTTATCACTTGACCCCAAAGCGCTCGGGCATAACAAACTAAACCATCCCTAGTCCCATACCCAGAAAATACCCAAAGCCACACTCCTTTACCTAGGATATAATAAAAATAACATTGATCTCATAGTCCCATACCTAGAAAATACCCAAGCCATAAATATTTCTGTAATACCCCGTGTTTTAATTAATTGTCTTTAATTAATTTGTAGTAAAATAAAATCTTGGAGTTAATGGCCTTTAAAAAATTTAACTTGGTTTTATTAGTAACTTTGCAATCGGGAATTAATTCGGGTCTTTTATAAAAAGGTTATAAGGTTTTTATTTAATTATCTATCTGGCAGGTGCGTATTTGTTCAGCTAATGTATTTGTATTTTTATCAGATAATTAAAGTCGGATTTTAAAATATTTTATTTTTGGATGTGGGTCGTTCAAACGACAGCGTATGTCGTTCGAACGACATAGCATCTCGTTCGAACGACATCGTGCTTCGTTCGAACGACGCTGAGGTGGTGGCTTGGTTAGACTCCGAATCTGGTTTTGACTCCTAAACCCTTTATATACTAAACTGATACGAGGTTGGGACTTCGAAATCAATTTTCTGTCTAACTTCTCCAGAAATCTTTTCCAAACTATTTCTCTCTCATCTTCAACCCCTAGCCCCAACTTTTAACAAGTTTTGAAGATTCAATTGGTGTTTTCTCAAGAGGAGTTCAACCTTCTACTCAGATTTTTGTCCAACTAATTTCAGGCATGAATACTTTATTCTTTTCCTTTAGTATTATGCGCTTTAAGTATTGCCTAAACCTTAATCTCATGTTTTTCTTAAAACCAATTAGCAATCTAATTAGAGAAAGTGGACACATAAAACTTGGGGTGTTTTTTATGAAATCTCTTAATATGAATAATATCCATAACCTTTGGGTACTTAGGATTCATGAGTGGATTTTGGGATTTATTGGTGTAGGTCGCATGTAGAAAAACCCTAGTTTTTAATTAAATAAATTTGGGGGGTATAACTCATGTAAGTTACATTGAGATAATAAAATTGGAATTATGTCATATTAATAATAAAATTCAGTGTTTATATTAAAATAATTAATTGAGATCAATTTTGGTGAAATTAAGATTTAATGGAATTAATCTATCGCGCGTAGTTTGGTACATTGATTAATTGTGCTTATTCATGTGACTTGTTGGTTTTATTAATTGCCTTTGTGACGACAGGTTGTTGGGTATTTTGCTCGCCCTATATTTTAGGATGCCTTCTAGGTATGTGACTAGTGGGTAGGCGTCTTAATGATTTACGTCTGCTAGGTATGGGACTAGTGAGGGTAGATTATTACGACTTGATTATGTCGGGGGTGGGCTGATTTTTGTTACTTTATCGTTGTTACGCTAGCCTAGGCATGACACTAGGTTGAGGTTTATGTCATAAATTTATCCTTTACATAAGGTAGAACGTATTGATAACTTGGGGACCCTTATCTATGGGACTGAGGGATATTTTGAGAATCTCACATCGATTAAAAGGGTGGGGTAATTTAAAAATTATGAAATTGAGAAATTGAGAATTAATGCCAAAGATAAAAACGGGTATTAAAATTTGTGGCGACACAATGTGTCGGGACTGACAGTTTAAACAGGTCAGAGGACGATTTATGTCGTGTCGTGTGTGGAACCTCGTCATGGGGCGGGATCGACAGTTTAAACGGATCAGAGGCCATTTGGCAAGTGGAAGTGTGACGCTTTGGTGGATTACCACCCGAGACTGGAGGACCGTCATAATAAAAAATGTGAAAACAATAATAAAAATTTGGTTAAATAAAATTAACATCGTGGGACTTGGGAATTTAAAATCATATTGGTGTGACTTTTTAAATGGGGACCTCTACGGCTAGTTAGTGATTTATATTTGTCACATTTAATTATCTCGTTTAATTTAAAATATTTTATTGTGATATTTATTGCGTATAATGCTACTGTCCGAATTTAAGGATCCTTTGAGGAGAGTAGTGTGTATTCATGCTCGGGGCTCTGACCTCGTGACTAACTTTTTCAGGATAAGTTTTGGAGAAGCTACATAGGATTATAGAAGTTATCGTTTGGAGGTGCAACTAGAGTTCATTCGTTTTATTGCATTGTTTAGTTATACTTTCCTTTTCACTCGAATTTAATTATGAGACTTCATTTGAGTTTTATTAGGCCATTCGGTTCCAAAGTTGTTAGAGGTTTCGATTGGATTATTCAAATCTTTATTATTCAGATTTTATTTAATCATTATTGGAGATTGGATTCATTCGGAGTTTTAGCATGTGATGGATCTTTTATCGCTTAGTTGTTTATGATCATTTGAGATTGATTCAAATTTTTATCTTATGGGTTTGTTTATTTATGTCTCATATCTGTCTCATGCTAAGAATGGTATTTATTTAGTTCACGCCTGGCATAGTTCAAGCCACCTCGTCTGTCGGATTTCGCGGGGTGTGACAATTTCCTAATCCCATACCTAGGAAACAATCAATCGTAAAAACGACAATTCTCTAGTCCCATATCTAGAGAGTATCAACTACAAATAATATGAATTTAAGTAGAAACTAAAGTATGTAGTCTGATAGTCCCAGTGATGTTATTATTATTAACATATGCCAATTCTAAAATTCTTATATTTTCTAGGCCAAAGTTGTATTCTATAAATTCCATATTTATACAAGTTCAATTACATGTGAATTAAATCAATTTCATCATATGATTTATAATTTCTACAAAAAATCCCAACAAATTGTCAAAATTCAATATTCTAATTTGAGCGAAATTCAATCAAATCAAAACATACAAGCGTTTAAATACGCGAGTTAACAATTTTTAACAACATAATTCAAAGTTCAAACTAATATTCATCATTTGTATGACTTCATAAATCTTAGCATATTTTTTTATATTCATATAAAATTTAACATACGATTCAATCCAATTTTTAATATTACCATAACCCCATTATTCTACAACATGCGAGATTTCAAGTATTGAATTCAATTTCATAAGTTCATAAAAAAAGATTTTTAATTAGGTTATCACTTCCCCTAATTATGTTCCTAATCATATTTACAAAACATGTTCAAGTAATGTTGAGGCGACATTAAATCAAATAATACTTACGGATAAAAATAAATACATTCTTGCCTTATGAATGTGACACCTCGACTAATTAAATACCGGGTAGCTACTCCTTCATTAAATTAATTCAAAATGCCAAGTTCATCTAGTTAATAGCATCACTGTCGAAAACATTTTAATGATTACTAACCACCTAGTATTTAAAAAGTAAGTTGTCAAATTTTAATTAAAGTCTGATTAACATGCAACAAGTGTAATGAAAAAATAATAACACCATTCACCATAACGAAGTAAATAGAATAACCATCACATAATGTAAATAAATTCTGGAGGAAAACTCCTCACTACAAATCCACAAACTGAAATAATTAAACTGAATACTGTGCTCTCTGCCGTAGCTAACAATCCTAAGGCTTTCGCGAAATGTGTAGCTATAAAACAATGTGTAGCCCCCGTATCAAATAATACCCGACCCATAGTGCCATGGATAGGAAACGTACCCTCAATCGCGGGCGGTGCCTGTGGAACTGCTGCCTGGTGGACGTTGTAGACACGTCCATACTGTAGCTGACCCTGCTGAACTGGGACCGCTGGAATGGGTGGCAATGCTGCCATCTGTGGTGTTGCGGGGAGAGCGACGGGAAACATAGGCCTCTGCGGCTCCTGGCGAGCACCCTGCTGCTGCTGCTGTGGGACCCTGCCCCTATCAGGACAATCCTGTCGTTTATGGCCAGTCTTGCCACAAACAAAACACTTCCCTGGGAAGTTCCCTCCTCTCTTCCCCTGCGGTCACCGGCCCTGGTGACCGTTACCGTTCCTCCCTTGGCCCTGCTGACCCTGCTGAAACTGCTGCTCATTCTGCCCCTATTGGCCCTGATGGCCGTTTGGACCCTGATGGCCCTGACGGAAACCTCCCTGTCCCTGTCTGTAGTTCCCTGATCGGAACCTCTTCTGATCCCCCTGCTGGGAACCTTGCTCACCCTATCTCTGCCCCTGAACAGATTGTGCCCCACCGGCACCATGTCCTCCTGTCCTGTCCTGATGGCTAGACTCTCCCGACCTCTTGCCCTCAGCCATATGAAAGCGGTGGTCCTGGCAGTGTAACAAAGCAGCGTTAACCACATCAGAATACGTGGCCAACGAAAGGTTCCCTAACAGATGCTGACGGATCCTCCATGTCAACCCGTCGGTGAATTTCTCAATCTTCTTCTTTTCTGTTGGTATCTCATCCGGAACGATATTCAACAGATTTGTGAACTCGGCCTCATACTCGGCCACAGTCTTACCCTCCTGCCTCAGATTCATCAGTTTCCTCCTCATTTCCGTATGAACAGCGGACGGAAAGTACTTGCGGTCAAACCGCACCCAGAAGTCCTGAATAGTGAGAGTATCTCTCTCCTCCACGGTGGTAATAGACTCCCACCACTGTAGTGCAAATCCAACTAGCTTGAAAGTAGCTAGCACCTGCTTTTGAACGTCCGTTCACTCATACATCCTCAAGTGCCTCTGCATATCCTTCCTCCATTGGCTCGAGACTACCACATCTGAGCTACCTGCAAACTCTGGCGGATGCGCTTTTTGAAAAGCGTCACGTACACGCTCCCAAGCAGACGGGAATGCATTTTCCTGTACTGGCGCGGAAACCGGCGCCTGAGGTGGTGCCTGCTGTACTACGGCAATTGCGGCATTTACCGCTTGGGCTACAATACCTGCAACCTCAGCGGCGTTCATCATGCCCTGAACTGGAGCGAGCTGGGGTTCGGGCGTTGCATCCCTGGGAACTCGTCGTGCACGTCGTGGAGGCATCTGAAATAAGAATAAAGTTTATAAGTTCACAGTTTATAAACTTAAAATAGCTGAAGAACGAAGCATACACAAAAAGAGTACAACAGTCCTAAAATATAGGGCTCTATATCAAAGAACTTAGCGGAAACATAATAGCCGTACAGATCCTAAAGGACACTAGAACCTGATGCTCTGATACCACCTGTGACACCACGACTAATTAAATACCGGGTAGCTACTCCTTTATTAAATTAATTCAAAATGCCAAGTTGGTCCAGTTAATAGGATCACTGTCGAAAACATTTTAATGATTACTAACCACCTAGTATTTAAAAAGTAAGTTGTCAAATTTTAATTAAAGTCTGATTAACATGCAACAAGTGTAATGAAAAAATAATAACACCATTCACCATAACGAAGTAAATAGAATAACCATCACATAATGTAAATAAAGTCTGGAGGAAAACTCCTCACTACAATACCACAAACTGAAATAACTAAACTGAATACAGAATCAATACATGACAAAGTCTGAAAAACTGAAATGGAAAGATGTCTCTAATAGAAATGGGCAACATGCCCTACAACTGATAAATATTGAATCAGGAATCCAAATGGTAGAAGCGTCTAAAAGCAATTCCCTGTAGCTTCCACAAACAGCTACAGCTCGTCACCTGAATGAGTATCCTATGCATGGTGTCCTTGTGGCTGGGCACCTAAAATGGTTTTAAAAGAAAAAATAGATTTGAAAGCAAACGAGTCAGAGCCCGAATGTGGAGATATTTTAAAAACCTGCAAGTGCTTTAAAAACATTTAAAACATTAAATGCAAAGTACATGTTAGGATGTGCACTCACATTAAATTCTCACCTCTCGTCTAACTGTGCACTCCTAACGTAAGTACCCATCTAACCACTAGCTAAGTGACATCATATCTAGCTAGACTGTTATAGATTCTACCCTTATTACTCGGTTCCCATTAACATTATAACGATCTCAGTTAAATAGGTGCTTAACGTAAATCCAGGTTCTCATACAAAAGTAATACAACTCATTATAGATTAGCCCTCTATGTTATTACATAGTTACACACAATACCATATGAAAGTTCCCAGTTTATTAAGCGTATATTTTCCACAACATAAATATACAATATAAGCACCCCGAGACTAAGCTGCGGTGCACACATACTCTGCTATCCATCCCGGTACATCACGTACATAAGGATCACATATTCTGAATCTCACAGGAATAGTTCACAGATAACAACATCACAAATAATGGAGGCGAACACAGTCACATCACATGGGTCACGCACATACCTACGCTCCCACGATCAGCGGACTTATTAACATCCCAATAAGTCTTTCTCTGAACTATGTTCATCGAGGTAACCAGTCTAAATCCGGGCAACACAAGGATTAGAGGGCCCTAAGAGAACGCAAACCTCCCGTGATAGCAAGTATGGTAGGTATGTCATACACACAATTCGTATACCAATACTAAGTAAGCACACATCTTAGTAATCCCGTAGTTTAATTGTAGTACTTATCGCATTCTCGTACCAATCTAATATATATACAACTTATATAATCCCTGTCCATATTTACACGCGCCATAATTTATTCTCACGTCGTGGTAAACACTCACGTCTCAATCCCATATTAACCATTATTTAAATCACTCGTATATAATTTACTCCTCATAATAACCCAAATGTCCCAATTCTATCAATATATCATCAAAGGAATGTTATCCCTATCCTCGAACAAGTTTACGGGACACCCAAAATCAAAACAGGTCAAAAAGGCCTAAACTGCCACCTCGTTAGAAGTCTCGTTCGACCGAGGCTGTTCGAACGAGATTCCAGTTCGTTCGAACGAACTGTACCTTCTAACGAGATCTCGTTCGAACGAAGTTATCGAACGAAATTCCCTTTCGTTAGAAGCGACTGGTCTACTCGCTAGAAGCTCGTTCGAACGACCTGGAGAGGTCTTCTAACGAGGGACCAGTTTCGGCCCAGATTTTCTCCAATCTCGTTTTTCATCCATTTTAACACCTCAAACCTCTTCCAAAGTTCATCCCAACAACGTTTTAGGGTCTCTAATTCATCCTAAACATATTAAAGTCACTTCCTAACATGTTTTAAGGAATTAATTCGTTCTGAACCTCATTAAATCACAAGTCTCTACACTTTTCCCCAATTTTTCAAGAACATGAACCCTAAAAGTTTTAGATCCTTAATTTATCCAATCAAATCCATTTTTTGTGTCTTACAAGATATATCAACATCAGATTAGTCCTCTAAATATGATTCTACATGCAATCCTTTCATCAAAATTTAGTATTCTACTTCCAAACTCATGGGTTTTTCATTATCTTCCAAGAACAAACATAAATTTGAATTATCTAACATGGAAGGAACATTATCTGAAATTAAATGGAATTAAGTCACTTGCCTCGAGTGTCTCTGGATTTTGATGACGATTTCCTCTCTCTTTCTGCAGAATTCCCACTCTCTCTCTTTCTCCATGCTTCTTCTCCAATGGCTATGGTGGCTAGGGTTTTCTTTTGGAAAGTAATTAGAAACCTAATTCTAATAACCTACGTAACCTATTGGGTTAACATGGGTTGGTTAGTGGCTTAGTGGGTCAAACCCACATCAGATTTACTTTACTAATTTTCGTCATTTTTAATTCCTAAAAATACGAAATTACCAAAATACCCTTTATATTGCCGGTATGGCCTAAAAATACTCCGGGACCCAAACTACACCCCCGGCTAGTATTTTCTGACTATCTCGACCCTTCCGGACGCGTTGGCGCACTCAAAACGACCATACGGTTAATAGAATTTAAATTTACTTTTATACTTAAAATAATTATATCCTGACGCGACTGTCACACGCGTCCCAATAAAATGACCAAATTGTCGTATATCAATCTCACGACAAATTTCATAATTCAATATTCATATAACATCATATGTACTCAATATAGTCAAATACCAACTCACATCACGCTAGTATTTTATCCGGATTAATTTCCAATTAAATCTCATTTAATTAATTAATCCCAAAAATAAATATAACCAAAAATGCGGGATATTACACACTCCCCCCCAAATAACTGAATTTCGTCCCGAAATTCGGAACTAGAAAGTACCTGCTAAAAACAACTCTGGATAACGTTTGCGCATCTCATCCTCGCGCTCCCATGTGGACTCCTCGACATTGTGATGTCGCCACTGAACACGCACTAACGGAACTATCTTTGACCGCAGCTTCCTCTCACTTCGGTCCAAAATAGCAATTGGCCCCTCCTCGTAGGAGCTATCCGGCTGGAGATCGATGTCCTCCACAGCAATGTGAGAATGAGCCAAATTATCTCTAAGGTATTTCCTTAACGAGGAAATATGGAACACATCGTGAATCCGATGCAAATGTTTCGGTAACCCAAGTCTATACGCAACTGATCCGATCCGCTCAATAATAGGAAACGGCCCCACATACCTTGGTGCCAACTTCCCCTTCTTCCCGAAACGCATAATCCCCTTCATAGGAGATACTATGAGCAAAACCTGGTCTCCCACTTGGAACTCCCTGAAAAATCTCTTCGCATCAGCATAACTCTTCTGTCGGTCTTGAGCTACCCGAATGCGACTCCGAATCAACTCAATCCTTGCCGAAGTATCCTGAATCACTTCCGGCCCAAGTAGTTTGTTGTCCCCCACCTCTAACCAACATGCTGGGGAACGACAAGGCCTACCGTACAATGCTTCAAACGGAGCCATGCCAATAGTGAACTGATAGGAGTTGTTGTAAGCAAACTCCACCAGTGGAAGGTACTGCTCCCATCCACCTCCAAAGTCAATAATACACATGCGTAGCATGTCCTCCAACATCCGATTTGTGCTCTCTGTCTGCCCATCGGTCTGCGGATGATAAGCCGTACTTAACCGCAATTCCGTGCCCATGGCCTCCTGGAAACTCTCCCAAAACCGCGAAACAAATATCTTGTCTCTGTCAGACACGATATTTAGGGGCACACCGTGAAGTCTCACAACCTCTTAAATGAAGAGCCGGGCATACTGTCCCGCAGTGTAGTCAGTCCTTACGGGTAAAAAGTGAGCGACTTTGGACAACCTGTCCACAATCACCCAAACGGAGTCGTGTCCCCTCTGCGACGTAGGCAACCCCGTGATAAAGTCCATGGATATGCTCTCCCACATCCACACCGGGACCTCCAACGGCTGTAGAAGTCCTGTCGGTCTCTGATGATCCACTTTTACTAGCTGGCAAGTGGCGCATTTCGAAACAAACTCAGCAATATCTCTCTTCATACCGCTCCACCAATACTGCCGTCTCATGTCTTGGTACATTTTGTCCCCTCCGGGATGTACCACGAACCGTGAGCCGTGCGACTCTGCCATCACCTCGTGTCACAATTTCTCCCCTTTCGGAACTACCAATCTCCCATTGAAGCGTAATCCCCCGTCTGAGCTGACGGTATAGGACTCGGCTCCCTCTGCTAGTAATCGAACTATCTGCTCCTGACAGAACGAGTCATTAGCCTATGCTCGTACTACCTTTGTGACAATCTGCGGTGTAACGGTCATCACAGACATGAAAGATCGGGCCACTGCATCCTGGTGTCCCAATTCCTTCCACTTGGCTTTCCACACCTCTGCCACCTCATCTGCTGGCCTACGGCTCAATGCGTCTGCTACCACGTTAGCCTTACCTAGGTGATACTGGATATCGAACTGGTAGTCTTTCACACACTCAAAACACCTACGCTTCCGCATATTCAACTCTTTCTGCGTGAACAGGTATTGTAGGGACTTGTGGTCCATGAACAGTTGGAATTTCTCCCCCAAAAGATAGTGCCTCCAAATCCGTAGGGCAAATACCACTGCTGCCAACTCCAAATCATGAGTGGGGTAGTTCTTCTCATGAGACTTAAGCTTACGGGAAGCATAAGCTATGGCCTGTCTCTCCTGCTATAATACACCTCCAAGCCCTTGCAAAGACGCATCGGTGTAAACCAAATACTCAACTCCAGGTTTCGGCAATGCTAACACAGGTGCTGAGGTCAATTTGTCCTTTAACTCATCAAATGCCAACTGACAGGCATCACTCCAGATGAATGGCACACCGTTACGAGTCAGAAGTGTCAAAGGACCCGCTATCTTCGAAAATCCCCGAATGAACCTCCTGTAGTATCCTGCTAGGCCCAAGAAACTACGAATTTCAGTCGGTGTCGTGGGCTGTCCCCATTCCCTCACCGAGGATACCTTCCCCGGATCAACAGATATTCCCCGGTCGGAAATAATATGTCCCAAAAACTGGACCTCCTTCAGCCAAAACCCGCACTTCTCATATTTTGCATAAAACTCGTTCTGACGGAGTGTCTGCAAAACTTGCCTCAAATGCTCGGCGTGTTCCTCCTCTGTCTGGGAGTAAACCAGAATATCATCGATGAAGACAATGACAAACTGATCTAGGAAATCCCTGAACACTCTGTTCATCAAGTCCATAAATACTGCTGGAGCGTTGGTCAAACCAAAAGGCATAACCCGAAACTCGTAAGAACCATATCTCGACAAGAATGCAGTCTTCGAGACATCCTCCTCCCTGATACGCAACTGATGGTATCCCGATCTCAAGTCAATCTTCGAGAAGAAAGAAGCACCTCTCAACTGGTCGAATAAGTCATCGATTCGAGGTAACGGATACTTATTCCGTATCGTGACCTTATTCAACTCTCGGTAGTCCACACACAATCTCAGTGAACCGTCCCTCTTCTTCACAAATAAAACTGGAGGGCCCCAAGGTGAGGTACTCCTGCGAATAAAGCCCTGACCTAACAGCTGCTCTATCTGATCTCTTAGCTCTCGCATCTCTGCCGGAGCCATACGGTACGGTGCGCGTGCTATAGGCCTCGTATCTGGCAATAGGTCTATAACAAAGTCTATCTCTCGACTGGGGGGTAAGCCTGGTATCTCCTGAAACACATCTGAATACTCCCTGACAACCGGGATCGAATCTAAAGGAATCACAACCTCCTTAGAGGTATCCTCCTCTATATAATACATATGAGCGGTCGAGCCTCCCTCTGGGCGAGGCATCGCCACTACAAACATCTTTTGCCCCGGAATGGCAAAAACAATGCTCCCACCGAAGCAATCGATCATGGATCTATAATCAGCGAGCCAATCCATACCGATAATCACATCGTGAACATGCATTTTAATACCAACATATCTGCAGGTAATACCAAACCACCAATCTCTACCCCCACTCCCCGGCATATAAAGAATATAAGTGACCCACTCCCCAATGGTGAGTCGACACACGTCACTGTGCTCTCTGCCGTAGCTAACAATCCTAAGTCTTTCGCGAAATGTGTATCTATAAAACAATGTGTAGCCCCCGTATCAAATAATACCCGACCCATAGTGCCATAGATAGGAAACGTACCCTCAATCGCGGGCGGTGCCTGTGGAACTGCTGCCTGGTGGACGTTGTAGACACGTCCATACTGTAGCTGCCCCTGCTGAACTGGGACTGCTGGAATGGGTGGCAATGCTGCCATCCGTGGTGTTGCGGGGAGAGCGGCGAAAAACATAGGCCTCTGCGGCTCCTGGCGAGCACCCTGCTGCTGCTGCTGTGGGACCCTGCCCCTATCAGGACAATCCTATCGTTTATGGCCAGTCTTCCCACAAATAAAAAACTTCCCTGGGAAGTTCCCTCCTCTCTGCCCCTGCGGTCCCCGGCCCTGGTGACCGTTACCGTTCCTCCCTTGGCCCTGCTGAAACTGCTGCCCATTCTGCCCCTGTTGGCTCTGATGGCCGTTTGGACCCTGATGGCCCTGACGAAAACCTCCCTGTCCCTGTCTGTAGTTCCCTGATCAAAACCTCTTCTGATCCCCCTGCTGGGAACCTTGCTCACCCCGTCTCTGCCCCTGAACAGATTGTGCCCCACCGGCACCATGTCCTCCTGTCCTGCCCTGATGGCTAGACTCTCCCGACCTCTTTCCCTCAGCCATATGAAAGCGGTGGTCCTGCCAGTGTAACAAAGCAGCGTTAACCACATCAGAATATGTGGCCAACGAAAGGTTCCCTAACAGATGCTGACGGATCCTCCATGTCAACCCGTCGGTGAATTTCTCAATCTTCTTCTTTTCTGTTGGTATCTCATCCGGAACGATATTCAACAGATTTGTGAACTCGGCCTTATACTCGGCCACAGTCTTACCCTCCTACCTCAGATTCATCAGTTTCCTCCTCATTTCCGTATGAACAGCGGACGGAAAGTACTTGCGGTCAAACCGTACCCAGAAGTCCTGAATAGTGAGAGTATCTCTCTCCTCCACGGTGGTAATAGACTCCCACCACTGTAGTGCAGATCCAACTAGCTTGAAAGTAGTTAGCACCTGCTTCTGAACCTCGGTGCACTCATACATCCTCAAGTGCCTCTGCATATCCTTCCTCTATTGGCTCGAGACTACCACATCTGAGCTACCTGCAAACTCTGGCGGATGCGCTTTTTGAAAAGCGTCACGTACACGCTCCCAAGCAGAGGGGAATGCATTTTCCTGTACTGGCGCGGCAACCGGCGCCTGAGGTGGTGCCTGCTGGACTACGGCAATTGCGGCATTTACCGCTTGGGCTACAATAGCTGCAACCTCAGCGGCGTTCATCATGCCCTGAACTGGAGCGGGCTGGGGTTCGGGCGTTGCATCCTTGGGAACTCGTCGTGCACGTCGTGGAGGCATCTGAAATAAGAATAAAGTTTATAAGTTCACAGTTTATAAACTTAAAATAGCTGAAGAACGAAGTATACACAAAAAGAGTACAACAGTCCTAAAATATAGGGCTCTATATCAAAGAACTTAGCGAAAACATAATAGCCGTACAGATCCTAAAGGACACTAGAACCTGATGCTCTGATACCACCTGTGACACCACGACTAATTAAATACCGGGTAGCTACTCCTTTATTAAATTAATTCAAAATGCCAAGTTGGTCCAGTTAATAGGATCACTGTCGAAAACATTTTAATGATTACTAACCACCTAGTATTTAAAAAGTAAGTTGTCAAATTTTAATTAAAGTCTGATTAACATGCAACAAGTGTAATGAAAAAATAATAACACCATTCACCATAACGAAGTAAATAGAATAACCATCACATAATGTAAATAAAGTCTGGAGGAAAACTCCTCACTACAATACCACAAACTGAAATAACTAAACTGAATACAGAATCAATACATGACAAAGTCTGAAAAACTGAAATGGAAAGATGTCTCTAATAGAAATGGGCAACATGCCCTACAACTGATAAATACTGAATCAGGAATCCAAATGGTAGAAGTGTCTAAAAGCAATTCCCTGTAGCTTCCACAAACAGCTACAGCTCGTCACCTGAATGAGTATCCTATGCATGGTGTCCTTGTGGCTGGGCACCTAAAATGGTTTTACAAGAAAAAATATATTTGAAAGCAAACGGGTCAGAGCCCGAATGTGGAGATATTTTAAAAACCTGCAAGTGCTTTAAAAACATTTAAAACATTAAATGCAAAGTACATGTTAGGATGTGCACTCACATTAAATTCTCACCTCTCGTCTAACTGTGCACTCCTAACGTAAGTACCCATCTAACCACTAGCTAAGTGACATCATATCTAGCTAGACTGTCATAGATTCTACCCTTATTACTCGGTTCCCATTAACATTATAACGATCTCAGTTAAATAGGTGCTTAACGTAAATCCAGGTTCTCATACAAAAGTAATACAACTCATTATAGATTAGCCCTCTATGTTATTACATAGTTACACACAATACCATATGAAAGTTCCCAGTTTATTAAGCGTATATTTTCCACAACATAAATATACAATATAAGCACCCCGAGACTAAGATGCGGTGCACACATAATCTGCTATCCATCCCGGTACATCACGTACATAAGGATCACATATTCCGAATCTCTCAGGAATAGTTCACAGATAACAACATCACAAATAATGGAGGCGAACACAGTCACATCACATGGGTCACGCACATACCTACGCTCCCACGATCAGCGGGCTTATTAACATCCCAATAAGTCTTTCTATGACCTATGTTCATCGAGGTAACCAGTCTAAATCCGGGCAACACAAGGATTAGAGGGCCCTAAGCGAACGCAAACCTCCCGTGATAGCAAGTATGGTAGGTATGTCATACACACAATTCGTATACCAATACTAAGTAAGCACACATCTTAGTAATCCCGTAGTTTAATTGTAGTACTTATCGCATTCTCGTACCAATCTAATATATATACAACTTATATAATCCCTGCCCTTATTTACACGCGCTATAATTTATTCTCACGTCGTGGTAAACACTCACGTCTCAATCCCATATTAACCATTATTTAAATCACTCGTATATAATTTACTCCTCATAATAACCCAAATGTCCCAATTCTATCAATATATCATCAAAGGAATGTTATCTCTATCCTCGAACAAGTTTACGGGACTCCCAAAATCAAAACAGGTCAAAAAGGCCTAAACTGCCACCTCGTTAGAAGTCTCGTTCGAACGAGATTCCAGTTCGTTCGAACGAACTGTACCTTCTAACGAGATCTCGTTCGAACGAAGTTATCGAACGAAATTCCCTTTCGTTAGAAGCGACTGGTCAACTCGTTAGAAGCTCGTTCGAACGAGCTCGTTCGAACGACCTGGAGAGGTCTTCTAACGAGGGACCAGTTTCGGCCTAGATTTTCTCCAATCTCGTTTTTCATCCATTTTAACACCTCAAACCTCTTCCAAAGTTCATCCCAACAACGTTTTAGGGTCTCTAATTCATCCTAAGCATATTAAAGTCACTTCCTAACATGTTTTAAGGAATTAATTCGTTCTAAACCTCATTAAATCACAAGTCTCTACACTTTTCCCCAATTTTTCAAGAACATGAACCCTAAAAGTTTTAGATCCTTAATTTATCCAATCAAATCCATTTTTTGTGTCTTACAAGATATATCAACATCAGATTAGTCCTCTAAATATGATTCTACATGCAATCCTTTCATCAAAATTTAGTATTCTACTTCCAAACTCATGGGTTTTTCATTATCTTCCAAGAACAAACATAAATTTGAATTATCTAACATGGAAGGAACATTCTCTGAAATTAAATGGATTTAAGTCACTTGCCTCGAGTGTCTCTGGATTTTGATGACGATTTCCTCTCTCTTTCTGCAGAATTCCCTCTCTCTCTCTTTCTCCGAGCTTCTTCTCCAATGGCTATGGTGGCTAGGGTTTTCTTTTGGAAAGTAATTAGAAACCTAATTCTAATAACCTACGTAACCTATTGGGCTAACATGGGTTGGTTAGTGGCTTAGTGGGTCAAACCCACATCAGATTTACTTTACTAATTTTCGTCACTTTTAATTCCTAAAAATACGAAATTACCAAAATACCCTTTATATTGCCGGTATGGCCTAAAAATACCCCGGGACCCAAACTACACCCCCGGCTAGTGTTTTCTGACTATCTCGACCCTTCCGGACGCGTTGGCGCACTCAAAACGACCATACGGTTAATAGAATTTAAATTCACTTTTATACTTAAAAATATTTTATCCTGACGCGACTGTCACACGCATCCCAATAAAATGACCAAATTGTCGTATATCAATCTCACGACAAATTTCATAATTCAATATTCATATAACATCATATGTACTCAATATAGTCAAATACCAACTCACATCACGCTAGTATTTTATCCGGATTAATTTCCAATTAAATCTCATTTAATTAATTAATCCCAAAAATAAATATAACCAAAAATGCGGGGTATTACATACTCCCCCCCAAATAACTGAATTTCGTCCCGAAATTCGGAACTAGAAAGTACCTGCTAAAAACAACTCTGGATAACGTTTGCGCATCTCATCCTCGCGCTCCCATGTGGACTCCTCAACATTGTGATGTCGCCACTGAACACGCACTAATGGAACTATCGTTGACCGCAGCTTCCTCTCACTTCGGTCCAAAATAGCAATTGGCCCCTCCTCGTAGGAGCTATCCAGCTGGAGATCGATGTCCTCCACAGCAATGTGAGAATGAGCCAAATTATCTCTAAGGTATTTCCTTAACGAGGAAATATGGAACACATCGTGAATCCGATGCAAATGTTCAGGTAACCCAAGTCTATAAGCAACCGGTCCGATCTGCTCAATAATAGGAAACGGCCCCACATACCTTGGTGTCAACTTCCCCTTCTTCCCGAAACGCATAATCCCCTTCATAGGAGATACTATGAGCAAAACCTGGTCCCCCACTTGGAACTCCCTGAAAAATCTCTTTGCATCAGCATAACTCTTCTGTCGGTCTTGAGCTACCCGAATGCGACTCCGAATCAACTCAATCCTTGCCGAAGTATCCTGAATCACTTCCGGCCCAAGTAGTTTGTTGTCCCCCACCTCTAACCAACATGCTGGGGAACGACAAGGCCTACCGTACAATGCTTCAAACGGAGCCATGCCAATAGTGAACTGATAGGAGTTGTTGTAAGCAAACTCCACCAGTGGAAGGTACTGCTCCCATCCACCTCCAAAGTCAATAATGCACATGCGTAGCATGTCCTCCAACATCCGATTTGTGCGCTCGGTCTGCCCATCGGTCTGCGGATGATAAGCCGTACTTAATCGCAATTCCGTGCCCATAGTCTCCTGGAAACTTTCCCAAAACCGCGAAACAAATATCTTGTCTCTGTCAGACACGATATTTAGGGGCACACCGTGAAGTCTCACAACCTCTGAAATGAAGAGCCGGGCATACTGTCCCACAGTGTAGTCAGTCCTTACGGGTAAAAAGTGAGCGACTTTGGACAACCTGTCCACAATCACCCAAACGGAGTCGTGTCCCCTCTGCGACGTAGGCAACCCCGTGATAAAGTCCATGGATATGCTCTCCCACATCCACACCGGGACCTCCAACGGCTGTAGAAGTCCTGTCGGTCTCTGATGATCCACTTTTACTAGCTGGCAAGTGGCGCATTTCGAAACAAACTCAGCAATATCTCTCTTCATACCACTCCACCAATACTGCCGTCTCATGTCTTGGTACATTTTGTCCCCTCAGGGATGTACCGCGAACCGTGAGCCGTGAGACTCTGCCATCACCTCGTGTCACAATTTCTCCCCTTCCGGAACTACCAATCTCCCATTGAAGCGTAATCCCCCGTCTGAGCTGACGGTATAGGACTCGGCTCCCTCTGCTAGTAATCGAACTATCTGCTCCTGACAGAACGAGTCATTAGCTTGTGCTCGTACTACCTTTGTGACAATCTACGGTGTAACGGTCATCACAGACATGAAAGATCGGGCCACTGCATCCTGGTGTCCCAATTCCTTCCACTTGGCTTTCCACACCTCTGCTGGCCTACGGCTCAACGCGTCTGCTACCACGTTAGCCTTACCTGGGTGATACTGGATATCGAACTGGTAGTCTTTTACAAACTCAATCCACCTACGCTGCCGGATATTCAACTCTTTCTGCGTGAACAGGTATTGTAGGGACTTGTGGTCCGTGAACAGTTGGAATTTCTCCCCCAAAAGATAGTGCCTCCAAATCCGTAGGGCAAATACCACTGCCGCCAACTCCAAATCATGCGTGGGGTAGTTCTTCTCATGAGACTTAAGCTTACGGGAAGCATAAGCTATGGCCTGTCTCTCCTGCTATAATACACCTCCAAGCCCTTGCAAAGACGCATCGGTGTAAACCAAATACTCAACTCCAGGTCTCGGCAATGCTAACACAGGTGCTGAGGTCAATTTGTCCTTTAACTCATCAAATGCCAACTGACAGGCATCACTCCAGATGAATGGCACACCCTTACGAGTCAGATGTGTCAAAGGACCCGCTATCTTCAGAAATCCCCGAATGAACCTCCTGTAGTATCCTGCTAGGCCCAAGAAACTACGAATTTCAGTCGGTGTCGTGGGCTGTCCCCATTCCCTCACCGCGGATACCTTCCCCGGATCAATAGATATTCCCCGGTCGGAAATAATATGTCCCAAAAACTGGACCTCCTTCAGCCAAAACCCGCACTTCTCATATTTTGCATAAAACTCGTTCTGACGGAGTGTCTGCAAAACTTGCCTCAAATGCTCGGCGTGTTCCTCCTCTGTCTGGGAGTAAACCAGAATATCATCGATGAAGACAATGACAAACTGATCTAGGAAATCCCTGAACACTCTGTTCATCAAGTCCATAAATACTGCTGGAGCGTTGGTCAAACCAAAAGGCATAACCCGAAACTCGTAAGAACCATATCTCGACAAGAATGCAGTCTTCGAGGCATCCTCCTCCCTGATACGCAACTGATGGTATCCCGATCTCAAGTCAATCTTCGAGAAGAAAGAAGCTCCTCTCAACTGGTCGAATAAGTCATCGATTCGAGGTAACGGATACTTATTCTGTATCGTGACCTTATTCAACTCTCGGTAGTCGACACACAATCTCAGTGAACCGTCCCTCTTCTTCACAAACAAAGCTGGAGGGCCCAAGGTGAGGTACTCCTGCGAATAAAGCCCTGACCTAACAGCTGCTCTATCTGATCTCTTAGGTCTCGCATCTCTGCCGGAGCCATACGGTACGGCGCGCGTGCTATAGGCCTCGTATCTGGCAATAGGTCTATAACAAAGTCTATCTCTCGACTGGGGGGTAAGCCTGGTATCTCCTGAAACACATCTAAATACTCTTTGACAACCGGGATCGAATCTAATGGAATCACAACCTCCTTAGAGGTATCCTCCTCTATGTAATACAGATGAGCGATCGAGCCTCCCTCTGGGCGAGGCATCGCCACTACAAACATCTTTTGCCCGTGAATGGCAAAAACAATGCTCCCACCGAAGCAATCAATCATGGCTCTATAATGAGCGAGCCAATCCATACCGATAATCACATCGTGAACATGCATTTCTAATACCAACATATCTGCAGGTAATACCAAACCACCAATCTCTACCCCCACTCCCCGGTATATAAAGAATATAAGTGACCCACACCCCAATGGTGAGTCGACACACGTCACTGTGCTCTCTGCCGTAGCTAACAATCCTAAGGCTTTCGCGAAATGTGTAGCTATAAAACAATGTGTAGCCCCCGTATCAAATAATACCCGACCCATAGTGCCATGGATAGGAAACGTACCCTCAATCGCGGGCGGTGCCTGTGGAACTGCTGCCTGGTGGACGTTGTAGACACGTCCATACTGTAGCTGCCCCTGCTGAACTGGGACTGCTGGAATGGGTGACAATGCTGCCATCTGTGGTGTTGCGGGGAGAGCGGCGGGAAACATAGGCCTCTGCGGCTCCTGGTGAGCACCCTGCTGCTGCTGCTGTGGGACCCTGCCCCTATCAGGACAATCCTGTCTTTTATGGCTAGTCTTGCCACAAACAAAACACTTCCCTGGGAAGTTCCCTCCTCTCTGCCCCTGCGGTCCCCGGCCCTGGTGACCGTTACCGTTCCTCCCTTGGCCCTGCTGAAACTGCTGCCCATTCTGCCCCTGTTGGCCCTGATGGTCGTTTGGACCCTGATGGCCCTGACGGAAATCTCCCTGTCCCTGTCTGTAGTTCCCTGATCGGAACCTCTTCTGATCCCCCTGCTGGGAACCCTGCTCACCCTGTCTCTGCCCCTGAACAGATTGTGCCCCACCGGTACCATGTCCTCCTGTCCTGCCCTGATGGCTAGACTCTCCCAACCTCTTGCCCTCAGCCATATGAAAGCGGTGGTCCTGACAGTGTAACAAAGCAGCGTTAACCACATCAGAATACCTGGCCAACGAAAGGTTCCCTAACAGATGCTGACGGATCCAATTAAATCTCATTTAATTAATTAATCCCAAAAATAAATATAACCAAAAATGCGGGGTATTACAATGAAAGTATCCTGAAATATCCGAGTAGTACAAGATGTTCCTGTTTAAAAATCTACAATTGTTCTTCTTTGGCATTCTTCAAAATCCTAGTGCAAAGCTCCCAAATTAAGGATAATGGAGTTTATGAGTTAAAAGGGTTTTGTGTATTGTTTGTGTTTTGTAGAAGGTATGCAAGTGTAAAAAAAAATATAAAGCCTCAGCGTTCTTATAAAAAAAAAGAGGGTCATTTACTGTTTGAGGTACATTTGTTTACAATATTTTATTCCTGGAGTACGCTAGTTTTAGTTATTATTGGATGGGTGTTAAACTAACGTCTATCCTTAACTGTTGTTAGCCAACTGTACCTTTTCTAGCCAATTACCAACATTACCCTTTTTTCAATTCTCCATTCTTTACAATGGATATATTACACACTAACTTCATCTTTATATATTGTTATAGTATCTCCATTTTTTCACCAAGCAATAGCAACAGTTAACATCCAAAATTCTTACGAAATAAAAATGGGTGGCAGCATAGATGAAGAAGCAACACAAGGACAACATGTATGTCAAATATGTGGTCAAAATTACCACATTGTAATTGACTGGCCATGGCTTTATATCAGATGTACTTATGATCAGTGTAATGACCTCATGTTGTTGTTGAAGACCTCAAATGGGCAAAAAATTTTAAAGTGTCAACATGCATCATGTAATGGTTTTAAACTCTTAGAAGATGCAATAAAAAGCACAGGTTGTTCATTATCAAGTGATGGGTGTTTTCATTGTGGCAGTCATAATCATTGGGTTAAAAATTATCCATGGAAAGATAGACCATGCCCAAATAGATGTGAGAGGACAAGGAAACTCTGGACTTTAAAGCAAGAAAGAAGTTATGGGAATTTTTTTTTGAAGTGTTTGACATGTGGGGATTTTGAGTGGTTAACAGATGCAATTAGGAAAGCTGATGAAGCTAGGAAAGTGAATGTGAGGGTTAAAGTAGAAGTTAGTTTGGATGATCTTTGTGATGGCTTTAAAAAGAAATTCAGTGTATGGAATGTGTGTTGTGCATGAAATATATTTGTAATCAGTGTATGCAATGAGAAAATGTATGTTGTGCAATTAAAAGGTTGTTGTAATCTGTGTTGTGCAATGAAATGTTATAATATTATATGAAATTCACTTTCATATGTTGACATGAAACATTACTGCACTCAAAACTTTGCAATTGTCTTCCCAAAACACAAAGTTATGATTCAACATTGACTTCCCAAAACACAAAGATAAGTAACATTGTCCCAAAACATAAAGTTAAACCTAAACTTATGAACCTACTGAGTATAACCTTGAGTAAGATTTGTTGTTGTATCCACATTTCTTCGTGTAGAAGGTGTGGTTATTGTATCAACATTTTTGCTCTTTTCTTCCCCTTGCCCTTCTTGCCACCTTTTGTTCTTGTAACTGGAAATGATGGAACAATTAGGGGGTTGTTTGATCCCTTCATAGTGCTTGGTCCCTCAGCAGCTTGTGTTTTATTACCACTTTCTGATGATTTCCCCTGGCAACCGGCTTTGTTATGGCCTAACTCCCCACACCTACTGCATTTTTTAATCTTGTTCTTTGGTGCCACTGGTTCATCGGGGTCTCTTCTCCTCTTAACCCTTGGCTTCCCAAGACCTCTAGTTAATTCTGAAGGTTTGACTACATGTTGTGGCTAAAAGGACATGAACAACTAACATTAATATGGTTCAAACATAGAATTGCAATATGAATTGAGGTGCATTATCTACACTTACCTTGGCCCACCATTGATGGTCTTCCATAGGATGAACATAAGATGAATAAGTTGCTCTGTATGTAGTTACATCAAACATATGACTATAATACATGTGCATAAAACTTATGAAAATAAGATAAGTATTATCAGTTGCATAAAATATGTCAAGAAAAGTATTACTTACTTGTTTCATGACTCTCTTCTTGGGATGATAACCCCAATAGCATGTACACTAGGGATGCCACTTATTTGCCACTCAAAATAATTGCATTCTTGTGTTTGAATGTTAAGTGTCCAGATTTGATTGTGACTATTTATTGTCACATGTAAGAACTCTGTTGAACCAGTTATAATATACTCATTATATTTCTTCTTCAAGTCATCCAAATGCTTCTCTACTCTTGGTACAAGCCCACTTGGATCCATCTCTTGTACTTTGGTTCTTCTTGTGTACAACAATGACATGATAAGCAGTTAACACTTTTGAATAATCTTTAGAATTGGTAGTTCCCTTAAACCCAAAAGCATTTTATTGAAAGACTCTGACAAATTGTTGGTGATATGTTCACACTTAGTTATTGTATCAAAGTATGCTCTTGCCCAAGTATCATTTTCCTCATTGTCTAGCCATAATTTTGCTCCCATGCAATCTTTAAACATTTGAGCCATATATTTTTCATGATCTTCCTTCTTATATGCCCTTGCTGCCCCCCCCCCCCCCCCCCACAACTTAAAGCCTTTAGCTGTGGACACTTATATCCTGCATTTTTAAAGTTTTTATACATGTGCCTGAAACAATACATGTGATTACTGTGAGGGAACAACTCTGCAACTGCTTCAATAAGCCCTTTCTGTCTGTCAGACATCAAAGTCAAAGTCAATTTATATTTAATCAGATGAGGTTGCAAAATTCTCAAGAATCTACTCCATGTGTCATAACTTTCATTTCTATAAATATATATGGCAATTGGAAACAAACTATTGTTCCCATCTAATGAAACAATAGATAAAATTGCACCACCATACTTTCCTTTAAGAAATGATCCATATAAACCAAGCACTGGCCTACAACCATTAAGAAATACATATATTGAAGCCTTGAATGCAATACAAAATGAGACAAATTGTTGATCATTTAGATCCTTTGTCCAATCAGCAATACTACTTGGATTTGATACATGTACCTGCCTTGTAATTTCAGGTACCAACCTAAATGCATCACTGTAACTATCATGTATCCTCCCATTGACAATGATTTTAGCATAATATCTAGTTTGATATGATATCTTCACTGCATGTTTTTCCCAAATTGCAGCTTAAATATCTCTTGGTTTCATTGGTTTCATCTCCCGGTGACAATTCTTGTAAAACTCCATCCCCATATTGATATTGACTTCCATCCAATGTTTTATCTTTGTACAAATTTTCAGTCTCAGCTTCATAGTCTTTAAACTCTTTCCTAACAGCATTTGTATGCTCATGTCTTACCCCATCCTCTGTATGCTCATGTCCACCCTTTGTGCATTCTCCATTCTATGTATGCTCATGGCTTACCCCTTAAGAGTCAAAATACCCACCCCAATGTTCATCAACCTCACTGTCTAAGTGATAACATTCTTCAGCATTGAGAGTGTGTGAAATTATTAAAGACCACTCATCAATAGGCTTCTCAATAGGCTTCTTAATGGGCTCTTCCACTCTATCACTAATGGGCTCTTCCACCCTAGCATGAACTGATTCTTCACCTGTATGTAATGTACTCTGTAATAAGTTGGTGAATGACCAGTCACCACCAGCACCTTCTGCATAAACAAACTCTACCTCCTCCTCACTAAGTGTTAATGGATCATCAGGAGTGTTTGTAAAGGTGTTGGAGAACAAGTTTCTGATCCTATATGATCTTCTTAGGCCAGTAGAAGTAGGGTTTGCTTTTTTGGACACTTTTGAGGTGACTTCATCATTGAGTCTTGGAGATTTTCTTACATCTATTAGGTAGTTTTTGGGGATTTCTTGGGAGGCATGAAAGTAGATGGAAAATTTGAATTTTTTTAATAAAGATGGTACTCTCCAAAGTCCTCTACCAAGTTGTTCCACATGTCAATTGCACAAGCATTATTTTCAATGTGTAATACCCCGTATTTTCATGGCTTTTAAATTTAGGGATTTATTAAATTTAATTGAGATAATTAAGTTAATTTTAATCCGGAATGTTGTTTTAAATACTTACTAGCGTGACGAGAGTTAGTAATTATTGGAAATTTGTTATTTGTTGAATATTACTGGATGGGTATAGTAATATATGAGATTTATTTTTCTAAGATCGCGTGTGAATAAAATGACAATTATGGAAATTTAAGTCGGGACGCGCCTGTGTCGTGTCGGGACTAAATGTTGATTTATAAAAGTGAATATTTCATAAGTTGTTCGTATGGTCGTTTTGAGTGCGCCAACGCGTTCGGAAGGGTCGAGATAGTCAGAAAAGTGTACCCGGGGGTTTAGTTTGAGTCTCGGGGTTATTTTAGGCTTAATTAGTACCCCGGGAGGGCATTTTAGTCATTTTGCATTTTTGGGTAATTAAACCCACGAAATTCCAAGGGTAATATAAGATGTCTAAGGTTTTCTTCTAGGGTTAGAACAACCAAGGACAAGTGACGTCCATAGGAGAGGGAAGGAGAGAGCTTCCAAAGCAATCCAATGCCCAAAATCCATCCGTTTGCACCGCCTCCACCACCAACGCGGCGATCGCGAGACGGGGAACGCAACCACACCAAATTCGGCACCAAACCAGAACATCGAAAATCCCAGGCAATTTTTTATCTTTCTTATTTTCGTTGGTGCATCACTCATATTAGTGTAGGAATGATTAGGATGAGTTGTATGGAAGAAAAACCCCATTTGAGATAGGAAATTGCATGTAGGGATGATTTAAATGATATTCTGGAAACCCTTTTTCCATGTAGAGGATTAAACCATGAATTTATGATGTTTTATAAGAAGGAAATTCTGGAAAAGATGTGTTAGAACCATGTTTAAGAGATTTTTAGGGTTCTTGATATTTACATGAATTTTGAGTTGTTAATCCATGTTTAGTGATAGAAATCTACATGCTTTACGTTGGAAATATCTGGTATGATGATATAATGTTAGTAGTATAAATTTTGGGATGATTGGGATTGAAAAATATGGATTTGGTGAAGGTTAGAAGATGAAACCCGTAACTACAAATCTGCAGATTTCCGAAATACCTGTTTGATCGATCGATCGAGCCCAGAGCTTCAATCGATCGAAGGTTCGATCGATCGAGCCCCAGACCTCGATCGATCGACCCTTTCTGGCAGACTAAAGTTTCCCCTTTTAAAATTGTTGAATTGATTCGAAATGAAGAAAACTCCTTAGACATCCTTGTTAAGATAATTTAGGAGATAATGATGACCAATAAGATTCATTAATGAATAAGAGACCTTTAATGTAAGGTGAAATCTATATTTTTGGGATATCTTACATAAGGGACAATGTAAGTATATGTTAAAGGGGACAGACACGTAAGAGGGTTACGTTGGAACATAAATGAATATCTACTGAATTGTACCTTTGGAAGGATAGAGTCCATGAGGACTACGTAGTAAGTTGGAGAAACCCTTCGAATTAAAGTGAGAAACGAACCATTATACGTGATAACTAATAATGGAAAAATAAGGATAAATGTTGTGAATATGGGTTATGGGATAAACCTAAATTGATATAATAAAAGTGGTATATTTATATGATTGTGTATGCATATATTATATACTTGTGAAAATCATGCCCGCGCTACTTGCTATCCCTGAGGTTACCGCGCTGGGATGATCTTATCCTGTGTTGCCTTATGGGGGATATTGACTCGTACCCTAGAAGATAGAAATCCTAGGTACGGGCTATCGGATCGATAGTCGGACGGTCCTAAGAGACGTGAGGGTATGTACTGACCTCTTGGACTTGGAATCTATGCTTCGCCTCAATATTGTTTGTGTATGTATTTGTACAGTTCAAGAGTGATTCCGAACTTGTATTCCCTTTAGTGTGATTGATACGGGGATATGATAGCAGAGTATGCCCGCACCATAGTTTTTATGTGGGGTGCCGTTATGATATATATATATATTATACGAGTAGTTAATATATATATGAAATTCTGAAATCGGGAACTTCCTACTGTGATTTGATATGTAGGACATGGTTGATGACTCAAATTATAAATACTTATTTTGAGAAAGTATAATATGACACTGGAAAACTTTATTGATTAATAAAGTAAAAAGGAGAACTTTGGTTACAAATTGAAATCTTACGTTTTAAATACTTGTGTTGTGCAGTTGTAAATCCTGCGAATAACCTAAGATAAGTTAAATCATTGGGGAAAGATAGTGTGGTATATGACGAGATAGCCCATTGGGAAGGTTAGTGCGATAGGTGTTTACATTAGAAGAGAGGTGAGAATTTCTCAAGAGAGTGTCGCACCAATATGTTGTTGCATTGGCCTGTAATCAATTTAAATACTTGCTAAACGAATTTTTAAATCATATACACTATCGGGCTCTGACCTGTTTCCTTTTCTCTTTCTCTCTTGTATATATATATATATATATATATATATATATATATATATATATATATATGTATATATTACAGGTGCCCAGCCACAGGGGAGTCTTGCATAGGGCCCTTTGGCAGGAACGAGCTGCAACTTAGGTGGGAGTTGCAGGCCTGTTGTTTAGACGACTTCATCCATTTGATTTTACTCCTAGTTCAGTTTTATCCAGAAGGGGCATGTGTCACCCTCTTTCTATTAATTAGTTGGTATTGTCAGAGATTGTAATTCTTTTAATTTCAGTTTCTTTATTTCGGGATTATAAATGTCATGATGTTTTCCTTAGTATTTTAATGTTGGGATTTACTATTGTTGGGTAAACTCTTGAATGTTCATTTTATTCTTCTACTTATTGTATGGCTTTTTAGACGTTAATGGTTTAAGGTTTTATAACCGAATTTAATAAAATGAGAAATAAAGGTTTAAATGGTTCGGTTCGGTTCCACTACGGAACCAGAACCGAAATTGATCGGTTCCGTGGTTTTGGAACCAGAATCAGAATCAAAATTGGTCGGTTCGGTTCGGAACCAAACCATCGGTTCTCGGTTTGGTTCGGGTTGGTTCATGGTTCTGGTTCTTGGTTCTGGTTTGCGGTTCTGGTTCGCGGTTTGGGTCGTGGTTCTGGTTTGCGGTTCTAGTTTGCGGTTCTGGTTCGCGGTTTTCATTAATGGTTCTGGTTCGTGGGTTAGTTCTCGGGTTGGTTAATGGTTCTGGTTAATGGTTCAGGTTCATGGGTCGGTTCTCGAGTAGGTTCTTTGGTTCGGTTCCATGGGTTCGGTTCCATGGGTTCGGTTCTCGGTTCGGTTCGGTTTGGTTCAGGTATAAAATCGAGAACCGAACCGAACACTTCGGTTCTCAATTTTTTGGAACCAGAACCAACCCGTGGAGAAAAAAAACTGAACCAACCCAACCCACGAAGGTCGGTTTGGTTCGGTTCTTCGGGTTAACGGTTTTTTTGCACACCCCTAGTGTAAACCCATCCAAAAATAACTAAAATTAGCGTACCCCAAGAACAAAATACTGTAAACAAATGTACCCAGAGAGTAAATGACCAAAAAAAATATATCACACAAAAGTCCCTCAACTCTCTCTCTCTCCCCCTCTCTCTCTCTGCTATAGCGATACCCCACACCCGCTATAACGGTAGAGCCACTATAGCAGCGTTCCACCCCCCATGCGATCGCGGGTCACAACATGCGTCTCTCTCTATTCTAGTTTGATTAGGAATTTAATTCTTTTAAAGTATATCCAATTTTAAACTCTAATCCACTTGTAATTCTACACGAGATTGATTTTTAAAAAGCCCTAGCTTGGAATCCAAGCAAGTCTAAAAAGACTCAAATGCGCCCAAGGTTTTAATCAAAATCCAAATTACCAAGTAATTAATTAAATGTTCAAATTATTCATTTAATTAAATTAATTTAAATTAAATATTATCTCATTTAATTCAAATTCCACTTTCATAATTCATTTTAAATTCGATTTTAAAAATAGCAAATATTACAAACACGTGTCTTGACATGATAACGTTCTCCTTTATTCTTTTAGAATTTTTTTCAAAATAATTTAAATTATAAAACACTAGTTAACATTCCTAAAACACTACATCAATTAAAACAATAATATGTGATGGGTTAGACTTTAAACACTGATGAATGCATAATTTTGAATTTTTTATACTCAAATCTAGGAATTGTTAAGATTGTATGATAAATAATGAGTTTTTAGGTTGTTTTCTTATTTTGAACGAAGAATACAAGTTTGAAAATAATTTTAGTTAAAAATAAAATTTTACCAATTTCAGGGGATACAAACATGCTTTTAGAAACTTTATGGTCCTAGAAGTAATTTTAAATGTTTATCTCGGTAAAATAAAGTTTTTTCGAAAAGTTGGTTGAATTCCGGATTGAAACGAGTAACTTATGAAGTTCGAGGGCTAAAATACAATTATGGGTAAACGTGTAATCTCATAAATACTTATGACTCTAAATTTGAATTAACAATTTTTACTTTGCATTTTTACATGTACCCTAAGAGTTCGGACAATAAAAAAGTTGACATGCAAAAATTATTAGGATACGTCGCGACACGACACGGTTGATAGAGTTGTACTAAATGATTTTTATCACATCGCTCGAGTGTCCGTTGAAACTGTACTATAGCTTTTCGAAAAAAAAACTCTAAAAGGCTCGGGACTTTTAAGTTCAAGCGAAAAGGAGATTTTGAAATCTTTGGGGTCAAAAATATGATTAAAACTAGTGTTGTAAATAGTGCCAAAAAAAGGGGATAATAATTATACAAAAAATAATAATTCAAGCTTAATCCTGATTATTGGGCCACAAATGCATCAAATTCTATTAATTTTTTGTAATGCACAGAGTCCGTTATCATAGCATGTGCAGGGGACATACATAAAATATTTATAATATTTACATAAATACAATTGAATATACAATGCAAATTTATAAACATAACACGTGTTTCATTAAAAATATTATTTAGTTTATTACATTATCCATCATACAAAATTATATTTACTATTGATATTGAATTATTTTATCTTTAATGCCACGAATAAAGATAGATTTTTTTAAGGAAAAAACTCTTATTCATATTGAATGTTAGTAATTATTTATTCATATAAATTATGTTTTTTACAATTGAAGTTAAAATATACATATTAAATTGACCTAGCCAAATAATTTTAGATGACATAACTGAACAATTAGTTTGGGAGAAATGCTTTTGCCACCGATTTAGCCTAGTGCATTTATACACCGGCATATGTGGCATGATGATATGGCATCTGCAAAGAGAAACACTTCATTTCTTATATAGGCTTAAGATGAAGTATGAATCTATGATGGATAAAGTTCTAGTTTTAACTAAGTTTCTCAAATATCTTTTTTATTCCAGTCAAAAATATATTTTAATTTCGAAATAAATAATTTTAAAATATTATAAATTCATCATGAGGCTACCCAAATGTTAGAAACTCAAATAGAAAATAAATGATTTTATGTGTCGAGTCGCGTATTTATTTGGCGGTGTTTGTGTTTTGTAAAACAAAATAAAATTGATGTAAAGCCCTGTCACTTTGATATATTTGGGTCATTTTCGTGTTGGATAAACAAATAAGGTTTGGCATCATTTCTTACTTTTTTACCTTCACTGAGCATGACCCAATTAAAACCATATATGACACAATTTTTTTTCACGAAACACGACTCAATTAAAACCATACACGACATGTAATTTTATCTTTTACCTAATCCAAACACAACCCAATTAAAAGCAACATGAGAAAAAAAAATAAAAAATTCAAAACATGAATATGACCAAATTAAAATAAGGCGTGAAACAAAATATTTTTTTTCTAATACGAACACAACCCAAAAGAAACGACACTACACAAATTCTTAAACCTTAACATGAACACGAAATTGTCTCGTTCTTTTGGATCGTGTGACTGTTGGGTAAAAAAATCATGATGTGTCGAATTTAATCGGGACATGTCCATATTATGTAAAAAAGAATCATTTTCTTATAAAAGAAAAAATATGAACATAACCCAATTAAAATGCGACACGACACGAATTTGTTTTTTATCAAACACTAACACGACGCAAAAGAAAAAACACAAATCCGTGTTCGTGTTAGGGGACGAATTTGTGTAGTGTCGTTTCTTTTGGGTCAAGTTGGTGTTAGAAAAAAAAAAATTCTTTCCATGCCTCATTTTAATTAGGTTATGTTCATGTTTTGTAAAAAAAAAACATTTTTTATCGTCTTATGTTACTTTGAATTAGATAATGGTTGTATCAAGTAAAAGATAAAACTACATGGCGTGTAAAGTTTTAATTGAATAGTATTTGTCTTCAGTGAAAAAAATAAGATTTCATATCGTGTTACTTTTATGTGGGTCAAATTACATTTGTCAATTGTTTTACCATTTTTCTTTTCTTAAAAACGGTTTTTTAAATCTATATTCAAAAAAATGTTTTTTTTGTTATACCCTCTTTTTATTGCTAAACTTTTTCCAAGGACAATTTTTTTGGTTTTTGATTTTAACATCAAAATGCTAATATCTTAAATCAACTAGCTGTCACGAATTGGCGCTAACAGCATTAGCTAATCAATTTTAAAAAATATTTTTTTTTCTAAAATCAATTTTTTGTGTTAAAACTAGTTTAAAAATGGTTTTTTACTAAAAAAATATTTTTTCATTGAAAAATTCTTTTGTTCATGTCAAAACGTGTTGGATTGATTTTTTTTTACCAAATGTCATTTTATGAAAAAATTTGATGTTGACATGCTTAAAGCTTGTTTATCTTGATTAAAACTTAAAATTGTTTATTTTGATAAAAAGTATTTTTTTATGTTTTTATTTTTCAATCAAACTCTTTTTTTGTTACTAAAAAATGGTTGTGTGTTAAAACTAATTTAAAAAATGTATTTTGCTAAAAAAATAATTTTCATTTAACTTTTTTGTTTTTGTTGAAACTGTTTTAGTTGAAGCATTCCTCTTTTTTTTTAAAAAGCATCGGTATATATTAAAGATTTATGTTTGGCTTTGGCTTATTGGGTAGTGGGGTGAGTAAGTGCCAACTCGGCCGATAGAATAATCCGGTACATTCAAACCGGTCCCTATAGCTGCTATAGGCATATGTTAAAAAGATCCAATCAAGAATTATGACGTTTTAACATGCTACTTTTTGGCAAGTATGTATAATTTTATAGAAATTTGAAGTGTAAATATTTTTCCAAATCAATCCCAAGATTTTGATCAATTTAATAAATCTGGTATTACCATTAAAACTTTACGTGTCACATAAAAACTAAAAACTTTTTAAAATATTTAAAAAATCTTGCAAAGAAAAATTAGAAAGAAAAAATTAATGATAAAATGTGGAGATCAAAGAAAAATGTATCGGATATAATAAAAAAACGGGGTCCAATTTTAAGAGAACCCCCCGCCTCGTATGATGACTGATGCCATGATTTAGCTGGTCTCAGGAAGCTTTCATCCATAATATACATAACCTCTCATTTACAACGATTAGGGCTATTAATTTAGTTTTCAATCTTAAATAATAAAATATCAGAAGCTATTTCAGAAAGGAACTGATAAAAAAGAACCGTTCCTTAATCTAAAAACAAATTCAGGAGAGAAATAAGCAGATGACTGATTTAACTCTCTTAGTGTACGCCCCCGTCTGAACCAGAAACAATTTCATATTTCTCTTTCCGATTATTCGAGGGGCAATAATATATATTCACACACACATGAAGAGATTTCCAAGGCTGCTTGGGGGAGGGTTGATGGGTAACAAATAATCCCCTCAAGAGCCTTTGATAGATAGACCCAAAATATCCAAAAGACAGATGGATCCTATTAATTTGCGCCACCTAACTAAGCCAAATGCCAAAGACTCGAAAGTGATACATTCGGCTACTCAAGGAGGCATATGCTTAACGCAACAGCCAATACGTTTGTATGTAAAAAAAAAAGTTAAAAAGAAGCAATATAAACATGGGAGTAACTCAATTTTATTTTGCAGAAACTATAACAAGTTCAAACTATGTATTCCAAAATATAGATGTAAACCAATCCAGTGGCCAATATGATCATCATATAAAATCATATAGACAAATGAACTAGAATGGAAACAGAAATACAAATTTCATTAATGTCGCAAACATAGAAATTGCCTCAAAACATTCGTCCGAAAACGGTCTCGGGACAGAGTGAGTTTGCTTACATTCATTTATTTTCAACACTTTATACTTTGAAGGGGCTGTGCCAGTATAATAAGGGCCTGAAAAATCGGAAAAATAGATCAGAATCAGGCGAGTGATAGTGGCAACTTAGTATAGCAAGTTTGCATACATTTAATTGAGTGTATCGTGGCAACAAGATCCAATCAAGAAGCTGAACTTGCTTAAAACAAATGTTTTTTCACATTACAAAACCATAAAACAATTCCGAAAAAGAAAAACACAAAAATCCGATATAGGGTTCATGAAGAATAAAAAGGAATGCCCGTATTTATATACAGCGAGCAAGAGGGCACTAGGGTTTTATGACGAGCCTCAACGCTCGCAAATGCTTGTTCGGCCCATTGAACTGTTGTGAAAATGGGCTTCGTTTTGTTGAATTTTTTTTCAGAAACGTTAGAATATTTCTTAAGTCAATGTGTCACCCCTCAATTAAATATCAATTAAATATCGGATGATCAGTCATTTATAAAATTTAAAATAAAATATTTGATTGGTTCATTTTTACTATCACTATCAAAAATATTTATTTTATTAATCACCTAATAGTTGATTAAGTTAGTTTCAAAAACTTTTAATTCAAATTAATATCCAACAATTTAAATCATTCAACACATTTACCATTCTCATGAATAAAATAATAAGGAATCATAAACCATCAACTGAATCAAATAAAATTGGATTAAACACCCCTTGTAAAAATCTCAAATACAATAATCCATAAGAATCTGAATCCAACTAAAAACTGAATACTGAAAGAATCCAACTAAAAACTGAATACTGAAATAAACTTATATATATACTTTTACGACACCCCGAGGCTAAGCTGCGGTGCATGAATACTCTGCTATCAAGGTCCGGTACATCACTTACTAAATAAGGACCCTTGGTTCTTTATCTCTCTCGAGCCATAAATAACAATCACACATATTGGATGCGAATATAGTCATAAGCCTTTGGGTTACGCACATACCTACGCACCCAAATGACCGTTCAATATCATTGTTCACACATATGGCAATCCAACCTAAATCCTATGTTCTAAGACACAAGTCTAAAATCCCCCCGAAGGCTCATCAAGATAATATTGTCTCCTTCTCAACCTCCCACGATAATAAGTAGCGTAGGTATGTCAATACACATAATAACTCAAGCAATAGGTATTCACACCATATATATATATATATATATATATATATATGTATATATATATATATATATATGTATATATATATATATATATATATATATATAAGTATACAAACGTCCCATATCACAAGTCTTATACGTAGTATATTTATCTCCCGAATATCCTGCGTATTATTAAATTTTAATTATACCTCTCCTCACATTTATATGAATTTTCACAAAACTCTAAGGGCCCTAGTTACCCCTTCATTATACATTTTTTTTCTGAAGTTATTCCCGTCTTCACTACTGGTCATAAACATAGTTTCACTAATCACTACGTCACCCTTCCCGAGTTTTCCTTAATTTATCAATTTTGAGGCATTTCGAAATCGTTTTGGAAAAAACGTATTAGATAACAAAATGTCTTAAAACTGCATTTAAAAAAATCTGGGCAGATTCGTGGGAAAAATTTTAAGAAATGTTATTTTTAGTTGTTATTCCGTTAGAGGATGCCTAGATTGATTGATTGTGATTGCTGTTTAATAACAAGGATATTAGGCCTAAAGTGGAGATTAGGTTTACATAAAGTGAGACGAATAAATATTAGGATAATTGATAAAATATCCGTAACTAATAAATGAAGGAAAATTCGAGAAGGGTGACGTAGTGATGAGTGAAACTATGATTATGACCAATAGTGACGACATGAATAACTTCTGGAAAAAATAAATAAATATATAATGAAGGGGTAACTAGGGCCCTCAGAGTTGTGTGAAAATTCATATAAATACGATGAGAGGTATAATTGAAATTTAATAATACATAGGATATTCAGAAGATAAATATACTACCTATAAGACTTGTGATATGTGACGTGTGTATACCTATATCGATAATATATATATATATATATATATATACAGAAAGGATCTCATGCATACCCAGTTTGCATACCCTCCGTGCGGACCATTTTTTTAAAATAGTAAAAAAAATAATTTCGGGCTGATTTTTTTTTATAGTTTTTAAACATTTCAATAGGACCATAAAAAAAATTCAACTCAAAATCAATAGGACCATAAAATATTTTTGAGTTGAATTTTTTTTATGGTCCTAGTGAAATGTTTAGAAACTATAAAAAAAATTACATCAAAAATATTTTTTTTACTATTTTATCAAAATTGGTCCGCGCCAGCGGTATGCAAACTGGGGTATGCATGAGAACCGCTCTCTCTCTCTATATATATATAGGAGGTGTGAATACCTATTGCTTGAGTTATTATGTGTATTGACATACCTACGTTGCTAGCTATCGCGAGAGGTTAAGAAGGAGACAGTCTTATCTTGAGGAGCCTTCGGGGGGATTTTAAACTTGTGTCTCAGAACATAGGACTTGGGTTGGATTGTCATTTGTGTGAACAATGGTATTGAAAGGTCATTTGGGTGCGTAGGTATATGCATAACCCAAAGGCTTAGGACTATGTTCGCCTCCAATATGTGTGATTGTTATTTATGGTTCGAGCGAGATAAAGAACCAAGGGTCTTTCACTACACCAAAAACAGTAATTTGGCACACCTTGATATTAAAAATCTGGCACACTTTAAAACTGTGCCAAATCTGACACTGTTTAATGACGATCTGACACACTTTAAAATCGTGCCAAAATTTGGCACTATTTAAAAGTGTGCCAAAACTGAGGACACTTAACTAAAATATAAATACCCTACAAAATACCAAATGCCCCAATTCTTTGATCTCCCACGCACGCTATCTTTTTCTCACGCTCTCTCTCTCTCACATTCAAGGACGACCATCGAAAGGGGAGTATCCAGGTTTATTCTCTCACCTTTATTGTCATCTTTCCAAGCATATCACGGTAAGGACTAAAGAATGCCCATTAGTTTGACTTGTGATGAGTTCGTGAGATATCCATGGGTTAGGGTTTTGTGATGATTTAATTTTGTTATCTACCTTCAATGTTTGCGTATACCAACCATTTGTGATGATTTAATTTTGTTGCAAAAGGTTATTTTTACTGATTTGGGATTGTGTTAGTAATACAAAACACACTCATAGTCCTTCATATATCAAATTGAAATAAAATGAATGCATTTTAGTGGGTATATGCAGTATTCGTTTGGTTTGGTCGATTGTAGTTTTCAGTACATATAATTATCGACAAAATTTAAAATGGGCGGCCTTGGAAGCATTGAACAAATGGACGAATCATCAGTTTTTGTAGGCTTGAGTCGGTTCGATTTTGCACATCAATTTTTGGTTGTATATTATCCTTTTTTTTAATTTCTCCATGGTGTATACTAATTGTTTGATGAATTTATACAAAGAAAATAGACATATACATTCTATGAGATTAACTATTTTTGAACTAATTTTTTCCGCTTACAACATCCGAAAACTTTTAAGTTTTCTATAGCTATGGGCTTGTTAGTTTGTATTTAGTTTGAATGAAATGTTTTAAGAGTGAATTTTGTTGGGTTTGTATATGGAGTTTTGACATTTCTCTAAATGTGAAATTGTGTAACTTTGGTTCCAACAAAAGAACTTTCCTCTTGATGATTATTATTTTGATCATGTTTCGTAGGTATGGTGTGGGCAGGGAAGTGAAGAGACAAACTTTAAGATATTTTCTTGTATTTCCTCCCATTTTTCTTTTGGTTCTACCTTGAAAGAGAAATACTGATAAATTTTGAAGCTTTAAACCCCATTTGATAATAAAAGAATTAGTCGCATGAAGTTTACATTGATTGTATGATGGATAAAATAATTATTTCTTCTGTTTTCTGCATATATGTTCATCATGGATGTTTACTAATTCATTACTATTACATTGTACTTCTGCATATTTCCACGCAGATTGCCTCCTGCTCCAAATGACGCTACCAATATGAGCATGTGTAAGTTAACATATTCAATATCATCGACACTACTCACTTACTGCATTTGATTTCACAATACTTGAGCTACCTTATTTTATTTCTTAAGCAGGATAATGAGACAAATTGCCATATCTAAACACAATTGTTGATTATAAGGACAAAAATGTTGAAGACATGGGTGCTGATAATAAGGGAAAAACCGTTGAGAACAACAGTATTAAGGCTAATAATGATGCTAATAATCACAGAGCTTGGGCAAAAATCCTAATTCCTAAGTGAGATAAGCTAGCAGATAATAGTCTCTAGTTTATTCCTTTTGACAAGGATGATGAAGGTATGTAATGTCTTAATCTCTCTTTGTTGTAATAGTTTTTTTGTTTTACCAACAATTGCCCTCACCCCATCGCTATAAAGTATTGATATTTTCTTTAGTTGTCCATCTTGAATAAATAATGAGGAACTTTAGCCTAATGTTAAAAAGTATAAAAGTGGAGCCTCATTAAAGTTCCTTAGATTTAGATGCATTAAAGTTATGAAACCACTCCACATTCAAAATAGATTGGTGGATGTGTGTCAATTGAAAAATGAAAACGAAAAGGATAGAGGTATAGAGGTATTGGGCAAGGACAACAGGGCCATCAGGGCCAGAGACAGGCTCATCAGGGCCAAGGGAAGGGAGGTAATGGCTAGCAGGTTCGGGATCAACAGGGGCAAGGTGGTGGAAAGTTGGTGGGAAAATGTTTCGTGTGTGGCAAGTATGGACATAAACGTCAAGATTGTCCTGAGAAAGACAAATTCCCTCAGCAACAACATGCTCGACAGGAGCCACAGGTACCAGTGTTCCCACCAGCTGCACTTCCAGCTCCAGCTCCGGTGCTAGCACTACCTCCCATTCCAGCAGCACCCGCGCAACAGGGTCAGTATGGGCGTGTATATAACGTCCATCAGGCAGTGAATCAACAACCACCACCCGCGAATGAGGGTATGTTTTCTATCTAAGGGATTATGAAGCGTATATTGATTTTGTTATGATTAATGTTGTGTGGGCAAAAGGGTTGCTAAACTTAGCCTATAGCACTGTTATTTATGTAGACTCACTGAGGGGTGTGGGACACCTTTATATTACATGTTATCACGTGGGTTTGATTTGTATCATGGGATTACTTACCTTGAGCATGTCCGAGTGTGATTTGACTATCGGCGTGCATTGACTTGTGGTATATGAGAGCATATGTCTGCATCTTGTCTTCTATAAAAGATTAGATGCGTAGACCCTATTTGAAATCGATAAAAACCAAATTTTTGTTTTAAAATCGATAAACCTGATATTATTTTTTAAAATCCAATTTTTTTATATATATTATTGACTAAGGACCTTAGGAGTTTCGATGACCGACTACTTTAGGAAGTAGTGTATCAGGGTGGTTCCTTGTTTGGATTTCGCTTGCGAGACACCCCACGCATGAAACTAATAACCGTTGGGAGTCGAAATAAGTTATTTCTTTGAGAAACGAGTTTATAACCTTTGAAAAACTTTTAATATTGAAAGCGGTACGAGAGGGTGTATGGGCGCCCTGGATGATTGGATTGTAGTATTTTTCATACTTGTGAAAAAGGTAAGTAAATTGAGACTTCAGGATTTATTTGTTCACTATGAGAGGATCTTTTTTTTCCTAAAGTTTGTCACGAGGACGGTATAGGGAAGATTAGGTGAAGTCTAAATTTGATTCAGTCTAAACTATATGGTGAGGCTTGGCGTATAACATCGATAGGGATTTTGTTAATGCACTGTATGGGCGGTACATCTTGGATTTCTTGCGATGTGAGATTTATACTCGGAGTTGACCTTACCGGTATGACTTATATTCCTGAATTTCGGAACGAAATTCTGTTATAAGGGGGGAAGTATGTAATACCCCGTAATTTTAAATAACTTTTAAAAATGGTTATATTTTAAATTAATGGATTAATTAGATTTTATTATTAATTAATTCATTCGGGTTTTATCCGGACGGTGGATATTAAAATGGATGATTCTGAATATTACTTAAAGTTGTTTAGGTAATATATGAATGTGATGTCATTGATATGACTGTATGATATAAATTCGGTAATTTATATTTTTAGTCAGACGCGGTATGGGACGTGTCGGGACTAGTTTATTAAATTAAAAAGGAAATTTATTTTCTATCTAACTTATAGTCATTTCGACTGCGTCGTTGCGTCCGAAAGGTTCGAAATAGTCAGAAAAGTCTATTTGGATGTTAGTTTTGAGTCTCGGGTCATTTGGAAATGAATAGACAACCCGAAAGGGCATTTTGGTCATTTTTCTAGGGGGGATGAATAGTGATTTCGGATTTGGCACTATTATAAGTATTGGTAGATTAAGTGTATGGGGGTTATTCATCTCCTCTTCACAAATTAGAGAATCCATCTTCCTAGAGAGAGTGTAAGAGTGCTTGGGAAGGGAAAAGCCACTTGGGAAGGAGAAGAACAAGAACCAAGGTTCACCACCACCAACCACCACCGGAGTTTGATCGGAGAAGGGACAACTAACTGAGATATACTACACCAAAGGATCAGACCTACAGTAAAGGCAAGTATTTGATAATGGCAATTTAAGTTCGTATATTGTCCATGTTAGAATAGTATGAAAAGAGAAGATTATTCATGTTTGGAAGAAATAATGGTATATTAAATGGATTTCTGGAAAATTGAAATGATATAGGAATTTAACTCATGTTTTAGGATGATATTAATCCACGAAATAGTCATGAATCTGTTGAAGAAATTATGAAAACCATTGATGTGTTCTTGAAGATGATATATGTTGATAATTTATGGAAATAAGGAGATAAACATGCTTTTTAATCCAATCCCTTGATGATTCTAGGATGTTTAGAGTATTGGAAATCGTTCATATATGTTGATATATCATGTAGTAAAGATTATAAGTTATTTTGGAGGTTAATATGAAGGTTTGAATGAGTAAAAATGGTGAAACCCGTAGTTGCTGAAATGCAGAAAAACCAGGCTGTGACCTGAGGGATCGATCGATCGACCCCTACCTTCGATCGATCGACCTCCCCAAAATATGTAAAGTTGTTTCTTTTTAAATGTTGATTCTTATCCCAAACCTTTTGTGGATCTTTGGTGATTATTATTTGGAGATTATGGGACCTAGAAAATATCAGTAAACCCTTGATAAGATTTGAATTAATTTGATTTGGATTCGAGTGATTTAAATGATGAAAATTATATTGAATGGAATTTCGGTTGCTAGATTCATTTGTTAAATTCCAAATGGGGATGTATGAGGATTTAAGATAGGACCAGTAGGGGTGATTGAATATAACACCTGGGTATCCTTAAGTTTACAAGAGGGTTTAATCCTAAGTGAAAGAATATGTGTTAATAAGAGATTTGAAACTATCGGTTTTAACCTTAATTAAAAGGAGAACTAAACTCGTAGTAGTTCGGGAGAAATAATGTTATGGACCAGTAGGATATTAGTGATTTCTTACTGAATATAAGATGAGGAAAATCCTATTTGAATCTTGTGAGATGGGAGTTTAGAACACATTTGATTGAAAGAGGGTATGAGGTGATCCCGATCGCATAGTTAAAGTTTTCGGACCTCCTCGATCGACAAAGTTAAGTAGTAGTGTATTGGAGGGGTTCCTTGTTTGGATTTCGCTTTGCGAGATGCTCCGCGCATGAACCTTAACGACGTCGGGAGTGGAGAGATGTTATAGGATGCGAGGATAATTAAACTATGAAGTAAAGATACGGTATTTTAATACGTGGAATTTAAAAGAGATATAATGCTACGTATGGGAAATATCTTAGGGTAGTGATAATTACCTTATTGATATTATATTATAGGTATGATAATACCTATTTGATTGATTGATGATTTATGTGTATGACATACCTAGCTTACTTGCTATCGGTGGGAGGTTTGCGCGTGATGGCAGTCATATCCTGATGAATCCATGGGGTCTTTGATTTGTCGCTCGAGAACACAGGTCTATGAAAGACTTATCGGGGAGTTGATAAGTCCGCTAACTGTGGGTACGTAGGTATGTGCGTGACCCATGGATACGAGAACTATGTTTGCCTCTAATTTGTTTGTTGTTGTTTGTGGTTCGTGGAATCTTATCGAACCTTTAGTCCCCTATTCGACGACCTGCGATGATGGGACATGATAGCAGAGTAATGCATTGCACCACAACTGTGACTCTGGGTGCCATATTATATATGAATATATATATAATAGATTAAATGGTTACATGGATATATTGTGGTTAAATCTATCTACGGTGATAATTGTAGATAACGGTGAATAGAGAAAGATAATGGAATTAAGTTAATGAATGTTTATGCTTATAGAATTGAAAAGCTTCACTTATGTTAATGAGAAACGATTCATATTAATGAGTAATGATTCATGTTAATGAGAAACTAATCATATAAAGAAGAGATGTAAATGAATAATAATGTGACGTATGGTATGGGACATACGGGGATTATGATATGGGAATGGAATTTATATATGGAGACTAGAAAAGAGGAACCATTAACTAGGAGGTTAATAGGAAATGTTAAGTGTGCACTCTAGTTGAGAGGTGAGAATTGCAAGTGAGAGTTGGATCGAACATGTACATAATAAATGCTTTATTGCACTTGTTAAATACTTGATGTTTTAAAAATAATCTACACATTCGGGTTCTGACCCGTTTCCTTGCATATTTTCTCTTCTATTCTATCTCTATATCAGGTGTCCAGCAACAGGGACGCCAACCATAGTTGATTGTGACGAGCTATGTAGCTATGGAAGTTTTGCTTAGACGCTTGTCATCTTTTTGAGTCACAGTATTCTTACATAGGGCATGTCGCCCAAAGGATTTCAGTTATCATTTTCTGTCGGAGTTAAATACTATTGTATTCGGGTCTTTGTAATACAATTGTTATTGATGGGATTACTGTAATGGATTAATATTATTTGGGAATGTTTATTCCAACTGCATTTAAATTCTTTTGTTCAGTGTTGTAGAATAAAATGTGTTGTGTTATTCTTAAACTAAAAATGGTTTTGTTGAAATTTAAAATTTGGACAGTTTTTAACACCAGCTTAATTGGGTATTGGGTGAGTTATAAATGTTTTCGACAGTGATGCTAAGAATGAGCCAACTGTATATTCTGTTTTAATTTGGTATGGGACTGGCCACCCGGTATTTAATTAGGCGGGGTGTTACAACCTAGTATTCGCTTGGGACGGGTATAGGTATCTGAATCCGTATGACGAGACTTGACGCGTTAAATAAATATTATGTAGAATATCCGGAACGTAAATAATGTGGGTGAGACTTAATATATAGGGGAAGAGTATACATATATTGAAAATGTATATATACTGGTTGTGTGATTTTCTAGTATATGGATTATTGTGTGTATAACATACCTACCATACTTGCTATTATGGGAGGTCATTCGTGAGAGGATAGTCTGGTCTCGATGTGACCTTCGGGGGGACTTTAGATTGATACCTCAGAACATAGGACTTGGAAGGGCTTATCGCTGAATGGATAAGTCTGCTGACCTTGGGAGCGTAGGTATGTGCGTGACCCATGGGTATGTGAACTATGTTCACCTCCACTATGTGTGATTTTATTGAAATGGTTCCTAAGTGATTCGAAACTTGTGATCTTCACGGCGTGATGTATCGGGATTCGATAGCAGAGTATGAGGGCATCATAGGTTCTATCCTTGTGGGGTGCCTGATTTGTATATGAGATATTATACTGGTGTATATACAGATACTTGTGATAGTTCTGTTGTCTTACTTAGTAAATGTGAGTAACTAAGATATTTGAATGGGCTAAGAATGTAAAAAAATTAATTAACACTTTAGATAAGTAATTTAATGAATGTGAATATGGGTTACGAATATGTTTTGTTTGAGTGTTACGAGTAGATACCCTATGGTAGAATGCGAACGCAGGAGTGGTACATACTAGTTAGTTAGCGGCATAACTAGGAGGGGTGAAGGGTATACGTTAGGCATGCACATTAGTTGAGAGGCGAGAAACTCATGTAAGAGTGCGCAACTAACATGTTTATAATATGTGTTGTTTAATTGTAATTTAAACACTTGCGAAAAATTTTAAACTTTTTCACCTCGGGCTCTGACCAGTTTTCCTCCAAATCTATTTTGTTTTGTAAAAATATTTTAGGTGCCCAATCACAGGGACGCCAAGCGTAGGAGTTACATTCTGATGATGTACTGTAGTTGTTGTGGAAGCTACATGATCTCGGTATTAGACGCCCGCATTTATTCTTGATTCCTCCAGGGTTATTCATATCAGTTAGGGCAATGGTGCCCAATTCTTATCTCGAGATTGTAGATGCAGACTTTCTTTATTTCAGATGTTGGTTTAATCAGACTCTTGTATCAAGATTTTATTTACTCTGGTATTATTATTATTGGAGTGTTTAGTCCAGACTCAACTTATTTTATTCTGTTGGTTACTTACATGAGACTGTTTATGCGATTAATGGTTGTTGATTTAATTACTTGGTTAATGTTAACTTAATTAATAAAATTTGGCATCTATCTTTTTAAATATTAGGTGGCTAGTAATAAATTAAATATTTTCGACAGTGATGCTAAGAATGAACCAACTTGATATTCTGTATTAATTTCATACAGGAGTAGCTACCCAATATTTAATTAGACGGGGTGTCACACAATATAACTCGTAGGAACTGACCACGTAGTCACGGACCTCTCGATTTGAGAATATGATGATAGTTCGAAAATACATAGATTAGGCTTAGAAAGAAGTTATTGAAGGGTGAAAACCCAAAAGCATACCCCAAACGACCCTGTACGAGGCACTAACACCTCGCACGGGACCAATGTAACTCATAAGAATTGCCCGCGTAGTCACAGAACTCTCAGCATGAGAATATGACGATAATTTAATAATATATAGATTAAGCTTAGAAACAAGTCGTTGAATGGTGGAAACCCAAATCAGTCCCTAAACGGCCCCGCAAGAGGCACTAACACCTCATACGGGACCAATGTAACTCATAGGAATTAACCACGTAGTCACGGGCCTCTTGATTTGAGAATATGACGATAATTCAAAAATATTTAGATTTGGCTTTGAAAGAAGCCGTTGAAGGGTTAAAACCTAAACCAACCCCCAAATGTCCCCATAAGAGGCATTAACACTTCGCACAGGGGCCAATGCAACTCGTAAGAACTGATCGCATAGTCATGGGCCTCTCAGTTTGAGAATCTGACCATAATTTGAATATATACAGATTAGGTTTAGAAACTAGCCGTTGAAGGGTAAAAACCCAAATCGGTCCCCAAGCGGCCCAGTAAGAGGCACCAACACCTCGTATGGGACCAATGTAACTCATAGGAACTGACCGCGTAGTCACGGGCCTCTCGGTTTGAGAATATGATGATAATTTGAAAATATATAACTTAGGCTTAGAAATAAGCCGTTGAAGGGTGAAAACCCAAACCAGCCCCTAAACGGCCCCGTAAGAAGCACTACCACCTCGCACGGGACCAATGTAACTCATAGGAACTGACCACGTAGTCATGGGCCTATCGGTTTGAGAATATGATGATAATTTAAAAATATATAGATTAGGCTTATAAACAAGTGGTTGAAGGGTGGAAACCCAAATCATCCTCGAAACAGCCCTGCAAGAGGCACTAACATCTCACACGGGACCAATATAACTCGTAGGAACTGACCGCATAGTCACGGGCCTCTCGGTTTGAGAATATGATGATAATTCGAAAATATATTGATTAGGCTTAGAAAGAAGTCGTTGAAGGGTGGAAACCTAAACCAACCCCCATACGACCCCGTAAGAGGCACTAACACCTCGTACGCGACCATTGTAGCTCGTAGGAACTGATCAGGTAGTCATAACTTGCGTAAGATTTTCAATTTGAGAATATAATAATAATTATAACTCCTATATGTAATTTTTTAGATTGAGTAAGCTTTTTTTTATAAATTACTTGGTTACTAATATCGTCTCTTTTTTGTATCCTATTTTTTTTGCAGGATAACATTTTATCATTAGCATTTATTCACGTGGGACACACGGAAAAGTCAATGGTTTATACAAAGGGGTTTGTTTATTTAATGTAGTTAATATTCATGATTCTATTTTTTTGTGTTATGGTCGTGCGGGCTTTTGTAGTTTTATTATTAACTTTTATAGCCGTTCGGGCTTTTGTAATTTCATTGTTATATTTGGTGGCCGTGTGGGCATTATATTACGCAGATTTTAGAATGTCCAGAAAATAAAGGAAAATCTGCCTAATTTTTTTTTGGTCTGTGAAGTACTAAAGATTTGTAATATTTTGAAGTTTTTATGTACATTAGTTTATCAACAACGTTCGAGATTTGCAATTTGTGAATTTTCTTGTTTTCAATTTTTTTTTCTTTTATCCAAAAATTTAGCACAGTTCAAAACCGTGCCAAAATTCAATTTTGGCACGGTTTTAAACTATGCCAAAAGTTTATCAAAATGTGCTTAATTTGGCACAATTCAAAACTATGCCAAAAGTGTGTCAGAAATATCAAATTCCGGCACAGTTTAAAAGTGTGCCAGAAGTGTTCCTGTTTGGTTAAATCTGGCACACTTTTAAACCGTGCCAGAAAAAAATGGCCATTTTGGAACACCTGATTCTGATGGAGTTTAAAACCATGCCAGATTTGACCTGACACAGTTTTAAACCATGCTAGATTGTTGATTTTAGTGTAGTGTTTGTTTAGTACGTGATGTACCGGGCCCTGATAGCAAAGTATGCACGCACCGCAGCTTAGCCTCGGGGTGCCGTATTAGTATATATATATATATATATTTGCGAGGCAACGCGGACAGAATAGCCATTTTCAGCACCAAAACGGCTCAAGACAGTTTCTAAAATAACGGTTTAATTTACCCAATTTCATAGACTTCTTCGAATTCAAGAAATTTTTCTACAATTCAATTATAGCCATCAAAAGCTGAATTTCTTCATCAAGATTCAATATAATTTCATGGGTTTCATACTACCTGCATAGAGGATCCTATTATATATCAGTTTCACCCAAGATAATGATATATGTCATCCAAAGTTCATTCAAATCACATGAATTTCATAATTAATTCAACCTACTCTAACATGGATATTATATATGCTACAAATTTTCAAGATGAAAATCTTGCCTTTTAATGTGGCCTGATCCGTTGAAGAAGAAAGATATGATTATAATCTCCTCTCTTTGATCTACAATTTGGTGATGGTGGTGGTACAAGGAGGTAGTTCTAGCCTTGGAACTCCTATCATCTTCCTCCTATGGCATCTCTGTGGCTTCTCTTTGTTTCTCATGTAACTAGCCCTAACCTCCCTTCTTTAATCAGATATATTGCACTTAGAAATTCGTAGGTTTTATTTTCCCAAAAATGCAAATGACCAAAATGCCTTCCTGGGGTGCCGGTTTGGCCTAAAACTGCCCTGGGGCCCAAATGAAATCCCTGGGTAGACTTTTCTATCTCGATCCTTCCGAATACTTTGGCGCACTCGAAATGACCATTTGGACGACTTAAAAACTAAATTACTTTTTATTCCATTAAATTGAGTCCTGACACGACTGACACGCACATCTCGACTTAATTATTGTAATTGTCGTATTTTTTAGTCGCAATAATTTTAAAAAATTCATAGCCACGTATTAATTTATTCCCCAAGTAATAATCAATACAATTCATGTCCATAAATACTAAACCCCGTCTTGCTAGTTAATATTTATTTTAATCCGGATTAATTACAAATTGATTTCCTATATATAATTTAATTAATCCTATATTTAAAAATCATTAAAAATACGGGATGTTGCAGTCAATAGGTGCCATATGTACCATAAATAATAAATAACATGGAAAAATTACATTAAAACTTTTAAAAAACATTAAACTAAGGGTTTGTACATATTTTTATCCAAAATAAAAATAAAATATCCACAATGATAAATTAGATTATTTCTATAATCATCTATGGAATCAAGGATTCTAGCCTTGCAAAATTCTAAAATTGTGATGGATTGCATTTTGTGGTAAGTCTTTTCATGAGGAAAATCTTTGATTTTCAGAGAAAAATCTTTGAACTCTTCCTAATATGTTCAAAGATTTCCTAGAAAAATTCAATAAACTACAAATCATTGCGTCGGCCTTGGTGGAAAGTTTATAACGTGTGCGTGCACGCGCGTGTGTACTATGATGTCTCATCCCGAAAATTGAGAATTTATGATTAATTTTTATTATTTTGTTTTAAAAAGTTGTTGGGAAATAAAATGATGAATATATGGATTTAATTTGACTTGTGAGTCATTAATGGTTTTTAGAACTTTTATTCCTAACTAGGTGTAAACCCGTGCGATGCGCGGGCACAACCTTTAATCACTTATTCAACCACCAATCTAATCAAGAAATCAAAACCAAATAAAAGTTAATAATTAAGGCATGAATTCATAACCCCGTGAACTGATCCAAATAAAATAAACAGAAAAAAATAATAGAATTTCAACCTTATGCATTCCGATTTAAGAAGAAAATGGAAAATTGAATTAAACAAACCAATTTGAGAAGAACTTGATTATATATATATATATATATATATATATATATATATTTTCACACACACAAATTAATGATTAAACAATATGATTTGCCAACAAACAACCAAACAAAGAGGAATGAAAGATTCTATAACATCTAACTAAATAAAGTAACCAAATTTTGAAGCATAACATGGACAATCAAATCCTTTAATAGCCTAGAATAATACCGAACTTGGTTAGGTTAATAAGGAAAAAAAATCAAATGGGTCTTATCCATACTAATTACTTAATAAAAGTGGAAGCTAAAAAAGAAACCTTTCTCTAGATTTTTGACATTTTTGGAGGAGAGATTGATCCGATGAATAACCTCCTGGGGATCCTTTAGCCTTAGCTTAGTGGGTTTCATTTCACCATACTCCCTTTTTTTTCTTTCATCCGGTGAACAATCAGAAGACTATCAAAATGCTTACAAAAGTCTAAAAATGAATTAAGATCAACAACAACAATTGTAAGTATAAAATATAAGTATTTAGAATTTATCCTAATACCTTTTTCATACAAACAATAAATTAATTTTATTTGACACCTTTGTGTTCGTGTCTGATAAAAAAATACAATGTTGTGTTTGTATAATAAATACCCTTGTTGTGTCGACTCGTGGCCCGATACAAAAACATGAATTTCCACTCTTATCCAAGATTGAAAGGCACATGCACACACACACACACACAAACATACACATGTATGGATTTTCACTTTTGTTATACGGGCTTGAAGGGCAAATCACTACTAAATTTAACTCCATCAATATAACTTTCTCTATGTACGCAAGTAAAAATCTATGTAATAATACATGTATATTTTTTCCTAACACCTGTTTAGATCATTTTTATGTGTTTGGGTTAAAATACAAATATAAATTAAGAAAGATAACATGTTTATTATGATCTTTTTTAATTAATACTTCAAATATATATCTAATTAAAAGGGTTGTTTTTTAGGGATGTTGCTAACTAATTTGTCGAAATTCAAGGACTAAAATATATGGAAATTTTTAACTTAAAATTGGTTCACTTTCTTAAAAGGGAAGCTAACAATAATAAAAGGACTTACTATGTTTAGTTAGCGACAAAACCCTACTAGAATCTGATAAAATCTACTTAGATTAATGAAAAAAAATGTTTATTGATCAGCAAGACATGTTATAAAAAAATTAATTAATTTTCCACTGTTCCCAGCTAATAACACAAACATTTTCAATATACATTTTGTGTTGAAATTTCTTTCACACTTGGATCCTTTTCAGCGTTTGTTTCCCTTTCAATTACTCAGCTACACATTCCACAACCATAATGGACAAATTTATCGTAAAATAGAGAAAATATTCAGATTTCGCATGTGTGTTTGTTTCTCTTCTCATTAGCCTTCTTCACATTTCATTCACAGAATGAAGAAATGAAACCATGAAAGTTTATAAAAAAATAGAGAAAATATTGACGTTACTCACAGTTCCAATATTTTCGTGTGCTTGTTTCTCTTTTCATTTCCCAACTTTTAATTTTCCACCCAGAATGAAAGAAATCAAATATGTAACAAATATAGAGGAATCCAAGAAAAGGAAAATTAAACATTTGTGTTGAAAATTGAGTGAACAACCTTGTTTTGCCTTACCATAAGCCAAAGCAAAGTCCTTGTAAAAGATGATTGAGTTTCCCTTTAATCCAAACTGTTGCAACTCTGCTTTTCCTCTTCATTTTCCCACGTCTCAATGAAAGATCAGATATTAAAACAACTACAACCTAATTGATATACAATCTTGATTGTGTTATATATCCAAAATAATGGTTATAAATAGAAGTAAATTTGAGTTGAAAGTTTTTGGGTAACAGTTTTTGTACCAGCGTTGAGGATATTAAAGCAAATCCCATTGTTTTATAGCTACCAAAATAACTATCACATAAAAAAGTTCCAAGAAAGGTACCAAAGTTTCAAGTGCCACTGAAGATGTTAATAAGGTTAGTTGTTGTAATTGTCTTCATTTGAAAGACATAACATCTTCAGCTTATAGATAGAGAGACGAGTGTATGAGTTTTTAGAAGATGAAGAGAAATGTTTATGGTCAGATCCATACCCATGTTTGTAAGCGGCATAGAGATGCCATTTTATTCCTCTATTGCCATACTAAACTCCAGAAGATATGGTTGATTTAATGAGTTATACTCATCTTATTAAAACCCTATAGAAACTAAAAAGTCTAAGGTGAAGAAACCAAAGAGACAAAGGTTTATCTGCCAACCGAATATTTATTGGGTTTAAAATTTATGAAGACTCAAAGTCTACGATTTAATAGAAGTGTCCACGTGGACAACTTCATTATTTAGGAGAAATAACTTCTTGTATTGCACTTTATATTAGTATATAGATTGGGACTTAATTAGGAAACGATTAATAAATTGAGCAAAAATAAAATTAACATAAAGATTTAGTGTACTGAACTAATTTGTGGGCAATGGTATAAATCAAAGAAATATTATAAATGATTTTGGTGGTTTTAGAAAAATATTTAAAACAAAATTATTATTAACTAATTATCAAATTAATATTGCTAGTATTTAATTAGTTAGTTTTTACATCTAAAAAATATTTTGGAAATCTTAATGAACTTGGTCTAAGATTTTTAGTTTTGTAGGCTCTCTCGGTTTTAATTTTTTATAATTCACAATGAATTATTATGTTTTGTGTGGAATTTGACTAAAATGGTTAGTTGAAATAAATTCCATGGCGGGTCCTACAGGTGGGTATGAAGTGCAATATGTCAAAACTTATTTCAAAGACTTAATGTGCATTTGGTATTTACATTTGTATAGAGAAAGTGTGCGAGCGTGCACACACGCGCACACACACACACACACACACACACATATATATATATATATGTTATTTTTCTTTTTACCACCATTTTTTGTGTGTTGTATTGATCCCTTAAGGGTTACATTCTTAAAAAGAGTTCATTTTATATTTATTTATTCCTCGTTATTTTATCTGACCCCACACACGCAACAATTTAAATTGTTTGGATTTACCCCATGAACTCGTACAGTGCATGTCGTGCAATGTGCCATATTACCTTTTGGTTAGACCCGTAAACGTGTCGTGTTGGTGTTGTGCGATATTTAATTCATGTAAAAATTCCCTCAACCCTTATACGACCCATTAAACAAATTAGTTTCAAAAAACAAACTCAAACTCGAACTGATATTCTTTAACGGGTCACACGACAAAACCATTAACTCCCGTTAAGTAATTAAAATTCTTCATAAAAAATAATATAATTATTTCTTACATCCTAATTTCTAAATGTTAATAGTAATAGGATCCCCAAACCAAAATATTCTTTACCCAAAATTATGAATATTACAAAATGTATAAAGATAAATTTTGAAGAAATAGTTAGAGTTGTTTTAGTGAGTTTTAAACGGGTACAAATGGGTCTAATCTGGTGTTTCAAAATTTTCAAACTCGAAACGTTATCGTAACGAATCTAGCTTGTTGACTCGATATTGATCTAAAATCGATAAGCCTATATCCATTGACTTATAATTTCGTGTTGTGTCATGTTATATAATAACAACACTTTTGCTAATTGTAGGAGCAACTTCAAAGTTCAAATAAATGAAGTCTTAAGACAAAAACACGAGAAAAGGCACTAGAAAATGAGTTAAAATGTCATGTTAATTTTAGAGAATTGGTGAATATAAAAGTGAAATAATTATAATTTATAACCCCTAAACATTAGAAGAATTAAATTATGACTTCTAGTTAATCATATGGTTGCGTAGTCTTGAGTTAATGCAACAAATGTGCCATAACTAAGCATTATTGATATGTTACTCAATGTTTAGGTGTTAATGGTTGATGAACAACATATATGTAATTTGGGTTTACACATGGCGTATTTGTAGCCTCATTTTCACGACATAAGTAAGGTGAAAAAAGTAAATGATTACGTGTTGAACAAAAGTTAATGTGTTGGCCTTATTGGTCACATAAAGGAATGAAAGACGATGTGCATCACCATGAATTTAAAAAGAACCTAAAGGTTTAAATTAAAATATAATATGAGTTACCAGAAAATTTAAGAAGGACCTGAAGCCCTAGGGTGTGACGGAGATGTTTGAGCCCAAAAAGCACTGGCGAGGGAGCAATGACTATAACTTCTATGGCAGACGATGTAAGTCTGTGAATTAATAAGAAATACCAATTGTATAGTTCATTGATCTAGTAATGAGAATTGAATGCTCAGTGAGTGGAACTCGCCATTTCGGTGCATGTATTAAATTGTAACAAAATGTGTTGGTTTCTAACCCTGGGAAACATATTTAAAAGTAATGGTTGTATGCATTAAAATAAATAAGAGCTTGTTTGGTCTAGGGACCTGGTTTGAAGATATGAAACTTAAGAAAACTAAGTGTTACGTAAGTATCAGTTGGGAGATGTCATACACTAGTATAACTATAAGGAATAACTAATTGGTGAGGTTAAGATAACAAATAAGGAAAAGATGTAAAGATTATGATTACTTATATATTATAAAAGAAAAGTATTTAAAAAATAATTACCTTGGCATGGTTTAGTTAAAGACTAAATACTAATGATTAAAGGTAAGAAACTGAAAGCTAAAGGAGTAAAGTCAATACTAATTATTGATGTAAAAAAATGGACTTGATATAATTTTATATTCATAGATAAAATATAGAATTGTAATGAGATAATTAAAAGAGAGACACAAGGTTTTAAAGTGGTTCGGCTATGTAAGAAAGCCCACGTCCACTGTTATGGTATTGATTTCAAAGATTACAGAAAGATAGGCACTCTTGTAAATAAGAATATCCTAGAATCCGTTCTACCCTTCATTTGATGAAAAGAATACACTGTATTTATAGTGACTCGGAGATCAAGGGTTTGAATGCCTTTATACATTTAAGCAGTTACGCCCGTACATAATGAATGTGATGGTTGGTTTTATGAACCACCTGCAGTAAGACCTTTGATTGTACTTCCCATGTGGGGGATTTTCATTTATATTGATTGTCTGCATTCTTCATATCGGTCGGCATTCTCGCCGAGCAACTATCCGCTGACTAGGATTTATGCTATGTTGGAGACACTTGTCCACTTTTGATTGGTCCATGTGGGTGGATAATTTTTGGTATTAACATAAGCCCCCAATACTTCATCCTTGATGCTTTTGTTGAAAGGATGGAGTATATTTTCTTCAGTGTTGGTCGGCGCATGCCGAGATGTGGGCTTGTAAAAAATTTCCATGTTTTGATTTTGCAATGAAATTTTTGTAAATAATTTGAAAATTAGTGAACCGTCAAAGGGTAAATTGGTATTTTGTTTTATCAGAACTGCAAAGTCTTCAGAATGTCAATCGTCGAAGCAGGTAATCATTTAATGCATGATTTCCTAAGCAAGCTATAAAAGGTGAGATTTTACCAGATTTTCTTTACCAAACCTTTCCATGCTTTCGAACTCTACTTCTTCTCCAAGTTCTCTGTTTCTGAGTTTTTTCTTTGCATTCTTCCTTCGCTTTAACCTCCATTTTCTCTGTAAGCTTTCTTCTTTCCCTTTCATTTCGCTTTCTGTCTTTCTTTTTCTACAGCCATGGTTTATATCGTATATGGGGATTCCATAGAGGAATTTAGGTGGGAAAGGAATATTCCTAATTGGGTTCAATTTAAAATTCCCATACCCCATGATGAGGTGTTTTCATTGCCTGATTCTCTGTTCATTACATAATGTGGCTTCACATTTCCCCCCAACAGGTTTTGTTTAGAATTTTTCTAATATTTTGATGTTGTCCCAGCTAGGGTAGCCCCCAATACTTGGAGAGTGGTCAATGGGATTCAGAAGTTGAATCAGATACATGAAACCCACATTGGTATCCCTGAGCTAATGTTTTGTTACAAATGGGTTTCCAGTGACAATACATACTATATGAAAATTAGGTTTGCCAATAGGGCCTTAGTTGTCAATTTGCCAGACTCCAATAAAGATTACTATAATTATGGAGTCATTGCTAAGAATTGGTAACATGCTCCTTTATTAACATGAGAGGTGTATGATGGCCCCAGGTGCCCTCAAATGGGTCATGGCATTTGCTGTTGGTTTTACTGTTTTTGTTTACCAATTGTTTGATAATATGCTAATTAATAATTCCTGATCTTATTTATGTTTTTACACAGCTGGGAGCATGAAGAAGTGTCTGAAAGAAGAGTACGCCAATATACGTGAATTGAAGTTTCTTTGGAGCATCCATCAAAGAATTGGTAAGGAACACCCCAGAGCTGCCTCTTATCTACTGTAGTACATGAGCTCTATAACTTTGTTTATTGCTCGGCCCACAACTTCTACAGTTGTTGACCCCATTAATTTTGAGGAAGAACCAATCCCTACTTCCTCTACTGAAGAGTATGCTGGTGCAGAAAAGGATTTGGGAACTTCTTCTTCCTTTTAATCCTTAGAAATTTCAATAATTCCTTCCTCTCCACTTACTGCTATAGGAAAGAGGAAGATCCCTAATTTTATTACTGGAGCCTTGTCTGCACCTGCCAAGAAATCTGCTGGGAATGCTAAGAAGACAAAAAATGTATCCAAGGCTTATGAGAAGGAGAAGGTTCTTCAAGTCATCATTCATGAGGAAGTAAATATTATTGCTCCTCACTTTAGGAGGTTGAAGAAAGGCTTGCCCGAGAAGTAAGTGGAAAAAAGCTCTATCGAAAAGGAGTTAGTCGAGAAAATTTAGGAAGACCTGACTATTGTTGAGTCATCTTCTATTGCTATTCATCCTGATGTTGCCAGGAAATTAATCAAGACTGGTACTCGCTCTACTAACAGAGTAGCTCCTTCCCCTTTACCGAGACTGCACTCATCCCTCGTGTGCTCGTCGAGCGCATCCCTGTCCCTTGCTCGTCTCTAGTAGCCGATCGACTTTCTTCGCCCCTCTCCCGCTTATTGATTAGGGCGAGTCACTCAAGTCCCTTATCGCTCGTCCCTCTTTTATAAAAATACTGTGGTTTATGATTTTTTCAGATATGAAAGTCGTTCGTCCACCTAAAAACAAAGGAGTTTTCTCACTATGAAAGGTGTCCCGTGGATGGACGAGTTCCTAAAATGCTTGCCAAAGGTTGGTAATGGTAATTCTTTCTTATTTATTAATTGCCTCTTGATGTCTTTTTCTTGTGATGCTCCTTCTAATCTGATGTTGTTCTTTGTGCAGTTTTTAGCAAAATTTAAGCAATTGCTTGAGAAGGACGAGAAGCTCTATTCTTTTGGTGGAGAAGTTGAAGAGGTCCTTGAGGGTCTAAGGAAGTTTGTTGAGGCTTCAAGGTAATTATTAGAGTCCAAGCAAAAGACTTGGGATGAGGAGATGCAGGAGGCTGTTAATAGGGCCACTCTTGCTGAAGTAAAGTTGGTCACTGCCGAGACCAGTTTGACAACTGCTAAAGGAAAATTGGTTACTGCTGAAGCCAATTTATCTCCCGCTGAGAATAAGGCCAAGCAGGCTGAGGAAAAATTGGTTAAAATTAAAGGTCTCATGATATATGCCGAGGAGAAAACTTTTGGTCCATTCTCTAAATTGATCACAAGGAAGGATAAAAACAAGAAGCTGAAGATGGACTCCTTCAATAAGGGATGGGATAAAGTGTTTCAAGCGGCCTCTGCTCATATTGAGTTCGTGAGAAAAAAGTCTTTCAAGGATGGATGGTCGAAGGCCCTTAAGGACGTTGGCACCCGAGCAGAATCTGAATTATTCTGAGGCATGATCCGGACTCTCCTCCCAACTTGGAGTAAGAGTTTGATGATAAGGAGGGATCTGAGGAATCTTCTCTTTAACTTGCTGGGTCTGCTTTAATGACTGTTGGTGAAGCTGCCCCTTCTGCTGACTAGCCTTCTGGAAGTAATGTCTAGGACAAGGAGAAGGTTTAACTCCTCATTCTTTTCTTTTTATATTTCTCTGCTTTGTAATAGGACCAACAGTTTCAACAAGTTGTAACACCTTTTTGGTTATCAATAAAATTATTTCATATTTTTTATTATATTGTTATGCTTATCATATTTTCTTCTTGTCTTAATTGGTTGAATGAATTCTCGTACTAGTGTCAGGATTGTTCAGTAACTACTCTTGTTTACTTACACTTGCAATTTTTAGTTTGATGCTAGGAAGCTGGCCATAATTTCTGTTGAATTCGACCTACTCAAGCGGAGTAGAAGTCTTTTGGAAGCTGGAAACCTTCCTTTGACTGAAGAAGACTTGGCCAGTTTGCTTGGACTTGAAGCATCTTCACAAGGTGAAAAATCATATGTTTATCTCCACAGTTTATTGGACAGGGATGTAGCAAATAATGTAGCTTACTACGAGATGATTGAAGATCTGCAGAACGATAACAAATTTTCTCTGGCTTCTCTTCACTTTAACTATGAAGCTAAATACAAAGCTTTGAGTGAAGGCTGGGGATTTGAGAAGAAGCTGGAAGAATATGCTTCCATGTATAGGAGAAAATAGTTTTTATTGAGATGTGAAGTTGATGAAGCCAGGGATATTGCCAAAGCTCCTAGAAGAGGAGAATAATAAACTCCGAAATGAATTGGATACTTTGAAATAATCTTTTGCAAGTGGTGCCGATGAAGGGGCATATTTTTTGCAGAATAAGAATGCTAAGATTGTGGAGGAACTTAAAGCTCTAAAGAAATCCAAGCCTGGACAAACTTTTAGACAACAAAGGAGGAGCCGACCAACTATTGATGAGGACAGGACTAAGAAAACATTAGCCGACCAAGCTGCCTAGATGAAAGCTAAGAGTCAAGATAATGTTGATTTGTCTACAAAACTAGAAGCTAAGGATAAGGCCAATATCGAAGAATCTGTGCAGTTGAAGGTGAAAAGTGATGTTTTGAAGAAACTTCAACATCAAGTTAAAGGGTTAACCTTTCAATTTCACAAACAACCCAGAGAGGTGTGGATGGAAGGATATTATGAAGCTCTTAGCCATGTTGATGATTGCTGATACCAAAATTTACCATCCTACATGGATCAATTACAAACCAGCACGTGTCATCCTATGTGGCACAAATCTAAGTCAGCATGATAGAAAAGCTTGACCAATAAGGAAGCCCGACCAACATAGTTACCCAAAATTCCAAACTCTAGTACCAAAAATGAGGGAATCCTGCCTACTCCCTCCGTCCCTCCAAATAATAATGATTTGACAGGAATTTTGTCTAGCTTGGCCAAAGGTCAAGAAGCTATGCAGGATACTATACAATAGTTGACTCAAACCCTGCAAGCTGGAGTGCCTGTATAAGTTAATCAAAAACGTATGCCACCACCCCCAATAAAGAGTATCAGGCATAGATGTTCCAGAACTTCTAGGGATCCTTCATACCTACGTGGAGAAACTTCTTCTATTAAGGTCACTAATTCAATTAATGGATAATCCCTCATCCCAGAAAGATTGAGTGCCTTAGAAAGGATAAGTAGGTCTTCTCCTTTCGATCGTTTGGGACCCAGGGAAATTCCCTATGGGTTGCGTCAAAAAATACTTGGCGACCAAGCGATCTAAGGGAAGGTTCAACCCAATCCATATTAAATACCCGATGAACTGAAAGGTCTAGTCAGAGAGAAGGTTCATAGGAAAAAGGTTCAGCAAGATCTAGAGGACAACATAAAAGAGCTGCCATATATGGTGCTGAAAGTGATGCTTGGAAAGGTTCCATTCAACATTTGGAAGATAGATTGGGTAAAATGGACAAAGCCAAGAATCCCCTTCAAAGAAGTTTTATTAAGGGGTCCCCCTTTGTGAAAACCATCATGGATTTACCTACGCCGATCAAGTTTAAAGCTCCAGTAGTCACTCCCAAATATGATGTCAAGACTGATCCAGTCTCCATATAGAGCAGTACCAAGCAACTACTGATATCTATGTTGTTCCTGATGAGATGAGATGTAGGGCGTTCTTAGGAACAATCACTGGATCTGTTCAAATCCGGTACAACAACCTTCCTCGGGGGAAGATTTCTTGCTTTCAATAACTAGTCGAGCTATTCATTGGTAATTTTTATTTTGGAGAAAAACCAATGAAATGAGTTGCCCATTTACTCAGTGTAAGACATAAGGAAGGAGAAAGTACCAGGGATCACATCACTCATTGCAACAAAGAGAAATTGGAAGTAATTGATTATGAAGAGAAGACAACAATCACTTCTCTCATGAGTGGTTTGCTCCCTGATAAATTATATCATACTCTGGAAAAAGATCCATAAAATACGATGACAAAATTAATGGCTAAGGCGGAGAAGATTATGAATGCCGAGGAAGCTATGGATGCTAAAAAGAATTCAGATGCAAAAGCGGAAGCAAAAATAAAAGGGAAGTCAGATAAGGAGGAGCAGAAAAATCATAATGAGCGTAGGAGTTCGAAGGGATAGGAAGGCCTAGATCGGCTCAGGAAATTCACTAATTACACTCCTTTAATGATAGATATACATCACGTGTTGGAAGAAATCAAGCACAATAATGATTTGAGTTGTCCTGAAAAGTTAAGGTCACCTGGTGATATCTAGTATTTTGAGTTTCATAAAGATCATGGTCATACTACCAACCGTTGCATTACCCTTCAGAATGAGATAAAAGAACTCATTCGAAGAGAAAAGATGGACAAATTTGTTGATCGGGTAGAATGGTGGAAGAAATAGAGGAAGAGGTCGATAGAGATCTAAATCGCCAGTTAAGCCCAGGGAAGATAAGAAGAGGAACCACTATGATGATTGAGAAGATGACCCCGATCTTCCCAAGAAACCTAGACAACCAAAACATGAGGTAATCACACTCAGTTTTGGATCTTTTGATTATCATATGATTAAAGGTGAAGATTTCGGAGGAGGAGATCGCACAGCTGAAAGGAAGGCTTACCTCTGTGAGGCTCAAGCTTATTCCTATATCCAGCATATTAACCTCATCAAGGAGGACCGACCAAGAAAAGTTAACAAGGATAAACTCATAATTGGCTTTTTTTAAAAATGATTTATCAGGAGTTTTGTATCTTTATGATGATCCTTTAGTGATCAGAGTCAGGATGAAAGAAGTATTGGTAGCAAGAACAATGGTGGACATTGGAAGTTCGACAGACATCATGTTACATCCCTGTTTTGATAGTTTGGGTTTAAAACTCAGTCAACTAGAACTATATCACAGGCCACTCATTGGATTCTCAGGTGAAAAGGTACTTCCACTGGGAACTATCAAGCTAGATATGTTGATCGAGACTTGGCTGGCGAGAAGGACAGAGAAGGTAAGATTCTTTATAATGGATAAAAATGTTCATTCTTCTTATAATATGACCATGGGGAGAGTTGGTCTTAAAAAGTTCGAAGTTGTACCCTCAACTTTTCATCACTTCCTGAAATTCCCGACCAACTTTGGAGTAAAAGTAGTAAAAGGAGACCAGAAAGTAGCTCGGGAGTGCTACTATTCCTCTACCGTAGAAGAGGATATGTTGGAGGCCAAATGGAAAATAACCACTTATCAAGTGAATACAACTGAGCCGAACAACGAGTCTGAGATTAAAACCTTCTATCCACGAGATGAAATCGAGCTTGTAAAAGGTCAAGTGATGGAGGTAACAAAAATAATTATTCTGAATGATGATAAACTAGAACGAATAACTCAAATAGGAGCATTATTGGAACCATTTCTTAAGCAGGAGTTAACAGTTTTCTTGAGGCAAAGAAAATAAGTGTTCTCTTAGAGTCATGAAGATATACCTGGCATAGATCCAAACTTTCTGTGTCATGAACTCAATGTCAATTGGAAGGTCAAACCTGTGAAGCAGCGATGAAGATTTTTCAGCCCGGAGAAGAAATACGCTATACAAGAAGAGGTAGAGAGTCTTTAAAAATATTCCTTTATTGAAGATGTGAAGTACCGTGATTGGTTGGCCAATGTTGTTATGGTAAAAAAGAAGAACAACAAGTGGAGGATGTGTGTGGATTTTACTGACTTGAACAAAGCATACCCGAAGGATCACTTTCCTTTGCCACGAATTGATCAACTGGTAGATGCTACTTCAGGGCTTGAATTGCTGAGTTTCATGGATGCATATTCTGGTTATAATCAGATCAAAATGAAGCCAGAAGATAAAGAAAGTACTTCCTTTATCACTCATCGAGCAATTATTACTATAATGTTATGCCGCTTGGTCGGAAAAATGCAGGTGCTACTTACAAAAATTGGTAAACAAAGTATTTGAGGAGCAGATAGGCAAGAATATGGAGGTGTATGTTGATGATATGCTCACTAAAAGTAAAAAAGTTGTTGATCATATTGCCGACCTCAGCCAGACTTTTGATCAATTGAAAAAGCACAAAATGAAGTTAAACCCCACCAAATACGTGTTTGGAGTGCAGGAGGAAATGTTCCTCGGGTATATAGTGAATCAAAGGGGAATTGAAGCTAATCCAGGCGAGATTAAATCTCTAATCGAAATGAAGTGTCCGACCTGCAAAAAGGAGACTAGCTGGGCGCGTAGAAGCACTCAACAGGTTTGTGTCAAGAGAAACAGACAAATGTTTTCCATTCTTCAAGGTACTCAGAAAAACCTTTGAATGGAACAATTAATGTGAAAAGGCATTCCTAGAGTTGAAGAAGTACCTGGGAGCACCACAATTACTTTCTCGACCAATGTTGGGAGAAAAGTTGTATATGTATCTGGCAGTATCTGAGTCCGTAGTTAGCTCTACTTTGATCAGGGAGGAAAATGAAGTTCAAAAGCCAGTTTATTACACCAGCAAAGCTTTTTAAGGAGCAGAAGTAAGATATCCCAAACTGGAGAAATTAACACTGGCTTTAATTGAAGCTAGGAGACGAATAAAGCCATACTTTAAATACCACACTATAATGATCTACACTGATATGCCATTAAGGCAGGCTTTGAACAAATCAAAGAAATCTGGAAGACTGATGTATTGGGCTGTGGAGTTAGGGGAGTATGACCTTTTATATGAACCAAGGAATGCTTTAAAAGGCTAAGCTGTGGCTAATTTTATTACAGAATTCACTTATCCAGAGGTCCCTGAGCAGCAAGGGACTCTAGCCGAGGAACATACAGGAGTGAGTAGACCAACTGGAGATATGCCCGACCAACTCCAAATAGGGGAAACTGTAGAAAAAGACCAACCAGAACTGTCTAGTGGAGTGCAGGAGATGAAGAAGAAATATAAGGAGGCGAAAGATAAAACTTCCATCAAGTGACTCTGACAAACCAAGCATTTAACACCAATATCCCCATATGGAGTTTGTACATCTATGGGTTATCTTCTTTAACCGGATGTGGAGCTGGAATCATTCTCAATATTCCAGACGAGCTAGACATAGAATATGCTCTATGTTTCCAATTTTAAGCCTCCAATAATAAAGGCAGAGTATGAAGCTGTGATTATTGGTCTAGCTAAATCACTAAACGCCGAGCAAGTCATGGTGTACAGTGATTCACAGTTAGTTGTAAATCAAGTGTTGAGTTTATATGCAGTGAAAGGAAAACTGATGACTAGATATTTGGCTAAAACTCTGGAAGTAATTGCCACCTTTCTAACAGTTCATATGGTCAGGATTCTAAGATTGGAGAACCCCCGAGCAGATGCACTTGCTCGATTAGCTTAAGCAACCAGAACAGAATTACAAAGAACTATTCCTATTGATCTACTTACTAATATGAGCATTGATGAAGATCTAATGATCAACTTTACTGCGGTTGATATGGGGACATCTTGGATTTCCCCCATAAGAGCATATATTGAATATGGGATTCTTCCAGCTGATCTACTTCAAGTTAAGAGGCTGAAATACAAAGCTGCACGATACGTGCTAGATAGTGGTGTGTTATACAGAAGAGGATTAACTGCTAGTCTACAACGGTGTGTCCATCCAATGAGGTAAAGGGTTTAATTGAAAAAGTCCATAAACGATCTTGTGGGGCCCATGTAGTAGGAAGGACGTTGTTGCGAAGAATACATACGTAGGGGTACTACTGGCCAACCATACGAGCAGATTATACAGAGTTTTCCAAGAAATGTGATAAGTGTCAAAGGTTTTCTAGTATACGCAAAGCTCCATAAGCTCTCTTAACACCAATCACTACACCTTGGCCTTTTGCTATATGGGGAATTGACTTGGTCGGTCCCCTACCAACCACCCGAGGAAGGTTCAAGTACCTAGTTGTAGCTGTTGATTATTTTACAAAGTGGGTGGAAGTTGAACCATTGATTGATATGTCTTATGAGAAGGTTTATCAGTTCATCTAGAAAAGTATTATATGCAGGTATGGTGTACCACATGCCTTCATAACTAATCATGGCACATAATCTGACAATAATGAATTCGCTACCTATTGAACTCAATCCAATGTCCAAAAAATCCACTGTGCTCATGACCATCCCCAAAGCAACAGTCAAACAAAGGTGACTAATAGAACTTGCTGAATGAGTTAAAGAAAAGATTGGAAAATGCAAAAGGAAATTGGATCAATGGGCTGCATTCGGTCGTATGGGCTTACCGAACAACTTCCAAAACAGCCACTAGAGAAACTCCCTATCTATTGGCATTTGGTACTGAGGCCGTAATCCCTCTGGAGCTAGGTTTACCTACGCATAGAGTTCTTAACTTCAATGATTTGATAAGAAGGTTGAACTTAGACATGCTAGAAGAAGTCCGTGAAGATGCAGCCTATCAATAAAGGACTGCACGTTTCGATAACTATAGGGTCATGTCGATCAACTTAAAAGAAGGAGATTATGTTTTGAAGAAGGTGATTCAAAAGAATAATAAGCTGGAGGCCAATTGGCATGAGCCTTATCGTATTACTACAGTTATCCGACCAGGCATGTATCGTATTGAGACTTTAGAAGGGGAAGAATTCAAGAACCCGTGGAATATAAAACACTTGAAGAAATTCTATTAGTAAACGTAGTTGTGTTGTACTCAGTTCACCTCAATATTAATGAGAATATGACTTTCTGGAAAATTTTTATTTTATTATTTTCTTTTTCGGAGTAGTAGTGGTATGCACTTGTAACATTATGATAGTAGTTCTAATTATGAAGACACCAAAAAAGTTGGTCTACATCAATAAATGCCACCAACAAAGTTAGTCGGTACCCACCAAGGCCACCAATAAAGTTGGTCGGTAACATTATGAAGACACCAACAAAGTTGGTTTGCATGAACAAATACCACCAACAAAGTTAGTAGGTATCCACAAAGGCCACCAACAAAGTTTATGGGTAGCATTATAAAGTTACCAACAAAGTTTGTCAACATCAATGAAGGCCACCAACAAAGTTGGTTGGCATCAATAAAACCACCATCAAAGTTGGTCGGTATCAAACTTATAAAACCTTGCAAGGCAAAATCGTAAGTCCCAAATTCTTAGTTAATAAAGACCCGTATGACAAATGTTCATCTAAACTGGGCTAAAAGATGGACAAATGTTCCACTCATGCCTGAGAACCAAGGTAACTAGTGCAATTACCATAAAATTCTGGTACATTAGTAAAACCATGGTGAAGCATCAGTAATTGGTATAAAACTTAGGTTAATCCTAAGAATATCAATAGGACCGATGAAAAAATAGAGATGAACTAAAACAGTTGATCCATTCATAGTCAAAGACTAGAAAAACATTCACAGACATTCAAAGATTAACTAAAAGTTGATCCATTTATAAAATAGTCTTTTCATTAAATTTAAATGATTACATATTGTTGCTCAAATATGGAGAAACAAAATACTAAATTTAATCTACACACTACACCAAAAACACCAATCTGGCACGCTTGCACAAGGAAAATCTGGCACCATTCTAAATCATGCCAGATTCTGGCACGGTTTATGCCTCATTTAGCACGCTTTAAAATCGCGCCAAAATCAGGCACGATTTTAAATCGTGCCAAATCGTAACACGCTTCATTAAGTCAAGCCAAGTAAAATTTCATTCCCAATTCACAAAACCTATCAACACTTTTTTCTCTCCCCTTTTCTCTATGAGACCCGTTGCCCGCCCCCTCCCTCTAGATGACCAGCTACCACCCCACCTCCACACACCCTCTCTCTCTACGGTGACCTGCTGTCTTCCCATCCACACCAGTGTGGTCACACCGCAACCACACCAGTGCGTGTTCTTCTTCGTCGAGTTTCATTTATGAGCTAAGTTCATAAGCAACCAAACCCTAAATGTTACCAGCAAAGATCTTTATAGCTCATATCACACCGTTGTTCCCATTGATTTCTATGATTATTTTGGCGCGGGCTTAGACAATCTTGAACAGAGGTATATCTCTTTATCTCTTCCCTATTTTTAATGTTATGTTCTGATTGATGTTTTGTTATGTTTTACTTCTAGGCAAGTGTTCATTTTTAATGCAGACTGGCGATGATCTTTTTATACATGTCATACTTAAATATGCATATTGTTCAAACCTGACAAGTATGGGTTTCATGCAATTGGATGTTGAGTTAATCTTGGTTGGATAATAGAACATTGAGACATCTAATTACTGAAAATAATGAACAAATTAAGAAAGTACAGGGTGTATGTAAAAAATAGAGGTATCTTTTCACATGTTACTTTTCTTATTATTTATAATTTTTAATCCTTTGTACCATCAACAAGGTGATTGGAATTACATAAATCATGCAGAGTCTGCATTGATTGTTTAGTCCGGCGATATAAAACCATACTTTCTTAATAGTTAATCTACGTAGTTATTTTTCATCAGGATTTACTTCTCTTAGTCTCATAGGGTGTGTTCGATTGGTTTAAGATATTTTTTCAGGGAAATATACTTAATTTTACTCTTTTTTGTGTTTAAATGTTGGTGGCCATAATATAACTATTTTTACTCTTTTTCAGGGAAATATGCTTATTTTTACTCTATTTTTCTAGGGAAATATACTTATTTAGCAACCCTTTTATGATGCCATGGTTTTTAGACTTGGGTACCTTGATACTGGCCAGAATTAGACTAAGGCATGGCCATAATTTTTTTTTGGACTTTTGCTATTTTTTTTATTGTTCACTGGCATACCTTTTTTGAGACTTTGGTAGATTTTTTTGGACTTTGGAGGTTGGCTTGTTCTATCATGACTGAATGTTTGCTAGTTTATCTTAGTATTGTTAGTAGAATATGTGTAAGTTAAAGCCTAACTTTTTTTCTCCTGTATTTGCAGATTCCTGAATTTTGTTTCGATACATTATGTGCAGATCAATCAAAGTTATGTTTGTATTTAATTTCTATCTCTGTTAGGAATTTGTTTTCAAGTTGAATTTGATGTTTGTAGTGGGTGAAAAACATAGCTGTTTGTGCCAAGGCTTTTGAAGCCTTGTTGGAACACCTCTAGAACTTCAAGTTACCATATACTTAAAAAATCTGGAAGTTACAGAAAAAACATTTACAAATTTAAAAATTACAGAAAACCAAAAGTTAAATACAAGTTTCGCAAACAACGGTTGTAGAAATATCAACAAAGCATATTAGAAGTTTCATAGAAAAAAGTGTAGAAAAAACATTGCAATCTTTATATGCCATAAATGTTCATTGTTATGTTCGTTATATCTAACTTATCGTGTCAGCTTTTGCATGAAGGCATTGCCTACTTTGGGGGTTACCTCCTCAAATCTCTCTCTCTCACATTCACCATGTGTACCTATGGACAACAGGCCAGACCCCAGATGAATGTGATACCCTCTAGGCAAGTGTTCACTATTTCATCCCTTCTAACCCTCCAATGGTTCCTACTGTAAACAAGTCATGCGCTATTTGTTCTAGTTTTTTAGGTATTTAAACCATGTTTTCTTTTAGGTTGAAATCGTAATGGAAACGTCTTAAGGTTATTAGGGTTTTCCTGCCTTGTTAAGTAACTACTGAATGTTGGTGGCTAGTGCTGAAAACAAATGAATTAATTTATCTTACTGTAATTGCTCATAAGAAGGTCACTAATAATATAGTTATCATATTTTGTTATTTTTTTGGTTGATCATATTCCATATAGACTATATGATGCAGTGATGTTATTTTTTGTTTGCTTATGGAAATATACTTACTAGTGCATTACTTCATGCAATTTTACTTTTCCAAAGGATATATGGCACAAGATTATGCAATGATAGGTTACTTGACAGATAAAGAAGATGTTTGCAGATTTGTAATTGTTGCATTAGAGATTGTTAGTGGAAAACGCAACATAAACTACAGGCCAAAAGAGGAGTTCGCGTATCTTCTTGATTGGGTAAGGCATGCCTTCATTTAGTTCTTCCCTTTGTAGACAATATCTATGGTGTGTGTTTATAAATATCTTTTCTCATTACTCTTTTCAAGAGATAGTTATTTGAAAGTCAGATTTTTTAAGAAACCACCATCTTCAATATAATCAATGGTCAAGATCAAAACCAAGATAACACTTAGGAAATGATCGCGTAGTCACGAGTTTCCTGGTCTGAGAATATGGTGATAATTTGAAAATATCTAGCTTAGACTTAAAAATAAATCGTTAAAGGATGAAAACCCAAATCAGCCTCCAAATGGCCCCATAAGAGGCACTAACACCTCGTACGGGACCAATGTAACTCGTAGGAACTGACCGCGTAGTCACGGGTCTCCCGATTTAAGAAAATGATGATAATTTGAAAATATCTACATTAGGCTTAAAAACAAGCCGTTAAAAGGTGGAAATCCAAATTAGCCCCCCAAACGGCTTCGTAAGAGGCATGAACACCTCGCATGGGACCAATATAACTCGTAGGAATTGACCGCATGGTCATGGGTCTCCCGGATTGAGAATATGATGATAATTTGAAAGTATCTTGCTTAGGCATAAAAATAAGCCGTTAAAGGGTAAAAACCTAAACCAACCCCCCAAACGGCCCCGTAAGAGGCATGAACACCTTGCACGGGACCAATGTAACTCGTAGGAACCGACCGCGTAGTCACGGGTCTCCAAAATTGAGAATATGATGATAATTTGAAAGTATCTAGCTTTGGCAAAAAAATAAGCCATTAAAGGTTGAAAACCCAAACCAACCCCCCAAACGGCCCCGTAAGAGGCATGAACACCTCGCACGGTACCAATGTAACTCATAGGAATTGACCGCGTAGTCATGAATCTCCCAGTTTGAAAATACGATGATAATTTGAAAGTATCTAGATTAGGCTTAAAGATAAGTCATCAAAGGGTGAAACCCCAAATCAACCTCGAAACGGCCCCGTAAGAGGCATGAACACCTCGCACGGGAAAAAGAAGTGTGTAGTTCCTCGGCCAGCCCTATTTCTAGCTTGGGAAGAAGAAGTGAACTTAATTTTTTCACGGCCTCCAATTCATCTCTCAATGTGGCATTCTCAGCTCCTAAAAAGGAATGACCTTCATCGGTAGTAGTAATAACAGCTCCAGAGGAAGACTTCAGAAGATTCAATTCATTCCTCAAATTACTATTCTCCTCTTCCAGGAGTTTGGCAATGGTCCTAGTTTCTTCAATTTTAAGCTTAAGTAAAGCTTCCTTTTTATTATAAATAGAGATAAAATTATCAAAGCCCTGATCTACACTCAAACTTTGATACTTCTGCTCATAGCTCTTATGCAGCTGCGCAATGGATTCCTTATGCTATTCTTGAAGTTCCTTTATAATCTTATATTAGGTAATATTGTTTTCCATAACCCGATCAAGTAAGTAATTCAAGTATTGGTAAGACTCCTTAACCAGCTCTGAGGCATCATCACCGAGAAATAGAGTAATTTCTTCTTCGAACAAGTTTACAGAAAAATGCATTACACTTCCTCAGTAGCTCGTTATTATGAGAAGAAATTTTTTCCATCTTCGTAATAAACTAGTAAGAAGAAATAACCACCAATCAACAAAAAATATGAATAATAGATGCAATCAATAAAAGATAAGTAAAATGAACAAGAGGTTCTTTTATTGATAGTGAAGAATTTAAGTACAATCAAACCAAAAGAAAAAGAAACAATAAAAGAAAAAGAGAAAGATGCTGAATAACATTATAACTTCTCCCTATCACTTTCAACTTTCTTTCTCTGCTAAGAAGAAGGGGCTGCAGGCTGGAGTTGTTCGGTTTGTTCAGCTGGAGGGATAAAAGGTTCATGGACTTTAGGTTGTTTGGCAGAGAACTCAACCACAACTGGAGACTCTTTGGAAGCAGCTTCAACTTCAACCTCATCCTCTATAGCTGGAGGAGGACCATGAATATATCTCTGAAAAATTTCAGAGTCTCCATTCGTGTTCAACTCTTGAAGGGAAGTAACCCAACCATCTCTAAAGCATTTTTGCTTCACATACTTAATTTGAGCAAAGGCAGTAGAAATGGATTTGTTCCAGACTTTATCCCAACCAGCACTGAAGGAAGCCTTCACAACAGACTTTCTTTTATCCCTAACAGAGGATGCAATCTCTTCAGCAACCTTTGCCCTGCGCTCAGCTTCCTCTGCCTTGCACTTTGCCTCATATTTCTTGTTCTCAGCTTCCTCTTTCTGGTGCACAACTTCTGCTTTTTGGAACCCAACTTCCTTAGCCCTGTGCTCAGCTTCAAGGGCATTTATTTTAGAGGTTATAGAGCAGTTTCAGCTATCTTCAGTTTCTCAGCCTATGCGCTCCTCTAAGTATCCAAAGCTTGCTGAGATTCAAGCAAAGACTTCTTTAAAATAGACAAAGCTTCCTCCACCTCATTTGAAGAAGAAGAAGCTTTAATTACATCATCCTTCTCAAGCATATTATTGAAGTGGACCAAGAACTATAAAAATTAAAATCAAAGTGAGCATATGAGGAATATCAAAGACAACCATACCAAGAAAATGGAAGATTACTTACTGATGTAAGGTTCAAGGTAGCCAATTCAGAAACCCTTATTCTGGGGAGCTTGGTATCCATAACCCTATGGTCTAGAAGAGTAGTAGATTTGATTAACTTCCTGACTAAACCAGGAGTGAGGGCAGATAGAGGAGCTGTAATACCCCGTATTTTCATGGCTTTTAAATTTAGGGATTAATTAAATTTAATTGAGATAATTAAGTTAATTTTAATCCGGAATGTTGTTTTAAATATTTACTAGCGTGACGAGAGTTAGTAATTATTGGAAATTTGGTATTTGTTGAATATTACTGGATGAGTATAGTAATATATAAGATTCATTTTTATAATATTGTCACGTGTGAATAAAATGACAATTATGGAAATTTAAGTCGGGACGCGCCTGTGTCGTGTCGGGACTAAATGTTGATTTATAAAAGTGAATACTTCATAAGTTGTTCATATGGTCATTTTGAGTGCGCCAACGCGTTCGGAAGGGTCGAGATAGTCAGAAAAGTGTACCCGGGGGTTTATTTTGAGTCTCGGGGCTATTTTAGGCTTAATTAGTACCCCGGGAGGGCATTTTAGTCATTTTGTATTTTTGGGTAATTAAACCCACGAAAATTAAAAGGGTTATAGAAGATATCTAGGTTGTCTTCTAGGGTTAGAACAACCAAAGACAAGTGACGGCCATAGGAGAAGGAATGAGAGAGCTTCCAAAGCAATTCAAGGCCCGAAACTCAACCGTTTGCACCGCCGCCACCACCAACGCGTAGATCGCGAGACGGGGAACGCAACCACACCAAATTCGGCACCAAACTAGAACATTGAAAATCCCAGGCAAGTGTTTATCTTGCTTATTTTCGTTGGTGCATCACTCATATTAGTGTAGGAATGATTAGGATGAGTTGTATGGAAGAAAAACCCCATTTGAGATAGGAAATTGCATGTAGGGATGATTTAAATGATATTCTGGAAACCCTTTTTCCATGTAGAGGATTAAACCACGAATTTATGATGTTTTATAAGAAGGAAATTCTGGAAAAGATGTGTTAGAACCATGTTTAAGAGATTTCTAGGGTTCTTGATATTTACATGAATTTTGAGTTCTTAATCCATGTTTAGAGATAGAAATCTACATGCTTTACGTTGGAAATATCTGGTATGATGATATAATGTTAGTAGTATAATTTTCTGGACGTTTGGGTATGGAAAGTTAGGATTTGGATGAAGTTTTGTGAGAAAACCCGTAACTGCAAATCTACAGAATTCGCAATATCTATTTGATCGATCGATCGAGCCCAGAGCTTCGATCGATCGAAGGTTCGATCGATCGAGCCCCAGACCTCGATCGATCGACCCCTCCTGGCAGACTTAAGTTTCCCCTTTTAGAATTGTTGAATTGATTCGAAATGAAGAAAACTCCTTAGACATCCTTGTTAAGATAATTTGGGAGATAATGATGACCAGTAAGATTCATTAATGAATAAGAGACCTTTAATGTAAGGTGAAATCTATATTTTTGGGATATCTTACATAAGGGACAATGTAAGTATATATTAAAGGGGAGAGACACGTAAGAGGATTACGTTGGAACATAAATGAATACCTACTAAATTGTACCTTTGGAAGGATAGAGTCCAAGAGGGCTACGTAGTAAGTTAGAGAAACCCTTCGAATTAAAGTGAGAAACAAACCATTATACGTGATAACTAATAATGGGAAAATAAGGATAAATGTTGTGAATATGGGTTATGAGATAAACCTAAATTGATATAATAAAAGTGGTATATTTATATGATTGTGTATGCATATATTATATACTTGTGAAAATCATGCCCGCGCTACTTGCTATCCCTGAGGTTATCGCGCTGGGACGATCTTATCCTGTGTTGCCTTATGGGGGATATTGACTCATACCCTAGAAGATAGAAATCCTAGGTACGGGCTATCGGATCGATAGTCGGACGGTCCTAAGAGACGTGAGGGTATGTACTGACCTCTTGGACTTGGAATCTATGCTTCGCCTTAATATTGTTTGTGTATGTATTTGTACAGTTCGAGAGTGATTCCGAACTTGTATTCCCTTTAGTGTGATTGATACGGGGATTGGATAGCAGAGTATGCCCGCACCATAGTTTTTATGTGGGGTGCCGTTATGATATATATATTATACGAGTAGTTAATATATATATGAAATTCTGAAATCTGGAACTGCCTACTGTGATTTGATATGTAGGACATGGTTGATGACTCAAATTATAAATACTTATTTTGAGAAAGTATAATATGACACTGGAAAACTTTATTGATTAATAAAGTAAAAAAGGAGAAAATTGGTTATAAATTGAAATCTTACGTTTTAAACACTTGTGTTGTTCAGTTGTAAATCCCGCGAATAACCTAAGATAAGTTAAATCATTGGGGAAAAATTGTGTGGTATATGACGAGATAAACCATTGGGAAGGTTAGTGCGATAGGTGTGCACATTAGAAGAGAGGTGAGAATTTCTCAAGAGAGTGCCGCACTAATATGTTGTTGCATTGGCCTGTAATCAATTTAAATACTTGCTAAACGAATTTTTAAATCATATACATTATTGGGCTCTGACCCGTTTCATTTTCTCTTTCTCTCTTGCATATATATGTATGTATATATTACAGGTGCCCAGCCACATGGGCATCTTGCATAGGGTCCTTTGGCAGGAACGAGCTGCAACTTAAGTGGGAGTTGCAGGCATGTTGTTTAGACGACTTCATCCATTTGATTCTACTCCTAGTTCAGTTTTATCCAGCAGGGGCATGTGTCGCCCTCTTTTTATTAATTAGTTGGTATTGTCAGAGGTTGTAATTCTTTTAATTTCAGTATCTTTATTTCGGGATTATTAATGTCAGGATGTTTTCCTTAGTATTTTAATGTTGGGATTTACTATTGTTGGGTAAACTCTTGAATGTTCATTTTATTCTTCTACTTATTGTGTGACTCTTTAGACGTTAATGGTTTAAGGTTTTATAACCGGATTTAATAAAATTGGAATAAAGGTTTAAATGGTTTTGACACTTAGCTTAATTAATTAGGGTGTTTAAATTGGAAAAGTCTTATTTTTCGACAGTGACGCTGAGAATGAACCAACTATTCACCTTGAATTAATTTAATAAAGGAGTGATCGCCCGGTATTTAATTAGGCGGGGTGTCACAGGAGCATCATCAAAAGAAGGAAAATCAACCAATGACAGTTGATCAGCCATCTGGTCAATATGTTTCTCTGTAACCCATCTCCTAAGCCTCCTTAAAGGAACATTAACCTCTGAAAAATCTCCATCCTTAGGATCCATGTCTTTAGTAGTTGGATCCTTTGGGGTTGGTTCCTTGGGAGTTCGGGGATTTATAAGCATACCTTAGGGCTAGGGGCTTCATAACATCCCCAGTTTTCTTCTTGGATCCTTCAACAGAAGATTGGGAGCCAGAAGTAGCACCAATATAGAGGTCAAGAAACTTCCTCTTCTTCATAACTTCAAATAGAGGAGTATCAGACTTAACAACAATCTCTATGTCAAGATCAATTACCAGAGCAGGAGAAGAAACTGGTCTGGCTATAAAAGAGGAAACATTATTCTTAACTGGAGAAAATAAGAAGTAGACCTCATGTGCTCCTCAATAGCTACTCTGCAAAGTCCCCCGATAAACTTCAACTCTTTCAAATTTACATCGCTCTCTTTGGGGTACCTTCTTTTTTGCTCAACTGCAAATTAATTTATAAAACAATAGTCAGTATGACATTTTATCAAACATAAACATGGCAGATTTACTAAAACATAAAGCAACCTATTCCATTGCCAAAGAGAGGACATCTTGGTCCTTGGTATTTAGCACCTCCAACTAAAGGGGCGTGTTGCCAAATTTTAACACTACCCCATGATCAAAATTGACCCTATTAGAATAAGGGAGATTAACTACAAAAGCTTTACTAACAGTCCTAGTTTTCAAATAAAATGTGGTATCACTAATTATCCACTTATAACTAAACATGATTTATGAAATCCCTAGATGGGTTACATGAATTTGATTTTATCTATAAACTCCATTAACAACTCGGGTACAATGTCAAAACATTGACAAAACTCCAAATACAAGGGATTGGGAGAAAATGTGAAGCCACATTCAACAAAAAAGATGGAGGGGTGATAACTATGCTTTTTGGGTATATTTGTCGTTGAAAGCCAAGTTAGTCAAAATCCTCAAATACCTACAAAATATATATCAAACTCAAGTGTGGAGTGGTAAGTAAGGATGTCAATCCTAATCTAAGGTGTGAACATGCTAAACATGGGAGTATTATGAATATAATTCACTTGATCACCTTTTTTTTTACTTTTGGGTTTTTCTAATTTTTTTATATTTTTCAAATATTAAAACAAGTAGGTGAGGTGAGGTGAATTAACTCTAAACTAATATAAGAGATGAAATTAACAAACTAATTAGTGTGCCAAATAAGAACTAAGTAATAACAATTGAGATAAACTTAAATTTTAGAAATGTTCAAGGAATGAAACTTAACCACCACTTTATCAATTAAATGTGTTAATTATTCTAGTATACTAATTTTCCAAATATTAATTCATCTTATCAACTAATTCTCATCAATTGACAAAACAAACTAATATAATTTAGTTAATCTATTTTTCATTCCCACAACTCAATTGAATAATTGATTTGGAAGTATTATATCAATCACTCGCTAGAATAGATCCATATAATAAATCTTAAATCAAACAAAATTTTAATGTATGAGTAAAATGAAATTTAATATAATCTAATTAGTGGGTCAAACTATCTCTAGTTTGAATCCACAAATTAAGAGTATATTAGATTTTAATCCTTTCTCAAGGATAGTTTACCATTTCTCAATGCATAAACTCAAGTGGGAATGAAAAGAAAAATTAACTAAATGAAACAAAGTAGACTAGATTAATTAATACATTCAATTAATTATATGGGGCTTCATTTCACTCCTTGAATGGAGTTATTAGCCAACCATAGTCACAATTCAATTATTAACAATCTAATAAAACTTACTAAAAAATTAAAGAGAAAGATAGAAGAGATTCAAACCAACATATAGGAGAGAAGCAATTGCACTTATATTCAATCCAATCTTCACTCAAGTGTGTACAATTTTTCTCTACTAATTTTTTCTCTTTAGAATTCGCTAATTTTTCTATCCTAATCTTCTAGCCTTCTCTATCTAGTCTTCTCTCTAAAAAGCTTAATTTCATTCAAATGGGGTCTTGTGTCTTCTTTTATAAGAGGCATGGAGTTAGGGGTATTTTTGGGAAGGTATAAGTGTGCATGGGAATGGGGTGTGTACATGAGGTAAGAGAGGTGTGAGGTCAAGTGGTGGAGGGAATAAAAAAAATCTGATTTGTTTTTGGGTATTTTGGGGTTTTGGGTTTAAAGTTGGTAGTTGGGGGTATAAGGGGTAAAAGGGTTTAAGTGGCATATGGGTTTTAAATGATTTTATTATTTGGTTTGGTCTTGGAAGTTGGCTTCAAGCAGGTCACGTTTTTGGCTTGTGGGAAATGGATGAAATGGGTCTTTGGAAAGGTATGGAGTCGGGTTTGGTTTGGATGGATAAGGGTTTCTGGGTTGTCGCGGGTCATGGGTTTGACGACGTAGATGGGGTCGGTTTCAACTGGAGATGGAACCGTCCAGTTTTAGGTTAGTGTGGTGGTTCGGACATGGGCTTAATGGAGCGCAGGGCTGGTCCGAGGTTGGAGGGTCGAAAGCGGTTGAGGATCAACGCCGGAGGTGACGCAGAGGGGGATTGAGGTCGCGACTTTGACAGGGGTCAGAAGAAGGGGGTAGCACCGGAGCATGGAATGTGGTCGGTGTCAGAGGGACTGTGACTGGCATTTTTTTCAGGTTCTGACCGGCAAGGGCTATCCGCCGGGGCTTCGTCGCCGGAGGCGCTGGGAGGTGTTCGGCTGGGGTTATGTGAGTGGATGAGGAGAGAGAGAGAGAGTGGTGAGAGGTTGATTTTGGTTGGTTGGTGTGATGGAGGTTAGGAAGATGAAATGGCTTAATGGAGGTTTGTTGGGTGGTTATGGTGTTTTAGGAGAGAGAAAGTGGAAGATGGGGAAGAAGATTTGGGTTTGATTGTGTATGTGTGGTGTAGGAAGTTAGGTGTGAGCGTGTGGGTTTAGGATAAGAGGTGTTTGTGTATATGGGTGTAGGATAGTGTGGTTTGACTTAGGGTGTGTTTGGTAGTGTGTAGGTTTTAGGGTGTGTATGTGTGTGTGTTAATTTGAACCCTTAAAATAAAACTAACTAATAAAAAATAAAACTACTAAAACTAAAAAAAAAACTAAAAATCTAAAAATAAATAAATTCCTACTCTAAAAATAAAATAAAGATTCAATTAAAAAAATAAAACTAAATAGAAATTAAAAAATAAAAATAAAATTCTATTAAACTAAAAATAAAATCCTAAAAAAATAAAATCTAATAAAACTAAGAAATAAATGAAATCCTAAAAAATTCTAATCCTAATAAGATAAAATAAAACTAAAACTAAAACTAAAAACTAATAGAATAAAAATCAAAATACTAAATAAAAAAGAAATATAAAAATTAGAAAATAAATCCTAGAAATTCTAAATAAATCTAAAATAAATCCTAAAAATGAAAATGACTCAAACTAAAAATCTAAAAAAATAAAAAAAAGGGTCAAACAAAACGCACACGGGGTTTGGGGTAGGTTTGGGCTAGGCTTAGGCTCGGGTAAGGTTATGGGGGAGGTAATTAGCTCCATTTTAACTACAAATTGCCTGGAAATATAGCTTTTGACACCGCAACTGCAATTAAGCCTGCATAATGAACAATTAAGCGCATAAGACCCATATTGTCGAGAGTTAGCAACTAAAGTACGTCTATTCGGGGTATAAATTGTACAGTTTTGGGTACTTATAACACCGTCCCCAAATAGAGCGTTGGTAGTCCTCGAGCAATAAGATAGAGAGAAAGAGAAAGAGAAAGAGAAAGATAAGAAACCAAAAGTGTACCACTTTTGCGGGCACTTGCGATTGCACTTAGCATGTGAAACAAGCCTTTAAACCTATAGATAGCCCTACAGGATGAGTTGTGTCTCGTGGGGGTTTGCAGGGAATATACCCACAAAATTCTAATTTGAAAAGATTTATTAAAAGGCAGTCAATCTCTTATTAGACGTAGAATAATCGCACAATCCATCTCATGAGAAATATTTTCAGAAATACAAGATAGAATGTGTAAAAAGATTAAGCTAAGTAAATACACAAGGCACATCCTTCCTAGAACTCAACGTGTGTAGTGTGAATCTGTCAAAACGGGTCGAGTATCATCAAAGTAATTCCTAGATTGCCTTATCGAAATCAACGCTTCAACTTCAAATCTCGCGGATATCTCTCTCTCAAACGAACTCTCGAGATTAGGGTAAGTGTATCGCTCTTGTGTGTGAGGAGGTGAGTAAATGTAAGCAAGTTCAAAGGTCTCAAACACACATAAGAAAGAACGAACAATTTGAAAGAAAAGTGATCTCATGAAAGAATGCTAATCACTATAGTGAGAACGTCGAGTTATTTACCACGTTGACTTTCATTTTCCCGAACACCTAGGGGAAAATGTGGATGTATATGGGTGAGGGGAAATGAGATAGGAAGGATATGATGATGTGGGATGGTTGGGATCATGATATGATGGATGGATGGTGGATATTTGAGAAGAGTGTATCACTCATAGACGAACAAATGTCTTTATTTCTTGACTGCAACTTTCTCTTTTTCTTCTTTTCCAAATACACATCAATGTATGAGATAAATCTGCTAAAAATACAAATAACCCCAACATAGATTTGTATTTAATTTTTCTCTATCTGAATCGTCTTTGGGAGAGATATCCGCTAAAAATGCAAACACTCTCTATGATAGATCATCTCCCTTTTTTACTTTTTTTTCCATATTTTTTTTTCTTTTCCAAATACGCATCAATGTATGAGATAAATTTGCTAAAAATACAAATAACCCCAACATAAACTTATATCAAAGTTTTCTCCATCTGAATCGGCTTTGGGAGAGATAGTCGCTAAAAATGCAAACACTCTCTATGACGGATCTTCTCCTTTTACTTTCAACACTATTCTCTGTGGATATGGAAATGGGCGGTATGGTATATGGTGATGATATGGAAAATGGAAGGTGTATGAATGTATGATAAATGTAATTTGGTTGGTGTATGAGTGAATGTGTGGTGAAAACCTTGTGATCGGGACAAATTTCAAGACACGTGTTTCTTACAACTCGAAAGTGATGTCGTTCTCGGTGATCAAGCCAAAATTTTATGAAAGATAATGAGATCATACAACAATTAAAGTGCGGACCCAAACGAAGTTGAATTAACTTGTGACTCGGAGATTGCGTAAAACTCTCTAAAAGGTGAACGACACGAATCTCACGGGCTAATGTCTCTACTAGTGATCCTTAAGGTTCTCTTTAGAATTGTAGTACTCCTCAACTCTAAACCGTAGTGACATGATAAGTGTGAAAATTTTGTTGAGTCTGGGAATTCATGGTGCAACATGCCTTGTTACGTATTACATAAGCTATTTAGAAAAAATATAAATCCTCTAGCTTGAATCCTAGACTTTGAAAGATGGAAGATTGGAAATTCACATCAATAAATGAGATGAAAGAAACTGCACGAAATTTTAAAAATCAGGTTCAAAAATCACAATTTTTCAAAAGAGGCACGATTTTGATAAAATTCCCCACCCCAAACAAAAAGGAACATCGTCCTCGATGTTAAGTAAAATTATTTTTAAACTTGAGAGCATAAGGTAGGAAAGAGTTTACCAGAATCAACCACAAATGAAGTGGATAGATATCTCCAAAATGAAACCTGAATCAATGAGTGAGATAGCAAAATATGTACAAGTCTATAAGCATGATAGAACATTGGGTGGTGTGAAACACCACCCCCAAACAGGATAAGACTCATACTCAGAAAAAGCGGGTTGCCTCTCGGTAGCGTTAAGTTTGACGTCTTCAGCCAGACCGATGGGAACTCACCCAAAAAGAGATGATAAACGAGGAGAGAATGGGGCAAAAAAATCTGGGGATAAGAATCACCCCAAACAAGACTGAACGGTCAGTCTTCATAAATGGGGTCAACAAGATCAATCTGTTCTATGTGAGTGGAGTCTAGCTCCAAGAAGGGCTTCAAGTGTTGACCATTGACCTGAAAGAGGCTACCATCCTTGGGATTTTGCACGGTGATGGCACCATAAGGGGTAACTGACTCAATAATGAAGGGTCCAGACCACATGGTTTTCAATTTCCCGGGAAAGAGATGCAACCGAGAATTATACAACAAAACTTTTTGACCAGGGTGGAATTCTTTGCGCATGATACTTTGGTCATGGATCCACTTCATCTTGTCCTTGTACTTCTTGGACAAATCATAGGCATCATTTCTGATTTCCTCCTATTCATTAAGTTGCAGATTTCTATGGACACCTGCCTCATCAATATCGAAATTAAGGGCTTTGACGGCCCAATAAGCATGATGTTCAAGCTCGACAGGAAGGTGACAAGGATTGCCAAAGACTAAGCGATAAGGAGACATGCCAATTAGAGTCTTGTAAGCAGTACGATATGCCCACAATGCATCATTCAAGGGTAAGGACCAATCTTTCCTATTAGGATTGACGGTTTTTTCAAGAATTTACTTGATCTCGCGATTGGATACCTCAACTTGACCACTCGTCTGTGGGTGGTAAGAGAGACCAACCTTGTGGGTAACACCATACTTTTTGACAAGGTGCTCAAAGACTCGATTACAAAAATGTTTACCCCCATCACTAATGATAGCTTTGGGGGTACCAAAACGCGTGAAGACATGTTCTTTGAGAAATTGGACCACAACTCGATGGTCATTGGTGCGACAAGCAATTGCTTCGATCCATTTGGAAACATAGTCAACAACAACAAGAATATACTGAAAACCACGAGAGGAGGGAAATGGTCCCATGAAATCGATATCCCACACATCAAAAATTTCAACAATGAGGATGGGTGTGAGAGGCATCATATGACGATGAGAGACACGCCCAGAGTGTTGGCTATTAGAACAAGCCTGACAATATTGATGGGCATCGTGAAAAAGGGTAGGCCAATAGAAACCACTTTGCAAAATTTTGGCAACAGTTTTCTTGGAACCAAATTGGCCTCCAGAAGCACTATTGTGGCAAAGGACAGAATACTGAGTTATTCACAGTCAGGAACACAACGACGAATGACTTGATCGAGGCAATACTTGTAGAGAAATGGGTCATCCCAAGAGTAAAACTTCACATTCGCCATGAATTTGGAGCGATCCTATTTTGACGAATGATTAGGAAGTTGATCAGTAACAAGAAATTTGACAATATCAGCATACCAAGGCGAAGTGGAGATGGAAAAAAGTTGTTCATCGGGAAATGACTCAGAAATGGGAACATGATCACAGTCAGACGTGACAGTAATGCGAGAGAGATGGTCAGCAATAACATTTTTACAACCTTTTTTATTGCGAATTTCAAGGTTAAACTCTTGGAGTAAGAGAGTCCACTGTATCAATCGGGGTTTGGAATCCTTCTTATGAAGAAGGTGCTTAAGGGTAGCATGGTCAGTATACACGATGATAGGGGAACCTATGAAATATGAGCAAAATTTATCAAGAGCAAATACAACCGCTAACAACTCCTTTTCGATGGTTATGTAATGAAGTTGAGCATCATGAAGGGTTTTACAAGCATAAGAGATGACATGTGGGCGCTTGTCAACTTTCTGACCAAGCACAACACCAAGTGAAAAATCAGAAGCATCACACATGAGTTCAAAGGGGAGAGACCAATTGGGAGGTTGTATGATAGGAGAGAAATTGAGGTTAGCTTTTATGCGCTCAAAAGAGGCAACACATGATTCATCAAAGATAAAAGGGACATCTTTGGATAAAAGGGTTATCAAAGGTCACGCGATTTTAGAAAAGTCCTTAATGAAGCGCTGGTAGAAGCCCGCATGTCCTAAGAAGGAGCCAATGTCCTTAACAGACTTAGGAATGAGGAGTGAGGAAATCAAGTCAACTTTTGCTTTATCGACCTCAATACCGGAGCTGGAGACAACATGACCTAAAACAATACCCTTTTTTTTTTACCATGAAATGGCATTTTTACCAATTGAGGACCAATTTCTTTGCTTGACAACGCTGAAGGACCATAGTGAGGTGAGATAGACAGTGTTCAAAGGATGGACCAAACACAGAAAAATCGTCCATAAAGACTTCGAGAAAACGCTTTACCATGTCACTGAAAATACTAGTCATATACCTTTGAAAAGTCGCAGGTGCATTGCAAAGGCCAAAAGGCATACGAGAGTACGCAAATGTGCCAAATGGACAGGTAACGGTAGTTTTTTCTTGGTCTTTAGGGGCAATGGGTATTTGGTTGTACCCTGAATATCCATCAAGGAAGCAGTAGTAAGCATGGACCGCCAAGCGTTCAAGCATCTGATCAATGTATGGGAGAGGGAAGTGGTCTTTGCGAGTGACAACATTGAGCTTTCAATAATCAATACAAATACGCCAACCGGTTTGTATGCGGGTAGGCACAAGCTCATCATCACTATTTTTGACAACGATGACTCCAGACTTTTCAGGCACCACATGAATGGGACTGACCCATTGGCTATCTGAAATGGGGTAGATAATACCAGCATCAAGCAATTTTAAAATTTCAGTTCGAATGACCTCTTTCATTGCCGGATTGAGTCGGCGTTGTGGCTCACGAGAAGTCTTAGCATTTCCTCTAAATGAATGCGATGGCTACAGTCATTGGGACTGACACCTTGAATGTCAAAAATGGTCCACCCTAAAGCAGTGCAATGTTGAGTGAGAGTGTGGACCAATTGCTCTTCTTGATCTGGTGTCAAGTCAGAAGTAATAATGACGGGGTGATGTTGGTTTGGGACTAAGAAGGTATATTTCAACTCAACAGGTAATGGCTTAAGCTCCAAACTAGGTGGTGGCTCAGGAGAGGCATCGAACTCAGACGCAGAAACAGAGTCCGGGAGAATGTCGGGATACGGGTTGACTGGGTTATCTACAGAAAGAAGACTATCGATAAGGAGAGGCTCAAATGGAGGAACCCATGTAGAAGTGTCCAACAGTGGTGTAGAATCTAACAAGGCATTGACCTCGGAGTTGGAAGAATTAATATCAAAGTCGGACCCAAAGTGAGCCAAACATTGGTGGATAGGATCTTTTGGGTATGTGGTATCCAACATCTCTTGGACTAAGGAGTCAATTATGCATACCTCATCAATGGAATCAACATCGGCCGGTTATTGCGTGAGGTGGAAATATTGACTTCGACGGTCATGTTTCCGAAATAAAGATTCATTGACCCATATCGACAATTGATGATGGCATTGGCAGTTGCCAAAAAGGGGCGACCCAAAATGATAGGAATATTGGTTGGGTCGGGTGCAGGAGTGTCTAAGATGATGAAATCCATAGGGTAGTTAAAGTCAAACACTTTCACCAAAACATCTTCAACGATTCCTTTAGGCACTTTCACAGAACGGTCCACAAGTTGAAGAGTGACCCATGTAGGTTTCATGTTTTGTAAACCTAACTCAAGGTAGAGAGAGTAATGTAGCAAATCAACACTAGCTCCAAGATCAAGCAAAGCCCGAGTAGTGAACTTATCTCCTAACATTGAAGAGACAGTGGGACGACTAGGGTCTTTATATTTCACAATACCATTCTCATGGATGAGGGACGTGGCTTGTTCAGTGAAAAAGGCATCACGAGGAACATTCGTCCGTCATTTGACAGTGCACAAGTCCTTCAAGAATTTTGCATAAGAAGGAACTTGTTGGATCGTAGTGAGGAATGGAATGTTTATGTGAACATTCTAAAAAACTTGCTTGATCTCATCAAATTGTTGAGCTTTCTTTGTTGGGGCCAACTTATGAGGGAAGGGGACTTTAGGGACAAAAGCAGTGGTCGCATCAGTAGGTTTAGAAGCATTCTTGTCAGTGGATTTATGGGATGGTGGGACCTTAGGGAGAGGTTCTAATGGGCAATTTTGGGTGGGTGGGATTGGAACATCACGGGGAGCATCAACACCATTGTCAACCTGTTTACCGGATCGTAGAGTACTCACCGCTTTCATGTCCGCTTGGTGCGTGGGGGGAGTGTAAGGGCAGCCAAACTCATAAGCCGACTCCTTTCCATTACCCTTAGGGTTAGGAATGGGTTGACTCGAAAAATGACCTTTCTCTCGCTCGGACTCAAACTGATTAAGACGTTGCTCAAGCCTTTAGATGGCGTGAGTCTGTGCTTGCGTGGTTTGTTGATGAGTCGAGATAAATTGAGTGAGAAGATTCTCGATAGAGGAGGTGGAAGATTGAGGTGGAGGGGCATAAGGGGGTTGGGGGACCAACTCGCGGTTAGAACTAAGTGGCTGTGAATACTCGTAGGACGGAGGTGGGACGTGGACAATTTGATGATTGGGGTGGGACAGTCCTCCTTGGGGGACAAAGGATGATGGATGGTTTTGTTGGTGGTAAGGAGCATGGTGGTGTTGGATAGGAGGGCGATGTTGCCTTTGAGGGTTTTGATGAAACCCTGGTGGACCACCAACATGTTGTTGTGGTTGTGATGGAGCAAGGTGAGTGTCGTACTTATAAGACAAATAGGGATGGTTCCTATTATTCGGATTGTAAGTAAACGACGGTGGTGCGGGTTTCCGAGTGGTATCAAAGGCACATTCTTGGGATAGAGTGGGTTCGGGATCATCTTGAATAAGGGGGCACAAATGAGATAAATGATCATGACTTAAACATACATGACAAGAAGGACTAGGCTCGTTGACATTCATCACTTGTTTAAAAAGAGAACAAGTGAGAGCATCAACAGTCTTAGTCAAAGTGTTTAAGCCATGGAGCAAGGATTTAAAATCGGGATCATTTTTAACCTCATAAGTGCTACCTACTAGTGGTGGTTCGGATCTCGAAAATTCATTGGTGCCCTCCCAATCTTGGGAGTCATCGCCTAATTTAAGGAGAAAATTGTAGGAGGCAGTGGGAGTTAAGTGCATGAATTTTCCTCTGTGCATGGACTCAATCATGGTGCGAGTGGAAGGAATGAGACCATTGTAAAAACTATGGACGAGGCGACTCTTATCGAGACCATGATGTGGGCAACTATTGATATAATCTTGAAAACGGCCCCATGCTTCACAAAATTGCTCAGTGGGCTTTTGGCAAAAATCTTGAATGGCTTGGCGCACCTCATTGGTTTTACTTATGGGATAAAACTTGGACATGAACTTCTTCACAAGTTGTTCCCATGTATGGATAGAATCCGGTGACAAGGAATGTAACCACATGGATGCGTTATCATGGAGAGAAAATGGAAACAAGCGAAGATGAACATTTTCTTCATCTAAGTTTTGATTTTTGAAAGTAGCGCAAACCGTGAGAAATTTTCGCAAGTGAGTGTATGGAGATTCACGCTCAAGACCATGGAAATTAGGCAACATGGAAATGGTCGCCGGGCGAATTTCGAATTGATCCGCCGGGGTGGGTGGAAAAACTATGCAAGATGGTGGGGTGGCTGTTATCGGGGTAAAATAGACCCTTAAGGCACGCTCTTCAGCCATGGTGGGTGGATGAATGATGGGATTAGAGATGTCAACTCGGGGACAACTCAAAGTGATCGGTGGAATGGAAGAAGTAAAGGGAACACTTGGCTCTCCTAATGTGGAAGAGACGGGAGAAAGACTACGTGAATGAATTAAGCGATGGTTAACTCAGTTCCACGTGGGCATGCAAAGAGGGATCTTTTTGTTTTTTTTTGGATTTTTTGGAAAATAAAATATTTTTGGAGTTTTGTTTTTGTTATGGAAAGAAATAATTTTTTTTTGAGTTTTTTATAAAAATAAGAAAAGAAAATATTTTTTGATTTTTTTTGGAAGAAAAAGGGTGGGGGAAAATTTGGACTCTAAGAATTGGGACGAATTCACTAAAACGGACTACCGAAAAAAAGGAATTGGACACACATAAGTAAAGGAAAAATCACTACTAGCACATAACCAATTTTTTATCTTGAAAATTAATGAGAGGGGTAGTCAAATTTTAATGAAATCCGCGGGCGATAAAAATCATGAAATTTATATGAGTGATCGCCTTTTGCAAAATGTGTGTTCCTACTTTAATCACAAGATGCCAAGAGGCTTGCCACAGAGATTCGCCACAAATCTACTACGACGAAACGATCGGCCGGTACAACGCTGGGGACAGCACAAACCCGTTTTACTGGGCGGCCGCACTTAAAAACTCGTTTCCCTGGACACTTCCGTGCCGCAAAGCGAACCGTTCGAGGGTTTGCCCGGTGGAGAGGACTCTACGGGTTATCCTACAAGTCAAAATTATCAAAAAGGTGCCTACGAACACCGTATCCTATGGTGCTATCTAGTTGATAGATTTTAAATTAGTGAGGGCTAGGGTAGCACACAAAGGATAAGTGATTGAGTCGTGTGATGAAATACCTTCTCGTGAGTGACCGGGCGTAGGTCTTTGTCAATTTAATTCATCATTCCATTCAAAATTAAATGCAATAATAAAATCACACAAGAGCACGAAGGATCACACAAGATATGAACTCGCTAACAAGAGGGCGCGAGGGTTTAGAAATGTACCTCCCACAGTTTTTAGGCCATGGGGTGCCGAAAATGTTGAGTCGATCGGGGGGAGAATGCGCCAATCTCAGTCGGCCCCGGGAGTCCGACCGACCCAAGGTAGAGAGGATTCTAAATCCTCACCAATGGACGCCCTCTCTCTACCTGGTCCGGTTTCCCTATCACGCTTTCTTCAATTATTACAAATTTTAAATGAAAATGAAATGGTGTCTCTATGCACCGCAATACAAGCAAGGTAATAAAATCCTAATTACAAGCCTTCTAAAATAAAAAAAATGGTTCTAAAATTGAAAAATGCAATTAAGTGAATCTCAAAATTTGGAAATCCTCTCAAGCACGTCAAGCTCCAAAGACCGGCAACGGCGCCATTTGATAACTAGAACTTTTCGGTGTATTTCGTTGTTTGAAAGCCAAATTAGTCAAAATCCTCAAATACCTACAAAATATATATCAAACTCAAGTGTAGAGTGGTAAGTAAGGATGTCAATCCTAATCTAAGGTGTGAACATGCTAAACATGAGAGTATTATGAATATAATTCACTTGATCACCTTTTTTTTACTTTTGGGTTTTTCTAATTTTTTTTATGTTTTTCAAATATTAAAACAAGTAGGTGAGGTGAGGTGAATTAACTCTAAACTAATATAAGAGATGAAATTAACAAACTAACTAGTGTGCCAAATAAGAACTAAGTAATAACAATTGAGATGAACTTAAATTTTAGAAATGTTCAAGGAATGAAACTTAACCACCACTTTATCAATTAAATGTGTTAATTATTCTAGTATACTAATTTTCCAAATATTAATTCATCTTATCAATTAATTCTTATCAATTGACAAAACAAACTAATATAATTTAGTTAATCTAATTTTCATTCCCACAACTCAATTGAATAATTTAATTAGAAGTATTATATCAATCACTCGCTAGAATAGATCCATATAATAAATCTTAAATCAAACAAAATTTTAATGCATGAGTAAAATGAAATTTAATATAATCTAATTAGTGGGTCAAACTATCTCTAGTTTGAATCCACAAATTAAGAGTATATTAGATTTTAATCCTTTCTCAAGGATAGTTTACCATTTCTCAATTCATAAACTCAAGTGGGAGTGAAAAGAAAAATTAACTAAATGAAACAAAGTAGACTAGATTAATTAATACATTCAATTAATTATATGGGGCTTCATTTCACTCCTTGAATGGAGTGATTAGCCAACCATAGTCACAATTCAATTATTAACAATCTAATAAAACTTACTAAAAAATTAAAGAGAAAGATAGAAGAGATTCAAACCAACATATATGAGAGAAGCAATTGCACTTATATTCAATCCAATCTTCACTCAAGTGTGTACAATTTTTCTCTACTAATTTTTTCTCTTTAGAATTTACTAATTTTTCTATCCTAATCTTCTAGCCTTCTCTCTCTAGTCTTCTCTCTAAAAAGCTTAATTTCTTTCAAATGGGGTATTAAGTCTTATTTTATAAGAGGCATGGAGCTAGGGGTATTTTTGGGAAGGTATAAGTGTGCATGGGACTAGGGTGTGTACATGAGGTAAGAGAGGTGTGAGGTCAAGTGGTAGAGGGAATAAAAAAAATCTGATTTGTTTTTGGGTATTTTGGGGTTTTGGGTTTAAAGTTGGTAGTTGGGGGTATAAGGGGTAAAAGGGTTTAAGTTGGTTTAAGTGGCACATGGGTTTTAAATGGTTTTATTATTTGGTTTGGTCTTGGAAGTTGGCTTCAAGCAGGTCACATTTTTGGCTTGTGGGAAATGGATGAAATGGGTCTTTGGAAAGGTATGGAGTCGGGTTTGGTTTGGATGGATAAGGGTTTCTAGGTTGTCGCGGGTCATGGGTTTGACGACGGAGATGGGGTCGGTTTCAACTGGAGAAGGAACCACCGGGTTTTAGGTTAGTGTGGTGGTTCGGACATGGGGTTAATGGAGTGCAGGGCTGGTCCGAGGTTGGAGGGTCGGAAGCGGTTGAGGGTCAACACCGGAGGTGACGCAGAGGGGGCTTGAGGTCGCGACTTTGACAGGGGTCGGAAGAAGGGGGTAGCGCCGGAGCATGGAATGTGGTCGGCGTCAAAGGGGTTGTGACTGGCATTTTTTTCGGGTTCTGACCGGCAGGGGCTATCTGCCAGGGCTTCGTCGCCAGAGGCGCTGGTAGGTGTTCGGCTGGGGTTATGTGAGTGGATGAGGAGAGAGAGAGAGTGGTGAGAGGTTGATTTTGGTTGGTAGGTGTGATGGAGGTTAGTAAGATGAAGTGGTTTAATGGAGGTTTGTTGGGTGGTTATAGTGTTTTAGGAGAGAGAAAGTGGAAGATGGGGAAGAAGATTTGGGTTTGATTGTGTATGTGTTGTAGGAAGTTAGGTGTGAGGGCGAGGGTTTAGGATAAAAGGTGTTTGTGTATATGGGTGTAGGATAGTGTGGTGTGTTTGGTAGTGTGTAGGTTTTAGGGTGTGTGTGTGTGTGTTAATTTGAACCCTTAAAATAAAACTAACTAATAAAAAATAAAAGTACTAAAACTAAAATAAAAAACTAAAAATCTAAAAATAAATAAATTCCTACTCTAAAAATAAAATAAAGATTCAATTAAAAAATAAAACTAAAAGAAATTAAAAAATAAAAATAAAATTCTATTGAACTAAAAATAAAATCATAAAAAAATAAAATCTAATAAAACTAAGAAATAAATGAAATCCTAAAAAATTCTAATCCTAATAAGATAAAATAAAACTAAAACTAAAACTAAAACTAAAAACTAATAGAATAAAAATCAAAATACTAAATAAAAAAGAAATATAAAAATTAGAAAATAAATCCTAGAAATTCTAAATAAATCTAAAATAAATCCTAAAAATGAAAATGACTCAAACTAAAATTTAAAAAAAAAATAAAAAGGGACAAACAAAACACACACAGGGTTTGGGGTAGGTTTGGGCTAGGTTTAGGCTCGGGTAAGGTTACGGGGGAGGTAATTAGCTCCATTTTAACTGCAAATTGCCTGGAAATATAGCTTTTGACACCGCAACTGTAATTAAGCCTGCATAATGAACAATTAAGCGCATAAGACCCATATTGTCGAGAATTAGCAACTAAAGTACGTCTATTCGGGGTATAAATTGTACAGTTTTGTGTGCTTATCAAGGGGAACCATTGACCCTCAGTAAGAGAGAAAAAATCAGATGAAAAAGTGGGATGTTCTAATACAACCCAAGGTGGAATATTAAAATCGGTTCTGAACTTATCGAGTGGCTAGATAGAGTAAACCATGATGAAGAAAACAAAGAAGAAGAAAAGAAACATTGTTACAAAGGTTTAAGGATTCAACAAGAACTGAAGATAGAAAAGAAAATGATCTCACGAAAGCAAAGAACACAATAGCAGAATTAGATTTAAGAAGTGAAAAATGATCGAATTTTTTACCGCCCTTTTTATAAGACACATCTGAAACTGGGCAAAGTAATGATTAAAGCAAACGGCGGTTGGGTTTTTAGCGGCTAACAGATGAAAAGACGAAGATAGCCTAAAAGTACTCGGTAAAATTTAAAATATTTACAAAATTTCCATTTGCGCTAAAAAACCATAAATTAAGTTAGCAAATTTCACAAGTCTGGGAGCTCTGCAGCCAAGTAAACAGCCCGAGCTACTGCCAAAGCATAATATTCCACACTGTCGCATCAACTCCAAGTATGAAACATTACGAAATTCTGTTGATACCAAAATTTACCATCCTACATGGACCAATTATAAACCTGTATGTGTAATCCTATGTGGCATAAATCTAAGTCAGCATGATAGAAAAGCCCGACCAAGAAGGAAGCTTGACCAATATAGTTCTTCGACCAATGTTATTGACCAACCCATTGGGAAGCCCGACTAATAACCGAAAAGTCATTATGTACAAGCCAACCAAGCACCAGTAGTCTTACAACCTATATTACCTGTGAAGCGACATCGTTCATTTAATTAATTCTCATTATGTATTGATGTAAATGCTTAACAAATAAAGGCATTCCATCCTTTCACATGACAAGGATCAAGACCCCCTTGGGATATAAATACATTATATCACCCTCATTGCAAGGGATCGAAAAATAACTCAAAGAAGTTAATACAGAACAGTGGACGTAGGATGTTTTATTGATCCGAACCACTTTAAAAAGTTTCTCGTGTCTTGTTTATTTTACTTTATTTATCTGTGATCAATTAATTAGGATTTGTCTAGTTTTTTGCATCAACAATGATCATCTTTCCTAAACCTATCATGAAGTCTATAAGTGGGGGTGGACCAACTGCTTGACTTTGCTGAAGCATCATAATAACAATAAGCTAAGGTGCTAGAATGAGCCTGGTCTGTTATATTGTGAAATCCTCCTTCTAAGTTGAACATATCATGGATCCCTGCTGATGCTATTCCTCAATGCTTGATCACTAAATACTTAGGAGACAATGGTTTACATGATGTTCATGAAATATTTTGTCCTCCACATCTGATCAATGCGTCAAGCAGCAGCAACAGAAGGATAACTTTATTAATTATCCTTATACTCTGGATGATCCTCCTACTGGAATGGAGAGAGTGCTACCAACTCAACCAACTTCCAAAGCTCAAGGAAAACGTCATATTGAATAACTTTTCCGTATTTTGTTATTCATTTAACCTTGAATGTAATACAGTTAATATATGAATACAAATCCATATTTTTGTGTTGTCAACTCTTGATTACTTAATCAATCAGTCAACTTAGTTATTGTCTAATAATGAATTATAAAACTATAATTGTAAGGCCATAGATTCTACTAAAAAATTAGATTTGTTGATCCAAGTTTTGCATTAGTTATCAGTGGTGACCAAGTGTATGAGGAATATATGTTTGTATTTCAATGATTAGGAACAGTTACATGTCTTCCTGCATATAACTTAGTCAGGTAAAACTTATTTGTAACTTTTTAATTGTATACGAAGTTTTACAGACTTCTTATTCTTGACTTGTCAAAGACGAAGTCATACACGAAGTAAATTGCTGTGGCCGACCAAGTGTTTAGGATTGTAAACTTAGTCGAATAATACTTCTCATTCGTGACTTGTTAATATAGAGTTATACATTAAGTTTAATCTTGGGTGAACAACGATTGTGCCTTAAGAGGTTGGTTCATCTGGAATTTGATAAATTCAACCTGATTAAGTATGTTCTGTTGATCAAAAGATCGACAAATAGGTACCAAGATACTTTTGTCGCTGTTGTTTCTGGGGGAGGTATATCGTCGTACTAAAAAAAACTTAAAAAATTTAGAGGTACTGAAATCAAACTTTTATTGAAACTTGAAAAATAGTTATTTTGAACATAAAGCAAAAGAAAATACAATTTTGGTAATCCCTTGAATCATTGATAATACTTTCGGAGGTGCTCGACGTTCCAGAGGTGTTTGAATTATTCCTCTTCCAAGGTCTCAAGCCGATAGGTTCCTGGTTGGATGACTACAGAAATGCGATATGGGCCATGCCAATTAGCCTCAAGATTGATGTTCTTATGAATGACCTTCTTAAGGACATAGTCACCCTATTTTAAGTTGGTCGGATTGACCCTTTTGTTATAGAAGCGAGTTGTCCGGTGTTGGTACGCCACAATTCTGAGAGCAGTATTTTCTCTGACTTCCTCCAACATATATTGATCCAATCGTCTCATCAAGTCACTGGTTGGAGAATCAAAAGGACCTTGTGAGTTAGTAGGCCTATCTCGGCTGGCACCATGGCTTCTATCCCAAATGCAAGCATGTATGGTGTTTCTCCAATTGCAGTTCTCGACGTTGTTCGGTAGGCCCAAAGAATAGAATGCAATTCGTTAATCCAGTTTTCTTTGGCAGCATCAAGCCTTTTATTTAATCCATTAAGCAAAGTTCTATTTATGACTTCTGTTTGACCATTACTTTATGGTTGTACTGGTGCAGAATGGAGTTTCTAGATTTTGGACTGAACACAATATGCTTTAAACTCATCGTTGTCAAATTGGGTTCCATGGTTTGTAATAAAGGCATAGGGCAACCCATATCTACATATGACGTTCTTTCAAATGAACTGATACACGTTCTCATATGGCATCTCAATCAATGGCTCTACTTCCACCCATTTTATAAAGTAGGCAACCGCAATAACTAAGTATTTGAACCTGCCTTTGGTGGTCAGCAGTGGGATAACCATGTCAATTCCCCAAATAATAAAGGGATAAGGTGAAGTAATTGGAGGTAGATCAGCGTTGGGTGCTTTGCGAATTGCTGAGAACTTCTGGCAGTTTTCACACTTTCTTTCGAAGGCTTTACATTCAGCCTTCATAGTTGGCCATGTGAATGAATACCGCATAATAAGGAGATTATTAATCCCATTCAGTATAAAACCCCTTTGTCCAACACATATCTTGTTGCTCGTAGCGCGTTGAGATTTCAGACTAGGGGTAGGATTTCTTGAGATGGTCCAGGTTGACTAGACGAGCCCTTTCTTCTCCATCAAGGTCGGTGAGCATAGCAGTGGCGCCCAATAGGATATTTTTCATGATGTACGGGCCGCTCTAATTGGGCTTGAATTTCCCTCTAGGGTCCCAGATGGGCTATACTATTTATTTGAGGGCTAAGTCCCCTTTTCGGACACCGCGGTCCTTGACTCTCTTGTTGAATGATCGCGCTACGCAGCGATGGTACCCTTGTATGTGATATAGAGCTTTTAACCTTCTTTCGTCCAAGAGGGACAAGTTGTCAAGATAGCTTTGGTGCCAGTCTTCCTCGCTGATTTTGCTTTTGATCATGACGCACAATGAAGGTATTTCCATCTCCACGGGTAGGATTGCTTCCATGACATATACTGGAGCGTAAGGGGTAACCCCATTAGAGGTTCAGACTGAAATGCGGTATCCTCAGGGGGCGTAAGAGATCCTATCGACCCAATCTCGATAACTCTCGGTCATCTTGTTGATAATGGATTTAAGAATCTTATTGGCTGCTTCGATTGCTCCATTAGTTTGAGGTCGATATGGAGAAGATTTGTGTATTTGAATTCCATACTCTTCAACCACCTCTGTAACTTTTGCCTCGACATGTAACCCGTTGTCTGATACCAGCTCGTGCAGGACCCCATATCGACAGATGATGTTTTCCTTGATGAACTTGGACACTTTATTGGCATTCAGAAATGCGTATGACTCGGCTTCGACCCATTTGGTGAAGTAGTCAATGGTGACTAGGATGAACTCATGCACATTGGATTCTTTCGGTGTAACTTTCCCTATGATGTCAATTCCCCGTGTGGAGAACGATTAGGGAGAAGTTATGTTGTATAATTCCCATGGGGGTAAGTGTTGAATGTTGGAAAACTACTGGCATTTGAGGCATCTTCGAACGTAGGCTGTGTAATCGTGAACCATGGAAGTCCAGTAGTAACCCTATCAAATGATCTTTTTGGCGAGCATATGGTCATTTATGTGGGGCCCGCATTCCCCACTGTGGATTTTCTGCATAATTTTTTTGATGTCAGCCCTTGTGATGCAGTGAAAATGGGTTCCCTCGAAGTTTTTCTTAAACAGTGTTTTATTGCACACAATGTATTGGGTAGCCGGTCTGCGGAGAGCTGCTCAATCTTTCTTTTCAGCTCCTTGGGGATACCTACCATGTTTGAGAAGGTGCCAAATATCATAGTACTAGCAGCCAACTATTTTGGGATCTTTCTTTGTGCCAAGATCATTGTGGTAGCAGTGGGTTGGTTTATCTTGCTTCTGGAAAGGAAAGGGTCCATGGTTATTCCTTCGAGCATGTCAATCATGGAGGCTAATGTAGCAAGGGCTTCGGCTAGGTTGTTCTTTGCTCGGGGTAGATAGTGAAAGGTGATTTCTTGGAATTGGGAAGCTATCTCTTCTAGGTGGTCATGAAAGGGTAAGAGTTTCTCGTCCTTGACATTCCATTTTCTAAGTACTTGATCGATGATGAGGGTTGAATCCCCATAGACATCGAAGTATCGAATTCCTTTCTCGAAGGAAACTTTGAGGCCTACCGTACATGCCTCGTATTCAATTATCTTCTTTCGGATCAGGTGGTAGGTGTCTATCTTCAATATAAGCCCTAATTGGATCCATCCAAGAAGGTCCCAAATCTATCGCAATAAAATTGACCATTAAGTCCTCATCAATGCTCCGATTGGCTAGGATCTCTATTGGAATGGTTCGTCGCACTGCAATTTGTGTTGCTAAAGCAAACTGAGCAAGTGCATCTGCTCAGGCATTTGCTATTTTGGGGATCCTATTCATTTGTACGACTGGAAATTTGGAAATAACTTTCATGGCTTGGCAAAGTATATGGTTGTCAATTCTCCCTTGACTCCATATAAATAAAGCACTTGGTTAACCACTAGCTGTGAATCACTGTGTGCCACACAAACTATGGAAATGATAAAATGAGTCTTTCAAATTCAATATTCAGACAAAATTTTGGTTAGTGGTGAATTTTAATGGTGTATGAGACAAACGGTCAAAAGTCTCAACGATTTTGCCAAACGCTTACAACAGTTTTCTAAAAATCTTTGCAATTCGTTGTAACAGTCCCTGTTGAGAGTGTGTGCTCGATATCAAAATGGACAAAAGGTACTCAATTAAAATTTCTTGTAAAAAAATACAAGGTTTTCTTTTAATTTCTTGTTATGGGTAAAAAAATACAATCCTTAAGGTTTATGTGACAAATTGTTTACCAATTAGATTACACCAATTTTATCTTCAATATTTAGGTGACTTAATCTAAATATGGAAAGATAACCAAGTCGCACGATGAAAAACTACATGAAATAACCTCGGACCGACAGAATGACAAATTTACTATGGTATAGTTTTCAACTAGAAGAAAATACACTTACAACCTCATTACATTATAACCGACTAGACACTCTTTCCCACCATATTCTTCGTAAAGAGTGCCAGTTGTTGGAGTATGCTACACAACCGCGATGATAAGCCTTTTTGTGTTACCAGACTTGGAATGAAGATGATAAGCCTCCAATAAGTGTAGTACCACTTTTTAGGTGTGTGATGACCTAAGGTTAAAGTTTATTTGAAAATAATGTCTTAACTCACAAAATATATCTTTGTGATATATGAAATCTAAAGAAAACACAAGAAAAAATTAGAAAGAGATTTGTTCAAGGCTTAAAAATATTTTAAAGCAAAAAAGTTTATTTCAAAATATTTTTAAATTTAACAAGTATTTAAACTCAAAATATCTCAAGAATATATAAAAGAAAAAATATATAAAACTTAGAAGAATACAAGCTTCAACATCAAAGACGTTTTTATCTTAAAAATATTTTTCACTTTTAAAGCGATTCCTATGGCAAGAAAGATTTGGGAAAAATATTGTGTCCACAAAGATAATCTTAAATCATATTTCGACTCTTTCATAAAAAAGAAGCCCAAAATACTTATTTATACACACAATCTTACATGAGAAGCTTGAGGGAACAAATATGTAACACTACACCAAAAATAGCATTTTGGCACACCCTGATATTAAAAATCTATCACAGCTTAAAATTGTTCCAAATTTTGGCACGATTTAATAGAAATTTGGCACACTTTAAAACAGTGCCTAAATTTGGCACTGTTTTAAAGTGTGCCAAAATTGAGTACACTTACTCAAATATATAAGACCCCCTCAAAAAATATTACACTTCTCTCTCTCTTGTTCCCCCTCACGGTTCCCGCCCCGCTCACTCCCTCTTCGCTAGGGCTCGGTCTCTCTCTCTCTCGCCTCTTGGTCAAAGCTCACTCCCTCTTCGCTAGGGCTGCAGGCGGTTGGCGTCCATTATCGCTCTAGGTCGCCGGTCAGAAGCTCTCTCTCTTCGGCCCATTCTCTCTTTCTCTGGTCACTGCATTGTTCTCTCACTCCACTCATCCCAATCAGGTAATTGTTTAAAGCATCTGTATTTTTTTTAACCTAAGTTAGGTATAAGATTTGATCCTAGAGTTTATGATATGCATGATTTGATTCGTATTTATTTTTTAGGGTTTTATATATACATTTTTAAATATTTATTATTATTTTTTAATGTGTGAGTTTTTGGTGCAAATTGAATGTTGATAATGAAAAAATAAATCATTGGTTTTTAGATGGTCCTTGGAATATTTTAGTGGTAAATTATGTTTTTATGTTCTTACCCTTTTAATTAAAATCCATATTTGATCTGATTCGTACAGGTTACGGAGTTTTAAGAAAAATTAAGTGCTAAATATTCAATAATAATGTAAAAATAACAAATTGAAAAGTAGACACCCCACTAATTAAATGGATAAATGAGATTATGTGTTGAAAATTTAAGAAAAAGAAAGAAAAAACTATTTAAATAGTAAGTAGACATTAATACTAAACATTCAATAATGATGTTACACATGTAGAAAAACCTTAGACCCGTTCAAGAGGTCTCACTATAACTGTGGTGAGAACTCTTAAATTGTCCCATTTTTGGACAGTTTGAAAAGGCAAAAGTTTGTATTGTACATAATGTTTATGCATGTCCTATTTTGAAAAATTCGGTAGCATCTCTTTATGTTCTTTGGGTGCATACTAGATTCATGTAGTGTTTTGTGTTTTCTTGGTTGAAAAACTTAAGTAACACATGAACACTCCCTACTTACTCGATGCCTAATGAGTGGGCCAAATCCAGTCCGATTATCAAAGATTCATACCCCGCTTCATTATTTGACACCTTAAATTGGAACTTAAGTGCATATTCAATATCAATATTATCAGGAGTATTAAGTATAATACATGCTTCACTTCTAGTCGCATATGAAGATCCATCCACGTACAAATTCCACAACGGGATATCACTATTGAAGCGTTCTTCAGATAGAACTCCATGGTGGAATACTTTCTTACTCTCCTCTACATACTTTTGAGCCATTTCCTGAGTTTTAGACGATTCAGGTTGATCGACTACAACTTCAAGTTGCTTTTGAGCTGAGCTCTCTTCCTTTGAATTCTGCTCGGCAGGCAAGTATTATTGGTCGAGAACCTCTGGATAAGTGGACTCATCGATGAAATCTGCTAAAGCTTGGCCTTTTGATGAAGACCTTGGTTCATAGACAATGTCATACTCCCTCAGTTCTACGGCCCAGTACATCAATCTCCCTGACTTTTCAGGCTTGCGGAGCGCTTGTCGAAGAGGTAGGTCAGTATACACAATTATAGTATGTGCTTGGAAATAGGGTTTCATACACTTGGAGGCTTCAATGAATGCTAAAGCCAACTTTTCCATGCATGGGTATCTAATCTCAGTTCCCCTGAATTCTTTGCTGGTGTATTAAACTGGTTTTTGGATCCCATTATCCAAGCGAACCAAGGCCGAGCTAACTGCAGACTCATAAATAACTAATTATAAGTACGATTTCCCTCCCAAAATAGGTCGAAATAGTAAAGGGGTGATCCAAGGTACTTCCTCAATTCTTGGAACGCTTCTTCACATTCTGCATTCCACTCAAAAGTCTTTTATATCACCTTGAACAATGGAAAACACTTGTTTGTTGCCCGAGAAATAAATATGTTTAAAGCTTCCACTCTACTAGTGAGCCTTTGTACATCTTTCTTGCAAGTCGGCGACTATATTTCTATCAAAGCTTTTATCTTGGCTGGAGTAGATTTAATTCCCCTTTGATTAACTAAGACGCCGAGGAACATTCCTTGATGTACTCCGAACACACACTCAGTTGGATTTAGCTTAATTTGATGCTTATTAGCTGATCAAAGGTTTGACTGAGGTCACTGATATGATTTGAGGCTTTCTTTCTTTTTGTCAGCATATCATCCACCTAAACCTCCATGTTCTTACCTATCTACTCTTCAAATATGATGTTGTACCATATTTGGAACACGACAAGGAAAATAAGGGTTTCTTGATCTAAAGAGGTAGAGAATTTATGGTTCAACATCATGACATGGCAATCCTAAGTTAGATATTGATACATGCTTTTAAATGACGTTCACTTGTTTAATGCTCAGTCTTGGGACGAGGAATATGATGTAAGTGCATGATATAGTTATATGTTTATGTATATATGTTTTTTTGTATATGTTCTATGGATTTTTTTTTTTGGGGGGGGGGGGGATGTGTTGTCAAATTATAAAATTACTGCCAGTGTACGGGCTATTTTAATATAGTGAGTGTAAGTATGGGTTGATCCCACTGAGATTTGGTCAATTCATACAAATTATCGACTGTCCAACTATACAAAATTGGGTTAGAGATATGATTAAGAGCTAAATTAAATAAACACGAATGAATAGTACCACCACGAAATATGTAAACAAGTATGGGAGAAAACTAGGATGTTGGGTCTGTTTATTACTTTTAATTAACATCACACATTAATTTAATTTTGTATTCCTGAATTTATAACTCAAAATTCACCGACTTTCGCCGCATGCAATCTAGAAAATATAACAATAAATGTTCATGAAATATTTTAATGTCTATAATTTTAGACGCCTTAAATCCCCATTCCATTAAAATTATCAATTTTAAGTTTTAATGTTGTATTTAAGTATTGGATATTAAACAATTTAATGCAGTATAACCCATCAAAATTCACACACTCAAATTCTTAAAGTATTAATTATCAAACAAGGTCGAAGGTTTATACCACACTCCCATGTTGTTTTAAGTGAATACTAAATTTTTATTTCAGTTAAAACATGTCAGGAATTATAATAAAATTAAAATAAGCACACAATGTTAATTAATCATGATAAACTTCACCTAGTCCAAGTAAGAAAACTACGCTGGCATGATAATTAAAATACAAATATTACAAGATGAAATAATAATTTTTATTATTAGAATTCAACTTAAAAACATTCGAGTCAAACTTGAGTGCCAATACACAAAGTTCCTCCAAAACTTGAACACATATTATCTCACAAACACTTAAAAAATAAAATATAAGGTATAATATATTTGGTGATTCTAAAAATTTAACTCTCTAAAATTTTTTCCATATAAAATTTTGTCCCAATTTGTGTCTGTCACCCTCCCTTCCATCCTTCAAAAATGGTGTATTGTACCCTATTTAAAGAGAACCCTATAAATAATAACCCACTCAAAAATATATTCTCTTGACAAAACTTTCACCTATTTTTCCTCCGACTATTCCGCAATGAGGTCCCCTCACATTCTTTATCTTCATATTTTGTCGACGGGACAAATAGAAAGAATGGTTTGTTGGGTAACTTAGGTGTGGGTGTGTAGATAGCTGGTGGACTAGGCGAATGAGATGGAATGTGAGCTGAGTGTTAGCCGAGTGGGTGATTGGACAAGAGGGGTTAATGTTGTCTATTTTACTAGAGAGAGAGAGAAAGAAATAGTGGTGTAAGTGATAGGTATGTGTTGTGTTCAGGTGGTGTAATGTGTGTTCGGTTTGGTGGTTGCATGGAGTAGTTTGTGAAGAGTCTAGGTGGTTTCAGGTGGTGGGTTTTTTAGATGGGTGTAATGTTTTGGTGGTGGGTTTTTGTATGGGTGTAAAGATGGAATATGTGTGTGTGTGTGTGTTTACATTTCTGTGTATATCTATACACTCATACACTTATATCTACACACATATTATTTTATATATATATATATATATATATATATATATATGTACACACAGTTATATTACACACATACACACACACACACAGAGAGAGAGAGAGAGAGACACACACATATACACACACACACACACACTCTATACATAATTATATACACACGCACGGACACACACATTATATATATATATATAATTTACATGTATATAGGATAGTGCTAGGGAGACACATTTAGGGGACACGATTTTGGGATACATAACACGTGTCACCGTGTCACTAGTAAATACCATCAAGTGGGTCACACTCCATTAAAGTGTCCACAATTGATACATGCATACGTGTCTCGTGTCTCCAAAATATGACCCCAAAATATGTCCCTCTATTATTCTCCACACACAGAGATATATATTGTGTAAATAATATTAATAATAATAACACTTCAATAACATTCACTTACTTACATATAATAAAACACATAAAATGATAATAATAAACACATACATGCATAATATGTATGTTATATATGCGTGTCCTTGTTTATTATTATTTTATGTGTTTTATTATACGTAAGTAAGCGAATGTTCTTGAAGTGTTATTATTATTAATATCAATAGAATTTACACAATATATATATATATATATATATAGAAATTATTAGGGTAATGTTTTGGGAAGAGCTTTATGGGAACTCGTGTTTCGGATCACATGAAATTTAACTTTTATGTATTTCATTGTATTCTTGCCATAATTACCTTGAACTAAATATTTTTGAAACTGCAACTATGCAATTACCTACAAGATAAAAAATTACACGAATAGGGCCAATATTAACAAGAAGTCATAATTAAAATAATTTTATTTATTTAGGCTATAAATTTACCCCCTGAATTTGCTAAAATTTCATTATTAACTCGAATTATTTTCAAGATAATGCACTCATTTTAATTAGACGAAATAATGCACTTATCAAATATCACTAAACATAAATTTTACTAGTCTCGAAAAAAACTAAAATTTTAAAATCTAACTCACTTGCGTAAGAATCATGATTTCACATAGCGTGTGCAACAAGTCTTTAAACCCTTAGGTCACCCCGGTGGACGAGTTTTGTCTCGTGAGGGTTTGCAGTGAATATACCCAAAAAATTCAAAAACTTGACTCAATTTACAAAAGACACAAAAGTAATATAACCAAGTCTTAAATGTAAACTTCATAAATGTTGTAAAAATTCACTTTTCAATTTCAACTTATTGTGCTTGTGGGGCCAATATAATCACCCATTTCAAAAGATTTGATCGTGACGTTTCTTTTTCGAAAGTTTGTTTTGATTCAAATTCTCATGGGGTTCATGCACAATCGAACATTCATATATGGATAATTTCTCTTGGTATATGTGAATAAAATAGCATATTTAAATGAGAAAATTTCACATATACAAATGAAAAATGATCCTTTTTATAATGGACGAATATGATCTCGTGAATAGAAAATCGATTACTTTTTGAAAACTTTGAATCACACCATAGAGACCATTCATATTCTCTCTACACTATAATTAACTATATTTGAGATCGATTAGGACTTTCATCGGTTGTATTCTAGGCTCGAGTTTTGGTTAAAAAGAACGAATTTTAGAGTTCAAAATTTTCTGAGAATGTAAAGGTTTTCAGTATTTTGAATTTTTAGGCACTTTTTATAACCTCCATTTTCTGTTTCATTTTCTTTTCATACTCGAGTACTCCTTTTTTTATTTTATTTTATTTTATTTTCTCATTCTTTTTTTCCTTCCCTTTTTCATTATTTTCTTTTCGAGCATTATTCTTGAAAACTTTCCTTCTTTTGTCCCTTTTTATCATAATTTTACCCTGATATTCTTAGAAAAAATGGGCCCGACTTCTTTTTATGGGCTTTTAAACTCCTAGATGGAGTTAGGTAGGTTTTTGGGTTTTCAATAAAAAGGCTTATTTTTCTTTTGGGCACAAATTGGCTTGCAACGAAATAATGTAAAAAAAGTCAGTTTAGGCTTAAATTCAAGCTTTCAAAACAATGGCTTAATCACATTTCTCAAGTTCCGTTATATGTCTTAAGTAGAGTTATTAATACTTCTAGTGCTTAAGATTCACGTTTTGACCTTTTGTTTTCAGTAATCAAATAAAACAAAGAATTGAGATTATCAACGAATTCATAGTTGAAGTAAAGTTTGAGTTATTATGACTCGTATTGATTTTAATTTCTAAAAAATGATGAATGACACAAAAATATCATAGGGTTAAAATCTCTACATTTATTCGATAAGCATGTTAAGTTTTGCCTTAATATCCATTTTCTATAATAATATATAGTTAATGTGTAAAAATTTCAGAAGTTGAGAGATTTGTGAATTAATTTTATATTAAGAAATCGTTTCAAAACTCAATTATATTGAAAATCTTTTTGGATTTTTGATTTTTTGATTTTTTTATATGGAGAAAATGACCTCAATACCCTCAAACCTAATTTCTATATTGTCCTCAGTGTAACAGAAAAATTGAAAAAGACAGAAAGTTATTAATGATATTACCATAGTGAGGGAATTTCTCCAACACACATTTCTTGAATAAAACCCCAAAACAAAAACAAAACCATGGTACAACAACAATGTCCCAATTTCATGTTCACTCATGGTATACCGGGTCTTAGAGGATAATGTCCTCCACTTCCCGATCTCGAAATTTCAGATATGGCTTCAACCTTTGACCATTGAATCTGGAAATTTCATCATTTTTAGGATTCTCTATCTCACTCGCCCCATGTGGGTAGACTGTCCTAACGACAAAGGGATCGGACCACTTAAACCTCAACTTATCGGGAAAGTGATGCAACGTAGAGTTGTACAAGATAAGTTTTTGTCCAGATTCAAATGACTTCCTTTGGATGGACTTGCCATGGAAATTTTTTATTTTCTCTTTGTACAATTTGTTATTCTCATATGCATCATTCCTAATACCTCTCCCGCAGTAGGTAAGTCAAAATTAAAGGTCTTAATGGCCCAATATGAATTACGCTCTAACTATATCAAAATATGACATGATTTTCCATAGAAAAGCCTATGCAAAAACATACCAAGTGGTGTTTTGTAGGGAGTGTAGTAAGCCCCTAATCCATCTAATAATCATAAGAACCAATTCTTTCAATTCAGATTCACCATTTTCTCGATTATTTTCTTGATTTTCCTATTTGAAGCTTCTACTTAATCATTGATTTAAGGGGACACGACTGAGTACTTTTTCGTGAGACTCTCGAAGGACCGAGTTCAAAAATGGGTTCCCTGATCGCTAATGATGGCTCGAAGCGTACCAGATCGGGAGAATATATTTTCTCGAATGAATTTGACTACCACATGTAGTCATTTGTCCTATCGGTATATCTTTTCACCACTTAGACATATAATTATCCGTTAAAGGGACGTAAATATTATCTAAGGAGTTCGAGAATGGAACCATGAAATCGAGGCCCTAACAATCAAAAGCCTCGATAATTAAAATGGGATTTAAGGGCATCATGTTTCTACGTGTGGTATTTCCTAACTCCGGCCTTGATCACAACTCCTACCATAATCATTCGAGTCATAAAAAATGGTGGGTCAATAGAATCCGCATTGGAAAATCTTCGCAGCAATTTTCTTGGCACTGAAATGACGTCTACATGCTTGGTAATGGAAGAAAAAGATTAACGTTTGAATTTCATGATCCATGACGCATTTGCAAATGATTTTATTAGGATAATACTTGAAGAGAAATGGCTGGTCTTGATCGAGTTGGAAACCGAGCGTCCGTGTAAATACGCTAGTCGTTGTTATCGGCTTCCGACCACGATACAAAAAAACCTAAACTTTAACTGCATTCTTCCGGAGTATAGTGGCGAGTCTGGGTATCGAATCCACAAGGAATGTTTGATAGATTTTAATTGATTTATTACTTCAAAAAATAAAGTGTAAAAGATGATGATTGAGTGAGAAAGGAAAAAGGGAAAAATAAAGAAGTTAACTAAAACTAATTGGAAAATTAAGGTAGGGACACAATCCCCCAACCCTAGAGTATTGATGGTATAAAACTAATCATAAATTTAAGTGATTAATTAGACCCATAATTTAGTACTCCCAAGCATTACATATATGAGGTTCAAGCCCGCACCATACATAATAAGAGGACGAGTAAATCGGTATTGCGATAGTTACACTCGAATTGGATTCTGAAGCATCCCGATTACCTTGAAGCAAACGAGATCCAAAGATCTACAATTGTCGCATTTCTACGCAATACGATCGTAATAAATCATTAAATTTAGAGGATTAATTTTATACACATGAAAATACCACATTAGGTTGGGTTCATGCATCCTAACCTTTAAAAACCTAGCCTAACATGAGAAATAATAATAAAAGTGCTGGAAATAAAAGTTACCAAGATTGAAGAACAAGAACATGCAAGAAGAAATCAAAGGTTGAAGAAAAATCAGAAAAGCTCTTGAATTAATGGTTCAAAGTATGTAAATTCTTCTCCTAGATGTTTCTACTTGTTATGGGGCTTTTACATCAATGAAATCTGAATAAAAAGAGTCCTAATGACTAAATATATAGGCTAGAGTTCATTTAGAATAGTCCCCAAAACATAAAACTCTTTTGGCTAAAAGATAAGCATAAAATAAAAATCTCGTATCCGGCAATTTGTCACACTTAGAAAGCGTGACTAATTTTGTAACGGATTTGGTGGATGACAAATGGGTGAACCGGTTCGGGTAAATTCACTGGTTTTGGGCCTTTTTCAACACTTAAGATATTTTCCAACTTTCTTCTTTTCTTCCTTGGATTTTTTCTCAATTTCAAATGATCATAACTCCTTCACCGTAGCTCGGATTTAGGTGCCATTTTTTCCAGTATTCTATTTGTTCCGAGCTCTTAAACTTTACATAAGGCCCCACCTCCACTATAGGGTTTCATAATTACGAAAATTCCCTTGAACTTGCCTTCTACCCTTTCTTTCATTGTTTCGATTTCTCTTTTGCACCGCTTGCATACTTTGCCTGTAAAACACATAGGAGAAACACGAAACACGAAATACTAGCCAACGAAGGTTAGTAGCACAAATGTGAGTTAAATCCATATCAATTTCATCACTCGGGTTCACAAAGGTACCGAAATTATGGGGATAAATATACAATATATATGCCTAATCAACCCCCCTAACTTAGAACTTTGTACGTCCCGAGCAATGTAAAAGAGAAAGAATAAAGTCAAAACTCTTCTAAACACTTTATTGGGATATAATACCTTTTTTTCGAGCAAGAGATTTCATTTAGCATATGCAACAAGTCGTTAAACCCCTAGGTTACCCTTGTACGACGAGTGTTGTCTCATGAGGGTTTGCAATGAATATACCCACAAAATTCTTTATTGACTCAAAGAAAAATCAAAATACTTAAAAATTGTACAATTTAAACTCCCCAAAACAGTCACCTTAAAGTCATATTTACAAGTCTCAAGTCATAGTGTGTGTGTGCGAAGCCAAAAATCAAATTGCTAACTTCCACCGATTGATCATTATGTTACTTTCTGAAAATTCATTTTGATTCAAATGCTCACGGGATGCTCTCTCAAACGAATCTCTCGGATTGTGGCTATTCTCTTGGTATGCAGGATATAAAGAGTAAATATAATGGATGCAAAGTCATGCACAGAAATTGAAAGACGAAAATATATGGTGAATATATCTTATCATCGGTATACGGTCATTGGGAAATGTGAACATTGCCTCTTTTTTCACACATTTAATATCTTTTATTATTATTTGGTGTCTTAGCTCTCCACGCGATAATTAATTTATCAATCCGGATTCGGTTAGGACTTTTTCGGGCTATAGGTGTATTGGGTAATATGGAAATGGTTGGGAAATTCGGAATTGTAATTTTTTTCTTATGATGTCCCTTAGTGCTTTTTCGGGCTTTTGCTCATTTTCTATTCCTTTTCTCTATTTTTTTTTGTTTTTCACTTATTTTCTTTTCTTGCTATTTTTGTTGAGCATTTCTATTCTTTTTCTTGGCCCTTCTTATGCACTTTCCGGACTTTAATGAATGTTCCATTTTTGCAATTCCGGGCTACTTGGGTTTTTTGGGTAACCAAAAGAAAAGGATAAATTTTATTCGGCTCAATGGGGTTATCAAAGGGATAATTCTTCACATCTTTTTAATATTTTTGAGTAACAAACGATGGCCTACTTCATTGTCCGAATTACTTATTAATTTACCATATGCGTCTCGAGATTAATTTAATTTAAAGATTTGTAGCGTGATTTTCGAGGCAACATTCCATTTCCCATAACCGATCAAAACAATAAAATAGAGATCATCAATGACTTTTTAAAACGCTGAAATGAACTTTGAGTTAATCATTAACTCGGATTGATTTAAAATGCTCTCAAAAAAATATAGGCTCGAAATCTCACTGGATTTTTCAATCTCCGCACTTATTCGTAAAGTCGTCAATTTTCTTTCAATTTCCATCTTTGGTCAATTTTGGCTTTGTGCATTTGATTTTTATAACTTGAGACAAAATATTTGTGACATTTTTGAAGCTTTTAAATTCCAATCTTTATTTATTTTGAAGAAAAATATTTTTGGCTTTTTTCAAATTTGTTTAATTTTTTTTCAAATTTTTAAATTTTCTAAAAAAATACACACACTTGGAAAGAGCATGTGATCGAATCAATGAATCTAAACAATAAATGGGAAGAATATCCCACACCCCTAACTTAAATATTTCATTGTCCTCAATGTGAATCAAGAACACAACATAAAGAGAGGAAAAGAAAGATATTATCCAAAATGGAGCGATCCCTGAAAAGTACGAGTCCATTGAATCTACAGAACATGTTAGAACCAAGCATAGAAAAAAGAATAACAAAAACACTAAACTAAAAAAAAATAAGCTAACTATTGTACAACCTACGATTTTCAATTTCTAATAAGTTATACACTAGAAGTCGAAAAATTTGAGGGTCCACCCAAAATGCAATTTGACTTTGAGGGGTAATAGGTGTACCCTCATTAGGATCCATGCCTCCTAAAAAATGATAATTCCGTTTGACCAACGAAAGGCATGTGTGAGATGGAAAAAATGAACCATCACCAATTAAAATTTTTAACGAGATGATGGGGTGTTTGGATGCTAGGTGGGACAAGTACAATTGAGATCCAAGAAAAAATATAATCACCTCCCAAAGATTTTTCAAGCAGTATGGGGAGAGGGGCACACAAAAAGGAAGAGTCCATATTAGAAAACAATTCTAGCAAAGTGTCTTTGTCGGTAAAAGGTGTAAACGTTTTAGAATTTTCAACCGACTCATAGGAATCTAGCGGTACTTCTAATGGTTCAATAACTGTGAACGAAAATGGTGATGAAATAAACTCAATCTCAAGTGATTCATAATCACTTAGAGATTGAATTTCAAGGGAGCAAGACTCACTTTCAATGAGATGTTCTTCAATAATTCGAGGTGACACACAAGTCTCAACCTCCTCTTTGTTTTCCAAAATAGAACGCACCTCATCGCAAAGTGAGATCATTTTCGTAACAAGACCAGTATCCATCACGCTTTGGGTGGAAAGAAAATCGAGTACTTGTTTGATTAGAAAAATCATTATTTCTTCCAAAGTAGGATTCCTTGGCTCTATAACCTCGAAAGAAAAGTCGTCATTGGATTCGAATAATTCATCCAACTCTTGCTCCCCAAAACGATTTTTTTCTCGATATTTGTTTACAAGACTTTCATATTCATGAAGTAAAATCCCCTCACCCACTTTAATAGGATGAGGCGGAGATTATTGAAAATAAAAAGATCGAAAACTATTCCCATATGAACCATTATAATTACCGAACTCACTATAAAAAGACATGATTACCGAATAGTTTGTAAATGGACACTCCACGTAAAGAGGTGCGCGGTTAAGGATTCAACATTTCTTGGTGCTCAATTGTGCAAGCCTGCAAAAAAAAATTAAAAGAAAAGAAAAAATATCTTGCGAAATAGTAAATCAATTATAATCTATAATAAAACACTCCCCGACAATGGTGCCATTTTTAATCGAGTTGGAAACCGAGCGTCCGTGTAAATACGCTAGTCGTTGTTATCGGCTTTCGACCACAATACAAAATAAACCTAAACTTTAACTACACTCTTACGGAGTATAGTGGCGAGTCTGGGTATCGAATCCACAAGGAATGTTTGATAGATTTTAATTGATTTATTACTTCAAAAAATAAAGTGTAAAAGATGATGATTAAGTGAGAAAGGAAAAGGGGAAAAATAAAGAAGTTAACTAAAACTAATTGGAAAATTAAGGTAGGGACACAATCCCCCAACCCTAGAGTATTGATGGTATAAAACTAATCATAAATTTAAGTGATTAATTAGACCCAAAATTTAGTACTCCCAAGCATTACATATATGAGGTTCAAGCCCGCACCATACATAATCAGAGGACGAATAAATCGGTATTGTGATAGTTACACTCGAATTGCATTCTGAAGCATCCCGATTAGCCTGAAGTAAACGAGATCCAAAGATCTACAATTGTCGCATTTCTATGCAATACGATCGTAATAAATCATTAAATTTAGAGGACTAATTTTATACACATGCAACTACCACATCAGGTTGGGTTCATGCATCCCAACCTTTAAAAACCTAACCTAACATGAGACATAATAATAAAAGTGCTGGAAATAAAAGTTACCAAGATTGAAGAACAAGAACATGCAAGAAGAAATCAAAGATTGAAGAAAAATCAGAAAAGCTCTTGAATTAATAGTGCAAAGTATGTAAATTCTTCTCCTAGATGTTCCTACTTGTTATGGAGCTTTTAAATCAATGAAATCTGAATAAAAATAGTCCTAATGACTAGATATATAGGCTAGAGTTCGTTTAGAAGAGTACCCAAAACATAAAACTCTTTTGGCTAAAAGATAAGCACAAAATAAAAAATCCTGTATCTAGCAATTTGTCACACTTAGAAACCGTGACTAATTTTGTAACGGATTTGGTGCGTGTCAAATGGGCGAACCGGTTCGGGTTCTGGGTGAACCGGTTAGGGGGAATTCACTGGTTTTGGGCCTTTTTCAACACTTAAGATGTTTTCCAACTTTCTTCTTTTCTTCCTTGGATTTTTTCTCAACTTCAAATGATCATAACTCCTTCACCGTAGCTCGGATTTGGGTGCTGTTTTTTCCAGTATTCTCATTTTTCCGATCTCTTCAACTTTACAGAGGGCCCCAACTCTGGGATCACGCTAAAAAATTACGAAAATGCCCTTGAACTTGCCTTCCTAGCCTTTCTTTCATTGTTTCGATTTCTCTTTCGCACCGCTTGCATACTTTACCTGTAAAACACATAGGAGAAACACGAAATACTTGCCAACAAAGGTTAGTAGCACAAATGTGAGTTAAATCCATATCAATTGCATCACTCGGGTTCATAAAGGTACCGAAATTAAGAGGATAAATATACAATATTTATGCCTAATGAGGTCTAAAATTGTTTTAGCTTCCTTAATAAATTTGGAATGATCTTGTTTAGGATAATGAGGGGGCATCTCACCCGTCACAAGATAATTCAAAATATCAGCAAACCCCAAAAGCTGGGAGACAAGCATTAGTTTCTCATTTGGGAATGACTCCACGAGTGGGAATAGGTTATAAGATAATTCAATGGGTAACCTAGACAAGTGATCCTCCACTTCATACTCACATAATTTCTTATCTTGAATTTCAAGGTAAAACTCTTAAAGTAATAGGATCCACCTAATGAGCTAAACCTTAGCATCCTTATTAGACAAAAGGTATTGCAGGGTCGAGTGATTGGGGAAAATGATAACTTTGGATCCTATCAAGTAAGACCTAAACTTCTTTAGCGTAAAGACAACATCGAGGAACTCTTTCTCAGTCGTTGAATAGTTCAATTGGGCATCATTAAGAGTCATACTAGAATAGTATGTGACGTGAGGAGGTTTTTCATGACGGTGCTAAGAACCACACCTATGGCATAGTTAGAAACATCACACATGAACTCAAAAGGCTAACTCCAGCCGAGAGGTCGCATTACGGGTGCAGAGGTCAATTCCTTATTTAGCCTTTCAAAGGCTTGAAGGAAATCGTCTGTGAAATGAAAGGAAATTTCCTTGGCAAGAAGATTGCATAAAGATCGAGAGTTTTTGCTAAAATCCTTAATAAATCTTCGGTAGACACTAGCGTGTCTTCAGAATGATCGAACTTCATGCACGATTTTTAGGGGTGGGATATTATCATTGAGATAAATTTTCGCTTTATCGACCTCAATACCCTTTTTAAAAATGATTTCGCTTAGCATTATGCCTTGTTTGATCATGAAATGGCACTTTTCCTAATTAAGCGCCAGGTTCTTTTCCTTACACCTTTTCAGAACGAGGGTGAGGTGGTGAAGGAACTCATCAAAACTAAACCCAAACATTGAAAATCATCCATAAAGACTTCAAAAAATCATTCCACCATATTCGAAAAGATACTCATCATGCAACGCTGAAAGGTAGCAGGTGCATTGCATACCCAAAGGACATGCGTCGATAAGCGAAAGTACCAAATGGATAAGTGAATGTGGTTTTCTCTTGATCCTAATGAGTGATGGGAATTTGATTATAGCCAAAATAATTATCAAGATAATACATCATTAAAGAAGGCGTGTATGACCTTGGTTTGGTTCACTTTGACACTCTGACACTACACGCTTTCATTCTTCATCTATATAGTGTCCCGAATGGATCCAATGAAGTATTTTATAGAAAATCCTACCTTGTAAAGCCACATGGTACGCTGGCTGTTGTTACTAGCTGATTTTTACACCACCTATATCATGTAAAAATCCATCAAAAGAAGGTTCATCTCTGATTACCTAGCTGATCATCACATGGAGGAAACTGATGTGTGGATATCCAAATTCCCATATGCAGATATTCCCGATTCCACTCATAAAGGGCTCCGTTGGAAGATGTTCTTTGACGGAACTTCCAACAAGAAAGGATATGGTATTGGAATACTTCTAATCGTGCCCGATGATTCTCATACTCCTATAACTAATAAGTTAAACTCCCCTTACACCAATAACATGACGGGATAAGAGGACTGTGGGCCTCAGTCTTCCCATTGAGAAAGGAATCTAATACCTTGAAGTTTATGAGTATTCTTCCCTCATCATAGGGAAATTACCAAAAAAGTGAAAATTCAAATATGAGAAACTCCTACCCTTCCACAATCACCTTGAAGAGATCGTTTCCCAATTCAAAGACGTCACATTCTACTAGCTCTCCTAATCAAAGAACAACTTTGTTAATGCATTGGAAACTTTGGCCTTCATGGTCGACATACTCGAGGGAATAACAATTGCTCCCTTACAAGTCCAGAAATAGTCTACGCTAATTCACCGTTACCACATCGAGCTCGCTATGAAAGAATATTCACATAAAGTTGGATTGTGTTATCACGACATTTGACGTCTCCTCAAGAATGATCAATATCCTCAAGGGGTTAATAAGAAATGTAAGGACACAAATTTTCAATTGAGTCCTTTGTAGTTTTGGTTCAATTCCGGATAAAAACGTTTGAGTCATATGATAGAGTTATTGACCATCCTTCAAGCCTATGACATGCTAAAGTTGAAGACATAGCGTCCAAGTTCATAAAGATTCATCAAATGCCATGTTTGTAGTGCCTCATTTCTACGTCATCAACATGGTTCCATTGCTCCTAAGGTATGAATGCATTTTAATATATATATATATATATAGGATCTTGGAACAATTGTTATATGGGTGTACTTTATTTTAAACTGGTGTTTATTTTCAGAAAGATTTTATTAAAACTTTAAAATAAAGTATATAAAGTTTATAGGCTAAAAATAGAATTTTCAGCTTTCTGGAAGTTCGGTTGATATTATAGTTCGAACGAGTTTGTCGTTCGAACGAGACTGTCATTCGAACGAGTTTGACAACGAGTTCCCACAACGACCACTGGAATGTCGTTCGAAGTGTCGTTCGAACGAGAATGATGTTCAAATGAGATTTCCAACGAGATTTCTAACGATTTCACACTGGAACTCCGTTAGAAGGCTCGTTTGAACGAGACTTCATTCGAACGAAAATGTCGTTCGAAAGAGTTTTATCGGGAACAGTTATTTTGACAGTTTTGAGCAGTTTTTCCCACTTTCCCACTTCTTTTCCCACTATCTTTTTACCTGATTAATTAAGTGCGGAAACCAACTTTTTCTTTTAAACTTTTTCATATCCTACAACCTCCAAGAGAGAGTTTGAGATCAAAAATCAAAGTAGAAAAAGTTCATGTTTAAAGTGTTAATTCTTTTAAGAAAATCCTTAAAATACTTTTGTTTACACCCATAGTTTGTTTATCCAAGTTCATATATATATATATATATTTTTTTTTTTTATATACTTTGCTTGGAGTTTGGCACCGATTTTTATCTTTACCGTTTGAAGAGTGGTTTGGGTTTGCTTCTAAATCCCACAAAGAAGAAGAAGTTTGCGTTGACTTATCCACTTGGAGAAAGGCTCCTTATTCGGTTGACGGTGACCTGAAAAAGTCCGATCAGTGGATTCTGAGACCGCGGTGGAGCTCCGTGGTTATTCGCTAGGAAGAGGTGTATACAAGAAGAAGGATCGGGGCTTGAATGGAGTCAAGTCGAGTGTTTTAAGTCTTACTGTCTTGTATTTGTAAATCGTACTTAGTGGATTTGAGGCTAGGGTCGTTCGAGGTTTTTTCCCGTTGTGGGTTTTTCCTCATACATCGTGGCGGAGTGATTTATTATTTATTTTATCTTTCGCAAAATTCACCTAGAACACATGCTTAGGTAAAAAGATAAAATTTAGTTTAATCACTTCTTATGTTTAATTTGGTGCTACATAACTAATTGGATAAATGTTAATTTAATTCAAGTCATCACTTAATTTGATAAAATTGGTTTGGCCTAATTTGATAATATTGAAAATATAACTTAGGCAAATTTCTATGACTTGGGTTGAATTAATTGTGTTTAAGTGAAATTAAAATTGTGTGTGAGTTTTAATCATATTTCACTTGGTTTAATTTTAATTTGAAGAGAAATTAAAATTTGTCAATTTGTTTAGTTGAACCATCCTTCGCTTCCGCATCTTTATAACAAGGAAATTAAAATTTAATTTGGGGGCCTCGTGTTCCAACAAGTGGCATATCAGAGCATTGATTGAGAAAAGCTATCGCTTTCAAAGTGGTATCAGAGCCGGAGCGCTAATTTATCACGTCAAAGATCTATTTTTCGGATTTTATAAGTTTTGTGCTCCTTGCATTTTTAGGTGGTTCATTTTTGTTACTCACACTCATTTTTTTTGTATCTCTCGATGGGACGTCTTAATGATAATTTGTCCATTTTTAATGATAATATAGTTTTTGTTATTCGAGAGGAAATTAATGAGCTTAATAAGTGTAATGAAAAATTAAGAGAATTAAATTTGAGATTTGCAAAAAGAATTAAATTTCTTGAAAATGAAAATTCTTGTTTTAAAACTAAAGTTGAGTTTTTGCAAATCTGCATAACTCAAAAAGATACTTTTTGTAAAAATCTCATGGACATAAATCACAATTTTAATATTTTAGAAAAATCCAAGAAAGAGAGTGATTGTAGAGAAAAGACTCTTAGGGACAAGTTTGCTCACATTGAGGGGGGGGGGGGGGGGGGGGGGAGGGGGGGGGGGCGTGATAACCTTCTAGGAGTTATTGAAAATTTAAAGAAGTAGTCCCGTAAAATTGAGGAGTCTAATTTATTACTTGAGTCCAAAATTTTAAATATGAAAAATGACTTACAAGAGTCGAGTAGTTGTGATAATGGTTCTATCTCCTCTAGTTCAAATACTTCCGTTGCAAAAGCTAAAACCATTGTTTGCTTTAGAGGGTCTACTTTATCCAAAGACTTTAGAAAATGTCATACCTTAGGTATCATTCCTCGTGTTTTCACATGCTTGCATTGTGGTAGGAAAGGTCACCTTAGGTTATTTTGTTTTGATCTTAAAATAAATCCTAGGAAGTCTATGTCTAGCATTTCATTAGTTTCCAAATCCCATCATTTTAAATATACATCTATATGGGTTCGGAAATTATTTTTAGACGCGCTAGATATTAGATTTATTGATTCTCATTTGCTTTCACACGAAACCTCCATTGCAAACTCTAAAGGTTGAACGTGTTAGTTTTGTTTGAATACTCTAGATTTTTGTGCTTCATATTATATATAATTTCTAGGTGTATGCATGTTAAATCATTTTCTAGTCTATGCTCCATGCTTAATCACATGCTAGAATAATGATTTTTGTTTTACTTTTGTATTATATTTCCTTCATTTTTGTTTGCATTAAATGAAAAGTACAAAACGATTTTTGTTTATCATTTGGGTTTTTATCTCTTGGTAATTTAAGCTTAATGAAAAATTCAAATGATTTTTGTTTGTATTTTGAGTATATATTTTTATTTTTGGTTAAAAATTTCAAAAAACTCGAAAAGATTTTTTTTTGTGTATTTTGGTTTTACACACATTTTGTGGCATATGTTTGTGTTTTAATCCTCATTTCGCTTCCATGTGACTAGAACTTTTGGTTAGAATTTTAATCCTTAAAATGTTCTTTATCATTCTTACACGGAGTAGCTTATGTTTGACTTGCTTAATGGATTCACTTTTATATGCCTTTACACACATGCACGAGCTTTTTGAACCTTAACGTCACATGTTATGTTTGAGTTTTGTGAGGTGTCCTCCTACCAATCTTGTCATCTACATATTTGTGACCTAGGAGGACTAGTGCATGTCAAAATCCGTTGCACGTGAGATTTGTGTGATATAAAAAATTAATATATATAATTGTGCACGGGGAAGGGTTCTGAAAGGATTTATTATCCTTTGCGAAAGTAAGCTACCATTTATTTGGGCCTAAAAGAAATACGTGGTCCAAAGGCCTAAAAGAAAATATGGCATTAAAAAGAAAAATAATTGCCAAGGCCTATGTTTAATTGTTATATTCATTCAAAAGAATAATATATATGCTTATTGAGGGAGTTTGGATGGTATATCAACGGTTTGCACAATGTCCGTTTATCCTAGTTGCGCTTTCAATGTCATGACTCTATTGTTATGTAGAATCATCAACATGCTAGGCTTGTATGCATTGTCTTTATTTGTTCATTAGTTCACTTTATCCTGTCACATAAAGGCTAAATTCTACTTGATAAAGTTTTGCACTCAAATGCGAACTACGTGAACACGTTTAAGTGATTGGGTTTTAATTCATTGGTATCTTGTTCACACCCCAACACTTTCGTTTCCATATGATACATTTATGCTACAAGAGTGTGAAAAATCTTATGTTATTTAGTTTTGTGTCATTTTGGTGTTTATATCTATATGTGTGTACTTATGCTTAGCTTGTATCTATTGTGTATACATATATATGATATTTTGTGTAAGTCTTTGCCATATTTTGCTCGTCCATTTATGCTTCAATTCATAATTGGTACCTTGTTTGTTGCATAGTTTGTTTGATATCACATGCTTGGAATCTTATTTTTCAATTTGGTATCATTTTTTTTCGCATCATAGTTGGTATTCATTTGTATGGATTAGTTATGATTTTGTTGCCTATGCGCTTTAATGTTCTCATCACTTTATGCACTAATGCATGTTTAGCTTGTTATCCCATCCTATTTATCCCTTGTTGAGTTTAAGGGGTGTATTTTCTTTAATTGGGGAAGATAAGTTAATGTTTTGATTCTTTAGCCTTTGTCTATTCCTGAACAAAAAGGGGGAGAATGATGGGGGAGAAATGGTATCTAATCCTAATGTAATCGTATCTTAGTTTGGGAGATTTAACTTAGGGGGAGAGTGCTATCTTCTTCGGTTGATCATAGTTAATAAATGGGAGAATTAATTTAAGGTAGGGGTGGCTGTGGGCCGGGCCTGGGAAGGCCCGGTCGGGCTCAGGCCGGGTTTGAAAAATTAACGGCTATCCCAAGCCCGCTCGGGCCCAGATCGGGCCTAATTATGTAATCCCAAGCCCGCCCAAATTTGAAAGCTCTTTACCCAGGCCCGCCCGATCGGGCCTTATTATGTTAATTAAAAGATTTTTTTTAAAAGTCAAAATACCTATTTTTGTATTTAAAGACCAATTTTTTAATTTAAAATCTATTTTAAACTCCATATATTATAAAGTCCATAAATAAAGTTTCTCACTATACATGAAAAGACTTGGTATACGTTTTTATATTTATAAAAGTCCCCCCCCCATATATATATATATATATATATATATATATATTTCGGGCCTCGGGCCGGGCCGGGCTTAAGAACTCATGCCTAAGCCCGCCCGAAAAAAAATCGGGCCTATAAAATTTTGCCAAGCCCGCTTTGCGGGCCTATTCACCTTACCCAAGCCCTATTTTTTTATTGGGCGGGCTTGACGGGCCTCGGGCCTATGGCCACCCCTAATTTAAGGGGAGTAATTATTTTAATTGCATTTAATATATTGATATTCCCTATGCGTTTAATAGTTTGCTTAAGTGTGCAGGAATTGTTCTTAATGGCAACGTTCATCATCAGGCAAAGATATTGATCCTTTGGGTTGTTTGAGTCAAGCATTGTATTTTTATTTTGGGTGGGACATTTTTGTTATGTCTAGTAGAGATTGACAGCCCTTTAGCATTTTTGTTTTGTTTTTTTCCTGGAATAGCCAAAGGGGGAGATTTGTAAGGACACAAATTTCCAATTGAGTCCTTTGTAGTTTTGGTTCAATTCCGGAAAAAAACGTTTGAGTCATATGATAGAGTTATTGACCATCCTTCAAGCCTATGACATGCTAAAGTTGAAGACATAGCGTCCAAGTTCATAAAGCTTCATCAAATGCCGTGTTTGTAGTGCCTCGTTTCTACGTCATCAACATGGTTCCATTGCTCCTAAGGTATGAATGCATTTTAATATATATATATATATATATATATAGGAGCTTGGAACAATTGTTATATGGGTGTACTTTATTTTAAACTGGTGTTTATTTTCAGAAAGATTTTATTAAAACTTTAAAATAAAGTATATAAAGTTTCTGGGCTAAAAATAGAATTTTCAGCTTTCTGGAAGTTCGGTATTGTCGTTCGAACGAGTTTGTTGTTCGGACGAGAATTTCATTCAAACGAGTTTGCCAACGAGTTCCCACATTGGCCACTGGAATGTCGTTCGAACGAGAATGATGTTCGAATGAGATTTCCAACGAGATTTCTAACGAGTTCACATTGGAACTTCGTTAGAAGGCTCGTTCGAACGAAACTTCATTCGAATGAAAATGTCGTTCGAACGAGTTTTGGCGAAACAATTATTTTGGCAGTTTTGAGCAGTTTTGTCCACTTTCCCACTTCAAGCCTATGACATGCTAAAGTTGAAAACGTAGCGGCCAAGTTCATAAAGCTTCATCAAATGCCGTGTTTGTAGTGCCTAGTTTCTACGTCATCAACATGGTTCCATTGCTCCTAAGGTATGAATGCATTTTAATATATATATAGGAGCTTGGAACAATTGTTATATGGGTGTACTTTATTTTAAACTGTTGTTTATTTTCAGAAAGATTTTATTAAAACTTTAAAATAAAGTATATAAAGTTTCTAGGCTAAAAATAGAATTTTCAGCTTTCTAGAAGTTCATTCAATATTGTCGTTCGAACGAGAATGTCGTTCGAACGAGTTTGCCAACGAGTTCCCACAACGGCCACGAGAATGTCGTTCGAAGTGTCGTTCGAACGAGAATGATGTTCGAACGAGATTTCCAACTAGATTTCTAATGAGTTCACACTGGAACTTCGTTAGAAGGCTCGTTCGAACGAGACTTCGTTCGAACAAAAATGTCGTTCGAACGAGTTTTGGCGGAAACAGTTATTTTGGTAGTTTTGAGCAGTTTTTACCACTTTCCCAATTCTTTTCCCACTAACTTTTTACCTGATTAATTAAGTGCGAAAACCAACTTTTTCTTTTAAACTTTTTCATATCCTACAACCTCCAAGAGAGAGTTTGAGATCAAAAATTAAAGTAGAAAAAGTTCATGTTTAATGTGTTAATTCTTTCAAGAAAATCCTTAAAACACTTTTGTTTACACCCATAGTTTGTTTATCCAAGTTTATATATATATATATATATATATACATACACTTTGCTTGGAGTTTGGCACCGATTTTTATCTTTACCGTTTGAAGAGAAGTTTGGGTTTACTTCTAAATCTTACAAAGAAGAAGAAGTTTGCGTTGACTTACCCACTTGGAGAAAGGCTCCTTGTTTGGGTGACGGTGACCAGAAAAAGTCCGATCGGTGGATTTCGAGATCGCGGTGGAGCTCCGTGGTTATTCGCTAGGAAGAGGTGTATACAAGAAGAAGCATCGGGGCTTGGATGGATTCAAGTCGAGTGTTGTAAGTCTTACTGTCTTGTATTTGTAAAATCGTACTTAGTGGATTTGAGGCTAGGGCCGTCCGAGGTTTTTTCCCGTTGTGGGTTTTTCCTCGTACATCACGGCGTAGTGATTTATTGTTTATTTTATCTTTCGCAAAATTCTCCTAGAATGCATGCTTAGGTAAAAAGATAAAATTTGGTTTAATCACTACTTATGTTTAATTTGGTGCTACATAACTAATTGCGTAAATGTCAATTTAATTCAAGTCATCACTTAATTTGATAAAATTGGTTTGGCCTAATTTGATAATATTGAAAATATGACTTAGGCAAATTTCTATGACTTGGGTTGAATTAATTGTGTTTAAGTGAAATTAAAATTGTGTGTGTGTTTTAATCATATTTCACTTGGTTTAATTTTAATTTGAAGAGAAATTAAAATTTGTCAATTTGTTTAATTGAACCATCCTTCGCTTTCGCATCTTTATAACAAGGAAATTGAAATTAAATTTGGGGACCTCTTGTTCCAACAAGTGGCATCTCAGAGCATTGATTGAGAAAAGCTATCGCTTTCAAAGTGGTATCAGAGCCGAAGCGCTAATTTATCGCGTCAAAGATCCATTTTTCGGATTTTATAAGTTTTGTGCTCCTTGCATTTTTAGGTCGTTCATTTTTGTTACTCACTCTCATTTTTTTTATATCTCTCGATGGGACGTCTTAATGATAATTTGTCCATTTCTAATGATAATGAAGTTTTTGCTATTCGAGATGAATTTAATGAGCTTAATAAGTGTAATGAAAAATTAAGAGAATTAAATTTGAAATTTTCATAAAGAATTAAATTTCTTGAAAATGAAAATTCTTGTTTTAAAACTAAAGTTGAGTTTTTGCAAATCTCCCTAACTTAAAAAGATATTTTTGTGAAAAGCTCATGGACATAAATCACAATTTTAATATTTTATAAAAGTCCAAGAAAGAGAGTGATTGTCGAGAAAAGACTCTTAGGGACAAGTTTGCTCACATTGAGGGGGGAGCGTGATAACCTTCTAGGAGTTATAGAAAATTTAAAGAAGGAGTTCCGTAAAATTGAGGAGTCTAATTTATTAATTGAGTCCAAAATTTTAAATATGAAAAATGACTTACAATACTCGAGTAGTTGTGATAATGGTTCTAGCTCATCTAGTTCAAATACTTCCGTTGCTAAAGCTAAAACCATTGTTTGTTTTAGAGGGTCTACTTTATCCAAAGACTTTAGAAAATGTCATACCTTAGGTATCATTCCTCGTGTTTTCACATGCTAGCATTGTGGTAGGAAAGGTCACCTTAGGGCATTTTTTTTATCTTAAAATAAGTCCTAGGAAGTCTATGTCTAGCATTTCATTAGTTCCCAAATTCCATCATTTTAAATATACATCTATATGGGTTCGAAAATCATATTTAGACGCGCTAGATATTAGATTTATTGATTCTCATTTGCTTTCACATGAAACCTCCGTTGCAAAATCTAAAGGTTGAATGTGTTAGTTTTGTTTGAATATTCTAGCTTTCTGTGCTTCATATTATATATCATTGCTAGGTGTATGCATGTTAAATAATTTTCTAGTCTATGCTCCATGCTTAATCACATGCTAGAATAATGATTTTTGTTTGACTTTTATATTATATTTCCTTCATTTTTGTTTGCATTAAATGAAAAATACAAAAAGATTTTTGTTTATCATTTAAGTTTTTATCTCTTGGTAATTTAATCTTAATGAAAAATTCAAATGATTTTTGTTTGTCTTTTGAGTATACATTTTTATTTTTGGTTAAAAATTTCAAAAAACTTAAAAAGATTTTTTTTGTGTGTATTTTGGTTTTACACACATTTTGTGGCATATGTTTGTGTTTGAATCCTCATTTCACTTCCATGTGACTAGAACTTTTGGTTAGAATTTTAATCCTTAAAATGTTCTTTATCATGCTTACATGGAGTAGCTTAAGTTTGACTTGCTTAATGGATTCAATTTTATATGCCTTTACACACATGCACGAGCTTTTTGAACCTTAACGCCACATGTTATATTTGAGCTTTGTGAGGTGTTCTCCTACCAATCTTGTCATCTACATATTTGTGACCTAGGAGGACTAGTGCATGTCAAAATCCGTTGCACGTGAGATTTGTGTGATATAAAAAATTAATATATATAATTGTGCACGGGGAAGGGCTCCGAAAGGATTTATTATTCTTTGCAAAAAGTAAGCCACCGTTTATTTGGACCTAAAAGAAATACGTGGTCCAAAGGCCTAAAAGAAAATATGGAATTAAAAAGAAAAATAATTTCCAAGGACTATGTTTAATTGATATTTAAGAAAAACTTCTATGCCCCCCATTTGTAATGCGCAAATAGGGTTGACACTGAAGATAGTATGCAAAAAATCCACAGTGGGGAATGTGGTCCCTATATGAATAGACATATGCTTTCTAATAAGATTACATGACAAGGATATTATTAGACTACCATGGTCCAGGATTATAATGCCTATATTAAAAGATGCCTCAAATGCCGAAAAATTTCCAATCTCCAACACTTGCCTCCTCGAGAATTGTACAACATGACCTCTCTCCGGCCTTTCTCAACTAGGGGAATCAACATTATTGGGAAGTTTACTACCAAGGCATTTTATGGGCACAAATTTATCTTGGTCACCATCGATTATTTCACCAATTGGGTTGAAGAGGAATCATATGTGGTGCAACATGCAAAGAAAGTACCCAAGTTTATTCCAAAGAATATCATATGTCATTATGAGGTCCCTTATGAGCTTTTATCAGATAATGACGTCCATTTTGAAGCTGAAGTTATAGATGTGGTCAAGAAATATGGAATTCAAAGACACATGTCTTCCCCTTATATAGACCGCAAACCAATGGGGTTGTTGAAGCTATTAATAAAAGTCTTAAATCCATAATCAACAACCAAAAGTTCTAAAAATTCGGCTCACAGGATACCCTACGCCCTCTTGGGACACCCTCACTCTTTAGTATGCAACATGAAAGTGGTCTTCCCAGTTGAACTTGAAATACCTTCCATGAGGGTTATGCTCGAAAGTCATGTCTAGTAAGTTGATTATAAACAAATCCGTTATAATGAATTTGTGCTCTTGGATGAAAAGATACTGAAGGCATTGTACCACATACAAGGGTAACACCGTCACATTGCACGATCAATCAACAAAAAAGTTAAATATCGCGATGTGGAAGAAGCCAACCTCTCTCTCAAAGAAATTGAGGAACCCATATGGGATCCAAGAAGGAAATTCAAGCCGAATTGGAGTGGGCCATACCTTGTGAAGAAAATCCTATCGGGTGGCATCGCTATGATCATAGACATCGATGGAGAAAAGATGGCATGCCCAGTTAATTTAGATCGACTCAAGAAATTGTACCTCAATCCAATTCTCATCATGTTACACAATTCTCACATCCATTATATTCTAAAAAAATAAAAAAATATCTTCTCTTCTCCCCTTACAAGCACTACGTAGGACCTGATCCTCTTAAAATATCTTTCAAAAATTACAGAAGGCTTTTATCCCCACCGAGGTACATAGGCAACCCATAAAGTGACTTGGGGTACAGTTTCTATTTCACATAATGCTATTATTTTCTCCCATAAAGAGACACTGATCTCTCTCATCATTTTTAGTTGAACAAAAGGATTATATATGCCTCAAAGATTGGTGGTAATAGTTAAACATGAGAAAATCTTCAAAAGTCCCGACAAGATGTCTCAAAGTTATAATTTCAAGCATGACTCTTACATGAGGCATCAGTAATGGGAACCCAAAACACTTACAAAATTCCACACCTACCAACCCATAATCACACCAAAACACACAAAAAAATAATAATACTTAAACCCTTCCCATAAATACAACTAGAAACCAATCTACCAAATTTTGACACCTAAACCAACATTCATAATAAACCCGCCTCAACTACTAGAAGGCCCCGCTTCGTCATCATCATTATCATAGCTGTTGTTATCTTTCGGGGTGCCCAATAATCTCCATTTTGAGTACGTAGCCTCTTACATTCAATGAAGAAATATGCTTTCAAAAGTTTTGAAGGGACCACAACACCCTCTTCCATAACCTCTGCTATCATGAGCCCCCTCTGTCTAATTTCCTTAACACAAACCTTCAATACCAAATCCTTCCATAAACACCTAGATACTTCCCTAACACCATCGTAACTTCCCCCACAGACTAGGTCGAATGGAGAGATGGCCTGTGGAGCTGACACAAAACCCCCAAGTCATCCTCAATGATTCAGTCAAGTCCTCCATATGATATGAATTTCATATACATGGAGGGAAAATCTGCTCCCATCCCACTTGATGTAAAATCCATCGAGGGAGATAGAAGGGAATCTGGCAAAGGCCCACAAAGCGAGCATAATGGTATTCATATAATTGCAAGATAAGCTATAGTTTTCCCCACCAGTGCATAGACCAATGTAGGAAAATAAATCCATTTGACAAGAGATAATCAGTCTAGTCATCCACATATGGACCAAAATCTGTACGAGACTAAAGAAAAAAATGGGGAACATAGGTGAGAGGATAATCGAGAGGCGCAACCAGCCGAAGCCTCTCCACCAACCACATATATTCCATCACTGGGATACCTCACAAGAAGGTAAACTATTATCTTTCGGGCCATCGAGACCATTCATCATTTCCTTCAGTATAGTGGTAGCAGGGTTGCAATAATCTCCCACCCATAACACTATGGAAGCTACTTATGGGACACCGTTCTTGCCATCCATCACTATAAGCATTCTAGCGATTAGAACTAGAGCCACCACGCCAGAAAATCCATTATACCTAAAATCACTCTGGTGAACAGAATCCAGCATCGTGGGGAGATTGATAGTTACCCCACACATCAGTGGTCGGGCAACAAACGAAAAAATATGTAGCAATTCAACGAGAACCACCTACGAAGAATGGGAAAATTCGAGCATAGTCATAGGAACTACAAGGTCAACACCCAACATGGCAGAGAATTTGTCATAAGTTGGACACACCTCATCCAAACCAAAACGGAACATCTAATCCTCGAGATACCAAAATTCTAAAGTCTCTTATAGTAAGATCTAATTAACCGAGTGGTTGTGCCATAAAGTGATCGGGCGGATGTTGAAATCCTTGTAATTAACATTGTACAAAGTCATAGCTTCCTCACCTTCAACATAAGAAACAAACATTTCTATCATGGGAATATCCATTTAGAAAGAATGGGGTTGTATGCAAGGAAGAAGAAGAGAAATGTTGGGGTGATTAAAACCACCCACCTTAAGCTCCCTTTTATACTGAAATTCTTCTAAAAATGACGAAGCAATTGAACAAGTAAAATCAGTAAAGGAATCTAAGTACTTAGGGTGCAACAAGAGTGCAATAAAAGGCTGAAAAGAAATTGTACCAGGTCAGGTGTGCCAATTGGCAGACCAGGGGGTATCAGGTCGACACCCTTTATTTTGGGAAGATTTCATTTTCCTTTATTATCTTTCTTATTTCCAAAAAAGCCCCTCTTAAAATTAACTTTTTACAAAAGAATTTTCCAGGAGTTTCTTTACTTGTACATTCAAAAACATATTCAATAATTAAAAAAATATTTCATTATTCTTCCAAATAAAAACCCTTAGTGGAAAATAAAAATGCACATAGAGTAAGTCATTAACTCAAAATAATTAAAATGAAAAGTGCATCATTATACACACACACACTCACTCATATATATATATATATATATATATATATAGTTCTATACATCACTTTTTTCCGGGAACATCAAAAGAAAAGAAAAGAACAAAAAAAGCAAAATTATTGGGGCACCTGCCAGACATTATAAGAGCCTAAATCTAGCCTAATATGAATGACCTCACTGATGTCGACGAATGCCGCTTCCCGCAAAGGAAAGAATTAGATGCCCACTTTTTGAGCTCGAAGCTATATAACGATCATCAACGGTGGCCAAAGGAGCAACATAGGACTGATTCGTCATCCACACGTACTAAGCCAGGGAGGCCATCTAGTCACGTAACGAGGATGTCCGCACAACCACAGTCTGCATAAAAAAGAGCCATGAGAAGTGATCAACTCACTAATATGCTGAAAATCTGAAATCGAAGAGCAGAAATCAAAGATGTCTCCATCTGGAAAGGGGGGAAGGCCCTCTAGTACCTCATGGGGCACATAAATGGAATGTTTATCCTAACTGAACGTGGTATGAAGGCAATGGATAAAACTGGAGCGGAGGAACCTCCACAACATCTACGCCCCCAGACCCCTGAGCAGAAGACCCCGACGTGCTACTACCACCTCTCGCCTCCGTCGATGGGGGAGGAGAACCACCCACATCATAGATCAACGCTGACATCAACCAACTGGACCCGAAGTCCAGATAGTTGCGTGCCATTGCCATAGCTTTGTGGAGGGAGTAGTGCTCCCCCGCCATAGAAGTTGACAACTCCCCTTTTAGCATCTTCTTTGGATCCCTCATGTAGAGAGGAGGGTTCACCGGAGGAACCGCGACCTCATTATCCATCACCTGCCGTGATATTCTCTCACTTATTTGACAGTTATATCTAAACTCATGCGACAACAACTATCGTGTCTGAGCATGGATGACGGTGATTCCCATCTCCCCCGAGAGCTGATCCCAGGGATAGAAAGACACATATCAAAATAAATTTTAGTCATTAATACACAATCATAGAAAAATCCAAAATAAAATAAATTCTAACCTTACCGCTTGTCAAAGAGTTCAACACGACTCTCACATCCCTATTATTCTGAGGCTCCTTCACCGACCTATTCATCTTCTTCCACCTTGTTATCTAAGGCCACACATTATCCTCCTCCACAAGAAAAAGGCATCAATCGGGTGTTTCACCCAATCACCTCATAAAATCATACCTAGAAATAAACAAAATTTTAATAAATAAATAAATATATACTCAAAAAAGATAAAAAAATTAAAGAATAAAAAGCGTAATAATAAGAATACTGTCGCACCCCGCTAAATACTGGCGTCGGCCGCCACCAAAACTAAGCCGTGCGTGATTAAATAAAATACCATTCTCAGCATGAGACACATATGAGACATAAATAAATCAATCCACATGATAAATAATTGAATCAATCCCAAATGATAATAACCAACTGTGCGATAAGATAGCCACCACATGCTAAAACTCCAAATAATAATCCAATCTCCAATAATATGAAACTGAATAAACTCCAACTGAATCCATAAAGAAATCTGAATAAAACCCATAACAACTTTGGAACCGAATGACCCAATCGAAACCATAAACTGTGTCTTAATGTAAATACGACATAAAGGAAGCTAAACTAAACTACTAAGCAATAATATAAAATAAACTCCAACTGCACCTCCAAACTATAATTTCCAAATAATCCTATGTAGTTTCTCCAGACTTATCCCGAAAAAGTTAGTCAACGCACGAGGTCAGAGCCCTGAACATGAATACACACTACTCCCTCCAAATAGGATCCGTGAATCCAGACAATAGCATTATACGAGATAAATATCACAATAGAATATTTTAATTAAACGAGATAATTAAACACGATAAATATAAATTACTAACTACCCTCAGAAATTCCCATTCCATAAAGCACACCAATATGATTTTAAATCCCCAAGTACCACGATGTTAATTTAATTAAATTAACCCAATTTATCATTTTCCTCAATTTTTTATCTTAATTATAGTGGTCCCCCGCCATGGGTGGTAATCCACCAAAGTGTCACACTTTCCCTTGTCAATAACCAGTTGATCCATTTAAACTGTCGATCCTGCAATATGATAAGGTTTCACACACGACACGACATAAATCGCCCAAGCTGACCGGTTTAAACTGTCGGTCCCTGACACATTATGTCACCAAAATTTTTAATACCTGTTGATACTAAAATTTACCATCCTACATGGACCAATTACAAGCCAGCACGTGTCTTCCTATATGGCACAAGTCCAAGTCAGCATGATAGAAAAGCCCGGACAACAAGGAAGCCCGACTAATATGGTTATCCGACCAACTGGGAAGCTCGACTAACGTGGTTATCTGACAAACTGGGAAGCTCGACCAACAGCCAAAAATCCAATATTTGCAACCAACCAAGCGCCAGTAGTCTTATAACCTGTATTGCCTATGAATCGAGAACGTTCATATAATTAATTCTCATTATGTATTGATGTAAATGCCTAAAAAATAAAGGCATTCCATCATTTAACATGACAACGATCAAGACCTCCCTTGGGCTACAAATACATTGTATTACCCTCATTGCAAAGAATTAAAAAACAACTCAAGGTAGTCAATACATAACAGTGGACGTAGGCTATTCTATTGAGCCGAAACACTTTAAAAATTTCTTGTGTCTTATTTGTTTAAATTACTGTTTCTATGATTAATTAATTAGGCGTAGTCTTTGTTTTCCTTACTGTATCTATGATTAATTAATTAGGCTTAGTCTAGTTTTTTGCATCAACATATTGACGCCGTCTGTGGGAACGTATTTCTAAACGTTCTCACTCATTCATCATCCATGGATGAAATTCCAGAATCAAGTGCCAGAAATGAGGGAATTCTGCCTACTCCTTCTGTACCTCCAAATAATAATGATATAATAGGAATTTTGGCTAGCTTGGCCAAGGGTCAAGAAGCTGTGCAGGATACTATACGACAGTTGGCCCAAACTCTACAAGCTAGAGTGCCGATACAATTTAATCAAAGGAGTATGCCACCGCCGCCAACAAGGAGTATTGGGCGTAGTTGTTACAGAAGTTCTAGGGATCCTTCATATCTACCAATAGAAAATTCTTCTATTAGGGTCACTAATTTCAATAATGGACAATCCCTCATCCCAGAAAGATTAAGTGCCTTAGAAAGGCTAAGTAGGGCCTCTTCTTTTGATTGTTTGGGACCCCAGGGAAATATCTTATGGGTTGTGTTGAGAAATACTTGATGACCAAGAAATTTAAGGGAAGGTTCAGCCCAATCCAAATTACATACCCAATAAAGTGATATGTCGAGTCAGAGAGAAGGTTCGTAGGAAGAAAGTTCAGCACGATCTGCTGGTTGGCATAAGAGCTGCCATCCACGATGGTAGTAGTGATGCATGAAAAGGTTCCATTCAACGTTTGGAAGACAAATTGGGTGAAATGGCCACAACCAAGAATCCCCTCCAAAGAAGTTTTATTAAGGGGTCACCCTTTGTGCAAACCATCATAGATTTTTGTACGCCAACCAAGTTTAAATCTCCAGTAGTCACTCCCAAATATGATGGGAAGACTAATCCAGTTCTCCATATAGAACAGTACCAAGCAGCTACTGATATCTATGTTGTTCTTGTTGAGATGAGATGTAGGGCGTTCTCGGGGATAATCAATGGATCTGCTCAAATCTAGTACATCAACCTTCCTCGGGGGAAGATTTCTTACTTTCAATAACTCGTCGAGCTATTCATTGGTAATTTCTGCTTTGTGGCAAAACTAGTGAAATGAGTAGCTCATTTGCTCAGTGTAAGACAGAAGGAGGGTGAAAGTACCAGGGATTACATCACTCATTTCAACAACGAGAAATTGGAAGTCATTGATTATGGAGAGAAGATCGCAATCACTGCCCTCATGAGTGGTTTGCTCCTTGATAAATTATATTATACTTTGGCAAAAGATCCACCAAAGACAATGACAGAATTGATGGCCGAAGCAACGAAGATTATGAATGCCGAGGAGGCAATACTAAAAATCATTCAGACGCAAAGGCGAAAGAAAAAACAAAAGGGAAGTCAGAAAATAAGGAGCACAAGAATCATAATGAGCACAGGAGTTCGAAGGTAAAGGAAGGCTTAGATCGGCTTCGAAAATTTACTAATTACACTCCCTTAATGGTGGATATACATAATGTGTTAGAGGAAATCAAGTACAACATTGTTTGAGTTTGCCTGAAAAGTTAAGGTCACCTGGTGATAAGAGGGATAAGTCCAAGTATTGTGAGTTTCACAAAGATTATGGTCATACTACCAATCGTTGTATTGTTCTCTAGAATGAGATAGAAGCAATCATCCGAAGAGGAAAGTTGGAAAGATTTTTTGATCAGAAGAATGGCGGAAGAAATGAAGGAAGAGGTCGACAAAGATCTAAATCGTTCGTTAAGCCCAGGGAAGAGAAAAAGAGGAACCATGATGATGATCTAGAAGATGATCTCGATCTTCCTAAGAAGCACGGACAACCGGAATGTGAGGTATTTGCACTCAGTTTTGGATATTTTAATTGTTACATGATTACAGGTGGAGATGATAGAGGAGGAGATCCTACAGCTAAAAGGAAAGCTTACCTCAATGAGGCTCAAGCTTGTTCCTATATCCAGCGGATGAACCTCGCCAAGGAAGACCGACCGAGAAAAGTTAAAAAGGATAAGCTCATAATTAGATTTTCCAAAAATTATTTATCGGGAGTGTTGTATCCTCATGATGATCCTTTAGTGATCAGAGTCAGGATGAAAGAAGTATTGGTAGCAAGAACATTAGTGGATAACGACAATTTGACAGACATATTAGTTTATCCATGTTTTGATAGTTTGGGTTTAAAACTTAGTCAACTAGAGCCTTATCACAGGATACTCATTGGATTCTCGAGCGAGAAAGTGTTTCCTTTGGGGACTACCAAGCTAGATGTGTTGATCGGGACATGGCCGACGAGCAGGACAAAGAAGGTGAAATTCTTCGTAATGGACAAAAATGTTCATTCTACTTATAATATGATTATGGGAAGAGTTGGTTTGAAGAAATTTAAAGCTGTACCCTCAACTATTCATCAATGCCTGAAATTCCTAACTAACTTTGGAGTTGCAGTAGTGAAAGGAGATCAGAAAGTAGCTCGGGGGTGATACTATTTCTCTAACGAGGAAGAAGATATGTTGGAGACAAAGAGGAAAACAACCACTTATCAAGCGGATATATCTGAGTTGAACAACGAGCCTGAGGTTGAAACCTTAGATCCAAGAGACGAATCTTAGTTTGTAAAAGGCCAAGTGATGGAGGCAACGAAGAGAATTGTTCTGGATGATGATAAACCAGAACAAACAACTGAAATAGGAACGTCATTGGAATCAGTTCTTAAACAGGAGTTAGTGGCTTTCCTGAGACAAAGGAAATAGGTATTCGCGTGGAGTCATGAAGATATGCCAGGGATAGACCCAAATTTTCTATGCCATGAGCTTAGTGTGAATAAGGAGGTTAAATCTGTGAAGTAGCGAAGAAGAGTTTTTAGCCCGGAGAAGAACGAGGCTATACAGGAAGAGGTGGAGAAGCTTCAAAAAGCTTCCTTTATTAAAGATGTGAAGTAACCGAATTGGTTGGACAATGTAGTTATGTTCAAGAAGAAAAATAACAAGTGGAGGATGTGTGTGGATTTTACTGACTTAAACAAAGCGTGCCTGAAGGATCACTTTCATTTGCCATGAATTGATCAATTGGTAGATGCCACTTCAGGTAATGAGCTACTGAGTTTCATGGACGCACATTATGGTTATAACTAGAATAAAATGAAGCCAGAAGACAGAGAAAGTACATCCTTTATCACCCCCGAGGAACTTATTGCTATAATATTATGCCATTTCGTTAGAAAAATACAGGTGCTACTTATTAGAGATCGGTGAATAAAGTATTTGAGAAGTAAATAGGAAAGAATATTGAGGTGTTTGTTGATAATATGCTCATTAAAAGCAAAAAGCTACTGATCATATTATCGAGCTCATCTAGATGTTTGATTAATTGGAAAAGCACCAAATAAAGTTAAACCCCACCAAATGCATCTTCGGAGTGTAGAAGGGAATGTTCCTCGGGTATATAGTGAATCAAAGGGGAATTAAAGATAATCAAGATAAGATTAAAGATCTGAACGAAATGAAGTCTTCGAACTATAAAAAAGATGTTCAAAGGCTAACTGGCCACGTAACAGCACTCAACAGGTTTGTGTCATGAGCAACAGACAAGTGTTTGCCATTCTTCAAGATACTCAGAAAACCTTTGAATGGGACGATGAATGTAAAAAAACCTTCCTGGATTTGTAGAAGTACTTAGGAGTACCACTACTGCTCTCCCGACCAATTTTTGGAGAAAAGTTGTATCTATATCTGGCTATATCTGAGTCCACAGTTAGCTCTTCTTTGATCAGGAGGAAAATGGAGTTCAAAATCCAGTTTATTACACCAGCAAAGCTTTCTAAGGAGCATAAGTAAGATATCCCAGACTGGAGAAATTGCCACTGGCTTTAATTGAAGGTAGGAGATGAATGAAGCCATACTTTTAAGCCCACACTATAGTGATCTACACTGATATGCCATAAAGGCAGGCTTTGCACAAATCGAAGAAATCTGGAAGACTGATGTATTGGGCTATGGAGTTGGGGCAGTATGACCTTGTGAATGAACCAAGGACTGCTTTAAAAGGCCAAGCTATGGCTAATTTTATTACAGAATTCTCTTATCCAGAGGTCCCTGAGCATCAAGGGACTCTAGCCGAGCAACATACAGGAGTCAATAGACCAACTAGAGATACGCCCGACCAACTCCAAACAGGGTAAACTATAGAAAAAGACCCAAAACTGTCCAATGGAGTATAAGAGATGGAGAAGAAATATGAGGAGGCGAAAGATAAAATCTTCCATAAAGGGACTTTAACAAACCAAGCATTTAACAACAATATTCCCATATGGAGTTTGTACGTCGACGGGTCATCTTGTGCAACCGGATGTGGAGCTGGAATCATTCTCAATACTCGAGATGAGCTAGACATAGAGTACGCTCTAAGTTTCCAATTTCAGGCCTCCAATAATGAATCAGAGTATGAAGCTGTGATTGTTGATCTAAATCTAGCTAAATCACTAAACGCCGAGCAAGTTGTGGTGTACATTGATTCGCGGTTAGTTATAAACCAAATGTTGAGTTTATATGCAGCAAAAGGAGAACTGATGACCAAATATTTAGCACTTTGGAAGTAATTACCATCGTGCTAGCAGTTCAGATGGTCAGGATTCCAAGATTGGAGAATGCCTGAGCAGATGCACTTGCTCGGTTAGCTTTAGCTACCAGAAGGGAAATACGAAGAACTATTCCTATTGGGCTACTTGCTAATAGGAGCATTAATGAAGATCTGATGATCAACTTTATTGCAGTTGATATGGGGCCATCTTTGATGGACCCTATAAGAGCATATATTGAAGATGGTATTCTTTTAGCTGATTTACTTGAATTTAAGAGGCTGAAATACAAAGCTGTAAGATACGTTCTAGATAGTGGTGTGTTATACAAAAGAGAATTAACTGTTGGTCTACAACGGTGTGTGCATCCAACTGAGGTAAAGGGTTTAATTAAAGAAGTCCATGAAGGATCCTGTCGAGCCAATGTAGTAGGAATAATGTTGTTACGAAGAATACATACGCAAGGGTACAAATAGCCTACCATGCGAGCAAATTGTGCAGAATTTTCCAAGAAATGTGATAAGTGCCAAAGGTTTTCCAGTATACGCAAAGCTCCACAAGCTCTCTTAACACCAATGACTTCACCCTGGCCTTTTGCTATATGGGGAATTGACTTGGTCGGGCCCCTACCAACCACCCGAGGAAGGTTCAAGTACCTGGTTGTAGCTGTTGTTTATTTTATATAGTGGGTGGAAGCTGAACCATTGATTAATATGTCTTATGAGAAGGTTTATCAGTTCATCTGGAAAAGTATTATTTGCAAGTATGGCTTACCTTATGCCTTTATGACTGATCATGGCACACAGTTTGGCAATGGCGAACTCGCTGCTTATTGTGCCCAGTCCAATGTCCAAAAAATTCACTCTGCTCCTTGCCATCCTTAAAGCAACGACCAAAGAGAGGTAACTAATAGAACTTTGCTGAACGGGATGAAGAAAAGGTTGGAAAATGCAAATGTAAATTAGATCAATGAGCTGCATTCGGTCTCGTGGGCTTACCGAACAACTTCCAGAACATATTTTGGAGAAACTCCCTACCTATTGGCGTTTGGTACTGAGCTAGGTTCACCTACGCATAGAGTTCTTAACTTCAATACCCCAGTCAATGATTTGATGAGAAGGTTGGATTTAGACATGCTGGAAGAATTCCATGAAGATGCAACTTTAAGGAATGCAACCTATCAACAAAGGACTACACATTTCTATAATAAGAGGGTTACGTCGAGCAACTTAAAAGAGGGTGATTATATTTTGAAGAAAGTGATTCAGAAGAATAATAAGGCGGATGCTAATTAGCATGGGCCTTATCAAATTACTACAGTTATCCGACCAGGCACATATCGGATTGAGACTTTGAAAGGGGAAGAATTCAAGAACCCATGGAATGTAGAGCACTTAAAGAAGTCTTATCATTAAATGCAGTTATTTTGTACTCAGTTCATTTCAAATTTAATGAGAATAGGACTTTCCCAATATTGTTATTTTTTGTTTTCTTTTTCAAAGTAATAGTGCTATGCACACTTACAAACACAGTGAAGACCACCAACATGTGACACCCCGACTAATTAAATATCGGGTAGCTACTCCTTTATTAAATCAATGCAAAATGCCAAGTTGATTCAGTTAATAGCATCACTGTCGAAAACACTTTAAAGATTACTAACCACCTAGTATTTAAAAAGTAAGTTGCCAAATTTTAAATTAAGTCTGATTAACATGCAATACAAGAATAATGGAAGAACAACATAATCCATTCACCATAACGAAGTAATGAAATAACCAACAAATAGTAATAAGTCCGGAGGAAAAACTCCTCACAACAATCCCACGAATGAAATAATAACATAAGTCTGAATCCTGAATTAATTACATGCCTGAAGTCTGAATAACTGAAATAAATGAAATGCCTCTAAAAGAAATGGGCGACATGCCCTACAACTGATGAATGCTGAATATGGAGTCAAGATAGATGAAGCGTCTACAAGCAAAGTCCTGTAACTTCCACAAACAGCTACAACTCGTCACCTGAATGAGGATCCTAAGCATGGTGTCCTTGTGGCTGGGCACCTAAAATGGTTTTTACAAAAATAGATTTGAAAGCAAATGGGTCAGAGCCCGAAAGTGGAAATCATTTTAAAAACAGCAAGTGTTTTAATAACATTAAAACATTAAATGCAAAATACATGTTAGGACGTGCACTCACATGAAATTCTCACCTCTCGACTACATGTGCACTCCTAACGTACCGTACCCATCTAAATAACATACATATCTAACCAAACCGTAATAAGTCCTAACCCTTACTACTCGATTACCATAATACATTCTAGCGTTATCAATTAAATAGAGGGCTTTACTTAAACTCAGATTCTCAATTAGTAATACAATTCACTATCGGTTAACCCGTTATGTTTTTCTCAAAACATTACCATAAGTATATTCATAATACCAACATGAAAGTTCCCATTAATTAAGTGTATATTATTCACGTCATAAATATACAATACAAGCACCCCGAGACTAAGCTGCGGTGCACACATACTCTGCTATCCATCCCGGTACATCACGTACATAAGGATCACGCATTCCGAATCTCTCAGGAATCGTTATCAGATAACAGCAATCACAAACAATGGAGGCGAACACAGTCACATCACATGGGTCACGCAATACATGCGCTCCCACGATCAGCAGACTTATTAACATCCCAATAACTCCTTCTCTGACCTATGTTCATCGAGGTACCAGTCTAAATCCAGGCAACACAAGGATTAGAGGGCCCTAAGCGAACGTAAACCTCCCGTGATAGCAAGTATGGTAGGCATGTCATACACATAAAATCATATACATATACTAAGTATGCACACATCTTAGTAGTCACCATAATTTATTTGTAGTACACATCTCATTCTCGTACCGACATATAATGCTACACAATTTATATATTCCCGGTTAATATAATTATTTAGGCCACCATTAGTTCTCGCATCATAATAGACACTCACGTCCTAATCCATAATTTCCCTTAGGTTCAACTACACTTATAGGTTTTACTCCTCATTATATCCCAAATATCCCAATTATATCAATTAATCATGAAGTAAGTGTTATCTCTACATATACACAAGGTTACGGAACACTCGGGATCAAAACAGGCTAAAAAGCCTAAACTGTCAGCTCGTTAGAAGTCTCGTTCGAACGAGGCTGTTCGAACGAGGGTTCGTTCGAACGAACTGGGCCTTCTAACGAGATCTCGTCCGAACGAAAGTCATCGAACGAACATCCCTCTCGTTAGAAGTCAAACTGTCAACTCGTTAGAAGCTCGTTCGAACGAGCTCGTTCGAACGACCTGGGCAGGTCTTCTAATGAGTGGCCAGATTCGAGCCCAGATTTTCCTTAACTCGTTTTTCCATCTTTTCTTCCACTCTAATCTTATCTAAACATCAATCCAACAATTGTTAAAATTTTTAATCGTCCCTAATCATACTTAGGTCACATACTAACGTGTTTGATGGTGTTAACTCATTCTAAACATCATCAAAAAATCAAATCTATACATTTTCCCCAATTTCAAGAATATGAACCCTAGAAATTCTTAAATCCCCAATGAGTCTAATTAAATCCGTTTTTGTTTCATCCAAAATGTATTATCATCAGATTAATCACCTACATACAATTCTACATGCAATTCCTCATCAAAATACAAGTTTCTAATTCCAATTTAATGGGTTTTCATCAATCTCCCAAAACAATACAGTTTTATCAATTTCCTACGCATGGAAGAAACATTCTTTGTAATAAACGAAATTAAACCACTTGCCTTATGTGTATCTCTGATTTTGATGTTGAAGATCGAATCATTCTCTCTCTCTCTGCAGAATTTCTCCTCTCTCTCTTTCCAAGCTTTTCTTCTCAAAGTGACAATGGTGGCTAGGGTTTTTTTGCCTTAGGAACTTTTTTGGAACTAATTTCAATAACCTCCGTAGCCCCTTAGGCTATTAGTGGGTTTAGTGGGTAATTGCCAAATTAGATATTAATTCCTAATTTTCGTGGGTTTTAATTCCCAAAAATCCAAAATTACCAAATTACCCTTATACGTTGCCGGTATGGACTAAAAATGCCCCGGGACCCAAACTAAACCCCCAGCTAGTGTTTTCTGACTATTTCGACCCTTCCGGACGCGCTGGCGCACTCAAAACGACCATACGGTTAATAGAAATAAAATTCACTTTTATAATTAAAATAATTATATTCCTGACGCCACTGTCACACGCGTCTCAACAAAATTCCCAAATAGCCGTATTTCAATCTCACGACAAATTTCATAATTCAATATTCATATTTAATCATATATGCACACTATAATCAAATACCAACTCGCATCTTGCTTGTATTTTTAATCCGGATTAATTTATAATTAATACACATTTAATTCAATTAATCCCATAAATAAATATCACAAAAATACGGGGTATTACATACTTCCCCTCTAATAACTGAATTTTGTCCCGAAATTCGGAACTAGAAAGTACCTGGTAAGAACAACTCTGGATAACGTTCGCGCATCTCATCCTCGCGCTCCCATGTGGACTCCTCGACATTATGATGTCGCCACTGAACACGTACTAACAGAACTATCTTTGACCGCAGTTTCTGCTCACTTCGGTCCAAAATAGCAATCGGCCCCTCCTCGTAGGAGCTATCAGGCTGGAGATCGATGTCCTCCAAAGCAATGTGAGAATGAGCCAAATCGTCTCTAAGATATTTCCTTAGCGAGGAAATATGAAACACATCGTGAATTCGATGCAAATGTTCCGGTAACCCAAGCCTATACGCGACCGGTCCAATCCTCTCAATAATAGGAAATGGTCCCACAAATCTCGGTGCCAACTTCCCTTTCTTCCCGAAACGCATAATCCCCTTCATAGGAGATACTCTGAGCAAAACCTGGTCCCCCACTTGGAACTCTCTGAAGAACCTCTTCGCATCAGCATAGCTCTTCTGCCGTTCCTGAGCTACCCGAATGCGACTCCGAATCAATTCGATCCTCGCCGAAGTATCCCGAATTACTTTCGACCCAAGTAGTTTGTTGTCCCCCACCTCCAACCAACATACTGGGGAATGACAAGGTCTACCGTACAACGCCTCAAATGGAGCCATGCCAATGGTGAACTGGTAGGAGTTGTTGTAGGCAAACTCCACCAGTGGAAGATACTGCTCCCATCCACCCCCAAAATCAATGATGCACATACGTAGCATGTCCTCCAACATCTGGTTTGTACGCTCGGTTTGCCTATCGGTCTGCGGGTGATACACCATATTCAACCGCAATTTCGTGCCCATGGCCTCCTGAAAACTTTCCCAAAACCGTGAAACAAATATCTTGTCTCTGTCAGACACGATATTTAGGGGTACACCGTGAAGTCTCACTATCTCTGCAATAAAGAGCTGGGCATACTGTCCCGTAGTGTAGTCTGTATTTACGGGTAGAAAATGAGCGACTTTGGTCAACTTGTCCACAATCACCCAAACGGAGTCGTGACCTCTCTGTGACGTAGGTAACCCCATGATAAAATCCATGGATATGCTCTCCCACATCCACATCGGGACCTCCAATGGCTGTAGAAGTGCTACCGGTCTCTGATGATCCACTTTTACTAGCTGACAAGTGGCGCATTTAGAAACAAACACGGCAATATCTCTCTTCATCCCGCTCCACCAATACTGTCGTCTCATGTCTTGGTATATTTTATCCCCTCTGGGATGTACCGTGAACCGTGAGCCGTGCGACTCTGCCATCACCTCGTACCGCAATTCCTCCCCTTCCAGAACTACCAATCTCCCATTGAAGCGTAATCCCCCGTCTGAGCTAACGGTATAGGATTCGGCTCCCTCTGCTAGTAATCGAACTATCATCTCCTGACAGAACGAGTCATCTGCTTGTGCCTTTATCACTCTCGTGACAATCTGCGGCGTAACAGTCATTACCAACATGAATGATCGGGCCACTGCATCCTGGTGTCCCAATTCTTTCCACTTGGCCTTCCACACCCCTGCCACCTTATCTACTGGCCTACGGCTCAACGCGTCTGCTACCACATTAGCCTTCCCCGGGTGATACTGGATATCAAACTGATAGTCCTTCACAAACTCAAGCCACCTTCGCTGCCGCATATTAAACTCCTTTTGCGTGAATAGGTACTGTAGGGACTTGTGGTCCGTGAACAGTCGAAACTTCTCCCCCAAAAGGTAATGTCACCAAATCCGAAGGGAAAATACAACTGCCGCCAACTCCAAATCATGAGTGGGGTAATTCTTCTCATGAGGCTTAAGCTTACGGGAAGTATAAGCTATGGCTTGACTCTCCTGCTGTAATACATCTCCAAGTCCTTGCAAGGACGCATCGGTGTAGACTAGATACTCAACTCCCGGTCTCGGCAATGCTAACACAGGTGCTGAGGTCAACTTATCCTTCAACTCATCAAATTCCAACTGACAGGCATCACTCCAGATGAATGGCACACCCTTACGAGTCAGATATGTCAAAGGACCCGCTATCTTTGAAAATCCCCGAATGAACCTCCTGTAGTATCCTGCTAGGCCCAAGAAACTACGGATCTCTGTCGGTGTCGTGGGCTGTCCCCACTCCCTCACCGCAGATACCTTCCCCGGATCAACAGATATCCCCCGATCGGAAATAATATGCCCCAAAAACTGGACCTCCTTCAGCCAAAACCCGCACTTCTCATACTTTGCATACAAATCGTTCTAACGTAGCGTCTGCAAAACTTGCCTCAAATGCTCGGCGTGCTCCTCCTCTGTCTGGGAGTAAACCAGAATATCATCAATGAAGACAATGACGAACTGATCAAGGAACTCCCTGAACACCCTATTCATCAAGTCCATAAACACTGCTGGAGCGTTGGTCAAACCAAAAGGCATAACCCGAAACTCGTAAGAACCATATCTCATTAAGAACGCAGTCTTTGAGACATCCTCATCCCTGATACGCAAGTGATGGTATCCCGATCTCAAATCAATCTTTGAGAAGAAAGAAGCTCCTCTCAACTGGTCGAATAAGTCATCGATTCGAGGAAACGGATACTTATTCCGTATCGTGACCTTATTCAACTCTCGGTAATCCACACACAATCTCAGTGAACCATCTCTCTTCTTCACGAACAACACAGGGGCACCCCATGGCGAAGTACTCCTCCGTATAAACCCTTGACCCAATAACTGTTCAATCTGATCTCGTAGCTCTCGCATCTCTGCTGGAGCCATACGGTACGGTGCGCATGCTATAGGTCTCGTATCTGGCAATAAGTCTATGACAAAGTCTATCTCACGACTGGGGGGTAGGCCAGGTATCTTCTGAAACACATCGGAATACTCCCTGACAACTGGGATCGAATCTAAAGGAATCACAACCTCCTTAGAGGTATCCTCCTCTATGCAGTACAAATGAGCGGTAGAACCTCCCTCTGGGCGAGGCATCGCCACTACAAACATCTCTTGCCCCGGAATGGAAAAAACAATGCTCCCACCGAAGCAATCAATTATGGCTCTATAATCAGCGAGCCAATCCATACCGATAATCACATCGTGCACATGCATATCTAATACCAACATGTCTGCAGGTAATACCAAACTACCAATCTCTACCCCCACTCCCCGGCATATAAAGAAAATAAGCAACCCACTCCCCAATGGTGAGTCTACACAAGTCACTGTGCTCTCTGCTGTGGCTAACAACCCTAAGGTTTTCGCAAAATGTGTAGCTATAAAACAGTGCGTTGCCCCCGTATCAAACAAAACCCGAACCATAGTACCATGGATAGGAAACATACCCTCAATCGCGGGTGATGCCTGTGGAGCTGCTGCCTGGTGGACGTTATAGACACGTCCATACTGCAACTGCCCCTGCTGCACAGGAACTGCTGGAATGGCTGGTAGTGCTGGCACCTGGGCTGGAGCTGGGAGGGTAGGTGGAAAAAGTGGCCTCTGTGGCTCATGTCGAGCACCTTGCTGCTGCTACGGGGCCCTGCCCTTATCGGGACAGTCCTGGCATTTATGGTCAGTCTTGCCACAAACGAAACACTTTCCTGGGAAGTTCCCCCCTCTATGTCCCTGCTGTCCCCGGACCTGGTGGCCGTTATCGTTCCTCCACTGGCCCTGCTGAAACTGCTGTTGACCATTCTGACCCTACTGGTTCTGATGGCCGTTCGGACCCTGATGGCCCTGCCGGAAACCTCCCTGTCCGTGCCTGAAGTTCCCCGATCTGAACGTCTTATGATCCCCCTGCTGGGAACCCTGGTCACCCTGTCTCTGCCCCTGAACAGATTGTTCCCCACTGGCACCATGTCCTCCAGTCCTGCCCTGATGGCTGGACTCTCCCGATCTCTTGCCCTCAGCCATGTGAAAGCGGTGATCCTGGCAGTGTAACAGTGCAGCGTTAACCACATCAGAGTAAGTGGCCAACGATAGGTTCCCCAACAAATGCTGACGGATCCTCCAAGTCAACCCGTCTGTAAATTTCTGAATCTTTTTCTCTTCCGTCGGTATCTCATCCGGTACAATGTTTAACAGATTAGTGAACTCGGCCTCATACTCGGACACAGTCTTACCCTCCTGTCGAAGGCTCATCAACTTCCTCCTCATTTCCGTGTGAACAGCTGAAGAAAAGTACTTGTGGTCGAACCGCACCCAAAACTCCTGAATAGTGAGAGTATCTCTCTCCTCCACGGTGGTAATAGACTCCCACCACTGCAGTGCAGACCCCACTAGCTTAAAGGTAGCTATTATCTGCTTCTGGACATCGGTGCACTCATACATCCTCAAGTGCCGCTGAATATCCTTCCTCCACTAACTCGAAACCACAACATCGGAGCTACCTGCGAACTCCGGTGGGTGTGCTTTCTGAAAAGAATCTCGAACACGTTCCCAAGCAGACGAGAATGCATGTTCCTGAACCGGCGCGGCTACTGGCGCCTGAGGTGGTGCCTGCTGAACTACGGCTAGTGCGGCATTTACCGCTTGGGCTACAATGGCTGCAACCTCGGCGGCATTCATCGTGCCCTGAACTGGTGCGGGCTGTGGTTCTGGTGTTGCATTCCCGGGAACCCGCTGTGCACGTCGTGGAGGCATTCTGAAACAAGAATAAAGTCTATAAGTTCGCAGTTATAAACTCAAAATAGCTGAAGAACGTAGCATATACAAGAGAATACAACAGTCCTAAAATATAGGGCTCTACATCAAAGAAAGCTCAGCGGAAAACATAATAAGCCTTACAGATCTTAAAAGACACTAGAACCTGATGCTCTGATACCACCTGTGACACCTCGACTAATTAAATACCGGGTAGCTACTCCTTTATTAAATCAATGCAAAATGCCAAGTTGATTCAGTTAATAACATCACTGTCGAAAACACTTTAAAGATTACTAACCACCTAGTATTTAAAAATTAAGTTGCCAAATTTTAAATTAAGTCTGATTAACATGCAATACAAGAATAATGGAAGAACAACATAATCCATTCACCATAACGAAGTAATGTAGTAATAAGTTCGGAGGAAAAAATCCTCACAACAATCCCACGAATGAAATAATAACATAAGTCTGAATCCTGAATTAATTACATGCCCGAAGTCTGAATAACTGAAATAAATGAAATGCCTCTAAAAGAAATGGGCGACATGCCCTACAACTGATAAATGCTGAATATGGAGTCAAGATAGATGAAGCGTCTACAAGCAAAGTCCTGTAACTTCCACAAACAGCTACAGCTCGTCACCTGAATGAGGATCCTAAGCATGGTGTCTTTGTGGCTGGGCACCTAAAATGGTTTTTACAAAAATAGATTTGAAAGCAAATGGGTCAGAGCCCGAAAGTGGAAATCATTTTAAAAACAGCAAGTGTTTTAATAACATTAAAACATTAAATGCAAAATACATGTTAGGACGTGCACTCACATGAAATTCTCACCTCTCGACTACATGTGCACTCCTAACGTACCGTACCCATCTAAATAACATACATATCTAACCAAACCGTAATAAGTTCTACCCCTTACTACTCGATTCCCATAATACATTCTAGCGTTATCAACTAAATAGAGGGCTTTACTTAAACTCAGATTCTCAATTAGTAATACAATTCACTATCGGTTAACCCGTTATGTTTTTCTCAAAACATTACCATAAGTATATTCATAATACCAATATGAAAGTTCCCATTAATTAAGTGTATATTATTCACGTCATAAATATACAATACAAGCACCCCGAGACTAAGCTGCAGTGCACACATACTCTGCTATCCATCCCGGTACATCACGTACATAAGGATCACGCATTTCGAATCTCTCAGGAATCGTTATCAGATAACAACAATCACAAACAATGGAGGCGAACACAGTCACATCACATGGGTCACGCAATACATGCGCTCCCACGATCAGCAGACTTATTAACATCCCAATAAGTCCTTCTCTGACCTATGTTCATCGAGGTACCGGTCTAAATCCGGGCAACACAAGGATTAGAGGGCCCTAAGCGAACGTAAACCTCCCGTGATAGCAAGTATGGTAGGCATGTCATACACATAAAATCATATACATATACTAAGTATGCACACATCTTAGTAGTCACCATAATTTATTTGTAGTACACATCTCATTCTCGTACCGACATATAATGCTACACAATTTATATGTTCCCGGTTAATATAATTATTTAGGCCGCCATTAGTTCTCGCATCGTAATAGACACTCACGTCCTAATCCATAATTTCCCTTAGGTTCAACTACACTTATAGGTTTTACTCCTCATTATATCCCAAATATCCCAATTATATCAATTAATCATCAAGGAAGTGTTATCTCTACATATACACAAGGTTATGGAACACTCGGGATCAAAACAGGCTAAAAAGCCTAAACTGTCAGCTCGTTAGAAGTCTCGTTCGAACGAGGCTGTTCGAACGAGAGTTCGTTCGAACGAACTGGGCCTTCTAACGAGATCTCGTTCGAACGAAAGTCATCGAACGAACATCCCTCTCGTTAGAAGTCAAACTGTCAACTCGTTAGAGGCTCGTTCGAACGAGCTCGTTCGAATGACCTGGGCAGGTCTTCTAACGAGTGGCCAGATTCGAGCCCAGATTTTCCTTAACTCGTTTTTCCATCTTTTCTTCCACTCTAATCTTATCTAAACATCAATCCAACAATTGTTCAAGGTTCTAATCGTCCCTAAACATACTTAGGTCACATACTAACGTGTTTGATGGTGTTAATTCATTCTAAACATCATCCAAATATCAAATCTATACATTTTTCCCCAATTTCAAGAACATGAACCCTAGAAATTCTTAAATCCCCAATGAGTCTAATTAAATCCGTTTTTGTTTCATCCAAAATATATTATCATCAGATTAATCACCTACATACAATTCTACATGCAATTCCTCATCAAAATTCAAGTTTCTAATTCCAATTTAATGGGTTTTCATCAATCTCCCAAAACAATACAGTTTTATCAATTTCCTACGCATGGAAGAAACATTCTTTGTAATAAACGAAATTAAACCACTTGCCTTATGTGTATCTCTGATTTTGATGTTGAAGATCGAATCGTTCTCTCTCTCTCTGCAAAATTTCTCCTCTCTCTCTCTCCAAGCTTTTCTTCTCCAAAGTGACAATGGTGGCTAGGGTTTTTTTACCTTAGGAACTTTTTTGGAACTAATTTCAATAACCTCCGTAGCCCCTTAGGTTATTAGTGGGTTTAGTGGGTAATTGCCAAATCAGATATTAATTCCTAATTTTCGTGGGTTTTAATTCCCAAAAATCCAAAATTACCAAATTACCCTTATACGTTGCCGGTATGGCCTAAAAATGCCCCGGGACCCAAACTAAACCCCCGGCTAATGTTTTCTGACTATTTCGACCCTTCCGGACGCGTTGGCACACTCAAAACGACCATACAGTTAATAGAAATAAAATTCACTTTTATAATTAAAATAATTATATTCCTGACGCGACTGTCACACGCGTCTCAACAAAATTCCCAAATTGCCGTATTTCAATCTCACGACAAATTTCATAATTCAATATTCATATATAATCATATATGCACACTATAATCAAATACCAACTCGCATCTCGCTAGTATTTTTAATCCGGATTAATTTCTAATTAATACACATTTAATTCAATTAATCCCATAAATAAATATCACAAAAATACGGGGTATTACACAACAAAGTTATTCGGTAATAACAAAGACCACCAACAAAGTTGGTCGGCATAGATGAAGGCCAGTAACAAAGTTGGTCGGCATTAATGAAGGCCACCAACAATGTTGGTCGATAACTACTAAGCCACAAATAAAGTTGGTCGGCATCAATAAAATCACCAATAAAGTTGATCGGCATCAATAAAGCCACCAACAAAGTCGGCCGGCATCAATTAAGGCACCAACAAAGTTGGTTTCGAACATATAAAACCATGTAAGGAAAAATCGTAAGTCCCAAATGCTTGGTTAACGAAGACCCAGATGAATAATTTTCATCTAAACTGAGCTAAAAGATGGACAAATGTTCCACTCATGCCTGGGAACCAAGGTAAGTAATGCAATTACCATAAAATTTAGGTACATTAGTAGAACCATGGTGAAACATTGGTAATTGGTATAAAACTTAGGATAATCCTAAGGATATCAATATAACCGATGAAAAACTAAAGATTAATTGAAAGTTGATCCATTCATAGTCAAAGACTAAGAAAACATTCACAGACATTCAAAGATTAACTAAAAGTTGATCCTTTCATAAAATAAGCTTTTCGTTAAAGATAAATGATTACATATTGTTTCTCAAACATGGAAAAATAAAATACAAAAGTTTATTCTACAGGACGCTTTCCTTCAGCCTTGGAGATATAATCCATGCCAGCTAGAGGATCATCCAAAGTAAAAGGAGAGTTGATGAAGTTAAGATTCTGAAGCATCCTGGTATTACTTCTACTAGGACGATCAAGAGAATGAGGGGGACGGGCGATCTCTAGTTCATCATGCAGTTCATAATCCCCCAAGTACTTGGAAATCAAGCATTGGGGAATACGGGGAACATGTACCCAATTAACATCCAACTTAAATGGAGGATTGTCAAGCTGCATCAATCCCGGATCATACCAATCCCATAGAGAGTCGTTCCCATCCACCTTCAGCACAGTTAAAGCATTTATCTAACCCCATTTGTAGGATTCGTTTTGGGCCTATTGAAGTCTATCGTCATAATGTCCCAATGCTTCATTTTACCCACCCATCCAAAATTTTTTGGGTGGTTTATGGAATTGAAAAGTTAATTTATCAACTTGTGATTGATGCTTCTTCAGTACCCCATCCTTAACCTCTAATTAGGAAGATTGAGTGGACAATTGTTTAGATAAGCTCTGCAGCTTTTGGGGCATCTCAGTGATATCTCGGTCTTTTTCTTTTAGCCGTGCAGCTTAATTGGCAAGGGCCTATTGGGTTCTAACATCCTCTGTAGTTCCTCGGCCAGGCCTATTTCTAGCTTTAGAAGAAGAATCGGACTTACTGTTTTTAACAGCCTCCAATTCATCTCTCAATGTGGCATTTTTAGCTTCTAAAAATGAGTAACCTTCATCTGTAGTAGTAACAATAGCTCCATAGGAAGACTTCAAAAGATTCACTTCATCCCTAAAATTATTATTCTCCTCTTCCAGGAGTTTGGAAATAGTCATGGTTTCTTCAATTTCAAGCTTAAGTAAAGCTTCCTTTTTATTATAAACAGAAATAAATTCATCAAAGCCTCGATCTACACTCAAAAATTAATACTTTTGCTCATAGCTCTGATGCAGCAGCACAGTGGATTCATTATACTGTTCTTAAATTTCTTCTATCATTTCATAATAGGCAACATTATTTGCTACCTCCCGAACAAGTAAGTACTTCAAATACTTGTAGTATTCTTTATGCTCTGAGGCATCATCACCGAGGAATTGAGTGATTTCTTCTTCGGACAAGTCCATATGGCTAGATTTGAAAAAAGCATTATATTTCCTTAGTAGCTCGGTATCATGGGAAAATAGTTGTTCCATCTTCGCAATAAACTAGCAAGAAGAAATTGTCACCAATCAACAATAAGAATGGAGAGCATATATAATCAACAGGAGAAAACAAAGAACGAAAAAAGGTTCTTTTATTGATAACAAAGAGTTCAAGTACAATAAAAATAAAGGAAAAAGAAACAACAAAAGTAAAAGAGAAAAATGTTGAACAACATTACACCTTCTCTCTATCACTTTTAATCTTCTTGCTATGCTCAGAAGAAGGGGCTGCAGGCTAGAGTTGCTCAGTTTGCTCAGATGGAGAAATAAAGGACTCAAGAACAAATGCAGACTCTTCAGAAGATGCTTCATCTTTAACCCCATCCTTTAAAACTGGAGGAGGACCATGAATATACCTCTGAAAAAGTTCTGAGTCTCCATTTGTGTTCAACTCTTGAAGGGTAGAAACCCAACCATCTCTGAAACATTTTTGCTTCATATACTCATTCTGAGCAGAAGCAGCAAAAATGGTTTTAATCCAGCCCTTGTACCAACCAACACTGAAGGAAGCCTTCACAACAGACTTTCTCTTAGCTTTGGCAGAGGATACAAGCTCTTCAGCAGCCTTTGCCCCGCGCTCATCTTCTTCTGCCCTACGCTCAACTTCCTCTTTCTTGCGCACAACTTCCTCTTTTTAGAGCCCAACCTCCTTAGACCTATGGTTAGCTTTAACGGAATTATATCAGACGTTTGGCAAGCAGTTTCAGCTATCTTCAGTTTCTCTACCCAAGTGATCCTCTCAGTCTCCAAGGCCTGCTGAGATTCAAGCAGATACTTTTTCAAACCAGATAAGGCTTCCTCCACCTCATTCAAAGAAGAGGAAGCCTTTATTGCATCATCCTTCTCTTGCATATTATTGAAGTGTACCAAGAACTGTAAAATATGAAGATCAAAATGAGTATACAAGAGATATAAAAAAAATAACCAAGACAAGAAAAGGGAAATTACTTACTGATGCAAGGTTCTGAACAACCAATTCAGAAACCCTCATTGTAGGCATCCACTCCCCTGTGGTCTGGAAGAGTACCAGACTTGATCAACATCCTAGCCAAATTAGGAGTAATAGATATTGGAGGAACAACACCAGAAGAGGGTAGACCAAACAGGGATAGTTGATCGGTCACTTAATTGACTTGCTTCTATGCAAGCCCTCTCTTAAGTATCTTGAGAGGAACGTCAACCTCTTTGGGAGCTACATCCTTAGGGGTCAGGTCTTTGGGGGGCTGGATCCTTAGGGGATGGACCCTTGGGAGTTGGGGGCTTCATAACATCCCCTGTTTTATTCTTGTATCCTTCAACAGATGATTGGGAACCAGAAGCACTACTATTATAAAGGTCAGGAAAATTCCCCTTCTTTATAATTTCAGATAGAGGAGTATCAGAATCAACCTCAACCTCTTATTCAAGATCAATTACCAGAGCAGGAGAGGCAGTGGGTCTGGTAGTAAAAGAAGAAATAATATTTTTGTACTAGAGAAGATAGGAAGAAAACCTAACGTGCTCTTCAGCAACTACCTCATGAAGACCCCAGGTAAACTTTAACTCTTTCAAATTTACTTCACACTCTCTTTGGGGCTCTTTATTATTTGCTCAATTACAAATCAATTTATAAAACAACAGTTAGCATGACATTTTATCAAACATAAACATGATAAATTTACTAAAACATAAAACAACCTATTCCATTGCCAAAGATCGGACATCTAGGTCCTTGGTATTTGGCACCTCCAACTAAATTGGAATGTTGCCAATTTTTTACAACGACTCTATGATCAAAATAATCCCTATTAAAATTAGGGATATTAACTACCAAAGCTTTACTAACAACCCTAGTTTTTAAATAAAAGGTAGTATCACTAGTTACCCATTTATAACAAAACATAATTTCTGAAATCCCTAGATGGGTTCCATAAATTTAATTTAACCTATAAACTCCATGTGTTAGGAGCCACTCTTGCATGTACAATGTCAAAATATTGACAAAACTACAAACACAAAGGATTGGGAGGACACGTGAAACCACATTCAGCAATAAAGATGGAGGGCAACCAATGACCCTTAGTAAGAGAGAAAAAATCAGAAGGAAAAGTGGGATGGTCTAATACAACCCAGGATGGAATATTAAAATTGGTTCTAAACTTATCAAGTGACTAGATTGAGTAAACCATGATGAAGAAAACAAAGAAGAGAAGAAAGATCCTTACAAAGATTTAAGGATTCATCAAGAACTGAAGATAGAAAAGAAAAAAATCACACGAAAGCAAAGAACACGGGAGCAGAATTAGAAGTAAGAGGTAAAAAATGATCGATGTTTTTACCGCCCTTTTTATAAGACGCATCAGAAACTGGGTAAAGTAATGATTAAAGCGAACAACAGTTGGATTTGCGGCGGATAACAGATGAAAAGACAAAGATACCCCAAAAATATTCACTAAAATTTGAAATATTTACAAAATTGCCATTCACACTAAAAAACTGTCAATCAGGTGAGTAAAAATTCTCAAGTCTAGAAGCTCTGTAGGCAACCAAACAGCCCGAGCTACTGCCAAAGCATAATATTCCACACTTTCGCATCAACTCCAAGTATGAAACATTTGGGGCTTCTATTGATACCAAAATTTACCATCCTACATGGACCAATTACAAGCCAGCACGTGTCATCCTATGTGGCACAAGTCCAAGTCAACATGATAGAAAAGCCTGACCAACAAGAAAGCCTGACCAACATGGTTATCCGACCAACTGGGAAGCCCGACCAACAACCGAAAACCCATTCTGTACAACCAACCAAGAGCTAGCAGTCTTACAACCTATTGCCTATGAAGCGACAACGTTCATATAATTAATTCTCATTATGTATTGATATAAATGCTTAACAAATAAAGGCATTCCATCCTTTCACATAACAATGATCAAGACCCCCCGTGGGCTATTAATACATTGTATCACCCTCATTGCAAAGGATCAAAAAATAACTCAAGGCAGTCAATACATAACAGTGGACGTAGGCTATTCCATTGAGCCGAACCACTTTAAAAAGTTCTTGTGTCTTTTGTGTTTTACTTAATGTATCTATGATCAATTAATTATTCTTAGTCTAGTTTTTTTCATCAACAATACCCATTATTATCTTAGGCATTAATTCTCATCTTCTTAGTTTATTAAGGTATCAAATTACCCCACCCTTTTTATCGATGTGAGATCCTCACAATGCCCCCTTAGTCCCATACCTAAGCGTCCCCAAAGTACATATACGTCCTATCCTACGTATAAGATTAATTTCTAACATTTGCTCATCCTAGTCTCGTGCCTAGGCGAGCATGACGATGATAAAACATTAAAAATCTACCCCACCCCAAAATATGAAATCCGCACGAATCTACACTAACTAGTCCCATACCTAGCAAGCATAAATTATAACCAAGGCCTACCCACTAGTCCCATATCTAGTAAAAATCCTATAATCAAGGTGAGCAATATACTACCCAAAATCCCCTCATCCCCGAGATGGAAAAAGTCAATAAAAAAATTCACACAATATCACAAATCATAATCACAACATGGCACTTTAATCACAAATGCCACAATTCAATTAAATTCCATTAATAATATAGTCTTCATTTTTGACAAAATTAATTCCGTTCAATACTGTTAATTTATTTTACATGCGATATTATTCAATATGACGTAGTCGTTCTCTTTAATAAATACTCTAATTTTTTTTATAAGTATGTTTGCGTCCCACATAACATATAAATAATCCCATAACTTCTACATGCGAAGCTACACCCCTAATACCACAAAAACCCAATAATCTAACTTACGAACTCACGGATTTCAAGGATTAAATCATATTAAGATTTTTTATCAAAACAACCCCAAAATTTAATATCCACTTTCACTAATTAAGTTACTAATTGATTTTATCAAAAACACATGATTAAGGGTTTGGGCGACACTTAAGACACATAGAACCAAAGGAAGAGAATAGAGCATTAATGCATGTGATTAAGATGAAGAAAATATTGTAGCACGGTTGGATTCCTCTTGAAAAATTAGCAAAGAAGTGTTCTTGAACAAACTTGATTAAACCCCAATTAAGCCTTTCTAAACTTGTGACAAAAAATTGATTATGTTGGAGGTTGATGATTATAGTTGAGAGGAAAATATATTAGAAGTGTTCTCTAGAGAAAAGCTTGTGAAAAAGTGATTATGAGAAGTCTCCCCCCCCCCCCCCCCGAATTATTTAGTTTATATACTAATTCGGAATCCTAATCTCAATCCAACTCTATAAAATAGCTAGACGAATCACCTTAAATCTGGGTTGGTCGATCGATCGATTGACTCCCTGAGTCGGTCGATCGATCAATAAGGTCTGAGCGCAATTCCCCCATAAAAATTTTATAAGTAAAAATAATTAAAAACTCAATTAAAAATCAATTTTAATTTTGATTTCAATTACTCTTGAAGTTTTGTTCTTCTAATATTAAAACCAACATATTTTTCTAGTAAAATTATTAAATCCAAAATTTTATTTTTCTTGAATATTCCAATTAATTTATAAAATAAATTAATAAAAACAAGGGGTGTTACAAATACCTCTAAGAGGTATGTGGCCCCCGTAAAAGTAGACTAACAATACCGACTGAAGGCATATAGAGAGACATGCATAGAGGCTAGCGTCAAGCTCCCCCAATCAACGTTGTTGATCTTGAAGATGACCTTGAGGAAGGGCAAGAACCACATATGGACATCATCCTCACTCTTCGCCACTAGAACACTTTCCAGCAGAAGCAGAATGAACAATAGAGCTTCCTGTCGTAGCTATTGGCCATCACTCGTATTAATCGCCATCTTTGAGAAAATTTCCTTTAACAAGGACACCTTCATAGACTCCCCTAAGTATATCCGTCTGATGGGTTCCAGCGCCGCCTAAATCGTCGTTTTAGTCAAGTGTAGGTTCGGTTAACCGCAATCTCCCCCCTCATATGGGAGCCACATAATTTAATGCACGTCTATCATCGTGACCACCCATACCAAAATGGAAGGTGTGTGTAGTATCCCACCACCGCTCTCAGAGAGAACATGTCACCGCTATCGACTGAGAAGTATAATCCAGTGCCCTCGCCAAATAAACAAACTTGACGATGTCCACCGTAAGCCTCATTTCCTCGGGAAGGAGGTTCCAAACCGCTTTCACCCCCATCGATCCTTAGGAGCAAACCTTCCACAATGAAATGTTCATCTGTAAAATGCGTTCGATAATATAAATCCCTCGAGAAAAATATACAAATTAACAGTAAAAACAAAAATAAAAAACAAGAAAAATAATGAAAAAAAATACTCACATAGACCTCGGGGTTTTTCACCCTAGCTAAGCAATGGGTCTCGACTTTCGGCAATAAAATCATCGCGATATACATTCTCTGTTCCCACTAGCGTTTCCACAGGGCATGCCCACTCAATGTTATCCTAGTCATTGACATCCAAATTTTTTGCCATTTCTTTAAAAAAAATCAGAAAAGCACTAACGATAATATTTTTCTCTCTCTCTCTCTCTCTCTCTATATATATATATATATATATATATATATATATATATATATAAATTGTAAGGGCAAATTTCCAATCAAGTCAATTTGTAGTATTGACTTAATTTCGGACAAAACAATTTGTGTCATATGATAGATGTTCATTTTGTATCCTTTCAAGCCTATGACAAGTGTATGTTGAAGAAATTGAAGAATATATCCTTGCCAGTTTTCGTGCCAAGTTTCACGTCATCAATATATGGATTTCAAAGTCTCCTAAAGGTATGAATGCATTAATTAATATATATATATATATATATATATATATATAGGAGCTTAGAATATTTTTATGGGTGTTATTTCTATAAGGTTTTGTCAAAATGACTTAAGTTTTTCTCAGAAAATCATTTTAGTACTTTGTATAAAAATTTTGGGCTTAAAATGAAGAATTTGGATTTTCTGTAATGTCGTTCAAACGAAACTGGGATGTCGATCGAACGAGATGCCGAGGTCGTTCGAACGAACTACTAACGAGGTTCAATTGACTTGGTGCTCCAATTTTTAGTTTTCTCGTTCGAAGGTTTGTTCAAACAGTCTCGTTCGAACGGGTTTATCTAATGAACTTTTGACCTTTTTGTCTTTTGTTTTCTTGTTCGAACAATGTCGTTCGAACGACATCAAAAATTCGTTCGAACGACGTGTCGGCGGGAACAGTTTTTGATAGTTTTTTAATCCCACTTTCCCATTACTTTTTGCCTGCCTTTTTTTTTATCAATTCGGGGAGCAGCTTTTTAGATAGATCTTAAGAGAGTTTTGACAAATGCTTTTAGAGAGAATTTTTTCCTACTCAAGGTCCTTTTCATGTGTTCATAATTCAAGAAAAATCTTTCACCGTAACACATGTTTTTACACCCATGTTAGTTTAAACACAAGTTCTTTTATATATATCAACTTGCTTGGAGAGTTTTTGGCACCAGGTTTTCATCTCTATACATTAGAGAGTGTTTGGATTCCTTCTATACCCCCAAAATGAGAATTTGTGTTTGCTGCAGCGTGCTCATATGGTAAAAGGCACCGTGTGTGGATTGATGACGACCGAGCCCCATCAGTGGATTTTGAGACTGAAGTGGAGTTCGTGGTTGTCGACAAGGCGAAGTTGAAGAGGGAAGGAGCGTCAAGGCTTGGACGGAGTCCATTCGTTGTTGTAAGTTCCTCTTGTCGCGTATTTTGTAAAAATACCGTACTTAGTGGACTTGTAGGTAGGGTTGTTCGAGGTTTTTCCCATTGTGGGTCTTCCTCGTATATCGCGGTGTAGTGTGTGGTGTTTATTTTATCTTGCAAAATTCATCTAGATGCATGCTTAGGTTAATTAAGATACAAATTGATTTAAACACACAATTTGTTTAATTTTGAGTAAGTTTTGTGTAATTAATTCAAGTCGACATACATTAATTTGGCTATACTCATGTTTGGTTTGTTTAGCCTAACTTAGAACTTGAATTAATTTTGTGTTAGTGAATATTAAAATGTTGGTTTAGCTTAATTTCACTTTTAGTTTAATTTAATTTTAATTTTGAAGAAATTAAAATTTCAATTTTACTATTGTTGAAATTTGAAAAGAAATTTTAATATGGAATACTGTGTTGAACCATCTCATAATTAGGAGTTTAAAATTTGGGGGCATCCGCCTCTATTAATTGGTATCACAACATATACATTAAGAAAGAACTTTCTAAGATTGGTATCAGAGCTGAAAACGCTAAATTATTGCATTTAGGTCTTTTGGGGTTAAAAGTTTTGTGTGCTAGTTGACTTTTAGGTGGTTCATTTATATCTCTTTCCAATTTTGTTTGTTTCTCTCGATGGGGCGCCACTATGATAAGTTTTCCAATGCTTTTAGTGATAACGATGATTTTAATATTCAAGAGGAGTTTAATGAGCTTCAGAGTCATAATGAAAAATTAACGGAATTGAATTTGATATTTGGAAAAAGAATATAATTTCTTGAAAATGAAATTTTTTGTTTTAAATCTAAAATTGAACTTTTGCAAATCTCACAAACTCAAAGAGATATGTTCCGTGAAAATCTCATGGACATGTATCATAATTTCGAAATTTTATAAGTGTCCAAGAAAGAGAGTGAGAATAAAGTCCTTGTTTTGCAAAAAGAATTAAAGGACTTACAAAATTCCCATGTTTGTGTCATTGATGAATATACTTTGATAAATGATTATGTGGCACGAGAAAAGATTCTTAGGGAAAAGTTTTCTCATATTGAGGGGGAGCAAAATAGCCTTCTTAGGGTAGTTGAAATTTTAAAGAAGGAGTCTCAAAAATTGAAGGAGTCTAATTTTTTACTTGAGTCCAAAATTTTAAACTTGAAAGATGATTTAAAAGACTGGAGTAGTTATTGTAGTAATGGTTCTGGCTCGTCTTGTTCTAATGCTTCCGTTGCTAAATCTAAGACCATTGTTTATTTTAGAGCATGTGTAAACACGAGAAAAGTAACCGAAGGTGTGACCTCGTCTAACGTCATTGTGGTAGGAAAGGTCACCTTAGGCCCTTTTGTTTTGATCTTAGAAGAGGTCATAAGAAGTTGAAGTCTAGTGCTCCCTTAGTTCCCAAACACCGTCATTTTACATACACATCTATATGGGTTAGGAAATCATTTTTATAGGCGCTAGATGTTAGACTTGTTGACTCTCGCCAACTTGCTCATAATTCATCACATGCTATATCTTATGGGTGATTGCTTGCATATTTGTATACTCTAGCTTTTGTGCTACACGTCATATATTCTTGCCAGTTGTATGCTTATTTATCATTTTCTAGTCCATGCTTCATTAAATATGCTTTACTAGAATTATGACCTATTTATCTTTTGTATTTTATCTTCTACATTTTTGGGTATTAAATGAAATATACAAAAATATTTTTGTTTTCTTCTGAGTTGAATTTTTGTGTTTGGATAAATTTTTTTGAAAAACTGCAATTTTTTTTGTGTATTTTGGTTTTACACATTTTATGTAGCATATACTTGTGTTTGAATCCAATTTCACCCCCGCTTCCATGTGGCTAGAACTTTTGGTTAAGATTTTCAATCCTTAAAGTGTTATTTATCATGCCTGCATGGAGTAGTTGGATTTTGCATTGCTTAATGGATTCTATTTTTAGATGTCTCGATTCACACATGCATGAGCTCATTTAAAATTTAACTTCACATGTATGTTTGAGCTAATGAGATGTTCTCCTATCAATTTAGTCATCTATATGTTGCTATGACTATGGAGGATTTGTGCATGTAAGAACCATTTCCAGGATCTAAAAAAATTAGAAAAATATGTTTATCAGGTGTAGTTGTCTGTTAGTGGAATCGGGCTACGAAAGACGAAATTTCTTTGCGTGAAAATCTACCATTGAATTTTGACCTAAAAAATGTGACATAAAAAAAATTAGACAAGGCCTTCATTGTTTAGGTGATATATTATCGGGTTTTCACAATGACTTTGTATCATAGTTATGCTATTCATATCATGACTCTATTAGTTTGTAGAATCATCGATATTCTAGGCTTGTGTGCATTGCGTTTGGTTGTTCATTGAGTTCACTATATATTATCACATGAGGCTATATTTAAGTTTGATAATTTTTTGCAGTCAAATGAGAACGCCGTGAACATGTTTAGGTGATTGGGTAGTCTATTTTCTTTAATCTCTAGTTCACACCCCTTCACTTCCGTTTTCCACATGTATTTAGACACATTTTTGCCATACGAGTGTGGAAAGCTTAATGTATTTTGTGTGGTGTGTGGTGTTTATACCTATGTATATATGCGTGTACGTTATTCGTATCTTTTTTGTGTGTGTATATATATATGTGGTATTTCTTTATTTTCGAGTCTTTGCTATGCTAGCTAGTCCATATATTCTTTGAATACAAAATTGTGTATCTACCTTGTTGCGAATTTTGGTTGATTTCCCATGCTTATCATAGTAAATTTTAGTTGGTATCATTTTTTTTGCATCATAGTTGGTATTTATTGTTATTTTTGTGGATTAGTTGTACTTCATTGTTGCCCATATGCTTTTATGCTCTTGTCACTTCATACACCATTGCACGTTTAACTTGTTTTTCCTTGTCATATAACTTGTGTAGAATTAAGGGGGAGAAATGATACTTTCTTTAATTGGGGGAGAAATAAGTTATTTTATTCTTAACATTTGTCTATTATTAAACAAAAAAGGGGAGAAATGATATCTAATCCTTTGAAAATATGGGGAGATCTAACTTAAGGGGGAACGTCTTTGTAGGAAGATCATATTAGATAAAAGGGGAGAATTAATTAAGGGGGATAATTTATTTTTAACATTTAATCTTTTGATACTCCTTATGCGTTTAATGGCTTGTTTAAGTGTGCATGATTTTATCTTTAGTTAAAAATTGGTTAAAGAGGCAAAGCACCCTTGAGTTGAGTCAAGCGTCTTTTTTATTTTTTTTTGGGTGGGATTGTGTCTAGGCGTGCTTGACGGCCCATAGGAGTTTTGGTTTGATTTTGTCCCTAAATAGCCAAAGGGGGAGATTTGTAAGGTCAAATTTCCAATCAAGTCATTTTGTAGTATTGGCTTAATTTCGGACAAAACAATTTGTGTCATAGGATAGATGTTCATGTTGTACCTTTTCAAGCCTATGACAAGTGTATGTTGAAGACGTAGCGGCCAAAAAATGAAGAATATATCCTTGCCAAGTTTCACATCATCAACATGTGGATTCTAATGTCTCCTAAAGGTATGGATGCATTAATATATATATATATATATATATATATATATATATATATATATATATATAGGAGCTTGGAATATTTTTTATGGGTGTTATTTTTATAAATTTGTGTCAAAATGACTTTACTTTTTCTCAAAAAATCATTTTAGTACTTTGTATAAAATTTTTGGGCTTAAAATGAAGAATTTGGATTTTTTGTAATGTCATTTGAACGAAATTGGGATCTCGTTCGAACGAGATGACCAGGTCATTCGAACGAACTACTAACGAGGTTCAAACAACCTTGTGCTCCAATTATCAGTTTTCTCGTTCGAAGTTTCGTTCAAACAGTCTCCTTTGAACGAGTTTATCTAATGAAATTTTGACCTTATTATCTTCTATTTTCTCTTCCGAACAGTGTTGTTCGATCGACATCAAAAAGTCGTTCAAACAACCTGTCAGCGGGAACAACTTTTGATAGTTTTTTTAATCCCACTTTCCCTCTTCCCCACTACTTTTTACCTGCCTTTTTTTTTATCAATTTCGGGAGAAGTTTTTCATATAGATCTCGAAAGAGTTTTTACAAGTGCTTTCATAGAGAATTTTTTCCTACTGGAGGTCCTTTTCATGTGTTCATAATTCAAGAAATTTTTTCACCAAAACACATGTTTTTACACGCATGTTAGTTTAAACCTAAGTTCTTTTATATATACTTGCTTGGAGAGTTTTTGGCACCAGGTTTTCATCTCTACACATTAGAGAGTGTTTTTTTTCCTTCTATACCTAAAAAAGGAGAGTTTGTGTTTGCTACGACATGCTCATACGATGAAAGGCACCATGTGTGGATTGATGGCGATCGAGCCTCACCGGTGGATTCCGAGATTATGGTGGAGTTCATTGTTTTCGAGTAGGCAGAGGTTGAAGAGAGAAGGAGCATCAAAGCTTGGACGGAGTTAAGTCGTTGTTGTAAGTTTCTCTTGTCGTGTCTTTTATAAAAACAACGTACTTAGTGGACTTGTAGGCATGGTTGTTCGAGGTTTTTCCCATTTGGGGTTTCCTCGTACATCGTGGCGTAGTATGTTGTGTTTATTTTTTCTTGAAAAAATCATCTAGATGCATGATTAGTTTAATCAAGATAAAAATAGGTTTAAATACACAATTTTTTTAATTTGGTGCTAAGTTTAATTTTGGGTAAGTTTGGTGTAATTAATTCAAGTCGACATACATTAATTTGGCTATACTCATATTTGATTTGTTTAGCCTAACTTAGAACTTGAATTAATTTTGTGTTAGTGAATATTAAAATGTTAGTGTAGCTTAATTTCACTTTAGTTTAATTTAATTTTAATTTTGAAGAAATTAAAATTTGAATTTTATAATTGTTAAAATTTGGATTTTTTTTTCAAATTTGGAATATTGTGTTGAACTATCTCATAATTAGGAGTTTAAAATTTGGGAGCATCTGCCTCTCTCAGTTGGTATCAGAGTGTGGGCATCCCGGTCGGCGCGACGTTCGTTTTGGGGGGGAAAGGGAAGAAAGAGGATCCCCTGGGGAAAAAACTGTGTCGCAGTCTCGCACCCTTCTCTTCGAAAAGGGGGCGTCGGCCGTCGTCGGTGTGGGGTGAATGTAAAGAGATAGAGTCGCCGACCTATTTTGCTCAAAACAGGCAAAAGAATATGTTTTCACCTCAAGAGAGCGGCATCAAGGACAAAACTGATGCGTGTGAAACTAATAGATCGGAGGTTTGGGGGCTAAGTTATGGAATGGGAAGGTGTTAGGCACCCATCCCGCCCTTTAGATCTCTCATGGGCAAATGTTTATATTTTTCTTTTTTTATCCCCATGAAGTGTACGGATGTGTTTATTAGAATCGTTCGACCCAAATCATAGAAAAGATAGGGTGAGGTCATCCGTAGGAATATTCCCAAAATAGTAATAAATGTAGAAAATAGAATATGAGCATTCATCGTGATATTGATCGTTATTGGGAAACTATAATATGTGTGGGATGAGACGCGAACAAATATGTTAGATATATGTGTGATAAAAATGAGGGATTTGAGAAATAATGATAATAAGAGAAATTGGAAAATTAAAAAATTGGACTCGAGTCTTGGACTTTAATCCGAAATGCCTACATAACCTATAAAGTCATCAAAGTCCACGTAGTTCGAATGTGGAATAGGGGTGGGTTTTATCCCATAGATTCGGTCTAAACTTTATTAGGTGCATGCGTGTAGAAAATATGTTTCTAGTTTTGGAAAAAGTGTGGTGGATAATTCCATTCGGAATTTACTGGTGTAACCCCCTTTTATTTGTTTTAGGGTTTTTTATGAAAAATAAAGTATGTGCAATATACTAATAAAAGTGTAGATGCTAATATGTATGAACTAAAGTGAAACTAGATTATGAATCTAAGGTAACTTATATAAAACAAGAAATTAAAAGAAAGGGAGAAAGAATTGGACTTTCTTGGAGAGTGAACTTGGATATTGGATAAACTCCTTTGGATGTTGATGAGAGAGAAGGATATTTGCCGAATTGGGTGTGAAAAGGATGGAGATTTAGGCTTGAATGCGATTTCTCATATGGAACTTCGTTGACTTTGAGAGAATGTTGCTGAGATCACTGATGCTGATGAATTTTTATCTATTTTAGCAATGAGGTCATGGCCCTTATTTATAGGGACATGGGGTGTCGATCGGCGTACCCCAGGGGGTGACATCGGGAAGTCACCCTTGACACTGTGCCGATAGGCAGGGTTCAGGACTTGCCAATTGGCAGGCTCGTGCAGAATTTTCTAGAAAAATGATTGTAGAGCACAAATCGTTGATCCGAATTGCGCACGGGGCATACCATTAGAAAGGTATTTCATAGGCCTTTGAGAGTCCTTTGGATCTCTCTCGGGTCCGGGAGTTGAATTTGGGTCAAATGTGGCTCAAAAGCGCATGCTGCCCTTTGGACAGGAGATCGTCGGATGCAAACGGATCGTTCGTCCGCATGGTAAGTCAGAATCGCGCACGGGATAGACTGTTGGAAAGTTTAGGAGATGTACTTCGATATTCCAAAGAGTTTCGCTCAGTTTGGAAAGTTAACCTTGGTCAATCGGTGCCCGAAAGTGCCCGGTGACCTTTCGGAGTAAAACAGATCGTTCGTCCGTAGGTCAGAATCGTAAATGGGATGGATCATTAGAAAGGGTATTCAATGCCCTTCAGAGATTCATTTAGTCTCGTTCGAGATGAAGAGTTGACTTGGGTCCAACGGAGTTCGAGAGCGCCTGGTGGCCTCCAGATCGATTTTCAGGGGAAAACTAATCATTCGTCCGAATGGTTATGATGTTTCATGCACGGGGTGGACCATTAGGAAGGGGATTCAGTGCCTTTTGGAGATTCAAAGAGCTTTCGATCTGACGGTGGAGTTGACCTGAGTCAAATGGGGCCCGAGGGCACCTGATTGTCTCTAGATCGATACTCGGAGTGCGACCTAAGTTTACGGTGTAAGGGGAAGTTCTAGGAGTCTAAGGAGAGACTTAGGGGGTCCTAGAATGTGATGTCTATAGAGTCCCTCAACGGGTGAGCTTGGAACAAGTGATGGCCATCGAATAAACACCACATGATGGAAGGAGGTCAGTTCTATAGGCCTAAGGGATGTCGATGACTGATTCAGAGGGTCGAGGTCAATTGTAACCTAAAAGAGATGAAGAGCAAGAGACAAGGCCAATTCTAAGCTGAAAGATGTGACGACCGATGATCGAGGTCAATTCTTATCTAACTAAGGTGACGATCCAAAATCGAGGTCAATTTTGACCTAAAAGAGGTGACGATCGAGGACCGAAGTTAATTCTTACCTAACTAAGGTAATGATCCAAGACCGAGGACAATTCTGACCTGAAAGAGGCAATGACCGAGGACCGAGGTCAATTCTGACCTAAATAAGGTGACGGTCCAAGACCAAAGTCAATTCTGACCGAAAAGAGGTGATGACCAAGGATCGAGGTCAATTCTGACCTAACTAAGGTGATGATCCAAGACTGAGGTCAATTCTGACCTAAAAGAGGTGACGACCGAGGATCGAGGTCAATTCTGACCTAACTAAGGTGACAATCCAAGAATGAGGTCAATTCTGACCTAAAAAAGGTGAAGACTGAGGACTGAGGTTAATTCTGACCTAACTAAGGTGACGATCTATGATCGTGATCAATTCTGACCTAAAAGAGGTTATGACCGAGGACCGAGGTTAATTCTAACCTAACTAAGGTGAAGATCAAAGACCGAGGTCAATTTTAACATAAGATATATGACGACCGAGGACCGAGGTCAATTCTGACCTAACTAGGGTGACGATCTAAGATTGAGGTCAATTCTGACCTAAAAGAGGTGACGACCAAGGATTGAGGTCAATTCTGACCTAACTAAGGTGACAATCCAAGAATGAGGTCAATTTTGACCTAAAAAAGGTGAAGACTGAGGACTGAGGTTAATTCTGACCTAACTAAGGTGACGATCTAAGATCGTGATCAATTCTGACCTAAAAGAGGTTATGACCGAGGACCGAGGTTAATTCTAACCTAACTAAGGTGAAGATCAAAGACCGAGGTCAATTTTAACATAAGATATATGACGACCGAGGACCGAGGTCAATTCTGACCTAACTAGGGTGACGATCTAAGATTGAGGTCAATTCTGACCTAAAAGAGGTGACGACCAAGGATTGAGGTCAATTATGACCTAACTAAAGTGATGATCCAAGACCGAGGTCAATTCTGACCTGAAAGAGGTGACGACCGAGGACCGAGGTCAATTCTGACCTAACTAAGGTGACGATCCAAGATCGAGGTCAATTCTGACCTAAAAGAGGTGAAGACTGAGGACCAAAGTCAATTCTGACCTAAAAAAGGTGACGATCGAGGTCAATTTTGACCTAACTAAGGTGACGATCCAAGACCGAGGTTCATTTTGACCTAAGAGAGGTGATGACTGAGGACTGAGGTTAATTCTAACCAGATAGAGGTGATGATCGAGGATCGAAGTCAATTCTGACCTAACTAAGGTGATGATCCAGGACTGAGGTCAATTCTGACCTAAAAGAGGTAACGACCAAGAACCGAGGTCAATTGTGACCTAACTAAGGTGACGATATAAGATCGAGGTCAATTCTGACCTAAAACATGAGTACTTTTCCTTCAAAAAATTTGGGGGCTCCACTGGGGATGAGGATTGGATTTATGTTCCAATGGGGAATAGTGAATGATCCGGGGATTTTGCAGTTGGGGAAAAATTTGGAGTGTCCTTTGGAGACGCTGTGTGACACCCCGCCTAATTAATCCCGGGTGATCAGTCCTAAATCAAGTTAGAACAGGATTCTGATTTGGTCCATTCTTAGCATCACTGCCGTCATATTAAATTACTAACCACCTAAGTGAGAAAAATAGACTGGTGCCATTTATATATATTTCATTATTTAAACAAAAAAACCCATGCGCAATATAAAACTATATAACAAACACAGATAACTGAATTAATCATTCACAAGTAAAAATATAATTGACCGAATAAACCAACGGTCCAAGTAATAAATCCCATAAAGACAAGAATAAACTCCCAACAAGTCTAATACAAATAAATGGAAAGTGATCAACATGCTCGAATACTAATCATGAAATTCTACATTAAGAATGAAGAATGAGGCGTCTATCAAAACCCCTCAACATCCACATATGATGCAACAACGGATCCCTGGAATATAGTCAAGGCTGGCGTCCCTGTGATTGGACACCTAAAAGGGTTTTTAAAAGTTTTTATAGCAAGGGTTAGTACCCAAAACATTTAACAAATGATTAACTTGCAGTAATAAATAAATATGCATGCTCTTCATATTTTTAGTTAGTATCGCACTCTCTTGAGGACTTCCTTACCCTTCCTCTAATGTACACTACTAACGCTTTAATTAAATTACCTAGTTATTCATCTCATGACTAGATAATTAACAAAGTTCCTTTATACCCACCCTACTCTAACTGAATATGTAGTGATTATAATTTTTAAGTTATTAGTAACATCAACTTAACTAAATCATTTCCCTTTTTATATTCATATAACTTCTACACTTGTTATACATGTGAAATAACTCACTTTTCATTAATAACCCGTATATAATTAATTATCTAATTATATACTTATAATCATATTTCAGCATTCACAATCATACTGTAATATATATAACAACTTGCATCCTCCCGAGCAAAATACTCCCGGAATGTAAATTCTATAAAGTGCTATCCCACTAGGTACAATCACATAGCCTAGATATCCCAAGTCAGAATTTTCACACCAACTTGATAAAAATAAATAATTGGAGGCGGTCATATTCCTTCCCTGAAAGTGAGATGTCCCTCACCCATATAACGGACGCTATGACCTCGGGAATATACTCACCCTACTCCTCAAGCTAGGGGATTCATCCACTACGCGCAACCTCCCCCTATAGCACTATAGTATAAAATATCTAGTCACTGATATTAATTGTGCACACCATATATATATATACTATCGCCTCGGTATATATAAATATAAAAGTCCCGGCTATACCGTTCGTTAAATCCGTAACATAAGCCTATTAAAATTATTAAGAGTTTATGGTCCAACTCTAAATATTAATTAAATTTCACCTTAATTAATTAAGTTATTTTTGGTGTCGCCCCCACCATAAATTTGGACTTACTCTCGTAGCCCAAAATAAATTTACCCGAGTAAAAATTCCCGACTCTAATTTATTAGCCTCAAACCCTAATTAATTTATCTACAATTAATTAGATTTACTCTCATGTATTTAATTTCTCAATAATTAATTACATAAGATTTTTATATGATTTTCCCCTCTTATATAACTAACTGGCGAAACTGCCAAAATCTGGCGACCGTCGATCGATCGACCCCAGACCGTCGATCGATCGATCGAACAGGTCTTCGTCTTCTTCGCGAAGACAGGGCAGCCATGGACGGAATTTCTTAAACCCTAATCTCTGCTAACATGAATTTTAAGCCTTTTTAACACCAGTACATATTAGAAACCTTATTAGGATTCCCCAGAAAGTCCACAACAATCATCAATTCGTCCATAAACTACTGATTTATAATTTTGGGGAAAAATCCATCTTTTTCCTTAAACACATTTTTACTCCAAATTTCTTCATCAAATTCGTTCTAATTTATCTGGATATCATTCTAACAGATACACATCAATATTCCAATATCAGATTTTACATAACTCCTCATAAATTCGGGCAAATCAGATCCATGTTTTCTTTTGTATTATCAAAACCCCATGTTTATGCCATGAAACCCCAAAACGAATTTTAATTCATTACATCACGCAAATATGAATTGAAAGACAGATTTAATGCTATTGCAAGTTATTCACTTTCCTTAGGTTTCGTAGTGTCTGAATTTGCGATGGATTCCAAGGTTGAAGATGACCTTGTTGGTTCTTTGAGATCCCCAAAATGGCTTTGGCTGCTGCTAGGGTTTCCTAACCCTTTAATTCCTTTTTCTAATTAAGCTCAGCCATGCCCTTATTTCTTTTTATTAGTTTAATTATTCAATTCCCGTTTTTCGACTAATGGGCCAAGCCCAAGTGACCAAAATACCCCCGAGTGGGCCCGACTATGTCTAAAAACGTCCCGTGACCCGTTTACTACCCCGGGTACACTTTTCCGACTATCTCGGCCCATCCGGACTCAACTGTACACTCAGAATTTGCATCCGAATTAATTTATAAAAATACTTATCCCCCACCCAATATAGTCTATACCGACTTTCCGGATGTGATAAGTACATACCTCGTCATTAATACTCGAAACGACGAAATTACATTATTACTATTCACTTAGTAAATAAATTTTCCCTAAATATTAACCATTCAATCCCAGATTAATATTTACATATTATTCTATCATAATTAATTCATTAAATTACAACACACTAGTAATTTAGAATATCCGAATTAATTAAATTTTAAATGTACCAAAAATACGGGGTGTTACATACTCCCCCCCTTATAAAGGAATTTCGTCCCCGAAATTAGATCGCACCTGCGTTGAAAAGCTCTGGATATTGTTCCCGCATATCCTCCTCTCGCTCCCAGGTAGACTCGTCAACATTTTGATGACCCCACTGTACTCTAACCAATGGAACAACTTTGGATCGTAATTTCCGCTCACTATGATCCAGAATTGCTACCGGCCTCTCCTCATACGAGATGTCTGGCTGTAAGTCGATCTCCTCGAGTGGAATGCGCCAAAAGGCTCTCTCGCTCCTTCGATATTTCTTCAGCGATGCCACATGGAATACATCATGTATCCGCTGAAGATGTTCTAGTAACCCAAGCTTATACGCCACCGGTCCCACCCTCTCAATAATAGGGAAAGGTCCTACGTATCGCGGTGCTAACTTACCCTTCTTGCCGAACCTCATCACCCCTTTCATTGGGGATACCCGGACTAAAACCTGGTCCCCAACTTCTAGCTCCACATGTATTCGAGAAGTATCAGCATAAATCTTTTGCCTGTCCTCCGAATTCTTCCTCGAATCAACTCTATCTTGGCAGATGTCTCCTGAACAATCTCCGGCCCCAAGAGTTTGTTGTCCCCCACCTCTAACCAACAAACGGGTGAACGACAAGGTCTCCCGTACAGTGCCTCAAACGGTGCCATGCCAATCGTGAATTGGTAAGAGTTGTTATACGCAAACTCTACCAAAGGGAGACATTTCTCCCATCCTCCCCCGAAGTCCAAAATGCACATTCTGAGCATGTCTTCCAGCATCTGGTTAACTCTCTCAGTCTGTCCGTCAGTCTGTTGTACGCTGTACTCAAGCGCAACTCCGTGTCCATTGCCTCCTGAAAGCTCTGCCAAAAGTGGGCGACAAAGATTTTGTCTCGGTCGGATACAATATTTATAGGTACTCCATGCAGCTTAACAATCTCTGCTATGAATAGCTGAGCATAACGCATCGTCTCGAAGTCTGTGCGTACCGGCAAAAAGTGGGCCACCTTAGTCAACCGATCCACAATAACCCATATGGAGTCGTGACCCCTCTGCGATACAGGTAACCCTGTGATGAAGTCCATGGAGATGCTCTCCCACTTCCACACGGGAATTTCTAACGGCTGTAGCATCCCTGATGGTCTCTGGTGGTCAACTTTCACAAGCTGACACGTGGCACATTTCGAAACAAACTCCGCTATGTCCCGTTTCATCCCTGCCCACCAATACTGCCTCCTCATATCTTGGTACATTTTATCCCCACCGGGATGTACCGCAAATTTCGAACCATGGGATTCTGTCATAACAGCGTGCCTCAAATCCTCATCCTCTGGCACCATTAACCTCCCATTAAAGCGTAGGCCTCCTTATGAGCTAATCGAGTAACCCTCTGCTCCCTCAGCTAACAACTGGCCCACCCTATCCCTGCAAATCTGATCCTCTGCCTGAGCCTTCATAACTCGCATAATGATCTCGGGTGTGATGGATAAAGCTGACATGAAAGCCTTGGCTACGTCATCCTCATATTGAAGCTCTCTCCACTTCGCTTTCCATACCTCTGATATCTCCCCAATCGGCCTTCGGCTCAATGCGTCTGCTACCACATTGGCCTTACCAGGATGATACTGAATATCAAACTGGTAGTCCTTCACGAATTCTAGCCACCGCCTCTGCCTCATATTTAGATCCTTCTGTGTGAAGAGATACTGAAGTGACTTGTGATCCGTGAATAGAGTAAACTGCTCTCCTAGAAGATAATGCCTCCATATCCTCAAAGCAAAAACAACCGCTGCCAACTCTAGGTCGTGAGTGGGGTAATTCCTCTCGTGTGGATTTAGCTTCCTGGAAGCATAAGCTATAGCCCTTTCCTCCTGCTGGAGCACACCCCCAAGACCCCGTAAGGATGCGTCTGTGTAAACCCGATACTCTAGCCCTCCCTTTAGCAATGCAAGCACGGGTGCAGATGTCAACTTGTCCTTTAGCTCGTCGAACGCTAATTGACAACTATCATCCCACTTGAAAGGTACCCCTTTCCGAGTCAGATTCGTCAAAGGTCCTGCAATTTTAGAGAGTCCCTTAATGAATCGCCTGTAGTAACCGGCCAAACCCAGAAAACTGCGCACCTCGGTCGGTGTCGTGGGCTGTCCCCACTCCCTCACCGCCGACACCTTATTCGGATCCACTGCAATACCCTGATCTGACACGACGTGACCAAGGAACTGTACCTCCCATAGCCAGAATCCACACTTCCCTAATTTGGCATAGAGCTGATGATCCCTTAGTGTCTGTAAAACCATGCGCAAATGCTCTGCGTGCTCCTCCTCGGTGCGCGAGTAGATTAGGATGTCATCAATGAACACGATGACAAACTGATCTAAGTACTCCCTGAAAACCCTGTTCATGAGGTCCATGAACACTGCTGGTGCATTGGTGAGCCCGAAGGGCATCACCCTGAACTCATATGATCCATACCGCGACAAGAAAGCGATCTTAGGAACATCCCCCTCTCGGATACGCAGTTGATGATACCCTGACCTCAAGTCGACCTTGGAGAAGTAAGACGCCCCTCTCAATTGGTCAAATAAATCATCAATCCGAGGCAACGGATATTTATTCCGTATCGTCACCTTGTTCAGCTCCCTATAATCCACGCACAAGCGGAGTGAACCATCTCGCTTCTTCACAAACAACACCGGCGCACCCCACGGCGATGTACTCCGCCGAATAAAACCCTGACCCAGTAGTTGCTGAATCTGTTCCCTCAATTCCCGCATTTCTGAAGGGGCCATTCTGTAAGGTGCCCGAGCAATCGGCCTCGTCCCCGGTGCCAAATCGATAACAAATTCGATTTCTCTGCTGGGTGGTAATCCTGGTATCTCCTGGAATACATCCTCAAAGTCCCTCACTACAGGAATAGAGTCTAAAGGAACTACCACCTCCTGTGAGGTTTCCTCCTCAATGTAGTATAAGTGAGTGCGCGACCCTCCCTCAGGAAGCGGCATTGCTATCAGGAACATCTCCTGTCCCGGAATGGAGAACACGATTGTCCTCTCATAACAATCCACCGTAGCCCGGTAACCTGCCAACCAATCCATGCCCAAGATGACATCATACCCCTCCATATCTAACACTAAGAGGTCTGCTACTAAACTAAGCCTCCCAATCAAAATGTCTACTCCTCGACAAATCGAGCGAATCAAAGCCCCGCTGCCTACTGGTGACTTTACACTCATACAGAGGCTACCCGCTGTCTCTAATAACCCAGCCCGTTTAGCAAAATTAGATTTAATGAATGAATGTGATGCTCCCGTGTAAAAAAGAATGCTACCCTCATGACCATGAATGAAAAACATACCCTCAACCGTTGGCGGCGCCTGCTGTGCTGGAGGATTGGGAACATCCCGAACGTTGTACACACGTCCGTAGTGCATCTGCCCCTGCTGCTGTGGGGTGGGTGGGGCTGGTGCTGCTGGCGGCATCTGACCCTTTTGCCCCTGCTGGGCACCCTGCTGCTGGCCTCTGCCCCTCTGCGGGCACTCCCTCTTGAAGTGTCCTGGCTGGCCACAGGCGAAACAGCGTTTCTGGTCGTCACCCTGCCGTTGGCCCTGCTGGCCCTGACGTTGCTGGCCCGGTTGGCCTCCCCCGTTGTTCCCTTGGCCCTGACGGCCCTGAGGAACCTGCTGTTGCTGATTAGGGCCTGGTTGCCCCTGCCTGAACCCCTGTCCTCCCGGTCGGAACCCACCAGGCTTAAACTTCTTAGCCTGATTCCCTTGCTGAATGATATCCTGCTGCTGTGTGCCACTTGTCTCACTACTAGTAACGGCCTTGCCCTACTGGCTCGGCTCACCTGACTTCTTGTTCCCCTTAGCATGGAAACGATGATCCTGGCAATGTACAAGTGCGGCATTACCGACATCTGTATAAGTCACTAACGTCGGATTTCCAATCAAGTGCTGCCTGATTCTCCAGGCTAGGCCATCCATGAACTTTGACTTCTTCCGCTCCTCATCGCTCACCTCATTTGGCACAAAGTTTGCCAAACGGGTGAACTCCTCCTCATATTCTGCTACTGACCTGTCACCCTGTACCAACTCGCTGAATTTCTTTCTCATCTCAGACTCTACTGCTGGAGGGAAGTACTTGCGGTCAAACCGCACCCAGAATTCAGAAATCGACATCAAATCCCGCTCCTCAGCGGTGGTTACGGACTCCCACCACTGTAAGGATGCCCCCGACAGACGAAAGGTAGCCATCATCTGTTTCTGCACCTTTGTACCCTCTAACATGCGCAGATGGCGCTGAATGCTCTTCTTCCAGTCACAAGCCTCGACCACATTGGTGCTACCTCGAAACTCCGGTGGGTGACCCTTCTGAAAGGTCTCCCTCACTCGCTGCTAAGATGGTGGCCCCACTGGAGCCTGAACTGCTGGAGCCAATGGAGGCGGTGCCTGGGGCTATGGAAAATAAGCTGCCATAGCTCGCATCGCTGTCTCGACCGCTTGGGCCACTATCACTGCCACCTGAGTGGTAGAAATCAACTCGGGTGGGGGCGTTGGTGGCGGTATTTGTGGCTCCTGGCGAGCCTCCCTCACCTCATCTCTAGCCTCAGCCCTCTCCGCTCTCTGTATCTTTGGTGGCATCTGAAATAGATTGAATTGTATAAGTACACAATTTATACAAAAACTAATAGCAGGAATACGATATCTCACAAGCGGAAAATATAATCAACAGTCCTAATAATAGGGCTCTATAACAACCGAACGCTACGCTGAAACGTAGAAAGCCGCACAGATCCTAAGGACACTAGAACCTGATGCTCTGATACCATCTGTGACACCCCGCCTAATTAATCCCGGGTGATCAGTCCTAAATCAAGTTAGAATAGGATTCTGATTTGGTCCATTCTTAGCATCACTGCCGTCATATTAAATTACTAACCACCTAAGTGAGAAAAATAGACTGGTGCCATTTATATATATTTCATTATTTAAACAAAAAAAACCATGCGGAATATAAAACTATATAACAAACACAAATAACTGAATTAATCATTCACAAGTAAAAATATAATTGACCGAATAAACCAACGGTCCAAGTAATAAATCCCATAAAGACAAGAATAAACTCCCAACAAGTCTAATACAAACAAATGGAAAGTGAGCAACATGCTCGAATACTAATCATGAACTTCTACATTAAGAATGAAGAATGAGGCGTCTATCAAAACCCCTCAACATCCACATATGCTGCAGCAACGGATCCCTGGAATATAGTCAAGGCTGGCGTCCCTGTGGTTGGACACCTAAAAGGGTTTTTAAAAGTTTTTATAGCAAGGGTTAGTACCCAAAACATTTGAAAAACATTTAACAAATGATTAACTTGCAGTAATAAATAAATATGCATGCTCTTCATATTTTTAGTTAGTATCGCACTCTCTTGAGGACTTCCTTACCCTTCCTCTAATGTACACTACTAACGCTTTAATTAAATTACCTAGTTATTCATCTCATGACTAGATAATTAACAAAGTTCCTTTATACCCACCCTACTCTAACTGAATATGTAGTGATTATAATTTTTAAGTTATTAGTTGTAATAACCCTCGCTTATGAGACCGTATTTTATGGTAATTACTTATTATAGTAATTAGAGACTAGCGTTGGGTTATGATTTTAATGTTAATTCAATGTAGCAAAGTCGATATTTATTATGAGGTTGCTTACATATCATAATCATGGGAAATATTGCTATGTCATGCTTATTAATATCATCTGTATTTAAAATGATATTTGGCTTAATTATGAGACCGGAACCTAAATTGAATTTTAAAATGTCCAAATGATAATTTGGAGGTTGCAGTTGATTCCGGAATGTGCAAAATAGTCAAATAATGTACCATATTGTATTTTGTAGTTTTGGGCATTTTTGACTGGTTGTGCTTTAATTATGCAGTTGCGTATTATTTTATCGCACTATTAGTTAATTTAGTGGGATATTTGTCTTAGGCCACGACTTAAGCCTATTAAGTCTTCTAATTACCCTAATTTCCTTCTAAAACCAAAGAGAGAAAGAGAAGAGTAGAGAGAAAGACTTGGAGATTGAGAGAAGAATTGCCACTACACCAAGAAATCTGCAAATTTCTGAATCAAAGCAAGTTTTTACTTGCTATTTGTGTCTTGAGATAGATGATTTGCTATGATAATGTTGTAATGATTTTGGTTTAGCAAACTTAGGGTTTCTCTCATGTATTTTTGGGTTTTGATTCATTCAAAGATGATTAAGATGATTCATGAGGTTTTAGATGATCAATAGTATCATTGATGTTATTTTAGTGTTGGTATATAAGTTTGGTTTGAAGAAATTTGAGTTGGGGTAGAAAATGGAGTCCAAGACTCCATAGCCAATTCTTGGCAAAATCGCAGGCCCGAATCGATTCGGCCCCCTTGGCGAATCGATTCGGTTAGGTCCAGTGCCCAGGTCTTGTGAACCGAATCGATTCGGAATTGATCCGAATCGATTCGGCAGTTATGCAGAAACCCAAACTTTCTGACCAAATCGATTCGGTTTCCATCCGAATCGATTCGGCTACTTTTCAGAAACTCAAATTTTCTGGCCGAATCGATTCGGCCAAGGGGGCGAATCGATTCGGTAGCCCTGCACTTTTTGAAATTTTTCTTTTTTCATTTTTTAACCCCTTTTCTTTAGGACTAATGATTAGGGACCTTCTTAAATGAAGTAAACATAGGGTTTAGAGTATTAGTTGAGTTGGGTCGACATCCTAGACTCGAAAGGGTTCATCTAGGGTTCGTTTAAGGGGGAATTTAAAGTGATGTTTAGGCATTACTTTCGCCGTGTAGTTTTATAAGGGTCTAGAATGTATTAAGGTCAATTTGGAGACTTTAGAATTCAACTCGAGTTAGATTTGACTTGAGGGTTTATATTAAAGCCTAAAGGAGGCTTCGGAAATAACTTTGGAGTCTGAATTTCTTATCGAGGATGTTATGTCGGTACGTAATATGTATAGTCCCGATTTAGTTTATACATTCATTTATAATGGGAAGTTGATAAGGTAAATGATAATTTACTAAGCCATAAAATGGAAATAAATAAAATGGATGTTACACACCTCTCTAAATACCATCTTAAGGGAAGTCCGTGCGAGAGGTGAAGCCCCCTGGCTAATGAATGCAGGGTGGATATAGTCCTAGGCCATATGAGCGCTTATTTTATTTTTCTGCGATGGGTAGGAGATTCTGGGTGTGGTCTTGACTACCCCGCAGGCATATGGCCGCTTCCCGACGTTTTCGATAGGATCCCAGGTTGTCTTATGTTAGGCCCTCGAAGATGATGGTTATTTAGGGACGCGCACAGTGGGGAAACCCGGACGGGAGGTCTTAGAATCGTTATATTTATATTTATGACTATTCTAATTATCGAGTTGGACTCGATGGAACATGAATGCCATAAAGAGCAAATTTATGCCACAAAGAGCATGCCGTTGAGTTTAGTGCCATATAGAGCACATGATGATAATTATATTCCTGATAAGGAATGGAAAAGAAGATTGAAATTGAAATATGATGTATGATGATAAAGGCTCTTAAGTACTTTTAATTCTGCTTTAACATGAATCTCACTCTATATAGTCCTTTATCAGTTTTAGTTCCTTACATGATGTTACCATGCTAGACTATCATCCTTGATTATTATGCATCATTGTCATACCTGTCATTTATCTATTGATCACATATACCCGGCCCTGACCAATTTTCTTTTCTTGTTGTATCTATGTATATATATAAAATTCGTTCAGGTGTTCTGCCGCACGGTCGCCAGTAATGACCCTTCCTTCCTTATGTTTTGAGGAGCCGTGACATTGTGCGGGTTTCACGGGAGTTTTGTGTAGACGCCTCCATTTATGTTTCTAGTTATGTTCAGTTTATTCGGGCTTGTTGCCCAAACTGTTGAAATTGTAATATGGATCTATTATGTAACACTTGGTACTAATTGTATGTTGTATGGTTGTTATTGACCGACGTTTCATTCGGTCCCTTGTATCTTTTGGGTTTCTTATTTACGCTTGTGGGGGTTTCCACCCTCTATTTCTATCATGGGTTGTTGAAAATGTTTTCTTTTTTTTTATTTCAAATCAAAGTTTTTGATAACCCATTTTTTTGGAATATAGAGTGGTTATTCCTTATACTTTGCATTTTGTTGTGATGCTGAGAATGATATTTATCAATGATTTCCTATTTTATCGGGGTATAGGGCTGGCCACCCTTTATTCCGGATAGCGGGTTGTCACAGATGGTATCAGAGCATCAGGTTCTAGAGTCTTTAGGATCTATGCAGACTTGTCACGTTCTACCGTAGCGTTCTTTGATATAGAACTTAATGTTAGGATTGCTTTGTTGCCTATGTATGCGATCTTCTGCTAAATAGATTGTTTTATATTATGTTTTAACTCTCTCTCGTCTCTATCTCAGATGCCGCCGAAGAGAGGACGTCCCGCTAGACGTAATAGGGTTGTTGAGGATGAGTTTGGTCCTCCACCGCAGCAGGGGAATATCAGTGCCGCTGAAGTGGAAAATATTGTGGCCCAAGCTGTCAACGCCGCGATGACTGCAGTGGCCCAACAAATGCCACAAGCTCAAATTAGGGGACAAGAAGCACTAGTTCCTACGGGACCTTCTCAATGGGAACGGGTGAGGGAGTCTTTCCTTAAGGGACATCCCCCGAAATTTGAGGGAGGTTCGGATGTTATAAAGGCGAACCAGTGGAAGAGAGATATGAAGCGCCATCTTAGGATGGTGGAATGTAGTGAGGAGAAAAAGTAAATTCTCGTTACTTTCAAGCTTGTCGAACCGGCCTTGCACTGGTGGGAGTCAATGACGACACCCGAACAAAGGGATACTATGTCCATCATAAATTTTTGGGCTTTGTTTGATGGAAAGTATTTCCCTCCCGCAGTTCAGAGGGAAATGTAGAGGAAGCTTCAGGATTTAGTACAAGCGGAGAGATCAGTTGTCGAGTACGAGGAGGAGTTTACCCGGTTAGAAAGTTTTATACCGGATGAAGTAACTCCAGAAGCGAAGAGGATCTCCAAGTTTGTGGGAGGTTTGCATTGGCGAATAAAACAACATTTGCTTGGAAACCCATCTCTGGTGACCTTTGGTGATGTGATGAATGCTGCTCTACTTCACTGTCAAGAGCATAGGTTGTTTGTGCAAAACAAGAAGAAGGTTGTAGTTGCGGGGCAGGCTGTGAGACAGGGAGGAGTTGGGATCGGAGGGGGAACCTCTTCTTCGTCCCAATCCTCGGGGAACAAGCAGGTTGAGAGGGATCCTCAGTAGGGGGATTCGGTAAAGCGTCAACGTTTCGGTGGGTTTAATGCTGGTGGCAACAACAATAATAGCAGGCAGGGTCAAGGTGGTCAGCAACCACAGGGTGGTAGAGGTGGAAATGGAGGTAGGGGCCAACAGGGCCGAGGTGCGGGACAATTCCGGAATAACCAAGGCAGGAATCAGGATAATACGACAAATAAATGTTTCCAGTGTGGGGAGCTGGGTCACTATAAAAGGGCGTGTCCTCAGTTGGTTGGAGGGCATCTTCCTAGGGCCCCACAGCAGCCGTATGTACAGTTTCCGCCTCAAGCGCCAAATCCGGTTGCTCCTCCTCAACAGGGGCAATTACAGTACGGAAGGGTTTACCATATTCAGGAGGCTCTGCTTCCTCCAGCTCCTCCTGCACCGCCAGCGATCGAGGGTAAGTTTCTCATTCATGGGCATTCGGGTCGAATCCTATTTGATACGGGTGCTACACACTCCTTTATTTCTAGAAGTTTTGCCCAGACTACAGGTTTGATAAAATCTGCTGAAAGTACCTTCACTAGCGTTGAATCCTCTATGGGCGATGGTTCATTGATTTTCTTCGTATGTAAAAATGTAGGAATTAATCTTGGTGACTTGTGTTTTGATGCCGATTTGCTCGTCCTTGATATGGTCGGGTACGATGTAATTTTGGGTATGGATTGGCTAGTGAAGTACCGTGCTATAGTGAATTGCTTCGGGAAGAGTATAGTTTTTGCGGTTCCGGGACAAGAGATGATCCTGGTAGTTATGCCTTGTATGGAATGGAGCACGAGTGCTTATTTATATTGTATTGCGGAAGATGCATCTAGAGATGTCGTGATTCCCCTAAATTCTCTTCCAATCGTTAGGGACTTTGAAGATATTTTTTGGGAGATACCGGGATTACCTCCCAGTCGGGAAATAGAGTTTGTGATTGACTTATTGCCGGGAACTCGACCGATCGCCAAAGCTCCTTATCGAATGGCTCCTGTGGAGATGAGGGAGCTGAGAGATCAGATTCAGAAGCTTTTAGAACAGGGCTTTATTAGCCGTAGTACCTCGCCGTGGGGCGCTCCGGTATTGTTTGTGAAGAAGAGAGACGGTTCTCTCCGGTTATGCGTGGACTATAGAGAGTTGAATAAAGTCACCATCCGGAATAAATACCCTTTACCTCGCATCGACGACTTGTTTGATCAACTTAGGGGAGCTTCCTACTTCTCCAAGATCGACTTGCGGACAAGGTATCACCAATTGAGGATACGAGAGCAAGATGTATCTAAGACGACCTTTTTGACCCGTTATGGATCTTATGAGTTCTTGGTTATGCCCTTTGGGCTAACCAATTCCCCTACAGTGTTTATGGACCTTATGAATAGGGTATTCCGGGATTTCCTTGACCAGTTTGTCATTGTCTTTATCGATGACATCCTAGTCTATTCTCAGACAGAGTCGGATCACGCTGCTCACTTGCGGTTGGTCCTGCAGAGATTGAGGGATCATCAATTTTATGCAATGTTTGAGAAGTGTGGCTTCTGGTTGAAGGAAGTTCAATTTTTGGGGCATGTGGTGTCATCCCAAGGCGTGTCTGTGGATCCGAGTAAGGTGATCGCGGTGAAAGAGTGGGGCCAGCCCACGACGCCCACTGAAGTTCGTAGTTTTCTGGTCTTGGCGGGTTATTACCGCCGATTCATTAAGGGATTTTCTAAGGTTGCTAGCCCGTTGACGAATTTAACCCGAAAAGGAGTAAGATTTGTATGGGACAGTTCATGTCAAGCGGCTTTCGATGAGCTCAAGGATAGACTGACTTCCGCTCCAGTCCTGGCATTGCCAAAGCTGGGATTGGAATATCTCGTCTTCACTGATGCATATCTTCAGGGATTAGGAGGTGTTCTTCAACAAGAGAGACAACCCATTGCGTACGCTTCTCGTAAGTTGAAGCCTCACGAGGGGAACTATCCAGTACATGACTTGGAATTTGCCGCCGTTGTATTTGCCTTGAAGATATGGAGGCATTATCTCTTGGAGGAAAAGTTTAGTCTTTTCACCGACCACAAATCGCTGCAATACTTATTCTCCCAAAAGGATTTGAATATGCGCCAGCGTCGTTGGTTGGAGTTTGTGAAAGATTACCAATTTGATATTCATTATCACCCCGGAAAGGCGAATGTGGTAGCAGATTCCTTGAGTAGAAAGCCTGATGGAGACTTGGCTGAGGTGTGGAGAGCTAAGTGGAAGGAACTCAGCCTGGAGGATGCAGGGGTGAGAGAATTCCTTTCCGTGATGACGGTTACTCCCACGATTATAGCAAAGATTGTGGAAGCTCAGAAAAGAGATAAAGTTTGTCAAGACCATACACGCCAGCTGTTGTCTGAGGGAGCGGAGTCGTACTCAATTGGTTCTAAGGGTGGACTACGCTTCCATGAAAGACTTGTGGTTCCCGACGATGGGGATTTGAGACGTACAGTGATGGAAGAATCCCATGGGTCCAAGTTCGCGGTACATCCTGGAGGGGACAAGATGTACCAAGATATGCGTCGTTTGTATTGGTGGGCGGGTATGGAGAGGGATATCTCAGAGTTTGTGTCTCAATGCACTACTTGTCAGTTGGTTAAGATCGACCACCAGCGACCGACAGGTTTGTTACAACCGATCGAGATTTCCGTATGGAAATGGGAGAGCATTTCGATGGACTTTGTTACGGGTTTGCCTAAATCGCAAAAGGGTCATGACTCAATTTGGGTGATTGTCGACCGTTTAACTAAGTCGGTACACTTCTTGTCTGTGCGCACCGATTATGATACTGCTCGTTATACCCAATTGTTCATCGAGGAGATCGTCAGACTCCACGGGGTACCTTTAAACATTGTCTCCGACCGAGATAAAATATTTGTGTCCCACTTTTGGCAGAGTTTCCAGGGAGCTATGGGGACTGAATTGAAATTAAGCTCTTCCTATCACCCTCAAACAGACGGTCAGACCGAAAGGGTAAACCAGATGTTGGAGGATATGCTTCGTATGTGTATACTCGACTTTAAAGGCGGTTGGGAACAATACCTTCCATTGGTTGAGTTTGCTTATAATAACTCATACCAATTTACTATCGGAATGGCACCTTATGAAGCTCTGTATGGCAGGCCTTGTAGATCGCCCGCTTGTTGGTTGGAAGTGGGTGATAATAAGTTCCTTGGACCTGAAATGATCCAAGATACTTCTTCGAAAATTGAGCTTATTCGAAATCGCATACGGATAGCCCAAGATCGTCAAAAGAGTTATGCCGATGCGGGTAAGAGACATATGGAATTGGAGGTTGGAGACCAAGTGTTAGTGCGAGTGTCCCCGATGAAGGGTATTAAACGTTTTGGGAAGAAAGGAAAGCTTGCACCTCGCTTTGTTGGACCTTTCCCGGTCATTGCTAAGGTTGGTCCCGTAGCATACCAACTTGCCTTGCCGGAACTTTTACAACAAATCCATGATGTATTTCACGTCTCCTCTTTGAAGAAGTATAGAAGGTGTGAAGGTGCCCTTTGGCACATTCCTTTCGAAGATATCGAGTTGCAGCCCGATGTTTCTTATGAAGAACAACCGGTTGCTATCCTTGAGTTTGGGGAGCGAAAGTTGAGATCTCGTGTGGTGCCCCTAGTGAGAGTTCATTGGAGTCATCATCATGCAAGCAAATCAACTTGGGAACGTGAGGATGAGATGCGGGAGAAATATCCACATATTTTCTCATGAGGTATGCCTGAATTTTGGGGGCAAAATTCCCTCATAAGGGGGGGAGTATGTAATAACCCTCGCTTATGAGACCGTATTTTATGGTAATTACTTATTATAGTAATTAGAGACTAGTGTTGGGTTATGATTTGAATGTTAATTCAATGTAGCAAAGTCGATATTTATTATGAGGTTGCTTACATATCATAATCATGGGAAATATTGCTATGTCATGCTTATTAATATCATCGGTATTTAAAATGATATTTGGCTTAATTATGAGACCGGAACCTAAATTGAATTTTAAAATGTCCAAATGATAATTTGGAGGTTGCAGTTGATTCCGGAATGTGCAAAATAGTCAAATAATGTACCATATTGTATTTTGTAGTTTTGGGCATTTTTGACTGGTTGTGCTTTAATTATGCAGTTGCGTATTATTTTATCGCACTATTAGTTAATTTAGTGGGATATTTGTCTTAGGCCACGACTTAAGCCTATTAAGTCTTCTAGTTACCCTAATTTCCTTCTAAAACCAAAGAGATAAAGAGAAGAGTAGAGAGAAAGACTTGGAGATTGAGAGAAGAATTGCCACTACACCAAGAAATCTGCAAATTTCTGAATCAAAGCAAGTTTTTACTTGCTATTTGTGTCTTGAGATAGATGATTTGCTATGATAATGTTGTAATGATTTTGGTTTAGCAAACTTAGGGTTTCTCTCATGTATTTTTGGGTTTTGATTCATTCAAAGATGATTAAGATGATTCATGAGGTTTTAGATGATCAATAGTATCATTGATGTTATTTTAGTGTTGGTATATAAGTTTGGTTTGAAGAAATTTGAGTTGGGGTAGAAAATGGAGTCCAAGACTCCATAGCCAATTCTTGGCAAAATCGCAGGCCCGAATCGATTCGGCCCCCTTGGCGAATCGATTCGGTTAGGTCCAGTGCCCAGGTCTTGTGAACCGAATCGATTCGGAATTGATCCGAATCGATTCGGCAGTTATGCAGAAACCCAAACTTTCTGACCGAATCGATTCGGTTTCCATCCGAATCGATTCGGCTACTTTTCAGAAACTCAAATTTTCTGGCCGAATCGATTCGGCCAAGGGGGCGAATCGATTCGGTAGCCCTGCACTTTTTGAAATTTTTCTTTTTTCATTTTTTAACCCCTTTTCTTTAGGACTAATGATTAGGGACCTTCTTAAATGAAGTAAACATAGGGTTTAGAGTATTAGTTGAGTTGGGTCGACATCCTAGACTCGAAAGGGTTCATCTAGGGTTCGTTTAAGGGGGAATTTAAAGTGATGTTTAGGCATTACTTTCGCCGTGTAGTTTTATAAGGGTCTAGAATGTATTAAGGTCAATTTGGAGACTTTAGAATTCAACTCGAGTTAGATTTGACTTGAGGGTTTATATTAAAGCCTAAAGGAGGCTTCGGAAATAACTTTGGAGTCTGAATTTCTTATCGAGGATGTTATGTCGGTACGTAATATGTATAGTCCCGATTTAGTTTATACATTCATTTATAATGGGAAGTTGATAAGGTAAATGATAATTTACTAAACCATAAAATGGAAATAAATAAAATGGATGTTACACACCTCTCTAAATACCATCTTAAGGGAAGTCCGTGCGAGAGGTGAAGCCCCCTGGCTAATGAATGCAGGGTGGATATAGTCCTAGGCCATATGAGCGCTTATTTTATTTTTCTGCAATGGGTAGGAGATTCTGGGTGTGGTCTTGACTACCCCGCAGGCATATGGCCGCTTCCCGACGTTTTCGATAGGATCCCAGGTTGTCTTATGTTAGGCCCTGGAAGATGATGGTTATTTAGGGACGCGCACAGTGGGGAAATCCGGACGGGCGGTCTTAAAATCGTTATATTTATATTTATGACTATTCTAATTATCGAGTTGGACTCGATGGAACATGAATGCCATAAAGAGCAAATTTATGCCACAAAGAGCATGCCATTGAGTTTAGTGCCATATAGAGCACATGATGATAATTATATTCCTGATGAGGAATGGAAAAGAAGATTGAAATTGAAATATGATGTATGATGATAAAGGCTCTTAAGTACTTTTAATTCTGCTTTAACATGAATCTCACTCTATATAGTCCTTTATCAGTTTTAGTTCCTTACATGATGTTACCATGCTAGAATATCATCCTTGATTATTATGCATCATTGTCATACCTGTCATTTATCTATTGATCACATATACCCGGCCCTGACCGGTTTTCTTTTCTTGTTGTATCTATGTATATATATAAAATCCGTTCAGGTGTTCCGCCGCACGGTCGCCAGTAATGACCCTTCCTTCCTTATGTTTTGAGGAGCCGTGACATTGTGCGGGTTTCACGGGAGTTTTGTGTAGACGCCTCCATTTATGTTTCTAGTTATGTTCAGTTTATTCGGGCTTGTTGCCCAAACCGTTGAAATTGTAATATGGATCTATTATGTAACACTTGGTACTAATTGTATGTTGTATGGTTGTTATTGACCGACGTTTCATTCGGTCCCTTGTATCTTTTGGGTTTCTTATTTACGCTTGTGGGGGTTTCCACCCTCTATTTCTATCATGGGTTGTTGAAAATATTTTCTTTTTCTTTTTATTTCAAATCAAAGTTTTTGATAACCCGTTTTCTGGAATATAGAGTGGTTATTCCTTATACTTTGCATTTTGTTGTGATGCTGAGAATGATATTTATCAATGATTTCCTATTTTATCGGGGTATAGGGCTGGCCACCCTTTATTCCGGATAGCGGGTTGTCACATTAGTAACATCAACTTAACTAAATCATTTCACTTTTTATATTCATATAACTTCTACACTTGTTATACATGTGAAATAACTCAGTTTTCATTAATAACCCGTATATAATTAATTATCTAATTATATACTTATAATCATATTTCAGCATTCACAATCATACTGTAATATATATAACAACTTGCATCCTCCCGAGCAAAATACTCCCGGAATGTAAATTCTATAAAGTGCTATCCCACTAGGTACAATCACATAGCCTAGATATCCTAAGTCAGAATTTTCACACCAACTTGATAAAAATAAATAATTGGAGGCGGTCATATTCCTTCCCTGAAAGTGAGATGTCCCTCACCCATATAACGGACGCTATGACCTTGGGAATATACTCACCCTACTCCTCAAGCTAGGGTATTCATCCACTACGCGCAACCTCCCCCTATAGCACTATAGTATAAAATATCTAGTCACTGATATTAATTGTGCACACCATATATATATACTATCGCCTTGGTATATATAAATATAAAAGTCCCGGCTATACCGTTCGCTAAATCCGTAACATAAGCCTATTAAAATTATTAAGAGTTTATGGTCCAACTCTAAATATTAATTAAATTTCACCTTAATTAATTAAGTTATTTTTGGTGTCGCCCCCACCATAAATTTGGACTTACTCTCGTAGCCCAAAATAAATTTACCCGAGTAAAAATTCCCGACTCTAATTTATTAGCCTCAAACCCTAATTAATTTATCTACAATTAATTAGATTTACTCTCATGTATTTAATTTCTCAATAATTAATTACATAAGATTTTTATATGATTTTCCCCTCTTATATAACTAACTGGCGAAACTGCCAAAATCTGGCGACCGTCGATCGATCGACCCCAGACCGTCGATCGATCGATCGAACAGGTCTTCGTCTTCTTCGCGAAGACAGGGCAGCCATGGACAGAATTTCTTAAACCCTAATCTCTGCTAACATGAATTTTAAGCCTTTTTAACACCAGTACATATTAGAAACCTTATTAGGATTCCCCAGAAAGTCCACAACAATCATCAATTCGTCCATAAACTACTGATTTATAATTTTGGGGAAAAATCCATCTTTTTCCTTAAACACATTTTTACTCCAAATTTCTTCATCAAATTCGTTCTAATTTATCTGGATATCATTCTAACAGATACACATCAATATTCCAATATCATATTTTACATAACTCCTCATAAATTCGGGCAAATCAGATTCATGTTTTCTTTTGTATTATCAAAACCCCATGTTTATGCCATGAAACCCCAAAACGAATTTTAATTCATTACATCACGCAAATATGAATTGAAAGACAGATTTAATGCTATTGCAAGTTATTCACTTGCCTTAGGTTTCGTAGTGTCTGAATTTGCGATGGATTCCAAGGTTGAAGATGACCTTGTTGGTTCTTTGAGATCCCCAAAATGGCTTTGGCTGCTGCTAGGGTTTCCTAATCCTTTAATTCCTTTTTCTAATTAAGCTCAGCCATGCCCTTATTTCTTTTTATTAGTTTAATTATTCAATTCCCGTTTTTCGACTAATGGGCCAAGCCCAAGTGACCAAAATACCCCCAAGTGGGCCCGACTATGTCTAAAAACGTCCCGTGACCCGTTTACTACCCCCGGGTATACTTTTCCGACTATATCGGCCCATCCGGACTCAACTGTACACTCAGAATTTTCATCCGAATTAATTTATAAAAATACTTATCCCCCACCCAATATAGTCTATACCGACTTTCCGGATGTGATAAGTACATACCTCGTCATTAATACTCGAAACGACGAAATTACATTATTACTATTCACTTAGTAAATAAATTTTCCCTAAATATTAACCATTCAATCCCAGATTAATATTTATATATTATTCTATCATAATTAATTCATTAAATTACAACACACTAGTAATTTAGAATATCCGAATTAATTAAATTTTAAATGTACCAAAAATATGGGGTGGTGTTACACGCTGTTGGGGAGAATGATTCTCTGGAATTCCACTGGGGGTGTAAAAAAGGTTTTCCTTAGTGAACAAGGTGCTAGAATGGATGAATCCATTGGGGACTTTTTTTGGATGTTCCGATGGCGGAGGTCCAACCAGTAATCGAGGAAGAACCTTTCTTCGGAGGCAGTGCATCAGGTCTTGAATGGGCTAACGAGTGAGCGGGTAAGCATTCTTTTGTCCTTGAGACTGTTCTTTTCCTTTGATGCCATTTTATTGATACCGATCCTTCTCTTTTGCTGGGGATTTGCAGGTGACCTTTTATCCCTGAGGGATGACTATTTAACACATTGGGGTGATTAGGGGAATGTGCAGCTGCGGCAGTTGACGGTATGCAAGTTTGGGTACGTCTGGTACCTAGGAGAGAGGGTTTGGGGCAGATGAGGTGACATCCAATTTTGGTTCTTTCTTTTCGAGTTTCTTACAGATTCATTATTGACTCTGGGAACTTAGCATTTACATGCTTGATGTTGCGACCTTGCACCTCAAAAGGAGACTAAAAAATGCAAAAAGATATGCAAATTTTGTTTTATTATTTTGATTTAGTGGCTTACTCTACATGCACTTTAGTTTTCTGCTGAGTTTTTATTTTGAGAAAGAGTAGAAATAGTGTGTTTTTGGATATTTTTGAATATGTTTGAGCACAAAATGGCCTCAATGGCTAGGTTGAAAAAGAGTTTCCTTTTTGAGAAAAAGTAGGAAAAAAGAGCTTTTTGAAATTTTTGAGTGAAAGAAGGCCTTGGTGGCTCCATCATTGGCTACAGGAGGAATGATTTCCCTTCTAGCAGTATTGCAGTCCATGTATTTATAGGACATTGGTGATGCTGGATATTCCAGAGCCATCATCCTAGGCATTATTTCCAAAGTTCTGTTGGTGATCGAAGAGACACTGGTGGATCCCAACTGGCTACTATTATTTCTTGGATGTCGTACCGTCATACTCCTGCGATGGTGATATTGACGGAGACCTTGAATGGCATGGATGCCTGGCGGGAGGGTCGTTATGACTTTTTGAGGGGTAGCCCTGTGATGTTGTTTATGTGGCTGTAATAAAGGTTTGTTTGGCAGTCCCACCTAAGTATCCTTTGTAGGCGGTTCCAAACTTCTTCTCGCACTATTTCATTAGCATGGCCCTGGGGAACTGGTTTATAGAGCACGGGGTGCGAGGCTTACACTGGTTTGTGCCTTGGTGGGGGGAGCTGCTTCCCATTCTGAAGCTTGGAGAGTACCAGTACGTCGAATTGGTTGGACTTCGACAGACCGCTTTCTATTTTCCCTGGCGACTGCTGCGCCAATATAGTTGGGAGAAAATTGTGCCACCGCGGACACCAAAATTCTTTCATGTGGAGGATCTGACAGAGCATATGCGCACGAGGCTTGGTTCCCTATGGGAGAATCATCGTCCGTCGACCCGTCCTTCTCACTCTACTAGGAGAGTCTGACATGTCTCTGGGGACTATATGAAGTGGTTATAGAAGAAGGTAGTGGCCAAGATAATGGTTGTGGAGATGGGTCAAAGGTGGTTTGCCATATCTGACACCATGGATGGAGGCGTTGTGGTTTACCCCAAGTTGGTTCCGGCTTATTGATCCTTGGAGCATTTGCGATACTCCATCCATGCGGGGGAGGCTAGGGGAGTCCAGGATGCAGGTGATGATGGTACTGGTTCCTCGGGCAGCTGTGGGTAGGGTTTTGTGAAGCTTTTTGTAATAGGTGTTGTTTTTGTGTTTTTTGGGAATGATTTTCAGGGGTAGTAGGGCTTGTTATTATTTGGATTTTTTGTCCAGGGAAGTCATTTGACTCCTTACGTCGGTGTAATCATATGGAAATTTCAGATAATGAAATAAATAAGTTTTTAATCATCTAGTTGTGCCTTTTGATGGCTTTTTGCATTTTGAATTATCTATACCAATTGCTAAGGCAAACATAATCCTTTTGTTCGTGTATATGTTAAAAATGACATGTCATTCTCTGGGATAAGAAAAGAATAGCATTTTGTGAAATGAAGGGGTCGGGATCATGTGAAGCGAATGATATGTACCTCTGAGGGATTTGAAAAATTTTGAAATTCATTTTTGAAAATGTTTTTAGAGGATCAGGCCCACATAGTTCTGGGTAGGGGAAATGAAGGGTTTTATTTTTTATTTTTATTTTAATTTTTTTAGAATAAAGGGAGATGAGAAGAGTCGTAGCATGCCGAGATTTCGGACTATGGGTAGAATTTCTTGAGATGGTTCAGGTTGACTGGTGTAAGGACATAAATTTCCAATTGAGTCCTTTGTAGTTTTGGCTCAATTTCGGACAAAAACTTTTGAGTCATAGGATAGAGTTATTGATCATCCTTCAAACCTATGACATACTAAAGTTGAAGATGTAGCGTCCAAGTTTAAAGCTTCATCAAAATGCCGAGTTGAATGTGCCTCGTTTCTACGTCATCAACATGGTTCCATTGCTCCTAAGGTATGAATGCATTTTAATATATATATAGGAGCTTGGAACATTTTTATATTGGATGTAGTTTATTTAAAACTGTTGTTTATTTTCATAAAGATTTTATTAAAACTTTAAAACAAAGTATATAAAGTTTCTGGGCTAAAACTAAAATTTTCAACTTTCTGGAAGTTCGTTCGAAATGTCGTTCGAACGAGTTTGTCGTTCGAACAATAATGTCGTTCGAACGAGTTTGCCAACGAGTTCCCCAAAAGGCCACTGGAATGTCATTCGAAGTGTCGTTCGAATGAACATGATGTTCGAACGATATTTCTAACAAGATTTCTAACGAGTTCACACTGGAACTTCATTAGAAGCCTCGTTCGAACGAGTTTTTGCGGGAACAGTTATTTTGGCAGTTTTTTCTACTTTCCCACTTCTTTTCCCACTAAATTTTGGGCAATCTTAATATGTGCGGGAACTAACTTTTTCCTCTAAATTTTTTCACCATCCTCCATCTCCAAGAGAAAGTTTGAGAGCTTAATTTCAAAAGGGAAAAAGTTCATTGTTTAAGTGTTGTTGTTTTTCAAGAAAAATCTTTTAAACACTTGTTTCACACCCAAAGTTTGTTTATACAAGTTCATCCATATAGGTATATATACTTTGCTTGGAGTTTGGCACCGGTTTACTCTACATATTGAAGAGTTCGTTTGGGTTTGCTTCTACATCCCACAAAGAAGAAGATGTTTGCGTTGATTTACCCACTAGGAGAAAGGCTCCTTGTTCAGGTGGCGGTGACCATAAAAAGTCCGATCGCTGGATTTCGAGACCGCGGTGGAGCTCCGTGGTTATTCTCTAGGCGTAGGTGTATACAAAAAGGAGCGTCGAGGCTTGAGAGGGATCGAGTCGAGTGTTGTAAGTCTACTGTCTTGTATTTGTAAAACCATAATTAGTGGATTTGAGGCTAGGGTCGTCCGAGGTTTTTTTCCCGTTGTGGTTTTTTTCCCGTACATCGCGACGTAGTGATTCATTGTTTAATTTTATCTTGCTATATCACCTAGAACGCATTCTTAGGTAAAAAGATAAAATTTGGTTTATATCACTACTTAATTTATTTTGGTGCTAAATAAATATTGGGTAATGTGTAGTTAATTCAAGTCATTTAATTTAATTTGATAAAATTTGGTTTGGCCTAATTTGGTAATATTGAGAAATATGGCTCAGGCAAATTTTCAAGGACTTGGGTTAAATTAATTGGTTTGAGTGAAATTTAAATTGTGTGTGTGTTTAATTTAATTTCACGTGGTTTAATTTTAGTTTGAAAAGAAATTAAATTTTGTTGTTTAATTGAACCATCTTATGCTTCCGCATCTATAAAAGGAAATTATTACTTTTTGAAGTATAAGATTTAAAATAGGGGTCCTCGACTTTTCAAATTGGTATCAAAGCCAAAACGATAAATTATTTCGTTAAAGATCTTTTTACATATTTTTGGCTAAAATGGAATTTTCCCCATTTTCAAAATTTCCTATTTTCGATGGTTCTAATTACACGTACTGGAAAGTGCGTATGAAATCGGCACTTAAATCTATCGACAAGAGGGTTTGGTTATCTGTCGTTAACGGGTGGTTCGCACCAACTCATTTAGTAGATAATGAACGTGCTCCTAAACCGTCCGATAGATGGAGTGAGAATGAATTTAAACTTTCAAATTTTAATTCCTGTGGTTTAAATGCCTTGTTTAGCGCGGTCACACCGGATGAATTCCGTTGCATTATGACATGTGAAACCACTAAAGAAGCTTGGGATATTTTACAACTCACTCATAAAGGTACAAGTGTCGTAAAAGCTTCGAAACTCCGAAACCTCACCACTCAATTTGAAACCATCAAAATGAACAAAAAAGAAACTTTTGATGAATTTTATGCTAGACTTTCCGATATCGTTAATTCATCTTTTAATTTGGGATAGAAAATACCCGACAACCAAGTTGTAAAGAAAATTTTAACGTCTCTATCCGATAGATTTATTCCAAAAGTGACCGTTTTAAATTCTTTACCAACTTTAGCCTCTATGAAATTAGAAGAGCTTGTAGGTGATTTACAAACCTATGAATTGGACATGTTTCCCTCTAAAACTGAAAATAAAATTGAAAAGGGCATTGCTTTAAAATCCCAAAAAGAGGAAAAACAAGTAGTGGAGAGCGATAGTGAAATTGACTCAGAAGACATGGCTATGTTTGCTAGGAAATTTAGAAAGTTTCTTAATATTAATACAGAATTCTAAAATTGGGGGCCTATTGTTCTAATAACTGGGCACGCCATTTCCTCCCCGCCGAGGTCGGTGAGCACAACAGCGCCACCCGATAGGATCTTCTTCATAATGTAGTTGCCACTCCAATTAGGATTGAATTTCCCTCTGAGGTCAAGATGGGCTCTACTATATCTTTGAGAGCTAAGTCCCCCTCTTGGATACCGCAATCCTTAACTCTCTTATTAAATGATCGCTCTATACGGCGATGGTACCCTTGTATGTGATATAGAACTTTCAATCTCTTTTCATCTAGGAGGGTCAACTCGTCAAGACGGATTTGGTACCAGTCTTCTTCGCTGACCTTGCTTTCAAGCATGATGCGCAACGAGGGTATTTCCAGCTCCACGGGTAGGACTACTTCCATGTCGTAGATTAAAGAGTAAGGGGTAGCCCCATGGGATGTTCGAACTTAAGTACGGTATCCCCATAGGGCGTAAGGAATCCTATCAGCCCAATCATGACAACTCTTGGTCATCTTGCAGAGAATGGCTTTGAAATTCTAATGGATGCTTCAACCACTTCGTTGGTTTGAGGCCGGTATGGAGAGGATTTATGTCTCGGAATTCCACAATCATTGACCACTTCTGTTACCTCCGCCTCAAAATGTAACCCATTGTCTGATACCAGATCATGTGGGACCCCATATCGATAGATGCTATTTTTCTTGATGAATTTGGCCACTTTCTTGGCATTCAGAACTGCATATAACTCGTCTTCAACCCATTTGGTGAAGTAGTCAATATGAGAGTAGGATGAACTCATGCCCACTGGATGCCTTCGGTGTAACTTTCCCTATGATGTCGATTCCCCATGTGGAAAATAACGAGGGAGAAGTTGTGCTGTATAGTTCTCGCGGAGGCTGATGCTGTAAGTTGGAGAATTGGGTGCATTTGAAACATCTTCGTACGTAGACTATGTAGTCTTGTACCATGGTAGGCCAGTACTATCCCTGTCGAATGATCTTTTTGGTGAGCATATGGACATTCATGTGGGGTTCGCATTCCCCGCTGTGGATTTTCTTCATCATCTCTTTAATGTCAGCCACTGCGATGCAATGCAAATGAGTTCCATCGAAGTTCCTCTTAAAAAGTGCTTTATTACAGAAAATATAATAGGCAACTAGTCTGCAGAGAATTGCTCGGTCTTTATTATCGGCTCCTTGAGGGAACCTACCGTGTTTGAGGAGGCGCCAAATATCATAGTACCAGCAGTCGACTATTTTAGATTCTTCCTCTGTGTAGAGATCGATGTGGTAGCAGTGGGTTGGTTTATCTTATTTTTTGATAAGGAAGGGGGCCATGGTTATTCCTTCGGCCATCTTAATCATGGAGGCTAAGGTGGCAAGGGCATCATCCAGGTTGTTCTTTGCTCGGGGCAGGTAGTGGAAGGTGATTTCCTGGAATTGGGAAGCCAGTTCTTCAATGTAGGCATGAAAGGGAAAACGTTTCTCATCCTTGACTTTCCATTTCTTGAGTACATGGTCGATGCTGAGGGTTGAATCCTCATAGACATCGAGGTATCAAATTACTTTCTTAAGGGAAATGTTGAGGCCTACCATGCACGACTCGTATTCAGTCATGTTGTTAGCGTAGGGGAAATCCAATTTAATGGCGATAGGAGTGTGGGAGTCATCAGGGTTAATTAGGATTTTCCAAATGCCATACCCCTTTTTGTTGGAAGCGTCGTCAAAGAACATTTTCCATCGAAGTTCTTCATGGGAGGCGTAAAGGATATTCTTATTTGGGAATTCAAAAATACAAACATCAGCCTCTTCCATAGGGAAGTCAACAAGGTAGTCAGAGATGGCTCTTCCTTTCATGGCGTTTTGTGTGACATAGGTGATATCAAACTTCTTAGAAGAATCAACCAATGGGTCATTCAACTGGATAGGGCGGGCTTCTTGAGTAGGTATTTGATGGGATCCATCTAGGAGATGAGTCTGATGGGGAAGGCGAGCATGTAGTATCGTAACTTTGGGGTAACCCAGAAAAGGGCGACACATTCTTTTTCCAAGGCGGTGTAGTTAACTTTGTAATCGACCAACTTCTGATTGGCATAGTAGATGGATTTCCCCTTGCGGGTATTTTTAAGGTATTACAGAATCAGTCACGATTAGGTATAGGAGTAAGGGAAGACCAGGCTACGGTGGCATGAACACTAGAGGTCGGATTAGGTATTGCTTAATTCGGTCGAAGGCTTCTTGGAAAGCTTTGTTACAGACCTTGGTTAAATCATTTCGGAGGAGTTTTAAGATGGGTTCACAGATGGAAGTCAATTGGCTGATGAATCGACTGATGTACTATAAAATAGGGGTCGGTGAGGGTACATGTGTAAAAAACCATGGTACTGTGGAGGGTAGTATGGTAAAACAGCTTCAGATAACCAACATTGTGAGCAGTCAAACCCCAAGGCTTACGCGTGATGAAATCGCATGGGCAACACACCATTCTCTGATTGGTCCAAAATCAGTCATGAGAATCAGACCAAAATGACCCTTCATAAGTTAAAATATTGTTGTTTTATATTTTTGCTGTATTTAATTCAGAAACAAAAATGATTATAATTTTGTTCCTTTTTAAATGTTTAAATCAACATTTAAAAATTCCCAAAAATTATATAAATTTGAAAATTAATTTAAAATTTTGGAAAATTATAAGACCAATAAATTTATAATACAAAAAATATTTGAGTATAAAATACATATTGGATGTATAAATACAAAAAATAAGGAGTATATTAAACAAATTCACATTAGAATTTTTAAAATTAGAATAATTGATTTTAAAATTCTTTAAAAATATTTTTAGGATAATGTTTAGTGTGTGCAATGGCCCGAATGTATTTGGGACTATTGTTATAAAATTGAGCCAATTCAAAGCTCATGGGATTTAGAAAGGATACTTTCAATCTACCCCTTTGGCCAATTTTGGGACAAATCAAATTGAGGCTAAAAAAAATAAGCCTCTCACACACAAATACATAACTCAATTATACACGAGATTCCTAAAAAGAATAGTACATAATTCAACTAACACATATGTCCTAAATGGAAGAGTACATAACTCAATTAACGACATGTGTCCTAAGTAACTCAATACATACATCAAGAAACCAAAAGTCTAAAAAAAATTCCCATATTAAAATAAAGAGTATCACATTCTCCCCAGCTTAAAACAAAGAGAGTTTCACATTATCCCCCTGTCTGTCACAAAGGGACAAAAGGTAGAGAAGAACCTACAAAGATGTTAGTACCAAAAAATATTATGATAAAATAGGTACTAACATACAATCCTAACACATTGAATGGGGTAGGCACAAATGATAATAGACATTCTAAAAGTTTCAAAACGTTGATTTTCTAAAGGTTTTGTGAAAATATCTACCAATTGATCTTTAGTGCTAAGATATTCAATATAAATTTCCCATTTCTTAATCTGTTCTCGAATTAATCGCTCTCTCCTTTTAATATGTTTAGCTCGAGAATGGAAAACATGATTCTTTGAAATACTAAATTCACTTTGATTATCACAAAGAATTGAGGCGGTTATTTCATTTAATCCATAGTCACTTAACATTTGTTTCATCTATAGAAGCCGGGTACAACAACTGCCAGTAGAAATGTATTCGGTTTCTACTGATGAAATCAAGATGTAGTTTTTCTTTTTAGATGAATAGGAGATTAGATTGCATATCAAGTAAAAATAACCACCGAAGGTTCTTTTACTATCACCGGCACAACCAACCCAGTCTTCATCTGTAGTTTCTATTATTTTGGAATTAGTGTCAAAGGTGTACATGGTACCATAATTTATAGTTCCACTTATGTATTTAATAATACGTTCTAGGTCATATAAGTGGGATTCTTTTGGATCACACTGATATCTAGCGCGCGCGCACACACACACACACACACACACTATGCACTATATTAGGTCTACTTGCAGTTAAGTAATGTAAGTTGCCTATCATGTTTTACTATAAAGTGACATTAATCTTTTTATCACATAGGTCTTTTAAAATTTTGATGGAGGAACTCATAGGTATTCTAGCCGAATTACTAGTAGTTAAACCAAAACATTTGATCAAATTAGTGATGTATTTAGATTAATAAATAAAAACATGATGAGATTTTTGAGCTACTTGAAGACTTACAAAAAATCGGAGTTCTCCTATCATAGGCATTTGAAATTCTGATTTCATTATGTTAGGAAATTTTTCAGCTTCCAATGGAGAAGTGGACCCAAAAATTATATCGTCAATGTAAACTTGAGCAGTTAACGAAATTTTTTTGTTACATTTAACAAACATGGTTAGGTCGACTCCCGCTCGGTTAAAGCCATTTTCCATTAGAAAATTTTCTAATCTATCATAACAGGCACGAGGGGTCTGTTTTAAACCATAAAGAGCTTTGTTTAGTCTAAAGATGTGATTTGGAAAAAAGTGTCTAGAAAACCTTTAGGTTGTTTAACATAAACTTCTTCATTAAAAATTCCATTTAGAAATGTATATTTACGTCCATTTCATAAACTTTGAATTTTAAATTGCATGACACCGAAAGCAAGAGCCTAACAGATTCTAGTCTAGTTACATGACTAAAGGTTTCATCTACATCTATGCCATCAATTTGTGAATAATCTTGTGCTACCGACCTAGCCTTATTTCTGAAGACATTTCCATACTTGTCACACTTATTCTTAAATATACATTTGGTTCCAATCATGTTATTTTAAGTAGGATGTGGTACTAAATACCAAACATCATACAGTCTAAACCGTCATAATTCATCTTGCATGGCTAACGACCAAGATTCATCTATTATTTATTATTTTATATGTTTTGGTTCGATTAAAGACACACAAGAAGAAAATAAAGCACTAAAAGATTGAGAACTAATTCTTATCGGGTCTCTAATATTTCCTATAATGTTTTTATTAGGGTGATTTACCTTAACCCAGGTAGGAACATGTGGTTCATCAGGTGGTAGAGAGTTAGAATCACTATCTATTGATTGTTTTGGTCAACAGGTAAAAGATTCTCACTTTCTTCCAAATGACGGACAACACTATTACTTACAAAAACATTAATGGATTCCATTATAGTTTTTATTTAATATTAAAGACACGATATGCACGTCTAATTTGTGAATAACCTAAAACATAGTCTTGTCACTTCTACTGTCAAATTTAGACAAGTGTTTTCTATCATTACAAACATGGAACTCACTATTAAACACCCTAAAATATTTCAAATTGGGTAATTTTCCATACCAGATTTTATATAAAATTTATTTAGTATTTTTCCTTCAGTACACTCTATTTATTATGTGACATGTAGTTTGTGTATCCTTAACCCAAAAATGTTTTGGCGAATGTTTAGCGTGAAACAAGACATGAGCTACTTCTTGTATGGTTCGATTCTTTCTTTCAACTATACCTCTTTGTTAAGGGGTTTTGGGTGCATTAAACTCATGTTTATACCAATTTCTTATACAATACTCTACAACACCAGTATCGTTAAACTCTCCATTCCTATCACTTTGAATCCTGGTTACTTATATATCTTTTTCATTCTCAATTATTAAAAGGGTTCTTAAATTTTTTTGAAAAGCGTCAAATTTTTCTTTCATAAACGCAAACTAAGTAAATATAGAAAAATCATCTACAATAATAAGAATTTTGGACTTACCACATATACTAGTAGTCCTAGAGGGACTCATTAAATCTATGGGTAGTAATTCTAAAGGTTGAGATGTCAAAATATCTTTGACTTCGTTATGAGGGGTGTAAGGGCACAAATTTCTAATTGAGTCTTAATGTAGTGTTGGCTCAATTTCGGACAAAAACATTTGAGTCATAGGATAGAGTTCAAGTTTATCCATTCAAGCCTATGACGTGTTAGTTGAAGACGTAGCGGCCAAGATTAAAGCTTCATCAAATGCCGAGTTTGTTGTGCCTCGTTTCTACGTCTACAACATGTGTTCCGTTTACCCCTAAGGTATGAATGTATTACATATTTATATTGGAGCTTGGAACAATTTTAATTGGGTGAAATTTTATTTTAAACTGAGGTTTATTTTCAGAAGGTTTCTTTATAACTTTAAAATAAAGTTTCTGGTCTAAAAATTAATTTTTTTCTAGAAGTTCGTTCGAAATTGTCGTTCGAACGAGTTTTTTGTTCGAATGAGAATATCGTTCGAATGAGAATTTTATTCGAACGAGTTTGCCAACGAGTTTTTCCAACACGCCACCGAAACTTCGTTAGAAGTGTCATTCGAACGAGATTTTCGACAGGAAAAGTACTTGGTAGTTTTTAGCAGTGTTTCACCTCTATCCCATTACTTTTTCCCCACTAACTTTTGACAGACTTAATATGTACGGGAACCAACCTTTTCAAACCAACTTTTTCATATTTTTCCATCTCCTAGAGAGAGTTTTGAGAGTTTAACTTTTCTATGAAAAGTTTCATGGTTTAAGTGTTTTGTTTTCCAAGAAAATCACCCTAAAACACTTTTGTTTACACCCATATTGTTTATTCCAAGTTTCCATAGAAATACCTTGCTTGGAGTGTTTGGCACTGGTTTACTCTACCGAGTTGAAGAGTTTGTTTGGGTTAACTTCTACATCCCTCAAAGAAGAAGTGTCGTTGTTTTGCTACATCATTCTCACATGGTGAAAGGTACCATGCGTGGTTGATGATGTTCCTACAACTTCATTGGTGGATTTCAAGGTTCCGGTGGTGTCCGGGATTATCAGCTAGGCAGAGGTATTTACAAGAATATGCGTCGGGGCTTGAAGGAGTCGAGTCGAGTGTTGTAAGTCGTCTTGCTTATAATTGTAAATTCCTTACTTAGTGGACTTAAGGCTAGTGTTGTCCGAGTTTTTTTCCCGTTGTGGGTTTTTTCCTCGTACATCATGGCGTAGTGATTTATTTGTTTATTTTATCTTATGTAATATTCATCTTAGATGCATGCTTAGGTAAAAAGATAAAATCTGGTTTAAATCACTACTTATTTAATTAGGTGCTAATTTAAATTTGGGTATATGTTAATTTAATTCAAGTTATCATTTAATTTTTTAAAATTGGTTTGGCCTAATTTGGTAATATTGAAAATATGACTTAGAGGTAAATTTCTAGGATTTGGTTAAATTGATTTAAGCAAAAAATGTATTTGTTGTCTAATATAATTTCACTTTGAACTTGTTTAATTTTAATTTGAAAGAAATTAAAATTTGGTGTTTGTTTGTGTTTAATTGAACCATTTCGCTTCCGCATATTTAAAAGGAAATTATTTATTATTTTTGTTTTTAAAATTGGGGGCCTTGTGTTCCATCAAGTGGTATCAGAGCGGGATCGCTAAATTATTGCGTTTAAGATCCTTTTAAATATTTTTGACTAAAATGGAATTTATCCCAATTTCAAAATTTCTTATTTTCGATGGTTCTAACTACGCGTATTGGAAAGCGCGGATGAAATTGGCACTAAAATCTATCGATGAGAGGGTTTGGCTGTTTGTTGTTAACGGGTGGTCCCCACCTACACATTTAGTACATAATGAGCGTGTTCCCAAACCCGCCGATAGATGGAGTGAGAATGAAGTTAAATTATCTAATTTTAATTCTCGAGATTTAAATGCCTTGTTTAGCGTGGTCACACCGGATGAATTCCATCGCATTATGACGCGTGAAACCGCTAAAGAAGCTTGGAATATTTTACAACTCACTCATGAAGGAACTAGTGTCGTTAAAGCTTCAAAACTCCAAAACCTCACCACTCAATTTGAAACTATAAAAATGAATGAAAAAAAAACTTTTGATGAATTTTATGCTAGACTTTCCGATATTGTTAATTCATCTTTTAATTTGGGAGAGAAAATACCCTATAACCGAGTAGTAAAGAAAATTTTAAGGTTCCTACCCGATAGATTTATTCCTAAAGTGACCGTTTTAAATTCTTTACCCACTTTAGCCTCTACGAAATTAGAAGAGCTCCTAGGTGATTTACAAACCTTTGAACTAGACATGTTTCCCTCCAAAACTGAAAAGAAAATAGAAAAGGGTGCTGCTTTGAAAGCTCTAAAGGAGGAAAAACAAGTAGTAGAGAGTGAAAGTGATAGTGACTCAGAAAATATGGCTATGTTTGCTAGAAAGTTTCGAAAATTTCTTAAATTTAATAAAGATAAATTTAAAAATGATTTTACGAAATTTGAAAAATCTAGGCATGACAAAGCCGAGAAGATCCCTAAAACTTCTAATGAAAATGTAAATAAGGATGAGTCAGATAAGTGTTTTGGTTGTGAAGGGTATGGCCATAGGGCTTTTGAGTGCCTCACTAAACTAAGGAGAGAGGGTAAAAAACCAATTCCCAATAATGCCACCCTTAGTGATAGTGATAAGGAAGAGGGACCCGATTCCCCCACTGAGCACAACTTTGTGGCTTTTATGGTAAGTCATGTGAGCACCGAAAATGAATCTTCCCATTAAGATATTCAAACACATGACACTTCCGAGGTCAAAGTTTATGATTCTCTTTTTTTAATGGTTATGAGAGTGAAGAAGAAAGAGAGAGTGAAAATGAAGAAGAGGTTAATGTAAGTGAACTTCAAAATGATTTTCAATAACTTTATGAAGAATCTATTAACTTAAAAAGAGCTAATTTGAAGTTAGAAGCTTGTTTAAGAGAGCGTGTCAAGGTCATTAATGATAGTATGTTGGTTAAAGACCTTAGGACACATGAGAGGACTCTTCGAGAGAAGCTTGAATATATCGATGGCGTGATAGATAGCCTTATAGGTTTAATGGAATCAATGAAAAAGGAGCTTCTCGAGTTTGAAGAGAGAAATGTTGTGTTAGAGTCTAGAATTTTAGAATTAGAAAATAAATTAAAAGACTCTTGTAAAGTCAAATTTGATTTGGAGTGTCGTTCCAAAAAATTAAATAAAATCTTAGTCACGGTCCAAATAAAATAATAACACTTGTGGTTTAGGATTCTATACCTGTAATGAATCAACTCATAAAGCCAAAACCAATCTTTTAGGAGATCTCCTAGGAAAGGCTTTAGAGATCATTCCTTAGGTAAGTCTTTTCGCCGAGTATTTAGGTGCTCACATTGTGGTCGAAAAGGTCATATTAGGAAATTTTATTTTGATCTTAAATGAGGTCCTAGAAAATCCCAACGTAAGGTAACAGAGGTAGCCAAGATTCCTACACCCCGAGATAGTCTTTCGCCATTAATTTGGGTTAGGAGATCCGACTTGGTTTCTTTGAAAAATAGGATTTTCGATTCTCATTTACTTTCACATGCCTCCTCCCTTGCAAAATCTAAAGGTTGAATGTGTTAGTTTTGTTTGCATTCTATAGCTTTTTGTGCTTTATATTATATCATTGCTAGGTGTATGAATGTTTAATCATTTTCTAGTCTATGCTTCATGCTTAATCACATGCTAGAATTATGATTCTTGTTTATCTTTTGCATTATATTTTTTTTCATTTTAGGTTGCATTTAATGAAAAATACAAAAAAGATTTTGTTTATCATTTGTCTTTCATGTTTTATGATTTAGGCTTAATGAAAAATGCAAATGATTTTTGTGTGTCTTTTGGAGTAAATATTTTTGTTGTTTGGTTTAAAAAATTTCAAAATCTCAAAAAGATTTTTTTGTGTGTATTTTAGTTTGACACAGTCTATGTGGCATATATTTGTGTTTGAATCCCTTCTTTTTCGATTTCACGTGGCTAGAACTTTTGGTTTAGATTGTAAACCCTTAAAATGTTCTTTACCATACTTACATGGAGTAGTTGGATTTTGTGTTGTTTTAATGGATTCTATTTTTATATGCCTCAATTCACACATGCACGAGCTCACTTGAAATTTTAACTTCATATGTATATTTGAGCTTTGTGAGGTGTTCTCCTACCAATCTTGTCATCTACATGTTATGTGACCTAGGAGGACTAGTGCATGTTAAAATCCGTTGCACGTGAGATTTTTATGAGATATAAAAATAATATACATAAATGTGCACGGGGAAGGGCTCCGAAAGGAAAAATATTATCCTTTACGAGTAAGCAACCGTTTGGATTGGACCTAAAAGAAATACGGGGTCCAAAGGCCTAAAAATAAAATATGGCACTAAAAAGAAAAATCATTGCCAAAGCCTATGTCTAATTGATATATTCATTCAAAATTATATATGCTTATTGAGGGAGTTTGGATGGTATATCAACGGTTTGCACAATGTTCGTTTATCCTAGTTGTACTTTCAATGTCATGACTCTATTGGTTTATAGAATCATCAAAAGTCTAGGCTTGTATGCATTGTGTTTGTTTGTTCATTGAGTTCAATTTTTAATGTGACATGAGGTTATATTCAAATGTGATGAAGCTTGGAATCAAATGAGAACTTCGTGAACATGTTTTAAGTGATTGGGTCTAAATTTAATTGTTACTAGTTCAGACCCCAACACTTCCATTTCCACATGACACATTTATGCTATAAGGGTGTGGAAGACTCATATTATCTTTTGTGTGTGTCATTTTGGTGTTTATATCTATATATGTGTACTCGTGTCTATTTGGTATATATTATGTATACATATATTTGATATTGTTTGTTTTTCAGTCTCTGCCTTGCTTTCTAGTCCATCTATGCTCCTACATTATGATTGGTATATATCTTATTGCATTCCTTGTTGATATCACATGCTTAATACTTTATGTATCACATTTGTATCATTTTCTTGCATCTTTGTTGGGATCCTTTATTCTTTATATGGATTAGTTATTCTTTTGTTGCCTATATTCTTTCATGTTCTTATCACTCTAAGCTTGATCGTGTTTAAATTACTTTTATCCTTTGTCTATTCCTGAACGAAAAGGGGGAGGATGATAGGGGGAGAAATGGTATCTAATCCTATTGTAATCGTCTCTTAGTTTGGGAGATTTATCTTAGGGGGAGTCGCGAACTTCTTAGGTAGATCATAGTTGATAAATGGGAGAATTAATTTAGGGGAGTATTTATTTTAATTGCATTTTATATCTTGATATTTCCTATGCGTTTGATAGTTTGCTTAAGTGTGCATGAATTCTTCTAAAGGGAAACTTTCATTGTCGGCAAAGATATTGATCCTTGGGTTTTTGAGTCAAGCTATGTATTTTTTATTTTGAGTGGGATATGTTTTAAGTCTAGTAGAGCATGACGACCCTTTAGGATTTTTGTTGGTTTTTGTCCCGGAATAGCCAAAGGGGGAGATTTTTAAGGACACAAATTTCCAATTGAGTCTTAATGTAGTGTTGGAACAATTCGGGACAAAAACATTTAAGTCATAGGATAGAGTTTGAGTTTATCCATTCAAGCCTATGACGTGTTAGTTGAAGACGTAGCGGCCAAGATTAAAGCTTCATCAAATGCCGAGTTTGTTGTGCCTCGTTTCTATGTCTACAACATGTGTTACATTTACTCCTAAGGTATAAATGCATTACATATTTATATAGGAGCTTGGAATAATTTTAATTTGGTGAATTTTAATTTTAAACTGAGGTTTATTTTTAGAAGGTTTCTTTAAAACTTTAAAATAAGTTTCTGGTCTAAAAATTAAATTTTAAGCTTTCTGGAAGTTCGTTCGAATGAGTTTTTCGTTCGAACGAGAATGTCATTTGAACGAGTTCGAAAGAGAATTTCGTTCGAACGAGTTTGCCAACGAGTTTTCCCAACAGGCCACTGGAACTTCGTTAAAAGTGTCATTCGAACGAGATTTTCGACGGGAAAATTATTTCGCAGTTTTTAGCAGTTTTTCACCTCTATCCCACTACTTTTTCCCCACTAACTTTTGACAGACTTAATATGTGCGGGAACCAACCTTTTCAAACCAACTTTTTCATATTTTTCCATCTCCTAAAGAGAGTTTTAAGAGTTTAACTTTTCTATGAAAAGGTTCATGGTTTAAGTGTTTTGCTTTCCAAGAAAATCACTCTAAAAAACTTTTATTTACACCCATATTATTTATTCTAAGTTTTCATATAAATACCTTGCTTGGAGTGTTTAGCACCGGTTTACTCTACCGAGTTGAAGAGTTTGTTTGGGTTTACTTCTCCATCCCTCAAAAAAGAAGTCTCGTTATTTTGCTGCGGCATTCTCACATGGTGAAAGGCACCATGTGTGGTTGTGGTGTTCCTACAACTTCATTGGTGGATTCCAAGGTTCCGTTGGTGTTCGGAATTTTTGGCTAGGCGGAGGTATTTACAAGAAGATGCATCGGGTCTTAAAGGAGTCGAGTCGAGTGTTGTAAATCATCTTGCTTGTAATTATAAATTCCGTATTTAGTGGACTTAAGGTTAGGACCGTCCGAAGTTTTTTTTCCCCTTGTGGGATTTTTCCTCGTACATTGCGGCATAGTGATTTATTTGTTTATTTTATCTTAATCAAAATTCACCTTAGATGCATGCTTAGGTAAAAAGATAAAATCTGGTTCAAATCACTAATTTAATTTGGTGCTAATTTAAATTTGGGTATATGTTAATTTAATTCAAATCATCATTTAATTTGTTAAAACTGGTTTGGCCTAATTTGGTAATATTGAAAATATGACTTAGGCAAATTTCTAGGACTTGGGTTAAATTGGTTTAAGTGAAAAATGCATTTGTTGTCTAATTTAATTTGAAAGAAATTAAAATTTGGTGTTTGCGTGTGTTTAATTGAACCATCTCGCTTTCTCATCTTTAAAAGGAAATTATTTATTATTTTTGTTTTTAAAATTGGGGGCCTCGTGTTCCATCACGGGGTTTATGCATTTTTTTATTTGACGTGGTCAATAAAAATAATTTTTGGTTTGGGTATTTTAGGTACACCAAGTACTAGTTGTTGACTAGTTAGTCTAGATAGATTATCGTAATTAATGTGTTCCGTCTCTCATGCCATAAGTCTAACTCATTTAGCCTAGAAGACAAACACTTTTGACAATCTCTAGTTTGAATAACAACATAGCAATTATCAGGTGTTATTTTACCAAAAATAATTTTTTTCCATCTAAACTTAAAATTTTGCGCTCTGTTTTTCAAAAGTTAAAAATGTGATCAGTGTCGCAAAATTGACTTATACTTAACAAATAGACTTAAGTCCTTCAACTAATAGAACTTCATCCAAGTTAGGAAGCCCTTCGCTTTTAATTATTCCTTTACCTATGATTCGGGACATTTTATCATCTCCAAAAGTGACATTTCCTCCAACAAAAGTTTTTAAGGATGAAAATTTTATTTTATCCCCAGTAATATATCTCGAACACCCAGAATCAAGGTACCACAGAGAGTTTTTATAATAGGAGTTTAATGCTGATACAATAACATTATATCTCAACTAGTAACCTAATTTTTCTTTTCTAATCTAACCTGCCTTAGTTTTTGAAAAATGATTTATAGACTTATAAGGCATTGAATTAGGAGGTGTGGGGTTATACTAGGTCCATTAGTTTTCCCATTTTTTGTTTTGATTTAATCATTTATAATAAAATTGTTCGAAGTGACCAGTTATGTAGCAAAAATTGCAGTGATAAATATTCTTAAGTAGTATAGTGAGCTCAAGTCTGTTTCTTTTTTTAAAAAATGCAAAATTAAGATTCAAACTTTTGAGGATTTTGGACAGTGAAATTGAAATATGAACTTTGGAGGATTCTGGACAGTCCACATTGAACGATACAAAATTTGTTTCAAAAGTTTCTTTTCCTTTAAAACCAATTCCTTCTTTATCACTAGAAAAGGACTTTCCAGAATTCATAAATTATTTTACCATGATGCCAGACTTATTGAAAGCATTTAGTTTGTTCAAAGCTTCTTTCAGTTTAGTTTGAGATTCATCAAAATCAAGTGAGACAACTTTGTATTTTTGTTTTAAAGAAGAACAAAGTTTATTTTTTGGAAATATTTTTCTCTAACATCAATTTTTCAATCTCAATCCCTTCTACTTGCATAGAGATTCATCATAAATTAAGTGAATTTGATTATTGAGAACATCAATATTAGATAATATCCTAACATTAACTTTGCCTAAGTGAATAAACTTTTTCATAGTAGACTTAAATAATTTAGGTACAAAATACAGTTTACATTGTGTAATTAAATTAGTACAACCAATACACCCAGTATTCCAAGGCTAGTACTAAACAACCGTACAACTACTAAAATATACCAAACAACAAAATAAAATACTTAGTAGTACACACACAGCTTCACACTAAAGACTAGAGTATCCAGTGAAGATGTAACACAAAAAATCAAGTTTTAGTATTTTTTGATTTTCAAAGATGGTTGGAAGGTAATATCTAAAGTCAAAGATAAAAGGGTCTTTGCTTTAGGATTTCATGTTTCAACCGTGTTAAAACAGAAAGTCAGTTTGTGTGTAAAAAAAGTTTTAGATCGTGAGTTTTACAAACCACAAATGGATCTACAAAAATTTAAACAAAACATAACCAAATCGTTTTAAAAAGTATACATAAGTTGAGAACAAGGATTCAGTTTTTAAATCAGATTTAGTAAACATAAAGGATGTATATATAAGTTATAACATGTCTAGATAGATCAGTACGAGAAAATAAGTTTTAAAATAAAAACTTAGGGTTTGTTTGGAACATGTCAAAACATTTTAAACATTCAAAAACTTAAAGTTACATACAAGTAAGATATATCGATTTTCACGTATGTAAAAGAGTAAGAAAATATACTCAGTAGATCTCAAAAAGCAAAGCCAAAGTTTCATTTCAGTGAACTCCAAAAATCTCAAGCGATCCAACCTAGAAAGATCCAAAAAGCTTTCAAATGATCAAACCCAGAAAACTCTCAAACTTCCAAACCCAAAAAATCTAAACACTCATCCTCACATAAAATTTATGTTGTAAGATTTGTAAGATAAGCGTGTTTGGAAAAGGTTATAGGAAATCTCTCAAACAGATATAAAATTTGAACAAGTTTAAAGAGTGAGAGGTCTAAAGAGATTTTGTCACATTTGGGTAGGATTTTGGATATTTTCTCGACTTTAAAAAATAAACCCTATAAGATTTGGGTTCATGAAATACACTTAGTATTCAACGAGGCGTAACTCCTTATAAAATCATGATTAGTTTGCAGAGAATAATCACAACTAGCAATAAATACAAGCTCACAATAAATAGTCTTTAATATCAAAATCCTATATTAAATGATATTCTTACAACATAAATCCTCTTAGAATATATTAAATGAAATGGACCCCACAATCAACTTGGTTGGAGGGAGAGAAAACAAGCACCCTAGTTCAATAAAGGCAAGACAATAACCCAGAAAGCACAATAAATGCTAAGGTAGGTGAATTGGTGGAGGCTAAGGAATAATCACTCAATAATGAACTCACAACAAACTCTCTTGTCTAGAGAAAATTCAACAGCAATTATGGACATCAAAATTGCGATCCTCTAGAATTATTCAACTAGGGTATTTATATGAGGACAAGGTCACTCGAATGACCTTTCTCGCATTAAATTCACCTGGCCATATTTAATGCTAATAATACTATACAATTAATGCCAAAGATAATTTATTAAATGCACAATATTTGATATTTGGGTTGGAACACTGTTCAGGCTATCAAAAGTCTCTTGGAATTTATTAGGATGTGGTAGGAGAAGAAAAAGATTTATCCTATAATGGCTAAAAGGACAATCGACATAAATAATCTAGTTGTCTTAGGAATAAACCCACTTGGGTGCTATTTTCTTAAGTTCCTAAAATTTCAGAAGTCACGGTGTCATGAACAGTGACATATATGGGATGAGCTATCCAATTAACCAAGTATGGTCTTTCGGAATGATGGTTATTCGAACAACCTGGAACTGTTTGAGAGATTAAAATAATATCTTTAACCAACTGTTAGGACTAAGGTCCCTCGAGGTAGGTACCTCAAAAGATGGTGTCTTGAGCATCCATTTAACTGTTCTTGTTCAAACAAAGGTTTTTCCCAAGTGTGCTAAAGAGATTGGTTTTTCTTACCCAATGTCGTCGTGTTCCTAATCCTTCAAACCAATTCCCTGTAAGGTTCCCAGAATGAGGTTGTTCGATAGAGCATGTAATCTTTCCCATGCCCTGCCAGACATGGTCCTTCGAAGGTACCGATCAACCTTATAAATATTACAAAGCAATCCTAAATATTTTCAACAAGGAAAGTAAATAAAAATATGTCATAATCCGTATTACAAATGATCCATCTTCATCTCTTAACTGAGAATGATCCTTATACGAATGACCTTATTTCAAATAACCTTCTTTGCGACTGGTCTTTCGAACGACCTCACTATTCATTATACCCTTAATTCTTCAATTGTGTAAGGCTAGTTTGCCAATAAACCTTGAACTTGGACCCCCCTACATTTACCCATTCGTAGAGATATTTTCTTATCTGTAAAGAAATATCGGTATGAAATACCATCATCATTCTTCGAACAATCTGTAGGTAGGTGTTATTTTAAGCAAATAAATAAATTATTATGGAAACAATAATTATTTGTGTAGAAATGTGCGCGAGGGACCATACAACATTTTCCCTTCACATGAGCTTGTCCTCGAGTAACCTGTAAACTTAGTTGTTAAGTTTTCTCAGAAATAACATGTTACACTTGTGTGCAAACAACTGTTAATTTATTGGGGAAAAATAATGGTTTTAAAAAATCCCCCCCCCCCCCCAAACTATTTATTTCCCCAAGGTAGAGGGGTTGCTAAAACGCCTTTTGAATCATCCAATATCAATCATTATTGTGGCATAGATTCGCATTAATTACCACTGACGTTCACCCCCCTGGATTTACACATGGCAGGATGGGGTTTGCCTGTGTATCCACGCGGGGAACCTCATGCATTGCTAGTTCTGACGTAATCATTATACTTCATGCACGCGCACAACCACGCGCGCTTGTATTCCAATAACGTCATTTCTAATTCAAAATTTTACCCCTTATAAAAGGGTTCCACTAGCCTAAAAACTTTTTGCCTTTAAGTTTTTGCAAATTTTGCCTTTCAGAGAGAGAGAGAGAGAGAGCTATTTTTTTAACTTGCTTCTAAAAACATTTCTTCTTCTCTAAATCTTTCCTCTCCATCACTACCAATGGTACCCATTATGAAGAATACCCCTTATACTAGGAGTGTTTCTCCTCTCACCTTTGCCCGCCAGATTCAATGGGCCAAATATCGTTGTGCCCCCTATTTTGGGGATTCCGACCATTTTTGGACAATAGCGGCTCATTTTTCCGATTCTGTTACCTCTAAGGATGACCCCAATATATTGGTGGGTGAAGACGATGTGATTCATAACTTGGCATATATTCCCGATGCTGGCATCACTAGGTTTAGAATTCAAAGGGGAGATTTTCCCTATTCTAATGTAAAATTTGAGTCTGTTAAAGGTTCCTGTGAAGGTCTGGGAGCTTGGACAGACTATATCCATAGTAAGTATGCTTCCAAGTTATCCTTGGTGGGTCTGTCCTCCACTATCTGGATTGCCAATTTCACTTTGGCCAAGAACAACAACACTCTAACGATATTCTCACACTAGAGTCACCGAACTCATACTTTTACAGTGTGGTGGGGAGAGTTCACAATTACTTTGGAGTACGTGTGTGAGCTATTGGTCATTGAGGCAACTAGCACTGAGACCCTTTTTGAGGTGGCCATTTCTAGGCAGGAAGAAACAGCCCAAAAGGAGTTGGAGGGGTTGATAAGTAAATGTATGAAAACTTACAACAAATGTATCTTTTCAAAAACAACAAATAATAATCCCAAAGGAAAGAAAGTAGCTATGATTCCTCTCACTAGAGATAGTTATGAGAGTTCATATACCAAAATGCACCCTCGACTAGGCCGAGGGTATCCTCACCCAGGATGGGGATTCAACAACTACTGTACAGGGGGTCTTATTAGGGACAGACGACCCTAGAATAGGCCAACCCCTCATCATGGACCAGACGACCCTATAAGGGGCCGACCCCTTATCATGGACCAAACGACCCTATAAGGGGCAGACCCCTCATCATGGACCAGACGACCCTATAAGGGGATGACCCCTGATCATGGACTAGACGACCCTATAAGGGGCTGACCCCACATCATGGACTAGACGACCCTATAAGGGTCTGACCCCTTATCATGGACCAGAAGACCCTATAAGGGGTGACGGACCAGATGACCCTATAAGGGGCCGACCCCTCATCATAGGCTAGATGACCCTATGAGGGGACGACAGTACGAGGTCCACATCCAACTGGACCCAATGCCAGCATTAACTTTAGCCTCGACCTGACATCCTAGTCCAAGGGTGACATCATCACATCGCGTGATTTGGGAGACGCATGGAACAGTGAGCGTGGGACTCATATAGCACGTGGACTAGACCGTTATAACAATATCATCCCCTCATGTGAGGGAATATTATGTCATTATTAATCGCAAGTGGCACATCTAGGTGTTAGTAGGGGATTGACTAGATCATCATTCTCACGCACCATGCATGCTTGGGGGTACACTACTCCCCCCAAGCCCTATATACACTTGTCATCTTCAACCTTGTACAATGATCGAGAATTGTAACCCTAGAAAAAACTCTTCTTATGCACACAGTAGAGAGAGAGTAATCTTATGAGCATTGTATCAAAGGCCATTTGTGCCCATATTTAGTGGATCACACACTCACAGTGGATGTAGGCCTGGTTGGCTGAACCACTATACATCATTGTCTTCACTCCTCTTATAATCATCCCCTTCTATATACTTATACATATACAAATCTATTGCTGCCATTGTTATTACTATTTGAGATCATTATTTGTTATCTGGTGGAGCTAAATCTTAGCATCATTAGTTTGGCGCCGTATGTGGGAATGAGAAGATATCTCTTCGCTTATACAGCTTGACCTCACTGAAAATTCTAGTGGTGAACCAGTTCTCCCCCTTCATGTGAAGCTTTTAACCATTGAAAAAGGTCCGTTAAGATTTTCAAGATCATCAGTCTTTTGATCATTCAGCTCTTCATAACTCAAACATATGTCACCAGAGATGCCACCACCACCTCCTCCATCGGATAGTGGAGTAGGACCTAGTTCCAGTCATGGACCACCTCACTCTGAGATGGATGATGTGGAGGCCACCTTGAAGTCTTTAGCAGCAAGCCAACGGATTATGCAGGAGCAATTTACAGCTCTGAGCCAAAACATACTGAGACCACCCGGAGTTTAACCTGAAATGATTACTCCGACAGTAGCTCTAGGACAGCATGAGGCCATGGGACCACCCCAGGCACCACGCAAAGACTTTCCACCTCTACAATGGCGGAGGGATGTTGCTGACCCTCGGTGTCTACAGCTGGGGAGGCAAGGAAACCCTTGCCTAAAGGAAATATATGATGATGTGGATGTGGAGAAGGTTCCGATATAATACTGGGAGTCGTATGAGGTCTCCAACAATATTGTGTGACCTATCTAAGAAAGCAGAGGGAAGTGTGGAAGGAAAAATCTCGATGATCGCCCGAGGGGCTCTGCTTTTGATTGTCTGAGCAGGGGGTCGGACTTTGAGAGGCTGGGCCCAGTAAATGACCTACGGGAAAAATTATCCAGGTCGAGAAGTATTGGGAGGTCCAGAAGGGAGGCAATAGATGGCCGACCCCACGGATGGGACGAAGGACAGGGAGAAGTAAACAAACAACACAGACCTACCGTAGCAGAACCCTCTGTTCATATAAAAGGAGGCGGCAGGGGATAACATCAGCCAAGCTGACCCTACAAGGCCCTGGAATGACTCGATCCAAAGGTTGGAGAATAAAATTGGTGATATCCTGAAAAGCAGGGATCCTATTCAAAGAGGATACTCCGTGGGCTCACCCTTTATGGAGAAGATAGTAAACTTCATAATTCCATCCAAGTTTAAGACACCTATGGTCACCCCAAGGTATGACAAAAGTACCAACCCTGTCCATCATATTGAGATGTACCAATCAGCGGAAAATATATACTCCATCTCAGATTAGATGAGGTGTTGTGTCTGTTCTGGCACTCTGACTGGGGCCGCACATGTGTTGTATATGTCTCTTCCAAAGAACTCTATTGAAAGCTTTAAGAAGTTAATAGATTGGTTTATCCATAACTTTTTCTTTAGAGTGAGGCCATAAAAGAAGACCACACACCTGCTCTATGTTAAGTAGGGGAAGAACGAGAGCCTAAGAGACTACATAGCCAGATTTAACAAAGAAAAGTTAGAGGTCAAAGATTACGAGGAGAGTATAGGCATGATAGCCCTCATTGGAGGACTCCAAAAGGGGAAGCTATTATGGAAGCTTACCGAAGACCCCCCAAAGACGATGGGTGAATTACTGGCGATAATAAGAAAGGTGATGAATGCCGAAGAGGCGATGGCCGCAAAATACGAAGATAAAAAAGGAGGCACTAGTGGGGTAAATACCAAAAAAAGAATAAGGAGGGGAAAAAGAGGCTAGCAGATGATACCCCTCTAAATGTTAGCTACGAACACATTCTGAATGAGATAAAGAGTGACCGATCCTTAAAATGGCCAAAGAATTCCACCAAGACCATGGCCATATGACCGACAAGTGTTTTACTTTGAAAGATGAAATTGAAAAAAATGTTAAAAGAAGGGTAGTTAAGGAAATATGTCGACAAAGGTGCCTTCAAGAGGAGCCAGGGGATGACCCCAGGAAGAAGAGAGGTGATATGTGTAGAAAAAATTCTCCAAACAGAAGGGACGACCCTTCGAATGATGAGGATGACCCTGACCTCCCACCGAGAGACGACTACGGCCCTGTAAAAAGACTTAATATGATCTCGTTCGGTGTTGGGATGATCTCTGAGGGATTAGCAGGAGGAGGATAAGAGGTTGCTGATAGAAAGGAACATGTAGCTGAAGCCAAGGCGGTAACAAAAGTTGTACACTCTACCTCTATTAAAGCAAAGTCAGAAAAGAGGAAGAAAGTTGATATGGATAATCTGATAGTGGGATTCTCAAGAATGGACTTCAAAGGCCTCTTAGCCCCGCATGATGACCCTCTCATCATCACTACTAGGGTACATGGATGCGAGGTATCAAGGATCCTGATAGATGGGGGTAGTTTTATAGATGTGATGTTCTGGCCGTGCTTTAAAGCCTTAGGTCTCAGCCGTGCTAGGCTCGTCCCATACCATCACCCCTTGATTGGTTTCAGTTGGGAAAAATTTCATCCTTCAAGAGTGTATGAGGACGATGTTAGGATGGGAGACGATTGGCCGAGATGGCTTACTAAGAAGGTCAACTTTTTTATGATGGATGAACACGTCTTCTCAGCCTACAACATTATACTGGGGCAAGTGGCCCTTAAGGAATTTGACTCCGTGCCGTCCACGGTTCATCAAATGATAAAATTCTCGACCCCTTACGGGGTAGGGGAAGTTCATGGCGACTAGATGACGGCACAAGAATGTTACTTCAATTCCGCTGAAGAAAGAGAGGCGCTCAAGAAAGCAACAACCACTTACAATATTGATACCCTCGACCCCAGGGATGAGACAAAGATGAAGAAAGGAGAAGTCGTGGAAGAGGTAGAATCCATCATGCTCAATGAGGATGAGCCGAAAAAAGCCATCCAAATTAGCAAATCTCTAAAGACAGAAATAAAAGAAGATCTTATCAAGCTGCTAAGGAGGAGATGGAGCGTCTTTGCATAGAGTCATGCAGACATGTCGGGGATCAACCTTGAAATCATATTTCACAAGCTCAACGTGGAAGTGGATGCAAAGCCAGTGAAGCATAAGAGGAGGATTTATTCTTGAGAAAAGTATGAGGTCATTAGGGATGAGGTCAAGAAGTTGAAGAGGACGAGTTCATCAGGGAGGTCATTTATCCCGAATGGCTATCTAACGCGGTCATAGTCCCCAAAGCCAATGGGAAATGGAGAATGTGTGTAGACTTCACTGACCTCGATAAATATTAACCCAAGGACAACTTCCCTTTCCCCCGCTTTGATCAGATGGTAGACACTATCGCAGACCATGAGCTAATGAGCTTCATGGATGCCTATTCAGGCTACAACTAGATCTTCATGATCCATGAGGACTCAGAAAAAATGGCTTTCATTATCGATAATGGGACATACTGTTATAGAGTCATGCCCTTTGTCCTAAAAAATGCAGGGGCAACGTATTAGCGCCTTATGAATAAAATGTTCGAAGACCAAATCGGGAAGTCTATGGAGGTTTATGTAGATGACATGTTGACCAAGAGTTTGAAGGTCGAGGATCATGTGGCCGACCTCGAGAGGAACTTTAACACGATGGACATGTACCGGATGAAGCTCAACCCAGCCAAATGTGTCTTCGGGGTCGGAGAAGGGAAGTTCTTGGGGTTCATCGTCAATCAAAGAGGAATTAAGGCCAATCCTGAGAAGATAAAGGCCCTCTTAGAAATGAAGACCCCCAGGACCATTAAATACGTTCAGAGGCTCATAGGGCGAGTGGATGCTTTGAATAGGTTCGTATCCAGAGCCACAGACAAGTGTCTACCGTTCTTCAAAATTCTCAAATAAGCATTTAAATGGAATGAAGAGTGTGGCCAGGCTTTCAAAGAACTAAAGTCATACCTAGGGTCTCCCTTGATATTGTTATGACCAGGGTGAACGATTATACGTGTACCTAGCCATCTCAGAGTCAGCCATCAGCGCAGCCATTATAAGAGAAGAAAATGGGGTGTAAAAGCCTGTGTATTTCAACAGTACCACACTCCAAGGGGCAGAGAAAAGATACCCTAGGATGGAGAAGTTAGCCTATGCCTTGATCCATGCATCAAGAAAGATGAAGCCGTACTTCCAGTCCCATACAATGGTCATCCTCACTGACTCTCCTCTTAGGAAGGTCATACACAAGCCAAAAAAATCAGGGAGGCTAATGGCCTAGGCTATAGAGTTGGGAGAGTTTGAAATTGTGTATCAACCTAGGGTGGCCATCAAGGGGCAAGCATTAGCAGATTTCATGGCTAAATTTACTTAGGAAGAGGATGAGGCTGAAGATGAGAACCTCGAGAAAATAAATACCCAACAAGGCTATATTGTTGACCCATCCACTGATAATGCTGAGACAAGCACTGCTAGAGAAAAAGTTATCAAAAATGAGGAGAGAAGATATCTCTTTAGACAGGGATCCCTCACAGAGGGAAATTTCTTAGGAGAACAGGCCGTATGGAACCTCTTCATTGACGGGTCCTCTTGTGAGAGTAGAAGTGGGGCTGGATTAATAGTATCAGTGCCTGACGGCACAGACATTAAGTACGCCCTGAGGTTTAGCTTCAAAGCCTCCAATAACGAGTCTAAATATGAGGCCCTGATAGCAGGCCTCTCCTTGGCTAGGTCTCTTAGTATCGGCCAGATCTCTTAGTATCGGCCAGATCTTGGTCCATAGTGATTCAAGACTGGTAGTGAATCAGATACTAGGAGCATACGAGGCCAAAGATGAGAGAATGACAAAATATCTTGAAAGAGTAAAATCACTATTGAAGGGCTTCAGAGAAGTAAAGTTCAAGAGGATACCTAGGATGGATAATGGTCGAGCCGATGCACTTGCTAGGCTAGCCTCAGCAATTAGGACATATATTAGGAGGACAGTCCCAGTGGAAATCTTGCTTCAACCAATGATTGAAGATGCAGACGGAACACTTGGCACTTACTTAAACATTAGCAGGTAAGCTTCATGGATGGACCCTCTGATTAGATACGTTAAAGAGGAGAATATGATGAAAGAAAAATAAGAAAGGAAGAAGCTGAGATACAGAGCTGCGAAGTTCACCGTCATCGGAGACACCTTGTAAAAAAAGGGGTTCTTGCTCCCTTTACTCAGATGTGTGCACCCGACTAAAGTCCCCCACATCTTACAAGATGTGCACGAGGGGTCTTGTTTGAGCCATATTGGGTTAGGTCATTAGCAAAGAGGATAGTCACCCAGGGATACTAATGGCTGACCTTAGGGAAGGATGCTCCGGCATACGTTAAGAAGTGCGATAAATGTCAAACGTTCGCTACCTTACCTCATCAGTCCCATTAGCCTCTTACCTCCATCACGTCCCCATGGCCATTCGCAGTATGGGGAATCGATTTGGTAAAATCCTTGTCTAAGGCCGTCAATAACAATTAGTACTTGGTCGTAGCAATTTACTATTTCTCAAAGTGGGTTGAGGCAGAGCCGATGGTCACAATTATTGAGTAGAAGAACTTCCAGTTCATCTGGAAAAACATTATATGCATATATGGTCTCCCCAACACGCTCATCTCAGATAACGGTACTCAATTCAAGAATGTATCCCTGGAGAAATACTGCGAAAGAGTGGGGGTCAAACAGTTCTTCTCTACCCCAGGACGACCTCAGGCTAATGGGAAAACTGAAGTTACAAACAGAAAAATCCTAGACGGGATCAAGAAAAAACTGGCAGAGACAAAAGAAAGATGGGTTGAGGAGTTATATGCTTTACTTTGGGTCTATAGGACGACGACCAAGACTCCTACCGGGGAAACCCCGTTCATGCTAGTGTATGGCTCAGAAGCCATCATCCCCACCGAGATTGGGTTTCCTACTCACAGATTCCAAATGTATGACCCCTAGAGAAATATGAAAGAAGGGAGACTTGATCTAGACTTGGTCGAGGAGAGAAGAGAAGACGATGAGATAAGACAAGAAACCTATCAACAGAGGACTGCCAGGTTTTATAACCAGAGGGTGAAGAAAAGGCCAATCGCTGTGGGGGACCTAGTCCTAAAAAAGACATGGCAGAAACCTAACAAGCTCCACCCAAATTGGCATGGCCCATATAGGGTCATTGATGAAGTTGTCACTGGAACCTATAGACTAGAGAACCTTGAAGGGGAACCCTTTTCCAACCCCTAGAATGCAGATCATTTGAAGAAATACTATCAATAATATTGTAATGTCCTATCGGACCACAATTGTAATGAATGTGTTTCTCCAACAGAACACTTGATGTTAATGAGAATATTATATTGACCCCTCATCTTGTGTTTGTTAATTTTGGTATGATTGGGGTAATTCCTAATAAATTCCCTCGGCTATGATGAGGATGAATGGTAGGGACGACCCTCCTTTCACTCTCAAGAAAGATAAGGGGCGATATATATTAAACACCCTTAATTTGGTGGAAATCCCCTCGGCTATGATGAGAATGAATGGTAGGGACGACCCTCATTTCACTCTCAAGAAAGATGAGTGGGGATATATATTAAACACCATTAATTTGGTGGAAACCACCCTCGACTATGATGAGGGTGAATGGTAGGGACGACCCTCTATTCACTCTTAAGAAAGACGAGGGGGGACTCGTATTTTAAAAACCATTAGTTTGGTGGAAACCACCCTCGGCTAGGATAAGGGTGAATGGTAGGGACGACCCTCCATTCACTCTCAAGAAAGACGAGGGGGGACATATATTTTAAAACCATTAATTTGGTGGAAACCACCCTCGGCTAAGATGAGGGTCAATGGTAGGGATGACCCTCCATTCACTCTCAAGAAATATGAGGGGGGACTCATATTTTAAAAACAACATTAGTTTGGTGGAAAACATCATCGGCTAGGATGAGGGTGAATGGTAGGGACGACCCTCTACTCACTCTCAAGAAAGATGAGGGGGATTTGCTATTTAAAAACATCAATAATTTGGTGGATAACCACCCTCGGCTAGGATGAGGGTGAATGGTAGGGACGACCCTCCATTCACTCTCAAGAAAGACGAGGGGGACTCTTATTTTAAAACCAATATTTGGTGGAAACCACCCTCGGCTAAGATGAGGGTGAATGGTAGGTATGACCCTCCATTCACTCTCAAGAAAGACGAGGGGGACATATATTTTAAAACCATTAAATTGGTGGGTATCAATCCTCGGCTATGATGAGGGTGAATGGTGGGGACGACCCCCATTCACTCTCAAGAAAGACGAGGGAAGACTTTGAAGATGGTTAATAAAAATATCATAGCCAAGACAAATCATAAAAGAGGAAAATATAGAACGCAAGAAGAGAGCAATTCCACTATAAAATTAAGTGTTACAAATGTTTGTCCAAAAAATAAAATACAAAAATATTTTTTACAAACAGAGGGTGTGGACCACAGATGGCCACCCTATTGAGCAACGTCAGAAGGTCGGGCTTTAACATCAACAAGAGGCGTATCTTCGATGATCAAGACGGAGGGTCGATCCTCAAATGTCTTGGTACGTTCGACATGCACTTGGAACTCAACATGGGCTAGAGCCTCGGCAATAAGGGGGTCGTCCAACTCCACTGCTTCCAGAGAGGGGCAGACAGACGATACGACATCAGCAAACTTCAAGACGACCCATCAACAGGCCATCTTGATTCCCCTCTCCAAGTATTCAAGACCTAAGCCTTGAAACTCGTCTGAGAGTTTTAAGCCTCCACTGCATCGACCTCGGCCTTCTTCACTGACTCTGCGATTTGTCTTGAATTGAACCCACTGATTGTTCAAGGCCTCTTCATTTTCTTTGATGAGGTTGTCCTTCACCCTTAGGTCGGCCTCATGCTACTTTACCAACTCATCCAAGACCCTTGCATGCTCGATCCTTGCACCCTCCAGCTCAGCCTTGACAGTCTCCAGCTCGATCTTCAAGTCGTCCTCATGCTGAATAACTCTCTCGGCCTCATGGAACTTCTGCTGGTTTGCTTCCATCCACTTAGTGGTAGATGTGAAGGTGAAGACAGACTTTAAAATGATAAGCTCATATTAAAAGGCCAAGGGAATAGTTTTAAAAAATATTTATGAATCAAAGGATGAGTTGAAGGAAATACCTGAGCCAGAGTATGGAGACCGTAGTCGTAAACCTAAGTCGGGGGCATCTTTGACAGGAATTCATAATTTGTGGACGAGGATGCCGAAAACATATAGGCCTTGGCTGCCCTCAAGTTGGCTATGAGGGAAGAGGTTTTAACCCTCAGAAAGGTTAGATTCTGAGCCCAGTTGGCGCCCAGGCTTGAAGAGGAGCTGGACCCCTCAGTGTGTGTCTGAGGGACCTCTACCCTCGCACTCGTCTGAGAATGAGACTGAGAGCCAACAAGGACCTCGGGCTCCTTTAATTTATGAGTATTAATGGTCGGCTCCACCTGTGTCGACCCCACGACCTTTATCTTTTTAGGAGGCTGCTGAGGCTCTTTGCCTTTCCTCTTGCCTAGGCCAGACATCAAACTAGGGGCAGTCATTTCCCAGAGTTGATCAGATAAGTTTGCAGGCTGACTTGAAAAAGGAGATGATACATAAAAAACAAGCAGTAACAATGAGGGAAAAGAAGAAAATAAAAATGGAGTAAAAATCAACTCACATAATTCAGTTAGGGGGCTGACCCTCAGAATAACTTCTTTGAGGAAATGAGGGGTCATCAAATCTTCAAATTTGGCAAGTTCACCCTCTTTCCCTTGTTCCCTCAGATAGTCAACAATGTCCCTTTTATCCAAGCTGAGTCTAGGGTCTGACCGTGCTTTCATTGAAGGGTTGTACCATGACTTTGGAACCCTCGAACTGTCTTCTAAAGGCTCTACCCCGACAGGGAATTCCCAATCCACAGAGACAAAGAAAAAACTCTTCTTCCAATCATGGTTGGAAGTCTGTGCCACGTGAAGAAGTTTTTTATCGGACTTCCTCGCCCCTAGATGAAAATACCCAAGTTACTTGGATGAGGAAGTGATATTATACAAGGCTATGAATTAATCAGCCGAGGGATCATCGATGAAAGTGTTCTTCCAGATGGAGACATAGTCGAGGATGGTTCTTCAGGAGTTTGGAGGAAGTTGAGAAGGAGAAACCCAAAAGGCAGAAAGAATATCGACTACTATAGGGTGAAGAAGAAACCTAACACCTACCCTGAGCATGTGCTCATAAATAACAACTTTGCCCTCATTCCCCTGGAAGACCCTTTCATCTGCATTTGGGACCCTCATATTAACGTTGGGGATTATACCAAAGATGTGCCTCCACAGTAAGAGGCCACGATCCCTAACAGATGAGACATAGGCCGAGGCACTAGAAGTGTCAACTTGATTAGTATCAGAATTCTCACTATCATCCGCAGACCCCTCGTCCCCAGATCTCTCAGCCCCATCCCCTGTCGGTGGGCCATCTGGAAAGGCCACTTGGAAGGCAAGAAGGGACAGGTCATTCACAGGGATAACCTCTGAATGAACCGTACCCTCGGCCTGTCAGCTTGGGCTAAGTGTAGATGTCTCTCCTCTACCATAAGGCCCAGCGCCCGTTGCTGACGATGCTCTCTCGTTCATCTCTCTCTCGTGTGTCTGAGACTCGATTGGACGACAGGAAGAGCCGAAGGGCTCATATGGTAAAATTATAACTAAAGTAATGGGGAAGATGGGTCGTACCCAATTAGGGTCGGCCCCTCGTCTTCGCTCGTTCTCTTCCTCTATTTGCCTAATCTCTGCAAAGAATTTCTCCCTCAAAGTTAGAAACTCATCGGCTAAACCATAGAGTCTCATGAACATTAAAAGAGGAACCCTACATTTAGGGAATTTATTCAAACTAACTACAAACAAGATCACAGTTTGACCAAATTGACTTTTTAATCAAACCTAAGGAAATAAAGGGTTTTGTGGGTGAACACTCAAGAACAAGGGAAACGCAGTTCACCAGAGAAGAACGCCGTAGATTAATAGGAAAGCCCAAGAAGTGCCACAAAGAAGCACTAAACCACCACAAAAAGGTGGAGGAAGAACCCTAAGGAGCCTAAAACCTAATATTCTGTCCAATAACCGCCACAGCAGGGCAGGTTCACACGCCGAAAAAGTAAAGTAACCAAGAAAAATCAAAAAGGAATCCCAATGCAAAAACAAGTTAGAATGGAAGATAAAAAGGGAACTTAAGGCAAAAAAAATACCTAATGATGAAGACGAAGACTGAGCGAAGCCTGAGACACAGAAGAAAAGGCAAAAATGGCGGTTTTAACTGCTAAGGTGCTACGGAGAGAAAGCTTACGCACGAAGAAGAAGAAGAAGAAGAAGAAGAAATGATTGTTTGAAAAATCATTTAAATACTTTGTTGCTAGTGGGCCCATTAACCAAGGAAGTGTATATCCCATGAGGAGAGGCATCATTAGGGCATAAAGTCCCAAGCTGAGTGTGCAGCTGCCACATCTGGGAAACATAAACGATGATGGACACCTGACAATATGTCAATCAACTTGATAGATGCCACCGATCCACCTGACCACTCTGTTGGAATTCAAAGGAAACAACATCCCTCATCCATCTCAACAACATCGATGGCTAAGGGCTACATGTGATTGGTATACCAAAATATACCATCGATTAGGCTGAGGGTATCCTCACCCAGGATGAGGGTTCAAAAACTACTGTATAAGGGGTCTTCTCAGGGTGACGAGATGACCCTACAATAGGCCGACCCCTCATCATGGACCAAACGACCCTATAAGGGGCCGACCCCTTATCATGGATCAGACGACCCTATAAGGGGCCGATCCCTGATCATGGACCAAACGACCCTATAAGGGGATGACCCCTGATCATGGACCAGACGACCCTATAAGGGGTCGACCCCTCATTATGGACCAGACAACCCTATAAGGGGCCGACCCCTCATCATGGAATAGATGACCCTATAAGGGGTCAACCCCTCATCACATGCCATACGACCCTATGAGGGGATGACAAGATGAGGCCCACATCCAGTCGGACCCAATGCCAGCATCAACTTTAGCCTAGGCCTGGCATTCTAGGCCAAGGGTGACATCATCACAACACATGATTTAGGAGATGCGTGGAACAGTGCGCGTGGGACTCGGGACTCATATAGCACATGGACTAGACCGTTATAACAATATCATCCCCTCATATGAGGGAATATTATGTCATTATTAATTGCAAGTGGCACATCAAGGTGTCAGTAGGGGATTGTCTAGATCATCATTCACATGCACCATGCATGCTTGGGGGCAACACTACTCCCCCAAAGCCCTATATATACTTGTCATCTTCAACCTTGTAAAAGGATTGAGAATTGTAACCCTAGTAAAAACTCTGCTTATGCACACAGTAGAGAGAGAGTAAGCTTATGAGCATTGTATCCAAGGCCATTAGTGCCCATATTTAGTGGATCACACACTCACAATGGATGTAGGTCTGATTGGCTGAACCACTATACATCATTATCTTCATTCCTCTTATACTCATCCCCTTCTATATACTTATACACATACAACTCTATTGCTGCCATTGTTATTACTGTTTGACCTCATCATCTATTATCCGGTGGAGCTAAATCTTAGCATCATCAAGAGTGACCTTGAATTAACTGGTTACATATGGGTTATTTTACCGAGGATCTTCCTTTGTGGTAAGCCTTATGATAGTCTGAGAAGGGACCTCATAGACATGGTTGTTCTCATGTCATTTGGGGTGAAGATTCGTCTTGCCACCATTACTCTTAGTTCTGTGCATACTTGTCTCGATTGGGTGCAGTCTGACTCTATCAGATAAATTGGAAGGCCTAATTTTTCAAGTTGCGCGAATTATGTTCTTCTTATAGCTTATATGTTAGGTTTCCAGATTATACCCCCAACTTTTTTTCTTTTTACTTCCCATGTCATCAAGGTACCTCACTTTTTGGCCTGGAACCACAAGCAATCGAAGAATCCTTTCCACACTTTGATAGATAATTTCAAGTCTTTCATACTTCTCCCTATGCTAGTGTTAGCCAATTTTTTTCCAATAATTTCGTTGAGAAAGACCCTCGACTAGTTACAGCGATCGATGAGGCTTATGCCCTCAAATTCCCTTCTTCCAACATTCTCCTGGTTCTCACCCCTTTTTATCTCCCTTCTTACACTTAGTGGACTTCCCAATGCTCAGTGTATTCACCTCATCGAGAGGCCATAAAATTTAGCTATAACCAAAGTGTGCCTCTTCTTAATCACAAAACAATCGACAAATATGCCAATTTCTGCCTAGACTGTGGGAATTTTCTCATAAAGACAGTTGTAACGTTGTCCTACCATGTCCAAGGCTAACTAATAATTCCCCCCAAAGGAACTCGAGGGAGAATGTCCCCTGCTTATCTTAATGTCTTTTAGCCCAACCAGTTGGGAAGGTTCTAATAAGATGTTGATCGCCAACCCATCTATCCATATGTAGAACGGGTTCCCCCAACAGAGTTGGGACTAAGGAAATATTCTACCAGTTAGTCCCAATTCCCTTAGAGAACAATAAATAACATAATGCCTGACGAGCTTCCTTCCTTGGCCTTATGGAAGAGGCTATTCTACAGAAAAAGAAAGGAGCCTTCACATCTCAAGTTGCTGAGGAGGGTGAAGATGTCTTTACCCCTTCTCGGCCTACTGCTGAAGATGAGACACCTCCTGGCCCTTTAGCTATGTTAGCTGTGAAGGCCAAGAAAAAACATCCAAAGAAGAATAAGTCTGCTCCCCCAGGTTCTCAGAAGGTCTCTCTTCCTAGAGCAGGTATTGATCCCCAGTTAGTGGACAAGTACTTCAACTTAATAGATGACTTAAGAAGTAAGTGAAATTAAGGTTTATCAGCTTCCAGAGTTGTTATTGAATAGAAAATGGTATCTAAAGGCTTTTACTTCACTCCCCCAAATAACATTGGTGGCAGGAAGAGGACAAGATGAGGTTTAAGGGTCCCTCGCCCTACCATGGAAGAGGTTAAATAAGTTGAGGAAACTGAAATGGTCTGGGAAGTTGAAGAAGCTGCTCTAATAGAGGAATTAGACACAAAAATGCCATTTTTTTATTATAGTGTAACCAGACTTGAGATGGGACTTCTACATAAGAAAATACATTTTGGATATCTTCCTCTTTTGCATTAGAACAACAATTTAATTTAGAAGGGCCCCTTATACCTAATATTTTAATAGCAGAATCGATAGGGACAATGTCTCTAAGAATTTTCCATAGAAGAATAAATGATATTTAGTGGGGATAGATGAGTGTCAGAGGAAATATTGAGACCATGAGGTGGGTTTATGAAATCTAGTAAGATTCCAAGCAGAGGTATGGAGAAAACACCGACTTATCAGCCTTCCAAAAAAGGATATCCTCTGAATTTGTAAGAATACGGGAAGTTATGATAACGAGAGAGGTTTGGTGATCAAAAAGAGAGAAAATTTTAGAAGAATCCCAAAGACCATGAGAATTAAATAGAGAATTGACTTGCATACTACTAGAGCATCCTAAATCAACCAGTAGCCGTGAGTGAAGCCAATTATCCCATGCAATATTATAATTACCTTTTCCAACTAACCAAATTAGATTATTTTCCACATCTGTTTTGCTTCTGATCATTCTTCTCCAAATTTTTGAACCTGAAATGGAGGTAATATCAACGGGATGATTACTTCTGCAGTATTTGTCGTACATAAAAGAGGACCACATAGATTTTTTAGTTCTGAAATTCCACCAAAGCTTCAAACCAAAACATCTTTTTATATCCCAAATAGATCTAATACCAAGACCGCCTTCATTTCTGGGAGTACATACATCAGACTATTTCCTCCAATGATATTTCTATTTATCCTCACTGCTACCCCAAAAGATGTTTTAAATTAATTTTTCAATACTTTCCATAACTTTTTTGTGAGGATCAAGAGCAACTAGGGTGTATATAGGCATAATGTTTAGAACATGTTGAATAAGAATAAGCTTTTAGACCTCCAAGAGAAGTTTTCCTTGCTAACTTGCAATTTTACTTATGATCTTAAGAATTAATGGGTCAAAAACAGAACTATGCTTTCTTCCATAAAATATTGGACAATCTAAGTAAATAGGTTAAGCGGTGCTGAAAGATATGCCTATACAGTTGGATATAATAGTATTCCTAGAAGGAGGAATGTATTTAGACCCATAGATAAAGCTTTTAGCCTTGTTCACTAGTTGGCCCATGCAAGCTTCTTAGTTGTTGAGGATAATTCTGACTTTCTTGATTAATTTCAGATGTCCAGAAGAGAATAACCAAAGATCATGAGAATAAGAGAGATGGGAGATGATTAGACATGATATAAGAGTAGTTTATGGAGTGAATGAAGGATATTGAGCACAAATATTAAGGTTTCTTGAGAGAATTTATGCAAAAATAGTGAATAGACTTGGGGAAAGGGGATACCCTTGTCTAAGATATTTATACTTTTCATCTGCATTCTCTTTCTTATGCTTTGATTATTGTATGAAGATTAGTGAGTTTTGCGACGCTCTTATTACTGAGAGAAAGTAAGTGCTAAAATAAGAAGTAGGCGCAATTCCTCAAACCCCAACTCTTTCTTCATCACTCGATATCCCTGTACCACCGGCAATTGTCGCGAACATACCATTGGTAATGGTGGATTACCCCTTCGGGGCAGCTGGTGGGTTTTTATCTCAATGGGTCAATGAGTAGTGGTTATGGACCTGAATCTTCTTTCTTTCACAATTGGGCAACGCTTGGTTGAGACTATGAAGGATGTTATAGAAGAGGAGGTGCAATAACCTAGAACTGTTGAACCAACTCCTTTAGTGAGTTTTGTTGTTTAGTGACGGGTAAGCTTTAACCTTGTATTGTTGAGTTAGATATTTAATTACCCCTTTGTCTTTCTTATTTTTTCAGGTTGTACCTTTCGAGGAAGCTCATATCAATACTTTCAGGGCCCTTATAATTGACCTCACCATCCAACAATTAATGAACAAATATTGGTGAACCTATCTGGGGCCTCCATTCTGGAAAATGGAGAATCTACTGAGACTGAAAGAGCCGAGTATGTTCTAAAGGTAGAGTAAGGTGAAGGAATTAAGGAGGTTGAGACGGCTGAGGAAGTTGTTGAAGTCCTATCCTAGCACCTATCGTTGAGCAGACTGTTGTGCTATCTTCTTAAAAAGAGGTATACTTTCATCTTTTTTTTCCTTTGTCTTAGGATAAGTGTTAGTTTCACCCTTTAAAAAATTATTTGTTCCATTTTTCCAAGACAGATGATAAAATCATACTTATCCAGAGTACGTATTTGAGTAACCTTAAAGGTCCTTCAAGTAAACTTGGGTTTGAATAACCACAAATACCAAGTATACCCAAATTACTTGTTCGACCAACCTTAAAAGGTCCTTAAGGTAACTTGAGGATTTAAACCAACATATTTTGCAAGTGTGCCCAATTTACATAGTCGAGTAGCCATAAAGGTCCTTTAAGTAAATTGGGATGTTAAATGTGCCCAGACTTCAGAGCCTTTAAGCGTGCCTAATTTACTTAGTCGAGCAATCATAAAGGTACTTTAAGTAAATCAGGACTTTAAGAGTGCCTAATTTACTTAGTCGAGCGACCATAAAAGTCCTTTAAGTAAATTGGGACTTTAAGCGTTCCCAGAAAGCAAGGACTATAAGTGTGCCCAATTTAACTTAGTCTAGCAGCCATAAAGGTCCTTTAAGTAAATTGGAACTTTAAGCGTGGCCAGAAAGTAGGGACTTTAAGCATAACCAATTTACCTTAGTTGAGAAACCGTAAAGGTCCTTGAAGTAAATTGGGACTTTAAGCGTGACCAGAAAGTAGGGACTTTAAGCGTGCCCAATATACTTAGTCGAGCAACCATAAAGGTCCTTTAAGTAAATTGGGACTTTAAGCGTGCCCAATTACTTAGTCGAGCAACTATAAAGGTCCTTTAAGTAAATTAGGACTTTAAGCTTGCCCAAAAATCATGAACTTTAAGCGTGCCTAATTTATTTACTCGAGCAACCATAAAGGTCCTTTAAGTAAATTGGGACTTTAAACATGCCCAAAAATCAGGGCCTTTTGAACAAATTCCAGGCCAACATTTTTCTCTTCTCTAACTTTGATTCTTTTTTCTTTCTTTCAGGTTGAGGTCGAGCAACCCGTCACTATGGATGAGCCTGCACTAACAATTGAACAAGTGCCTTAGGAGGGATCCCGCGAGGAGGATGTTGTAGATTATGTGGAAGTTGGGGACTTTATTGATCAAAGTGTCCTTCCCTTTGTGGCCCAGTTATTGAGGAAGCTAGTCGAGCCATCACGACCATGTTTTAAGAAGATGATAGGGCCTTAAACACTGTTCTTCCTTATGTGAGAAATAGTGACTTTAGCGTACATGTTCCTGAGGTTGCCCCTACTAAGCTTGTGAGGTAGGCTCTTTGAGATTTCCCCCAAATCATGACAACTCTCCACTGTGATTTGCTCGAGTAGTTATTAGATCGTCATCCTTTTACCTTCAATTCTCACTGTATCCAACCTTTGCTTGTGATGATGGCCAGCAGGATACATGGTTTTGCCATCATCTCGAGTGAGGTTCTAAGTACCCCATTACAATCGCTGGGTCCCTCAAAGATCAAGGAGCTAATGGGTAAGATCAATATGCTCGTGGACGATGGGTTTTTACTAACTTAGTTGATCGATTTGCTTAGAGCATTCAAGAAGGCTGACCTACATGCTATCTACAATAAACTTCAAGTTAATAATCTCTCCCAAGATGCCATTGCTTAAGAAATAAAAAGTCTGAACCCAAATACTATCAATGTAGAAGAGTAGGTAACGACTGTCCGGGGAAGCCTTGGCCAATGCTGAGGCAGAGTTGGATAAACTTCAGTGAAATAGGGATCAACATGAGAAGGACATGGTGAACTTGGCCAATGAGCAGACTCTTCTGGAGTCTGTTTTGCCCTATCACCACCACAAGTTGATTGATTCAACCAACTTGTGGTTTATTATAGACGACCCTAGTGAATACTTAGTTTTTCGTTTGCATTTTGTTTTCTTTTGTCCCTTCTTTGTAATTTTAGGCAGAAGATCCTCCTACCTTATACTTTAACTTTTCATGATATGAATGGAAGTGTTTACTTAACCTTTTCTTGCATTTGTGCTCATAAAAAAAATATTACACTTGACTAATTCATCACGCAAGATCCTTGTATTATAAAAAATCATATATTTTGCTAAGTTGTGAGATCAACATCTCAACCAACTTTGAGAATTAGGAACATAAACAAAAGAGTACAAAGGAAAAAAAATCAATGGATAGATAGCGGAATGTTTCATATGTGATAGATTTTCAGCCACTTATTGTTGAGCTTGAATGTCACTTCATCTTCCATATTTGAGATCTCACAATAACTCGAGTCATGTACCTTACGCACGATATATGGGCCTTCCTAATTAGCTTCAAACTTAGGTAGTTGGAGACCTCGCATGCGTCTTGTGCAAACCTTCAAAACCAAATCTCCTTCCTTGAACTTCCTTGCTCTCACCATTTGATCATAGGACTTGGAAAACTGTTTTCTATACATCTCAAATTACATCCTTACATTATCCCTGTGCTCATCAAGTTCCTCGAGATACACTTGTTTTCTTTAAAGGAACATTCTATTATGTAAGTTATATCAGGAATAAGGTGTTTCTAACTCAACTAGTAGGATTGCCTCAACTCCATATACCAAGGAAAAAGGAGTATAGCCTATATGTTTCCTTTTTGTTGTTTTTAAGCCCATAAAACCTCTAGTATCTTTCCATCTTAAGTCTTAGGAAAATCCTCCAGCATCTTTGCTAGAATGTTTACCAAAGTCTTGTTGGTAGCCTCCTCCTTCCCATTTTACGTTGGGTATGCCATAGTTGATTTGTGGTGAATAATGGAGTACTTTTCTGTAAGTAAGCTCACCTCATTGTTCATGAATAGGGTGCCATTATCTAAGAAGAAGAACTTTGGAATGCCAAATCGACAAATGATATTCCTTTATGTAGCGAACAACCACTGCTGTTGTATCCTTCTTTAATGGTATGGCCTCTTCCCACTTAGTAAAACACTCAGTGGCAATAAGGATCCAGATTTTACCCTTGGAGGAGGGGTTAATTGCCACTACCAGATTTAACGCCCAAGTATGGAAAAAGAAAGGAGTGGAGAGGGAGTGCAAGTCCACCGAAGGGGTGCGGATCATATTCCTGTGAAGCTGGAAAGCTTTGCATTTTTAAACAAATTCTGCAGATTCTTTCTCCATAGTTGGACAAAAGTATCGCAAGATCATGAGTTGATCATAGAGTTTTGCCCATCTAATATAACCTGGCTCATGAGATTGTTTCAAGACCTCATTTTCTTCTTCCAACCTTATGCACCTCAACAGTCGATCATGATAACCCATTCGATAAAGTTGGCCATCTTGAGTGTAATATTTGTATATTCTCCTCTTAAGCCTTGTAGCATCATCTTTGTCTACTGGAACGACCCCATCTACTAGCATATCAATGTATGGTTGCCTCCAGTCAAATGGTTTTTTAAGGAAGTTGTACTCAGCAGCCTGGTAATATAAATAGTACTTACTTTAACTTATTTGTACCATCGTAGCGTCTTGCATCATCGTAGGCTAAAAATAACCTGCTCTTTGGACTCTCCGATATACAGGAATTTTTGTGGTCTCACAGCTATTTTCATAAGCTTATTTCAATCTCCTTTCGACTTCCTTAGGGTCCACATACCTTGATAACCATCCTCCTTTATTTTTATAATATAAGTTCCAGTAGTGGAAAAATATTATGCAAGTTCACCAGACTCATTGGTCCTTCCCCCACATCAAGTTGCTTCCTTATCTTGCCTCTCCAATCATTGATGTCATCTGTGGGTAACATTTCAGCTATTATGGAGGGAGCTGTCCTCCTGGTGATTCAAATCAATATTGAATCCCCTTCGATGGAAATTTTTTGGGAAATTATGGCATGGGATTCAACATGTTCGTTCATTGTTCAGGGGTGCCTCCTTATTTTCACCTTATGGAACTGGTCAAGCAACCTCTAGATGATCATTCCGTATGGTGCCAAGCCCATGTGATTTAGGGCATACTCTCCATTCATTGGCTTCACTACCAAGTTGGAATCCCCTTTTATTGTAAGTATCTGGATTCCCGTTCTCAGAGCTTCCTACAACCCCAATACCAGATCCTCATACTTAGGGGTGGTAATTCGGGTAAATGGGTCGTGTTTCGGGCTGACACGACAAGGTTTTTTCGGACACGAACACGACACGACACGACACGAATTCATGTTTTTTTAGTTGACATGAACACGATCCAAATAAAAAACAACATGGCAAGACATGACACAATTACCAGAATTTCATAAATTTCATGCCTAAAAACACAATAACACGACACGACACGACTAATAATTCAGACACGAACATGACATGACACGACTACGTGTAAAAAAAACACGACACGAACATGACATTTCGTGTCAATTTTGGGTCAATTTTCTGTCAGTCCGTATCATTTTTTCGTGTCGTTTCTAAAATTTCCACCCCTACTCATACTCAGCTTCATTATTTAAATAGATAAAGTTCAACTTGAAGGACAGTTGAACTTCTTCTCCTCCTTTACTCAGGATCACTCCTTCTCCTCCTTTGCTTGCGATCGAGGAACCATCAAAATCCATACTCCATCCCACTAAGTTGGCTTCTATGTAATTGGATTGAAGATTAATGCTCGAAAGTTTTTCGTGTGGTGGCTCGAAGGTCCTAAATGGGAATATGGACAATAAATCTTTGTAGGCTTAGCTTTTGATGGCCTGAGGTACCACACACTTAAGATCATACTTTGAAATTATTAAAAACCATCTGACTGCCCTTCTAATTATTATAGTTATAGCAAGAAAAAACTTTATAGAGTCACACCTAGTTACAATTTGAACCGTAAAAGATAACATGTAGTGCCTAAGTTTTTATGTGACAAATATAAGGGCTGAACAATGCCTCTCAATACTTGTATATTTGGTCTCAGGCCCATTTATATGCATCTTAGAAAATATACAAGTGTTTCTATACAATCTACCTCTTGAGGTAACAATGCTATGATTGACCTCTCTATGGAAGTGAGGTAGAGTTGCAAAGGAATACCTACCTTTCGAGGAGTCATGCTTTTGGCAGATGTGAGGAGTTTATTCAACTTGTTCAGAGCTTCTTGATGTGGTTTTTCCCAAGTAAACTTGATCCCCTTTCATAGTAGCTCCATCAGTGGATGAGTAACCTCAACAAGACCAGGTATAAACCTTCTTAAGTAGGAGACTTTACCAAAGAAGCTCTTCAACTCTTTCGTAGACTTAGGCTGTGGCATGTTGAGAATGGCCTTTCGCTTATCCAAGTCTATTTGCACACCTTGTCTATTTACCATAAACTCGAGAAACTTTTTACTTGTTACCCCAAAGGCATACTTAAGGGGGTTCATCTTTAATTTATATTTCTTGCATCTTGTGAACACCTTCCTCAAATCTGTCAAGTGAACTACCTCCTTCTTGGATTTTATTACCAGACTATCCACATAGAATTCCATAATCTCATGTGAGAGATAATTAAATATAGCCATCATAGTCCTCTGGTAAGTGTCACCTTTATTCTTTAATCCAAAAGGCATAACTGTGTACATAAAGCTACCTAATGGAGTGTGAAAGACAATCTTTTCAGCATAATATGGGTCCATGTTTATCTGGTTGTACCCCACATAGCCATCCATGAAGCTATACATCTCATGCCCCGAAGTTGCATTTATCAAGCTATCAATGGAAGGCAATGGGAACTCATATTTTAGGCAGGTCCTATTTAAGTCCCTAAAGTCCACACAAATCCTAATTTGATTTTTGTCTTTCTTCCCAATCGGCACAATGCTAGACAACCAAATAGGATGTTGTATTGGGAAAATTAAACCTACTATGAGCAAACTTTGAACTTCCGCCTTTATCTTCAAATCTAGGTCTGCCATGTACGTCTGGGTGGCTTGCTTGACCCGAATTGCTGAAGACATCACGTTTAACCTGTGCTAGCTCACCTCCTTATCAACCCCTAACATCTTTGTGTACCTCCAAGCGTAAACATGTTTCAACTCTCGCATCACCTATACCAGGGCCTCCTTCAACGTACTATCAAGGTCTTTTGAAATGAATATTGGCCTAGGGTCATCACCTTCCTCTTCCAGGTTCATCTGCTCCAGTTCTTGTATCCGAGGCTTCGACCTGTCTTTCATACACTAAGGATCTTCCTCCACTTCTTCCACAAACTCTTGGATGTTGGAGTTTTCAATCACCAAACATTGACCTTGGTTATCCACCGATAAGCACTCATAAACTGGGCCAGCTTCATCATTCAGGCCTTTGACCCTGATCATACCTCCATAACTTGTAGATAATTTTATCGTTGGGTAACACCACCCTTTTGCATTAATTAGGGTTTTCCTCCCTGTATGATCTCCTTCGGATATTTTTTTTTCTAACTCTCCTACTGAGAACACTCTATTGTTGAACGTGGTGTTTGATTGGGGCAATACGTGGTATCATTTGATCGCATAGCTGCCTTGACAGGCTTTAGGGTTTCACTTCTTCCTGATTTATCTCCCCCTCTTCGAAAGCAACCACTAGTTTACACTACAAGAAAAATTATCATTTATGCCAGTTTGAAAATTAACATTGTGCCAGACAAATGTAAAATGACATAAATGATATACATTTATGTCAGTTTGACTTTAAAGATGGATTTTTATTTCAATTTAAATAAAATTGAGATAAGAAAATAAACTATTTATCTCATATTTATATATAGATGACATATATATACTCCTTTGTAGTTTTAGTTATTTTGGAGTTGAGCTAAAAACTGATATAAATGAAAAAAAAGAGGGGTATTTTTTTTCCATTCTCGCTCCCATGGATTGGCTCCATATCAAACTCATTCTCCAAAAAAAGGGTGGCTCTCTAACATCTCTCTCGCACGATCTAGTAGCCACGGTAAATCTATCTCACTCTCTTCCCGTGTACATCTCTCACATCTCCGTCACATATATCACATCTCTCTCGCACGATACACCTCTCTAGGCATCGGCGCCGACGAGGCTCCATCTCCACGACAGGTACAATGAACAACTCACGATTTGTTTTTAAGATTAAATTCCTAGGGTTTCCAGATTGAGTTCTAATTTATGTTTGGTTTGTTCTTGATTTTGTTATTATTTTTGGATTTGAATTTATGTATATATACAGATTGGCCAAATTTGTGTATGTATATGGATTTGCAAGATTTTTTTTGTCTATATTGCGGTTTGTTGATTCTATTTGTGTATGTCTGTATTTGTGTGTGTATCATCCTTGATATTGATTTATTTTTCCAGATTTTGGAGATTAATATAGATTTCATCCTACAGGATAATAGTGCGGTGGGAGTTATTTTTTTATAGATCGATTGAGATGTAAGCTGATAGATAAATTGTGGAGTGTCAATTAGAGAAAATCAATTCTATTATGGTATGTTTTTATATGAGTATCTGCTAAACAATGCAATGTAGATAAAATTATATGAGTATCTGATAAACATTTGCACTGACTAGGTGAAGACGAGGCCAATTCTATTGTGATATGTTTCTATTTGCTCTTAAATATATATTATATTTGTTGGTTTATTTATTTGATTTATAAAACTTCTTAAATTGCAGGGTGCGAGTCTTGCAAATCTAAGTAACACTTGTTTTCTTAATACAATTTTTCAACGCTTCACCCACATGGTGCCACTTGTTCTTGGTCTTCGATCTTGCAATCATGCGATGACTTGTGATAGTAAGATCCTCAATTATGCTTTCTTTTTGGGATAAAATGTGTTTTGTGATTGTCAAATAAGTTGTAATAATTTGCAAACTGTTTTCATAACGTATTATGGGTTTTAATAATTTGCAAACTGTTGTCACAATGTTTATGTTTATTTAGTTGGGCATCAAGACAAGTGCCGCCGACCAAAGCCTCTTTCCTTAATTTTGTATAAAAATTTGCATCCACCAAGTGAGCCCTTCTCGGGCGAACAACTTCTTGGATGCCCGAATGACCACCTCTTTACCCTTGATATTTTCCTTGGCACAATGATGGTAAATGGATGGCACCAACCTATGATTATGCATCCACACTCTTCCCACCAACAACTGATACGATGGTTCACACTCCATTATGTGAACCTTTATGTTGGAAGGGATATTCCCCATAGTAATCCCCACATTAACGTAACCAATGGTTTTCGAAGATTGGTTGTCATACCCCGAGATTGAAAAAATAATTTGAACTATCCTTGTCTCAGTAATATTTTAGGCATAAAAATATCCGATAAGCATGATTTGATGGAAGCTCCTCCATCCAATAAAACACGATTAAAACAACACCCATTCACACTTATTGTAACATAAAGTGACCTGTTATGAGAAAACCTGATTGAACGGTCTACTTCGGAGAAAGTGATCTTTGAGAGGAACCTCCTGACTAGCTTGGCAATGGACCTTTCAATCGCAAGTTTGGAGCCATGTTATTTTTAGTAACCTCCAATAAAATTTTGAGGCACACTCTACCCAAGGATCAACTTGGTCTTCATCTGCATCATAGAATTCCTCCACATCTCTATAAGCATATTCATCGTAGGCGATCACAACGTTCACCATACCTAAAGAACAAGCTTTTATCGACCTGCTCAAATCATCGATTGGCCTCCAATTGTCCACCTTCTCATCATTCATCTTTAACTGAGCCGTCTTGAACACGCACTCTTCCAGAGACTCCTCAAAAGTTTCTTCAAATACCCATTACTCTTTCATTAATTGATCCACCTCCTCATTATAAGGGTTGGCCATGTTTTCCCCATGTTTCGGTAAAGGATTATCATTTACATTAGCCTTGGGCAACTGAATATCCCTTTCCTTGACATGTGTTTCGATGAGCCTTCTCAGCGAAAAACATTTTCTAGTTGGGTGACTTAACTTACTATGAAGCAGGAAATTTTTTGGATTGTTCCCATCATCTCGCGTCGCAGGCTCTGTGATGGAATTAATGGGCCTGCACAGTTTGTTCTAAACCATGTAACCATAGAACTCAAGAGCCTTCTCCACCATGAAAGGTAGCTCAGGAGGATCGTCTTTGCTGTCAAACTTTCTCTTTTTGCTTTTGTCTCTTCCTTTTTGGCCATTGTTTCCACCTCCTTGTCTTCTATCTCCATCACCAGTATAATTCACTCTTAGGGGTACTCTCCTCCCCGAGCTAGTTAATGTCCTCAATATCAAACCCGACAAGGTTGGTGGTGGTAGTGGTTTTACCACCAAGGCAATATTCCTCACAGATCTGAGCAAAAATACAAATGTTCCTTCTTTAGTTTCATTGATTAGATGACATATATACTCAGGTAGCAAACCCTCAGCACAAAATTATAAGAGCTTAGTCTCTCATATTTCCTTTCTCACATATAGAGAGCATTCGTAAAACCTTTTTATGTATGCTACTATATCTTTGCTATGCTTATGTTTCTCTGGCGCCAGGTATGTGAGTGTGAATTCATCTCCTGCAAAAAAAAACATATACATAACTTGGACATGGAGTTTCTCCCAAGTGGCCATGCTTCCTGGTGTGAAGTGAGAATACAAAATATAAGCCTTCTGAGTTAGACATTTTGAAAACTCTCTCAACCTCAGCCTTTTGTCATTGTAGTGGGACCCAAGGTTCTTAATAAACCTTTTCATGTGCTCCTTGGGATTCCCCCCTTTACCTGTGTACTTTTCAAACATAGGTGCGATGTACCCTCCTAGATAGGGTTTACTATTGTACTCCTCTAGGTATGGAGTACAAAAATCATCATATATCGAGGAAACTTATCCTCTAGATTTAGAAGTTTCCATCATCCTCAAGAGTTCTTTTTTATTTACTCGATGCTAGGTGGAGGAGGAATGCATTGTGCATGAGCTACTACTATTGGGAGCATAATTGGTGGCACGATCGGTATGCCACCTCCCGAAGAGGTTACGAAAGCCATTACTGGTACAACCGCATCACTATTGGTGGCTTGAGCAGCTCCCCCACCACAAAGGGGGCAACGTTTGGTAATGCCATTAGTGGGGCAGCATTGTTAGCCGTTATTTGAGCAACTCCCCCTAAAAAAAGGGAGCCTGTAATACTGCGAGTGACATTGTGAAGGAACTAGGCCTCCCTGTGACCCCCCACACCTCCTGATCACTTGGGATCTTGATAAACTCAGCAAAAAGACTCATTAACCCCGCCATTTGAGTCGGGCCTATACCAGCCACCATACTAGCAATACTGGTCATACCAGCAGTGGACAAACTAGGATCTTTTTGGGCCATTCTCGTCCATTTTGAAAAAAATGGTGATATTCGCTTCTCCCTCACGTTGCAAAGCATAAAAATCTATGTTCTTTGCCACATTATCACTTGCCATCTCTCAAAAGAGAATACCTCCCCATCAGAGTCGCCAAGTGTAAGAGGTGGGTTCTTGAAATAAAATTTGTATACAATGAGGTATAAACCCTTATCAAGACGATGATTAGTGTGCACAATCAACTTGGTTGGAGGGAGAGAGAACAAGCACCCTAGCACAATAATGGCAAGGTAGTAACCTAGAAAGCACAATAATTGCTAAGGTAGGTGAATTGGTGGAGACAAAGGAATAATCACACAATAATGAACTCATAACAAACTCTATTGTCTGGGCAAAATCCAACAGCAATTCTAGATATCAAATTGCGATCCTTTGGAATTATTCAATTGGGGAACAAGGTCACTCGAGTGAAATTGCTCGCATTAAATACACATGGCTGTATTTAATGCTAATATTACTATGAAATTAATGCTAAAGATAGTGCATTAAATGCATAAGATATGCTATTTGGGTAGGAACACTGTTTAGGCTATCAAAAGTCTCTTGGCATTAATTAGGATGTGATAGGACAGCACAAAGGTTTATCCTATGATGTCTAAAAGGACAATCGCCTTAAATAAGCTAGTTTTCCTAGGAATAAACCCACTCAAGTGCTACTTTTCTCGAGTTCCTAAAATGTCAGAAGTCATGGCATCATGAAAACTAGTGAATAGTGACATATATGGGTTGAGCTGTCCAATCAACCAAGTGTGGTCTTTCGGATGATGGCTATTCCAGCAACCTGGAACTGTTTTTAAGAGATCCAAAAAATATCTTTAACCAATTATTAAGACTAAGGTTCCTCGAGGGAGGTCCCTTAAAAGATGGTATCTCGAGCATCTATTTAACCGTTCTTGTTCGAACAAAGGTTTTCCCCAAATGTGTTAAACAGGTTGGTATTTCTTACCCAACATTTCCTTATTCCCAATCCTCCAAACTAAATTCGTGTAAGGTACCCCGAATGAGGTTGTTTGACGGAGCATGTAAGCTCTCCCATGTCCTTCGAAGGTACCAATTAACCTTATAAATATTAGAAAGTAGACCTAAATATTTTTAACAAGGAAAGTAAATACAAATACATCATAATCCTTATTACAAATGAGCCATCTTCATCTCTTGACTGAGCTTGATCCTTATGCGAATGACCTTCTTCCTAATAACCTTCTTTGCGGGAGGTCCTTCGAGCGACCTCACTCTTCATTCAACCATTAATACTTCATTTGTATAAGGCTAGTTTGCTAGTCAACCTTGAGCTTAGACCTCTCCCTGCTAACCCCAAGCCCTCTATTTATAGAGGCTGAGAAATGGCGTAGGTAAAAGAGTAATTATCCAAGCAATAAGGGAAAAAAGGTAAACAACTATGGGAATCAAATGGCAGTTTAGACATCACAGAAAATAGGGGTCGGTGAGGGCAAATACATAAAAAACCATGGTACTATGGAGGACAACATGGTAAAATAGCCCAGAAAGCCAACCCTTCGAGTAGTCAAACCCCAAGGCTCACGCGTGATAAAATTGCATGGGCAACACACCAACCTCTGATTGGTCTAGAATCAATCACGAGAATCAGACTAAAATGACCCTTCATAAGTTAAAATACTCTTGTTTTATATTTTTGCTGAATTTAATTAATAAACAAAAATTATTTTAATTTTGTTTCTTTTTAAATGTTTAAATCAACATTTAAAAATTATAGAAAATGATAATTAATTTTAAAATTTACAAAATTATAAAACCAAGAAATTTATAATATAAAATATATTTGAGTACAAAATACATATTGGATGTATAAATACAAAAATAAGGAATATAATAAACAAATTTAAATTAGGGTTTTTAAAAATAGAAAAATTGATTTAAAATTCTTTAAAAATCTTTTTAGGATAATGTTTACTGTGTGCAATGGCCCGAGTGTATTTGGGACTCCTATTACAAAGTGGAGCTAATTAAAACCCCGTGGTATATATAAAAGGTACTTTCATAGGTTGTTACCGTCGAGAGGAATACTCTCAGAACCTTTCTCTGGGGGAGTCTTTAGTGGTTTCAATTGATTACCTAAAGTGTCTCTGGAAGGATTTGGTCTTAAAGGTGTGTACCGAGGGATCCGATCAAAGGTGGCTAGTTGCAGCTGAGTTATTGATAAGGGTGCAATTGTCCCTGTAAAACTCTTTAGGATGTACTATTGCATAAAGCGCCTGCGGGTATGAATCTATAATGTGGATTGCTAGGGACCTTCGTAAGGTGATGGCGATGACAATGATGGTGAAGCATGTCCTTTTGGGAGTTGATGGTAATTTTTGTGAAGCTATGAATTAGTAGAATTTTAATGTTTATCTTGGCATATTTGGTCTAGGTATTGATGTATGTTTAGTGTATTTGCAAGTTTGGTTTAATGCAGATTTGGGTTTGGTTATTGGCTTGGTGTAGGTTTAGGTTTGGGGTTGGTTCTAGGTTAAGGTTTGGGTAATGGAAAAGAAAGGTATTAGTGATGTTTAGCTGTATGTATTTTGAATAAAATATGGTTTTACGAAATAAATGTTAACTTTTCTTATATCTTGCTATTTTTTTATGGAAGAATCATTTAGGTTTAAATTTTCTATACCAATCCTTAAAGCATACAAAGTTCTTTTGTTCAATTAAATGATGGGAGAAAAGAAGAGTGTTTTATCAAAAAGAAAAAGACCATTTTCAAAGTGTCTTTATGGGTTGCCTACATACTTCTATGGGGATAAAATATTGTTTGTAGAAATTGAAAATATTTTAAGAGGTTTAGGTCTTACATAGTTCTGATAGGGAGAGACAATAAGATTTTTTTTCTTTTTTTGAATGCAACAACAGTGGGACCAAGGATATAACCTTTTTATCTAATCATGGTTGATTAACAATGCCATTTATTCTCCTTCGAGATAATTCATCATAGCTGTACCTCCTGAAAAGATCTTCTTTACAAGATATGGCCCTATCCAATTGGGATTGACGATCTCCACAATTTCTATGAGAGCGAGGTTATATTCTCACACACTATGATTTTTTATTCTCTTTTTGAATGGTCATACAATGCGGAGGTGATACCCTTGTATGTGATATAAAACTTTTAGTCTCTTTTCATATAAGAGTGTTAACTCATCATAAAGGATTCGGTGTTAATAAACTTTTCCCACTTGGCTCTCAAACAAAACTCGTAAGGAAAGTATCTAAAATTCAAAGGTTAGGACTATTTCCATGCTGTAGACTAGGGAATATGGGGGATCCCAGGTAGGCATTTTGATAGATGTGCGATAACCCCAGAGAGCGTAAGGGATTCTATCAGCTTCATCCCTATAACTTTCAGTTATCTAGATGATATTGGACTTGAGGATCTTTTTCCATATTTGACAATCCCATTATGTAACAACCTAACCTAAATAGGCATTTAGTCCCTCAAAAGTTCTAAAATTCCCAAGAAACCCTAAGACTTTATCAAAATTACTAAAATACCCGTGAATAGAAAATTATATTATTATACACTTTCCTATACTAATTAAACATGAATTTTAACCTAAATTTTGACCAAATAACTTATATTTTACAAGAATATCATGGACTAATCCCCTCAATTTGAGAAATTGCACATAAGCGCCTAAAACGTTTTAAAGTTAACTTATAGGCCCTAAACTCTAAACCGAAACTATCTAAGGACCAAACCAAGGACGTAAATTATTTCCATTTACCTCCCCGCTGATGTGGGACCAGTTGAACTACCAACATGGAATTAACCACATGAAGTACATAAGGTACCCATTTAACCCCACATGTACCTTGGTTGAAACTTGTACAAAACTAGGTTAAAACCCACCTCTAATTCCAGTAATGAACTTTCCCCCACGAACCCTATAAAAGGCACCCTTTACCCCTAAGAAATCTCACTTCAGCTCAACACACTTTCAAAGTAAAATTTTGAGTTTTTATGCATCTCTGTCATTGTATGTGTGAATGTTGTTTTCTTTCATTTGATTATCTTTCTACACTATATAGAGTAATTATATGTAGTTACATGTGAATGTTAACGTGTGAATGCATTGTATAAGCTTAAAAATTAGAAAACTCCATTGAAGCTTGAGCTTCAATGGTGGATTCTTCTTCCTTGACTTTGAACCAATTTCAAAGTGAGAAAACTTAAGCTTTGGTCCGCAGGAACCTAGGTGCAATGTGTAATTGAACCAAAACTAAGCTTCAATGCCCCAAATGAAAGTTTGAATTTTTCAGGATTGAAAATTTCAAAGTTTGAATTTACGAGTTATACCCAACCAAAATCCTTTAAACCAAGTCTGTTTGGTTGCCTTTTCATTATAGAATTCAACCACTATTATTCCGGAATAAGAATCATAACTTTTATTCACTTAACCTTGGGTAAAAAATTCTCCATTTTTACAGTAAATTAATAGTTGGATTCCTCTTCAAAATCTTCCAAATTTAATAGTTGGATTCCTCTTCAAAATTAATAGTTGGATTCCTCAAACTAGCCCACCAAAATCTTTCAAACTAATATAGTTGGGTTCCTCTTCGAAAATTACACATCTTTCATTCAGGAATCAACTCAAATGGATTTCTAAAACGTCTCCAATTGAAGATTAAAGTTTTAAAGTCCTAAATTCAACTTGTCGAAGGTTGAAGGTGAAGTGGGTTACGCGCGCACGATTGAAGGTTAAACCATTTGCGTGTCATATATGATTGAGGCATGAAAACGCGTCTCGTATCAGAAAAAATATGATTTTTTTCCAAAATTTCTATTTTTAAATTCTGGACAAAATGGTATATTACATCACCCTATTTGGATCCTTGGATAGCATAATCTCGATAAAATCAATTCTAAGTTTTAAAACTCAACTTTCATTTTACACATAACCCTCTCGCCAGTTTTTCAAGTATTTCAAAACATTCCCATTTTTTTCCATAAATTCTTTAGGTTAAATGAAGTCAATTTTTATCTTTTCATCAAACCCAGATCCCAATCGAAATTAAGAAAAATATTACATTTTAAACTTTTCAAAATTCTATATTACACCCTCTTAATTATTTTTACTATAAAATGTATTTCAATTCTTCACTCTACTGCATCACATAAGCATTATTTAGACCTATACCACCGATTTATACTATCCCTGATTTCAGACTTGCCACTCAACCACCGTGCAATAGATGCAAAAAACCACAAACCGTATTTTCAAAGTAGGTGATTTTGTTTTCAATATTAAACAATTAAACTTTCGTCTTTGTACATTATTGTGTTGTTGTATCATTATGTGATAATTTGAACTCATACCCTTACTACAACTCTTTTGTGTAGTTCATGTTTATCGTGAATATTTATTCTATCGATATCTCAGTTATTCTTGAAACTCGATAAACGGCTACAACCTCTAAATTCATTACACCGCTGAATTGCTTTTAACCCTTAACTGTGGTATGACCTTGCATCTTATTTGATTAAATTTCCAAAAACCATGCAATTTGTACCTTTTGTCAGTGAAACCCTAGTAGCATTCCTTACGATTTAGGTATTAGACCACGGTATACCATGGTAGTTCTAATTGGCCTGTAGGACTATGATGATGAGTGTCTAGTTTTTATTTCCCACATACATATGGGTGTCAGTCTAGATAAGTGTGCGAAGCTATTTATTATTCCCCAAGTATTTAGGATTGCCTATCCAATATATTATATGCTTCGGATGATATTGTGATGGTATGACTATGCAGTTGCAACCCATATAACTAATAATATATGTGTAATATGGTTATAATCTGAACCCTTATCATTGTAGCTTAATATAATCAGTGGCAATTCACCATATTATTTTTTTACATATTAATAGACTTTAGTATAACCTTGCTAGTTCTATGATATTTCCTTTTGTTTCCATCGATAACATCTGCATACTTTGATTCCAGTTATATTCTGACAATACATGCTACTCACATCTTGTATAGAAATAAAATTATCTACTTGGCATATATGTCTAACTGTTTTCCTTCCAGATGGACACTTATCCCAAAGAAGATAATATGCCACCCGCACCAATGAACTTTTCTCCATTTTACCCCTAAAAAATATTTCAATAAATACGTGTGGGCGGTAGCGGACAAGGATGGTAGTGCCCACTGGAATGTCTATATTACAGCTTATCAGCTCCTGTGATTCCCTTATATTTTCTGCAAGTTTATCCTATTATGTGTGGCATGTACGAATAAAGATGTATTTTTTCTTATTTTAGATGCATAATGTAATAAGATGCCTAGCATCTCCCTATAATAAAAGCATTTAGATTCCACTTTCCTTTAATTATTTCTTTTATATTTGTATCCCTTGGTTACCAGTATAGCAAAGAATCAGGGATACGACACATTAGTTTGTGGTGTATATGGTGAGGATTCTTATCTTTAAATTTTTCATTCCTCGGCCACTTTTGGGACTTCATCTTCAAAATGGAGAACATTAACTAATATGACCTCACGACAGACCTTGTAGTGACATATGATATTCTCTCAGATGTACTTGTCCACTTTCTTGGCATTCAACATGGTATATTGATAAAAGGCTTTTTGCGTATGGTCATTGTCTTCAAAAGCCACTCTCAAAATCCCTTGAATACCTACAAAACTTGTCTAAAACAACACGTATTGCGGTAAGTACAGGTATCAATCCAACTTCCAAGGTGAAACAATTTATGTGCAAACTTGCAATCCAATTTTTTATGATTTATTTATTTATTTATATATATATATATTTTTTAAAACAATTTCAAGGGAAAAATTAACTACTAAATTCTAGAACTTACTAAAATAACTAAATAATAAAAAAGAATGTGCAACCGAGTGTGAAATAATCTAAGAGGGTCAAGCGATGGGATCACACTACATAATCAATTATTTTAATTTCTCAATTTATTAATGTGAAATATTTCGAGATAATATTAAATATATAATCTAACTCTCGTTAAAATTATAAATTTAATAAAATATTATTCAAAAAATTAATTTAAAAATGTCACACAGTGAAAAATTAAGAATCATACTATTTTCAAAAAATTACCCGCTAGGATCAATTTAACGAAAAAAATATCAATCCTCAAATTTCAATGCCGAATTAATATTCAAATATCAGAAAAACCTATCTCTAGTTCGATTCCTAAATTCAAACATTAATTATTTCAATTAATTTACTAACTCTTGTTACATAAAATAATTGGTGACATTTAAAAATAATTTTCTTAGAATTATAGCATTAATGAAATTGATTAATTAAACTAACATCATTTGTAATGCATCCCACCCCTTGAACAGGGTGTTTAACAAACATTCTCATGTGTGCATAAACAACAATCAATAAAATATCAAAAGATGACATAAATTTGAATAGAGAAATAGAATACAATACGCAAGTCTCCTTGTCAAATCGCGTTCATAAAATGCGTTTCAATCTTCTCACAAATCCAGCACTTGATAACACCAAAAAGAATAAAAACAAACCTAAAAATTTATTCTAAACAAAACAATTTTTTTTTTTTGTATTTTTCTGAATTTTTTTATGACCCTAAACTGTACATAATATACGGTGTCTCTCTCTATGCATCTCTTCTCTTTGTGAATCTTCAGAGTCCCAGAGTCAGCTTCCCCCCCCCCCCCCCCCCCCCCCCCCCCCCCTTTTTTATAAGCCACGATTTTTGTTGTTGGATGGTTAGATTTTTTTAGGATTTCATTTGGATAAGTCAAAGACTTCTTGGTTTATCTTGCTGAGTTTGACAAACGGGTTTGTGGCAGGTTTCGTAGGGAGAAGATTAAGGCCGCGATTTTGGGTTGGCAAGACAGGGGCTATACCGGGTTAAAGGGTCGGGTTTAGGTAGGTTCTTGGTGGTTTCGGGTTTGGATCGGAGTTCAGGGCTGAATTGGGTCGCAACTAGTGATTCATGGTTAGGGTATGCCACGGGTTGTGTTCGCGAGTTTGGGCTGGCGGGTTTGGACGAGTAAGGCAGTTGGGCTTAGCCGCCGACTTCATTTGGTTGTTGGGCCACGCTGACGCAGGTTATTGAGGGGGTAGGATTCCGAGTATAGCAGGTCCGCGGTTTGGTTCGATTTGTGGGTTACCGGTGGTTTCTTTCGATTTTAACAGAAATGGGTCAAATGGTTAATGGAGGGAGGTTATGGTGGTGGTTGATTGGGAGAAGATGGGTTATGGGGTTTGTGTTGTTGGAGTTTTAATGGAGTAGGAGAGAGAGAGAAGTGGGTTTGAGGTTGAAGATGAAGTGGACGGGTTAGAGTGTGGTGAGGGTGTAGGTGTTATGGTGTGGGTGAGTGGGTTAATGTGGTGAGTTGGGATTGTATTTGTGTGAATGTTTGGTGTAGCAAGTGGTGTGTAAGTGAGTGTGTTGTGTGTGTTTAATTTGGACCCTTAAAAAAATGACACTACTTAAAAAAGTAAAACTAGAACTAAAATAAAAATAAAAATAAATTAGAACCTAAAAATAAAATTCTAATTTATTACTAAGAGACTAAAAAAAAAACTCTATAAAAATAAATAAAAAACTAAAAATCCTAATTAAATAAATTAAAACTAAAAACGAAAGAAAAATAAAATAAATTCCTAAAAACTAATCCTTAGAAAAATAAAATAATAAAATAAAGATTAAAAACTAATAAAAATCAAAATCAGAATAAAGAAATATAAGAATAGAAAATAAACCTAGAAAATTCGAACGAGACATCTAACGAGTTTCCTTTTTTCCTTCTATAACATCGTTAGTAAAGTCGTTTGGACAAAAAAGTCGTTCGAACGACATTGGCAGGATCAGTTTTTGAGCAGTTTTTTGCAGTTTTCTCCATGTTCCCACTACCTTTTCCCCACTACTTTTTGACAGAATTTCTAAGTTCGGGAACCAACCTTTTCAAACGAACTTTTTCATATTCCTCCATTTCCTGGAGAGAGTTTTTTGTGTTTCAATTCCAAATGAGAAGGTTCAAGTTTTAAGTGTTTGTTTGTCAAGAAAAATCCTAAAGCAATTTTGTTTACACCCATTTGTTTAGTTTATCCAAGTTCCTTAATATATATATTTTGCTTGGAGTGTTTGGCACCGATTTATCTCTACACCTTAAAGAAGAGAAGTTTGGGTTTACTTCTAAATTCCATAAAGAAGAAGACTTGTTTGTTGCTTCGGCATTATCATACGGTGAAAAGCACCATGTGTGGTTGATGGGTTCCTAAAAGTCCGATCGCTGGATTACGAGACCGCGGTGGACCTCCGTGGTTATTCGCTAGGCAGAGGTGTGTAAAAGAAGAAGCGTCGGGGCTTGGACGGAGTCAAGTTGAGTATTGTAAGTCTTTTTTCCTTGAACTTGTAAAATCGTACTTAGTGGATTTGAGGCTAGGGTCGCCTGAGGTTTTTTCCCATTGTGGGGTTTTCCTCGTAGATTGCTGTGATTAGGCATCAATTCTTCACATTTATCTCTTTAATTTCGGTATTTTTATAATTCCGTGCGGTGTAAATAACTTGGATTTGTCTCATATTTATGCTACCAACCCTTTTTGGCAAGTATTTCCTATTTTGTATATCTCTTATGTGTTTTACAGGTATTTTATGCAAGAAAGATGGAAAAGAGAACTCAAAATAGTGAAAGAAACTAAGAATCGGGGAGTTGAAGGGCATTTTCGTAATTTTTCAGCCTTAGTCCGTAGGTGGGGCCAACTGAAAATTTGAGGAGCTTTCAATTACAAGAACACTGGAAAAAACGGCACCTCAATCCGAGTTATGGTAAAGAAGTTATGCCCATTTGAAGTTGAGAAGAAATCCAAGAAAAAAGCTGTCAGACCCGAACGAACCGAAGCTGAGGAAAAAGAACCGGTCCGCCCATTTGTCACGCACTCCATTACGAAATTAGTCACGCTCCAGATCCGTTACAAAATTAGTCATGCTTTCTAAGTTTGACAAATTGGCAGATACGAGATTTTTATTTTGTGCTTATCTTTTAGCCAAAAGAGTTTTATATTTTGGGGACTCTTCTAAACGACCTCTAGCCTATATATTTAGTCATTAGGACTCTTTTTATTCAGATTTCATTTATGTAAAAGCTCCATAACAATTAGGAACATCTAGGAGAAAGATTCACATATTTTGCACCATTAATTCAAGAGCTTTTCAAGTTTTTCTTCAACCTTTGATTTCTTCTTGCATGTTCTTCAATCTTAGTAACTTTTATTTCCAACACTTTTATTATTATTATTATTTCTCATGTTAGGCTAGGTTTTTAAAGGTCGGGATACATGAACCCAGCCTGATGTGTTAATTGCATGTGTATAACATGAATCCTCTGAATTTAGTGATTGATTACGTCGTATTGCGTAGGAACACAACAATTGTAGATCTTTATATCTCGTTTGCCTCTGGGTAACCGGGATGATTTAGAATGCAATTCGAGTGTCACTATCGCGATACCGATTTACTCTTCGTCAGATTAAGTATGACGCATGCTTGAACCTCGTATACGTAATGCTTGGGAGTACTAAATTATGGGTCAAATTAATCGATTAAATTTACGATTAATATTATAACTGCAATACACTAGGGTTGGGGGATTGTGTCTCTACCTTAATTTTTTCAATTAGTTTTAGTTAACTTCTTTATTTTTCCCTTTTTCCTTTCTCACTCAATCATCATCTTTTACACTTTATTTTTTGAAGTAATAAATTAATTAAAATCTATCAAACATTCCCCGTGGATTCGATACCCAGACTTGCCACTATACTCCTCAAGAGTGTAGTTAAAGTTTAGGTTTTTTTTGTTTTGTGGTTGGAAACCGACAACAACGACTAGCGTATTTACACGGACGCTCGGTTTTCCACTCGATCAAAATGGCGCCATTGCCGGGGAGTGTTTTGTTATAGATTATAATTGATTTACTATTTCGCAAGATATTTTTTTCTTCTTTTTTTTGGGTTGCACAATTGAGCACCAAGAAACGTTGAATCCTTAACAGCACACCTCTTTACGTGGATTGTCCGTTTACAAACCATTCGGTAATCATATCTTTTTATAGTGAGTTCGGTAATTATAATGGTTTATATGGGAATAGTTCTTAAACTTTTTATTTTCAATTATCCGTGCCTCGACTTATTACCATTGGTGAGGGTCTTCGAATTCTTGAGAATGAAAGGCTTGAGAATATATATCGGGAAGAAAATATTTTTCGAGCTTTTTATTTTCAAAAACCTCAGCCTCGACCTATTACCATTGGTGAGGCCTATTTATGTATTGAGTATGAATGGTTTGAAAATAAATATCGGGAAAAAATCGTTTTTGAGAGAAAGAGTTGAATGCATTATTCGAATTCAATGACGATTTTTCTTCCGATATTTTTGAAACTAAAGAATGTTTTCAACCAAATGAGGAATTCAAGGTTATAGATACAAGGAATCTTACTTTGGGTACAACCAAATACTCAATTTTGGATACAAGGAATCTTACTTTGAATTCAAGGTTATAGATACAACCAAATACTCAATTTTCTTTCCACCCAAAGCACGATAAATATCGAGATTGGTTTTATTAAGGAAATTCTTGCACTTTGCGATGAGATGCGTTGTGATTGGAAAAACAAAGAGGAGGTTGATACTTGTGTGTCACCTCAAATTTTTGAAGAACATCTCATTGAAAGTGAGTCTTTTTCCCTGAAATTCAATCTCCAAGTGACGATGAATCACTTGAGATTGAGTTTATCTCATCACCATTCCCGTTCACCGTTATTGAACCATTAGAAGTACCGCTAGATTCTTATGAGTCGGTTGAAAATTCTGAAACGTTTACACCTTTTACCGACAAAGACACTTTGCTAGAATTTTTTTCTAATATGGACTCTTCCTTTTTGTGTGCCCCTCACCCCATACTACTTGAAAAATATTTAGGAGGTGATTATATTGTTCTTGGATCTCAATTGTACTTGTCCCACCTAGCATCCAAACCACCCATCATCCCGTTAAATTTTTTAATTGGTGATGATTCATTTTTCCATCTCACACATGCCTTCCGTTATTCAAACGAAATTCTTATTTTTCGGAAGGAATGTATGAAAATGAGGGTACACTGATTACCCCTCAAAGTCAAATTGTATTTTGGGTAGACCCTCAAATTTTTCGACTTCTACTGTATGAGTTATTAGAAGTTAAAATCGTAGGTTGTACATAATTAGTTTAGTTTTTTTTCTTTCTTTCTTTTCCTTTTTTTATTATAGTTTAGTGTCATTAGTTAAAGTTTTTGTTATTCTTTTTGCTATGCTTGGTTCTAACATGTTTTGTAGATTCAATGGACTCGTACTTTTCGGGGATCGCTCCATTTTTGGTAATATCTTTCTTTTCCTCTCTTTATGTTGTGTTCTTGATTCGCATTGAGGACAATGCAATATTTAAGTTAGGGGGTGTGGGATATTCTTCCTGTTTATTGTTTAGATTCATTGATTCGATCACATGTTCTTGCGTAGTGCTTATTTATTTATTTTATCTTTTGCAAAATTCACATTAGATGCATGCTTAGGCCAAAAGATACAATTGGTTTAAAATCACTACTCATGCTTAAGTTGGTCCTAAAATTAATTTGGGTAATGTTTAATTAATTTAGTTCAAGTCATTACTTTAATTTGATAAAATTTGGTTTAGTTATTTGTTAGGAAAATTTGTAAGACTTGGATTGAATTAAGTTGTTTAAGTGAAAATTGATTTGTTGATTAATTTAGTGTCACTTCTTGTTTAGTATAATTTTAATTTGAAAGATATTAAAATTTGGTTTATGTAATTGTTGAGTTGAGCCATCTTTATTCCGCATCTTAAATGGAAATTAATTTTGTAAGAATTTAAAAATTGGGGGTCCTATCGTTTTCAAATTGGTATAAGAGCGGGATCGCTAAATTATTGCGTTTAAGATCCTTTTGAATATTTTTGACAAAAATGGAATTTTTCCCATTTTTAAAATTTCCTATTTTCGATGGTTCTAATTACGCATATTGGAAAGCACGTATGCGTTCGGCACTTAGGTCTCTAGATGAGAGGGGTTGGATATCTGTCGTTAATGGGTGGTCCCCACCTACATATTTAGTTAAAAATGAACGTGTTCCCAAACCCACCGATATATGGAGTGATAATGAATTTAAACTTACAAACTTTAATTCCCGTGATTTAAATGCCTTGTTTAGCGCGGGTCACACCGGATGAATTCCGTCACATTATGACGTGTGAAACCGCTAAAAAAGCTTGGGATATTTTACAACTCACTCATTAAGGAACTAGTTTCGTAAAAGCTTCTAAACTCCAAAATCTCACCACTCAATTTGAAACCATCAAAATGAATGAAAAAGAAACGTTTGATGAATTTTATGCTAGACTTTTCGATATAGTTAATTCATCTTTTAATTTGAAAAGAAAATACCCGACAACCGTGTAGTAAAGAAAATTTTAAGGTCCCTACCCGATAGATTTATTCCTAAGGTGGTCGTGTCAAATTTTTTACCCACTTTAGCCTCTAAGAAATTAGAAGAGCTCGCAGGTGATTTACAAACCTATGAACTAGACATGTTACCCTCTAAAATTGAAAAGAAAATAGATAAGGGCGTTGCTTTGAATGCCAGAAAGGAGGAAAAATAAGTAGTAGAGAGTGAAAGTGAGAGTGACTCGGAAGATATGGCTATGTTTGCTAGGAAGTTTAGAAAATTTCTTAAATTTAACAAAGATAAATTTTGAAAATGATTTTAAGAAATTTGAAAATTCTAAGCATGACAAAGCCGAGAAGATCCCTAAAACTTTTAATGAAAATTTGAATAGGGACAAGTCAAATAGGTTTTATGGTTGTGAAGGGTATGTCCATAGGTTAAAAGAGTGCCCCACTAAACTAAGGAGATAGGGTAAGCAACCAATTTCCTACAATGCAACCCTTAGTGATAGTGATAAGGAAGAGGGACCCGATTCCCCCACTAAGCCCAACTTTGTGGCTTTTATGGCAAGTCATGTGAGAGAAAGTGAGCACCCCTTTAGTGATGAAATTTTAATACATTACACTTCCAAGGCCTTTATTTGTGAAGCTCAAAAAGATGATGGTAGTGAAAGTGGAGAAGAAAGAGAGAGTGAAAGTGAAAATAAGGTTGATGTGAGTAAACTTCAAATTGCGTTTCAAGAATTATTTGAAGAATCTATTAAATTAAAAAGAATGAATTTGAAGTTAAAATCTAGTGTAAGAGAGCGTGTCAAGGTCATTGATGAGAGTGCGTTAGTGGAAGACCTTAGGACACGTGAGAGAGATCTTCGTGAGAAGCTTGAATATGTAGAAGGCGAGAGAGATAGCTTTAAAGGTTTAATGGAATCCTTAAAAAAGGAGCTTCTTGCATTTGAAGAGCGCAAAGTTTTATTAGAGTCTAACATTTTAGAACTAGAAAATAAATTAAAAGACTCTAGTAAAGTCAAATTTGATTTGGAGTATCGTTCGGAGAAATTAGATAAAATCTTAGGAACGGTCCAAATTAAAAATGACACTTGTGGTTTAGGCTTCGATACTTGTAATGAGTCAACTCATAAAGCCAAAACTAACGTTTTAGGAGAATCTTCTAGGAACAATGTTATAGATCATTCCTTAGGTAATTCTTTTCGCCGAGACTTTAGGTGCTCTCATTGTGGTCGAAAAGGTCATCTTAGGAAGTTTTGTTTTGATCTTAAACGAGGTCCTAGAAAATCCCAATGTAAGGCAGTCGAGGTAGCCAAGATTCCTACACCCCGAGATCGTCATTCGTCATTAGTTTGGGTTAGGATATCCGACTTGGTAGCTTTACAAGATATGATTTTTGATTCTCATTTACTTTCACATGATTCCTCCCTTTCTAAATCTAAAGGTTGAATGTGTTAGTTTCTTGCATACTTTAGCTTTTGTACTTGATGCTAATTGTATGCCTCTTAATCATTATTCTAGTTTATACTTTATGCTTTATCACATGCTAGAATTATGATTGTTGTTTATCTTTTGTATTATATTTCTTTCATTTTAGTTTTCATTAAATGAAAAATACAAAAAGATTTTTGTTTATGAAAGAACTATAATACAAAAAGATTTTTGTTTATCATTTGTGTTTCACCTTTTAGTAATTTAGGCTTAATGAAAAACACAAATGATTTATATGTTTGTCTTTTGAGTACACCTTTTATTTTGGCTAAAAAAATTTCAAAAACTCAAAAAGATGTTTATTGTGTGTATTTTAGTTTGACACACTTTATATAGCATATACTTGTGTTTGAATCTCTTATTTTTCGCTTCCATGTGGCTAGAACTTTTGGTTTAGATTGTGAATCCTTAAAATGTTCTTTACCATGCTGACATGGAGTAGTTGGATTTTGTGTTGTTATAATGGATTCTATTTTTATATGTCTCAATTCACACATGCACGAGATCACTTGAAATTTTAACTTCATATGTATATTTGAGATTTGTGAGGTGTTCTCCTACCAATCTACTCATCTACATATTATATGATCTAGGAGGTCTAGTGCATGTTAAAATTTATTGCACGTGAGATTTGTGTGAGATATAAAAATACATATATATGTGCACGGGGAAGGGCTCCAAAAGGAAATATCATCCTTTGCGAGTAAGCCACCGTTTGCTTGGACCTAAAAGAAAAACGTGGTCCAAAGGCCTAAAATAATAATGGCATTAAAAGAAAATATTTGCCAAGGCCTATTTTATTTAGTTGATTTATTCATTCAAAAGATTAAACTCTATATAGTTAAATTGAGGGAGTTTGGATGATATATCAATAGTTTGCACAATGTCCGTTTATCCTAGTTGTACTTTTAATGCCATGACTCTATTGGTTTGTAGAATCATCAAAATTCTAGGCTTATATGCCTTGTGTATGTTTGTTCGTTGAGTTCAATTTATATTTTCACATGAGGTTATATTCAAATGTGATGAAGTTTGCAATCAAATGACAACTTCGTGAACATGTTTTAAGTGATTGGGTCTAAATTTAATTGTTACTAGTTCACACCCCTACACTTCCGTTTCCATATGACACATTTTTACCATACGAGTGTGCAAAACTTATTGTATTTTGTGTCATGTGTGGTGTCTATACCTATAAATGTGAGTGTGCATAAGTGTTGTTCATTATGTCTACATATATATGGTATTTTCTTTTTCTTTGCCTCGCTTTCTAATTCATAATTGGTATCCATTATTATTTGTTGGATTAGTTATGATTTTGTTGCCCATATGCTTTCATGATCTTATCTCTCTAAGCTTCATGTTTAAATTAGTTTTTATCCTTTGTCTATTCCTGAACAAAAAAGGAGAGAATGATAGGGGAAGAAATGGTATCTATTTCTATTGTAATCGCATCTTAGTTTGGGAGATTTATCTTAGGGGGAGACGTCTTTCTAAAGTAGGTCATTTATTTGATGAGAAAGGGGAGAATTAATTTAGGGGGAGTATTTACTTTAAATGCATTTAATATTCTTGATATTCTCTATGCGTTTGATAGTTTGCTTAAGTGTGCAGGAATTCTTCTAATTCTTCTAAGTGGCAACTTTCATCATTGGTAAAGATATTGATCCTTGGGTTTTGAGTCAAGCTATGTAATTTTTCTTCTGGGTGGGATATTTTTTTAAGTCTAGTAGAGCTTGACGACCCTTAAGGATTTTTGTTTGATTTTTGTCCCGAAAAAGCCAAAGGGGGAGATTTGTAAGGACACAAGTCTCCGATTGAGTCTTAATGTAGTGTTGGCTCAATTCCGGACAAAAACATTTGAGTCATAAGATAGTGTTCAAGTGTATCCATCCAAGCCTATGACGGGTTAGTTGAAGACGTAGCAGCCAAGATTTTAAAGCCTAATCATATGGCAAGTTTAGTGTTCCTCATTTCTACGTCAACAACACCGGTTTCAATGCCCCTAAGGTACGAATGCATTTTATATATATATATATAGGAGCCTTGAAAATTTATTGGGTGTAATTTATAATTTTTATAAAATAGTTTTAACGACTTTGTTTTACTCAAAAAATATTATTTTAGAACTTTTCATAAAAAGTTTTGGACGTAAAATGAATAGGGTATTTTGTGACACGTCGTTCAAACGAACTGGAATGTTGTTCAAATGAGATTCCTATGTCGTTCGAATGAACTGGCGTCTCGTTCGAACGAGATTTCCAGGTCGTTCGAATGAGACTTCTAACGAGTTTTCTTTTTGCCTTCTGGAACATCGTTAGTAAATTTGTTCGAACGAAAAAGTCATTCGAACGTCATTGGCAGGAACAGTTTTTGAGCAGTTTTTTGCAGTTTTCTCCATGTTCCCACTACCTTTTCCCCACTACTTTTTGACAGAATTTCTAAGTGCGGGAACCAATCTTTTCAAACCAACTTTTTTATATTCCTCCATCTACTAGAGAGAGTTTTTTGTGTTTCAGTTCCAAATGAAAAGGTTCAAGTTTTAAGTGTTTGTTTTTCAAGAAAAATCCTAAAACACTTTTGTTTACACCCATTTGTTTAGTTTATCCAAGTTCCTTAATATATATACTTTGCTTGGAGTGTTTAGCAGTGATTTATCTCTACACCTTGAAGAAGAAAATTTTGGATTTATTTTTACATCCCACAAGGAAGAAGACTTATTTGTTGATGTGGCATTCTCATACGGTGAAAGGCAGCGTGTGTGGTTGATGGGTTCCTAAAAGTCCGATCGGTGGATTTTGAGACCACGGTGGACCTCCGTGGTTATTCGCTAGGCAGAGGTGTGTACAAGAAGAAGTGTCGGGTCTTGTATGGAGTCAAGTCGAGTGTTGTAAGTCTTTTTTCCTTGTACTTGTAAAACCTTACTTAGTGGATTTGAGGCTAGGGCCGTCCGAGGTTTTTTTTTCCATTGTGGATTTTTCCTCGTACATCGCGGCGTAGTGGTTATTTGTTTATTTTATTTTTTGCAAAATTCACATTAGATGCATGCATAGGTAAAAAAATAAAATTAGTTTAAAATCACTACTCATGCTTAAGTTACTCCTAAAATAAATTTGGGTAATGTTTAATTAATTTAGTTCAAGTCATTACTTTAATTTGATAAAATTTGGTTTAATTATTTGTTAGGTAAATTTCTAGGACTTGGATTAAATTAAGTTGTTTAAGTGAAAATTGATTTGTTGATTAATTTATTGTTACTTCTTGTTTAGTTTAATTTTAATTTGAAAGATATTAAAATTTGATTTATGTAATTGTTGAGTTGAGCCATCTTTATTCCACATCTTAAATGGAAATTAATTTTGTAAGAATTTAAAAATTAGGGGTCCTATCGTTTTCACTCTCTCTCTGCATCTCTTCTCTTTGTGTATCTTCAGAGTCCTAGAGTCAGCCTTCCCCCCCCCCCCCCCCCCCCCCCCCTTTTTTATAAGCTACGATTTTTGTTGTTGGATGGTGAGATTTTTTTGGGATTTCATTTGTATAAGTCAAAGACTTCTTCGTTTATCTTGTTGAATTTGACAAACGGGTTTGTGGCAGGTTCAGTAGGGAGACAATTAAGGCTGCGATTTCGAGTTGGAAAGACAGGGGCTATAGCAGGTTAAGGGGTCGGGTTTGGGTAGGATCTTAGTGGTTCCGGGTTTGGATCAGAGTTCGGGTCGTAGCTGGTGATTCGCGGGTTGGGGTATGCCACGGGTTGTGTTTGCAAGTTTGGGCGGTGGGTTTGGACGGGTAAGGCAGTTGGGCTTGGCCGACGGCTTCATTTGGTTGTTGGGACACGCCGGCGCGGGTTATTGAGGGGGTAGGATTCCGGGTATAGCAGGTATGCGGGCTGGTTCGATTTTTGGGCCACAGGTGGTTTCTTTCGATTTTAACAGAATTGGGTCAAATGATTAATGGAAGAAGGTTATGGTGGTGGTTGATTGGGAGAGGACGGGTTGTGGGGTTTGTGTTGGTTGGAGTTTTAATGGAGTAGGAGAGAGAGAAGTGGGTTTGAAGTTGAAGATGAAGTGGAGGGGTTAGAGTGTGGTGAGGGTGTAGGTGTTATGGTGTGGGTGAGTGGGTTAATGTGGTGAGTTGAGGTTGTATTTGTGTGTATGTTTGGTGTAGGCAAGTGGTGTGTAAGTGAGGGTGTGTTTAATTTGGACCCTTAAAAAAAGGACACTACTTAAAAAAGTAAAACTAGAACTAAAATAATAAATTAAAAAAATTAAAAACTAAAAATAAAATTCTAATTTATTACTAAGAGACTAAAAAAAAGTAAAAATTAAACTCTATAAAAATAAAAATAAAAAAAAACTAAAAATTCTAATTAAATAAATTAAAAATAAAAACTAAAGAAAAATAAAATAAATTCCTAAAAACTAATCCTAAGAAAAATAAAATAATAAAATAAAGATTAAAAACTAATAAAAGTCAAAATCAGAATAAAGAAATATAAGAATAGAAAGTAAAAATCTAGAAAAATATAAAAGTACAAGCTAAACACACGGGGTTCGAGTGAACGCTAGGGCTCGGTTTAAGCTTGGGTTTGGTACGAAAAAGGGCTCGGGAAATGGTTCGAGGCATCGAAACTCATCAGGGCATGCTCAAATATGACTTCAGACTTTGCAGTCTCTTTGATTTCTTCGATGCATGCTTTTGACCGCTATTGTGTCGTAATTGACTTGATTTAACATTATTTGATGTTGCGACTGATCGTTGAGCTAACAAATAATAAAATACGGCATAAGGCCATTTTTAATTAAAACGAATGACTAAAATGCATCTATTCGGGGTATAAAATAGACATTATTGGATGCTTATCATATATGACTCAGTTTTAACCAATTTCATGAAGTAATCAATAACGACTAAGATAAACTCACACCCATTAAATGCTTTTGGAGCTTAAGAGTTTTCCTTTGGTGAAAACTTATATGCATTTTTATAGGTTGAGGTGCATTTGGTATCATCGCAACCGTTCAAAGAATTTCCTCAAAGCATATATGTGACCTTCTCAAGTATTGGACTGAATGATCATGTCATCAGCGTAAACTTCAAATTTCTTATGGAAGAGGTCATGAAGTATGGTTATAGTTTCCCTTGGTAAGTAGCTATGACATTCTTGAGACCAAAAGGAATGATAATGTAACAAAAGATTCCCCACGGGTTAGTGAAAGCGGGGTTCTCTTTATGGTCGGGATTCGAGGTGCATCTTGATTTTATTATAACTAAAAAATTCATCGAAGAACAACTTGAGGGCATGGTTGGCAGTGATGTTAAGGAGAGGAGAGTCATCCTTTGGAAAAACTTTGTTCAAAATTCGATAGTTGATGCATATGTGGACTTTCCCTCTAGATTTTGGCAATTAATGTAAGGCACAATAAGATATTCAAAATCCACGTTTATTTCGTTAATATTATATTTTGAAAAAATAGTAGTAAGAAGCTCCTAAAAGGAGGTCTATTTTACATCAACATCAAAAATAGGAAAAATAGTAATAACTTAAGTCTCAAGTTGGTAAATGGAAGGGTTGGTTGTTGAAAGGGTCAGATTGACTGAGATGATCCACTAGTTGCGTAGAGACTTTCTAGGAGTAAATATCTTATTAGTGGGTTTAGATGACTCAGTTTCAGTGTAGAGCATGCACATATCCATCCTAAGTTTAGCAATGCCAAAAGATTCATCACTAACGGTGCTCTCAGTGATTCTTTTGTCGAAAGATCTTGCATAAAAGGATTTGCTTATTGGGGTTTTATTATTAAAACCATCTATGATGTTTACTTTTCAATGAAGGTGTGTTATTTAACTTTGAAATAACAATCATGGTTATGATAATGCCTTATATTTATTCTATAAATATATTGTAGACTTGTCGATCAATAGTACTTAGTAAGAAATCTGGTGAGTTAGGTTCGATTTCATCATTGGATATCGAAATTATAGTTCTAGTACAATTGAATAGTTCACAACATAGATAAGGAGATGACATCCTATCACAACGATGTTGGTACAATCCTAGTGGTTTATTTCAAACTACGAGAACCTGTATGATGTTTTTAGAACTCGTGCGATAGTTCGATCGAGGATTGTGATCAGTAAATCCAGGAATGTATTGAACATGACCACCTATGAGATTATAGCCTAAGAGTTATCTTGATTAGACTTAAGTAATCTCACACCATTTACAAAAGGTGCATAGATTCTTAATCTCAAGAAATATGAGGATTGGAATGCTTACACAATTGTTGCTTGACTATTAAGGTGCAATTCAAATTTATAATGGGTGAAAAGATCCCCGTAGGTTCGGCAATCACCATATGAGTAGGTCTGAGATCCTAATTTGGAAGAATCCCCTTGATAGACTTATATGTTTTGTTTCTATCAGTTAAACCCAACTGGTGGATTACTTTATAATCCGATGGAGTATCAAATAAGTTAATTATGATAATCAAGAAATTGATTAGATGTTCGTTAAAATTAATTAGCAAAAATTGATTTGACCAACAGGATTCAAAAAAATTAACGTGGGAAATAATTTAATGTATCATAATCAACTTTACAAATAAGACATCTTTATATCCAAGTGATTTAGAGATAATTAACTTGGAGTGTAGTCACAATTTTTTAGTGGAGTTAATCATGATTAAATAAAGAAAGGAATTAATTATGGTATTTGTAGTTAGGATTTTTGAGTATTTATTTGGAAGCAAATTTAATTATTTGTCTTAGGTCCCTAGTATAGTCCAATACCAAAGTAGTAGGCCCAGAACTCTCTGTAAGCCTAGTTTAGCTAAAGCCCATAACTTATACCTAATTATATAAGTGTAAGATGGGGTTTTAGTATAATTATAAATAATAAAAGGGTTAGAGAGGGATGGAAAAATGCTATTAACATTTTTGTCAATGGTTAAGGAGATAGAAAGTCATTTCTCTTATTTTTCACCATGGTGTCATCTCTAAGAGTGCCCATGCACAATGCTTGCATTGGGTGGATCATATTCTAGATGATTCTTGACGTTCAGAGTTTTCTAACAAGGTTTTGTCATCATCAGATTTCTCCTCATATGAATCACAATAATATTCAGTAAGGTATTATATTTTGACCCTAGGTTTAATCTTTAAACCTAGTTTTTATTTTCTTTATAATGAATGATTAATCAAAGTTCTTAGGGCTGATATTTTTCCACATTTTAAATCTCGATCCCGATTTATTTTCCAAACGAATTGGTAATAGAACCTTGGTTGTAGATTAAACATGTTTTGAAAAGACCCACATTATCCAATGATCAAAACCCTAGGTTACATGTTAAAAATATGTGCATGGGGGCATGTTTGTTTTACTAACATGGTTTTGTAAGATGTGAATTATTGTATACCTTCCATCATGGTCATGCGAATATATTTTGTGTGAAATGATCTTATGGTGGTTTATCTGTAGCTATTTTTCTAGTCCTAGATACAATTTTGTTGTAACAATTAAGGTTTTAATGATTGCATTTTTATCGTTGTAATTGCAGGGAATGTGAGGGGATGCAATTATATTTCCGATTTTACATTTGGGTTTGATATTGTATGAATTCCATGGGTACTGCATTTTGTTGGAGGTCCATTCATGGAATATTCAAGAAGATACAATAGTAGAATGATTACAGAGAAAGGAAAAAGAAATATATTTTTTGCGGAACTGGGCAAAGGAGGATACTTCCATAACGACAGTCACAACCCACTATAGTAGGGTCGTGATTACTATAGAGACTTGACCTAACCACTATAGAAGTTTCAGGCTTACAGTGGTAATTTTTTGGCGCGCATGGTTTTTATTGGTTTTGTTTCCTCATGCATGGTTTCTTTCGTCTAAAGAAGTCTTCTTCAGCTATAATTCCTTTTGCTCCAGAATTTTTGGTGATCAATGTCTTTTGTTCGAAGTTTGTTTGGGAATATACTGTTCTACAAGTTATTCATGAGATGGACTCTTAAAGGAGGTTATAACCTACGAGAGTCAAGTAAAGGAAGATTTTGGCCATGATGTATAGGGCATATTTGTCCTTATAGTTTTATTTTAATGTAATTATTTTATATTTTCATGTTGTCTCTTTATTATTATGTTGCATATTTTTGCATGCTAATCAATTTGATTAATTAGGGACACCCGTTTTATGGACAACATGGATTTTAATTTTGAGTCCAGTCTAGATTATGATTTTTGTGAAAATTTTGTTTTATTTAATCTTTACCAAATTAAATTCAACCAGGTAATTAATTTAAAGGTATAAATTAAATTTTTATATCTGAGTTTTATTCTAATTTAAAAGTGCTTTTATTTATTAAAAAATTAAAATAGTGAGATTGAGTATTTAATTTATACAAGTAAATTGAGAGATTACCAAGGATTTAATTAAGGAATTTAGAATTGAATGAATATTTTTTTAAATAAATTCAAGTTTAAAATATTAAGTGGGTGAGGGGTTTCGACACAAAGCCCGTGATATCCATTGATGTTTGGATAATTGTGATGTGATTAATTCCTCACGCCAGTTACCCAGGACCAATATGGATGAATTTAATCAAGGTATCCAGTATTCTCGAGATTCTTAAGTAATAGTTCCAAGAATTGAATGTGAGTGAGTTTGTCCCCCTATGGGGAAGTTCTTCACAAGCGAATTCAGATTCGAGAAATGAAATGACGGTATACACTTAAATAAAAGTAATGACATTCTCCCCAATGGTGTCGCTATAATTAATTATGGGATCAAAAGACGACGACGATTCATTATGTTTGACATAAGTTTCCTAGACTATCGGATAACATAATGAACGATGAAAATATGTCTACTTTAAGGTGCGGTGACTATGCTCCAAACCAGATATCTCACTTCATAAGAAAACCAAGATGTTCAATGGGATTATATTTATTTGGCGGTAGAGGGATGCCACTTTAAAATTTAATTGAACTAATTCTCACTTTTAATTGATAATTATATTTTTTCAATTCAATGATTCCTAGTTTTCAAAAATGAATTCAACTTTTTCTTAATATTTTAGTCTTAATGTAATCACTAGAATAAGTCTCAAGGATTGAAAATATAAATGGACATTGTTCTAACTTAAGGGATATAATGAACTTATTTAACCTTCGATTCCTATTAATGTTTTAAAATTATGATGTGATTAACTCCCCACATCAATATGTATGCCCCCCCCCCCAAATCGGATGGTTATAATCACGAAATCATAGTATTTTGAAATATATGGTACTTCTTCTAACTTAAGCATTATATATGTTCACCCTCCCAACGGGGTAGTTCTTTGTATACATTTTTTTATTTTAAAGAATTGACCGATGGGAATTTGTTAACACCTATGTTGGTTGATGATGCTTAAGTAAGAATCATGTTTTTGAAATGATCTTCATCATTGATTGAATAAATGATTCTTTGGATTAGATATGTGGAAAACCCAATTCATATTGTAATATGTGATTAAGCATCATCAGTAGCCAATGTATGGTGTTAGTTATTGAGAAGAGATTTACTTCTTTTCCTAAAGGGAAGTAGGAGGCAAGGCTAAGTCTTAGGTCAACGGTTTGGGGTTAGTAAAAGTTCATATTCCTCGGTAGTAGTGAAATAGACAAAAGACAAGTATTCTCACTAAAAGTAGTTAGAACTTTTATAGCAACGTGTTCAGTTTTTCTTTCTTTATAAGGAAAGGGACACGGCGATGGTTTTTATCTTAAAGGTAAATGCATGATTTATGGTGTGATCTATGGTAGCCTGGTATATAGACTCGGGAACCATAAATCAGGACTGTACCTCGTTGCATAGATTCTAGGAAACCATGCATTACTTAAAAGAAAGATATTCCTAATTATGGGCAATTGGGATAAGGCAATGATATTTGTAAGACTATCTCTTTTTCGATTATGGTAATGACATAAATATAATATTGGTAAATTATTTAATGTACCTAGTTTTAAAAAAATTAGTTTAGGTTTCAAAATTGGTTTCGAGAAAATATTCAATTATTTTTATAACTATTTTTTTAATCAAAGTTGGATATCTTTTCTTTGTTCCGATACATTGGAAAGTAATTTATTTATTATAGATTTGCCTTACCAATATTTCTAAATACTTAGATGAATAAGTTTTTGGACATTCATTAAAGAGAAAGTTTCCGTCTAGAACCAAGCACTATTTTGTCACTTATGCTTGGGTTATTTTATTCTAAAATGAATTCGATGACTAGTTTAAAAAGTACGATTAGTTCATTAGAAGAGAAGGCATATCTAGTATTGAATTTGGTTTAGAAGTTAAAACAACCAAGGTTTTTCACGAACAAAAGACAAAGAGTCAAAGATGTGTTGGAAGTGGTTCATTTCAATTAGTGTGGTTATGTGACTATTGGGTCAAGAAGTGTTTTGAGTTCTTCATTGATTTCATTGATGATTACTCAATGGTATGTATGTGTTTACCTTATGCACCACAAGTCTGATGTCTTTGATTAGTTCAAAGGGTATAAGACTAAGATGGAGCATATATGATGCAAACTAATCCAAACACTATGATCTGGTTGTGGGGGTCTATACCTCTTGGGAGATTTTAGGGATCATTTATCGAAGGTGTGAGATTCCATTCCAATTATCTACATCGGGTATTCAATTTCAAAATGGTTTATATGAAAGGAAAGAATACGACTCTTTTAGATAGGATAAGGTCCATAGTTAGTTATTTGGTACTGCAACATTTTTATTGGGTTTTTTTGTAAGGGACAAAATATACTTTCTAAATTTAGTTTCTTCTTAATTAGTCTTTTCAACTCCCATTAAGCATTGGAGTGGGCGCAAGCCCATTTTAGGGCATGTTTTGATCTGGGGGTGCCTAACACTCATGCTATGGAAGGAGCCAAGGAAGTTAAAATTAAGGACAGAGGTATGTCTCTTCGTTAGTTACCTCAAAGATTATAAAGGTAGTTTATATCATATTCCTTATCCCAATAAGGTCATTGATTACATTTATTCTTTGTTATTGAAATAAAAATATATGATAAACAACCAACCCAAGTGTAAGCTATTCTTACAAGATTAAAATGATACATCGTATTTTTTTTCTTATACCTTAACCAAGTCCCAAGTAGATTTTAAGGTGAAAGTTCCATTCGCATTTGAGCTCCAAACTACTAGATTATCCACATCAACATTATTATGATAAATATCCCAAACTTTTTGCATTCTGCACCAGATTGTACTTGAATAAGAAGGAGTTCCATAAAAGTTAAACCTGGCTAGAAATCTATATCTCTTTTGCATGTACACTGCCCAGATGTTGTCTCCTTTATGAAATAAAGCCCATAACTTACATGAGTAAGCTTTTATGATATCTGATAAGATTTTAACACTCACGCCACCTTATTTATAATGAAGGCATATGGCCTGCCACTGAACCCATTTATGTTTCAATTTGCCTCTAGTAGTTCTCTAGAAAAATGTTGAGAAAATCCTTTATAGGCATTGGATAACATTTACCGGAGGATCGAGAACACAAAATATATGAAACGTCATGGATTGTAGGGCTGAGCAGAGCAGTATGAGACGACCACTGTGAGACAGCAGCTTACCCGACCAATTCATGACTTTCTGTGCCATTGATACCTCCACTGCATCAAATAGCCTTGATGATTTCCTACCCGTGAACAATGGAACTCCCATATCTGTGAGTGGTAGATTAGTTTCCACAAAACCAGTAGTAGCCTTGATAATCTGGCAGCGAGCATATGATGTTGTTACTGGACATGATAATAATGACTTAAGAGTGTCGATAAGTTAACCAGTAGTTGCTTTATATTGGCGTAGAATTTTTTTCAGGCAATTAAGACTCTTTTTCTCCCCATTTGTAAAATTAATGCAGTCGTTCGCAAACGAGAGGGATGGTACAATATCACACCCTGGAAGCGTAGAAAATATTTTCACTCGACCTTGAATCATTAGATTTTGGAGACCCCTTGAGATAATTTCAGTGACTATTATGAATAGGCTTGGAGAGAGCGGGTCACCTTGATGAACACCACATTTATATTTGAAGAACCCGCAAGCTTTGCCATTTACGCATATAAAATACCATCAATTTGAGATATCCCGCCAAACCAAATCAATCCATGTTTTTGAGAAACCAAATGCATGAACGACTTTTGTTATACTAAGTTAAGAGATCCTACCATACGCCTTTGACATATCCATTATAATTATAACATTGGATCCACGAACATTGTTGTTGAAATTGGGCATAAGTTCTTGTGCCATCAAAATGTTATCCATGATGTTACGACCATTGACAAACCCCGCTTGAGATTTTGAAATAATTTTTGGAAGCAATTGTCCAAGCCTATTATTCATATTACCAATGTTGCTAGACCACCCATACAGGATGAAATACAACTTACTATCGATAATACACTACCTATCAATAGTGGGAGTATTACTAATGATCCGGATACACGTATCAATTATACTGGATAGAAATTTCCATGCCATAGTAGGAGCATCATGAGTCATCCTAAATGGTTAGAGCTTTAGGTGATTATTTCAATGAGATCTCAGGCAAACACGAACTAGGTCCAAGAACTACAACGAGGAATTACAAGATGAGTATTTTTTTCTTTGACTTATGACTATGGATAATAAATGGATATTCAATTTATTTCAATGAAGTTTTGGGACTTATAGACTTGCTAATGGGGTAAAACCCACCAGGTGTAAGTGTACCTGCAAGAAGTTAAAAAATAAATGTATGGGAAGGTGCAAACCTTAAAGGCAATGCTTGAGAAATGGTTTGTTCAGAAAGAAAGGGATTGACTTTGACAAAACCTTCCTGATGGTAGCCATTCTAAAACCTGTCGAGATTCTTTTTAACATCAATATTGCATTCTTGAGTAAATATGTTGACACATGCATAGTAAAAAGTCGGGAAGGTGAAGTGATATAAGATTTTAAAATCCAAGTTTGAATTTAAGCTAACATAACGATCTAGGAACATCTGGTTTGATTGAGAAATCAAGTTTTTTTATTTATTTTAATCAAAGTCTAAATAACACTTATTTGTATAAGAAGCATGACATAAATGTGATGGCATTTCTAAGTACAGTTTATGGATAATATTCGCCTAATCGGGAACTAGGAGAAGCACCCTATATCTTTGACTTACTTTAGTTTATATTATATAGGTGTTCATCTAGTTTAGAAATATTGACAAAATTTGAATCCGACCCTTATTTTCCAAAGAACCTCAGACTCCACTCTTGATTCCTCTATAAGTTCCTAAAGGTAGTATACCAACACCACACACTAGGACTGCATACATACATCATCTCATGCTATATTTTGTTGTGTGTGAGTTAAATCCCTTTAAATTAATTTTCTACTATTTTTGGGATGTGTTAAATATTTTTTAAGATTTTTAAATGTTTTTTTAGAAATTAAATTTGGTTGTATATAAACCTTAGGGGCTATTGTGCAATTTCTTTTTAAGGCTTAAAGTTGGCTTGGGTAGAAACCAAAAGCGCTAGAGACTTCAGGGGTGGGAATTTAATTAATTTGGTACGCGTCTTATAACCCGTATTTGGCCTACACATACTGCTAGCTCATTAGCTGATTTTGTGTTTCTTTACTCTCACAATCTTGTGTTTCTTTGAGAACCCTTGGATCAATGTTATCAACGATCTGCATGTGTTTAGACTTAATCCAAGTGAATCAATTTTTACCAATCAACGTTGGCTATTTGCACCACTTTATTTTAACCATTAGATTGATAGTCAAATGGTTAAAATTAATCCCAGCCATTGGATTGCTTTTGAGATTCTCGATCCTTCCTCACTCACTATATAAGTGACCTAAGCCTTAGCCATATGACACTTTTTCCCTTCGTCCAAACCAGAGAGAGAATAAGAGTTAGAGATAGAGAGAGAAAGAGTTAGAGAGAGAAATGAAACCTTAAACCTAACTTAGCCGCCCAATTTCACCAGAAAACCCTTTTCTGAGAGTAAATAAGTTCGAGATTTGAGAAATTTATCCTCCATAGTTCTTTATCTCTTTCCCAACTTAATCACGTTGGTTAAATATCCGTTTCTTTTCATAGAATCTAGAGATTAAGCCTCTATGATACAGGTCACTTAGAAAGATGTTAGTCTTGATTTCTTATTTCGAGAAATCTTATTTTTGTTGGTTATTTTCAAACTGTTATGTTGATTTCAAACCCTAAACCAACAAAATCTTTTCTAAATTCAATTTACTCAAATATTCATACTTAGATCTAGTTGAGATCTTGATTGGGGATTTCTCTTTCAAATATTTCATATTTTGTGAAATAAGTACATATTTTCAAATAAGGAAAGTGCATAGGATCTTAGCTAGTTTTTATAGCAAGATTCCCTCTTGATCTGCGGATATTTTAAAGATCCAAAGTTTGATTACTTTGACTGATTGATTTTGGAAATCTTGCATATTAAGTGATATGTTTGTAATTTGTTACTCATATTGTCTATAATTAAGTGTGTGTGAGTTGCATGCATGTGATTTAGAGCACATCACCACATACACCTTCACACTACTAGACTGAAAAGTGTTGGTGTTGAGATATTTGACTTTATAGTCGACGTAAAGCTAAAAGGAGTGAAGTTACTAAGCTGGGAGGACATTAGCAACATCAGAACCTTACGAGAAGTCAGAAAATGCCAAAGGAGTTGGTACAATTTCTGAACTTAGTTTATGTTTGATTGTGTATCCTGATTGTTATATAGCTTGTAACATGTTACTTATTTTTAATGGACTTTTTCCTTTTGAGGTGTAGAGACCTCCGTGGATGTTCCCCCAATTGAGTGGGGTTTTACGATGTTAAAATTGCTTGTGTATACTTATTTTTCCTCTCATCCCTTTCTTAAGGCTGTATTGGTTTATTTTCTTTAAGTTTTGTTTTTCAAAACTGGTAAACCTATAACTTAAATTACTCATTCATTCTGTTTTACACATCTTCTGTTTAATTTTTTTAAGAAAATAGTTTCTTCAACAAACTGTTCTGAGCCATTCAGATAGTTTAATTTTGAATTAAACGACTTTAGTGGTATTTTTTCACGAGGTACGATTATTTTTAAATATAAAAGTGTGGTTGTTCAGATAATTTGATATAATGCATGTAGGACTAGTCAGGAACATCCTTATGATCAAGTTTTTGCAAGATCAAATATAAAATAATGTTGTTCTTATCCCAAGTCACTAATATCGATTTTGTATTCATAAGATTAGCATATGAATTCCATGAAAGGATTTTATTTTCAAGTATTGAATGACCCTGTAAGTGAATCAATGAAAAACCTGATTAGATAGAAAGTAATAATGTACATAATGCTTCTACAGTGGGTAGCCTCAGGTATGTTACATTGTGCACTAGACCAAAATATGTTATGCCTTCGGCATGGTAAGTAAATTTCAGTCTCATAGTCTTATACCTTTATAGTACAAAGGCTAGTTTTTGATCAAATAAGGATTCTATGTTTTCTATCTTGTAATATGTGTTTACTCATAGGAGTTTGAGTTACAAGTTAGAGGAATGTGAAGCAATCTTATATTGCTAAGTCCACCAAAGAAACCGAAGTTGTTGCCATTTCGGTGGCAACTAAAGAGTCTATATGGATCTTTTACTTCCTAAGTAACTTGGTTGAGGTTCCTTTAAGTTCAATTGTATATTATACCTTTTAGTGTTCATAACGTTATGATTGCAAGTTTGAGAGAACATGTAACCCACAAAATGGTTAAGCACATTGAGTGAAGGCTTCACCTAGTGCAAGAGATCAAACAATGTAAATGATATGTCTATGACCAAACTTGTATGAGATAACAAACGGTTAATCCTTCCACACTTTGGTAGCAAACTGCCAAGTAGATGGGTTGGGAGTTGGATACATTTCTTTAAGACAAAATGGCAGATTGTTAGGGTTTTATTCTTAAAACCATGTATGATGTTCACTATTCATTAGAGGTGTTTCAATTCATTTTGAAATAAAAATCATGGTTATGATAATGCCTTCTATTTATTTTATAAATATATTGTAGACATGTCAGTTAATTGTATTTATTAGGAATTTTGATGAGTTGGATTTAGCTTGATTACGAGAGATCTAGATTTTGGGTCTAGTACAATTGGACAGTTAACAACTTAGATAATACAATACTAGTGGTTTATCTCAAACTACGGGAACCTATATCATGGTTCGAGAACTTGTGCGATAGTTCAACAGAGGAATGTAACTTGTACATTTAGGAATGTATTGGACATTACCACCCGTGAGATTTTAAGTCCAAGAGATGTCTTGATTAGATTTTGGTAATATCACACCATTTAAAAAAAGTGCATAGATTCTAAATCCCGAGAATTATGAAAATTAAAATGCTTGCACAATTTTTCTTTGACTATTATGGGTGAGATTCAATTTTATATTGGGTCAATATATCCCTGCAGATTGGGCAATCATTGCATAAGTATCCCGAGATAATAATTTGGAGGAATCTTCATCGAGTAGATATCTTGGATTATGATACCCCATTGATAAAATTATATGTTTTGTTTTTGGTGGGTATTGTAATCATGAGTGATCTAAAATCAAACAAGTACTGCCCTTAGGACCTTATACGGGTTAAGGGGAAGAGTGTCAAAGTGTAAGATAAATATTTAAAGTGGTTCAGACAAAAAATGAGAATCCCACATCCATTATCAAAGGATGTTGCTATGTTATTAGATTATAAAAGAGTTATTAAAATCTTGAAGACCTATTGGGCTCTAGCCAAGATATTCTGAGGTCCTTGCGGCCTTTGTTAATGATCTAAAGGACCTTAGGAAGTAAATAAAAGACTTATTTCGGGGTTCTTGAGTATTATTTTAGGGATCAACAAGTAATAACATAAGTATAGTAGTGGGAACTGATGCAAACTATGATTTATACTCACAACAGTGGGTTGTGAGTGTTTTGAACAATAAGGAAACACTTATATTAGCTGAGAGCTCTAGGTTGAGAGTGTTTTTTAGCATGCCTTGAACATTTCACAATCCCCCTATTTATATGCAAAATCTTGGAGAGAGAATGCACGGACTGTCATAACATGGTTATATTGCTTTTGAGGTTTGACTATGTCAGCAAGGGGTGGAGTATTGGCCAAAGGTTTTTATGGTGATATAAGGTAGTTGTGGGGTGCATTAAATGCAGATGGGAGTCTCCAATGCGAGTGGAGTTGAGTAGTGGTGATAGGTGAAATACTGTTGTGCTTTCACTTACCTGCCAAACGAGTTGCAGAACCTTGACCAAAAACCTAGGAGGTTCGAAACTTCCATGGGACTGCTATTGGATGATCTTGAGGTGTTATGTAATGAAATACCTCTGTAGTGAGGTTTAAGTACCCCCGGGAGGCCATTTCTCTTATATAGGCCAAACATGGCAAAACCCCAATGTTGTGGTTTCTTAGCTTAGTTACAGAGACATGTTGGAATGACTAATCATCCTAGGTGTACTTAGAGGTAACTAAGGTCAGCCACAGTACTGTGGTCCATTTTGTAGGGTAGCGGAGGTCTTTGAGACTAAGAAGTGGTTTGGATGAGTTCAGAGGTCTATTTTGGGACCTCAGGCCTTGCATGAGAAAAAGGTGAGGGTTAAAGAGATATTGAAATAACAAGGCTTAGATATGGTATTATCATTAGCCCCTTGTTGCAATTTATAAGAATTACAAGGGGTAACATTTATCCATTATGTAAGTTGGGTGTACGAGCATAACTTACCACCGAGATTATTGTCATAATTAGATTTCATTGGGAAGGAGCTCTCAAGTGGGTTGGAGCATTGATGGGTCATTCCTTGGGGATGAAGGCACTGAAGCGTTAGGTCTTAGGAGCTATAAAACAGCCCCTTGGGATGGTTTAAATTTTTCACCATTCACTCCTGCTATCTTCTCCCTGTAGAAATCTTTGAGTGGGAAAATTTTTTACCCCTTTCTCATTTATAATAATGTCTATTGAAAATATCTGCTCCTCTAAAGTCTTGGATATAAAACCTCTTTCGACAGTTTCTCCTTATGTTTCTCTTCCGTCCACTTCCAGGCAAGGGCCTAAGGCCTCATAACATCTTCCCACTTGGATCATTCCCTCCGGTTCAATGGTAATTAGTTACTTGGGAACTAATAATACCAATTTCACTGGTGGAGCCCCCTACGCATCCCAGATCACTAAGCAAGACTTTGTGGAAATCTAGAAGGCCTATCAGATTCCAAAGTCCGTCATTCTTAGGGATATAAAGTCTGGTGAGAGATATTGTTCTTTGATCTCCCAGTACATATTCTTTACTGAATTCTTTCCTCAATACCAGGCCAGGTTTCCTCTTCCTCTTCTTATGGTGAGGATTTTTAAGGCCATTTGGATATCCCCTTCATAACTAGTGGCTAAATCTTGAAGAGCTTTGATGGGAACGATCTTAGACTTTAGGGAGTCAAGTGGGGGTTAACATGATGTCAACCCAATACAGTTATTTGGCCTATATATGATCCAGGAATAGAGGAAGAAAAAAGATAAGGGGCTCAAGTACTTTTCCCCTAAGGAGGTTTTGGTCTTTGCTAAAGACAAACTTAACCACCCTAAAAATTAAAAGGAAAATTTCTTCTTTGTTAGGGGAGCATGGGCGACCCCATACCATGCTGAACCTATTATCTATCCTACCCTTTGGCGCTATCCATCGGGCGTGGGTAAGTTAGATATTACTTATGCTTTCACGATTGAGATTATTTACTGACTTTGGACTGACTTTTCTTCTTTTGCAGTGGTTGTGCATCCCTTCAAGGAGGAGGTGGATAAAACTTCTAAGGTTCAGAAGTTGGCTTCCTTACCTTTTGAGGAATTCGATACTTCCAAACGTCTCTTTAAATAGGGTTTGGGGCCTGATCTTAAGGCCTTGATGTCTAGGAGTGCTTCTATGGACCCTAATATAGATGTTGAGGAGTCTCTTGGTGCTGAGGTCTTTACTATGGAGCCTAATAAGATGAAGGCCACTACGGAGGTCTCTTATGAAGTTCCTAAGGCCTCGAAGGGTGAGGATAATCAATTTAAGGGTAAGCCTGAGCTTCCCTCGAAGATTGAAGATGTCCGCCTCACAGTTGGAGGTACATTCTTGATAAGTTTTAACTGTTCTCCCAGTAATTAGATCGCTTTTTATCATTTTCCACTACTATCCTCATTATTAGATCTTGTGATAACTAATTTTGATCTTCTTTTTTTATCCAGTAGATGAATGGGAGGAACATAAGATGGCCAGGATATTCACCAAGGGAGACCTGACTGAGGTTGGGGTCAGTAAGAAGAAGTTCAAATCCACCAAGCATTTGAAATTCGTCACATCGATGGGTATTCTAACTTTTTGTGTTATGTTGGTGGAGGAGGACGAGCTGGGGTCTGGATCCTGTGAAAGCTTATTATTGGTGTCTATAATCAAAACCATATCCTTGCTATAACATACTCGGGTGCTTGTGGGACATTTAGGGCAACTCAAAATGATCCTTTTATTCCAATGGACATGTAACCACTGGTCTCAAAAATTAAAGAAGCTTTACGTGATCCCCTTATCAAAGGGAAAAGATGGTGGTTTATTCCAAGAAGGTGGGGGTTTAGAGGATGCTAATGAGGCCTCATGATAACTTAAAGGGATTCTTGCTGCTGTGAAGGAGGATTTGCTGACCTCAAGAGTTACGGGGTACTCAAGTCCTCTTTTAGTCGAGGTGATGAACTTCTGTGCCTCAGCCGCTTGTACACTTTGTTAAATGCCCAAAATAAATTATTCTGAGAGGATTCCCAAACTGAAGGGCCAGAGTATATCAACTAATGCTCAGGAGCTGATCTATCTGATGGGCACAATATTGTTGCATCCTTTTTTACTTTTCATTAGAATATTTTATTTTTGTCCATATTATTCTCATGTTATTATTTTTTTTATAGGCCAACACTTGACGGAGGCCCTCATGGCTCATGCTATGGAAGGCCAATGAAGTTGGAATAAGTCCGTAGAGATGGATAATAAGTGGGGCCTCATTCAATTAGAAATGAACCAGATAATTATCATCCAGAGGCTAGAGGTGGATGCTTTGGAGAAGGAAATGGTATGTCTAATGTCTAAGATCACCTCATTGGAATATAATAAGCTTCTCAATGAGAAGATTCTTAGGGATCACGCTTCTCTTTTAGACAATCCTCGAGATTCTTTATCCAAGGTTGAGGAAACTTATGCTTTAGATAAACTGAGAATAATATGAAACGCTCAAGAGAAGCTTCTTCAGGATGAGAAGGATATGGGTCTTCTGAAGCAGTAGGTTGTTGATATCAATGTTGTGAAGGTCCAACTTACCTATAAGGGCTAAGATTTACAAAAGGATTATGCTTAGGTCTTAGTGAATCTCATTGAGCTCCAGGGGAGGATTCAGGCCATAGTGAAGAGTAACTTGGACACATATCTTGAGTCTAAGCCCTACATGAATTTTAATACTTTGCCTCCCTTATTTAAGAAAAAAAAGCTTAGAATAAAGCCTCCATCCCCCAACCCCAATCAAGCCACTTGAAGTAGGAAAGTGAAGCCTTTGTGAAGGAATCCTCCATCAATCCTAATCATTGAGAAGGATTTTATGTAATTTTTTGTTTTTATTTTGTTCTTTCTGGGGCCGAGAACCTTTAATATAATCTCCACTCTCTATCATTTAATGCAAATAGTTTGGTTTTTAAAAATTTGATTCCAGCGTTGCTTTACTTTTACTTTGCCAAGGAATATTTGCACTTGTATTTGCATGAGGTTTTACCAGTGGGTAGTATTACCCCTTAAACCCTAATATTTCTCGACAAAGAAAAATAAATTAAGTATTAACTTTGTTGAGGTAGGTATGAGGGTTATAAAACGTTTGCCATATAATTGCACAATTTATGAAGTTAAGGCTAAGGCTCTGAAATGGGTCATAATACCTTAGAACCATGAAATATCTTGTACTTGCATTTTTTTAGGATCAAAAGCCCAATTTTTTTGTAAAATCACTTAGCCTCCTAAATTTTTGGGTATAAAAGTTGAAAGATAAACTTGTCATGGGTCCTTAGACCTTAGATTTAAATTTCGAACTTAAAATTTGTTCCAATAAGGGTCCTATAACCTTTGAAAACATGTTTGTATAAGGATGAAAGCCATAGGATTGTATATATACTTATACTGCGGTTTTAAGGACCTTAGAACTTTGGAATATTCACAACCTTAAGCCCCCTAAATGGGTTCTAAGATCTCAGGACTTAGGTGGCTTAGAATCTAAAGCCTCAAAATGGATCATAAGATCTCTAGACTCAGAATTTATCAACCATAAGCCCCAATGGGTCCTAAGACATATGGTCTTAGGTATTTCAAAATCTAAAGTTCCACAATGGGTCGTAACAACTCTAGACTTAGAAATTTTAAGATCCATAATGGGTCTAAGACTTTGGGAACTTAGCCTAATAGGATGAAAGCCTTGTGTCATAAGTCTGAGGTTCCACTAAGGGTGCTGAGACCTCTAAGCCTTTGCTTACAAAGTTGGGACCTTGCACTTTTAAGAAAAATGGATTTTTTAATATTTCTTCTGTGTGTAAACACTTAGCCTCCCAATTTTTTTAGAAACCGGGCTTTCAAAAAGTAGGAATGGGAAAAATAATTTGCTTAGTTTTTTTTTTTGCATTTTTGTATAATTATGTGCTTTTGGAAAAAAAATTGGTGCAAAGAGGGTCCTTTTAATTTGACTATTATGGCCATCCGAGGTGATTTCTTTGGCGTGGACTGACCTCGAAATAGGAGAGAAATTGGATAAATATCTCTCTCCATGTACGTGGGTATTCGAGGATAGGAATACTCTTTTCGCCACTTGCGCGATCTTGGCGGGCTGCCACAATTATAAATCGGCTGTCGTCAAAGGGGAGGGAAAATATAAAAAATGGATTCGCCAGCCTATTTGCTCAAAACAGGAAAAATAACGTAGCCATCCCCGAAAGGACGACATCAAAAAATGAACGGATGCACATGAAACCAAATGACTCGAGGGTCCGGGGACTAAGTTATGGAATGAGAAGGTGTTAGGCGCCCATTCCGTCCTTTCGTCCTCTCATGGACTATAATGATGTTCTCATTTTTTCTCCAAGATATGACTCATGTGTTTAGTGTGAAAATAAGCGAGAAAACAGAATCATCCTACTCAAGTCATAGGGAGGATGGAGAGGAGTCCTCTTAAGGAGTATATGAAATAAAGGAAAATAAAATAAATACAATGTTAGTTGTCACCGAATCACAATTCACTATCAGAAAGTGAATGTGCATGTTGGGTGGGAACACTAATATGTAGGCATGATAATACACGCAATAATATTAAATATGATATATAAATAAAGTAACGCAATGAACGAAATAGGACTCGAATCCCGATAATGACTCAAGATGCTTACGTAGCCATAATAGGCATCACAATCCACGTAGTTCGACATGTCATAAGGGTGGGGTTTAACCCATAAACCCAAATTTAGGACTCCTCTTTAATTATTTTTGAATAAAACAAAAAGTGTAATAAAAGTGAGGAAATCCTACTTTTGGAGTTTATAAGTAAACCTTAATTTTTGTCTTTTTTATTTTATGAAAATATATAATGTGAATACTAGTAATAAAAAGGTATATTAGTTAATGTGAGATAATTGAGAAAGACTAAAAATATCGAAAATGGAAACAAAGTAAGTAATAGATAAATTAGAAAGGTGTAGGAGTAGACTTCCTAAAATACTTTGCTACTATTTTTTGAAGGAGAGTGGGCTGATTTTATGGTTGTGGAATGGTGGTGAAGTAGGGGTGAGGTAAGTGGCGAAAGGTGGTATGAAAGTGAGGTAACGAAGATGAAAGGAATGATGGAAATTTGGATTTTTGGAATGATGGTGTACTAATTTTGAGGAAATGTTCTAATTGATGAAAAAAGGGTCCTTGGGAATGAGGTTACGACCTCCTTAAATAGTAAAAAATTAGGGTTTCAGGGGGTGATGATCGACATACCCCTAGCTTGCTGGCGAAGTAAAGTACCGTTAGACTTAAGGTATGAAAGTGAGGTAAGAAAGATGAAAGGACCGTTAGAAAGGAAATTTGGATTCCTATGAGAATCCATTGAGCCAATCCTAGGTTCGAGAGTTGACTAAAGTCAAACGGGGATCGAAAGCGCCTGATGGCGTCTAAACGGGGGATCTCGAAGTAAAAAGGTAAGTATACGTAAATCGTAAGGCTGATTCGTTCATGGTATGGGCCGTTGGAGGGGGGATTTAGAGCCCTATGCAATGAGCTTCACTTGAGTTTGATAGTTGACCAAAGTCAAATCGGTCTAAACTGCCCAATGGTCTCTGGATCAAGGTTTGAAGTAAAAAGGTGAGTATGCATGAACCGTAAGGCCAATTCATGCACAATATAAACCGTTAAAAAATGGAATTAGAGCCCTATGAGAGTGAAATAATCTTCGCTTGGGTTAGAAAGTTGACCAAAGTCAAACGGGGCTTGAGAGTGATCGGTGGCCTCTAGATCAGGGTTTAGAGTTTTACCTAGGGTCTTAAGGTGGGATAAGAAGTGTTAGGGACCTAAGGAGGTATTTAGAGGGTACCAGGATGGGGTATTTATAGATATCCTCAATGGGAGAGCTTGGAACAAGTAGAGACTATCAAAAGATAGACACCTTGTCTATGTTTAAGAGTTTTGGTGGGTTGAGGTTTCTGTTGGTGGTTTGAAGGTGATCAATTTAAAGGGTTGGGGCCAATTCGACAGACCTAAAGAGTTGAGGTGATCGATTCAAAGGGTTGAGGTTGATTTTATCGACCTAGGTTAATTCTAAAAACCGAAAAAGTTAAAGTGACTGATTCAGAGGTTCGAGATCGATTCTTCATACTTGGGACAATTCTGCGGACCTAGAGGGTTGAGATAGCCGACACAGAAGGTCGAGGTCAATTTTGTGGACCTAAGAGGTTGAGTTGGATGATTCAGAGGGTCGAGGTTAATTTTTCAGACCTAAGGAGTTGAGATGACCGCTTCATAAGGGTCGAGGTCGATTTTGTAGTGACCGATTCAGAGGGTGGAGGTCAATTTTGCAGACCTATGTCAATTCTTGTGGCCTAAAGAGTTAAGATGATCGATTCAGAGGGTTGAGATCAATTCTTCAGACCTAGGTCAATTATGAGGACCTAAGGAGTTGAGATGACCAATTCAAAGGGTAAATGTCGATTTTTGGACCTAAGTTAATTATATGACGACCTAAGGATTTGAGATGACCGATTCAGAGGGTCGAGGTTGATTTTACAGATTTATGTCAATTCTGCGGACCTAAAGAGTTGAGGTGGATGATTTAGAGGGTCGAGGTCGATTCTGCAGACCTAAAGAGTTGAGGTGACCGATTCAGAGGGTCGACGTTAATTTTGTGGACCTAAAGAGTTGATTATGGGGAGTGATCTTCAATTCTGACTCCACTAAGGAGGTGCTTAGTGAAGATTCTGCTATTGCTTTCGTAACTTTGGTTTCTGATCCTGTTGGAGAGTATGCTCGTGATGTGAGTGCTGGTGCACTTTGATTTTGGTTATGCTGGGAAGTATGAAGCACCTTATACCTTTGACTTACTTAAGTCTATACTGTATAAGTGTTCAACTAGTTTGGAAATAGTGACAAAATTGGTTGTCCATCCTAGAATCCAAAGAACCTCAGAATCACTCTCTCTAATCCTCTTCAATGATCCAAGAAGGTATAAATTGAATCACACTACACACATTAGAAGTGCATACATGTGTATATATTGCTTAAAATTGATTGTGTGATTAATTCCCCTTAAAATGTGATTTTAATTATTTTTTTGGGAATTTTTAAACATTTTTAAACATATTTTTAAATAAATGTTTTCATTAATAAAATGTGATTATATAATTTGTGGGGTAAATTTGCTATTTTTGTAAACTTCATTTTTCAATGGAATGTTTGTTTGGGTAGAATGTAAATGCGCTAGAGACTTCAGGGTGCTGCCTGTAATTACTTTGGACGCGCGTTTGTGAGCCACTCATATGTCAACACTTGTCATCCTCCTGATGTATATGTTTATGTTTGTTATGTGAGAGGGTTGGCTGGTGGATTGCTAATCGTTGGATCAAAGCTTATCGATGGTCTGCATGTGTTTTAAACCTATCCTTGTGCTATCCTATGTACCAATCACAATCGACTTTACCACCGCTGTTTTATAACCCTTAGATCAAGTCAATCTTAGGATGACTTAATCTCAGCCCTTGATTCCCTTCGCATCTCCAGAACCTTCCTCCACCCCTATATAAACCCCCCACTTCTCAGACTTTCAAGACTTTTGGGCATTCGTCATTTTTGAGAGAAAAAAAAATAGAGAGAAGAGAGAAGTGAGAGAGAAGAGAGAAAAGAAAAGAGAGAAGAGAGAGAAAGAAAACTGTGTTAGCCAAAACCAAACCCTAACCCTAAACACTTCATTTTCTGAATCAAACCTTCGTATACACACAACCCCAAACACAACCTTGAGTGTTTGAGAGAGAGTGGTTTGTTCATATTGAAGCTGTAACCTCTTTGTCTATGATCTTGTTTACAACTTAAACATTCGTGTGAAGATCTGCATTTCTTTTTCATAGAAACTATAGATCTACACTCTGCATGTTACATTTCACTAGATCTGCATATTTTTTTCTTGATTTAAGAAAATCTTTACTGATTTAGTTTTGAAAATGTTTTATGGTTTCTATTCTTACGAAACTTAAACCTTGACCTAGTTGGATTCACACTTGGAGATTTTCAATCTCAAAAATATTTTGAAAACAAAGATTGATTAAGATCTTGACCGATTTAGAAGCGAGATATCCGTGGAATCTGGGATACATTTAAAGGTCAAAAAGGTTTCAAGTTCTGTGAGAAAGAAAGAAAAGAAAATCACAGCATATAGTCTTTATATGTAATTTTCTAGGACTGTCTGTAAAACTAAGTGTGTGTGAGTTCATGCATGTTGATATGAATCACTTCACAAACACTTAACACACTACTACACTGGAAGTGTTGTGAATAAGATCAAAGATTATTGAGTCGACATAAGGAAGCTAAAGCAAAGGAAGTTATCAAACTGGAAGAACATCATCAACAATCAGATCTATGAGAAGTTAGAAGGACACCAAGTGGGGTATATTCCTAAACTTAGAATAGGTTGATTTGTGTGCATGTATGTTGTATTGTTTGTAACTATTATTTGTTATTAGTGGATTTTTTGCTTTTGTGACTTAGAAGTCACCGTGGATGTTTCCTCTGTCGGGAGAGGTTTTACCACGTTAAAAACTGTGTGTTCTGATTGTCTTCATCTACTCATCTCATTCTATAGTGTGCTGAATTTTTGAAACTGTCTTAGTTTTAAAAACTGATTACAAAGTCTTGATTACTCTCGTACATAAGTTTTTTGTAAACACATCTTGTTGTTTATAATTTTTATTTTCAAAAGAAAAGGGTTTCTTCAACAAACATCTCGGAGTTGCTTATATAGTTTAATCTTGTATTAAACGGCATTAGCAACGTTTTTCAATTGGTATCAGAGCCCTGTTAACTTTTATTTCAAAAAGATCTTGTGTTTCTGAAATCGTTTTCTGAAAAACTTAACTATGGACGAGAAGAATGAAAGGTTTGGTAATCTGTCCAGACCTCCACTCTTTGATGGAAATAACTTTGCTTACTTTAAAGTAAGAATGGTTGCCTTCATCCAAGGGACTTTAGGAGATGATGTCTGGGACATTATTGAAAATGGATATACTTATCCTACTAAACCAGCCACTGAAGGAAGTGATGAGAGGGTAAAGAAAATCTTAAGTGAGTTTACCCAAGAAGAGAAAACTATTTCTCGAAATAACAATAAAGGCAAGAATGCCATTTTTATGTCTATTAATGAGTATGAGTTCAAGAGAATCTCATCTTGTGCCACTTCTAAGGAAGCGTGGGACACATTAATCACTACCCATGAAGGAGACTCAAGAGTTAAAGCTGCTAAAACTCAAATGCTTATCCAGCAGTACAACTCTTTGATCATGTCTGATTCTGAGTCTTTTGATGATTTTTACATGAACTTAACTGATATAGTCACTAAGTTGCATGCTAATGGTATTACTTATGATAGGAATGAGATTGTTTCTAAAATCCTAAGATCATTACCACAAAAGTTTGACAGCAAGAGGTATGCTATTGAGGACATGAGTGATCAAAACCCTACCCCTGAGTTACTCAGTAGCAAACTTAGGACTGTGGAAATGGAATTACACTTTAAGAAACAATTAAATCATTCACAAAGAAAACAGCCCAACTCTAACTTGAGTTTTTCCTCTAAGATATCTAAACTTGACTCTAATTTGATCAACTCTGACTCTGATGAGGAGTGTGATATAGACAAACTAGATAATCAGATTGCCTTAATGTCTAAACAATTTAAAAAAATTGTTAAATTTAGAAACAAATAGGCAACTAAACAAGGCAAGCCTAATTATCATACTCTGTCTAATCCCAAACCTCATGAGAGAGGTCTTGACAAACATCCTAAGGACAACAACCCCAGACCCACTAGAGACCTTAAAAAGATTGAATGTTTTAGATGTGGGAAACTAGGTCACATTGCTCACGATTGCAGAGTTAATATGAATAAAGCCAACACACACAATAGAGCCAATGTTTGTAAAACTTGGGATGATTCAAGTGACTCTGATGAAGAGGAACTTGAGGCATCAAATGTACTTGACCCTTGCATGTCCTTTTATGCTAAGATCATTTACAATGATGATATGCCTGTGTGTGATAATGATGCTCCTACTCCTGCTTGTGTGAATACTGCTTTGACTGGCCTAGATGCTTTATTATCTGAAAATGTTGCTAGTTCTAGTTCCGTGTGTGTGAGTCAAAGTGATCTCGATAACGACGATGTAAATGGGTGCGTGAGTACTAAAACTGAATCGTTAGGGGTCACTACACACACTTCACTTAGCGACTCAGACACAGATGACCTCCCTGATATCCATACTTTGTATGCTAAAACTCTTAAAAAAGGAACTAGACTGGAGAAGACTGTTAGAGACCTGACTAAGAAATTAGATGATCTAAGTCTTATTGTGAAGCTGAATGCCGAAGAGTACACTAACCAGTGTCTGTCTCATCAATCTGAAATTGAAACTTTTGATCAAAAATTAAAAGAGTTGACTAAAACTAATGAAACCCTGGAAATGAAATATAAGGGAACATTATTAGAACTGGAGGAAGCAAAAACAAAGACAGCTACTGTTTTCAAAAAAAATTCTAAGTTTGAAAACAATTCAAATTGTTTTACTGACTTTGTTGTTGACTCTAAGACCAATTCTGATGATGGAACCGGTATTGGATTTTGCCCTAAGAACAAACCACAAACTACAAATCTTGAACCTATTAAGTTTGTGTTTGGGGGCAAAAGACCAATTGATACATGTCCAGATTTTCATTTTATTAAAAAGGAATTTGATCAAAAGCAACAACAGAAAGACATTGGAGAGTCTAGTGATTCTAAGGCTGACACTACACTTAAGAATAAATACGTCTGTCCTTTGATCAGAAAGGCTGAATATACCTTTAAAACCATCCCTCCTAGGAATAGGACTTCTGAACAGAATGTTGTTAAACCCATCTTTAGAAGTTTTCCTAAGGAAGTTCATCCCTCAAGCAATCAATATTGCTCCTACTGTGACATATATGGTCATTCCTTTGAAGGTTGTTATGCTAGGCGTCTAAACACCCCTGTGTACAACTCTTCTTTCTACAAGAACTTTAACTATTCTAGGCAAAATCGTAACCATTATGTCCTTCCTAGACAACCTGACAAAAACTCTAACTACAGAAATAGAAAGACCAAAACTAAGAGTTCATTTAAGAGAAATGCTCCCAGAAACTTTCCTAAACCGAAAGCTCAAATTTTCCACAATAATCAGTTTGTTGCCCCAAATGTTTTTCGACAAAAAGCTGTTTCTCGAAAGTTTTATCAAATGAGGGCAAACATGCGCAAAATTAAAACTAGAGCTATTTGGGTTAGAAAAGATGTTATTTTACCCCAAATGAAGTGTAACATTGTCATCACTGCTTTAAAAGATGAACACACTTCATCTGGATGGTATTTAGATTCAGGATGCTCCAAACATATGACAGGAGATGAAACCAAACTTTTAAACAAAACCAGATTTGCTGGTGGCAAAGTAGTTTTTGGTGACGGAGTTTCATCCCAGATCATAGGTAAAGGAACCCTAAAAGAAAAAGGAATGCCTGTTCTGGAAAATGTTCTATTAGTTAAAGGTCTTAAAGCCAACCTCCTAAGTATATCATAATTTTGCGACTCTGACCATACAGTTACCTTTTCAAAGAACAATTGTAAAATTCTAAATGATAAAGGTAAATGCATTATTACCGGATTTAGAACACCTGACAATTGTTATACTGTCAAGACTGGTTATGAAACCTGTAACATTGTCAGAATGGATGACAATGAAATCTGGCATAATCGTATGGGTCACCTAAGTTATGATATCCTTAGTAGATTGTCTAGTCAAGAGATTGTTAGAGGAATTCCTAAAATTAAACCTATTTCCAGTGTTGTCTGTGGTCATTGCCAGGAAGGAAAAATAGTTAAGACTTCGCATAGAAAAGTTAAAGACATTCTCACCTCTAGACCTCTAGATCTCATCCATATGGACCTTATTGGTCCCTCCAGAACTGTTAGTCTTTGTGGACACAGTTATATCCTTGTCATGGTTGATGATTTCACACGATTCACTTGGGTTGCCTTCTTGAAACAAAAATCTGACACGTTTAAGAATTTTTTGAAAATTTTACTAAGAATTGAAAATGAGAAGGACACACAAGTCAATCGCATTCGTAGCGATAGAGGGGGAGAGTTCATAGACACAGGAATAGTTGAATATTGTGACTATAACGGTTACAAACACGAATTCAGTGCCCCTAAGACTCCTCAGCAGAATGGTATTGCTGAAAGGAAAAACCGAACTCTTCAAGAGATGGCACGTGTCATGTTACATGCCAAATCTCTACCTAAATACTTTTGGGTAGAATCTATTAGAACTTCATGTCATATCATTAATAGGGTCTATCTAAGGAAAAACTCTAAACAAACTCCTTATGAGTTGTGGTACGGTAAGAAGCCTAATCTGAAATATCTAAGAACTTTCGGAAGTCAGTGTTATGTCTGTAAAGATAGAGAACATATGTCTAAATTCGAGACTCGTGGTGATAAAGACATCTTCTTAGGATACTCCCCAAACAGTCGTGCTTATCGTATATACAATCTGCGTACTAAGGCCCTTATGGAATCGATAAATGTAATTGTAAGCGACACTATTGTCGAAAATAAGATATCTGAATCACCTATTGTGGTTGAATCTGAAAATGATTTCAAAACTGATTCACCAGAAATAGATGACTCATTACCTATTGAGAGTCCAGAAGTACCTGGCTGGGTCTCTAAAGATCATCCCATTGACAACGTGGTCGGTAATCCTAATGAGCCAGTTCGTACTAGATCCCAGTTAAGAAATTATGCTAATTATGCATGTTTCGTCTCCCTTGTGGAACCGAAAAATGTTAATGAAGCATTGAATGACACACACTGGATTTCTGCAATGCAGGAAGAACTTTTACAATTTGTCATTCACGATGTCTGGTATCTTGTACCACGGCCTCAAAACAAAAATGTTATTGGGACACGTTGTATTTTTAAGAACAAATCTGATGAAAATGGGGTAATCCTTAGAAACAAAGCTAGACTAGTTGCTCAAGGTTACTCACAAATAGAAGGAATATATTTTAGCGAGACTTTTTCCCCTGTCACTCGTCTTGAATCTGTTCGATTTCTTTTCGCTATAGCGTGTCACTTAAAATTTACACTTTATCAAATGGATGTCAAGTCTGCCTTCCTCAATGGAATTATGTCCGAAGAAACGTATGTAGAACAACCCAAAGGGTTCATTGACCCTAAATACCCTGACCATGTCTTTCGTCTAAAAAAGGCTTTGTATGGCTTAAAACAAGCTCCTCGAGCTTGGTATGAACGCCTTTCCAACTTTTTGTTGGATAAGGGTTTTAAGAGAGGAGGAAATGACCAGACTCTCTTTGTCAAACATTTTGACAAAAACATTATTATAGCCCAAGTCTATGTAGACGACATCATTTTTGGGTCTACTTCAACATTTGAAGTTAAATCTTTTTCTGCTATTATGCATAAGGAGTTTCACATGTCCCTTATGGGGGAACTACAACTTTTCTTAGGATTTCAAGTGAAACAGAATTATGATGGTCTATTTGTCTCTCAAACCAAATATGCCTTAGATCTTGTTAAGAAATTTGGTTTAGATAATGCTAAAGTTGCCAAAACGCCTATGAGTACTACTGTTAAATTATGTAAAGATGAAACTGGAAAGTCAGTTGATTCCACACTTTATCGTAGTATGATTGGTAGCCTACTCTATCTAACTGCCTCATGACCAGACATAATGTATGCTGTATGTCTGTGTGCTCTTTACCAGAATAACCCTAAAGAGAGCCATTTATCGTGTGTAAAACGTATAATAAAGTACATAAAAGGCACTCTCAATCTTGGACTTAGGTACACTAATGATACCTGTAGCACCATCATAGGGTATACTGATGCTGATTGGGCCGGATGTACTGATGATAGTAAAAGTACATCAGGTGCCTGTTATTATGTCGGCAATAATTTAGTAGGTTGGAGTAGCAAAAAACAGAATTGCACATCTTTATTTACGGCTGAGTCCGAATATATAGCTGCTGGAAGTTGCTGTGCTCAATTGTTATGGATAAAACAAATGTTAAACGATTATGGGATTAAAGAAGATCAATTACAATTGTATTGTGAAAATCAAAGCGCCATTAACATATCTAAAAACCCAGTTCAACACTCGCGAACTAAGCATATTAAAATAAGACATCATTTTATACGCGAACTTGTTGAAACTAAGGAATTAGAAATCCATTACCTGCCTACTGATCTGCAACTTGCAGATATGTTCACTAAACCTTTAAACTATAACCGATTTCTGTATTTGCGAAATTCTATAGGTATGGTATGCGCTGATTAAAACTCTTAAGACCTTAATTTTTACCCTTTGTCCATTTGAGACAAGATGGGGGAGAAATTTGAGTTTTACGAGTTCAATGTTTTGTTAACATTTCATCTAAACTGCTTGATCTTAGTGTGCATATTTGCAGGAATCTCTTCTACTGATTGTCTACCATTTCTAGTGTACAAATTTGTAAATAGTTGAGTAATGTAATTTTTGACTTTCTAGGAAATGGGTAGATATTATCTTTTGTATAGGACTAGGTTTTTTTTTTTTTATTTCCCTACGAGTTTTAAGCTAACTCAAAGAAGATTTTGTCTCATATTTCCAAATGGGGAGATTGAAGCACCTTATACCTTTGACTTACTTAAGTCTATACTGTATAAGTGTTCAACTAGTTTGGAAATAGTGACAAAATTGGTTGTCCATCCTAGAATCCAAAGAACCTCAGAATCACTCTCTCTAATCCTCTTCAATGATAAAAGAAGGTATAAATTGAATCACACTACACACATTAGAAGTGCATACATGTGTATATATTGCTTAAAATTGATTGTGTGATTAATTCCCCTTAAAATGTGGTTTTAATTATTTTTTTGGGAATTTTTAAACATTTTTAAACATTTTTTTAAATAAATGTTTTCATTAATAAAATGTGATTATATAATTTGTGGGGTAAATTTGCTATTTTGTAAACTTCATTTTTCAATGGAATGTTTGTTTGGGTAAAATGTAAATGCGCTAGAGACTTCAGGGTGCTGCCTGTAATTACTTTGGACGCGCGTTTGTGAGCCACTCATATGTCAACACTTGTCATCCTCCTGATGTATATGTTTGTGTTTGTTATGTGAGAGGGTTGGCTGGTGGATTGCTGATCATTGGATCAAAGCTTATCGATGGTTTGCATGTGTTTTAAACCTATCCTTGTGCTATCCTATGAACCAATCACAATCGACTTTACCACCTCTGTTTTATAGCCCTTAGATCAAGTCAATCTTAGGATGACTTAATCTCAGCCCTTGATTCCCTTCGCATCTCCAGAACCTTCCTCCACCCCTATATAAACCCCCCACTTCTCAGACTTTTGGGCATTCGTCATTTCCGAGAGAAAAAAAAATAGAGAGAAGAGAGAAGTGAGGGAGAAGAGAGAAAAGAAAAGAGAGAAGAGAGAAGAGAGAGAAAGAAAACTGTGTTAGCCAAAACCAAACCGTAACCCTAAACACTTCATTTTCTGAATCAAACCTTCATATACACACAACCCCAAACACAACCTTGAGTGCTTGAGAGAGAGTGGTTTGTTCATATTGAAGTTGTAACCTCTTTGTCTATGATCTTGTTTACAACTTAAACATTCGTGTGAAGATCTGCATTTCTTTTTCATAGAAACTATAGATCTACACTCTGCATGTTACATTTCACTAGATCTGTCTATTTTTTTCTTGATTTAAGAAAATCTTTACTGATTTAGTTTTGAAAATGTTTTATGGTTTCTATTCTTACGAAACTTAAACCTTGACCTAGTTGGATTCACACTTGGAGATTTTCAATCTCAAAAATATTTTGAAAACAGAGATTGATTAAGATCTTGACCGATTTAGAAGCGAGATATCCGTGGAATCTGGGATACATTTAAAGGTCAAAAAGGTTTCAAGTTCTGTGAGAAAGAAAGAAAAGAAAATCACAGCATATAGTCTTTATATGTAATTTTCTAGGACTGTCTGTAAAACTAAGTGTGTGTGAGTTCATGCATGTTGATAGGAATCACTTCACAAACACTTAACACACTACTACAGTGGAAGTGTTGTGAATAAGATCAAAGATTATTGAGTCGACATAAGGAAGCTAAAGCAAAGGAAGTTATCAAACTGGAAGAACATCATCAACAATCAGATCTATGAGAAGTTAGAAGGACACCAAGTGGGGTATATTCCTAAACTTAGAATAGGTTGATTTGTGTGCATGTATGTTGTATTGTTTGTAACTATTATTTGTTATTAGTGGATTTTTTGCTTTTGTGACTTAGAAGTCACCGTGGATGTTTCCTCTGTCGGGAGAGGTTTTACCACGTTAAAAACTGTGTGTTCTGATTGTCTTCATCTACTCATCTCATTCTATAGTGTGCTGAATTTTTGAAACTGTCTTAGTTTTAAAAACTGATTACAAAGTCATGATTACTCTCGTACATAAGTTTTTTGTAAACACATCTTGTTGTTTATAATTTTTATTTTCAAAAGAAAAGGGTTTCTTCAACAAACATCTCGGAGTTGCTTATATAGTTTAATCTTGTCTTAAACGGCATTAGCAACGTTTTTCAAAGTATGCTAGTGATGAGGGCTCTATAAGTGGTTTCATTCTTTTTAATGAGTTTTCTCAGAGCTATCACACATTTGATCTTCGAGGGGTATTTTTGTGATTTTTTTTGGATTTTTTTACAACTCTTGTGATGAAATTTTTGAAGGGACTACCGATAGGCATAGCCAAAATGGGCCTATAAGCATAGGGCACAGACTCTCGGGCTTATTATGGGAGGTGAAAGGTCTTTACTGGTAGGTAGGTCTAGGGGAGTATTGATTGACGTACCCCCTAGTTCCATATAAAAAGGGACGACCCTCTTGATTTTTCCACTCCTTTATTTGAGTGAATCTCTTATTTTCTCTCTTTAGTAATTGGTTTTAAGATTATTTCTTTAAAAGAACTCATGGAGGTGCAACAGACAAATCTTGGATGGCTAGTGATGACTAGGAAGGTTTAGAATGGCATGAGGCTGATGCGTTATTACTAGGGAGAGAGAATTCCTATGATATCTTTGAGTCCGTTCTTAATGATAAGGTTCCATTGCAAAAGTCAACGAACCACTACTCTGCAAAGGTGAAGAACCCAAATGTCTATGTAAGTTTTTTTCATTCTTTTTGTCTTATTTTTCATCTTATCCTTGGGATACTGAAGGGTTTTCTTGATTCATGCACAAGTGGACATTGCTTTATCGAGTATTCGCTCTTGTGGCTCGACAGGGATAGAGAAAGTGTAGGAAAAACTTCCCTCAGTGGTGAAGTTGATAGTAAAGGCTGTTGGGTTTGGTCCTTTAGTTGGGGCTTTTGGATGAGACGCCACGTTCTACAGCAATACTATGCGCTCTGGGCGAGAGATAGTGGGAAACCACGCAGACATTCCATTTAGGTGTTGAGGAGATGACGGTTATGCCCCTGGATGTTCATCAGTTTATTGGGTTGGAGTGTAAGGGTCAGTATATCTTGGTAGACCGGACCTTGTGTGTTTATAAGTTTGTAATTCGGGATGTCTTATTGGACATTGGGATGATTGTATCTAGGGATTCTATCTGCATATCGGTATTGAAGGAAACCTTCCTGTCTAAGCAGATCGATGAGACTAACGGGCAACAGGTGAGGCAGGCAGCCTTCTTGTTTATTTTCTCTTACTAGGACGGTTGGTGTTGGAAACAAGCGGTGATGTTATCCACTTGTGGTTTCTTCCCTTTGTGAGGATCATCTCAGAGATCCACCTCTATAACTGGGGGAGATTTATGTTGGTGTCCCTTTATGATTCTCTTAATGCTTTTAGTCGGTGTTGCCGAAAGACTTTTATTGGGCCCACCTATTTTATGGAGGTAATCTTTAGATTCATCTTTCTCTTTTTTTCTTATTGGTTTTCCATTTTTATTCTTTTTGACACCCTGCATTGCTTTCTGTAGACATTGTTATATGAGGTGATTGGGCAAAATGTTGGATTGATATCCTTGAAGGTGAGTGACACGGGGAATTTCTCGAGGATGTATTGGTGGAGGAAGCCAAATTGGAGATCAAACCAGTCCTTGGATTGGTATAGTTGTGGGGGAGGCATTGAATGCCTTGACGAGCGACCAATCTAGGATTTAGTTTTTTATCTTTTTTGTGGATTTAATACTCTGTTTTCACTTGGTAGACGAATAATATTTTCTTAGGAAATAGGTGACATTATACCCTTGGCATTTGTCTTTGAGAGTTACAAAGATAGTATCCATGCATGCCCAGATGCCGAGGTTGTCGGTGCATGAGTTCGAGTACGACTGGTACCTGGGGGAGAGGGTTGCGAGGCAAGTGATGGAGGGTGAGGTGGAGGTCCCATCGTTAGCACCCATAGAGTTCATGAGGAGGGTAAAAAAGATGTAGGATGAGGCGAGGATGATCATATATGCTTTATACAAAAACGATGGAAGGTTATGATTACCTAGAATTCGCGACTAGTTGGTTGATGCCTACGTCTATCTATGACATAGAGAGTATACTGACGCGACTCAGAATGTTTCTCTAATACGTGTAAATACGGTTCAAGTGTAAACCGATCACTCAAGTAATAATTTGGTAAATCGATTATCGAACACAAGGACTAAGACGATCTCTCATGACAAATACTAAGGAAGATGAGTAACCCTAACGATTGACTCACAAAACGAGGGGAAAAGTTGATGATTTTAGAAATCTTTATACTACTTCTGATTAAAGAAACTAAATACTATCTAAGTTAATTACGCATGTAAGACTAGATATTGATTGATTAATTAATACGAGATAAAAACAAGGCTGGAATACAATCCCCCGATCCCAAGTAATTTCACCGGATAAAAAATTAGTCAAGAATTGAACATTTAATTGAAAAGAAACTTTACTTGTTTCAAGACTTACCTATATGAAGGAATTAACCTGCACAATACATAATCAAGAATAAAAGTAAAGCGCGTGACAATATTGTTAATACGCACGCCGCATTCTTAAACACTAGGGCAAACGGAGTTAAAGCAAAATACCACGTTTTCAACAATTTGTTTAATTCAAGAACATATTTTATATCCATGCGAAACATGTAGGGTTGGGTTCATGCATCCCAACCCTTGGAAACCTATCCATACATAGTGTTGGTAACAAATAAAATGGTTTCTATGTTACGTGTGATTATATTCATCATCAAAGTGTATCTAAGCATGCAAGAGAATAATATAAAGCTAAATAAATACTCAAGAACATGCAAAAGAACTAGAAGACTCAAGAACAAGATGAGAAAGGCAAAATTTATTAAGAAATACTTGATTTAAAATCATAATACTATAATTTTGATGAAAACTATATTGCCCAATGTTCTTCCTCTTTTCTTACTCTCCAAATTAGGTTAAAACTAATGTCAAGTATGTCTAAAGTTAAGTTACAACTCCTTATATAAGTTTTTGAAAAACTCTTAAACCCACACAACTCTAGGAGAAAAATCACAATAAATTAAAAATTCAAGTTCAAGTCGTCTGAACCGATTCCCTTGGAATCTAAATCAGTTCCCAGATCAAATTTTTTGAATTTCCTCTTTTGCCCCTGGATTCTCGTCTCGACTTCGAACTCACATAATTTCTTCACCGTATCTCGGATTGTGGTGACATTTTTCCAATAATCTTATGACTTGAAGCTCTTCAACTTTTCATTTGGCTCCTCCTCCAGGTTTTGGCTGAAAAATTACGAAAATACCCTTCATTTCCCTTTCTTTTGATTCTTTCATTGTTTCGATTTTTCTTTTCCATTCACTTGCACGGATTACCTGTAAACATGAGAGAAATACAAAAAATCTAAAATACTCATTGAAAAGGGATAGTAGCATAAATATGAGATAAATTCGGGTTAATTACAATGCATGGGACCATAAAAGAACCGAAATTAAGAGAATAAATATGAAATATTTATGCCTAATCAAACCCCTAACTTAGAACGTTGCTTGTCCCGAGCAATGTAAAAGAATAAGAGAATGCATTTAAATGAACTTCTAAAGAACTAATGTTATAGGATACCTATTTTGCGCGCAAGCGATTGTATTTAGCGTATGCAACAAGCTGTTAAATTCCTAGGTTACCTTAGTAGAATGAGTGGTGTCTCGTGAGGGTTTATAGTGAATTTACCAACAAAATTCTTTTTTAGACTCAAAGAAAAATTATCAAAATGAACCTAAAATTTAAATTCCCAAAAAATAATCATTTTAAATTTTTATTCGATAAATCTCAATTCATAATGTGTGTGCGTGAATTTGAAAATTAAACCGCTAACTTCCACTGATTGATCATTACGTTACTTTTCAAAAATTCGCTTTGATTAAATTTCTCACGGGATGCTCTCACAAACGAATCACTCGAAATGTGACTATTTTCTCTTGAGGTGCGTGATATAAAGAGTAAATATAAATGAACATGAATTCACGCACACAAATAGAAAGACAAAATTATTTAGGTGAAAAGATCTAACGGCGGGTTATAGTTATTGGAAAAGGGGAAACATCATCTTTTAGTCGCACCATTTTATCCCCTTCATTATCTTTTTGTGTTTTATCTTTCCACGCGATAATTTATTTCGTTATTCGGTCTCGGTTAGGACTTTTTCGGGTTGGCATATTGGGTAAAAAATGGGATGGCTGGAAAATTCGAAGTTGAATTTTATTTTCTCTCGATATCCTTGGGTACTTTTCCGGGCATTTGCTCTCTTTCTCTCTTTTTCTTTTCTTACCCTTTTTTATTGCACCATTTGGACTTACTTGATGATTTTTTTTTATTTTCATAACTCCGAGATAATTGGGTTTTTCGGGTTAACAAACGAAAACGGTATAAATTATTAGGCTCAAAGTGGCTTGTAACATGATAATTTTTTATGTCTTTTTATGGATAATATTTTTGGGTAAACAAACGACGACCTAATTTCATTTATTCGAATTGATAATCACATTACCATGTGCGTCTCGAGATGAATTTCAATTTTGAGACATTTTGGTGCATTTTCAAAATAATATTTCACTCATTTTTTGTAACCGATCAAAATAATGATTTATATATCATCAACAAATTTTTAACACAGAAAGTACTTTTGAGTTAACTTTTAACTTGAATTGATTTAATTACTCAGAAAAAGTGATAGGCTCGAAATCTCACTAGGTTAAAAATCTCCACATTCATTCGTTAAGTTGTTAATTTTTGCTCAATTTCCTTTTTGGTCATTTTCGGCTTAGTGCATTTAGTTTTTACAAATTAAAACTTCAAAAAAAAATTTAAGTGATATTTTTGAAAATTTTAAATTTAATTTTTTATTCATTTTGAAGAAAAAATATTTTTGACTTTTTTCAAAAAATTTCATTTTTTTTGGATTTTCTGTTTTTTATGAACTTTTTGGCTTTTCCATTTTTTATTTTGAAATTTTTGACTTTTATTCTAATTTTTGGGCATTTTGAAATTTGTAAATTTTTTAAAAGACGCACATGTATCCCCTAACTTAGACTTTTGCATAGTCCTCAATGAAAAGGACTAAAATCTAAAATAAACGAAGAGTTTGGAATAAAAAGAAACAAATATCAAAATGCAAAATTTTTATTTCCATTACAATTTATTACAATACGGTAAAGGATAAATTACATAGTTCTTGTAATGATGAAAAAATAAAGCCTAAAACAACTACATAAAGAACGAGCAACAAAAACATCACAACACAAGAACTAATGTGAGGGGCCGGTGGTGTCAGATCACAGGTGAAAGGGGAGGGATATGAAAAAATGTGAAATGGTAGAAAAATGGAAAGGGAGATGAATTTGGTGGAAAAAAACAAAAAAGGGTGGGATTTTTGTAGCAGGTCATCCGAACCGGTTCTGATGTTTGAGCAAATCGGTTCACATCCAAACCGGTTTGACCTGCGGTTCGGCATTTGCCTTTTTCTTCAACACACTTTTTCTTCATAATTCGCATAAACTAAATGATTCTCTAATGCATCTTACAACTCCCTAAACACTCTGATACCTCTCCTAACCTTCCTACATCGCGACCTCTATGTACCTCTAACATACCCTAAAATGGACTCTACTCACTAATATACAATAAAAATCTCCCCATATGCATCGGGGGTGCGACGACCTCTCTCCCCCCCATAAAAACTCACCCGACCCTATGTACGGGGTCCGATATAATCCTCATCACCATATTTCCAACATCATAAATCAAAAGTCGGAACAACTGAGAATCACCCCCATAGGTAGGTTGGACACCTTGAGGCACGTGATGAATGAGGCAGGGGAAATCCTTGTAGCATAATTGTCTCAACTTGGAGAGAATATCTCAGTGAAAATTGGAAGGACATGCTAAGCCTAGATTCCCCTTAAACTCGAGAATGCATGGACCGGGCTCTAAATCGGACGATACAATAGTCATTTCCTCGATGAGCATCCGAGAACTCAAGTGGAATGCATGGATGGTCACAAAGAAGGAATTTATCTATCTTATCTTTCTAGTCGCTCTCTTCTAAGTGATTAAACGAGTCTAACAGCAGTTGGACTTCAACATTGAGGCTCTTATACACTATCCCAATTTCTTTCTCAAAGTCTTCTATAAAGCACCCTATATCTTTGACTCACATGAGTCTGCATTATATAAGAGCTCATCTAGTTTGAAAATAGAGACAAAATTGTGTCTATCCCTAGTTGATCCAAAAAGCCTCAGAAATTTCATAGCTTCATTGATATTCCTCTACAAGTTCAAGAAGGTATATCACTTACACCACACACTAGGACTGCATTCATATATTGATTTAGTCATGATATAATCATATGTGAGTTATATTCCCTTAATATATTGTTTAAATAATTTTTAGGAATTATTTCAATTTTTTTAAGAATTTATAATGATTTTTTGGAAATTAAAATCTACTCTTAATAAAGTTGTGTAGTTGATTTGTAATTATATGTTTCTCCATAAAACTGCTTTGGGTAGTAACAGAAATTGGTACAAACTTATGTGGGCTCAATTTGTATTTCTTAAAACTCTTAAAACACGCATTTGAAACAGATCGTGTCCATCCACGTGTTGAGTTTATAGCGAACCGATTTGTGTTTCTTCACAGACTCATATTCTTTTATTTAATCTGGTTCGTTCATTTGTGTTAATCAATGGTTTCATGTTATTGCCTTGCGATCCATGTGAAATCCTATCCATATATAAGCATTATAACCCTTTACTTGAGTTTTAGTTTTTTCGTCTTTTAGGGTTTCCTCATTTTTTTGAGAGAAAGAAGATAGAGAGAGAGAAACATTTTGAGAGAAGAAACCTTTTATTTCTTTCGTACAACCCTAACCTGTTTTAGATCAAACACTATATATCTTCAACCCCAAACCAGAACCTGAGTGTTTTAAGAGTTGTTGTTGGGTTGGCTAAAGATGGTTCGTGGTTTGATCCTCTCTTGTTTGAGATCTTCATTCCAACTTAGTCATATTTGGTTTAATTTCTATTTCTTCTTATAGAATCAGTAGATCTAACTATTTCATGTCATATATCACTTAGATCTATATTATTATTTTTTTCATCTTGAGAAATCATATTTGTTGATTATTTTTATTTGTAAATGTTTTTGAAAACTTCAGAATCAACAAATCTTATTTCTGTTTCTAGTTCTTACAAAACAATACTTCTAGTCTAGTTCAAATCGCAATTGGTGGTTTACAATTTCAAAAACTTTTTCAAAACCTCTGAAATTGTTTAAGACCTTGGCCATCTTCTGAAATTGTTTAAGACCTTGGATTTGGGGATATATTGAAAGATCAAGAAGTCTTTTGTTCTTTAAAGAAGAGATAAATAGAAAGCCTAACTCATTTAGATTTAATTTATAATTTGATAGGATTTGTTTGTATATATAAGTGTGTGTGTGTGTGTGTGTGTGTATATGCATGTGTTAGAGCACTATCACAAAACACTTATCACACTACTACACAAGAAGTGTTGGATTTAAGATCTTGAACTTTAAGAGTTGATGTAAAGCTGGAACAAAATCAGAGAAGTTACGAAGTTGGGAAAGCCACTGCAACAACAGAACTGCGGGGAAGTTGGAATCAAGACAGTGGAGTTGGTATATATATTCTAGACTTGTATAGGTCTTATTTACTTGCTTGTGTGTTAAATAGCTTGTAACTTGTATATTTGGTTTTAGTGGAATTTTTGGTTTGTGACTTAGAAGTCACCATGGATGTTTTCTCAGTTGGGTGAGGTTTTACCACGTTAAAAATTGTGTGCACTTAATCTTTCTGCATCTTCTCATCCTCTTCTAGTTGGTGTGCTGAGTTTAACTATTTTTAGTTTTGTTTTTTAAAACTAGTTATAGAATCTTGAAGATATCTCGTACATAATTTGATTATACGCATCTTATGTTTAAACAGTCTGGTTTAAAGAAAAGAGTTTACCCAAAAAACATTTCGAATCTCCTTAGATAGTTTAATCTTGCATTAAACGACATAAGTGGTATTTTTTTAATTGGTATCAGAGCTTGGGAAATTTTCTTTAAAGATCTATTATTTCAGAAATTGTTTTATTGAAATCAAATAATGGACGAGAAATTTGAAAGATTTGGTAACTTGTCCAGACCCCCTTCTTTGATGGAAATAACTTTACTTACTGGAAGGTAAGGATGGTTGCTTTCATGCAAGGAAACTTGGGAGATGATGTTTGGGACATTGTTGAAAATGGATACACTCATCCTACAAAACCAACCACTGTTGGAAGCACTGATCGGATTAAGAAAATTTTAAGTGAATTCGCTAAAGAAGAGAAACAAGATTCTCTGAACAATAACAAAGGCAAGAATGCCATTTTTATGTAAATAAATGAACATGAGTTCAAAAGGATATCATCTTGTACCACTTCTAAGGAAGCTTGGGATACACTTATGACTGCACATGAAAGTAATACCAGAGTTAAGGATGCTAAAACACAGATGCTCATTCAGCAGTATAACTCACTAATTATGACAGACTCTGAGTCATTCGATGACTTCTATATCAAATTAACTGATATTGTGACCAAATTACATGCAAATGGTATTAGTTACGATAAGAGTGAAATTGTATATAAAATTCTAAGATCATTACCACATAAATTTGTCAACAAAAGGTATGCAATTGAGGAGATGAGTGATCAAAATCTTACCCCTGAACTCTTTAATAGCAAATTGAGAACTGTGGAAATATAACTAGAATTCAAGAAGAATTTAACTTAGTCCCATAGGAAACAGTCCAGTTCTAATTTGAACTTCTCCTCTAAATTGATAAAACTTGAATTGTCTATACCCACTGTTGACTTAGAATCTGATGAGGAATGTAACTTGGATAGTCTTGATAATTAGATTGCCTCGATATTTAAACAATTTAAGAAACTGATAAAGTTTAGAAACAAAATGTAAAATGGACAAGGCAAGCCCAATTATCAAAATCCTTCCGGCAGCAAACCTCATGAGAAGTGATATGAGAACCATAATACCCATAATCCTAAGGGACCTGAGAGAGATATGAAGAATATTGAATGCTATAAATGTGGTATGTTAGGTCATATGGCATAAGATTGTAGAGTAAATTTGAACAAGAACCATAAACATACTAGGTATAACCTATGTAAGGCATGGGATGACTCAAGTGACTCTGAAAATTATGAGCCTGAGTCACCCAACACTATTAACACATGTATGTCATTCTTTGCTAAGATAATTTATAATGATGATCTGCCTGTGTCTCTGACTGAACTTGATACTTTTAGTTCTCCTCATGCTATAGTGGATAATCATATTACTGGATTGGATGCTTTATTACTTGAGAATACTGTTGATGCCAATGCGGGGTGTATTAGTCAAATGGGAAGCAATAATGTCGATGCCAATGTGTGTGTGAGTCCTAAAACTAAATATCCAAGGGACACTACACACTATGCACATAGTGATTCAGGTAATGAAGACCTCCCTTATATACACACACACTGTATGCCATGACTCTAAAGAAAAGCTCCAAACTTGACAAAGTTGTCAAAGACCTCACTAGGAAACTAAATGACATGAGCCAAATGGTTAAACTTAATGCTGAAGAGTACACCACCCAAATTCTAGTTTATGAAAATAAAACAAAAAACTTTGTTGAAAAAATCAAGGACTTGTCCGAAAAGAATGAAATTCTGGAAAAAAAATACAAAGCTATCTTATTGGAATTGGAACAAACTAAGGAAAAGACCTCAACGGTTTTCAAAAAATTTACTAAGTTTGAAAACAATTCAAAATGTTTGGAGGAATGCATTGTTGATAGAAAAATCAATTCTGATGATCGTACTAGAATAGGATTTTGTCCCAAAGATGACAAACAACCTAAAATGTTTGAAAACATGGAGTTTGTATCCGGGGAAAAAGACCTATGGAAGTTTGTCCAGATTTTCAGTCTTTAAAAAAGAATTTGAGACAAAACATAAAATTATAGACATTGGTGAGTCAAGTAACTCCAAGGAAAAAGTTGAACCAAAGACCAAATACGTTTGTCCTCCTATAAGGCATTTCATACCTGCATTTCAGCCACTGGTTAATAAAAACAAACCTAGAGTTCAAACTAGTCCTATACCTATGTTTAGTAACTTTCCTAAGGAAAATCCTTCTACCTATTAACTCTACTATTCTTATTGTGATGTCTATGGACATTCACTTGAAGGATGTTTTGAAAAATGTCTCTATAAACCAGTTTACTCCTCTTCTATGTACCAGGACTTCAACTATTATAGGAAGAATCGAAACCACTATGTCGTACCGAGAAAGACTAATATGAATTCTAACTATCGTAATAGGAAGAGAAGAACCAATACTAAAAGGACATCATCAAATAGGAATTCCAGATTCTTTACCAAGACTATTGCTTGACATGATCAACCTTTTCATAAAATATAAAGGCATGCGCAAAAAAAAATTTCAACAAAAATCTAATGCTCGCAAGTTTTATCAAATGAGAGAAAATAAGCGGAAGCTTTTGAAGACAAGAGAAATTTGGATTAGGAAAGACGATCTAGTACCTCAGATGAAGTGTAACATTGTTATCAATGCTTTAAAAGATAAACACACATCATCTTGTTGGTATTTGGATTCTGGTTGTTCCAAACATATGATTGGGGATGATACCAAACTTTCTAATAAAATTAATTTCTCCGGTGGAAGTGTCATGTTCGAAGATGGTATATCAACCCAAATCTTAGGTAAAGGAACACTTCATGAAGAAGGTCTTCCTGTTCTTGAAAATATACTATTAGTAAAGGGTCTCAAAGCCAACTAACTTAGCATTTCGCAATTTTGTGACTCAAATCATATTGTCACCTTTTCGAAGAATAGTTGCAAAATTTTAAATGAAAATGGTGAGTGCATTATTACAGGACTTCGTACTCCAGAAAATTGTTATACTATTAAGTCAAGTACTGAAGTTTGTAACATTGCAAGATTGGATGACAATGATATATGGTATAACAGATTGGGTCACATAAATTACGACAGTCTGAGCAAGTTGTCTTCTCAAGAGATAGTTAGAGGTATCCCTAAAATCAAACCTATTTCCAACGTAACTTGTGGAGCATGTCAAATAGGAAAAATGGTTAAGGCTCCTCACAAAAAGGTTAAGGATGTTCTTTCCACTAGACCTTTAGAACTCATCTATATGGACCTAATGGGTCCCTCTCGAACTGTTAGCCTTTGTGGAAATAGTTATATTCTTGTTATGGTTAACGACTTCACTAGATTCACTTGGATTACTTTTTTAAAATAGAAATCTGAAACCTTTCAAAAGTTACTGAAAATTTTACTCCGCATTGAAAATGAGAAGAATTCCCAAGTGAATAAGATTGGAAGTGATAGAGGCGGTGAGTTTATTGATTCTGAAGTGATTGAATACTGTGATTATAATGGCTACAAACATGAGTTTAGTGCACCTAAGACCCCCCAACAAAATGGGATTGTTGAACGTAAGAATTGCACTATTCAGGAGATAGTTCATGTCATGCTCCATGCCAAAGATTTAACTAAATACTTTTGGGTTGAATCTGTTCAAACAGCCTCTCATATAATCAATAGAGTACGTCTTCAAAAAAACACTAAACAAACTCCTTATGAACTCTAGTATAACAAAAAACCAAACCTGAAGTACTTTAGAACTTTTGGTAGTACATGCTTCGTCTGTAAAGATAAAGAGCACCTATCCATATTTGAATCTAAAGGTGATAAAGCTATTTTTTAGGATATTCTCCTAAAAGTCGTGCTTATCATGTGTATAATCTTAACACTAAGATTCTTATGGAATCCATTAATGTTGTTGCAAGTGACACTAATGTAGAGAGTAGTAATTGAAGGCAAACTATCGTGATTGAGTCTGGCTATTCTTCAACATCCAACTCCTCAGTGATAGATGATCTTTTACCAACTGCAAATCCTGAAGTACCTAACTAGGTTTGAAAAGACCATCCTGTAGATAGTGTTATTGGTAACCTTACTGAGCCTGTGCGAATAAGAACCCAAATTCACAATTTAGCTCATTTTGCATGTTGTGTTTCCCTCTTGGAACCAAATAATGTAAATGAAGTTTTGAATGACTCTATGTGGATACTTGCTATGCAAGAAGAACTTAATCAATTTTTCATTCATGATGTTTGGAATCTCATTCCCAGGCCCAATAATAAAACGGTTATTGGAACACGTTGGCTATATAAAAATAAAATTGATGAGACTAGGATGGTAATTTGAAACAAAGCTAGGTTTGTAGCTCAAGGATATTATCATATTGAAGGAGAAGATTTCAATAAGACTTTTTCACCTGTCACTCGTATGGAATCTGTTCGACTACTCTTAGCAATAGCTTGTTATTTACAATTTACCCTTTATCAAATGGATGTCAAATCAGCCTTTCTCAACGGCATCTTAACTGAGAAGACCTATGTAGAACAACCAAAAGGATTAATAGATCCACACCATCCAAACCATGTGTATCGTCTAAAAAGGCACTTTATGGGTTAAAACAGTCTCCTAGAGCCTGGTATGAGCGTCTTTCCTCTTTTTTGTTAAATAATGGTTTTAAGAGAGGAGGAAATGACTCAACACTCTTTGTTAAAAAATTGGAAAAAAAATACTATAACAGCCCAAGTGTACGTTGACGATATAATCTTTGGATCCACATCTCCTACCGAAGCTAAGACATTTTCAGATATCATGCATAATGAGTTTCAAATGTTGCTTATGGGGGAGTTACAATTCTTCTTAGGGCTCTAAGTGAAGCAAAACTCAGACGGATTATTCTTATCGCAATCTAAGTATGCTCTAGAGATAGTCAAAAAATTAGAATTAGGGAATTCTTAAGAATCTATGACTCCCATGAGCACGTCAGTGAATTTATCCAAAGATGAAAATGGGAAATCTACTAATTCCACCTTATATCGCAGCATGATAGGAATTCTTTTATATCATACTGCTTCCAGACCTGACATTATGTATGCCGTGTGTGTTTTTGCACGATACTAATGTAATCCTAAAGAGATCCACCTTATCTGTGTGAAAAGAATCATTAAGTATGTGAAAGTTACTCTCAACCTAGGTTTATGGTACACTAAAGATATGTCTAGTACCATCATAGGATATTCCGACACAGACTGGGCAGGATGCTCAGATGATAGTAAAAGGACCTCAAGAGCTTGTTACTATATTGTTAATAATTCGGTGGGCTAAATGTAACACCCCGCCTAAACTAATAACGGGTGGCCAGTCTATACTATATTAATTCAGGAGTTTCAAATGGTCTAGTCTCAACATCAACTGTCGGTACTATATAATATAGGACTAACTACCCGATATCATATAAGCGAGATGTTAAAATTTAATAAAATATGCAACAGAAAACAAACCAACACTATAATACTACTAATAAAGGAAAGAAAGATGCATGAAAGAACTAAGATAAATGAAATGTTGGAATAAAATGAAATAAATGACTACAACTGAATATACCCCAAGAAAGTAAACCCAAATAAACTGTCGGGTCACAGCCAATATAATGACTGAAATGAAATAAATATACACATCTATAATTATCTCTTGGGTATACACCCGATATACAACATTAATCCTACCTAGATTTTTTTAAAGAAGTATGAAGCGACTACAAACTAAGTCCCGCAACAGTCCGCATCTATCACGGCTCCCAAGACTCTGGATAGAAGGTCATCCATCATCCATGCAGTAGGACACCTAAAATATATATATATATATATATATATATATATATATATATATAGGCAGGAGAGAAAAGTAAACGGGTCAGAGCCCGAGTGTGAAAAATATTTAGCAAGTGTGTTAACCGTGCATAATAAATATCGGTGCACTTATTTCATAATTAAAAGTGGATTCGCACTCTCGTGAATTTCCAACTCACCCCTCATCTAACGGCGCGCACCTATTCGTGTCCTCAAGTTTTAGTTAAATTACCCCCATTTATAAGGACAACCTAACTTATCATAGGCCCAGCCTATACCCACGAGAATTGCCTTCCTATCTTAACCCAAGAATCCACCCCTTTTCTAATCATACTAGATTATGTTTACAAACAATTACGCCATAATAGGTTTAATGGATTCTGGTTTATAATTTAATTAATTATAATTCTTAATATGTTACCCATTCATATTTGGGTTGAATCATAAGATTTACTTTCTAATTAACATGCATACGAATTATTATTGACAAAACTTCTCTCCAATCTCAGCGTTGCATTGTTTCGTGCGTGGGGTGTCTCGCAAAGCGAAATCCAAATAATGAACCACCCCGTTACACTACTCCTTGACAACGTTGATCCTAGAGATCCATCATGCCATACATAAATATTTGACAGAACTTTTCTCCAATCTCAACACTGCACTACGTTTCATGCGTGGGGTGTCTCGCAAAGCGAAATCCAAACAAGGAACCACCCCGTTACACTACTCCTTGACAATGTCGATCCTAGAGATCCATAATGCCATACATACCATATTATACTACTACTACTACTAAATTTTAGGCTACAATATTAAAACAACTAAAAATCTCCAACAATATCCTTAGGATGATGTAACCGACATATTCCTTAAATGCGATACATCAATCTCCATCAATATAGTACACCATAATCACCCAAGATGTACTTCACAAAGACTCCATATCCTTTTATCTATAGGTTATATAAATATATATATATATATATATATATATATATATAGGCATTTTATTCTAACCATAGATATATATATATATATACCATCATCATCCATACCCATGACCAAGAGTACATATCATATCTGATGTACAATGTCCATGCACATATAATATACCCGGCTATATATATCGCCGATAAAACTGCATCATGCATCATCTTCCTAGTGCCCGACTCACGTAGGAATACTGGGGCCACCATGGTGGGACTAAACGACACCCATCTCGTGGTAAACACACGCACACGACGTCCCGGGAAGCGGTCATAGCTCCTAACCGGCAATGAGACGAAACATACCCACCACGCCTCATCCACAAATGCAAATCACATAATGACACACGGGACGACTATGACCTGGGGAATATCCACACCCTGCTTTTCTAGTCAGGATGCTCACCCTCTGCGCGAAAACTTCCCAATGATAGCATGAGCGGGGTATGCTGAACCACATAAGTATATATATCATTCACATGAACAATATATATACATCCATATGATCCAATCATATAATTAAACATTAAACCATCATATACGGTTTAAATATCAATACCATGTATGTCCACAACATAAATATATCCATATATTCATATTTATATAGATATATATACAAATATATTCACATATCCATATATCTATATATACAAACTAATTCTCGTTCATGTGTATAAGATATCTATATACACTCGGCTGTAAGTATACATAATCCTCGATATACAAGCCGTCACCACAATTTCCTTTAATTTTACCTCGATATGTGAATACAATCTCTCACTTGAAACATATTCAATCATTTTTCCTATGATGAATAGTCTCCCAAAATCATATGTATATATATACATATATATATTCAGCATTAGGGTTATCACCCAAAATTTGTGTAGGAAACCATCACAACGCATACTATCTATATCCGAGAGCACATTAAAGAATCTAGTAATAATTTTGACTATCGGTATAAACATAACTAATAGTCTATAAGACTCAAGCTCAATCTTACCTTCATTAAATTATCTCATTTATTAGGGAAAATAGCCGTTGTAAGTCACACACCGATAAACAACATCTACCCCGACTAGAATTTACACACTCTACTCTAGTTAGTAATATGATCCCACCTCTATCTATTTCGACTACGGTTCAATCACTTTTGTGAATCCCCTAGTCTAAGATCTCTCGGATTTATTTCTTAAATTTTATCATTACTAAGGGTGTGCAACTATAATCTTCCATTTGGCCCCAAATCGTATCTTAATAATATTATATCCTTATAAGGATTCGACATAGAGGTTGGCCTAGAATTTCACAATATACCCTCGCAATTCTCTCTAAGAGTTCTTAGCCTCACATCACATCTATACACAACTCCAATTACATACATGGATATATTCTTCGCCAATTATTCCAAGAAGTCCCCACTATCAAACTAAGTGAGAGACCCCCCCTATAAGTCTCCAAAATATATCTATTAATTCATAAGAGAAAGCCCCAAATCGATAAACCCAACCAAAAAGGGTTTGCAGTCACTATGGAGAAAATACCTCAAAATGCCCTGTTCCCGAATCGATTCGGCCTCCAAGGCGAATCGATTCGGGTCCAAAGACCTGGGCTTCTACCACAGTTCAAATCGATTCGGCTTGGGTCCGAATCGATTCGGTCAATGCAGACCTGCCAATCTCCCTAAACCGAATCGATTCGCTTAGGGGGCGAATCGATTTGGGCCTGCAGATTTTGAAGGGTTCTTATTCTTCAATGAACCCACGAATTTTAAACCCTAAAATTTCTATTTTAACCCTTAAATCTTTATCACAACATGATTCTAAGCCATTAAATCAACTCAAAGTTGATCCCAACCATTTCTACACCTTTAAACCCATATTTAAACATTGATTTCAAGATTAAACCCAAAAATCTAGGTTTTGATTTTAATACTCCAAATCATTTATTTAACCCACAAATTATGAAATTAAATACACAGATGACCTATTTAGCAAGATTAAACACTTGGCCTAAGATTTGTAGAGGTTGGATTGTCCTCGATGTCGCGGTTGGGCCGGAATCTCCAAGATTTTCTTCCTCTCTCTCTTCCTTTCTTCTTCTTTTCTATCTTCTCTTATCTTTTCTTTCTCTTTCTCTCTTTCTCTAAATGAGAAGGCTTCATCCGTAAGCCTCTTAAACCTTAAAACATTAAATCCAATTTTAAATGTTAATACACAATTTAAATGACTCGTTTACATTAATTCGAGTCAAACTGACTTAAAAATATTTCGGAGCCAAAATAAAACCCAATGATAGTCATTTTGACTATCTCGACCCTTCCGGGATCGATGGTACCCTCAAAATCATCATCCGGAATACTTTGAAATGTCCTCTATTTTTGGACCTCAATTCCCAATTTTAGAATTCTCCAATTTAATTAAATTTTATTTTCCCAATAATTTAATTTCTCAGTCTCCAAAGTCATGGGTTATTACACTAGAATAGTAAAAAATAGAATTGTACTTCTCTATCGACTGCTGAATTCGAATACATCGCAGCCGGTAGCTATTGTGCGCAATTAATGTGGCTAAAAAATGCTAAATGATTATGGCATTTTTGAAGAAAAATTGCATCTCTATTGCGATAACCAAAGCGTGATCAATATATCTAAAAACCCAATTCAACATTATTGTACTAAACATATTAAAATACGTTATCACTTTATACGAGAGCTTGTCGAAACTAAGGAATTAGATATCAATTATCTTCCTACTAAACTTCAATTAGCTGATTTATTTACCAAACCTCTAGATAACATTCGGTTTGAATGTTTACGAAAGTCTATTGGCATGATTTTTGTTGAATAAACTGTTTTTGTATCCATAGTATATATTTTCCTTCCCTTTGGCCATTTGAGACAAAATGGGGGAGAGATGTTTTGAGCCTATCTTTAATCTATTTTAACTAAAAATGGTTGATCTTAGTTGTTTATCTTACAGGTAACAATATTGATTCCTTGTATTGCAGATTGTGATAGGGTATTGATTTGTAATTAGTTGAGTTGCATACGTTTACCTTTCTAGGACTTAAGTAGATAGAAATTTGTATTGGAATAGGTTTTTCCTGTTTTTTTCCGTATCCCTACGAGTTCTAGAATACTCAAAGGAGATTTTGTCTCAAATTTTGAAAGGGGGAGATTAAAGCACCCTATATCTTTGACTCGCTTAAGTCTACAATATATAGGAGTTAATCTAGTTTGGAAATAGAGAAAATATCATGTCTATCCCTAGTTGATCCAAAAAGCATCAGAAATTTCATAGCTTCATTGATATTCCTCTACAAGTTCAAGAAGGTATATCACTTACACCACACACTAGGGCTGCATTCATATATTGATTTAGTCATGATATAATCATGTGTGAGTTATATTCCCTAAACATGCTGTTTAAATAACTTTTCAAATTTATTTAAAAAAAATAAGAAATTTAAATGATTTTTTGGAAATTAAAATCTACTCTTAATAAAGTTGTGCAGTTGATTTGTAATTATAAGTTTCTTCATAAAACTTCTTTGGGTAGGAACTGAAACTGGCACATACTTATGTGGTCTCAATTTTTATTTTTTAAAACTCTTAAAACACGTGTTTGAAACAGATCGTGTCCATCCACGTGTTGAGTTAATAGCGAACCGATTTGTGTTTCTTCACAGACTCATATTCTTTTATTTAATCTCATCCGTTCATTTGTGTTAATCAACGGTTGCATATTATTCCTTTGTTATCCATGTGAAATCCTATCCATATAAAAGGATCATAACCCTTTACCTGAGTTTTTGTTTTTTCATCTTTTAGGGTTTCCTCATTTTTTTTAGAGACAAAAGAGAGAGAGAGAAAGATTTTTGAGAGAAGAAACCATTTGTTTCTTTCATACAAACCCTAACCTGTTTTAGATCAAACACTATATATATTTAACCCCAAACCAAAACCTGAGTGTTTTGAGAGTTATTGTTGGGTTGGCTAAAGCTGGTTCATGGTTTGATCCTCTGTTGTTTGAGATCTTCATTCCAACTTAGTCATATTTGGTTTGATCTCTATTTCTTCTTATAGAATCAATAAATCTAACTATTTAAAGTCATGTATCACTTATATCTGCATTATTTTATTTCTCATCTTGAGAAATCATATTTGTTGATTATTTTGATTTGTAAATGTCTTTGAAAACTTCAGAATCAACAAATCTTATTTCTGTTTCTATTTCTTACAAAACAAGACTACTAGTCTAGTTCAAATTGCAATCGGTGGTTTAACATTTCAAAATCTTTTTCAAAACCTTTGAAATTGCTTAAGACCTTGGTCGTATTCTGAGCAAGGTAACCTTGGATTTGGGGATATATTGAAAGATCAAGAAGTCTTTTGTTCTTTAAAGAAGAGAAAGCCTAACTCATTTAGATCTGATTTGTAATTTGATAGCATTTGTTTGTATATATAAGTGTATGTGTGTATATGCATGTGTTAGAGCACTATAACAAAACACTTATCACACTACTACACAAGAAGTGTTGGATTTAAGATCTTGAACTTCAAGAGTCGACGCAAAGCTGGAACAAAATCAGAGAAGTTACGAAGTTGGAAAAGACACAGCAACAACAGAACTGCAGAGAAGTTGGAATCAATCCAGTGGAGTTGGTATATATTCTAAACTTTTATAGGTATGATTTACTTGCTTGTGTGTTAAATAGCTTGTAACTTGTATATTTTGTTTTAGTGGAATTTTTGGTTTGTGACTTAGAAGTCACCGTGGATGTTTCCTCAGTTGGGTGAGGTTTTACCACATTAAAAATTGTGTGCACTTAATCTTTCTACATCTTCTCATCCTCTTTTAGTTTGTGTGATGAGTTTAACTATTATAAGCTGTTTTTAGTTTAAATTTTCAAAACTAGTTATAGAATCTTGAAAATATCTCGTACATAATTTGATTATAGACATCTTGTGTTTAAACAGTTTGGTTTAAAGAAAAGAGTTTCCCTAAAAAACATTTCGGATCTACTTAGATAGTTTAATCTTATGTTAAACAACATAAGTGGTATTTTTTCATTCTAGGCTTATGTCTCCTAACATCCCTCTTGTCTCAACCTCTGAATACTCCCTCTTACTCTCATTAAACTTCTTTCTGCATCTCACATCCACGTGCCCACTTTTGGTCTCAATAATCGTGATTAAACACACATCCTCTACCTATCGTTGAATGTATAAATTATCTCTCTCACTTGATGTAACAAGACATAACCCTAATGGCTCTCTCGTTTGATTCCTCTCAACGTGGCCGTGTGTTGTCTCTTCCATAAGATTAGTCTCTCGCAATTCTCCCTCATCACCCTCGCGCTAGGTGATGTTGAAGATATTTGTTTCGAGAGTTATGTTCTCGAATGTGAGTTGCATTTTCCCATTATGTGTACTAATCAATGCATTAGAAGTAAATAATAATGGTCGACCAAGGATCACGTGAACATGATTAGTCAAGAAAGTAGAGGGCTCTTCGTCCCAAATGATAAAATCTACTGAGAAGTAGAAAGTGTCAACCTAGATGATCACTTCCTCAATGATTCCCCTAAGTATCTTCATGGAATGATGCATGAGTTGTAGAGTCATCTGTGTGGGCTTAAGGTCCCCCAAATCAAATTGCTTATAGATGGAGTAGGGCAGAACGTTAACACTCACTTTTAAATCTATTAGTGCTCTCTCAATTAGATTCTTCCCCATGATGAACGAAATGGTTGGTTCACTCGGATCTTTATATTTTAATGGAAGGTCACTTAACAGTGCTGGACTGACGTTCTATGCTAAAAACACATTTTTCTTTACCTTTATCCTTCGTTCACCGTGAGAAAGTCCTTAATAAACTTAGCATGCATGGGAATTTTCTTTATGGTTTCAAGGAAAGGTAAATTAATCTTTACTTGTTAAATAACGTCTAAAACATCGTCACGGGTAGTCTCTTTGGATTGGGATACTAATCATTGAGGGTATGGAGCAGTAATGGGAGGTTTCATAACCACCTCGGTCCTAACTGTGTCATCATTACCACTCTTTCTCAAGGGTACATCTTCGACCTCTTTCATGCCGGACAAAATCTCCTTGTCATTCTGAACGTCGTGTGGAAGAGGATACAAGTCAATAACTCGTCCACTACGTAGAGTGATTATCGCACTACATTGTTCTTTGTTCTCGTTGGTATTAGAGGTAACACAATTTTGACCTAGGGGAGGTCTTTGTCCTTGGGCGGGAAACTTTCCCTTCTCTTGGACACAAATGGAAGATTGCAACTTAGATAATTATGCCTTTAACTGGGCATAATTTTTGGCATTTTGAGTGTTTATCACTGACTGAGTTTTCATGAATTGATTTAGAGTGTCCTCGAGACTTCTTCATTGTGGGGTAATATAAGGTGCAGGAGGGGGTGTTTGTATGGATGGAGCTTGTTGGAAACATGGGAGTGTTTGCAAGTGTTGGTCAATAAGGGAATTCAAATTCAACATTGCATTTGGTTACCCGTAACTAAAACTCAGATGGTTTTTCCACGAAGGGTTATAAAAATTCCCATTTGGGGCATTAAAGTTACCCTTAAAAGCTCTTATCGCTTCCACTTTCTCTTGGAGCATCACTTTGTAGGCGAGTATCGTCGATCTTTCCTTCGTTAAATGTCCCGCCTCACAAGTAGCACACACCTTCTCTCTCAATGATCGAGTGGAGTCGGATATGTCTCTCCCCTAGCTTTGACCACGTCCTCTAGCCTCTTTTCTAGTTGATTAATTTGGAGTTTTAATTTCTCTTCCTGATCCAATTGATAAAGTCCGAATACAGAAGGAGCCGTGGATGTTTTTCTAGGCTTGGGTTGGGTACTTTGGTCCAATACATTTCACACTTGAGTAGTATCGGTGGCGTACTCAAAGTTGGTATGTGCATCATTCGCGTATAACCCTAAGAACTCTCCCTCACACATTGTCTCAATGAGTTGCTTAGGATTTAAGCTTAGCCCATCATGAAAGTATGAGATGAGTCTCCACTTCTCAAATTGTGGTCTGGGCACATGTTGACAAACTCATTGAAACACTCCCAACATTTATCAAAGGGATCATTCTCGTTTTGTCTAAATGTTTCAATTTGAGCCCTAATTACATTGGTCCTATGTGTGGTAAAGAAATTTTGGAGAAACTTGGCCTCCATATCCCTCCAAGTGGCTATCGAGTTCGGTGCTAGTGACCAAAGTCATGTTTGCCTTATCCTTTAGGGAGAAGGGGAAAAGCTTGAGACACACTAAATCTTGAGTGCATGCTTGGTCTGTGAAAGTCTCACAAACCTCCTCGAACTATCGAATATGGAGGTAGGGCTTTTTCGACTCCACACCGTGGAATGTTGGGAGAATCTGGATCATCTCATTTATAAAATCAAATTTCCCTGCATTATACAGGAGTATAATGCATCCCGGAGTGACGGTTCACTCGGTATATATGAAGTCTCTTATAGGGAAATATGGTAACTCACCCTCAATCATAAAATGACTAGCATTGTTAGACATTGTGCTCTCTCTTAATGACTCAATATCCTCACCGGACGCCCTAGACGTGTGACTCGTAGTGTGACTCGTGATGGAGTTAGGAGGTGGAACCCAAAAATTTGGAGCATTTGGGGTACGTGGGATATCAGAGGTAAGCTCCATTGTAGGATTCTCGTGTACTCTAGGAATTATGGGATTAAGAGGAGCGTTTTGCATTTAAGGATAGAGAGAATATTTTTTTGGGAATTTTTCTGTTTTTGTAATTTTTTATTTTATGAATGTTTTAGGATTTTAGGCTTTTTCTGATTTTTTAAAATTTTTTTTTTAAAGAATTAGAGTCAAATTATTGGATTAATTCGACCTAACCTATATATCTATCTAGTCCCCAACAACGGCGCCAAAAACTTGACGTGACTCAAAATGTTTCTCTAATGCATGTAAATACGGTTCAAGTATAAATCGGTTACTCAGTTAATAATTCGGTAAATTGTGTATCCAACACAGGGACTAAGCCGATCTCTCATGACTAATAGTAAGGAATATGACTAACCCTAACGATTGACTCACGAAAAGAAAGGAAACAATTATGATTTCAGAAATCTTTGTACTACTTCTAACTAAAGCAACTAAATCCTATCAAAGTTAACAACGCATGCAAGACTAGATATTGAATGATTAATTAATATGAGAGAAATATAAGGTTGGAATACAATCCCCCGGCCCCTAGTAATTTCACATGATATAAAACTAATCAAGAATTGAACATTTAATTGAAAAGAAACTTTACTTGTTTCAAGAATTACCTATATGAAGGAATTAACCTGCACAATACATAATAAAGTATAAAAGAACAGTGCATGTCTAGATTGTTAATACGCGCGTCGAATTCTTAAATAATTTGTTTACCTTGGGCAAATGAAGTTAAAAGTACTACAACGGTAATATTAGCAAAACACCACGTTTTCAAGTATTTGTTTAATTCAAGAACATATTTTATATCCATGCGAAACACGTAGGGTTTGGTTCATGCATCCCAACCCTTGAAAACCTATCCAGACATAGTGTTGCTAACAAATAAAATGGTAACTACGTTGCATGTGATCATATTCATCCTCAAATTGTATCTAAGCATGCAAGAGAATAATATAAAGCTAAAGAAATACTCAAGAACATGCAAAAAAACTAGAAGAATTATGAACAATATGAGAAAGGCAAACTTTATTAAGAAATACTTGAATTCAGACAACAATAATGTAATTTTGATGAAGAATAGATTGCCCAATGTAATTCCTCTTTTCTTCTCTGCAAATTAGGTTAAAACTAATGTCAAGTATGTCTAAAGTTAAGTTACAACTCCTTAGATACATTTCTAAAAGAGTCCTAAACCTATACAACTCTTTGAGAAAAATTAGAATAAATGAAAAATTCACGTTCAGGTCTTCCGAACCGGTTCCCTTGGAATCTAAACCGATTCCCTTGGAATCCAAACCGGTTCGGAGATCAAATTTTCTGAATTTCCTCTTCTGCCCTTGATTTTTATATCAACTTCGAACTCACATAACTTCTTCACCGTAGCTCTGATTGTGGTGCTGTTTTTATAGTATTCTTGTGACTTCAAGATCTTCAACTTTTTCGTTGGATCCTCCTCTTGGTTTCTATTGAAAAATTATGAAAATACCCTTGACTTCCTTTTCTTTTGATTCTTTCACTGTTTCGGTTTTTCTCTTCCATCCACTTGCACGAATTACCTGTAAAACCTGAGAGAAATACAAAAAACAAGAAATACTCACCCAAAAGGGCTAGTAGCATAAATATGAGATAAATTATGGTCAATTATTATGCATTGGACCATAAAAGAACTGAAATTAAGGGTATAAATATGAAATATTTATGCGTAATCATATGCCACCACCAACAGCGAGATTAAGGAGAGGTACCAATACGCTAGTAACGTCAGCCCAGAGTAAGGAGGTAGTGCAGTGGCAGAAGAGGAGGCTCCTTTCCATCAAATTCCCATCCTCTCCTACCATATTCAAGTGGGTGGTGGGGAGGTGGTCTCAATGCCTCATCGCCCTGAGATAGGGATAGATGATTTTATAGGTCTTCCTGAGGAGGTTCTTCAGTGAGATGTATGACTTATTTATTTGTTTCATATTTCTTCTTATGTACTTCCTTTTTTTATTACAGAATTATTTGCTTTTGGTGGATGGGTTCTTTTGTAGACTGCTTGTGTGTCGACATCCTGGCTGCGGGATATTCAGTATTGGATGGCTTCGATGTCTGACTATGTGAGGAAATTGTCCAGGTCATGTATGGTTCCATTGGCCATCTTTGAGGAGAGCTCTGGTTTCGAGAGTGAGGGTTGTACCGCTCATCGACGGGGGAAGCTCATTCACCGAGGCATCTAATGTGATTGTTTTATTACTTAGTTGAGATTTTTGGGAGGTTCAAGATGCGTCCCGATTTATCATGATATTTTCTTCTCTTTTTCTTTTCTTGTTCCTTTTGCACCTGGAAAAAGTGTAACCATTCTGACATGTAAATATGAGATGCTCTTTTCATCATTTTTATTTATCTTGGATTAACTGACCTAGTCTACATTCACTTTAGTTTTCTGCTGAGGTTTTATTTGTCGCATAGATAAGGTAAAAGATATAACCAAAAATATTTTTGCCAACAAGTTGATTTTCTAATAAAGAAAAGTATTATTTTGGAATGATATATAAAAAAGGGGAAGCTAGAAAATTTTAAAAATTGGTTGGGTGGGGGGGGGTGACGATTGACATACCCCTTGGATTTCCTATCGACATATGCGTCAAGTCCAAATCGCTTCCCTAACTTTTATTTCACTTCTTCTGCACTTAAGAGTCCTTAGGAACGGTAAAGATGATAACAATTGGGGATTTTTATTTCTTATGGATGCTTTTGGGTATAAAAAGGGGCTTGGTGGGGAGGGGGGCCATCACCACAATTCAATCTTCTCTCTTTTGTAACTTTCTTCTTCCTTTGAAATGGCAGTTTACATAACTGGAACATTTGTGGCTTATCTCCAAGGTTTAGAGTCCATGTGTGACTCTATAATGTCAACTACGAAGCCTTTAACTTGTTCATTGTCTCCTTGTGGCGTAACTGTCCTCTAAATTTGAATCTCTTTAAAGAGGCACTAAAATTTTGGTATCACAAAGAGAATATTTTTCACTTTGGTGTGATCGAAGTATGCCCACTTATGAGGAATTTTCTGTGATGTTGGGTGTCAATCCAAGTGTTGCGATAGCCATGCTGGACTTGTTTGGCTCGCCTTAGGTGTCATTAGCCGAGTTACTCCACATTTCTCCTTCTACTGCCTGATTATTAGTACAAGAAGGAAGTATTATTCTCCCGACGATATTAAACTTGGTGTGCCAAAGAGATTACACTGAAATTGGATTTGCTAGTTCTATGCCCTTTAGGGTTGATTGCTAGGCTGCTTTTAGTGACCGATGACATGACGGCTGACCCTCAGGTGGCCACGATAGTTCTGTGGAGGTTTTATTACTATAATCCAACTTTTATTATACTAGAAGAGAATTTGAATAGGTTGGATTACTAGAAATAAGGGCAGGCTATTTTTTTTATGGGGGAGACCTATGATGATGTTCATGTGGTTGTCGAAGAGACTGCATCTAGAGGATCCTTCCGAGTACCTTGTGACAAGCGTTTTCAATTTTTTTTCTCGATCCTTCTTCAGTTTTGTCCCTTCTACAAAAAATTGGGTGAATTGTCTTATGGAGCGTGGGGTTAAGAATCTTCGCTGGTTCATACCATGGTGGGGCAATCTGCAGGCTGTCCTGTAATTAAGTGATTACTAAAATATGCGGTTCATGGGCCTTCTCCAGACTTCTTCCTATTTTCCATGGCAACTTCTATGTCAGGTGGGCTGGGACAGTTTTTTCATCCCCGCATAGCCAACTTCTTTCTCGTGGATGACCTAACCAAGTCACTGAGAATGATTTTGGGGCCTTTATGGCAGCGCCATCGACCTTCTACCCATCCATGCCAATCTATCGGGGAAGTTGGGTTCACATTTGGGGACTTTTTGAAGTCGTTTTGGAAGCAAGTGGTTATGAAGATTTGTGTCGAAGAAACTAGACAAAGGTGGATTGTGATGTTTAAAACTTTGGAGGAAGGTGTCATGGTTTTGTCCAACTGATTAATGCATACCATTGCATGGAGAGGATACTAAATCGTAACCGGGATTAGGATTCCTCGGGTCCTTTGGTGACAAGAAATGACTATGAGGCGGGTCCATTTAGCAACTAAAAGCAAGTTTTGAGGTTCTTGGTTTGGTTTGTGAAACTTATAAGAGTGTTGGTTATTTTTCATTCCTATTACTGATGTTTCATGTAATTTATTGTATTCTGTTTTTAATAAAAGATGATGATAATTTTGATACATTTTGTCATACCTTTAATGAATTATTTTATTTGAACTATCTATACCGATCGCTAAGGCATACATAATCTCTTTATTCTTTTAAATGATGAGGGATACTATCATTCTCGAAGAGAGAAGAGAATATCATTTAGTAAAAGAGAAAGGATCGTGCCCATATGTATCTTATGGGCTGCCTACGTACCTCTGTGGGGTCTTAAAGTTATGAGTTTCTCTTTTGAAAAGGTAGTTTTTTATAGGATTAGGTCCTTCATAGTTATGAGTAGAGAGGGGGGAGAGATTTTTTTTAGAATAGCAGGGAGGTTAGAAGAGTCGCAGTGTGACAAGAATTCGAACGATGGCTAAATTTTTTAAAGACGATTCAAATTGACTGGACGCGCCATCTATTCTCCATCGAGGTCTATGATCATAGTGAAGCCACATGATAGGATTTTTTATGATATAGGGTACGCTCTAGTTGGGCTTGAACTTTCCTCTTGGATCCTATACGGGTTCTATGATTTCCTTTAAGGTAAGATCTCATTCTCTGACGCTCCAGTTGACCTTTTTACTGATGATCGCATAATATGACAATGATACCCTTGTATGTGAAATAGAGCTTTCAGTATCCTTTCATCCAAGAGTACAATTTCGTCATAACGTTTTTCATGCCAATCTTCTTCAGTGACTTGACTTTCAAGCATAACCCTTAAGGAAGGTATTTCAAATTCGATAGGCAGGAATGCCTCCATGCCATATATCAATGATTAAGGAGTATCCCCAGTGGGTGTTCTGATGGAGGTAAGGTAGCTCCAAAGGAGTATGGGATTCGATCGACCCAATCTATATAGCTTTTGGTAATATTTCCAATGATGGCCTTGAGGCTTTTATTGGCGATTTCAACATCCCCGTTGGTTTGTGATCAATAAGGAGTTGACATGTGCTTTTGGATTACATACTTGTCAACTAGTTATGTGGCCTCATCTTCAAAATGAAGCCCATTGTTTGATACCAGATCGTGGGGAACTCCATAGAGGAAAATGGTGTTCTTTATGATTAATTTAGATACTTTCCTTGCATTCAACACCGCGTATAAGTCATCTTCGGCCCGTAAAGTTGTCAATGGCGACAAGGATGAATTTATGCTCGTTTGATGCCAAGGGAGTGACTTTCCCAGTGATGTCTATGCCCAAGTGGAGAAGTGCCAGGGAGAAATTGGGTTATACAACTCTCGAGGAGACAAGTGCTGAAGGTTGCCAAACTACTAGTCTAGTAATATCCTCGATGGATAATATTCTTGGAAATCATATGATCATTCATGTTGAAGTAAAAAATTAGATCATATCTAATTATTCAATCACAGATAAATAAATGAGACAAAGAATTTTTAAAGTGGTTCAGCATTATAAGAATGGCCTACGTCCACTGTTATGGTATTGCTGATTGTATGGGAATTCTCGATTACAAGTTATCTCAAGAAATTCCGATCCCTTTAAAATAAGGATTGTACAATGTATTTATAGCCCTGGGGCTGTAATGTGAAAGGGTAATACATTAAATGATGTACATATAAAAGGGTGATACATTCAATGCTCCTTAAGCGTATGCGTCTGAATGATAAGCATTTAATGAACAGTCAAACTGTTGGTTGTCCTGCTATTAATGCTTTGTTCGAGGTGCAGCTCGGACCACCTGAGTTGCTCGGACCGCCTAAGCTTCTCGGTACTCAAGAGTTCCTCGGAGAGTTCTTGTTCCTCGGAGCGTATGAGTTCCTCGGAGAATCAGTGCTCTTCGTTGTAGTATAGTTTTTTGGAATATGTGAGTTCCTCGGAATTGTTTGTTGTTGCCCTGTAGACTGCCACGTGTCTTCATTTAATTGATCCATGTCAGCAGACTAAATTTGGTGTCAATAGAAGCCCCCAATGTTTCATAGTTCGAAATTTGAGGAGTGTGGAACATTCTTTCTCGGAATATGGTAGCTTTAAACGGTCCTCCTGATTTTTAGGAGTGTTTCCCTCGTATTTATTTCTCCTTCCAAATTCGTAGAATCAGGCTTTTTTGAATTTTTATAACCGCCTCGATTTCCACGTTCTTTTTGTCCTTCTAACCGCCGGTAGTGTAATCGTTTCTTCTCGCTTCGATTGCCGCGCCCTTTTTGTTCCTCTAGTCGCCGGTAGCGTAATTATTTCTTTTTGTAATCATTACTTTACCATTTCCTAAGGCAGAGTATTTAAACTCCACAGACACTCCCATCGTCTTCTACCTTTTCAAATTTGTATCTTCGAGTTTTCCGTCGTCTCTTTCTCTCCTGTGTATTCATCTCTTCCATCGTTCGTTGTCATCAGATCCACTCTTTTTCTGTAAGATTTTCTTCCTTCTTCTTCATTTCTTTTATTCATCATGGTTTACCCTGTTGAATCTCTTGATAAGTTTCGCTCTGATTTTTCTATTCCCTCCTGGGTTGTTCTGGAAGAGCTTTCTGAGCCTTCTGATTATTTTCGTTTGGCTGAGGGACAATGGTTCCCCAGTCTCTTTATTACTGAGTGTGGATTTTCTTTTCCAACCAATCCCTTATGTCTGGAATTTTGTCAATACTTTGACGTTGTTCCTGCAAGAATAGCCCCCAATACATGTAGAATAGTTAATGGGGTGCATAAGTTAAATCAAATCCATGGAACTCGCATAGGGATTCCAGAAATCATGTTTTGCTATAGATGGGCAGTTGGTGATAACACCTTTTATTTAAAAACTAGATTTTTGAATAGGGCCTTAGTAGTCAATCTCCCGGATACTAATAGGGATTATTTTGAGCACGGGGTTGTCATAAAAAATTGGTAACATGCTCCTTCATCTGGAGATGAAGTTTATCAGGGTCCCAGATGCCCTCCCTATGGCAATGGGATAGGTTATTTTTATTTTATTTTACTTATTTTGAAATCATGCTTCTTTTGTGTTTGGTAAAATGTGCCACTGATATTTTAATTTTGATTTATTTGCAGTTGATAGCAAAAGAAAGTGTCCAAAGGAAGCAGATGTTAATATAAGACATTTGAAACTTACCTGGAGTCTGCAACAGAGTGTTGTCGACGAGCACATTAGGTCAGCCTCATATCTGCTGCAGTACAAGAGCTACACTACCTCTTTTACTGCTCGTCCAGTAATAAGCGACGCAGAGCCAGTACCGGCTTCTACCAGCTCTTCGCCTGAGTCACACGTTCCTTTAAGTGAAAGGATGAAGAAGATAAGACCTCCCACCCTCTTCGAGAAGCCTGCCTCTGGTGCTGGAGAGGCTAAAAGAAGTAAGATTCATGTCCCAGAAGGGACAAAGAAAGTTAATGCACCTTCCTCGGCTGCTGTTGTGAAGGTTGCTGAGAAGCCTCCAGTGGCCCCGAGCAAGGCTGTTGCTCCAGGCGAGGTGATTGTCATATCACCGACCAAGGTCTCCACCTTGGTTGAATCAATCCCTATTCCCCCGATGAAGCTGAAGAAGAGCTCCTCGGTCAATTTGGCTGACACCATCACTCATCCCCCAATTACTGGAACCGGTGTTCCAACGTTTCTTCCTCCGAGCTCTGCCATGAGCTTGGTAAAGTCTTGGATCATTCCCGAGGTCCAAGGTACTGAATAAAACCTTACTCGGGACATGGTCACTTCGTTAGCTGCTCGCCATATTGCTTTAGTAAGTCCTATTACTTTGAATTTTTCATATTTCCCTTGTTATTTCTGTTTCTGACTTGCTTTCATTTTCTTTTTTACAGTTGACGAGCTGCTTCAATATAATTTTGAATAAGGATGAAGAAGTTAAAGCTTCAAGCTCCTCATCCGGGGTGGAGGAAGCTTTGGAAGGCTTGACGAAGTCTTTGGAAGATTCTCGCCAGAAATATGCTACTGACAAGGCAATCTGGGAGAAGAAACTTGCCTCCACCGAGCAGGAAAAAGCTCAGGTTGTTGAAGTCTCGAAGGAGTTGGAGATGAGAATAAAGGACTTGGAAGGGAGAAATAAAGAGCTCGACGAGAAGCTCCAAGAAGCTGGAGAGCTTGAGAATAAGCTCAAGGTTGCTGAAGAGGAGTTGGCTCAACTACAGGAGGTAAATCGGCAGAAGGAGGAGGCTGAGAGAAAGTTGAAAGCTGCTGATAACCTGTTGTCCGAGAAGCTTTCCTAGGAGAAGTTGAAGAGGAAAACGACTGTGAAGAAGTCCTTCAGTGCTGGCTGGGACAAGGGGTGGAACAAGGGGTTGGCTGCCATGATGTCACAAGTAGAATATGGCAGCCTCAAGTACTTCAGGGATGGATGGGTCGCTGCTCTGCAGGAGATGAAAGTGGATGAAAATTCTGAGCTCTTCCAGTGACACATCCCTGGTCCCCCTCCAACTCCTGAAGAAGAAGAGGACGAAGCTGCCTCTGAATAGTCTTCTATGGTGATGGGAGATCATCCCCCAGCCATATAGCCTGCTCCCGAGGAACCTCAGCAAATCATTACTTCTTCCGAGCAACTGCTGGCGCTCCCCGAGCAACTTTCTATTCCATCCGAGCAACCTACTTCCTCGTCCCAGCCTCCCGAGAAGGTTTTGGGGGACAAGGAAAAGGTGTAGAGTTGTTCGGGTTTCTCTTTATATTTTTCTTTTGTCAAATGTAACCATGAATATGTAACTCTGAACCTTGTACCTCTGATCTTCATGATATAATAAAACTTGAACTTGAGTTTATCCATACTGTTGTCTCTTCTTCATGCTCTGTTTTGATTATTGATTACTGCTTTTTCTTCCTTTACTAGTTTCTGGCTAGGATGGAATTATTATCTGCTCACGATACCAAGCTGCTGAGACAATGCAATGATTATTTTAAAGTTGGTCACACAGATCTGAGTGCAGCACAAGTCATCGACATCCTCGGTCAAGATGCTTCTGAACAAGCAGTTGAAGTATACCAATATCTGAAGTGTCTACTTGATCGAGCAGTGGCTAATAATGTGGCTTATTACAACATGATCGAGGATCTCCAAGGCACCCTCGAAGATCTCCAGCAACAATACAAAGAGTCCACTACCCTCTTGCACGAGGGTTACGAGAAGAAGTACCAGCAGATCGTTGCCGACAAGGGTTACGAGAAACTTTTTGCTAGCTACAATGTGAGGGAGAGAACTTTGAAGAGTGAGGTTGAGGAATGCAGGAAAATAGCTGAATTGTTAGAGAAAGAGAACAATAATCTTCAAAGAGAGTTGTCACAGTTGAAGTCTGCAGCTTCTACTTCAAATGCCTTAATCCCAGTGAATGATGAGGGATTCTCATTCTTGGAGGTCGAGAACGCCAAATTGAGGGACGAATCGGAGACCTTGAAGAGAGCTGGTCCCTCTACATCTTCCCGTGGTCGAGCAAGAGCTCCTCGGGGATGAGCAAGAGCAGCTCGAATTCCTGTCGAGGAACAGAGGACTCAGTCTGCCTTAGAGAACCAGGCCTTCCAATTAATGGTAAGAACCAGGCTTTGGATGAAATGTAAAAGAAGATCAGGGACCTGGAAGAGCAGCTCTCAGCGCAGAAATAAGTTTTGGATAATAAGGAGCTATTCATCAAAAATCTCCACGAGCAGCTGGAAAGACTAACATATCAATTCCACAAACAGCCCAGGGAGTTCTGGATGGCTGGATACAACGAAGCTCTCCATCACTTGGACGATCGTATCCAGAATGCCTATAATGAGGGCTACAAGCAAGGCTGGTTGAATGCCTTAGGTGTGCTGCAACTCGAACAGGGTCATTACCTGTGGGACTATCATGATCCTGGGTTGCTCGACCTACCTGTTCCACCATACAAACTAGATATGAGTTGGATCCCTGCTCGGGCCATTCCTCGATGCTTGATTTCCAAATATCTCGGTGACTACAATCTCCATTCAAATGCTGAGGTATCTCATCCCGAGCACCTCTTAGATCGACCATCCGTGATGAATATCAGGATGTTAAGGGATCTCAACTTCATAAATTCTCCCCTAGCTTTAAATGATCCGCCTGCTGACGAGGAACCTGTGTCAAAAGCAGAGGGGAAAAGACCAGTAGAGTAGGAATTTTGATGTAATATGTAGTATACATTTCAATATCAATGTAACTTTCATTTCATTATCAATGTAATTTGTTTTGGATTTAATGAAAGACTTTCATTTTTGTTCGCAATTTTAACTGCTATTGTCTTGTAAAGCACTTTATATTTGTGCATGTGTATCTGATAAAAAGATAACAATATTGTGTAGTTTGTCGATCAACTTATTGTCGAGTAGTTTGAACTTGTGGTAGTCATTTGGCAAAAATAATATTTTGTTTCTCAACCAAATTAAAAAGATACGAGTATAAAAAATGTTGCTCGATTACTTTAAATTTTACTTGTCGACCAACTACAGTTAGTGGGTTTTCATCCCGACCAACTCAAGTTGGTTGATTTTTCTCTTAAATGTTTCCGACCAACCAAGGTCGGTAAATTTTCCTTATCGACCAACTACATTTTGTGGGTTTCTATCCCCGACCAACCATAGTTAGTCTTTTTGAAATAATTTTACCTCCCGACTAACTCAAGTTGGCATTTTCGAGAATATATTTACTTCTGAACCGACATAAGTTGGCATTTTTAGGAATACTTTTATTTCCCGAGAAACATATAGTTTTATTTCCCTTAGGAATATAAATTTTACTTCCCGGAGGAATACAATTAGCTTTACTTCCCGGAGGAATACAAGTAGCTTTACTTCCTGGAGGAATACAGGTAGCTTTACTTACCAGAGGAATATTGGTAGCTTTACTTCCCGGAGAAATATTGGTAGCTTTACTTCCCGGAGGAATATAGGTTTCTCGACCAATCTTAGTTGGCATTTTCGAGAAAAAATTTGAGTAGCCTGAGCTTTGCCGAGTAGTGTATAGCGCCAGTATTCCCCGAAAAACTTTCAATAAAAAGAAAGAATTCGGCAGAATATCTTCATTTTATTCATCACTGATAATACTTGCGTAGGTGCTCTGTGTTCGATGCATTCTTGAACTCCTCCCCTTCTAAAGTTGCTATTTAGTAAGTTCCTGGTCGAACAACTTCTGTAACTCGGTATGGCCCATGCCAATTTGCCTCCAGTTTGTTGTGCTTTTGAATTACTTTCTTCAGCACATAGTCTCCTTCTTTCAGATCGCACTTCTTCACCCTCTTATTGTAGAATAGAGCTGTTCGTTGTTGGTATGCAGCATTTCTTATGGCTGCTTCTTCTCTAACTTCCTCGAGCATGTCTAAATCCAATCTTCTCATTAAGTCGCTGACAGGAGAATTGAAATTCAGTACTCTGTGTGTTGGGGGGCCCAACTCGGCAGGTATAACAGCTTCACTTCCAAACGCTAGCATATATGGAGATTCTCCTGTTGCTACTCGGGGAGTAGTTCGGTAAGCCCACAGTACTGACTGTAACTCGTGGATCCAATTTGCTTTCGCATCGTTCATCCTTTTCTTCAAACCATTCAGTAGTGTTCTGTTTGTCACTTCATTTTGTCCATTGCTTTGAGGATGGCCTGGTGCTGAGTGGATCTTCAACACATTTGATTGATGACAATAGGCAGCGAACTCCTCGTTATCGAATTGTGTTCCATGGTCTGTGATGAAAGCGTGAGGAAGACCATATCGACAAATGATGCTCTTCCAAATAAATTGGTACACCTTCTCGTACGTCATATCAATGAGAGGCTCAGCTTCCACCCACTTAGTAAAATAATCCACTACGACGACGAGGTATTTGAACCTTCCTCTAGTCGTTGGCAGTGGTCCAACCAAATCTATTCCCCACATGGCAAATAGCCAAGGGGAAGTGATGGGTGTCAATAATGCTTGGAGTTCTTCGGATGGAGGAAAAGCGTTGGCACTTGTCACATTTCTTGGCATAGGCTACACAATCAGCTCTCATCATCGGCTAGTAATATCCCTACGTCATCATCCTTTGCAAAAGCGTCTGACCTGCTACATGGGCTCCACAGGACCCTTCATGAATTTCTTCAATCAAGTCTTTCACCTCGGAGGGATGTACACATCTCTGCAAACCTGCCATAATTCCTCTTCTATAAAGAATACCGTTAGTTAATACATACCGAGCAGCTTTAAACTTCAATTTCTTGGCTGCGATCTTGTCAATGGGTAATTCTCCCTCCTCAATATATGCCCTGATGGGATCCATCCAAGATGGTCCTAAATCAAGGGTGATAAAGTTCATCGCCAAATCTTCATCTATACTCCGACCAGCTAAAACTTCAATTGGGATTGTTCTTTGTAGCTCGGTACGAGTAGCTGATGTTAATCGAGCTAGAGCATCTGTTCTTGCATTCTCCATTCTCGGTATTCTGATCAGCTGAATAGCAGCAAATTCTGATACCAACTCCATCACCTTTGCATGGTATTTGATCATTAATTCTCCTTTGGCTACATATATTCCCAGCATTTGATTTACGATTAATTGAGAATCGCTGAAGACAATAATTTGCTGCGCCTCCATAATTTTTGCCAAATTAAGACCAACAATCATGGCCTCATACTCAGCCTCATTATTAGAAGCTTTGAATTGGAAACGTAGGGCATATTCCATGTCGACCTCGTCCGGAGTGCTCAAAACTATTCCTACCCCACTACCTGTTGTGCAAGATGAGCCATCTACATATAGCCTCCATATGGGTAACTCGTCTTCAAACTTATGATCTGACAGAGTTCCTCGGTGAAATATTTGTTGCTTCCTTTCATCTTCCCCTGCTACTTCTCACTCTTCTTCGACCATCTTTTCTTACCCTTTTACCAATCGGAGTTGGTCTGAGCTCGAATTTGATGATCCTGTAACATCCACTTGCCCTTTTACCAACCGGAGTTGGTTTGAGCTTGTGTTTGATAATCCTGTAACATCCACAGGTTGATCAGTGAGCAACTTTTTCTCCTCGGGGGTATCAGGATAGGTGAACTCTGCTATGAAATCTGCTACAGCCTGCCCATTTAGCGATGATATGGGTTCATAAACTATATCATATTCACCGAGCTCTATTGCCCAGTACATCAATCTCCCTGATTTTTTTGGTTTATGAAGGGCTTGTCTCAATGGCATATCGGTATATATGACTATAGTATGAGCCTGGAAGTATGGCCTCATTCTCCTACTCGCCTTAATCAGTGCCAGCGCTAACTTTTCCAGCCTTGGATATCTGATCTTTGGTCCTTGAAAGGCCTTACTTGTGTAGTAGATTGGTTTTTGTACTCCATTCTCCACTCTTATCAACGCCGAGCTGACTGCATTCTCCGATACTGCTAGATACAAGTATAATTTTTCTCCCATTATTGTCCTGGATAACAATGGAGGTGCTCCCAAGTATTTCTTCAAGTCTTGAAAAGCCTTCTCACATTCATCATTCCACTCGAAAGTCTTTCGGAGTGTCTTGAAGAATGGGAGACATCGATCAGTTACCCGCAATACAAATCTGTTGAGTGCTGCTACTCGTCCTGTGAGACTCTGTACTTCCTTCTTCGTCATTGGAGATCGTAGGCCTAATAGAGCTTTGATCTTTTCGAGATTTGCCTCAATGCCTCGTTGATTGACAATGTACCCGAGAAACATGCCTTCTCGTACTCCAAATATGCACTTCGTCGGGTTTAGCTTCATTTGATATTTATCCAGTTGATCAAAAGTCTGACTTAAGTCAACTAGATGATCGGCAGCTTTCTTTCTCTTTGTCAGCATATCGTCAACATAGACTTCCATATTGCAACTGATTTGTTCAGCAAAGACTTTGTTCATCAGCCTCTGATATGTCGCACCTGCATTTTTCAAACCAAAAGGCATAATATTATAACAATAACTTCCCCTAGGGGTAATGAAAGAAGTACTCTCCCTGTCTTCAGGTTTCATTTTAATCTGATTGTAGCCAGAATAAGCGTCCATGAAACTCAGCAGCTCGTGTCCCGAGGTAGCATCGACTAGTTGATCAATTCGGGGCAGTGGAAAGTGATCCTTTGGGCATGCTTTGTTGAGGTCGGTGAAGTCTACACACATCCTCCATTTGCTATTCTTCTTCTTTACCATCACCACATTGGCTAATCAGTCTGGGTATTTAACATCTTCAATAAAGAAAGCTTTCTAGAGCTTCTAGACTTCCTCCTGTATAGCTTGATTCTTCTCTGGGCTGAACACTCTTCTTCTCTGCTTTACTGGCTTGATCTCCTTATTCACATTGAGTTCGTGACATAAAAAATTTGGATCTATTCCTGGCATATCCTCATGACTCCACGCAAAAGTTTTCTTTCTGCTTCTAAGGAAAGTTATCAATTCCGGTTTTAGTGAGGTTTCCAACGACGAACCTATATGAGTAGTTCGTTCAGGGTACTCATCGTCCAGAATGATGTTTTCAGTAGCTTCCACCACTTGGCCCTTCACGAGTTGTGACTCATCTCTAGGATCCAATGTTTCAATTTCTTCCCCTTCTTCCACTTGATAAGTAGTAGTCTTTTTCCTTGATTCCTCCATTTCTTCTTGCTCGGTGGATGAATAATAGCATTCCCGAGCTACTTTCTGATCACCTTTAACAACTCCTACTCCAAAATTTGTTGGAAATTTTAGGCATTGATGCACCGTAGATGGTACAGCCTCGAACTTCTTCAACCCTACTCTTCCCATGATGATATTGTATGATGACTGAACATTCTTATCCATCACGAAGAAGCGTATTCTTTCTGTTCGACAAGCAGGCCACGTACCAATGAATATATCCAACTTGATTGTCCCAAGTGGAAAAACTTTCTCGCCAGCAAAACCGAGGAGGGGTCTATGATAAGGCTCCAGTTGAGATAGTTTTAGATTTAAACTATCGAAGCACGAGTAGAACATGATGTCTACCGAGCTACCATTGTCGACCAGTACTCTTGAAATTATAACCTCCTTCATTCTCATTTTGATCACCAGTGGGTCATCATGAGGATATAGAACACCTGCAAGGTCATTCTTTGAGAAAACAATGACCAATTTCTCTTTATTCACCTTTCTCGGGCGATCCTCCTCAGCTAGATTTACTCGTTGAATGTACGAGCAAGCTCGAGCCTCACAGAGGTAAGCTTTTCTCTCGGCAGTAAGGTCTCCTCCTCCTGCATCTCCACCTGTTATAACATTACAGTCAAATGACCCAAAGCGTATTGAAAATACCTCACGTTCTGGCTGCCTTGGTCTCTTGGGAAGATCGGGGTTGTCTTCGGGATTAACTTCATGGTTTCTTTTCTTGTTCTCCTCTGCTCGACGAGGAGATCTAGACCTCTCTCTTGTTCGGTCGTTGTTCCTTCTTTCACCTCCACGATCAACGTACTTTGCCAGCTTTCCTCGTCTGATAAGTGTTTCAATCTCATTCTGAAGAGCTATGCAATTTTTGGTCATATGGCCATTATCTTTATGAAACTCGCAATACTTTGCCTTATTCCTCTTGTCAGGGTCTGCCTTTATTTTCTCTGGCCAGTTTAGTTCCTCGTTGTTCTTGATTTCCTCTAGAACATGGTTGATATCCTTTTTCAAAGGAGTATAATTATCATATTTCTTCATCACATCCCATACCGACCTGCTTTTTGAATGTTTGTCATTACCATTGTTCTTATGCTCTTTCTTCTTAGCTTTATCACCTTCCACCTTGGTTTCTTTGGCATCCATATTCTTCTTTGCAGCCATAGCCTCCTCGGTATTCATAATCTTGGACGCTTTTCCCATCAGGTCTGACATGGTTCTAGGTGGATCTTTGGCTAAAGTGTAGTACAACTTGTTGGGCAGTAGTCCACTCATCAAAGCAGTAATCGTTGTCTTCTCCTCATAATCAATGACTTCAAGTTTCTCATTATTAAAACGAGTTATATAATCTCTGGTGCTCTCACCAGCTTTTTGTCTAACACTTAACAAATGTACTACTCGTTTAACTGGCTTTGCCCCAAAATAGAAATTCCCAATAAATAACTCGGCTAGTTGAAAAAAAGTAGAAATCTTACCTCGAGGAAGATTATTATACCATATTTGAGCAGATCTGATAAGAGTTTCCGAGAATGCTCTACATCTCATCTCATCTGGAATAGCATAGATGTCGGCTGCAGCTTGGTATTGTTCTATATGAAAGACAGGGTCTGTCTTTCCATCATATTTAGGTGTCACAACAGGTGCCTTGAACTTTGATGGTGTTGGAAAATCTACAATGGCCTGGACAAAAGGTGTTCCTCGAACAAAGGTTCGTTGTAGAGGGTTCTTAGCTTTAACCATTTCCCCCAATCAATCCTCCAGCCTTTGAATAGAGCCTTTCCATGCATCATTTCCTTCCTCGAGCCTATTGGTTCGAGTAGCTAATCGCGTTGAGGTGGCTTCCTGAGATCTATCTTGACGAGCAGCTGGTCGCGACTTGGCAGATCCTTCCCTTAAATCTGATGGTCGTCGAAAACTCCTCGATGGGGCTCTAGGAGGACTTTTGCTCCTCCTAGGACCTAATCGATCGAAAGGTGATACTCTGCTTAATCTTTCTAGCCCACTGGTCCTTTCTGGGGAGAGAGTGATACGTTGTTCAGTATCTGTGGCTCTCACTAACGAAGTTCGTCCAGGTTGATAAGAAAAATCTTCAGACTCCTCATTGCGATATGAATTGGTACGCCTAGTACGCGAAGAAGATGCACGGGTATTTCTTTGAATACTTCGTGGTCTTGAATGGGTTGGTGCACCGCCATGGAGGGTTTGTATGAGTTGACGCATAGTTTCTTTCATGACGGTCTAGCCTTGAGCCAGATTTGTAATTATTCCAGCCAGATCTGGAATATTTGGCGGAGCAGATGGATTTGGAGGGCTTCCAGCGTTTCGATTACTAGATTCTGGAATGTCAGCCATTTGTGATGGATTGTTTTTTATGGAAAAACGATATTACCAGTCGTTTCTCATAGACGGCGTCAATCTGTTGATGTAAAAAATTAGATCATATCTAATTATTCAATCACAGATAAATAAATGAGACAAAAAAAATTTAAAGTGGTTCAGCCTTATAAGAATGGCCTACGTCCACTGTTATGGTATTGCTGATTGTATGGGAATTCTCGATTACAAGTTATCTCAAGAAATTTCGGTCCCTTTACAATGAGGATTGTACAATGTATTTATAGCCCTGGGGCTGTAATGTGAAAGGGTAATACATTAAATGATGTACATATAAAAGGGTGATACATTCAATGCTCCTTAAGCGTATGCGTATGAATGATAAGCATTTAATGAACAGTCAAACTGTTGGTTGTCCTGCTATTAATGCTTTGTTCGAGGTGCAGCTCGGACCACCTGAGTTGCTCGGACCGCCTAAGCTTCTCGGTACTCAAGAGTTCCCGGAGAGTTCTTGTTCCTCGGAGCGTATGAGTTCCTCGGAGAGTTCTTGTTCCTCGGAGCGTATGAGTTCCTCGGGGAATCAGTTCTCTTCGTTGTTGTATGGTTTCTTGGAATATGTGAGTTCCTCGGAAGTGTTTGTTGTTGCCATGTAGACTGCCACATGTCTTTATTTTATTGATCCATGTCAGCAGACTAAATTTGGTATCAATAATTCATGTAAAGTCTATTTCCCACTGTGGATGTTCTTCATTATGTCATCAATCCTAGCCCTTACTATACAATTTAAGTGGGTTCCATTAAAACTCCTTTTGAAGAGTGCCTTGTCACAAATGATGTACTGAGTAGCCAACCCACGAAGGGACGCACGTTTTTTTTCAGCATCTCAAGGATATTTACCATGCTTTAGGAGGCACCAAATGTAATAATACCACAACCCTACCATGGCCTAATTTTCTTCTATAACGAGCTCAGTGTTATAGTTGTGAGTGGGTGCAGCCTATTTTTAAACTAGAAAGGGGTTATTATTATCTCTTCAAGCATGTAGACCATAGAGGCCAAGGTTTTCGGTGCATCATCTAGGCTATATCTTGAGCGAGGGAGGTAGTGGAAGGTGAAATCTTCTAATTAGAAGGTGAGCTCTTCTATATGAGCATGGAAGGGTAGGATCTTATCATCTTTGACTTTCCATTTCTGAAGGATCTGCCCTACGATGAGGTCTAAGTCTCCATAGACATCAATGCACTTGATTTCTCTCTCGAGGGATATCTTGAGCCTTACATTACATGCTTCATAATGTAACTTAATTGACCTCATACCCGACTAGATTTTTACTAGCTTTATAGACTGCTCTATCTTTACAAGATTTTTCAATGTACTGTCCACTGTTGTGTCGATAATAGTGAGGTATAGGAGGAGGGGGAGACCTTTCTGTGGAGGCATGAGCACCAGAGTTCTGGTGAGGTATTATTTAATTTGATCGAAGGCTTACTAACATGCCTCATTTTATACTTTAGTTGAATCCTTTTTGAGAATCTTAAAAATGGGCTCATACATAGATGTCAGTTGGCTGATGAACTAACTAATGTATTAAAGCTTACCTAAAATCCACGCACTTTGTTTTCCGTCCGGGGTGGTGGCATTTCGAGTATTGCTTTTAATTTGGTAAGTTTTTACTCGATTCTCTTTTCTCTAACCATGAATCGAAGGAGTTTGGCCCTAGCAACATCGAATACGCATTTCTATGAGTTAAGTCACATATGGTATTGTCGTAGGTGCTCAAAGAATTTCCTCGGGGCAGGAATATGGCCTTCTCAAGTCTTGGACTTGATGGTCATATCTTCGACATAGACGTCTGCCTCCTTTTGGATGAGATTATTGATATGCCCTAAATGTACCCCCTCGGGTCATAGACATCAACCTCGGCCATGGAGATGGCCGATGTTTGAGGGGTCTTAGATCAACAACCAGCGTTCTCGTCCTAAGAAAAGTTGGTCATGGCCGACATTACTATATACCTCGATAGGTGAGGTCTCCATAATCCACAGGGGTGGTTATCCATCTGGTCATTCGAGGCTTGTAACCTCGGCTTGGTTCAGGCCGAGGTTTCCATCCCATCATCATAACTAATCTCGACTGAGGATCAGTCGATGTTCCTGCTACGCCACCATTACCTCAGCCCAGGCCGACGTCACAGCTCAACATGCCTTACCTCAGCTCTCCTGCTGAGCCAAGGTCACCACCTCATCCTCTTCCAGGCCGAGGTTGGGACCATTCACAGATGGCCGAGCCCTTATCAGCATATGTATTGTTGGAACACGTGTACACAAACAGTTATAACCGAATCATTCCCCTCACGTGGGGGAATATTGAGGTCATCATTATCTACATGAGATCAGCCAGGTGTCATTCTCATACTTGTTTGATCCTCATGCACATGTTCATTGCATGCTTGGGGGGTACATTACACCCCCCAGGCACTATATATAGAGGTCATCCTCTACCTTGTAAAGGATCCAGAATTGGAAACTATAGTTGAAACTCTGTCCAAACATACAGTAGAGAGAGAAAGCTTGAGAGATTGTATCCATGGCCATTAGTGCCCTTATACAGTGATATTAATCACACACTTGCACAGTGAATGTATGTCTAATTGGTTGAACTACTTATACTCCGGGGTTGATCCTCTTCTCCTCACCTCTTTCTCTTATACTTGATATACTTGTGTTGCCATTGCTATACACTGATTAGAGCTCACAAACACCTTACCTGGTGGTGTTATTTCTAGCATCATCATTCTGGCACCGTCTGTGGGAATCGAGAAGCTATCTCTTCCTCATCTCTTGCTTAACCTCACCGGAGACTCTGGTGGTGAACCAGGCCTCACCCCTTGCGTAGAGCTGTTTCACCATTGAAAGAGGTACTATAAGGTATTAAGCTCATCTACTACACCAGCTCTTTAGTTCTAACACATGGCACCAGAATTACCACCACCTCTTTCGCCGCTTGGGGCTAGTGGACCTAGCTCCATCCAGGCACCGCCTCAGTCCGAAATGGCAGAGGTGGCCGCAACCTTGAGGTCTTTGGCTGCAACGCAACAAGCAACGCAGGATCAATTTGCACAGCTCAGTTAAAATATAATGAGGCCACCTGGAGTCTCACCAGAGATGATTATTCTGGCAGCTGTCCAAGCACACCCTGAAGTCACGGGATTACCCCAGGCATCGTGAAAGGATCACCCTACGCCCCAGCGAAAGAGGAACGTTGCTGACCCTAGGCGCTTGCGCCTGGGGAGGTAAGGACACCCTTTCCCTGAGGATAGGTATGATGATCTAGAGGCGGAAGACGTCCCAGAAGATTGTTGGGAGCCATATGACATTTCGAACAACACAGTTCGTCCTGTCCACTAGAGCCAAGGTTGTGGAGAGAAGCCCAATGAAAAGGGTCAGCTTTTAACCGATTAAGTAGAGGGTCAGCTTCAAAAGGCTCATCCCAGTAAATGACCTACGACAAAGATTGTTAAGGTTGAGAAGCGCAGTCGGCTCACAAAGGGATGAGGAAGAGACCACTTTAGCCTCATCCGTGATGAGGAAGAGACCACTTCAGCCTCATTCGGGATGAGGAAGACGCAACTTCAGCCTCATCCGGGATGAGGAAGAAACCAAGAAGAGGTCAACAGTAGATGTTGTGCTGCGGCTGGGGAACCCTCGATCCACCCTTTGGAGGTGGCTGGGGACAGGCCGATGTTGCAAAACCATGGAATGGATCCATCCAATGTCTTGAGGATAAGATAGGAGATCTCATCAAAAGTCGAGATCCGCTGTAAAGAGGTTTCTCAGAGGGCTCTCCATTCGTGGATAAGATAGTAAGCTTACCTACCCCAGCCAAGTTCAAGCCGCCTACAGTAACTCCCAAGTATGATGGTAGCACCAATCCAGTACATCATATTGAGATGTACCAGTCGGCCGCGGACATTTACTCAATACCAGATGAGATGAAGTGTCGAGCTTTCTCCGGGACCTTGACGGGAAAAGCGCACATATGGTTCACTTCTCTTTCAAAGAACTCAATTGAGAACTTTAAGGGCTTGGCCGAACGGTTCATTCACAATTTCTGCTTTGGGGTAAGACCTCAACAGAAGACCACCCATCTGTTGTATGTCAAGCAAGGCAAGCACGAGAGACTAAGAGACTACATCACTAGGTTCAACAAAGAAAAACTTAAGGTTGAAGATTACGAAGAGAATATTGCCATGACCTCCCTCATATGAGGTCTTCAGAAGGGGAAGTTATTGTGTAAACTTACAGAAGACCCTCTCAAGTCCATGGCAGAGCTATTTACAACCGCAGGGAAGGTCATGAACGCTGAAGAGGCCATGGCCGCTAAGTATGAAGACGAGAACGACGGTGGTAGCAGGAAGTTCCAAAGGAAGAAGGATGGGAAGAAGAGGTCAGTTGATGACAAGTTTGCACATTATACCCCTCTTACTGTGAGCTGCGAACACATCCTCAATGAGATAAAAAATGATCGGTCCCTAAGATGACCAGAGAAGTTGAAGGCTCCTCCACATAAGAGGAACCAGAACTTATAGTGTGAATTCCACCAAGACCATGGCCATATAACAGATAAGTGCTTCGCGTTAAAGGATGAGATCGGAAAGATGTTGAAGTCAAGAAAATTGAGGAAATATGTTGATGGCAAAGAACCCAAAAGGGGGAGAGAAGACCCCAAAAAGAAGAGACACGATAGGTGTCGCGATGATACCACAGTAAGAAGAGACGATGGCTCGGATGACGATGATGAGGACGATCCGGACCTCCCACCAAAAGACGACAACACCCTAGTGAAGAGGGTTGGTATGATCTCCTTTGGTGTTAACACCATATGCGAAGGACTTGCAGTGGGTGGTTCTGAGGTGGCGGACCGAAAGGCTCATGTGGCAGAGGCTAAATAAGTGGCCAAACTTAAAGTAGTAAATCTAACATCTTTCGAGACAATGCAGAAGAGAAAGAAGGTGGACATGGACACTCTCGTAGTTGGGTTCTCATGACTCGACTTTAAAGGCATCCTAGCTCCACATGATGACTCTTTGGTGATCACAACAAGAGTTCATGGATGTGAGGTGCAGAAAATTCTTGTAGATGGAGGAAGTTCTGCAGATGTGATGTTCTGGCCCTGCTTCAAAAGCCTGGGTCTTAGCATTGCTAGGCTGATACCCTATCATCATCCATTAATGGGGTTCAGTGGTGAAAAGGTTCATCCATTGGGTATGTATGAGATGGACGTACGAATGGGCAATGAGTGGCCTAAGAGGTTAACCCGAAAGGTTAATTTATTCGTTATGGATGAAAACGTCTTCTCGCCCTATAACCTCATCATAGGAAGAGTAACCCTTAAAGAGTTTGAGGCTGTGCCGTCGATGGTCCACCAAATGCTAAAATTCTCGACCCCCTATGGGGTAGGAGAAGTGCAGGGTGACCATACCACATCACGAGAATGCTACTTTAACTTGACTGAAGAGAGAGAGGCACATAAGAGAGCTACTACCACTTATAACATTAATACACTTGACCCTAGAGATGAAACAAAGTTAAAGAAAGGAGAGGCTGCGGAAGAGGTAGAATCCATCGTCCTCAATGAGGACGAACCAAAAAAAATCGTCCAATTCGGCAAAGCCTTAAAAGAAGAGATCAAGGAAGAGCTGATAAACTTCCTAAAAAATAGGCAGAGTGTCTTCGCTTGGAGTCACGCAGACATGCCGGGCATCAGCCCCGAGGTCATGTGCCATAAACTCAACGTATCTAAGGATGCAAAGCCCATCAAACAGAGACGAAGAGTATACTCCAGGGAGAAGTACAACGTCATCTGGGAAGAGGTTAGAAAGTTAGAAGAGGATGAATTCATCAGGAAAGTGATATATCCGAAGTTGCTATCAAATGCAGTCATTGTGCCCAAAGCCAATGAAAAGTGGAGAATGTGCGTAGATTTTACTGACCTGAACAAGTCTTGCCCAAAAGACAGTTATCCCTTACCTCGGATCGACCGGATGGTAGATGAAATGGCAGGACATGAGCTCATTATCTTCATGGATGCATACTCAGGCTACAACCAAATCTTCATGGATGCTGAAGACTCGGAGAAGACTGCCTTTATCACAGACAAATGGACATATTGTTACAAGGTTATGCCCTTCGGACTGAAAAATGCGAGGGCAACTTACCAACGTCTTGTGAATAAGATATTTGAGGCCCAAATAGGCAAGACTATGGAGGTGTACATAGACGATATGCTAACGAAGTGCTTAAAGGCCTGCACCCATGTGGCAGACCTGGAAAGGACATTCGATACCATGGACTTATACATAATGAAACTCAACCCAGTGAAGTGTGTCTTCGGGGTAGGAGCTGGGAAATTTCTCGAATTCATTGTCAATTAGAGGGGAATAGAGGCAAACCTTGAGAAAATCAAGGCTTTTCTCGATATGAAGACACCAAGGAGTATCAAGGACGTTCAGAGACTGACTGGAAGAGTGGCTGCGCTAAACAGATTTGTTTCAAGAGCGACAGACAAGTGTCTTCCATTCTTTAAGGTGCTTAGAAAGGCCTTCGAGTGGGACAAAGAGTGTGATGAAGCTTTTGACCAGCTAAATTCCTACCTCGGATCTCCCTTGATCTTATCTCAGCCCATAATGGGTGAGAAGTTATATGTTTATCTAGAAGTTTTTGAATCGGCTATAAGTGCAGCCATAGTACGGGAGGACGTTGGGGTCCAAACGCCTGTGTATTTCAATAGTAAGGCCTTTCAAGGGTCTGAAAAAAATTATCCTCGGATGAAAAAGTTAGCCTACGCCCTAATACATGCTTCTAGGAAGATGAAGCCTTACTTTCAGGCCCACTCCATGGCCATCCTCACCGACTCCCCACTAAGACAAGTCCTCCATAAGCCTGAGAAGTCAGGCAGATTGATGACATGGGCCATTGAGTTGGGGGAGTATGACCTTACTTATTAGCCTAGGACGGCCATCAAAGGGTAGGCACTGGCAGATTTTGTCGCAGAGTTCACATGGGAAGAGGCCGAGGTTGAAAATAACCTAGAGACTGCTGAGGGATCAAACAGTAACGTCTTTCGAGATCAAGAAGAGGTAGTATCCAATAGATCCAGAGGTGGAGTAGCCGATAATGAGGAAGACCGATACCTCTTCAGGCAGGGAATCATGTTAGAAGGGGGTTTCTCATCAGATAAAGACATCTGGAACCTCTTCGTCAAGGGATCTTCTTATGAAAGTGGAAGCGGTACAGGGTTAATACTTTCATCTCCTAATGGTACCAATGTTGAATATGCCCTAAGGTTTAACTTCAAGGCGTCAAACAACGAGTCAGAATACGAGGCCATGATAGCCGGCCTCTCATTGGTAAAGAATCTTAGGGTAAGACGACTCCTACTTTACAGCGACTCGAGATTAGTGGTTAACCAAGTATTAGGGGTTTATGAGGCCAAGGAAGAAACGATGGCCAAATACCTGAAGAGAGTGAGAATGACACTCGAAGGTTTCGAAGAGCTTAAGATGAAGAGAATACCTCGGCAAAACAACAGCCATGCAGATGCATTAGTAAGGCTAGCCTCAGAGATAAGGACAGGTATCAGGAGGACTGTTCCAGTTGAGATCTTGCTTAAGGTGACCATTAAAGAAGAAGAGGTCAGTAACCCTTGCCTAAATTTGAACCTAGGGGACTCATGGATGGATCCCCTGATCAGATATATCAGAGAGGGAGAGTTATCGGAATCAAAGTTAGAAAGGAGGAAACTGAGGTACAGAGCTGCAAAGTTCTCAATAGTATGAGATGTTCTGTATAAGAAGGGATTCCTATTACCTCTCCTCAGATGCGCTAATCCCATAGAAGTTCCCCACGTCCTACAGGAGGTACACGAAGGTTCTTTCTCCAATCACATAGGAGGGAGACCTTTGGCGAAGAGGATTATCACGCAAGGATACTGGTGGCCGACCTTAGCTAAAGATGCTGCAGCCTACGTAAAGAGGTGCGACAAATGTTAGAGATTCTCCACTATCCCACATCAACCTCATCAGCCTATGACGTCAATCAGTTCCCCTTGGCCATTCGCATATAGGGAATTGACTTAGTAGGACCCCTGCTAAGGGTTGCAAATAACTACCGAAAGTCGCCATTGATTACTTCTCCAAATGGGTAGAGGATGAATTAATGATCACAATTACAGGGCAGAAGACCTTCCAATTTATTTGGAAAAATATCATATGCAGACATGGCCTCCCAAATACCCTCATCTCAGACAACGAAACCCAGTTCAAGAATTCTTCCTTAGAAAAATACTGGGAAAGAGTTGGGATAAAACAATTTTTCTCTTCTCCTGGCCAACCTCAGGCAAATGGTCAGACCAAAGTCACTTACAGAACAATCCTCGATGGGATCAAGAAGAGGTTAGAAGAGGCTAAGGGAAGATGGACTGAAGAGGTTTATGCTGTGCTATGGGCTTATAGAACGACGGCTAGGACATTAACGGGGGAAACCTCATTTATGTTGTCACATGGCTCAGAGGCCGTCATACCAACAGAGGTAGGTCTCCCTACTCATAGGGTTCAGACCTATGACCCTAAGAAGAATGAGGAGGAGATAAGACTCGACCTAGACTTGATTGAAGAGAGAAGGGAAGACACAAAAGTTAGGCAGGAAACTTACTAACAGAGAACAGTAAAATTCTACAATCAAAGGGTAAAATCAAGGCCCATAGCTGTAGGGGACATGGTGTTGCAAAAGACGTTACAAAAGGCGAACAAGATTCACCCAAGTTGGCATGGTACTTACAAAGTGATTAAGGAGGTTGTATCGGGGACCTACAGGCTAAAAAACCTCGAATGGGAACCTTTCTCCAACCCTTGGAATGCTGATCATCTAAAGAAGTATTACATATGATATTACCAGGGCTTTCATGTAGATGTATCATCTTATGAAGAGATTATTAATGAGAAGATCACTTCATGTGTCAATACTTGGTTCATTGTGCTCGAATGGTAAAATTTTATGGGGATAACATCCTTTTTGATGACCTCAGACCTAATAACATCATAATTTGGTGACAAGGTCTGAGGTAAGACATCATACTTGGATAACCTCAGACCCTTGACATCATTAATTTGGTGAAAATTATTTATAGGGATAACATCTTAGTTGATGACCTCAGACCTTATAAAATCATGATTTGGTGACACGGTCTGAGGTCAAACATCATACTTGGATGACCTCAAACCCTTAACATCATTAATTTGGTGAAAATTATTTATGGGGATAACATCTTAGTTGATGTCCTCAGACCTTATAACATCATGATTTGTTGACAAGGTCTGAGGTCAGACATCATACTTGGATGACCTCAGACCCTTAACATCATTAATTTGGTGAAAATTATTTATGTGGATAACATCTTAGTTGATGACCTCAGACCTTCTAACATCATGATTTTGTGACAAGTTCTGAGGTCAGACATCATACTTGGATGACCTCAGACCCTTAACATCATTAATTTGGTGAAAACTATTTATGGGGATAACATCTTAGTTGATGACCTCAGACCTAAAAACATCATGATTTGGTGACAAGGTCTCAGGTCAGACATCATACTTGGATGACCTCAGACCCTTGATATCATTAATTTTGTGAAAATTATTTATGGGGATAACATCTTAGTTGATGACCTCAGACCTTATAACGTCATGATTTGGTGATAAGGTCTGGGGTCAAACATCATACTTGGATGACCTCAGACCCTTAACATCATTAATTTGGTGAAAATTATGTATGGGGATAACATCTTAGTTGATGACCTCAGACCTTCTAACATCATGATTTGGTGATAAGGTCTGAGGTCAGACATCATACTTGGATGACCTCAGACCCTTAACATCATTAATTTTGTGAAAATTATTTATGGGGATAAAATCTTAGTTGATAACCTCAGACCTTCTAACATCATGATTTGGTGATAAGGTCTGAGGTCAGACATCATACTTGGATGACCTAAGACCCTTAACATCATTAATTTGGTGAAAATTATTTATGGGGATAACATCTTAGTTGATGACCTCAGACAATATAACATCATGACTTGGTGACAAGGTCTGAGGTCATACATCATACTTGGATAACCTCAGACCCTTAATATCATTAATTTGGTGAAAATTATTTATGGGGATAACATCTTAGTTGATGACCTTAGGCCTTATAACATCATAAGTTGGTGACAAGGTCTGAGGTCAGACATCATACCTGGATGACCTCAGACCCTTAACATTATGACTTGTTGACAAGGTCTGAGGTCAAACATCATACTTTGATGACCTCAGACCCTTAACATCATTAATTTGGTAAAAATTATTATGGGGATAACATCTTAGTTGATGACCTCATTCCTTATAACATCATAAGTTGGTGACAAGGTCTGAGGTCAGGCATCATACCTGGATGACCTCAGACCTTGACATCATTAATTTGGTGAAAAATTATATTGAGCCTTCATAATTGAACGCACATCGCATGGAAAAGAGAATCATTCAGAGAACATTCAGCAAATGAAGAAATAAATCCCTCATTAGAGGTGGATATAGATTAAAATTAAAGAGTTACAAGCTACAAGCTAGTCGAGTTTGTCATCAGAGGTTACATTTTAAATGCAAAATGAAAAAGTATAAAAGCTTCACAAAAATGACCTAAGGGTCTGCAGCTACAATGTTGGCATCCTAGCTTTCATTCCCTCGGTCGACATTGGTCACCTCGGCCCCATCATCTTTGAGGTTGGCACCCTCTGTCTCAGTAACATCCAGCGGAGAAGTCTCTGCAGGGGCAGCATATTCCTCTTCAACCTCTTAAAGGGCCTGGGGAAATTGAGGATTGCTAAAACCCAGACCAATGAAGTCAGAGGGTTTCAAGCTCCCTGACTCCTTCTCCTTTATAGACGCCCATTTGTCAGTGGCCTTAATACCTTTTTCGAGGTATTCAAAGCCAAAGCTGATGAATTCATCAGAGACTTTGTAATCAGCCAGGATCCCCTTAGAAGCATCCTCAAGGTCTACCTTCACTGCAGCATCAACTTTCTGCTGGAGAAAGTCGTCTTTAGCCTTCAGAGAAATGGTGTGGTCCTTTTTAAGCTTGGATATCTCTTTCTCCAACTCATTAACCTTCTTATCAGACCCCTCAAAGGCAGACTTCAGACGATCTACCTCGGCGCTCAAAGAGTCTTGCACCTTTTCGGCCTCTTGGCCTTTCTAGATGAGAGGTAGCCTCTTTAGAGTCCAGTTAACAAAATGATGCAAGGCCATGATGCCCTATAAGCAAGGGTCAGATGTATAAGTTTAAATTCAAAGCAGAGGTTGCACTTCGGAATGAAGTTGAAATTTTATTCTTACCTGGATAGTCGTGTGAAGGCCAAACTTAACTAGCAGAGGAGTATCCATGGAACGACAGAAGCGTTTGTCAGCATCGATCATTGAAGAGCCGATGGCATCTAACGCGTGAAGGCTATGGCCTATAATACTATCATTAATTTTTAGCTGCTCCAGACGAGCAGCCAGTGCACCTTCAAAAGATATGGGGATGGCCTTTTGGGCTTTGCCTATCCTCTAATCCTCAGAGGAAGTGGTTGTGGTTTTCCTCTTTCTTGTAGCATCAACCTTGGACATGCCGACACACTTCTTCAGAGGAGGAGGAGGGGGTACATTCAGGTCTGCCTTCTTCACCAGCTTCATGAGACTTGGGGCAGACATCTCCCAGATATCGCCTGAGATGCCTTCAGGGCATTCTGCAAATGGAAAGGTCTGAGTTAGAAGATCAGAGACATAAAAAGTCAGAGGTTTAACTTGTTAAAATAATAAAATAAGAACTTACGGAGCTCTGTCAGAGGACTACCCCCAAGCCCAGTCTCAGAGAGATATTAGGGGGTCATCAGGTGTTCGAACCTGACCAACAGACTAGGCTTCCCCTGATCTTGAAGGTCTTTTACTTATTAAATATTATTTTGGCTTAGCCCAGGGTCGTCCCTGGCAGACATTGACACCTTGCCCCATCTCAGGGGTATCCTCGGCTCTAAATTCGAAGAGGGGAGACAAGGACCAAATTCCCATGCCCCTGAGGCAAAGAAATATCGCGGCTTCCAATTATGGTTACTAGTTTGGGTGAACTGCAACTTCTTCTTAGTTTACTTCCAAGATAAGAAATGGTAATAGCTCGAATGATTCCTGGCAAAGGAAGGGATGTAGCATCCGATGAAGACCTGGACCGGAAGGTCTGAATGGTGGACTGCCTTGCATAGAACTATAGCTCCAATTATTACCCTCCAGGCATTGGGGGATAACTGGGAAGGAGCTAAGTTGATGTAGGAAAGTATGGCCCTAATGATGGGATGGAAGGGCAGACGAAATCCTAACTTGAACATCTGCTCATACAGGCAGATCTCACCATCTCAGCAGCCGAAAGCCCTCTCTTCCCTCAGAGGTCTCTTGAGTTTTATGGAGGGGCTAATGGAATATAGATTCCTGAAGCCAAGAAGGTCGAGCTCGGTGATAGTATTTTCTATCTCGGCTGCCTTCGAGGTGTCAACATCACTCCCATCATCCTCATCCTCTCCAACGTCGGTCGAAGCAGACAAGGGATTTCCATCAGGAAACCCCTGAGCGAACTCAGCCCCTATGGCAGCTGACAGGGGGACAACATTAACGGGAGGAGGAAAATCCACACTCGGTTTGACAACTTCAACATCAGAGGAAGTCTGGGATGTGCTAGACTCGTTATGGGACGAGACGCGACTCGAAACCTCGACTTGATCAGGGACCTGATCCTGCCGAATGGAAAATTCCATGGCCTCTTGAAAAGAATCCATAGACATAGGGTCTGAGGTAGACGACTCAAACTCAGACATAGGAGTAGGTTCAACTGGTACCTCTACTTGGGTTACTGGTTCGGCTGGCTCAGGGTATATAACCTTCAGAGGGGGTGGAAAGATAGGTCTGAGGGGGAACGCCTCTACCCTACGAGCTTCCTCTTGGACTCTTTCTATTTGCCTAATTTTATCTAAGGTATTCTCCCTAAGAGAACGAAATTCCTCTAAGAGTTAATAAAGGGGTCTGAGCATATGAGGCAGACCCTACACTTGTGACTCTCCTAAATAAATTGGATTGGCAATTGAATTAAAGATCAAACTATTAACTTTGAGCAAAAAGAAACCAAGAACAATAAGAACCAGGGCCACCAAAAAACACAAGCGATGACCGAAAAACCCAAAGAACTCGTCGAAAAATGTAAAAAATAGGAACAAGGAAGGAAAATGCAGAGAAGAAGAGATAATAGACGGTACCTGATGGAGAATAATGAGAAGAGAGGGCGAGTTGGCAAGGAAAAGTCCACCCAGTGCACTTCTAACTAGAGCTCTTGTAGAGAGAGGAAGAAAATTTCAGGCGAGAAAATGAAAAAGTGGGGAAGAAAGAGAAAGGAAATGAGGGTTTAACCCTCAAACATCCTCACACACATCCCAAGGCCCATCATTTCCTTGGAGCCCAAAAGACTGCAATCATTACACTTGCCAGGCACGCTAGCCACTTTAGCAGCTGACACTTGTCAAAAAGGTACTAGCACCTAAGGAAGTCCAACCTCGGGAAAATATACCCCTTAGGCTCCTGATCACACAGGTAACTAAGGGCTAGGCGGTGATTGATATGCCCTAAATGTACCCCATCGGCTCAGAGACATCAACCTCGGCCATGGAGATGGGCGATGTTTGAGGGGCCTTAGATCAACAACCAGCGGTCACGTCCTAAGCAAGGTCGGCCATGGACGACGTTACTAGCTACCTTGACAGGTGAGGTCTCCATAATCCACAGGGGCGGTTATCCATCTGGTCATCCGAGGCTTGCAACCTCAGCTTGGTTCAGGTCGAGGTTGCTATCCCATCATCATAACTAATCTCAGCTGAGGATCAATCGACGTTCCTGCTATACCACCATTACCTCGGCCCAGGCCTACATCACAGCTCAACATGCCTTACCTCAGCTCTCCTGTTGAGACAAGGTCACCACATCGTCCTCTTCCAGGCTGAGGTTGGGACCATTCAAAGATGGCCGAGCCCTTATCAGCATATGTATTATTAGAAACGCGTGTACACAATTAGTTATAATCGAATCATTCCCCTCACATGGGGGAATATTGAGGTCATCATTATCTACATAAGATCAGCCAGGTGTTATTCTCATACTTGTTTGATCCTCATGAACATGTTCATTACATGCTTGGGGGTACATTAAACCCCACATGCACTATATATAGAGGTCATTCTCTACCTTGTAAAGGATCCGAAATTGGCAACCATAGCTGAAACTCTGTTAAAGCATGCAGTAAAGAGAGAAAGCTTGAGAGATTGTATCCATGGCCATTAGTGCCCTCATACAGTGATATTAATCACACACTTGCACAGTGGACGTAGGCCTAATTGGCTGATCCACTTATACTCCGGTGTTGATCCTATTCTCCTCACCTCTTTCTCTTATACTTGATATACGTGTGCTGCCATTGTTATACACTGATTAGAGCTCACAAACACCTTACCTGGTGGTGCTACTTCCAGCATCATCAATTGTGCATAATGTTTATAACGGCTCTTTAGTAGGTAGCCCCGACATTCTTGAGATCGAAGGGCATGACAGTATAGCAAAAGGTTCCTTATGGGGTGATGAAGATGGTCTTTTTCAGAAGGTCATGATGCATCTTCATCTAATTATACCCGAATAAATCATACATAAATGACTTGAGGGTATGACTAGCAGTGTTATCGATGATCATGTCGATGTTAGGCAAAGGATAATCATCATTCGGGGATTCCTTTTTTAAATCTCTATAGTCGACGCACATGCAAAATTTCCCTCCCAATTTTAGCACAGGGACAATGTTTGAAAGTCATGTAGGATATGAGACCGCATGAATGAAGCCTACGTTTAATTGTTTATTACTTCGTCTCTGACTTTGAAGGACCACTCTACCCAGAGCTTTCCTAATTTTTACTTGATAGGTTTTCTTTCTGGGAAGGTAGGAACCTCGTTCTATTCCATTTCCAGGTCATTGCCAAGCATATCATTGTAGGACAACGCAAAGACATCCATAAACTCTTTCATACTCTCTTAGAATTATGACTGCTTATCGTTGTTGAGGGTGGACCATATCCTAATCTCACACGAATGGCTACTACAACCGATATTAATAGCAATAGTCTCATCATCATTAGTTTGAACGCGACTATGTTGTTTACTTTTTTTCCTTATTGAGATCAATTAAGAATTTTCATTTATTCAATCATCTTCATTAATCGTCTGATTAGCATCAAGGAAATAAATGTAAGGCACAATAAGATACTTGAAATCATCATTCATTTCATTGCAAACATTTTTAGGAAATACATCGGTGATAACCTTTTCAAATGAGGCCTCGTTCACAATTACATCAAAAATAGAAGAAAAAGCAATAGATTCAGGTGTTTCTTAAAGGGGATGATTAGTAGGGTGTGGGTTAATTGTGTAGGCTTAATAGGGATGACATGCCAGTTGAGGAGTGGTGCATCAGTAGTTATGATCTTATTAGATGGATCATACGGATCATCTTTTAGGTGGTTATTACAAAGATCTAACCCCGGTGTATGAAAGTCAAACGGCTCATCGATATCATTACCCTCAGAGTTCTACGTGATTTCTATAACTTTAATTGTTAAAGGCTTCACCTCATACTTCTGATCTTTACCCAGGCCAGTTCATCTTCAAAGAAGATCTTGAGCCTCGATTATATTTTTCTCTATGGGGTCGTACCATAGTTAGAGGAATTCATAAAAGGGGAAGTATTCACCCTCTTTATCAAATCTCCCATTCAGGGAGTGTCCTGAGATTAACTTTTTGCTTTCTAAAATTCTTTTCTTTTATGGCCGATGGAGTGATCTGAGTTCAGCCGATGATGATCGGTAGCCCAAGCCGCATGGGGAAAAGGCTTCCTTCAGGATTATCGATTCAATTATTCCTTGTTGGTGTCGACTCGTCACCACTAAGGGCATGAAGTTTATGTTTTTAAAAATTTAAATTACATCGACATTCCCATGAGGGATGTGCTCTAGACACATTCGTTCTTTGAAATTATCTCCGGCTGGGATGGGAAGTGGATCGAGCTTAAATCCTGAGAGGAATATATCATTGACTTCATGCTAAATTTTATAGTACTCGGTTGCTTGTGTTGATACCATCTGGGTTGTCATAATACCCAAGAATGGTGTTGACTTCGCTGTTGGAAAAGAACTTTAATTTTTGGTGAAGAGAAGAAGATATACCCTAGATAATGTGGAGCTAAAGGCGGCCAAGGAGCATGATGAAGAAGGAATATATGTCGATGACTTGGAATTTTATCTGAGGGTAAATAGGGTCAACCCCTAGTGTATGCCTTATGGAATATATAACCTCTTAGCAAGTATTGTCATAGGCGCGCACGGTGACAGAAGTTGGAGTAAGGTCACTAACTTTTATCCCCATACTATTAAGAGTTCTGAGGGGGGAGACATTGAGAGCAGAACCATTATCTAACAGTTCAAATGGAATTATCTTTTCCTTGAATTCAACAAAGATATTAAGTTCGTAGTTGTGATCAGGATCGATCTTCAAAATTTCCTCCTTAGAGAAGGAGAGATATCTTATAGTAGCTAGAGATCCTAACATATGCACAGATTATTTGGGAGTAGTAGTGGGAGGAACCGTGGATCCCATGAGGAGTTTTATCAGAGCAATTCATGTATCGCTGGGAGGATGTGAAAATCCCCCATAAAGTGATATTGGCCTGAGTCTTTTTGAGCTGGTCAAGGACCATACTTTCTGCAATTGTCATTTTCGGCATTGGGAGTTCTTCAACGACTCCTTTTCCCTTACATGTCCCTGCTAACATGGGAATTGGATCCTTATAGTGTTGCTCAGATCGGGTCATGTGATTTACAGAAGCAGAGAAGAATAGGAACCCTGTATCTTTATCCACCTCGAGTGCAATTGATACCTTGTTGACCCCTCCTATCAATTCCTAAAAAAAATCATTTCTTTTAAAGAGGCAACTTAGTTGGCTTTCCAACTGTTTGATTCATCATCCCAGCTATCAAAATATCCCCCTATCCGGTGGAAATGATGTCATCTTTCCATGAAAATTTGATACATTCCACAACCTCTATGGCCTCACCATACAAATCTTCCCATTCAGCAAGGAAGTTTTTAAAGGAATGGACTAGACGCCTTTGGAGTTTTAAAATCACAAGAAGTTTGGAGATAGTTCATATTTCTCGCTTCTTGACAAATATATCATAATAACTTGTACAATATCATCTAAACTGAACTCTTCCATAGGTACAAACCATTCATCAAATTATCGATCCCATTTTTGAGCTTCTATGAATAAGGTGCTGATATTTTTGCAGTCAATAGTCATCTCTAAGGGAAATTTCAACCAAAATTCCTGAAGGTGATCTAAAACTGCGATCAATTCCATGCCTCCCCTTCTAAATGGGTACAAATGGTAATACATGCCTTGGTGAGTAGTGGTAGATCTTGTTCGATAGGATTCTCAAGATTTAGGATAAAGGAAGGATAAATTTTTAGGGGTTAAGGTGAGATGGTATGTTGACTAGACATTTTTATGGGCTTGATTCTAGTGGAAGGGTCTAATTCTAGGTTTTCTTCTGAGAGGATGGCATTCACCCCAGTTCGATGTGCTGGGAGAGGATTATAAGTGGTATTGAGTTTTGGATTGGCTGGTAAGGCAATGACCCCTTGTCTATGAGGCTTTGGATAACGTTATTTAAATAGAAACATTAATCAGTGGTGTTTTTGGAAATTTTGTGGAAGTCGCGATGGGCATCATGCTTGAAATTTTAGGAAGGGGATTTGGCATTGATCGGGGTTCCATAGGTTTGATGAGGTTTTGGGTAAGAAGGGCTTGATACACTTTTAACAAAGGGGCATAAAGTTTAGTATATTCCTTCTTGGACGGATTAGGATGACCCTCGAGTGTCCATAATATAGCAAGTTGGGAGGTGTTGTTAATGGTTGAGACTGAGGGGCTGAGTGGCTTATCATATTTATGAGTATGAACTGCCCAGTCAGTCTTTTTGGCTTAGATTCAACTTTCTGATTCGTAATTACTTCTTTAATTTCTACCCCAGCCTCCCGAAGGGCTCTGAAATGAGGGTAGTACTAGATTCCTATTGAAGTTCTAATATGGGGCAGGAAATTCTTCTTGACAATGCTAACCTTCTCTTCCTTTGATGGTCGGTTTGTCATAGTAGTTGCTTTATCCCTCCACCTTCTAATAAAACTTTTAATTGATGCACCTGAATTTTTCTTGAGGAGTTGCAAGTCTCGACGGGTAACTTCTATCTCTTCATTACACTTATACTAAGTCATAAATTCTCGAGATACATCTTCCTAACCACAAATTATAGAGTCTTCAAGGGCCAGGAACCACTAGTGCGCACCTTCTTTGAGAGTTTATTGGAACATCTGGTCTATTATTTCCTCTGACGCCTTAAGGAGAGTCATGGAGTGATGGTAACTGAAGTTGCAAGGATATATGTTCTTAGTTTAATTCGTGGAATACACACACGCAATCCCAATTTAACATTAGTTAATAAGTGATATTCTCAAATTTTAATTTATGTAGCAGATTCACAAGTTTGCAAGAACAAATTTCAATTAATGCAATGGGATTGATAACTTGGCTAATTAAAATAAAATTATTCCAATTTTATCCATTTTATCCTAAGCATACATCTAGGTGATTTAATAAAGTAAAATGCAAAAATCCCAACCACAACGCACCAATGTACGAGGAAAACCCAAATGGGAAAAACCTCGAACGGCTGGGCCTAGACAAAATCCACTACAAAATAGGTTTTACAAGGGACTCAAAAGACTTACAGACATTGACTCACTCAAGAAATGCTTATGCCGTCCTCGACCTCCGAATTTGTAGTACGCGAAGCTCCAATGCGTTGCTCGACACTACTTGTGTCGCGGTATCCCCCGAAGCCCAAAACCACCGTCTCCACTAAGCTTGAATGTAGAGATCCACCGCAAACTTGCTTGTTGAATGTCAAGTTGATTCAAGGGGTTTTGTTTCAAAAATTGTTAAAAGTGTTGGAGAATGATTTTTGCCAAAAAGAGGGAAGTTATGAAAAAAGCTCTCAAGAGAATATGAAACTTCCTTTTTCTTTGAAACTCATTTTCGTCCATATGATATAACTGAAAAAGTAGTGGACCAAAACAGTTGTTGGAAAATAATTGCTAAAAAAAATAAGTTAAAAAATGCAGATCTGTCAGAACTCGTTCGAACGACTTGTTGTTTGAACGAGTTATCTAATGGACTTCCAGTATCGAATTAGATAGGTCGTTAGAAATCTCGTTCAAACGAGCTCGTTCGAACGACATTTATAACGAACTTCTAACGAGATTCCAGTATAGCCTGGGGAATGTCGTTAGATCCAGGTCATTCGAACGACCTGGAGAAAACTTCGAACGAGTTTGCTGATTTTTCAAAAAACTGTTCAAATTAATTTCAAAAGAAGTTCTTTATAAAAATTGATTATTTACGAACATTATTCTATATGAAAATTTCTCATTTATAAAAAGTACTCCAACACATAAAATTGCTTTTGGTCATATACCTTTTAGAATAGCGAACATGGCGTGCATATTGATGTCGCGTGAACCTTGGATACAATGCTCGAATCTTTATGTTGTATGATGCTTGATGAGGACTGACCCAAAAATGTTTTGTCCAACGGAATGTAGCCAATAAAATAAATGACTCGATTGGAAATTTGTCCTTACAAATATCCCCCTTTGGCTATTCCGGGACAAAACAGAATTAATAAAAAATAAAATAAAAAGACTGAATTTGATAAGCTAGCCGTCAAGACGATTCTAAAGCCCGTCCCAACCCCCCCCCCCCCCCCCCCCCAAAAAAAAAAGACAGACTCAGTGACACGACTAATGATGCTGCAAGAGAGTAGGAGATGTATCCTACACACATGAAACAACAAATTCATAAACGCGTGGGGAAGTAGAGAATATAACATATATACCACAATGAGTTAGCATAGGTTGTGAAAAGTAAATGAACTAACTTAAACTATGCATATATTGAATATTAAGAAATTAACTCCCCCTAAATTATAAAATCCCATTAATTAATACAACTCCCCCTAAAGATGAATTCTCCCCCTAAATTATGAATTCCCATATAAAAATTTATCCCCCTTTTTGTTCATAAAAGACAAAGGGATAAATGGCCTGCATGTTAAATGATAATAGAGAGAACAATAGGCAATAAACCAATAAATATGAAGAAATAAGAGTGACAAAGGAAATAACATGAGGATGCATTAAGAAATGGGAAAGGGGAAATAATTAAGGTGCATACATGACATAAGCAAAATAACCAAACCAAAGGAAACAATACGCGAAATAAAATATCCACTCATCCTCACAAGTACATGGAAACAGGAAATGAAAAACAAAGCACATCAAGAGGCAGGAGAATCAGGTGGAGTATCATCGGGAAGAGAGCCGGAGCCAGAACTGGATGATCCTGCACCGCGGTGCATCTCCATACGGCGAATGGCATCAAGATGCTTTAATAGGAAAGAGTCCCGACGAGCCTGGGCTTCATCTTGACACGCTTGAGCCTCCTCCCGACGAGCTTGTGCCTCGCGGCTCTGCTGCATGGAAACTAAAAGCTCCTGCAAAAGCGCCCTGTCTTGACGTCTATCCTCATGCATCTGTTCAACCTGTGAACGAACAAGCAAAAGATTCTTCGACTCGGCGGGTGCGGGAGCATAGGAAGGGGAGGGGCGATGGATAGAGAGAGGGCGAGGGACGATTGGGGGTCGGGTGAGTGGAAGTGGCGGAGTGAGAGGAGGTGGAGGGAGTAAGGTGAGGGCTATCGAGGGGAAAATGACCACGAGACTGGCTGACCGAGGACATGTCAATGGTTTGATATTTGGTGACGAGGATATCGGTGGATAGGCGGGGGCAGCCAGAGGCAAGACAAAAGCGAGTAATGATAGTCGCAAATGGAAGGGCTTGGCGAGCGGGACTGGAGGTGAGGATCCAAACCATCCGAATGATACTAAAAATGAAGGTGGGGAGGTCAATGCCATCCCGAATGCTAATGGAAAACATAAGGTCCACGTGCTGTTTGGTTAATTGGGTAGTGTTCGCACGTGGAATAAGACAGGCACACACGATCCAATTAAGAACCATAAAATCAGGATGTAAATGTTTGTGGAAGATTATGACAGTGCCGGGAGGGAGGAACCTAAAAATGGTGCTTATAACGAGGGAAGTGTCGGGACGAGTATCGAATGTCCAAGGGAAGGAGGGATTATTGACCCTAGGTAAGGGGATGCGTTGTGGAATGGATTCGGGAGAGACAATAATCTCCCTACCGCGCACTCGAGAATAAATGTGATTAGCCTGATCATGCATCCCAAAATAAAATTCTCATACGAGGTCGGGAAAAACAGTATCCATGAGTGAGAATAGGGGGTCCCACCCCAAATCAGAAATCCACCAATGCGCAGTGGTGCCGTGGAGGGATTGGAGATTAACAATTTTCTCTCGAACAATAGAGTGTGTAGAGAAGCCTTGGGTGTGATAGAGAGTGTGTGTAGAAAGTGATCTCCAACGCAGCCTAAGGTCAGGTATAGCTGCATTGGCATTGGACTCCTCATCAGAGGAAGAGGAGTGTTCCTTGGGGGAATTACTAATACGGCATTGGCGACGGTTACGGGCCATGGTAAACAAGAATGATGCTAGAACCTACCCGAACAAAATTCCAACCAAACCACCAAACACCAACAATCCAACAAACCAATCAGAATAATCCCATCCTCCGTTAGAAAAAAACAAAAAATAAAAATAAAAAAATGTTAGTTAAGATAAATTCCATGAAATTAAAAAAATTTGAATTTGAGAAAAACTGATAATATCATGGAATAGAGCCTAACCAGGGGCTAGATAAACAAAAATCAGATAAAATATCCCCTAAAAAAATTGTAGACATATACACAGATGTATATAAAAAATTGGGTAACAAAAAAAATCGATTTGGTTTAAAAATGGGACCTAATAGCATATATATAAATATGTGTAGATGTGTATATATATATATATATATATATATATAAATAAATAGATAGATAGAGAGAGAGAGAGAGAGAGAGAGAGAGAGAGAGAGAGAGAGAGAGAGAGAGAGAGAGAGAGAGAGAGAGAGAGAGAGATAGATAGATAGATAGATAGATATAAATGGAGAGCAAAAAGAAAAAAAATGTACCTCGAAGGGAAGAGGGAGACTCCAAACAGCAAATCGACACAACAAGGGGTGGACGAAAAGAGGTAATAGGAGAATGAGAATGAGAAGATGATGTAAATAGAGGAGGTGAAGAGAAGTTGAGGCGTGGGAGAATGAGAGAGTAGGGGAGAGAGAGAGATAGTGGGTAATGGGTTAAGGGATAAAGGGATAGTGGAAGAGAGTTGGGAAAGTGGGAAGAGAGTTGGGAAAGTGGGAAGAAATGTTGGAAAATGGGAAACGTGGGCAGAAATAAGGGTAAGGACTGAGGCGGCAGTTTATTGGGAAGAGAAATTGCAGATTTTAAACCCAGGTCGTTCGAACGAGTGATGTCGTTCGAAAGAAGTTCCAGTAGCGGATTGGGAGTTTCGTTAGATATATCGTTAGAAGTTCGTTCGAAAGAGTGATGTCGTTCGAACGACATTTCGAACGAAGTACCAGTAAGGGGTTGAAAAATATCGTTAGAAATCTCGTTCAAACGAGAATTTCTGACGAAAATAGAAATTTTTAAATAAAATAAAATAGGGTTAAAAAAAATAGCATAATAACAGGAATTGGGAAGGCCAGAACGATGCCAAAAAGTGGTTTTTACTAGTCCTAGCTTGTGGCAACATATCCAAATAGTGGGAGCGAGAATGTAGGGGTGTGAACAATACGAGTGAGAGTTTTTAGCCTCAACAATGTACAAGTGCGGAATGCCAAACAATACATAAGCGAAATATGCACTCACAATAGCCTTGTGTAAAAAATAAATATTATTGAACACTTAAACACGAATGCAACAAGCATACAAAATAGATGATTCTCTCGCCAATAATGTCACAATGAGAAAGCAATGAATCGATTAAATGTGCATGCCCATTGATCTTCAACTTATATATCCCATGATAAACAATAGATTGAGACTATTTTTTTGAAGAATCAATCAAGCTAATTATTTTGGCCTTGGCATTATATATCATTTTCAATGCTTCTATTTTAGGCACACAATCGAGAATGCAAATGGAGGCTTTTCACGTAAAAACTTTATGTTTTTCGCAGCCCGAGTCCATTGCTTGAAACAAAAACCAACCGAAAGAATATAATCATTTTTGTTTCAATCCGGGAAATGGATGATCATGCACAATTTCGATTGCTTATAACAGATGTGACAGGATTGAGAAGGCAACATCAAATCTCACTTTGCAAGTACAATGTGAACAAAATATCCGCAATATTTCGTGAACGGTGTGTGCAAAAGACAAAGGTGTGAGAAAATTACAACAATATATATCATAAAAGAGCATTTTTGTGCACAAGATAAACAAGGTCTGGATTAACTACTCATCGAAGGCCACGTGGACATGGAAAAAGATAGGGATTCGAATACATCAACCACAACACCATATGGACAAAAAATTTGAAAGCTTTTCCAACCATTCCCGTTTTTCCTTGAAAATAAAAAGAAAAATATTTTTGAGATTTTGAATAAAATATATACAAAAGAAATCTAGTTCATAGGTATAAAAATATACAAGAGAAGCAACCTAAACTAGATAAATGGCTTCGATCTCAATCAATGGAGCAAACCCCAATTGATTTCCTAAGGTTTTCAAACCTAAGGGCATCTAGAGGTTTAGTAAAGATATCGGCCAATTGTTGATCGGTAGGAACGAAGCTTAGAGAAATAATTTTCTCTTCAACCATGTCACGAATGAAATGTTCACGGATCCTAATATGCTTGGTTCTAGAATGTTGAACGGGATTACGAGAAATATGAATTTCACTAGTATTGTCGCAATATATAGTTATAGTGCCTTAGGAAATACCGTAATCTTCTAACATTTGTTTCATCCAAATGAGTTGAGTGCAACAACTCCCGGTGGCAATGTATTCGTCCTCCGCCATGGACAAAGAAATAGAATTTTATTTCTTTCTCATCCATGAGACAAGTGCACTTTCGAAATAGAAACAACCGCCAGATGTACTTTTACATCCATCAACATCTCCTGCCTAATCGGCGTCCGAATAGGTCGATAAATAATCATTTGTGTCAAAAGAATACCAAATTCCAAAAGACAGGGTCCCACTAACATATTTGATAATACATTTAATGGCAAGTAAATGAGACTCTTTTGGAGTGGCTTGATAGCGTGCACACACTCCTATACTAAAGGAAATATCCGGAGGGCTAGTGGTTAGGTAAAGTAAACTACCTATCATACTTCTAAAAAGTGTGTGCTCTACATCCTTTCCTTCGGTATCCTTACTAAGTTTAATTGATGAACTCATAGGAGTACGAGCATGTTTAGCGGATTCGAGTTTAAATTTCTTAATAAGGTCTTTAGCATACTTAGTTTGGGACAAAAATATCCCACTTTCGAGTTGACGAATTTGAAGACCTAGAAAGAAAGTAAGTTCACCTACCATACTCATCTCAAATTCATTGTGCATTTCTTTTGAAAAAATTTGAGTATGTTTGTCACACGTAGACCCAAACACTATGTCGTCGACATATAATTGAGCAACTAGGATAGCATTTTCATCACGACGAACAAAAAGTGTCATATCTACTCCCGCTCTCAAAAAGCCACAGGAAAGGAGATAAGAAGTGAGTCTTTCATACCAAGCACGGGGTACTTATTTCAAGACATATAGAGCTTTCTTTAGAAACAAGGCATGAGTAGGATGTTTTGGGTCCTCAAACCCTTTTGGTTGTTCAATATAGACTTCCTCTTGAATAATACCATTTAAAAAGGCACTTTTAACATCCATTTGATTTAAATTGAAGGTGACATGCTATGGCGAGTAAAAGGAGAACCAATTCTAACCTAACAACAGAAGCAAAAGTTTCTTTAAAGTCAACACCTTCTATTTAGGTATATCCTTATGCAACGAGTCTAGTTTTATTTCGAACAATGACACCATTTTCATCCATTTTATTTTAAAAAATCCATTTGGTGTCAATGACATTTGTATTAAAAGGCCTAGGGACTAATTCCCAAACATCATTTTACTTAAATTAAAACAGTTCTTCTTGCATAGCATTAATCCAATGTTCATCTTTTAATACTTCTTTAAAGTTTTTAGGTTCAATTTAGAGGTATAGCATAGATATGTAACTTCATTTTCTAATTGCACCCTAGTCTTTACACCTACCTCGGGATCTCCTCTAATTTTTGAAGTGTCATGACTGTTACGCACCCAAGGAGTAGGATCCTTTTTCTCAGTAGTGGGAAAAACCAAGTCATTTTGAGATTCAATACTTTCAACATTGGACACAACATCACACTCACATGACAAATCTTCCTCATTATCAATTGATGTGGCCGGAGCATCGTCTTTTATGACAACATTAATTGATTCCATGACTTTAGATCTACTTAAGTCGAATACTCTAAAGGCTCTACTATTTTGAGAATATCATAGGAATATACCTTCATCACACCTTGAGTCAAATTTTCCTAGAAGTTCTCTATCTCGAAGAATATAGCATGGACTACCAAACACTCTAAAGTAGGACAGATTAGGTTTCTTACCCATCCACAATTCATATGGTGTTTTGTTAGTGTTAGGATGCAAATAAATTCTAATTACTGTGTGACATGCCGTGTTAACCGCTTCGGCCCAAAACTTGCGGGGCACATTTCTTCCTAGGAGCATAGGTCTTGCCATTTCTTGGATCGTTCGATTTTTTCTTTCAACTATACCATTTTGTTGTGGAGTTCGAACGGCCGAGAATTCATTTTTAATTCCTATTTCATCACAAAAGGCATTCACACCGAATTCCTTAAATTCGGTTCCATTATCACTCCTAAAGCGGTTTATGGTAACACCGTGTTGATTTTGAAGAGTTCTACACTTAACAGTAAGAAAATCAACTGTTTCAGATTTTTCTCTTAGAAATCCTACAATAGAGTACCTAGAAAAATCATCCACCATTACTAAGATGTATCTTTTTCCTCCTATGCTCTCGGTACGAGTGGGACCCATAAGGTCCATGTGTATCAATTCTAAGACACGAGAGGTTGTTATAGAGTTTTACTTTTTATAAGGACTCTTAATTTGCTTTCCTAATTGACACGACCCGCAAATGGTGGAGGTTGGCTTTCCTAGTGGTGGTAAGTCTCGAACTAGCTCTTTTCTCACTAATCTATCAAGATCTCTAAAGTTTACATGTCCTAAGCTTTGATGCCAAAGATTGGCAGATGAGGCTTTTGCATTATTGTAAACTAAAGATGATTTAGGAATAATTCCATAGCAATTGTCACTAGTTCTAACACCTTGTAAAATAGATTCACCCGACTGATTATATACGATGCACTCCGATTGACTAAATTTCACATAAAGATTTTCATCACATTGTTGGCTAATACTTATCAAATTAGCCTTGAGACCATCAACATAAAGGACATTTTCAAGTTTAGGAAACCCGTAGATTTCAATAGATCCTCTACCCATGATTCAATATTTGCTACCATCCCCAAAAGTGACTTTACCATCTTCATAGTTTTCAAGAGTGGTGAATAGAGATTTATCGCCAGTCATATGTCTCGAGAAACCACTATCAAAGTACCATTGAGAGGTATTTTGAACCTTTAGTGCAACATGAGCAACAAAAGCTTTATTGGTATGATTTTTCTTAACGCAAGCTTGAGTTGTTTTCTTTCCTTTGTTGGCTCTAGTGTTATAATTAGAATTATTTCCTTGGACTTTTGAAAACCTAAGAAACTCTTCCATTAAACCTTTAGAAGAATTGACTAGATACTCAACTTGACTCTTAAGACTAGCTAAGGAGCTATAGGGTTGTTTAGAATTTGTGAATTGAGAGTTCTTTCCAAGCTTGTAGCAAAAATATTTAAGATGACCCCGTTTGTGACAATATGTGCACACATAGGGTTATTTTGAACCAGCTTTTAAAGGTTGCTTAGAAGGACTTATTTTAGGAACTTTAGATTTGGTAAAAAAATTAGCTACAGGTTCGGGTTTGACTTTCGATGAATCTCCTTCTTCATATCCTATACCCTTTCTCGCTTGATAACCTTTCTCCTTATATCCTAAAACAGGACCTAGAAATAATTTTCCCATTCTTCCTGAATTATCCTCGAGTGTGACTTTAACTTCATGAGAGGACTCGAGATCTTTTTCAAGTTGGGAAATTTTTGATTCGAGAGATTTTTTAATCTCTAAAGACTCATTAAGATCTTTGTTGACACATTCCAAGGAGATAATTAAGTCACATTTTTCTTTACCTATCAAGATAAGCTTTTTAGAAAGAGATATCTTAATTTCCTCGAGTTGACTAACTAAAGCCTCCTTCTCCTTCAGGACTTTCAACTCTTTTTTAAAAGTTAAGACTTTAAAGGTTAATCTTTTGTTAACTTTTTAAATGCGAAGATATTCAGTGTAGAGTTCAGAATAAGCGGATTGTAGTTCATTCTCATCTATTTCACTATCACTCTCTTTTTCATCACTACTAGTAGAATGAGTAGAAACAACCTCAAGATTTTGCTCGGAATTATCAACATTAAGGTATGACACACTTGAATTACTGGCATGGCTTACCATAAAGTCAGTGAACTTATTTCTAGATGGGTTAGAGTCATCAGAGTCTTCAGACTCATTATATGTGTCACTTAGAGTGGCATCGTAAACTTCTTTTTTGCCTTGTCTGTTAAGTTTTGTAAGGCACTCGAATGCTCTATGACCACGTCCCTCACACTCAAAGCATCTCTTTGAATCATACTTTTTAAAGTTATCTTTGTTAAACTTCTTCGGATCCTGATTATTGAATTTTTTATGTCCTCCTTTGTTTTTGTTCTCAAATTTTGATTTTTCAAATTTAGGGTTTTGCTTTTTAAACTTGAGAAATCTTTTAACAAATAAGGCTATATCATCAGGATCAAAATTAGACTCATCAGAATCAGACACATCGACTTTCTTAACTTTTAAAGAAACACCTTTATCTTTGCTTTTGTTATCTTTAGGAAACATATCTAGTTCATAAGTTTGAAGATCACCAACAAGTTCTTCAAGTTTTAAAGTATTTAGATTTCCTAAAAAATTCAGAACAGTGACTTTAGGAATGAACCGCTTAGGAATACATCTAAGTATTTTCTTAACAACACGATTTTCAAATATTTTTTCACCTAAGTTAAAGCAAGAGTTAACTATATCTGATAAACGAGCATAAAACTCATCAAATGTTTCAGTTTCTTTCATGGTGATTGTTTTAAATTGAGTTGTTAAGTTTTGAAGTTTTGAAGCTTTAACAACACTAGTTACCTCATGAGTAACTTGGAGATTATCTAAGCTTCCTTTGACGTTTCGCACATCATTATACGACGAAATTCATCGGGGGACACGACAACAAATAAGGCATTTAATCCTTTAGAGTTAAAGTTACACCATTTTAGTTCTTCCTACACCATTGTTCAACAGGAGTCAAGATAATTTCATCATTAACAACCATCGTAGGAGGGGACCATACTCTTTCAACAGTATCCCAAACAAGTTCATCAATTGATTTAAGAGTAGATTTCATACGTGCTTTCCAATAGGTGTAATTAGTTCCATCAAACAAAGGTAGTCTATTCGACGAAAAACTATCCATATAACCTCTAGGATTCATCTAAATAACTTTTAGAGACTAGCTCTGATACCAATTTGAAGTTGCAAGGTTATATGTCCTTAGTTTAATTCGTGGAATACACACACGCAATCCCAATTTAAAATTAGTTAATAAGTGATATTCTCCAATTTTAATTTATGTAGCAGATTCACAAGTTTGCAAGAACAAATTTCAATTAATGCAATGGGATTGATAACTTGGCTAATTAAAATAAAATTATTCCAATTTTATCCATTTTATCCTAAGCATACATCTAGGTGATTTAATAAAGTAAAATGCGAAAATCCCAACCACAGCGCGCCAATGTACGAGGAAAACCCAAATGGGAAAAACCTCGGATGGCTGGGCCTAGACAAAATCCACTACAAAATAGGTTTTACAAGGGACTCAAAAGACTTACAGACATTGACTCGCTCAAGACATGCTTATGCCGTCCTCGACCTTCGAATTTGTAGTACGCGAAGCTCCAACGCGTTGCTCGACACTCCTCGTGTCGCTGTATCCACCGAAGCCCAAAACCACCGTCTCCACTAAACTTGAATGCAGAGATCCACCGCAAACTTGCTTGTTGAATGTCAAGTTGATTCAAGGGGTTTTGTTTCAAAAATTGTTAAAAGTGTTGGAGAATGATTTTTGCCAAAAAGAGGGAAGTTATGAAAAAATCTCTCAAGAGAATATGGAATTTCCTTTTTCTTTGAAACTCATTTTCGTCCATATGATATAACTGAAAAAGTAGTGGACCAAAAAAGTTGTTGGAAAATAACTGCTAAAAAAATAAGTTAAAAAATGCAGAACGAGTTATCTAACGGACTTCCAGTATCGAATTAGATAGGTCGTTAAAAATCTCGGTCAAACGAGCTCGTTCAAACGACATTTGTAATGAACTTCTAACGAGGTTCCAGTATAGCCTGGGGAATGTCGTTAGATCCAGGTCGTTCGAACGACTTGGAGAAAGCTTCGAACGAGTTTTGCTGATTTTTCAAAAAATTGTTCAAATTAATTTCAAAAGAAGTTCTTTATAAAAAATGATTATTTACGAACATTATTCTATATGAAAATTTCTCATTTATAAAAAGTACTCCAACACATAAAATTGCTTTTGGTCATATACCTTTTAGAATAGCGAACATGGCATGCATATTGATGTCGCGTGAACCTTGGATGCAATGCTCGAATCTTTATGTTGTATGATGCTTGATAAGGACTGACCCAAAAATGTTTTGTCCAACGGAATGTAGCCAATAAAACAAATGACTCGATTGAAAATTTATCCTTATAGTAACTGTGTAGGTGCACAATTGTAGGTCCTTTGCCTCCAAACTTCTCTATATCAGGCATTTTGAACTTCTTTGGTAGTCGGGATTTAGGATAGGAAGCTGTGGGTGTAGTCCATATAGTTCCCTAAGATCTTAATCTCGTCGAACCCTTTAGAAATCAATCTAAGGTTTTTTTTACCTTTTTCAATTTTTCTTCCTTGGGATCAACTGGCACTGGTAGGTTACCCACTGGCTAGGCAAGATTCGATATTGGTAGCTAAGATGGAGGTGACACACTAACATGTGGGGCATGCTGGTATTCTTCTGGAATCCACACTACTTCTGAACTTGGAGAACCCATAACATGGGGAATAAGGATTTCAGGTTCAGGAGCCTCAATAGTATGAACCCAGTGTTATTGCAGTTCCATAACTTCTACATGAAGGTCATCAATATTAGCACTGAGCTAGGCAAGGAATTCCATCAGATTTAGTTAGGCATTTGCAGTCTGGTCAATGTTCTCCATAAATAGTCTTCGAAAGGATAAATCAAATTCTCCAGAAGCGACAGAGGAAGCAATGGAGATTTGGAGTGGCTTGAAGAAATACCTGAGCCAATCGAAAGCCAGTCCAAGGGTAGACACCACATTCTAGGACCCCCTAAGTCTATTCTTAGGTCCCTTGCACCTCTCCATTATAAAACATAGGTCGTACTCCGAGTACTGATCTAGAGGCCATCGAGCGCTCTCAGGCCCCATTTTACGCCGATCAACTCTATCGTAAGAGCAAAAGCTTAATGAATCCTCAAAAGGCATAGACTCCCCTTTCTAATGGTTCGCATCCTGCACGAATTGGAATTACGGTTCGGACGAACGAACCATTTTACTACCAAAAATCTATCTAGAGGCCACCGGGCACTCTCGAGTCCCGATTTGACTCCAAGAAACTTCATCATTAAAGAAAAATCTCAATGAATCCTTGAAGGGCATTGAATCCCCTTTCCAACGTTCCGCCTCATGCGTAAAACAACATAACCGTTCAGACAAAAGATCATGTTCCCCAGAAAATTAATCTGGAGGCCACCGGGTGCTCCTAGACTCCGTTTGACCAAGGTCAACTCTTTATCTCACATGAGACTAAATGAATCTTCGAAGGGAACTAAATACCATTTCCAACGGTTTTCCCCGTGCACGAATCAACCTTACAATACGGACGAACGACCCATTTTACTCTAAAAGGTCATCGGGCACTTTCGAGCTTTGGTTGACAAAATCAACTTTCTGAATCAAGCAAAACTCTTTATAATGTCTAACACCTCGCATAACCTTTCCAACGATATGTCTCTCATGTGATTCTGACTTACGATTTGGACAAATGATCCATTACCATCCGGCAATCTCCCATCCAAAGGATCGATGAGCTCTTTCGAGCCCCGTTTGACCCAAAGTCACATATTAGATTCGGGAGAATCTTAAAATACTCTTAAAGGTATATAAATTACCTTTGTAATGGTATACCCCGTGCATGATTTGAATTTACAGATTGCATTCTATGACCATTTTTTTGAAAAAATTTGTACCAAACTGTCGATTGGCAAGTCCATTTCCCTACCTATCAACAGTGTGTATAGGGTCGATTGGTAGGGCGAGAGCTATGCTGATCAACACCCTCGTACCCTATAAATAGAGGGCATGAGCTTAGTCTCAAGACACACCTCAGATTCATCAATATCAGTGATATCAACAACATTCTCTTGCAATCAGCGAAGCTTTCTTGTGTGAAATTCCTTTCAATCATTCATTCCCATCATTTTCATAACCAATTTAGTAAAATATCATTATCTCTCATTCAACATTCATCTAAACATTCAAGAGAGCTCATCAAGGATCAGGATCAAGCCTTAATTATCCAAAGAAGGTTAAAAAATCATTCTCTCTCTCTAAATTTCTTTATATTCATATTAGTTATATAATTTTTAATTTAGCTTTTACTTTAGTTCATACACACTAACATCTCATCCTTTATTAGTTATATGTGTCATACTTTGTTTTCTATAAAAAAAACAAAGAAAATTAGGGTTGCCCCTATAAATTCCAATGGGATTATCCATCATAATCTCTCAAAACTAAAAATACATTTTCTACACACAAACACATAATAAATTCCCATTTGAATATATGGGATAAACCCCACCATTATATTGCATGAACTACATGGAATTTGATTCCTTAATAGGCTACGTAGTTGTCTCGGGCTAAAACCCGAGATTCGAGTCCAATTTCTCAATTTCTCAATTTTCCAATTTTCCAATTTCTCAATTTTCTAATTTCCCAATTTTCCAATTTTTCCATTTTCGCATTTGCATCCCTTTTAACTATACATTATTTAATATATATTGTATTTGTGATCCATATCGGTGTTTTATCTATATTATATTATCATTTCATCATAACGATCAATATCTCGATAAACCCATACATCGTATTTTAAAGATATTATTTCGGAAACATTCCTATCGATGACCTCACTTTATCTTTTCCATGATGAGTTGGGAGATTCCGATCTCCATTTATATATACAAGCACACACACGTCTTGGAGAAATTAAGGAAAATAATAACACAAGCCCGTGAGAGACCGAAAGGGTGGTAACACCTTCCCATTCCGTAACTTAGTCCCCGAAGCTCTGAATTATTGGCTTCGTAAGTATCAGTTAGTCTATGATGCCCTTGTTTTGTGCAAAATAGGATGGCAACACCATCTTTTTACAAGACCCCGCATCGATGACGACTGGAGCGCTCCTAGAGAAAGAGGGTGCGAGACCTTCTTACCCTTTTTCCCCCACCGGGAGGGAGAGAGATATAGGGATAGCCACAGTGGCGAATATGTTGGGGATTGACTTAAGAGGGATAGACTCTTTTTGCATGGGTGTTATCATTTTCTGCTTGTATTCATATGCACCTACCTGTATATTCCCCTTTTTCTCCTCTATTATCTCTTAGATATATCTACCTCATGTTTATATCACTACTCACTCACACACTTGTAGATACTCTCTAGGTACACCTCACGTTACTTACACATAGGATCACTTATATCCACATGTTGCACACACCACTTAGAATATCCATGCTTAGGTGTCACTAACACATACCTCCACTTTTCACACTTGATATCCATGCTCATTCACACTTGTATGTATTTGATCCATGCTTAGGTCCACCGCCACGCACTCACTTATAGATATTCACTCACTCACATATCCATGCTTAGTGTAATCTACATGATGGATTTATTTTTCATATTACTTGTATAATATCCCCTATTGGTATAGTGCTCATAATGTTAAATAAATTACTCTGTCCGTAATGTACTAATAAAGAATCATGCATTTTGCTCACTACATCACCAAAGAGCATGGCTATTGACCAAATTTTATCTTTTAACTGGGGGTCACTTTGTGATGGGCGCCGGTTCGACAGGTCGCAGTTAGCCTAACAAATATGACTCTCATCTTCCATTGGCAAGTACCTTCAACGTATATCGAATGGTTCCTCTTGCATCGTACCGCTTGACTGAAGTCATGACATGAGGTATATCGTAGGGAACTCATTGACGTATGTCGTGTATATCGAATTCTCTCTCACATATACTGTCCCCATGACATATATAGTGAGGCAATTCACGTACACTTAGGTATATCAAATTTTTTGTCCACACGTACTGATTACCCTCAAAAGCAAGACGTATATCATGGAAGTCACGCCAAAGGGGGAAACCCTTACAACTAACCTAACAACTACATACCCTCATATAGGTGTCAAACCTAGGGCACTCATATTTAGTTTGTCGGTTACTTTTCGAAACTCTGTCAAAATTATGGGTCAGCATGCCGCCCAAATTTTCACTCGATTTCATCTTTTTCAAATTAGGACCCTGTCCATGAGCTTGGTAACACGTGAAACCATGTTTTACGTATTTTTCAAACCCAATTTTGCCAGGATCAGGTCCCGTCCGCCATTTCCATCTTCATGTAGGTAAACCTAATACAAGTGAAAACATAATAATAATAATAATAATAATAATAATAATAATAATAATAATAATAATAATAATAATAATAATAATAATAATAATAATAATAATAATAATCATGTTGAGACCCTTTTTTCTCATTTTTCCTCTTTCTCTACCAAAAGTGTCAAAAACATTTTCCCTTATTTTATCAATCTACCAAAAAAAATCCTTCCTTTTATCATAAATATCAAAAGTATTTTTTTCTCCCTTTTACCTAAAAAAAATTTGTCCTCCTCATTTCCAAAAATGTCAAAAACATTTTCCTCCTATAATAAAAGACTTTCTTTCTTCTCTTCCAAAAATAAATTCGAATCTTTTTCCTCTCAGGTCGATCGCATACCCGACCTTTGCCTGCCTCCCTATTGGCTTCGGTCTTCCATTGAACTGTCTCAAAGCTCTGGCATTTCTCCCGTTACCTCCTCCGAGTTCGGAATTCAATTTCACCTACTTTCCATAGAGAACGCAGACCAAGTACCGAATGTGAAGCCTGATTTGATGACGGTCCTATCACAACTTACTGCCAAGATTGATAACCTTCCAATCAGGGTTCATGAGATGCAGTGAAACTGGATCGTTATTCTCGAAGAGCTTGAGGTTCTCTTCCATCGTGCTATGAGTCCACCCGCACTTGAGCCTATTTGTGTCTCAAAAGAATATCAGCACGCTCCACGTGCCCCTCCTATAAAAGGGCCACCGCCATCTCAGCTCCCTATGCCAAATCTTGCCCAACTAGGGGCTAACCTACTTGTGACCATTCATTCGAAGGAAGAAGAGTTTAACAAGGTCAAGGAATAACTTAAGATGTTGACTAAGAAGTTTGACTAAGTCCGAATCTCCGAGAACTATATGGTTTACACCTATATGTCTCCCTATCCTAAAGCAAGGCTGTCAAAAAAGTTCAAGATGCCTAACATTGAGAAGTTGGGGGTAGTGGGCCCCCAATTATTCATCTCTGAAGTTACCATCGAGCCATGACTCTCCTAGGTGCCACCAAGGAAATAATGGCCCAAATGTTCCAACAAACTTTGAAGGATAACATTCTTCACCGGTTCTTATCCCTGGAAGAATCTAGAATTTGCAGTTGGGAGGATGTTGCCCATGAATTCATGTCACATTACAAATACAATGAGGATTTAGAGGTTACCCACCGTGATTTAGAATTTCTTAACCAAAATTCTAGGGAAACTGTCAATAACTTCATAGCAAGGTGGAGGGACAAAGCGACCACCATGACCAACTGGCCTTTCGAAGAGAAACAAGTCAGTATTGTGAAAAAGAATTTCTTACCCCATGTTTGAGCAACAATGGGAGGACAATATTATCCCCATTTTTAGACCCTTGGGAAGTAGGAGTGCATATTGAAGAAAGTCTTACCAAGACAGAAGTTGAGCCAAAAAAAGTATCAGGGCAGTTCACTCTCAAAAGTATGAAAAGCCTGCTAATACTGCAGTTTCAACGATCAATAACATTTCTCAGCCTGCCACTTCATGGACACTAGAGAGACGCCCTAACCCAGTAAAAAAGGAATACATTGAGCTTCATGCTCCCCGCCCCAATGTTTATAAATCCCTTTTAAGTCGAAATCTTATTAAGACAATGGACCCTCGTCCATTATCGAATCCACTTCCCCAAAATTTCAAACCCGATGCCCATTGTGATTTCCATTAAAATGCTGACCATACCACTGGTCAATGTTTCCATCTTTGAAATGTAATCCAAGGTCTAATTGACTGAGGAATTATCACCCCACCAGCCAATCATAAACCAAACACTACCCACAATCATCTCCCAAAATATATAAATACCATATTCCTAGAAGAAGACCCAAAATTTGACCATTCTACCCAGATTGTACCCAGTAAAATCATACACATATATTCCTATAAACCCCTCCAAGTTTTCCCATACTTTCTCCTAATTCCTACCTATTTTTCTGATCAGGCCCTGTCATTCCTTACAAGAGCATGCATTGTTGTTCGTACCCAGTCCGGAGGGAAAGATATGGAATTGTCAATAGTATTGAACCAACTCCTAGAGTTCGTGCTGAAATTGCCCTTAGAAATGACCATTGACTGCCAAATATTCAGCACATTATTCTTGGAAGCTCGGAAATGGGCTTAAAAGTCAGATAATTGGGTGGTACATACTTGATCATGGAAGACTTATTCTGATAGACCGGTGAAATTTGTATTATGTCCGAGCTACTTGATGTTTTAAGACTACAAGGGCGCCTTGTCCCCTTTGCTTATATATATCCCCATTGAGTGGGAGGATCTATACGAAGAGACCATTGAAGTTATAAAATGCATTTACTTCTCATGGTAGGATGATGTCGTTACCACCTAATGGGGGGACAAATTCGATAGTTCACATGAAGAGAAAAACCCAAAAAAGACTAGGCTAATAGTCAGTATATGTGGAATGATATCATTTCAGGAGTTGTTAAGAGAAATCAACAAAGAGACCGAACAACCTGAGGTAAATAAGGAAATGAGGTTTTTGTTTTTCCCCTATTCTGTAAAGCATATGACAGATCAAGGAGGCATTACCAGGTTCTAAACCCTCAATTAATAATGATCGATAAGGGAAAAAGTGTTGAGCTACTTCCTATGCTAAAAATGACCGTCGAAGAGAGCAAGATCCTCGATCAATTAAAGAAAACTCAGGCTAACATCACTTTGTGGGGAATCTTTATGTCTTCTCAGTTACACCAAAATGCCTTGATTAAACTACTTATCGGGCCCATAGTCCCTCCTTCCACCACATCAGAAGAAGTAGTGAACCTGGTCGGATCTCTAACCTCTACTAGAATGATCTCCTTCTCTGAAGAAAAAGTCTTTAAGTTTGGTCGAAATCACAACTATGCTCTCAATGTCTCTGTTGAAGTCATGGGGAAGAATGTACCACTTTCATTTGTCGATAATAGATCAACACTTAATGTTTTCTCGTTAAGAACCCTCGATTACTTGGGACTGAAAGTGAACGACCTTTCTCCAACCTCTTCCATAGTGCGTGCTTATGATAATACTCGTCGGGAAGTGATGGGATCCATAAATCTTACAATAGGGGCTGGCCCTATAAATCCCTTTACTGAATTCCAACTCATCGGCATCCGACTTTTTTCAACTTGTTACTCGAATGACCATGGCGCTATAATATCAAGGGTGTGTCTTCTTCCCTCCATTAGAAACTAAAGTTTTTTGCCAATGGGCAGGTCATCACCATCTTGGACGAAGAAGATAATGCTGAGAATGCAAGCACCAGCAACCCGATACTAAAAATACAACATCGGGCGAATGATATGCTTCTATTAGGTTTTTGAGTCGAACCACTTCCACTTCTAGTAGTGGATGATTTCAAAGACCGAGTTTGTCCAGAACACAACACTCATGGTAATGTCAATGTGATACAGATGTTCAAGAACATTCACTTCATGCCCGGACTGGGGCTGGGATGATGACAACAGGGAATAATAGAACCCATAGTGTTGAAGAAGGACTTTCCTCCTTGTGGCCCTAGTTATCAACCATCAATAGAGGAACTCAGAATGCTCTGCCAACCTCAGTTGAAGAGAAGGATAGAAAGTACCAAGATTATCTTAGAGGACTCCTTGAATGGAAGATTCATAAAAGATGGTGAAGATTTCCCCTTTTGGGGCTTTCTCTAACCATTGTATGATCATGTGGAGAAGAAGATGAAACCAAGAATGGAGATCTTTTTCCAAGATAGCAACTCATGGGTCGAAATTTCACAGTATTATGTGCAATCGTACACTGAGAAGACTATAACTGCTACCGAAGATTTCGAGGGAAGTGGATCTGAGGATTCGTTCAACTTGCGACACTAGGGTTGACACTCTGCACGATCCACTCAAGCGCTACATCATCGTATCCATCCCTCTTGATCAAACCTGTTGATGCACCTATCCTCGACTAGTATGCTATACCAGTTCCACCTACTGAAATGCAACCCAACTCAAATGTTTATCCCATTTCCTCTTCTTTTGTTGTTCCTCCCTATTCTGATCATAATGTAATAGGATCGTTATTGATGAGGTTCTCAACTCTATTTTTCCCAATAATGAAATAAATGAATATTTTGAGTATCTCGTTATGCCTTACATTAATTGTCTTTATTCTAATTAAAATCTTGATGATGATGATGATTCTTCAAATGAACAATTCTTAACTAATCTTTATAAGGTTAATAACAAAGAACATACTCGTGTCGAAATTAATGTAGATGAAATTGTTGTTATTAATCTCGATTCTAGTAGCCAACTGAATGAGATTAGGATACGATCCACCCTTAACGAGCATGGGCGCGCGCCACTCTAAGAATTATTGAAGGAATTTGTGGATGTCCTTGCATGGTCCTATGATGACATGCCCGACATTGATCCTGAGATAGCTCAACACAAGATTCTAATAGTCCCATAATGCAAAACGATCAAACAGAAACTACGTAAGATCTACACTGCGGTCACTCAAGGCTAAGGAAGAAGTGGTCAAACTAGGGGTACAACCGATACGGTATGGTCGGTAATGACCCCTTACCAATACAAAAACCACAATCCAAATGGTAAAAGTGTTTATACTAATTTACCAGGCATTATATCAAAATAAAAACCAAAACCAAAACCAAAACCAAAACTATACCGGCCGATTTTTTGATTTTTTTTATATTTTGGGGTTTTTTTGGTTTTGGTAATTTCGATTTTCCCAATAAGTACCAGAATCTCAAATCGGTATTTGGCTCTTGAGAAGTTTTCAACAAGTATTCAATTAAAGGAAGATTGCATGTATTCAATTGGGTATACATAGCAGTTTTCAATTGGGTATACATAACAGGTCTAAACAAGAGCAGTTTTCAATAAGAGATACTAAAATCAAACCCCTTCATAAAGTACTCAATTGTTTGTGTTAAGAATTAATACAGGGGCAATGAAACTCCGACCAGGTGGTATTTAGACATGTATAAACTTAATCCAAGGAAAACAACTGGCATTCTGGTCAGGTGGATGGATCTAGTGGGACTGGTATTCCGTCCAGGGACTACAACTAGTATTTCGAACAAGTATAAATAACAGGGGAAACACAACGATTCTGAGTAAGAAAAATATGGCGACAACGCAACACAAGAATACCAACAAATCAACGCAACAGGTGAACTTGGTTTGTGCTCTTAGAGGGATACAAGAAAAAAAAAGAAGCAGTGATTCTGAATAAGAAAAAAAAGATATATACATACATACTTTGCAATGATTTGGGAAAAAGAACAAAAGAGTAACCTTATTGGAGGGACAGATTCTTGGTTTGTTGTGACAGTCTACAACTGATGATTTGTTATGATTGAGTTTAGTGTTTTGTGGCTTTTAATTTTATAGAAAAGGAAATGAATGGATGAGATGAGTTTTAAAAAAAATGAAGGGTCTTGATAATTGGATATATATTTTTTTAAATATAATTTTTATTTGGTAATTATTCTGGTAATATGCGATAAGTTTGGTACGGTATTTTGGTATGGTAAATTCGGTAATTTTGGTACGATAAATTCGATACAATAAGTCGGTACTGTAAATTTGGTGAATCGGTTTTTTATATCTAAAAACCAAAACTAACCAAATTTTTGGCAGTATTTTCGGTGGCGGTATTTTCAGTTTTTGATATTTCATAATATGAAACCAAAACCATTTTTTCCCAGACCAAAATGGTAGGGTATAGTAAAAATCCGTACCAGTTGCACCTCTAGGTCAAATAGTTGAACGTAGGCTTCATCGGGGTGATCGAATATCCCACGTGGCTATCCAACATTGCACCCATGTCAAAATTTGGAGGAAAGGTTCACATGTGCGTTGATTACAGAGATTTGAACAAGGTCTCTCCAAAGGATGATTATCCGCTACCTAATATGGACATGATTGTAGACTACACAACCAATCACGCTATTAATTCATTCGTTGACAATTTTGCCGAATACAATCAGATCAAGATGAACCCGGATCATCAGAGAAAATTGCATTCATCACCCCTTGGGGAACCTTCTCTTTCACAGTTATGTCGTTTGGTATAAAAATATAGGGGGGCTGCCACAACCATCTTGCATCTGATACACAAAGAAGTCGAGGTTTACATGGATGGTATGATCATCAAGTCTAAGACTAGGGAAGGTCACGTTCTCGCTCTTCGAAAGTTATTCGAGAGACTACGGTGATATGAAATGCGACTTAACCCACAAAAATGTGTTTTTAGCGTTACTAAAGGAAAGCTCTTTGGATTAATGGTTAGAGAGAAAGGGATTGAAGTAGATCTTACCAAGCTGAAAGTCATACTCCAAATGCCACCAACCCGAATGGATAAGAAAGTTCGGGGATTCTTGGGAAAATTACAGTATATCAACCAGTTGACTTCTATTTGTGAACCTATATTCAAACTCC